>JAZDUH010000245.1:7840000-9219117 GCA_036419115.1 Scarus forsteni | reverse complement strand
CCCTCCACCAAACTTTACTTTACACTGCAGTCTGACAAGTATTGTTCTCCTGGCAGCCGCCAAACCCAGACTCGTCCATCAGATTGCCAGATGGAGAAGCGTGATTCATCACTCCAGAGAACGCCCCACTGCTCTTGAGTGCGATTGACTCTGCAGAAAGTTAGCGACCACTTCGCACTATGCACCTCAGTATCCACTGACCCCGCTCCATCAGTTTATGTGGCCTACCACTTTGTGGCTGAGTTGTTGTCGTTCCCAAACACTTCCATATTCTTATGATACAGCTTACAGTTGACTGTGGAAAATTTAGGAGAGGAAATTTCACAACTGGATTTGTTGCTATCACAGTTCCACGCTGGAGTTCACTGAGCTCCTGAGAGCGACCCATTCTTTCACAGATGTTTGTAAAAGCAGTCTGCATGCTTAGGTGCTTGATTTTATACACCTGTGGCCATGGAAGTAATTGGAACACCTGATTTTGATTATTTGGATGGGTGAGCGAATACTTTTGGCAATATAGTGTAGTTTGGGTTTACTGCCAAGGCTCCAACCTTACTGCTGATTTATTTAATATTTGGGGAGTGATGGTGTTGTATTTTAAAGTCTCTGTTGGAGCCTTCCGGTGGATGCTGGGGAAGTTAAGGGTTGAAAGCAAAAGCACAGTGCTGATGCAGGGAAGAGCTGGCAGGTCACAGAAAATACAGCAGAAATCTCGCAGCTCACATTAACCTCTATTTTTATGAACCTTTCATCAAGGCATTTAGAGGTGACACAAGTCAAGGCTGAAACCAGCTCAGCTTGAGTTGTCTGCCTGAACAAGCTCACAGGGTTGCCCCATAGGCTTTGATATGATAGAATTTATTTTGATTGAAAGACATTTTTAATTTATTTGTCAAAGTGCTCAAATATTTCACTTAGACCTAAACAAATGCGTTTTGGATGTCATAACAGCCAGTGAATGTGTAAAAAAGGATAATGAGGAAATAAATGATTCAATGTCTGCAAGTATTTTCATCATTTGTTACACTTATGACTTCAGTGTATGATAAAAAGCTTTCTGTAAAACACAGCTGATTAGCTTAGAGTAAAAATGCTAATAGTTAAATCAAGCAAAGAGAGAAATCACAGAGAACCCGGAATTACCCTTCATCCTGTCAGATATATGAACCTAAAACGGTGGGAAACCAGTTTGAAAATGCAATTTAATCAGTATTAAGGATTAAACGTTGAGATCAGTTGCCCCTCTCTTTATGGGTAGGATCAACACAGTCAAGATGAACATATTGCCGAAGTTCCTCTATCTATTTCAGAGCCTCCCTATGTTTCTGATCAAATATTTCTTTATCTCCATGGATAGTCTTTTATCAGATTTCATATGGAAGAAAAAAAAAAGGTTTGCATACAGAAATCTATACTACTAAGCCCTCATCTTCTAGGTGGCCTGGCACTCCCTAATTTTCTTTGCTACTGTTGGGCATCAAATATTAGGGTTCTGATGTATTTGGATGAGAGATCTAAATACCTCTGATACACCCAGGTGGGTAACCTTGGAGACGACATCCTCTGACAGCTTAATTGTGCTCTGAACTCCCATTGGTTAAAGCCCTTTCTTATTTTACTAATAACCCCATAGTAGCACTATCAGAGAGAATCTGGAACCATTTGCTCTTTATGATCTTTACCTGTACAACAAGCTAACACTTAGACGTGTTATTCAAACAATTGTATCTAAAAACAAGTATGAGCTTTTTAAGAGAAGGCAGCCTAATGTAAACTTTTTATTCAGTTTGAATGTATTTAAAAAGCAGAAATTTAACATCTACTTGGGTAGATTTTCATCAGAGAGCCTGTACTTTCTACTTGTGTGTAATGTTCTTGTACTATTTCTACCCCTGTAATATGAAATCACATCTTTTGTGTAGGCTGTCTGATCAGCAGGTCTACCTCACTGGGAAGGTGGGCTGTCATGTGTTTCTGCAGAATCCTCCAGCTGGGCGAGCATGGCCTGTATCAGGGTCTGCAGAAGAGGAACCAGTCTGTCCATTGAGCTGAGGCCGCCGGCGGAGGGGACGTGGATGAAGGCTGCTCTTCTCTGACCGTGAAACAATGAGCAGTAATATGCAAAGTCACACAGATATCTGAGAGGAGAAGAGTGCAAGAGATAGATTTAGAATGTTTTAGGAGTGCTAAAGTGCCCCTGAATTTCACCCCAGAAACCCCATAAAAGTCATAGAAGGGGAGGTGCTCAGCTAGATCTGAAAGAAACTGACAACCGACAATTTTTAAGAAGGCTTCATTTAAAGTTTTAGTATCCAAAATATGACATGTTGAGTAGCAGCTGCCACAGAATGCAAAGGAAAACTCATATAATGTTAATCTTTGTAGCTTTTTCATTGTGTATTTGAAGATAAACTGTGAAGCAGTTTTAGTTGTATTTTTGTCACTCTGGCCCTTTATAGTTTTAGTTGTTTTACGATGAAAAGACAAAACATCAAATTAAGTTTTAGTCAATAAAAATTCTAACATTCAACAATAACATCAAGTAAACTAGAAAAGCACTCGGAGAGCGCAGACCTCCGCCAGTGCCACAGTCCTCAGCCATGTTGTGATTTTCACCATAAATATTAGTCTTACCTTTATTTCATCTAAATATTTAGATTTCTTGACCATGAAAACATACCATGAGCAATTGGATTCATAATTACCTCCGCCAAGGAGGTTATGTTTTCGGGAGAGTCTGTTTGTCTGTCTGTCTGTGAACAAAATAACTCAAAAAGTAATGGATGGATTTTGATGAAATTTTCAGGAAATGTTCAGCATGGGAAAAGGAAGAAGTGATTCGATTTTGGTGTTGATCTGGATCAGCGTCTGGCCGCCATGGCAAAAAATGTGATTTCAGTGAATAACTACTGAACTAAAATAGATATCATTATGAATCCAGTTCCTAATGGTATGTTTTCATGGTCAAGGAATCTAAATATTTACATGAAATAAAGGTAGGACTAATATTTATGGTAAAAATCACAATATGGGTGAGGACTGTGGCACTGGCGGAGGTCTGCGCTCTCCAAGTGCTTTTCTAGTGATATCTATTTTAGTTCAGTAGTTATTCACCGAAATCACATTTTTCGCCATGGCGGCCAGACGCTGATCTGGATCAACACCAAAATCGAATCAGTTCTTCCTTTTTCCATGCTGAACATTTCCTGAAAATTTCATTAAAATCCATCCATTACTTTTTGAGTTATTTTGTTCACAGACGGACGGACAGACAGACAAACAAACTCTCCCCAAAACATAACCTCCTTGGCGAAGGTAATAACTTGATTTGCCAAACATAGCTGTAATTGAAAACTGGACATGCTAATGCACCACTTAATACTTCTGTCGATGTGCAAGTATTGTCTGTATTTGAAATGAAGTACCTGTTTGTTCTTATATCAAAACCCTGATTTATACTCCTTTACCAACAAGGTTTAATTAAGTTGCTATCAGTACGTAATTCAAAGACCTGAGATGATGCTTATCTAGTTGAACCTTCATTTATACCTACAACATTTTATGTTGCAGGGAAAGCAAACATTTCTTTTTGTAATTACTAAAACATCCTCGACTCTTATTCAACACACCCCTCTTGTTTAGATTTAACCATGACACACTGGCAAAAAGAGACATTTCAGAAGAGTTATTATCAAAACAATGCATTTTTAGTGACTTCTTATAATTATTCATGAAAAAAGATAGATAACAAACATTCAGAGTCATATTTTTACAACAAAATTAACACTGAACTCAGCCCCTGCTGGCTATTGGACAGATTGTTTGGTGGGCTGACTGACTCTAAACTTGACCCTCTCTAAACAACGGGCAGAAAAACCCTCAGCTTAATGAAAAGATTGAGTTTTTGATGAGAGGATGTTTACATTTAAGAACTCTCATTTACAACATCTCTATATCACATCCTTTATTTAAAACTTCTGTGCAACAGTAGTAATGGTAAAGGAATAAAAATATACAGGAGCTCAACACTGAGCAAACTAATGACAGAAATATTTTGTGTTGTAAATGAAATGATTTTGCAGAGGGGTTAAACACTTGTAAGAGAGTCCTCATCACTATTTCTTATGAAGATGAGCCCTATTATCCAACAATGCAGTGACTGCCAGAGACAGAAACACACCTGCCAGCGTCTCTTGAATAAATAACATCCATCCCTGCTCGTCTGAGCTCTTTGGAGACAGCTCTCATGTTGATGACTGAGTCCAGTTTCTCTGGTCCTCCCTTCACACAGCAGAGATCTTTTGGGCAGTAGCCACATATGTCATTGTCTCTGTATCCACTGTTCTTCCCCGTTTGCTCCAGAATGACAACACTGGAGCCTCTGGCTACACCCAGGTGGACGGCAAACTAGGACAAATAATACAGAGGTGAGAGAGGCATGAGTTTTTCAACAAAATAAGGAGTATGTATAACTTCACTTACTAAATGAACACCGAGGCAAGGGCTGTACCCGTAAACTGAGATCAAGCATTCTGTAGTTTATAACCTACAAAACAAAGTTGGATGTGTTTGGGCAAAGTTTCACTGCAATCACAAAATCATCCTGGACAATGACTGTATCACATTAATAAAAAAATATTTACTGAACAAGAAATGCTTTTTCACTCAAGTGTATACATTTAAAAATTCGTATTTTCAATCAGCATTCATTTCATTAATTCATATTTTATTGTGTTATTTTTTGGTAAATTTGATGTCTTTATATTATACTATAATTATTGATACTATTATTATTATTATTATTACTATTTAATTGAGAACTTAGTAGAAAAAAATCTAATACTAAAACTAGCCCACATAGGCTAGTTTAAAACTTTAATATATATTCACAAAACTTACCGATATAATCAACCTATAGACCAATACAGACCAATCTCATTTTTGTACACATTGGTGTTGTATTTTTAGGACGGAGCCTCACTGGTGGTTAAGTTTTTGCAGGGTCATTATTACATTATTAAATCAAATTTCAAAGGATGGAGAAAAATGCAAAAGAGACAAAAAGGGCACACAACATTTAACTGTAATTTTATTCAATGACTAAGTTCAACATTACCTTACTAAAACGACTTATCTGGTCCTCTAATTTGTATTTGTTGACTTGGTGTTTTATTTTGAAAAGCAGTGGAACAGGAAAGAGTGTTACATGAGGTCACTTCCTGTTGAGCCAGGTGTGCTGAAACTGTAATCAGCTGATTGCCTTTAATTAGCAGGCTGGGGCTGTTGGCAGGAGTGAGGACAGAAACCTCAAGAATCCTTCAAATGCTCGGTTTAGAGTAGGGAGTGTCTTTCACTTTAAGATAGTTTTGTCCAGCAGGAGTCAAATTTTCATACAGTGACGGGCAAACCAACAGCAATGGGGATTAATTTTGCACTCTTTGTTGGCTCAGCAGATCAACCATCAACCCAACTGACAAAGATACAATGGACAGACACTCCCTTACAGAATGTGAGTGAGTGGGTGCAAACAAATGATTTGACAACCTATATTACTATTTTGAGCTTTGTTGGTGAAAGTGATTTAAAGAAATGTCACATTAATACAGTTTTCCTTTATCAGTAATCTGAACTGCATCTCCATATTGATCTCTGTGTATTTACACTGTGTTGTTCCCACCATTACGTGTCTGTCCACTGTAACAGTTACTCTACAATGATCTATTGGCCATACTGCAACTATCTGAATTAATATTGGCAGAATTTACAAATGTGCCATAATGCCTCACTTTATCGTCCCTTAAGAGTGGTTGTGTGCATTTTACATGCTTATTTTTTTTTTTTCTTATATAATTAATGCTGTGAAAATTAATAAGGCATACATTTTGGCAAGATGCTGTTTTTTATTGACCTGATTTCCAGTTCAGCACCTAGAGTTTGTCTAAAATACACTGTGTACAAACAAGTGTTACACTCGTACCCTTAAGTGCAAAAAATGTGCCATCAAAACCAAGTCAAATTGCAATTCTTAGTCTCACTTCCATGAATTCAGAATTCATACAAAGTAATGTATTTTGGTGTCAATCTGAGCTTTTCACTTGAAATTTATCATTTTTACTACCCTCCTCTAGGTGGTGTCATTTTAATATATAAATAAGAGTGTGAGTATCTGACACTGCACAGAGAGTAATAATGTCATGGGGCAAATATTAGTGAAGAATTTGTTGGTTTTATATATAATATAGATATATTATTATAATATTAATATTTCTATAGCGGTGCTGAGTGTAAAAAAATTGGCAGTGCAAGAAAGAAAAGTGCAAAATTAATGTTACTGCTTATTTTTGGATTATCTCAGAATGCATTCCAGAATGAGTGTTTGTGTTCAACACTGCATGATAAAAATATTATCTTGTAGAACATCGTAGTATTATATGAAAAAAAAATCTGGCACTGAGAAGGTTATTGTTTTTTTTTTAAAAAAGTCATGAATGTGTATGATCTGGACTGATGTGGGCTGAAAAGTCAAACCAGAAAGTCTGGAGTAAAGCCAATATATGATTTTTATATTTGGGTCATTCTACAGAAACGTGGATTTTTGGGATGGCAAAATGTCTTTTATTTCTTTTTTTAACTTTAAACTTCAACTACATTGTTACATATGTCATTGACTTTATGAATACACATAAATGAAAGCTTAATGATTTTTTGTTTTTTTGGTAGGCTATATTTATCACATTTAATAAAGTGTGTCCACACCTCTGATTGTCACTGGTGTTCCTTATTGTTAGCCATAAGAAAGGTAACACCAGTGACAGTTTCACAAAAAATGCCCTTTAACAAAATGGCTGCTGCAGAGCATGACACAGCATGTCACTAATCTTGATCTATTCACTAAATTATGTCTTCTAAATACATTTTTATTCGTTTGTTTGCAATTCCCTGCCAATAAAGTTGGTTACACCAGTGACGTCAACTAAAAGCTTCATATGAAATCATGAGATAAATGTTAATATTTCTGAAAACTGAAAAGGGCTATGTTCTTGTCAGGGTCCCTCTTCATAGATCTTCAAGAAAGAGGTCAAAAGAAGTCAAGTGATGTCATCAGAGTGATTTCTTTTTCCAAAATAAAAGACTTTTGTCACATGGTAACACCAGTGACGACTGCAAGGGATGACTACTTTTAAATATATCTTATAATACTTATTTGGCATTTTGTTTTAAAATGTAATTTATATCATATATTTGATAGTTATTTATACATTTTTGCACTTTTTGTTTTTTAGAAAAACATATTTTTAAACTCAAAATACAGCACTTCCTCTCCATCAACGACTGTGGGGACGAGCACTTTTGTTGTGGTTGGGGTTCTAAATAATTGATTAAAAAACAAATACTACCAAGCTGATGGCTCCAAATAGTGTGATAGCTGAAATAATACGTTTTTTTTTTAATTAAATACTTTAAAAAATCTATCACAAACTGTTTTAATAATATAAATGTAATATTTGCTTTTATTCTTTTCATTGCTTTTATTGTTTTTATTACTGTTGTTACTTCTATTTATTTTTGTTTTATTTATTGCTTTGTTTCCACCTATTGTAAAGCACTTTGGTTTCACCGAAATGGTTGTTGTAAAGGGCTGTATAAATAAAGAACATTTACATTTACATTTACATAAGGCTAGGAACAGAAAAATGCATGTTTCTGTAGAATGAGCCATTTGAATATTAAAAACTTTTTTTAATGAGTGTAACTGAAGAACATTAAATCAAGTGTTTTTTCCAACTTCCCATTAACTCCTACTTAGACTCAGTTCTAGTGTAAAGAAGAAGACTTCACAAAAAATGTGACACCCTGGTCTGGTCTGGACTAGCAGCTTACCTTTGGTTTAAGGGTCTGCCAAACCTCTGCGATGATTCGTTGAGTTTTTTCATAACTCACTGGTAACTCCTTGATGAAAACATCCGTCTGCTCCGTCAGTCCAACCAACTTTAACCCCTAAGATCGTGAAATAATGAAAAATGAGCCACTTTCTGTCATTTTGTCTCACATTAGCCTGTCATTACAAACATTAGTTGTTCAAACACCTGTGCCGCCCTCCAGCTGGGGTTCACAATGAACTGTCGGAAGGGTCCAAACCCTGAAAGTCAAAGCAGCACTTTTGTCCAAACGTCTTGTTCTAAACTTCATGTGTAAATAGGCACAGTTTATCTTACCTGTGACGACCACGGTATCACCTCCACTCATGTCGCAGCAAACTTTACACAGAGAACAAGCTCAGTGCGCACTTCATGTTTTTAAACTGGACTAACAAAACAAGCTTCTGCAGTTAACATGTTGTCCACCTGGGGGAGCTCTTCTCTTATAAATACATGCTGAGGACTCACTGTGCCCGTGATGCATTTAATTGTATTTGGAAATTCAAAATCAACATTTAGAAAAATCCGATACAGCTATCAAAGATGTAAGGACAAGCATTCGGCCCATTTTAGATGGAATACAATTTTCGGCAGGTCAAGATTAAGGTTGAAATGACGACAATAAAGTCGAAATTTAAAGACTAAAGTCGAATTAACAAAATTAAAATTCAAGATAACAGTCAAAATGATGACATTAAAATATAAATATTGAGAAAAAAATCGAAATTCAAGAATAACGTCGACATATAATGAATTTCGACTTTATTCTTGACACTGCTTTTTTCTCGACATTTCGACTTTACAATCTAACATGGCTCTTATACTCTTCCTTAATTTATCTTCTTATCATGCTTAAGCTTATTTTCCATTCTGCTTCAGATTTTTAATAGTGGAAAATGGCCTCCACAGAAGAACTAGGATTTTCGAGCCAGCATTTGAACGCAGCATCACATCTGCCAGGGCGGTGGATCTGTATGGGACGATCCTCTGAGACAGGACACGCCCTCCTCCTCCTCCTTTTGCACTTGTCAAAGAAGGGGCACTGATCGCAAATTACATCACAGTCGTACACAAAGACGAGGGACAAGCTGTCCTCCGAATTAAGCATTCAAAAAGGGCATATTTTCAAAACTCACTTTTATTAAATGCCACAATGTTGCCTTTCAAGAAAACTTTTGACAGCGAGAGACAGCAGCTGCAGCAGCTCAACGGCAGACTGGCCCAGTATCTCTCCAGGACGAAGCAACTGGAGCAGGAAAATGCCCACCTAATCGCTGAAATCAACAAACTCAGACAGGTGAGGACGGTGGATCGGGAGCCCAAGTTCAAGGAGGAGATGCGGGAGCTGAGGAGGATGGTGGACCAGCTGTCGTTTGAGAAGTCCCAGGCGGAGATGGAGAGGGAGAAAGTATGGAGGGAGTTGCAGATGGTCCAGTCTCTGTGCAGCGAGCAGACCGCGGTGTGCAGGGACATCAGTGGAGAACTCAAAGGCTGCGGGATGGAGCTCCACCAGGCCCACAAGATCAACAGCGAGCTCCAGCAGCGTTTGGTCCAGCTGGAGACAGAGTACAAGCGCCTGGAGGACGCGCACAGGCAGGAGATGGTCCGTCTGCAGCGTCAGGTGGACTCCAGGGTGGTGCCCATCATCACGGAGACTTACCGAGGGCCTCCTGCAGCATCCATGGAGGAGGTGCAAGAGTACGCCCGGGGTCTGTCTGAGGGCTGGATGGAGACCTTTGAGATGTACCAGCAGAAGGTGGAGGAGATGGAGCAGTCCATTAAAGCGGACCAGGCCAGGCTGAGTGACATGCAGAGGGAGAAGATGATGTATGTGTCAGAGCTGGACAAATTACACAGAGAGGCAGAAAAGCAAGGCCAGGTTCAGATGAGACTGGAGGAGCAGCTGATGAACATGCAGGAGAAATTCAGGATGGACTGCTGCGACTATCAGGTGAGGAGAGACAACCTTAACAGCTCATGCCCTGGTGTGTTTGATTAGATAATGTATTGGGGGTCTAATAGGCAAAGATTTGATTTAAATTGTATTAAAAAGTGAAAAATGTGTCTGTGGAGAATCAGATGCAGCTCTTTCCCCTCCCCTTTGAAAACCCTTGGATCGAGAGGGTGGGGAGGCTGTGATAATGAGCTCTGGGCTGAATAGCTTCCCAAATAATACCTGATGGGAGGGGGAGGAGGGGTTACAGGCAGTGGAGTGGACTTTCAAAATGTTTATGGTGTCTACCTGTGACCAGCAGAAAACCCTGAAGGCTATTACATAATAACCCCAGAAAGTATAAAGGGGCATTTTCTTTGGAAAAATAGGGTATTTCTCTGTGTACTGAAAGTTTAGTAACTGGTTTCATGTTCATCAGCTCACCAAACCTCTTCTGACGACATTTAAAGCAAAGAAAATTGCACTTTGCTTGTTTGAATTGCATTTGTTTTTGTCAGTTTGTAAATTTGTGCAACTGTTTTCAAGAGTAAAGTGCTGGTTGCAACAGTCTTCAAAATGAGAAAAAGCAGTTTAAGATATGACACTAATGCAAACTGGAATCTGCTGCAGCAAAAACTGGGTCTTGGGGAGCAGGACTCTACTTTAAATAAATTAATAAAAGCAGATAGTGGGTATGGGAGGAAGATAAATCAGGTTGTAGATGCTTTAACTGATGATCTGCTTTGTGACTCTGATTTGAGTTGTTGATGTGAATGTTTGTTTCATGTCTACATCTCTTTAGATGTGCTGCTGCCTGTCTTGCCCAGGAAAATTTTGCTAATTAAATTCCTAAAATCAATCTTTTTTCTGGTTAAAGGAATGAAAAAAAGAAATATGAATGCCAACCTGCAAGAACATAGAGGGCTGCAAGTGCTGGGAATGCTAACGCTAGCCACACTGCAAATCAGAGCATAACCAAATGCATAACAAAACAACTCCCCACAGCACTGAGCATGTGCACCCACAGTGCTCAGCCTCTGGGTTCACTTTCCTTGTTTGTTTTGGATCACATAGTCATTCATGGCAAACCCTATCTTGGTACACTTGGAATCAAACTGGCTAACATGTCTCCAAGCAGATCAGAGTTCAGTTCTTAGGTTCACTCATTAGTTTGTTTGAGCACCCACATGATGCCACACCAAATCTAATTATACAGCAAAACAAATCAAAGTTTGAGTATCAAACCACCTTAAACCTAACAACTAATAGAAAAAGCGCTCCTATTTCTATAACTTCTTTTTTTGTTTTAACAGCCACTTTTAGTCAAATCTTGATTAATTCAATTCAAAGAAAATAAGACAGAGACAATTTTATAGCAATGTTATGATAGTCTTCTTGTGGCAATACACTAGTTTAAAAGGCTTAAATGTTACATTATTTTCAGGCACCTGTAAGTCATGAATTGTCTTGTTTTCTCCCTCCACAGCGTCTCTCTGGTCATGTGTACTGTACATGTCTTTTTTTTAAAACCTGATACACATTTATATTCAAATATTTAGAAGTTGTGACCTGTATGTTACACAGTTCACATTTCAAAGCTCATAGATATTAATATTTTAAAATATTTTGGGATTATAATGATGAATTACATACTGACTATTAATAATTTCTTCAGTGTTTCTGTTTTGGTAATACTACCATACTTGCCCTCACATTGTCAAGCAACTGAGGGGATATACCTCTGAAATACATAACTCAATACAAGCCCTATTACCCACACACACACACACACACACACAGTAGTTGGCTGTACCACACTGAGCTGTGATGTGGTGTTCCTGCCACACCCACAGTCCTTAAAGGGACAGATGCAGCTGTCATGGTCTCCATGTGATCACACTCACACCGAAACCTTGAAAATACTTGCTAAATAGTTCAAAAATAATGAGCAATAACCATCCCCTCTTAGTGAGCTTCCATCTTTAATCACTAATGTCTTCATAAAAATCATAAATTATAATACACATGATGACACTCTCATACTGTGTGATGTCTGACACTTTTATGTTTGTCCAACAGACGTAGGCTGCTGCTTGCATCATTGACCCCAGTATAAAAGGATTGATTAGCCGACTGCCTAAATGACAGTCCACCTCCCCTCAGGGCGGTATAGCTGCTAGATTACACCAGCCACTTAAACCAATTATCTGTCAGACTGACAAATCCTTTTTAGCTTCCTAAAGATGGAGCTCTAAGCAGGTCAGTCCGTAGCAGACGCCTACAGTCATACTATAGGGAAACTTGTTTGTGTGGAAGGGTATCACATCTGTTGCAGGGAGTTAGATATAATTCAACATCAACAATAACAAAGGAGATTAAGAGGTAGAATTTAGAAAGACAATCTGCTGGTTGGATCAGAAAAGGCTAAAAAGGGTCTTTTTGGATTAAAGGTATACAGTTTATAGCAATATATATAAATGTTTTTCTATTTAACTTTTTTTTACTAGATAATTTCCATGGAGATCAGGATCTCATCTACAAGGGCGACTTGGCCAATAGGTCAGCAGCACACATCTTAACAAATACAATAAAAAAAAAACACGAATAACATAAATAGCAAACATTAACTGTGAAAAGAATTCAACCATTTCACAGTTGAGGTGCAGCAGTTTTGAGGAAAGTAACAATTAAAAACACAGGCATTGCTCCGAGGATTCTCGTTGCCTAGTGAGTAAAATAGAACAAAAAGCTTGGACTGAAACAAGTTCTGACATTTTTATTTCTGTTCAGTTCTAACTTGAAATTAATGTAAATAATTGATAATTCATTAATCAGTACAAAGAGATGATGTTCCTAAATAAAAATCAAGTAAACTAAACAGTGTTGTAAAAACTGATGTGCAGGTCATTTCATTGTTTTCATTTCAATTATCATTAATTTCATATTGTCTATTGTTCCATCATAGCACTAAATAAACACGGTAATGTTTTGCCTGGTGACAGGAACTGAAAATACTTTATTGATACCAGTGTCAAAACAGTTCTACTTATTGATCCAATTCTTTGCCAATTCCCCCAATTGATTCCTGCTGACTTTCTTGTGAAGAAAAGTATGCCTGTAGGTTTTCAGTCACGACAAGATCAAACAAATGACACTGCTGCACGGATACATGCTTCTGCACGCTGCAGGTGTTTCCACTTGTTGCCAGTTATACTGTCAGTGCCTTTTTGTCAAAAATCAAGCCAAAGTTCTGCTCATTTTGGACCTCTGTCAGTGGAAAGAATTGTTAAGGGAAGTGATCAGCAATAAGACCCAGCATTTTATTCTTTAACCCTTTCATGCATGAATTATTAAATCACAAAGAAATATTTTTTCAATGCTTCTTTTTACTTTCAAACAAGTTAAAAAATCGTGGTCATTTTTTTTCAAGTGTATATTTTGAGTTATGCATCTGTCCACTTCACCTTGCATCAGCGGTACAAATAGTATTTTAATGAACTTAATAAAGATCCTCAAACACATGTCTTTGACAAACATTTGTTAAGAGTAAATAAAAGAAAAGGCAAAATCTGAAGTAAATATTTTATTGCTGTTCAATCAAACGATTCACTTGTGAATTACCCCATTTCTTTTTTTTTAATGTATTTTTTGGGCATTTTTTGCCTGTAATGATAGGAGAGAGACAGTGGATAGGCACGTGAAAGGGGTGAGAGAGTAGGGGAAGACACTCTGCAAACTGGTCCCAGGCGGGACTCGAACCTGGACCGGCAGAAGCAAGTACATGGGGTGCCTAGTTGCTACCCCAAATTTTTAAATAAGAATTACAAAATTTTGTGAAATCTAAATAGCAAATACCAAATTTGTCCTGCGCCGACTGTTTTGGATTTTGGATGCGATATCTTGATATTGTTAAAAAAAAAGTACAAAGATAATAGTATATGAAACTTAAGACAAGGGTTTGGGAGTTCATCAACTAGTAGTTGGACATAGTACTGCAACCTAAAGGTCATAAAACTTATTCCAATTATCTGTCTACTGTAGTGGTCACCATGCATGAAAGGGTTAAGGGAGTGGTTATCAATCCTTAATGGGAATTGGTTTTCAATCCCCATCCCTACACCAAAAAATATTTGAGTCACTCAAATTTATTGACAGATAGTCCCCTTGAGATGCATCACCTCATTTTCAAGGGGGACTTGAGTGCCAGAAAGTTTATGATGGACTGTTTAATGAATGACGGCTTAAATTAAAGCCAAGAAGGTCCCTTTAAATAACTCAAAACACCATCACCTGTTTAATGTCTAAAGTGTTGCTTTTCTCAGGAGGTGGGAACTTCATGAGCTAATTACTGTGACAAACCCGCTCAGTAACTGCTGTCATACTTAAATGTCATCGATAGGCTTGAGCATTTTCAAAAATTATATCTGGTGACTATTTGCCATCTTAAGTGGTCATGACAAGGGAAATTGTGACTAACTCCAGAGTCTTGAAAACTGTAACCATATGCAGAGCTGATGTTCTATACACATTTTTTTTTTCCTGCAGATGGTTATCGAGCAGCTGGAGCATGACAGGAGCTTGATGGCAAACACTATTGAAGAAAAGATGAGAGAGCATCAGAACCTCCTGCAGGTGAAGATGGATCTGGGCATGGAGGTGGCTGCTTACAGGTGAGGAGCTCTGTATATTACAGAAATCTTACAGAAAGATTAGACATGTAATAACACTGATGGGGGCTCTGTTTTAAAAAATATTCCTGTAAGCTAAAACAGTCTTGATGGAATGCTTGCATGTGAAATAGTGTTGCTCCACATGTGGAACGACTAAATATAAGCCAGCTAGCAAATGTTTTATTTATCAAAGCCGTGCCTTTCCAGCTCTGACATGTTAAAATGTCTCCAGAGAAAAAGCTGTGTGCTTCATTGAATGTGCACACAAATGGTTTTGCACCACTTGGCTCTCGTACTTTTCAGGTTAAGGTGATTAATTTGTATGGGGTTGTTGTGAAAATCTTGCAGTACTGGCTGAACTCAAATTCAGCCTGTCAGGATTTGGGACCATGAATTTTGGTTTGGTTGAAAACAGAACAATGCTGCATCAGCACTTGTTGACACAGAGTTGGCAGGATTACCGGTTAAACAACCCCCCTGACAGAAGTTACTCTAAGCTTAATCAGTCTAAATAAGTGATTTCCTCTCATGACAACAAATCCACTACTCGCTTCCTCTTGTGGATGAACCCTGACTGACCGTGCACTAAAGTAAACTTAGGAGTATAAATATATATACAGTACAGGCCAAAGGTTTGGATACACCTTCTTATTCAATGTGTTTTCTTTATTTTCACCACTATTTACATTGTAGATTCTCACTGTAGGTATCAAAACTATGAATGAACATGTGTGGAATTATGTACTTAACAAAAAAATTTGATATAAATGAAAACATGTCTTTTATTCTAGTTTCTTTAAAGTAGCCACCCTTTGCTCTGATTACTGCTTTACAGACTTTTGGCATTCTCTTTATGAGCTTCAAGAGGTAGTCACCTGAAATGGTTTTCACTTCTCAGGTGTGCCTTTCCAGGGTTAATTAATGGAATTTGTGCCTTATTAATGGGGTTGGACCACCATTTGTGTTGTTCAGAAGTCAGGCTGATGCACAGCCGACAGTCCTATTAGACACTTTTGAAATTAATACTGTAGCAAGAACCAATCAGCTAAGTTAAAAGAAACAAGTGGCCATCATTACTTCAGTTAGCATCTACAATTTAATTAGTGATGAAAATAAAGAAAACACATTGAATGAGAAGGTGTGTCCAAACTTTCTGCCTGTACTGTATATCTTTGTGTGTACATCTAACATTGTATGTACATTTTTGATAGAGGTTTTACATGTTGCTTTTTACTTGAGTGTTTCTGAAGGTATGGACATGGTCATAAAAGAATGGTTTGTAAGACTGCTATTCCACATGCTCTTAACTGCAGGATTCACACAAGGTCACATACTAACTGGCTTTTTATGCCCAAAGGGGAAGTTATCGTTAAAACATACTCGGGGTGCTCTCGTCAGAGTTTTTCGTCCTGCCAGTACACATCATCAACGTGTGAAATCTGACAATACTAAGGCTGAACGATACTGAAAAACAAAACAAAATATTACAATATTTTTTTTCCCTTTCTGTGATACTTGTTGCAGTTTTTTTTAGTAAATCACACCTGACAAATCCAGGACCCTTTTTGTATTTGAGTAAGCTTAGGTTTGCCTGTTGTAGTTACGTTTTTTTTTTCTTTTCCTGGATGTTTTTTTTTTTTAATTTTTAACAAGTAATATACAGTTATCATAAAACAAAAACGACACATACATCAGAAAACAGGCTATCTGACAAAAAATATAGATAAAATATCATTAAAAAGGAAATATTAAAAACAAAAATGCAAACAAATACAATCAAACAAGGAGACACACATAATGGTACAAAGACAAAGGATATTGGGATCTTGGGTTACCACAAGGCAGAGCAGGGGTAATGACATCATCACTTCAGGGCCCTTTATAAAGTCTAAAAAGGAAGTCAACATCTTCCTTTTCCTATAAGTAAAAGTTAGTCTGTCCAAAGCAGCTACTTGCACCATGTTCTAAAACCATCCTCCTGCAGTTGGCCTCTGTTTTGACTTCCAGCATTTTGCAATAGATGGTCTGGCTAGGAGTAGGCGTAGGGTAACCATCTAATTTCTGGTTCTCCTGAGATTAATGTCCTTAAGTGTGAGTCCCAAAACACACATCCTCGGGCACATAGGAAGAATCACCTCAGAGGTGTTTGTGAGAGCTCAACAACCTCTCTGTTGTAAGTTTGTTTTTGAATCTTTAACATGATATTTATATTATTTATTCATAATGAATTTCCTCCATTTTCATTATATAATGCAGTTCTCTGAAAGGGTAAACAAACACACAAATATGGAAGCAGAAGCCTTTTTTACAGCACATTTAGCACCACAACTCAAATCTTTCTTTTTACCCATCAGGACATTAAAATTAATTGCATTCTGTGAAGCTGTAATATTTAGATAAATTTAGTGTGCGATATGGCTTTGGATGCCAAGAGAACAGGAAACATTGCTCCACCAACGCATGAAGGCAGAGACACACACTCTTTCTCTTGCCCCAACTGTCCCTGTGCAGCTCAGACATTTATCAAATAATGTCACACTACGTGGCCAACTTTAGTCGATTAACTATCTTTTTCTTTGCAGATTTCAATGTTGAATTATCATTGTGAATTTGTAAAATTACTGAAGGGTTTTTCCATAGCTGCTTCAAGTGGATAAAAATGACTATCACTAAAGGTGTCCGGGTTGTTTTTAAAGTCCGTCAGGGTGCTGCATCAGAGATTAATTTAATTTCCAATGTTGATGTACTTACTAATTATCGGCTGCCTGTTCAGTTATATAATTACACACAACAGCGCACACACAAGAGTATTAATCACAAGTGATCAGATTAGTGATCAATTTAGCCAATACCAACAGGCCCTATTATTCCGTGCATCTCTAGAGCATCAAGTAAACACACTGGTTGTTTTTATTATTGCTGTTCATGTATCAAAATGTTTTCACTCTTGTCGGGCAGCTGGCTCAGACCTAAAGAATCATTAAACATTCTCAGTTAATGTTCTATTTTTCTCGTTAAGCCATGTGGCTGCCTTGCACATCTGGTTTGTCATGAATATTTTTAATACAGTGGAGACCTAGCAGTGGCACGTGTGTGTTGTGTGTCACAGGTCGGCTTTTACTTTGGGATTTAAAGGGACGCGTGCAGAGCCCCGCATTGTGGATGGTATATTTAGCTCAGACTTTGGGAAGCCACTCTCAGGAGAGGTTGTACCCTTTGAGGCACACTGATTTTCAGTTTGTTTGCTTGTTGAAGCACGGCCAAGGAGAGGTGAGCTGTTTAAGCTTATTCTTCTGATTTTTTTTAAATACATGACAGTGGCTTGTCCTGTTTTTTTAACACCTTATATGGTCAGGTCCTCTGCTCATACCGTGTTGTAAGCCTGTTGTATTTAGTTTAGAGTGTTGAGATGGCTGAGCTGGATGAAGTACAACGGCTTGTGAGGTATTCCTCTTTAACTTTTTTGTCTATATATGGGGAAACTAATAATTTCATATGGGCTCTCATACTAAACTTTATTCACTTGTCTCTTTGTTTTCAGGGCTCTCCTGGAGGGGGAAAGGCTGAGTTTTCAGGATCCTCACAGGAGAGTGACTCAACATCAGAGAGAGAGAGTAATAGGTAATTAAACAAAGCTTTTTTATTATTTCTTGATGAGCACATCATTGAGTTGATTTTTTTCAAGCTGTAGTTTTGGGGAAAATAATTATTGCCTTTTTAAAGACTAAAAAACTGCAAAACTGAATCGTCTGATTAATAAAGTTTTTTGTTATCTGTTAATAAACAGTTGTTAAAATTGAGTATAAAAGCAAAAACCTGGGATTTAGCTAGGATCATGTGCTGACATATGTTCCCTAAAGCTGTGACTTTTTTGTTGTCTTTGCTTTTCCAGAAGTCACTGCTAGGAGGGTGAACTTGCATTGTTATTCAAGAGGGGATTTTAAAAAGTTTTAGAGCAGCAGCATTGATTCCTGGTGTTTTATTGTGCATAACAGCAACTGAAACAACCAAATTTCCCCTTTGGGATTAATAAGGTCTTTCTGATTCTGATTAATCAACGTATTCTACAGCAACAACTTAAAAGGGAACAGGTCATACTCCTCTTCCACTTTTACCACAGCCACATGTAGGATAAAATGAAATATGTGCTATGCTCCAGTCACAGTATTGTATGGATCAATGACCACTGGAAGTTTCTGACCCTGTATTAATCAGCTCTAATTAGCCTTTCACAGAATGCTCAATTTCAGCAAGCGTCTCTTCAAATACAAAATTATCTCTCTTACCCATGTCATTCAATGAGATGGCACATCATTAGAGAAGTGGTTTTCAATTTCTTTCTGTTTCTGCCTTTTAGTAATTACTTTGGTGTTTAAACACAGAAATCAGCTGATTTTTGCCCTTTTCATATCTGCATATGAAATTATGATTTGTAAACTAACTCCTTTATTGAAAGATAAAAACAGCTATGTAGCAATCCATATTCTTAATATTTTGAAGACTCAAGGGAAATATTTAAGTCCAGGGTCACGG
This sequence comes from Scarus forsteni, assembly GCA_036419115.1. Lineage (NCBI taxonomy): Eukaryota > Metazoa > Chordata > Actinopteri > Labriformes > Labridae > Scarus > Scarus forsteni. The sequence continues at coordinate 9,200,062 of JAZDUH010000245.1, read as the reverse complement.
TTAAAAGTTGGAGCAAAATAAATATCCTGTTTTAAGATCATTACCCAAAGAAAATCAACAGGAGCCTGTTGTTGCACACCCCATTTAGATTTTTACATAAATTCCACCTCTGTCATGGGAGAAAGCCAGTCTCTGTGCAGACCTTTTGGAATGAGACACTGGTTGGCCAATCAAAATCCAGCTCTTCCGTCTTCCGTCACACTAACATTAGGGGGCACTTCTGACAAAGATGGAAGAGCTCCATGAAAACATGCAAAGGTACGAACTAAAAACCTTCTTGACTGTTAAAAAAAAAGAACAAACATGTTATCTACATAGACATAATGAATCTACTCAGATTATTACTGTTTTTCTTTACTTAAAGGCAAAGTTCTGTTTCTACAGCTTTCACATTGTTTATAGAATGAAGTAGATCAATATACTCACCCAGAAGGCTTTCCTGATCCAAACAGTGCTTTGGGAGATATTTAGATCCAAAATCGAGCGGCGGACATCCATATAATGGTAGCAGAAAGGGCATACAGCACCGTTCCTAAAACTGCATTAATCGTCCAAAAACTCATTAGTTTCCCCAATATTCCATCATGGTCCGCTCACGCTACTCCTCCATTACAGTCTGGGGTTGCCCCGGACATGTTTTTGTAACTGTGCCAACCTCTGAACTGAAGAAGAAGAAGAATGTATGCCTCTGCACCTGCGCAGTACTCTCTGGAGCGCTGCCTCCGCGTCCTCCTTTCGATGAGCTCCTCATCTGTAAACTCTGGCTCAAAACTGTAAGGACACCCATCAAAGTTCTCCTCCACAACATCTTCATCAGATAGATATTCGTCCATTTTGCACAAAACTGGAAGAAGAAAGTCGTTGTGTAGCCGGCTGTCTTCCGCTGAAACAATGAGCCGTACTGCGCATGTGCGGAGTAAGCGCTCTTCTTCTTCAGTTCAGAGGTCAGCACAGTCACACAACATGTCTGGAGTGACACAGACTGTAATGGAGGAGTAGCGCGAACGGACCATGATGAAATATTGAAGAAACTAATGAGTTTTTCGACGATTAATGCAGTTTTAGGAGCGGCGCTGTATGCCCTATGTGCTACCATTATACGGATGTCCGCCCCTCGATTTTGGATCTAAATATCTCCTGAAGCACCGTTTGGATCAGGAAAGCCTTCTGGGTGAGTATATTGTTCTACTTCATTCTATAAACAATGTGAAAGCTGCAGAAACCGAACTTATCCTTTAAGACAAAATAAACTAGGTAGGATAAGATAATTGGTTAATTCCTGGTAATTCCTTTGTGACAAAAACTGTACATATTTTTCAACATCAGAAATGTATTTTTTTTTAAATACACATGTTACTGTAAAACAACCTGAACTAATAGATTTTAAGCTCCTAAGTATTTAAAACATTGAATTTTGTTATAGGTCTTCCGCTGTTAGGTTCACATACCTGTGTGAGATAACAGACTATTGTTATCTTGCTTTACATTTCCTTCTATGGATTAAAATTTAAATTGCAGAGGTTCTTGTGTGTGTTATCTATACAGTAATGAAGCTATTACTAAATAAAATTCGAATTATATGGCAAATGCAGTTCAGTGAAAATGAAAAATTGTAGTCTGGACTTGATATATAATGAATGTATGGAACAAAAGAACATCTGAAAAATACACTTTATTTACTTTAAGTAAAAGTCTAGGAGCTATATCATTTGTACAGACACATCACCTATTGCCTGGAATGACCCTTTAGTGAGATTAAAAGGAGTTTGTTGGCAGCTTACTTTCTGTTGGTGTTTGCAGTATTTTTTGTGGAGCCAAGTCCAACCTTTTTTCCACATCCTTCTGAGATGGCAAATAAGAGCATTCCCTGTAAATGTCATACATTTTACCACTTGTCTACAAATTTACACTAGTCAAAAATGTCTCCGGTACATACTGTCTTACCAAAAAATGTTCAAGGGTTATGAATTTTGGCATAACTATGAAACCATCTGTTTCACCCCCGTTCAGAATTGGCTGTTTTGTAAATCAATCAATCAGTCAAACTTTATTTATATAGCACTTTTCCTACAACATATCCTCATAGGCTGTTTATGACCATGCCCCTCTCCCCTCACAAGGACAGAATTTGGCTGTAGCTTTTCATTGCTGTGCTCTAATGACTATTAGTGCTGTACAAACATGCCCAGACAAGCTCCTTCTAGTAATGGGAGTATCGATATCAAGTATTGATACTTTCAGAAGAAGTCTTTGGGTATGGCTTACTTCCCTAAAATATCAATACCAAATTAGTACTCCAACAAAATATTTATCTTGGAAGGCCTATGGACTGTTTTTGGTCTTTCCGTCTTTGTCCATGCGAAGAAAGCACCGCTTTCTGTGTCATTTGACTTTGGAGACCAAACAAGATGTATCAGCATTATATCGCTGCAACCGCAAGCTAACATACAGAAACATAACACAGTTTTGTGGCAGGTTAAAGTAAGGAAATACTATTTACTGCTTCTTCCACAAAGAACACCCTTACTGTAAGTCACATTTTACATATGGATGATATAGAATTGATAGTGTTTAGTTCAACAAGCTTTATAAATCGGTGACACATAGACCTACATTAGTAATGTTGTTTCATTTGTATTTGCAATTAAAGAACAGATATCAAGTCACCCAAAAAACTCCTTTGGTGGAATATCTAAATTTATTTTATTTGGACTAATAATTAAAACTAAACTCACATTAAGATCTGATGGTTTAGAGTCTGGACTTCAGTCAAAAACAACAACAAATCCTAAACATTATGTTTGCATTGCAGGGTATGATTAGGATCAGAACCAGTATTTGAAAAATTGGCATTGTGTTGATTTGAAAGTCCAGCATTGCTGCTGTGTAGTTCCTTCTTCTGGAGCTAGCTGTGGGCTGATCAAACACAGCTCACCAAGTGGGAGAGAAACTTTCCACACAGACTGCTTGATCAGTTTTCCTTTAAATAGTATGACAGGCAACTAAGGGAGAGATGGTTTGTGGGTCGACTGTGACCACATAACTTGCTTAAAACCATTTAAAATTGTATTCTGCATAATATGGAACCTTCAAAGTAAAATCCATAGAGTTATAGCCTGTGTACACAATGTCACCTACAGCCAGGAATGATCACATTAATGAGATTTAAAGAAGCTTGTTGGCCACTTACTTCCTGATGGTGTTTGCAGTATTTTTGTGGAGTTAAGCTCCAACCTGTTTATCAACATCCTTCCAAGAGAGCAAATAAGTGCACAACCTTTCTAATTATTCAATCTGATTATTTCTCTGCCTTAGATATCAAGGTACCTTCCCAGCCCTATACTCCAAGAGCTTCCAACCTAACCACCAGGCAACAAATCAGGTACACACAGCCATCCTCTAATCTGAGAAGTCCCCCCGTACGTCCCTCTGGATCCACGAGTCCTTCAAGGGTCGTTCCAATCTCTGTTGCAAGCCGAGATCGGTATCAGAGTCCTGCGTCCAGAAGAGACATGGTCTCATTCAGCAAATCCCGGGCTTCTGCATCTGCCCCCACATCCACCACCATCACCACTGCCTCCAAAGATAAACCAACAAGCCGAAATGATAGCCTACTTAACCAAAACCTGCAGAAGACAAGAGTTGAAGAGAAAACAGTGACGATCAAACAAGGCAGTCCAGTCAAATCCTCCACCACCGAGACTAAGTCAACGACAATCGTGTCTCCACCAACGATCACAGAAAGTAGGAGGCAAGTGTCTGATAGTAAAAAGAAAGATGATGTTAATGTAGGGAAGCTTGATGGTAAGGCAAAAATGGAGGCCTCAATTAGTCCAAGTGAGAAGAAGATGTTAGACTCCGTGACTGTTGAGGAGATTATAGAGAAAGTGATCAAACCCGCAGGTCTAGAAGCACAGGTGTGCTCCTCTGGTGATTCTAAGGTGAGATACCATGTGGAGAAGACTGAGCAAGAGGATGGGACAATGAAGACGCAGATTGTGCTGGAGTCCAAAGTGCAAGAAGAGCTTGACCTATCAGAAGACACAGTCTTGGAGGAACTTCTGGGCCAAGGAGTTAAGAGGGTGTCACTAGATGATATCAGTGACACGGCTACAGGAAGTATGATCAAGAACCTGCTGAGTGGACTGCAGGGAAATGAAAACCTGCAAACTAAGTCTGTCAATGTTGAGATCATAGAGGAACCAGTCGAGAACTACAGTGATGAAGAGTTTGAGGTAGAACAGAAGGCTAAATCTACTTTTTATGATCCATCCTCAACATATTTCCAAATTGAGGAACTTGAGAATGCTCCTCAATTTCAGAAAACTGACAAAGAAACCGCGAAAACCCACAAGACAGATTCTGATAATTGGAAGAGCGGATCTGTGCAAGTTGAAGAAGTTTACAAAGAGACGGAATACTTCTCCCATGACAGAGAACCAGACGAGTACTTTGTCTCCACGCCGGATGAGAATCTCTCTGAATCTGAAGAGGGTCTTGGCATCACCTCTTACGGCCATTATGGTTTGGTAGATGACTTGTCAGATGAGAGGTACTACCAAGAAGACCGTCCCCCAAAGACACTGATTGTAGAGCAAAGTGACAAACACAAGTTGAAGTCAGGTGACTCTGCATACGTCAAAGAAAGTTTTCCTGAGTGTATAATTGAAGAGGAGGTCCGTGTCTCTCCAGTAGTCCAAGAGTCAGTGCTTGAGTTCCTGAGAGAGGAGTCTTTGGAGCCTAAGGAACAGCTAAAAGGAGCACTGGAGAAGATCCAAAGCTCAGTGTCTGGTCCACTAAGGGAGGAGTTGGCCTTCATTACAAAAGTCAGCGGTGAGAATCCACAAAGTGTAGCAGTCAAGAAAGTTCAACAGTCAAGTGGCAATGGTACCACAACAATCGTTGCAGAGCTGAATGTCTCTCAGACCCTGGATGAGTCTGGGCTGCTTGAGGATGATGATGATCTGTCTGAAGAGCAGATCTTGGCAGCTCTCAGATCCTCTAATCTTGGTCTTGAGAAAGTCCTTCAAGGGGGAGCAGGAGGAGGGTACAGCTTCAAAGTCTCCAAAGAAGAGACTATGAAGTATGGGGAGGAGTTTGAGGGAGGAACCTCTGAGCAAGAGCTACAGTCCCCAGAGAAGATTTCCCAAGAGAAAAGAATTGCAACAGTGTACCTTGAAAGTCCTGTCGATGACTAGAAGATAGTAGTCAGTAGTTGCCAATTTAACGTGCTGAAATGCACACACAAATATTAGTTATTTCTAAATAACCAGTCAATACACATGGTTGTAATGTTTGCAAACAGATATACTGCTACAGCATCTGCAGTAAAGCTATGCATCTTTTCCTGCATCTGCAAAGATTGTTGTTGTAGGTTCTAAGTCGTTCCAGTCATGATAATCCAAAGCTTGATCCTGGCAAAGAAACTGGTCTGAGTTAGAGCATGACACGGGAGCAGATTTTCACTCCTGTATCGTCCCACTCCTAGAGAAAAAAATCTCGTCCCATCCCAATCACAGGCCTGAGTAAGAAAAATAATCCTGCCCTGTCCCACTCCCGTAGAATGACTGCCACTCCCATCCCACTCCCTTTCAAAATTACTCCCACTCCTGTCCCATTCCCCATTTGAATAAAACCAAACATGTTGAAGAAATGTTGCATTTTTTATTTTAGGTAAAAGTGCAGTGCATATAAAAGGCATTGCCTTTACGTTTCACATGCCTGACATTCGGTCGGTGTAAAAAGCTCTCTTTTCGACGTGTCGACTTCTCCCTCCGTGTTGTTTTGTTATGTGTGTCGCCAGCAGCCGCTCCGAGTTGCTTTTTCACTTCCAGTGGTGACAGGAAGTCAAACCACTTTTGTAGTTCTTTTGTGTTGCTAGTGCGGTCAAGAGTGTTGGCTTTCACTGAGAGATGACTACAAAAATGGATGCACATGTTCATCTGGTTCTTTAACATGGCTGAAAATGATCGTCTATTGATGTACTCCCGCTCCTTTTTTTTCCCGTCCTGATCACGGGATTAATTAAAAACTTACTCCCATCCCGTGGGAATCACATGACCCACGCACTGGAATTCCCGAAAAATGTCATCCTCTAGTGTGAGTAAAGGTTCTTGAAGTTGTTTTACATCACCTGTTAAAGGCCTCTTCAGCTCTTAAAATGACCAGGGCCAGACCTGTAGATCTAGCTGTATCTCCAGACAGCAGCAAAGAAGCTTTTTCAGAGGAGAAATCTTCAAAGAACCTGAATCAAGCTCTTAGATCAACCTTCTGGTTAGAGTTCAGGATTAAATGCTAGCATCCTAAAGTAGATCCAAGTGCCAACTTGACTGATTTTCAGGTTCTTCAAGGCCTTTTTCAGGCCCTTCACTGTACTGGATGGCTGGAAATGTGCTGAAATTTTGTTTGTAAAAGGTAATCCTGACTCTTTCAGATACTCCAGAATGACAGTGCTGTAGGGCTTGCTGTTATCTTTTTCCATATTAGTGCTACATTTTTATGAGGTCTTGATGAAGGCCCAGTTTGGGTATTATATCTCTAAATCCCCTGGTGAGCTTTCAGAACTTTTTGGAGAAGAAGGGAAACATCTGCAAAAAACAATACCAGTCCAGATGCCACTTGGATCAAGCTTTGGAAAACCATGACCTAGATGAATCACAGCCTCCATATGCACCTGCTCGGAGTCTGCCACTTTAAACAATGTGGACCTAACTGCAGCTTCTGAATGATGCAAAATCTACTTATGCAGCTTAAACTGCCATGGTTTTAAAGTACTGATTGAAGCCTGCATTTACTTTGTACTCCCACTATCAACCTCATCTACTGAATTTATTGGTCTTTCTTTGTTTATCAGAGGAATTGAATGGGGAAATATTAGCATATAGGTCAGTAGAAGACAAATATGTTTTGTCTTTTTTGAGGATTTTGAACAAACAAACTACACTTAGCAGAACTTAGTCCAAAATGGGAGTTAGCATTTAGACAGCGACGGTTCCTACGGCCATGGGTGCATGGGATTTTAGAATAGCTTTTCAAATAAATGCCTGATAAAAGGTCTGTGGTGAACACATGCATATGAATTTTGAATGTTTCATTTTGGAACATAAAATGCATCTGATATGTCCATATTTTGAATTTGAAAGTTTCATTGTGTTTTTAAAAGGATGGTTGCTGACAAACTGATAACAAGGTCAACAGAAAGGGATGGGGACCCAACTGAAATCATTTCAGATCAGTGTTAGTAAACAGATGATTTTCCAACATGAGTATAATGTGGTGTTATACAGTACATTAGCAGTGTAGTAGCTGCTCTTAAGTTGTACCGCTATGTTCCAAAATAGCTTGATACCAGCTTACGTTAAAGCCTGAAAACTCATGAAAATTAGGTTCTCTTGTGAAGATTGATAAACAGAATGTCATGTTAAATATTTTTTGTTCACCACAGACCTTGTTATCAGCAAAGATCCAATAACACAAATAGAACTCCCATTGCCTTCTAGCCTTGGTGCAGAAGTGAGCCTTTTGATGTTGCTTTCTTCTGCACCACTCCAAGTCTCCGATTGGTCATGTCAGCCAATGCCGGCAGATTTGAGAAAATACTGAAGATAATAGTCGGGGGAAAAAAAGAGTAGGGTTTTTGGACTTCTGTGTTAAGATTTGGACCATTACTTAATAACAGCCTTAATAAATTTCATTTTACATAGATTAAAACAAAGAAAAGGGTATGGGGTTTAGCTACACTTTAAACAGATGATATAAAATGTGGCATGCCTTGAAGTTATTCTTTGTTTTTTTAAGGACTGTTACATTATAACTGGTAAGGCTTATTTTGATCAGAACTAACTGACTTATAAGATGTGTTCACATTTTTATAGCCTTCTATTTTTTCTTTAAGTTTTTTTTTTCTAGAATTCTCTATTTTTGTACTAACCTATACTGTGCAGTTTTGCTGCTGTTAGCTGATCAATGTGTTATTGTTACTTGGGCACTCCTGCCAAATGGAATAGCTTTAGTACAATCTGCATCCTGGAACACAGTTTTTTTAAAGCACTTGTTACTGATCTGTGAATAGTGAATGTAGTTACAGCATGTTAAAGTGGGGAGTAGATGAATGGTGGAAAAGGAAAGTGTATTTGTTGTGGAAGCTGAAGCATGTGAAGAAAAGATGAGAAGAGTAGTGCAAGTAAATAGGGCACTAATTAGATATATATTCAATTAGTACTTTACACACAAATAACTGCAAATATACAGGTACATCTCAAAAAATTTGAATATCATGAAAAAGTTCAATATTATCACTCATTTCAGAATTACCAAAATTTCAAGCAATAAATGTTTGAAATGTTTCACCCTATCTGTAATGAATCTATATAATATATGGGTTTCACATTCTGAAATCAGTGATGAAAAATATTGAACTTTTTCATGATATTCTAATTGTTTAAGATGTACCTGTACATTTAATAGAGGAAAACACATTTGCTTACATATAGAAAAAACACATATTATTGTGTGAGTTAAAAATGTTTAATCATGTGTGTCTCTAAAAATAAGCCTAATAATCAATTATATACATTTTCAATTTGTAAACTAGAAAAACAAAAAATGACCCAAACATGTGTTAGGGTTATCTAAATTGAAAATTCTTTATTATTAGAACTTCAAACTTTTAATTTTAAATTAGTAAAGAGGAGCAAGCAATCAAACCAAAGAATCTGAAATGAATCAGTGAAAGTTTTGAAAAAAAAAAAATAGAGTCCTTAGTTTTCATGTACGGTGTGTGTAGCCTGAGCACCTCTTTCGCTGAAGTGTTGGTCTAAAAGTTTCATGATTGCTGAAACGAGTTTGTCCATGGCCATGTTTATTTTTGGATCATCAGGTTAGTGATGTTCACCAATCACTAGAATTTGTTGTGGTGTTGACTTGTTGCAAAGGAGAAAAATATGTACTGCATTACAACCCGGTTACATACAATCTATAAGCAGCTGCAAAATTTACATAGAGCAACAACTGAGAAATGGCTTGACAAATAATCTGTTAGGTACAGCTTTGTTCAAGTAATGTCATGCTTAAACCTAATCCAAAAAAGCTGCAATTTAGTGCCAGATAATGCAGATTTTTGTGGATAATCTTTTTGGAACTGGCAGATCTCTGATCAAATATATTATCAGTTCAGTGCACTTAAATGGACTTTAAAACTTACTGAATGTGTGTGTACACTGTAATCTAGAAATGTGCCATTTCATAGCATTTACAACTGTCAGCATCAGCGTATAGAAAATCTGTCATGTATAGAAACGTTTGATTGATAAATGTATTTCATCATTATTTCTATCACCATAATTTCTATTGATCAGATGTCCTGATTGTCTTTGCTGCAAACATAACAGCTCATATTTGGAAACTGTTCCATGATCTAACACAATTAAAAACACATTGTGTGAATGTTTTCAGAGTATGAGTATTTTGTGAGTAAATTATTCAACTTAAGATAACGCCAACGGATATGTTTGTGCAGTTGGAGCTGTTTTTCCATCAGTAACAGAAGCAATGCCTGTATCATCTAACAGATAAACACCTGTTTGAAAAGCATTGTAGTAGTTCTTGGTCCAGGCCTAAAAGATTATCATGGAGGCATAAATAAGAAGAGCACTTCAAGAATCTGACATCGAGTTTCCATCATCACCACTGGACGGCACAGCTGAGAATGATTGGGTGTTGGTTTTCTTTCTACCTTTCCTCTGATGTCTCTCAGCAACCTCTGGTGCCCTGCAAAATAATGCAAAGTTGCATAAAGAAACAAGTTTTAATCTTTTCCTCTATCAATGAAAATTGATAAGAGGAAAAAAAAGCAACTTTTCTTTGTCAGCATATAAAGTTACACTTAGCTTATTGAGTCCCAAAAGTGGACACATTACAAAATGGCTATCAAAATAACCTTATCCATACTCTTGCTGCATGCCATCTGTCAATGAACACTAGCCCTGTCTGCAAATTTAAACCAAAAATACAGGCTTGCAGAAATACACCTTCTGTGCCACATTGTGTTCATCGTATTACTGATGCTTACTTAAAAAAAAAAAAAATGAAAAAAGCTGAAATTTACTATTTTCCGTATCCACGGTGCTTCAAGGAGGATTTTTCATTTTCATTTTTGACTGTGCCATTTTGAAGTAAAACTTCAACATTGTCCAAAAGAAGAATGGCAAATATTTGGCCCTAAAAACATGTGGGGAAATCTACTGAAAATAGTACAATCTTCAAATTTGAAGCCTGTACTTCAGATGGACCATATAGCATGTATTATGCTTTTATGCTGCACAGGTCATATAATTTAATACTGCTGGTATAGTATCTTGTGCCAGTTTTTTTGGCTTAATTGGCAAAGTGTGAAAACTCTTATTACATAGACCATTGTTGGAAAAAAGCTAATTTCTGCCAAGTAACATGCTGTATGTATTATCAATGTAAAGATAACATGTGACCTCAAAAGGGACAGATCAATTCAACTTAAATAGGGTACTAAATGTTTGAGATTTGATTATTTACCGGGCCAGCATGTCCACTGCTTTTTGTGTAGCGTTTGTCTTCTTATGCTGTGGACCATACAACAAACTCTGGATCTCCAGGCACTGTAATAAAACAAAAATAATAAAAGCAGAGTGAGTGGTCAGTGGAAGATGATAGGTGCAACTCATACTCTGATAAAAAAAATACTTCCTAGCAACATGTGAAAGCACTAAACATCCAAAAATAACCACTGTTGCACTGCAAGGTTTATGTAACACCTGTGCTGACCACTCGTGTGTCAGGTCAACAAGGGGCTGTGTTAGGTTTACAACAAGGAGTCCTCCTGACCAACAACCTGGGATCCGTGGTAGCTATGCCAACTAATGTGAGGGGAAGCCTGAGTCATTTTTCCACTCTACTTTTAGTTTGGCTTAATCAAATGAAAGGAAAAAGTTATGACTGCCTGGATCTGTTACATCAGGTTGTTAGAATATGAAATACTACCTTTCGACCAATTTGGAGAAGACAGGATGATTACTTCACAGCAGTAGTGAAGGCATATTGAATGGCAAAAAATGTCAGAAACAGTAAAGGAAACAAAGTGATACTTGGTTTAAGGTAACATAAGTATCAATTACTATCTTTATAGACACCTTTTAATCAAAACATGGTGATTATGAATGTATTAATAGCTGCAGAGGCTGCTCTGGCAGAGGCAAGCTCTGCTTTCCACGTAAATTTGAGTAGTTGAAATTCATTTAAACTCTGGGATGGGGTCTCCCATTGAGGAGGTTAAGAGAGAGGTCTTAATGGTCCCATGTCTTGGTGTGTCTGACTGTTAATATCATGTTTTTGGTATCTATTAAACAAGGATTTGATTTCAGTTGAATAAAAACATTAAAGATTTGATCTCTGCAGAGGATTGGATGGAGCTCTTTTCCCTCCCGCTTTGGAAACAATTGGACCTGAGACGGTTGGGAGGCTGCAGGAGGCTATAATAATGAACTTCGGGCTAACCATATGATGTCTAATGGGAGGGGGAGGGGGGTTACTTGGCATGCCTTTAAGACAATCTTGGCATCGACCTGTGACAAGCAGAAAACACATAAGGAGTAGGCCCTATAACTATTACATAATAAACTCCAGAAGTTAAAAGTGTTTTAAGCAGCATTTTCTTTTTAAAGGTATAGCACAATTCTCCATGAACTGGGGCTTATGTGTGTGTGGTATGTGTGTGTGGAAATATGATTGCAACACAGCACACACTGAGAAACACACAATTTAACAGAATATCCTTTTTCAAGAGATGAGTAAAAGTTTTGTAACTGCCTTTATCTTGTATTCTCAGTTCAGTTTTGGTGCATTTCAAATAATTTTTATGGATATAAATTTGACTCTGTTTTGAATTTGCAAAGCAGTTTTAACCATGAGCACATAAAGCACTGTAATGAAATTGAGATTTAAAATCTGCCATAGAAATCAATACTGATTCATTTTTTTCATATAAGTACTACTCATGAAGTTGTAAGAGGCATCCAAACAGTCCACGACTTTCATGACCTGGCCAAAACCATCACCAAGTAAATTTCAGCCATCAGTTAAGCCTGCCCACAAAATATGCCATTACTATGTACAAATATGAAAATGGTCTGCTGTTCTTTGGCAATCCATATGACAGGATGTGAGAAGGGCTTTGTAGAGGCAGTGAAAAAGGACAAAAAAGTTCCCCTCTTCATCAGGGAAAGTGAAACACTCTGTAACCTGGAGCAGGTCCATCTGGCCTCTTGGATGTTTTCACTGTTGCTAGGGTTGATGTAATGGAAGGGCTTTTTTTCAGCCGCACGACAGAGGAAGGGGGAATGTCAAGCATAAGTCAGTGTGTGAGGGTACCATTGTCCTCTTTGTTTTTTCAGTACACCTTACACACTGCATCCACCACATGAGCTTGCCTTCCTTTGGAAAAACAAAAGTCACTCAATCGAAAGGAAGACGGTGTCATGATGACAGAAAAAAAGACATGCTATCTCTGGTGAGTGTCAGGGAACTGCTGAAAGGTTATAAGTGGGACTGCGTGTTGAGAGCGAACCTTGATGTTCCCTGTGAGTGTAAGAGGGAGACTTGAAACCAGCTCTGACACTTACATGCCAAAACAAACCAACATAGCAACTGTGCTCCTTTACTTACAGGAGTGTAAACACCAGCATGAAGAAACCCCTCTTTAGTGGTGTGTTTTGTGTTTAATGGGTGGCAGAACTGAGGTCACGGATAGAAACATGTCGTCATTCAGTTTGTAAAAAAAACACAAGTTATGTAATGCTAAATTGAAACCATTTCTCATGGAGGAACTTTATTAAATTAACAAAATGCTGTTTTTTATTCAAAGCATGTGTGCTGAAAGATATGAGGATTCAGATTCTGTTGCCGTGGACATAATGACATGCCGCAGTAATTGGGGTCAGTGTCCTTTTAATTGACAGCAGTTAGCAAACTGCCTCTCTCTTTTCAGAGTTGTGTGCCCATCTGTCGGGCTCCATTACGACGGAGGAAACACAAAGTCACTCTGTGTGATATTTTACACCAGGGATGGCGCCTATACTCTCTGCAGCCTTCCAAGATTAGCATTTCCTCTGATAGCAGTGTGCTTTAGGGAGGACAGTGAAAATAGCTCATCTGAACATGACAGGGGCTCATTGTGTGTATATTTTGAACAAGCCTGTTACTGGTGCAGACTGACACACCCACTGACTGCTGGCCTTTTAATAAAGCCCCTCAAATACTTTGGCAGGTTCAGTGTCATGTGGGGTGACATTTACTCTCTGCCCAGCATTGCTAAATGCATATTTAAAGGTTATCACCAAGATAGACATTATTGTGGTCTGAAACATGTGATCACCTTAGTCATGGTCCTGTGGGCCTGTTTCATCCTGCCCTCCGTCATCTCCACACTTCCAATCAGCTGAAGGGTCTCTGCGACCTCAGCACTCAGGTCACCAAACGCAGATCTTTTTGAGTTGAGAGAAGCTCTCTGTAGCTCCACACATCTCTGCAAAGCAAAAAAGGTAGAGCATCTCTTTTTTACATGAACATGGGACTAAAAAGGTACTGAATAAATGTTCTACTTTTTTAAGTAGTTCTTAAAATCTATATTCTTTCCATACCACCATATGCCATGTTTGTACATTATTTGATTAATTACTTTGCTCTGTTTTGACAGTATGTTAGCTATTTGCTTCTTGCTTCATTGTTTTTTTGCTTTACTTTATAATGGAACAGCATAAATCTGATTTCCTATCAGAATCAACAAAGTATTTATCTATCTTACAGAGAATAGATTATTGGAAATTGGGGGTAATGCGCTTTGCTGCATTTCACACATCTGTATACTGAGTGAAAAACAATGTGAAAAGCCAAACCTATAAAAACTCATCCAGTATTTCACAGCACTAATATATTGATTTTAACACTGATAAAAAATGTGGTATCATGATATTTACAACAGAATTAAGTCGCTAAAAGTTGGACACAGTTACAGCAGTAGGTGTAAGAAATGCTTTTATGATTTATTTTACATATGCAAAGACCAAACATTTTACTTCTTTCAACAGATTCGTGCTTGTCTTAGATGACCCTTGAACATATTTGTAAGTTTCTTGCTAGTTAATCCATTCAGATATTGAATACTGACATGCATATGAACCCATCTGTTGCAGAGCAGACTGTTAAGAGTTAAATTTTTCATAAATGGTCCAGCCACATCCTTCTTATGCACAGTATGCTGGTTCAGCTTTCCAGCATTGTGCTCTGATGTTTACTGTAGCTGCAAAGACATGCAAAGACATGGTTCTTCCGCTTCGAGCATGTCCCTTTATGACATCAATAGGGGAGCCATAATCAATAGAGCAACCAACAGAGTAAGGGGAGGGTTTCCTTATATAATATGGGGGTATGTAGAAGCCAAGGAGGCATATATTCATATCATAGCACTAAAAAGTGTATTTAGCATAACTATGAGACCTTTTATTTGTATATGGGCAAATAGTTTATTTGTATTACGAATCTGACATGTAATATTTTTTATTCAAACACAGGTTGCTTTTACGAACCATAACTCCTTAACTGAAAAAGTCCCTTTTCAGGTAGATCTTCTTGATCTATTTTTAAAAATATGAGAGCAAATTGCTTCTCTGCTGTAATATCATATTCTATCCATCCATTCATTATCTATACTGGGATACACCCTGAACTGCTTGCCATCTGATCAAAGGGCCACATAGACAGACAGAGGAGCACTCATGCTCACACCTAAGGCCCTTTACAGTCACCAATTGACCTAATGAGCATGTTTTTAGGTCATTGGAGGAAGATGAAGTGCCCAGAGAAGACCAACACATGTGAAAGGAGAACATTAATTCCACACAGAAATGTGCTGACTGGCACAGGGATCAAACCAGTATTTTTTTAGCTGTGAGGCATGTGCACTACCTGTCCTCTTATATCATATTATTTGGGTCAAATGTTATTGTTTATGAGGCTGGGTACCAAAGTTATACCAGTACCTACCAAACCACATTAGAACACAGATTTCAGTTTTCTCTTTATTCCATTCTCTTAAGGTCAGAGCAAAAGATGCTGTCCCTTCTCTGCCTTGTTTCTATTCGGTGTTTCCCTGTAGCTGAAGACACAGTCATCACAGTAACAGAAGCATTATAATAGAAGAACCAGTTCACTGTTGAAGCATCAGCACATTTCAAAAGTACTGATTTAGTTCTGATATCAGACAAAATAATGAAAATGCCCCCTCTCAAATACCATCCTATTGATTTATTGCAGTTAAGCTTTTGACCCTTTCGATGATTTTTTCTACTTCTACTGGAGTATTTAATGTGCTGATTTTACTTGTACTTTGGTTGAATTTTGTCTAATGAAATTTTAAATTGAGCACCATTTCCACCCTTACATTTATCCAATTTACCATGTCCACAGGGTGAGACTAATTCTTTGACAAATAAAAACTGTTTCTTTGGTGATACTATATAAACAGCTAGCTACAATAAATCAGTTTGAAAACTGGTTGAGCAGAATGATGTAACTCATGTATTCTTGCCAACAGGAAATTACTCTGGTGGCACTGTCTCATTCCTCAATTATCATGCAGACTTGTGTATGTGTGTGTGTTTTTTTGTGGTTGTTTGTGTGTATAACCTCTTGCTGACCACTGAGGAGGAGGAAACGGCAGAAGTCATCCTGAGCAGCAAGAAATGCTGGATCCTGCGGACCAACAGAGTTTTTGTATGCACTTAAACTCTGCTCAAAGTAGCGACCAGCAGAGTCTACCCGAAAACAAAAGATAAGAAAAGGAGGCATGTTAGGGACGATTTTGGTTATTTAAGAAATAATTGGTGCAGCAGGACAAATGCATTATCATAATTTTTCTACATTTTTCTGAATCCCTCTTTTTCAGGATGTTTTGTTGACATTCTCAGTAACAATGGGGCGTACATGCTCCATGAAAGGGTTGGGCTGTACAGGGAACTATGTTGTCTTGTTTCCATGTCACTGTCTTAGATACTTTCTTATATAGGAAGACAATGGTGGATTCAAACCCTAATTAACCTCCCGTGCATGTTGCTCAAGCCCAGCCTCTGTCTGTGAATAAACTCACCATTGTGATGGGTCTCAGCCGCAGCAGAAAGGATGAGGGCCAGGCTGTGGGAGATCTGAGCCCCCTCTAGCTCCTCTGGGATGTGACTCATCGCAATGGCATGAGCCTAGCAAAAAAAGCCCCCACATGAAATAAGGCAGATCACATATCACCAAATAAGACATGAGGGAGTATTACTCCTCAAGCAGGTCTGACACCATCTCAAAAAGCTGTCATATGTTTATGTATGTTGTGCTTAAGAGTCATGTTTGTTGTGTTCTGCCCTCTTGCCTTGGTGAGATGCTCTATGGCTCGGTCCACATGACCTTTATCTTGTTCAATGGCAGCCATGTCCCTGTAGACAGAGCACATCTTTTCTGGCTTATCACAGTCTTTTAGCATCTGCAGAGACTTCTCACACTGGCTTAGGGCCTCCTCCAGTCTGCTCTGTCTCTTATAGATCCTATAGAACAGACAGAACACATAAGAAGAGACCTTCAGATATAGAAAGAATAACATACTTGCAGTGATCCTTTTGGTCCACTATTTAAGGCACTAATGATTACAGTGGAATGTATTAGAGCAGTATGTCTGCATCCAGTGTTCTGCTCTGATTGTCAAGCAGAAATAAACTTCAACTGTTTTAATGAAATTAAAGAGAGTAGAATTTAAAGAGGTTTAAAAAGGCTTGTAGTGAGTTATGTGCAAGTCAACACGTGAATCCTTTTAATTTTGTAAAACTGCAATCTAGTACTTTTACCAAAAAGAAAAACTGCCCAGGGTTTAGTTGAGCAAAAATATACAATTGCACAGTCTAAGGAACATTACACAGCCCTCTTCAGATGTTACATCCACAAGAGGTATGCATACAGCATGAGGCCCAATAATGTCAACCTGTGACCTACTACCTTTAAAACTTAATCAGGTTAACCTTAGACTACATTTAAAGAGGGCATTAGATTAAGGAGGGGCCTACTTGAAATGGTTATACTGATAGAGATAGTCTAGAGTACCAAGACAAGCAACTTTGTAATGAATTGCATATTTACCAAAAAAAATAATATTAAGTGTTCATTCAAATTGGATTGAAAGGTGGCGATTGTGATAAAAGCTGGAACACTCAATGATGCCAATATTTAGTACCATTAGGGTACAATAACTTAAGGACCATCAGTTTATTACAGTAAGTCTGTATTAGCTCACCATATAAACAGCTTGATCTCTAACCAATCAGACCCAGCAGAGGGCTAAAAGGTTTTTTTGGATGATAGCTGCAGCCGAGGATTGGTGTGGTGCAGACTGTGAGAGGGAAAACTACTCTGCCCTTTAGCTGTTTTTGTTTCATTCTTTCACAATTCTCTGAAATGTCTCTCACAAAGCTGTTCTGCTCCTAAAGCAAACATTTCCAACCCAGTTTTTAAACCCTGACAAATAACTCCAGTGGTATGTTCAAACTCTCCTTGTAAGGTGAAGGAAATAGGGGACACAAATGCTACTATATTAGGGTAGTATTTGTGTCAGTATCTTATGCTCTGACCTTATTAGTATTACAGTATTCTCTATACCTGTGCATTAACCAGTCTGTCATCGTAAAAATAAATGGCAATCATTTCTCGTCCTACAGTACCGTGGTTTTTGTTCGGCTCTCACAGAGATGTAGAGCAAGTGAGGAGGGAGTATAAGTCAGTAGCAGCATTAACCCCTGCAAGGACACTGAATCCATCAACAAGCTCTGCTAACAGCTTCCAACCATCTAATGGACTCTAAATTTAATTTCTCTCACTGAAGACGAGGGGGTGGCCTCTCTCAAAGGACACAACAGTCACCGGTAAAAGTCTGCAGCTACTTGTCACAAATCACCACAGAAAAAATGTTTTCACAAATCCGGCAGCCTACACATACAATATTTACAAGTCTTACATTTCATTTTGTGGTTTTATTCAGACTGCTGTTGTAATATGAGCGCACAGAGTGTACATGACACACCATAACATCCCTGAACCACATGAAAAGGGATATTCTTAGCTTTGTGGTTCAAAGTCAGCAGCACAGGTTACTAAAACATGGCATTGGCACATTTCTCTGTATTTTCCCATGAATCCAATTTTATCCCATTATGATGGATGGAGGGGCAAGGACCCCATCCGTTAGTTTTCTTAGGGTGGGCACTGTAAGTCCTTTTAGGGCAGCAGCAGTGGCTGAAGCAGAGCTGCATTCCAGTATTGCTTGAGTCGTGCCAGCCTGCCTGCATGGACACACAGATACAATACCCCTCTATCCTCTCATTCAGTCCACATCCTTGCATACATCCTGCCCAGGACTGTAATATGCCTCAGCCCACTGCAATCTCCCCTGAGCCCAAAGAGCAGGGAATTTTATATAATTAAAGATTTGTAGATGTTTAGCCAAGACAGCCACACAGCCCTCTGTTGTAAATGTTTCCAGAACATAGTTGACGTAGGTTTTCTCTTTGCTTTCACTCAGAACAAAACACAGACAGGCCAAGATGAAGTGGAAAAAGAGCGACAGAAATAAAAGCTTCCTTTTGCATATCGGTGGGATGTTTTAAGACATGTTTTAAAACATCACACACATCATTTAAAATCACATCAACAGCTTAATAATGTCATTGAGGTCAGGAAGTGAAACAAAGACTTGTTATCATTCAGGATGGAGGAAAGTGACAAACAAAACACTACCTGCTTGATACAAGTACCACCAGAAATTTTTAACTATTAGGCAGCAAACACAAGCAAAAGAAACCAAATCACTGATTGATTTTATGTTTTATGAAGTACTGCCTCTCTATGCTGTATTTTTTAGATTACAGCCAGCTACAGTATGTATAGTTATGTAGCTAAATCAGTGTAGCTGTACCTTTTACAATATGGTCACTGTATACACAAGACTTTTCTGACTGATTCTTGCTGTACTTCAAAAAGAGCTTCTCTGTAGTGATGGGACATCTGAAAACAACCTCCTGGGCTAGACTTGTCAAAGCTTCCCACACACATTACACTGTTGCACTGTCTCTGCACTGGGCTTTGACCTGGAAGTAGAGCAGAATAATTGCTTAGCACAGCCAAAGTCACATTGTCGATCTTCCTTTGAATAACAACAACACAGACGACTAAGCAGATAGTATTAATCCAATCCAGCTGATTTAAATAACACACCAAACTCCCTCCATAAGTAAAACTTTGCATGTGAATTAAATATTTAAAGCAGTGAAGTTGTTTTTATATCTACCTTTCAACACTTGCTGTGGTGGGCTGTTTGCTAACTTGTTTGTGAGATCAACAGGTAGAAGGCCCATAGTGACTTGCTTTAAAGGGGAATACTGAGATTGTCAGTAGCAAAGGCGGACATATCTCCATCAATAAATGGATTCTCCTCAGGTGGAAGTAAACTGAGAAAAGGACAGTCCAATTAGATGACATAGTCAAGAAATAGCAATAGCTTCACTTAGTTGTGCATGTAAGTGTACTGATCTGATGAGAATGTTTAATGTATGTTTTAGGTAAATATAGGCAAAAGAATTTGGAGAAAAGGTGTCTCTTTTACATTCTGCTTACAATTCAATTAACTCAGGGATGAGCAACTGTGGCTACCATGAATACCATGTTAATTTCATATTTACTGGCAGAAGCCCAAAATGTTTCAAATGTAGGATGCTCTGATTTTAACAATTATGGTTACTAATAATTTAAGAAGAATAATGAGGTGTTGTATCAATACTATCTATTTTGATTCTAACAAGATTAATAATGCCTCATTTAAAGAGATAAACACAATTCCATCCAGTTTCAACTATTATTTAAATTGCAACAGTTGTTTTTAATGGTTATATTTAAGCATATGGTCCAAATTTAATATATTTTGTTTTTCATGTAAAAGTTTAACAAACAATTACAGCTCATTCTTATTGTAAATTTGCTGTTTTTTATGTTTTTCGGACAGATTTTGTTTATTTTCCTTGTAAATATATATTTTACCATATTTCAAATTGACTGGTTGGCTGCATCAATGGAGACGGGGACTGCATATGGCTTCTGGGCTGCCAGTTGCCCAACCCTAACTACTCAAATAATTAATTGCATGAGGATAGCATGAGCTTTTAAAAGGAAAAACAAGCAAACCTGTGATTTTGAGCACAAGTGTCAATCTGGTATTTGGGGCATACTAGCTCTCCTGTGCATATGTTAGATCTGTGAAACAGGACGGCTCTTCATTGCAGTTGAACACACTGAACTGTTGCGCAAAGTTTTGCATAACTATGATAATCAAGTTAGGGGTGTAATAGCATGAGGTAATTTGGAGTGATTTATTATTGAACTGAAGAGAACTGGTGAAAGTTTTGTCCAAATTTAATGAATCATTTAAACATATCTTGGTTGACAAGAGCGACAGGGAGAAGGAAAGCAATTCACCTTGGCAGTCATAACCAATCTTCTAATTGCAAGATCTCACACACACTAACATTTCAGATGTGTAAAATTTACAACCTGAAGTGCATACCTGGAGAGCGGATCTAAAACCCAGCAGATTATTTGGATCAGGATCTATAAGAGAGCTGAGCTTACTTTTTTGTTTCATGCTTTGGTGGGAACATTCCCTCACATCACTACAGTGGTGACTGACAGCGCTTTAGAGGCATGCCAAATTCTTACTCACCACCTAACAAAAGAGATTTAGTAAGCTTAGACATCAGCCAGAGTCTGCACATTTTTTCAATTACACACATCATGTCAACAAACTGACTCTTTGAAACAGACCAAGATGGCATCACTTTAGAATTCCTGTGAGTGTAGCTCACCTCATCTGCTGAAATGGCTTGTTTACTGTACATGCTGCAGGAGCGTTAGACTTTTACCTAGCAACAGGATCCACAAAACAAGGGTTCCTTTATACGAAGCCTTAAGCCTAAAGCTAGGCTTTAGGATAAAAGAGCCTGTGTAATCACTCCCACCCTTTTACACTATATGCTTACATAAACATGAGACTGAACATGTAGTGTCTTACCTAGGGCAAAATGGTCCTGAAATCATATTCATATTTTTAAGAGATATATTTCTTGACATTTTCTAAAAACAAAAAACAAACAAAATCAATTCTAAGATAAATAACAAGGGCCAAATGTCAAAAACAATATTACCACCAGTCAGCTGCACAATGTTACTCAGCAGACGGCCGAAGCTGTTGTTTCTGGTATGCACGCACAGCCTTCATATGAAAGAGTACAGCACATGCGTTGACGTCAGCGTTTCACCCTGAAACACTCTGATACGGGTTTACACTGAGCTGCATGGAGAGCGTATTCAAATCTTTCCACTCTGGAGCCCGTTTTCAGAAGTTTCCGTTTTCAGTAAAAATGGAACGCGTTCCATCTAAACCCAAGGTCAAAATGCAACGAAAACTTATCGGATTTGACCGTTTTCGGCGCCGTGTAAATGCAGCCTAAATTGCCCTTAGGTATGAGTGTGAGCGTGGATGGCTGTCCGTCTCTCTATGAGGACCTGCGATCGACTGGCAACTGGTTTAGGGTGTAGTGTAAATGGGTGTAAATGCAGCAGTTTGTTGGTTGGGCACAAGAATCATCATTTCCAGTTTGACAGCAGTTAAAAACAACAAACCACACCATGTTTCAATCACCTGTGGAGTCTGCAGCCTTTCTTCTACCTTTGCCATAAGGAATGTCCACACAAAGTAGTGCTGCATGGAGTACTTCAGACGTGCATACATTTATTGTGATGGAGAGGAACAATGCAGAGGAAGTAGGTTGTAGCTTGCGCCATCTTCAACTTCCAGCTTGCACCCCTGCCACCAGGTGAAGATACAGCTTGCAGTTGAAACACAAGCAAGATCAGGGCATACTACTCCAAACCGGACTGAATTACTAAAACAATGTTTTCTGTGCAGGGCTGAAATAAAGGGTTTAACAAACGTTCCAGTACAATATCTATGAGGATTGTTGCTGAGAAAATTTTAAGACATATTCTGGGTACATATGGGATCAGAGAAATTGATGCTGGTTTGAAGGCAAAGGCTAGCCACACCAAATTTACAAAGAATTTTCTTCATTTGTTTACATTGCATTTTGTAAATTAATTTAAAAAAAAGAACAACTGAAATCTACAATAGTGGGAACAGACATTTTTGTTTGTTGTTGGCAGCGGTGAAGCATGCTTAAGGTTCCTTGCAAGTTTGGGTCTATATTCCTGCATATTAGGGGTCCTCAATGTTAAGAATCCAAACCAACATTCTTCAATCATGCAATACTATTAGAGGGGTTTCTGACTGGCTCCAAATGCATTCTGTAGCAAAACCAGGGCCCAAAATAACATCTTTATGTGTGTCTGGGATTTCATAAAGAGACAGAACAGCATACATCCACACAAGATCAGAGGTTGGTTCTCCAAGATGTTTAGAACACCCAACCTCCAAAGTGCCGACCTGCCTTTAAAATTGTGTGCAAATGTATTTTGAAGAGTTGGTGGTAACCCCAAATCATGATTTGATTTAAACATCTACTTTTTAAATTGATTTATCATTTTTAACTGATAAATAGAAGCCATAACCAGTTATATTAGCAAGGCATTTAAACTTTACAGGATTCATAACAAGAGAAATTCTTACCCTTCAGTAAGGTTGAGCAAGATGCTGCAGTGCAAAGTGCCCTGAAGGCCTCAGGGATATGGTGCTGCTGTCAGATGTTTTCAGTAAAACTAACATCTTTTGAGCTGTAATGGATTTTGCATTTCTACTTCTATAAATGCAAAAACAAGCAAAACATTCAAAATGAGTGCAGAAGCTATTGACAGGATAAAACATAGATATATTCAGAACTAGTGTCTGTATTACGTGACACTAGAGGTGCTCATAGAGCATGACACTTCTCCAAAGCACTTCCACAATCTTAGCATATTTAAATTTGGAACAGCTCTATCTTGCGATTTGACAAGTCCTTAAAAATATTCCTGGATCGTCCCCTGGATTCAGATCACCACCAAAATCTTGTCGTTTGTTCCCTGTGTCATGACCAGCATTCCCTGAAAATTTCAGCAAAAACTGCTACTAGCTTTTCCAATTATCTTGCAAACAGACAAAGCAGAAAAATCATAACCTCATTGGCAGAGGTCAACATAACTGCATTATCAATAGGATATTAGTGGTATGTTATGCTACACCTTTATTTCTGGCATGCCTCCAATGTCAACCACACTAAACGAACCTATGACAAATGGCTGCAATGTTTTACGCTGCAAGGCCACACAGGGTCAATAAATATCAATCTTTCCTCCACTTGATGTCTGTGCTCGGTGTTTCCATCGTGATTCATGGTGCCTCTAATCTTTTCTTTAGCATGTTGTACTGCCCCAGGATTGTCTGCTGTCAATACCTCCATCAGGTTACAAATGCACGCTGTAAACTTTTAGACTCAAATCAATAACATGTTCATACTACTCAGTGAGAAAGACCGCTAACTACACAATATATAAAGCAGACAGCTGGGCATTAAAGTAATCATCTGAGATTGAAGTGAAGGCGTTGGTAATAAGAAGGAAGCCAAAACGAGATGGAAAAAAGAAGAAAGGGAAAAATGATTTAAGAAGGAGAAGAAACACCTCTGTACTTAGCTTGATGAAAGGAAAAGCAGAGACCCCACCCTGCTGGACTGCAAGCGTCACTAAAGAAACCTTCACTGGCTGCTGAGTGGACAGGACAGCAACAGGAGCAAACCTTGATTTATTAGGTTGTTTGTTGGTCAAAGCTTTTTCACTCTAAAGCTGCACAGGAAGGTTGATTGTACGCAAATCTAAGGTAACTGGTGCCATCTTGTGGCCAAAGATACAAGTAATGTACAAATCCATACTGGGAATTTAAGTAAAACAAACATGGTATAGTAACACCATCGTATGCAGGGAATATAAATTCACACAGGCTAAATTCTAATTGCTTCCAGGACAAACATAACATGCATGTATCATATGGACAAGCACCAAGTTATTCAGCTTAAACATGATACTAGGAGAGTCACGGGGAATAAATAGAACAAATTATCTGATTACCACACAGCAATACTAATAAACAAGTAGCAGCTGCTACTAGATAGCAGAGGTGGCAAATTCTTGAATGAATGTGCTAATCTTTTGTATGTTTATTATGTTTCTATTTTTACCACAAAACTATTTTGAAAAGAAAACAGCTCAGTACTTAACCTGAATAGAGCATTGCAAATTTCCAGCTCAGTCTTTGTCGTCTCTTCTTGGTTGATGCCTCCAAGGTGATGAAGCCTCTCAAGTGCTTGTCCCGCCTGATGGAAAGAAGATTCTGCCTCGTCAAGGGTTGAAAGAGTCAAGGACTTTTATGTGATAACTATTTAAGTCAATATTTCTGTCAAATTTGTCATTATAACATTTAGCCAGACCAAGGATATTTGTTTGTAAGCAGGGAAGCATCTCCTAATGTGAGGTACACACTCAGGAAGCACATGAAGACCTCGAGCTTTTCGTCCTCACAGGATGAGACAGAGGAGCAGTAAAGAAGCAGCTCTCTTGCCAGGGCAGAGTGCTTCTGAGCCTGAGGACCCCAGCCTGTGGGATATATTTTAGCTGTTAAGATTTAATTGATGAGTATGACAACTCTGCATCTTCACCAAAGTTGTGACTTTAAAACAAGAATGACCAATATTGTTCTAGCTAAATAACACACAATAATGTACAGGAGCATATTGCATTCACTTAAAGAAAAAAAACACTCTGGTTTTACAGAGTAATTTATTTTCTTTTTTTGGGGTAACTATTTTTGTTTTTATGAGTAACATACTTATTGGTTTGTTTTTCGTGATAATTATTTCTGTTTTCTGAGCAATTTATTTTCTGTTTTCAGAATATTTTTTCCTGTTTTCTGGAGTATTTTATTTAATTATCAAGATACAAAATTACTCTAAAAACAATAACAAAAATATTTAGAAAAGCAGAAAAAAAACATCAGAAAAAAACAAATAAATATATTACTCAGAAAACCAAAAACAATTACCACAAAAAAAGCAGAAAAATAAAGTAGCCCAAAAAACTGGAGTTTTATTTTCTTTAAGTCTATGCAATACGCTTTAGTAATAAGGTCAGAAGATTTTTATGAAGCTTTTTAGTTTGGAAACTATCTATGAAATTGACCTTTAAGTAGGAGGTAAGCTTTGGCCAGCCTGACGTGTGCCTGGGCGAGCTTCAGATGTCTGTCTCCATACACCAGTCTCACCAGAGCCAAACAACGCACCAGGTCCTGGACAGAAGCATCAAACTGAGGAGGAGCAACGACAGACTGTCAGTATCACCTTTTCAAATAGTTAAATGGGCCTTTAAACTGGATGCAGACTGATATTTTAAAGTCTGTCTTGAACCATTTATAAATAGAATTCAGTATAGGGTCCAAAAAAATCAGTAATTTTACTCACCTCTTGGTTTTCTTCATGGCTCTGAGCTTGTCTGTCAAAGTGTCTTAGCTTTTCTTCAGGTGACATCATTATAAATTCCATCTTAGCATGTCCTGTTTGTGAGGTGCTCAACATATCTGAATCATGGTGAGGAGATGCATCCACACTCTCGCTGGTGCTTTCAGAGCTGTCAAACAAGGTAGGCAAGTATGGAGTTAAAATCATGTCAAAACAACTGTTGCAGCATAAAGAAGATATGTTGTATGCCTATGAATACAGAATGTGTTTGAGATTTTTGGCTTCAATTTAGGCACACCTTAGGTAAAAACAGGTTAAAAACCACTGATCAGCCCTGAAAGGACATATTTCTGTATTTTTTTTAATCTTTTTGAGTTCCATTTCCCCAAGTAACATGAAAACTTTACTGTTTTCTACAGATGTGAAGAAATGAACATAATTAAGGGCAGTTTGATGTTTCAGGACAAATTCACATTTCTTGAGATGCTGAGAAAACAACAAAAGTCTAACTCAGAACAACAACAGAAAAGTAATACAAAATATAATAATAACAATAATAATAATAATAATAATAATAATAATAATAATAATAATAATAATGATAATAAATTTTTATTTTTAAAGCGCCTTTCATGACCTCCAAGGACGCTGTACAAGTTTAAAACAACAAAATAAAATGTGCCAAGGTTTGCTACAAGACACTCGGCAATAGATCGGATACTTGTTATTTCATTCAACATGCAGCCTGAAAAACACGTAACAACTCTTTAGAAGCAGAAAATACATTTTTCTTTTCATGGGAGTTAAACATAACGCTAAAGACAATTAAGTAACAAGTACTTACCCTGTCCAAGATTTTGACGAACTGGGTTCGGTCTCTGCTTTGTAAGCCATTGTTATAAATGTCGTTGTTTAATCCACAGATGGATTTTACACATTTTTATCATTTGGGCGCAACAACAAACGCGCCATCGGCAGTCTGTTACGAGCTTGTCTCCGTGGTAACCGATACTGCGCGTGCTGAACTAGCAAGCTAGCATACACCTATGCTGTGTGTTCTTGTTAGCTACGCATTAAGCGGTTTGGCTGAATAAATTGCCGGGAAGTCATGCTACGTTTGTCATGGAAAGGTAAGCAAACTCAAAGCTCCTTGGGCTTGGTGCTTTCCTTTCCTCAAACTCGTGTTATGGTTTCCAGAGACAGCCCCCTTAGCACACATTAGCCAGTGTGGGAAACGCAAGCAGGGTGCATTCAAGAGCAGCGCTGTGTCGTTGTAACATCTCACACGACGCTAAAACACTGTCAGGTAGGTGCTCTTGACTGTTTAATTCACTTGTTTTGTTCACGAGGAACCCCAGTTTTTCTTATACTGGTACTGAGCTACATAATTGTCACTACATAATTTAAGCAACAACTGAGTTGCATTTACATACAGTGGCCTTTAGTGAGCGTCATTTTGGGAGCAGAAAAGGCCTTGGGTACAATTTGAAAAGAAAGAGAAAGAACTCCACACTGGTGCTCTCTTGAGCTACCAAAATAACATGGTTTTATAAAGTCAAAACATACGTGAACACTTTTGATGGTGGGGTTTTGATTGAACACATCAGCGTTTATTTGATGCTGAGTTCTAAGAGAAGAACGAACATGGTTTTGAGTTCTGTGTCATGTCATCAGACATTGTTTGTGTTTAGATTGTTGAAAAACCAAGGCAGTTTTGAGCAGCCTTTGCTTGGTAAAAAAAAAAATGTAAACACAAGTAATAAGTCAGTTGACAAGCCTGGCTGCATTTTGCATTCTGCATTCATAAATATAATTTATTTCACTTGGATTTTTGAGTTTAATAACCCAAAGTTAATTTCACCGTCCTAATACTAGGTCTGTAAATCACAGGGTAGCTCCTGATAAAATAGAATATATAGAATATTCCATATGATACAAGGTTGGTGTGGTACTTGAAACTGTATCAATACAGCCATTTTGCTTTGGTCTGTATATTGCTAAAATAAAAAACAACATTTGACAAAGTTTCTGAAATGGCACTAAGGTAAATTGTAGGATGATTGAATTTACTGTACATTTTGATAATTTAACAACCAATTTTCATGCTCTTATTTTGGAATACATTGACAGAATTACACTACTGCAATTGTAAATTAGACTGAAACACATTTCTTACAATCAAGACAAACCGAAACAAAAAGTGATTAACTGAACTCGTGCATGCAGAACTGCTAGCAAAGCACCACTTTTATAAAATAAAATGAAAAGTTAGACTTGAGGGCAGTGGCACTTATCTTTTACACATGCAAGGATGAGAAAATGCTTGAATATTGATATTTTTCCTACCACTACTTGCTACTCACTGTTGAAGTGCTCACCGCTAAAGGAGCTACCTGAGCTAGATGCCCCCTCCAGTTTTAAGAGATAGTTCAGTTTTTATGAAGTGAGGTTGTATGAGCTCCATGTGGCCACTAAGTACATATCTGGAACTAGGAATACATGGAATATGAGGATTATGTTTCTTGAGTCACTTAGTTCCAGATAAACTTTATTTTTCAGAACAGTTAATGCACTGAAAAAAGTTAAACTGTGGTATTATTTTTTGATGGGAGTTCTTGCAAGCTCCAGAAAATAACCTTTGTATTTGATACAATACTTCCCTGTTTGCAGCTCGTTCTGCGTAACAGACTCTTACAGACTGTGACTTACTGAGGGAGAGGAGAGAACTTTCTACTGCATCTAATGCAGGCTCCAGAGTGCAACCATTTTGAATGCACATGCACCCAAAATTTGTGAGTGCACCTAACATTTTTTCTTGGGCGCACTGGTGGACCAAGAAAAAATGTTATGTGCACTCTTACAAATTTAAGTTGACAAAAGTAACTGAGGTAGTCAGTAATCATCCAATCAGCTGTTAGTATGTGAATGAGCCCAGACAGAGCCTGACTGTGGTGTCAGGTTTCAGCACGAAGCGGTAACTCTGAAGTAGCAGTGAAACTGCCAAATTCGTCTTAATGACTGTCAGATAATTAATAATTAACAACAATAACAAGTAAAACAAAGTAACGTTAACTATAACATCTATATTTGTTCAGTCCTTTCTCCTGTTAATGGGAGTTTCTCAGTCACACAGGCACAGAAATGAGGGTCCACGTCCACTGAGGACAAACCTCTCTGACAGACCCCGACTGTACATAAAGCTGTAAAGAAAAAAAGCCACAAAAAGATTTAAAAAAAGTCATAAAGTGTTTCGTCCTATATGTGGTGTTTCATAAATTAGTTTGAGAATTTTTTTTTTCATTATTTACCTTAGTTTTAGTGTTGTAAATATTGACTATAGTGTGTGAAGTCTTATTCTAGGTTCAATTTTTTGGAGAATAAGACCATCCAGTTAAATGTGATGTTGTTAGTTGATAAAATCTGGATATTTTGTCCATTTTTTAAATTCAGTACAGCACGTTAGATATTAGCTCTTTTTACTTTGAAATATTTCAAAAGATTCATTCAGTGAAGAACTTTAAACGCTGTTTTTCTTTTATATATAAATTTGCTTCAAATAAAGACAAGTATTTCTTTACATCTTATTCTTGTTTATAAAGCATTTACATTATATAAAATATATACAAATTATATAAAAGTTATGGAGAGGGATAAAATGGTGACCTTATACCGTTAAAGGTGACACTGGTAAATTTGGGTGCACCTAATTTTTGTGCTGGTGCACCTTGAAATTTTTTTTAGGTGCAGCATTGCGACCAATGCAAAAAGTTAGTGGAGCCCTGATCTAATGCACATATGGAGCTCATACAACCCTACTTCATAAAACTGAACAATCCCTTTAACTAGTAGTGACAAATATACCTCTTCGTAGAAAAGCCCTCTTATTGGCGCCCTACTTTTGCCAAGGGGAGCCCTGCAACATACATGCACAACTTGAATGCGCATATTTGAGAAATTATGACGTCTTTGTGAAAATGTGACATGTTTCTCTGTTGTATGCTGTTCAACATGTGCAGGGAGATGTGCTTTATTGAAGGACAGCTATGGAGCTACACCACCACCTCAGCTGTGATTTTTCTTACAGGAAACAACAGTCACGTGTAAGTGTTCATCTGAAATGCTTCTATTTTTTTGTGTCAGTCTGTGTGGTTTTGGATTCCTGTATTTCAAAAACAAACTATCATCACCAAAGAAGGATCGATACTACTGATGTTGATAAGAATAATATAACAACTATGATAACGATTTATCTGTATTGCACCTTAACAAGTCTGCCAATAAATGAATTAACATTGACAGTCAGGCCAAATGATAAAATTCATATAAAAAGATAAGAACAAAGTGCAAACACAGGCATTTAAGTAGAGCAAAGTAAGACTAAAGAATATAAGTGATTAACAGTTCAATCTCAAAAGGCAGTAAGGCTACCAAGTGGAAGAGTTTATCGCTACAATCATACGGACAGAACTCTCCTTAAAACCAGATGCTGCATCTCAAGGGGCTAACCTCTAATACATTTATGTTCCGCAGAGACTAATATGGTCTATGATTGGTCCATGGATCTGTCAGTAGCTTTAGTTCTTACTTTAGTCCACTTGTCTCCTCTTACTTCCCTTCCTTCACCCACACAACCAACACATCATAGCGTAGATAGCTGTTCATCATGAGACTGGGATCAACGTTCAAGATTTGCTGCCATAAAGCAGGGATTCATGATTGACTATACAGATTCATGTTGGCTGTTGGATGTAAGTATTTGTATATATGTATTTTATATGTATATATACAGATATATGTATCCATAAAACAAAGTGAAGAGTTTGTCCTCAGTCTGCTCTATTGTAAAGAGTCTTGAGAGAACACCTGGTATGAATTTGTGCTATATAAAAGAGGATTGACTAATTGATAAAAAATAATTGGAGCAATAAGAGAAAACTGAAAAAATCAAATCAAATAATCCAAGTGGATGACAACACATCAGTGGAAACAAAAAAATATAATAACAAATAATTAACAGATAAACAAACATGAAATGAAAACATGAAAATAAAAGTGAGATTTGAAGAAGTATTTCAAGAAAGCCAGCTCTATAAAAAATAATAAGAGTACATTGCTCATTAGTTTATGTTAATATTACGACAGTTTTGTCAGAATGTAAAGGCTGTTTAATCCTGGGATTAGGAGTAATGAACAACTTGTGCATGAACAGTGGTTATCATGAACACACTGATTTGTAGTATCCTAACCAAGCCACAAGATGTCAGTATAATAACATTATAACACCTGTGCCTTATGATGCAGTGAAGCCCAAAAGATTACTGGAATAATGTTTTGTTCTCTTCAGAAGTCTTTGTGGGCACATCAGCCTTTCTTAGGGCCTGCTCACTTCAAGGTGTTAAACTGGGTACAAATGAACCCAAAGGCATCTTCAGCCTTTAAATGCAACCTCAGCACTTCTTAGAGCATTTATTTTAGGTTTCAGATCTTTAAGATGTTACTTGTTTTAAGTTAACCACCTTCATGTCACCCACAAATGCAGTACTTTGACACAGAAACATGATTTTGACTGTTAGGGTTTGTATGATTAAGTATGATTAAGCATGATATATATTACTGTTTAACAGAACCATCCTTCACAGAGACATGCAGGGTGCGTTATTATGTTTATGAGTGGCAACATGGACCTTAAAGATGTTCAAATTCAACAGCTAATAGCTCATTAGTTTAAATGGCTGAGTGCTTAATGGACTGAAGTCAACGTGGTAAAGGTGCCACTCTATGAAAATGATGAACAACGAACCTGAAAAATGTTTCTTTGACGTTTTTGTAACCTTTTGTAGAAGAACACGTTACGCAACACTGTTTCAATTTGTCTGCTGCTCTCAGAAATTTCACTGCCAGAGATGAAGTGTTTTGATTTAATTTTACCTCCTCTGTCTTTTGTCCAGACCGTCCAGAAGCAAACCAGATTAAATTTTCTACTGAGCATTTAGTGATTTATATTATAGCAATGACTTTACAGAAATATGTATTTTGAACTTTGTGATAATGCTGTAGCAGTTTAGCTCTAAAGGTAAGGCTATTTAAGTTTCATAATGCCATAAAATGACAAAATTTGACATTTTACTTGTAGAGCTATTCAGATTCTAGTTTTTATTCTGCATCGCCATCAGTTTTAAGAGGAAAGAACTGTCAGGCTTTTTAACAATGAGGTTCATGCATTTTGTTGTGGTCGTCATTACCAGAATTACACATTTCAGTATTTTATTTCAGAATCCAGTTGTATTGATCAGGCATGCACACTGTTGGATTTATGTTGATATTCAGTATGCTAATATATAGTACTTATTCTAGCTGATGCTTATATACACTCAGTGGCCACTTTATAAGGCACAACTTGCCTCTAGAAAAGCACTCGGAGAGTGCAGACCTCCGCCAGCGCCACAGTCCTCAGCCATATTGTCATTTTGACCATAAATATTAGTCCTACCTTTACTTCACGTTAATATTTAGATTCCTTGACCATGTAAACATTCCATTAGCGACTGGATTCATAATGATATCTATTTTAGTTCAGTAGTTATTCACAGAAATCACATTTTTCGCCATGGCAGCCAGACGCTGATCCGGATCAACACCAAAATCGAATCAGTTCTTCCTTTTCCTGAAAATTTCATCTAAATCCATCCATTACTTTTTGAGTTATTTTGTTCACAGACGGACAGCATGACGGACGGACAGACAGACGGACAAACAAACTCTCCCGAAAACATAACCTCCTTGGCGGAGGTAAATATCAGGTCAGTCCTGCTTTTGCAAAGAACTGTCTGAAATCCTCACGACAACGATTGAACAAGGTGCTAGAAACATTCATCAGAAATGAATTTGGTTTGATACCAGCATGCTGTTGCTAGTTATTTTTCACAGGAATCACTGACTTTTGGCAATTTAGTACAATGTCAACAATGATACAGTGACGAATAAGAAACACATCAACATCACTAGAAACTCAAACAATGCACTCAGGGGTAGGGATGGTAACTGATAAGATTTTATCGAA
Organism: Scarus forsteni; assembly: GCA_036419115.1. Classification (NCBI taxonomy): domain Eukaryota; kingdom Metazoa; phylum Chordata; class Actinopteri; order Labriformes; family Labridae; genus Scarus; species Scarus forsteni. Next base: position 9,167,401 of record JAZDUH010000245.1, on the reverse strand, counting down.
AACAATACTATCAACAATCCTGCTTATCAATCCAATTCTTTAACAATTCCCTTATTGATTCCTGCAGATTTTCCATGTGGGCAAATGTTGTCCGGTAGATTTTCAGTGGCAACAATGTCAAACACATGTCACCGCATATATAACTGCTTTTGCAAGTTTTCACTCACTTAAGGTTGTGCATTAGACGCCTCTTGTAAAAAATTAAGCCACAACGTTGAACCCGTTCAGTGGAAGGAATTGATAAGGGGATTGATTAGCAAAAGGACTCGAGATATCGATTCTTTGATGGAGCTGTTAACAATTCTCAACTGGAATTGGTTTTCGATTCCCATCCCTACTCAGAGGAGAAAAGCGAAGGAAAGCATGTAGATAGACAGGTGGTTCTGTACCAGCTATACCTGTTAAACATGACTGTTTGTTATAGTTCATTATAAAATGTGATTACTTGTGGAAAATAAAATAAAAAAATAAAATAAAATTTGGATGTATTCTTGGTGAACAGAGGAGCACAATAACGCTGCCTACAGGGCAATTGTGTAAATGAAGGGACAGAGTGTCTGTGATCAACATCACCCTCAGTGCTGGATGCCTTTTTTAATGTTCTCTGTTTATTCATGAAGTCTATATCTGCAAATGGGACACCTGACAGTTCACTGGTCATCTGTTATTACGGGTTTGTTATCTGCATGTCTGTGGGGCAAACTTTCTGTTCTACCATGTTGCAAAGGTGCTGTGTGAGATTGAGATCTGGGGACTGTGGAGTCCACTGAGTATAGTGAGCTCATTGTTGTATTCAAGAGACCAGTTTGAACTTGTGCGATTTTGTGACATGGTGTGTGTGGTCCTGCTGGAGGCAGCTACCAAAGGAGGGGTACACAGTGCCCATAAGAGGTCGGACATGGTCATTAAAGTACTTGGGTCTTGGATCTGATGTGCTGCTGCCTTTCGATAGTCTCAAACCCCTCTGGATGAGCAGAGTTTAACGAACACAGGTTCGACAAATCTGTTGTTGCTGACTTCTAACCCATTCAGAACATTTGAACATTACTTGTGTTTGACAATTTTTACTTGAACTCTTTATAATCCTCTGAAGCTATGGAAATATTAGTTTAATCTTAGCGATTTATTCTAACATTAGCTATTAACATTAACAAAATGATTTTATTATTACCACTAAGTATCACTAAATACCGAATATGGCCAATATTCAGTGTATCCTTTCATCTTTGAGTGTATGTAAGATTTATTTGTTATTTCAGTGTTTAAGTAACAAATTCAAGATAATTCTTTTATTAAGTGCATTTAAGATACTCTGCAAAGACAAGCACTTGTCTGGAGTATCCCAGTTACATCTGTTATGGGGATGGGGCTCTCTGATTGGTTGGTCAAATAAAAAAAAAAAATTTAATGATAATTTAATGATGCAAATGATTAAGGATGTTAACCTCATAAGCATGCTCAATTTGTGGGTTTAAACTGGAGTTCGTGGGGAAAATATTCAAGCTGGTGAAGAACATGCAAACTCCACATAGAAGGACCCCAACAAAGATTTAAACCAACAACCCTCTGACTGAGAGACCACAGTGTTTAACCACTGCACCACCTTGCAGCTCACTTTTGATTTATTTATTTATTTATTCATTTATTTGATTAGGACAGTGCACATCAATCAACAATTTCGTTATACACGTCATTGTGAATATGCCGGAATTAGCCCAATAGCTAAATTTCATCCGTTGTCCTAAGGCAGGTGATCAAACAGAAAAAACAAATTAAAATAACACTTTCCACAAGACAGTAAACAAAAAACACGCAGTTTTAACAAACAACATCGACACAATGTGTAAACAAGAGATAACTCAAAATCTATCTAAAAACAGTAAACATCAAGCTCTCAGTAGCAGCATCAGCAGCAATGGAGGAGGAGATGAACATTATGTATTATTACATGACTGGTTTGTTTTCAACCAATGTTTAACTTTGCTTTTAAATTTAAAATAGTTGTCACTGTCTCTGATCTGTGCTGGCAATCTGTTCCATGCCTGTGCTCCTCTAATAGATGCCACCCTCTGGCTAAACTCTGTCCTACGCCTCGGTATGTTGCAGTCTCCTCTGGTCTGTGCTCTGGTATTCATGCTGGTGTCCTTTTTCTGAATAAAATCATTTAATGGATTTAGAATCATTTTATGTGATCTCAGTAAGTTACAACTTATTTGATTGACATTTACTTGATTTAGAAAGACAATATACATTTTGCTTGAATACCTTGAAAAAAAGGGCCTTTTAAAGTCTCAAACTTTGAATCTTTGAAGTGTGCAGGATTCCTGTCAGAGACCACTTTGAGGTTTTATACTGAGAATTAAAAAACAGAGGTAGGTTTCTTTGTTTTGATTAAACTCAAGAAATGGATCCAACATTTTGCTGATATATACAGTGTAATATATTTTTATTTATTATTTTTTGTTTTAATTTAATGATAAATAACCTCTAAAGCTTCATCTACCAACTTTGACATTACATTGATATTGACTTTCAACCCTAAATGCTGATACTTGTTTTGATCCCATAGCCCCAAAGACATGAGCCCCAGGCTCCCTCTTTTGCAAATCTTTGTGTTTTCAGTCATCTGATTTTTTCAGTCAATTAGCATGGTGCTGGTTTGTCTGGTTTGACTGTGTGCATGAGTTTGCCAGCAACTCTTGACTGTTTTTTCCTCTTCCAAGAACCACTTATTACAAATTATATTTGCATGATGCATATTTACATGCATCAAATATTTTAATTTTCAAGTAGTTGAGAGAATTGGGCACTGCTGGTAAATAGATTATTTTTGATAAATTGTCTTTTTGGTAAAATTAAACTTTTTAGATCTGAAAATGTATATTCTCATGAACCTCACTGCAAATATACAAAAAGCTTAAGCTACTGTCACTAACAGTTTGTTTAAGTAATCTAAAAAGGTTGAGCTCAGTGGTGTTATTGTAGTTTACAGATTACATTTTAATCTCCAAAATGACATTTTATAAGAAGTTGCTTGTAAATTAAAAGCACAGCCTTGTTTGTTTTTTTTAAAGCAGGACAGAAAATTGGAAGAAAAACAACACTTGAATTTGGTGGAAAAACAATCTGAGATTTTATGTGGTTTGTATCCTAACCATACAGAGACTATAGTGTAAGAACACTGTATGTATTACTGTGAAAGGCTATTAACAATTTTGACAACTCTTTTAAGTACAGAGGTAAATATTGCCTGTGGTCTGCTGCTGTGTGTATTTTCAGAGACATAAATGTTAAATGCCCATAATTAGCAGAGGAAATGTACATTTGCTAGTGAAAATATCCTTTCTTACATCAGTGCCAGAATCCTTGCCAAACAAACTAGTAGTAATGTCTCAGTGGCTGTTTTGAGAAATTGCTCTCTGGAGACAGCTTTTTGGGTTCACTCATGCTGTACGGGGCTGCTCTGTGTGCACTGTCATCACTTTTAAACCCGGGGCAGGGCACTTTTTGTGTGCAAGACTGCCTAAGATAACTTCTTCTGGCTCCTCAGGATGGCTGCTGCCGGTTGACTCTGGCAGCTCATGAGACAACCCGTTTATTTGTTTGTTTGTCCCGTGAGTTTTTGGCTGGCCGTCGAGGGCTCTGCTTGGCCCCAGTCCCTGTTGGGCTTCTATTTCTGAAACCCAAGTGGCTCTTAATGAAGCCGGTGGGGTTGGCATGGGCCCTCAGCAAACCCAGGCCTGATCAGACCCTTCTTCTTCTGCCTTGGCAGCCACACTCCATTTGCTCCCTCTGGCTTCCTAATTTAGTAACGGTGGGTAAAAATATGTGCTAACGAACAAGGTCTGGTATGTCAGGCTGGCGTCCAGAGAAGAGGGAGGGAGGGGGAGGAGGGTGAGGACAGAGAGGAGGGTGAGGATAGAGAGGAGGGGTAGATGGAGGGAGAGCTGTTTTCACAGCAGGCACTCAGTGACAGGGCTCGAGTCACTCAGACCTCTCTGACATCTGTGTGTTTGTGTGTGCGTGCACTTTCAGGGGAGTGTGTGGGGGTGGATGATGAGACGTGGAGGGTGAGCACTTAAAATTTCTCACCCTTGCCAAACTCCATCCAAACACTTTTAATCATTTCTCTGTTTAATACCAACAGCAGAGAGAGGCGGCAGAGTAAACCTGTGCTCTACGCTGCGGTTTTAAAGCATGTTTTATTTCTGTCCCAAAGTATCTATTGTTGGTTTTCACAGGGTCTTTTCCAGACTAAAGAGTGTGTTTAAACATCACATATGGTTTTATTTTTGGTTATTTTATGGAGGCAGTGGTTGCAAATGCTGCCTTTTGTAGCATGCTATTTACACTCCACGCAAAGTCACACCTGTAACTTTGGCAAAGTGTTTTAGACTAATTTTTGGAAGCTGAAAACTCTAGACTGTTATTTTTCATCCACAACATCTGGCTGAAATTAAAGTTCAATCAGAGACATAATATGAAAAATAGCTTGTTATGTAGAGTTCTGTGAGAGTTCCTTTTAGTTTATTAGGACCCCGATTAGCAGCAGCATTTCAGGGTGCATCTCTGTGGCCATTCTCCCTGGGGTCCACAGCAACTTAACAATGTGACACTGACATGAATTCTGTCAACATGAAGTCAACATGACACTTTAAATATAGCATGAATTATGACAACTTACATCAAGTGAAACACTATGACACTTACAGGACATGACAAAAAACACAATAACACAGTTTGGACAGCAGCAAGATATTAAGCTGTATTAATTGAAGTGATGATATTGTGCCAGTGTCAGGAAGCCTTTTTTACTATACAACTGGTAATTATTTTAGTAGTTAGAAAATAATATTATCATTATTAATCTGTTTTTTCTTCATATACATTATTTTTGCCTTTGAAAGTAGTATCAATAGTATCATATAATATGTTTGATCAGATTTAAATATAAAGTCAAGTTGTGTTATGTTTAGAGAACAAAATTGATGTGAACGTGGCATCTATTAAAAAAAAGGATATCAAAGTCCATGTCAAGTGCGGGTTTCATGCGAGGTTGGCCCTGTTCTCACCAAAATAGTCTGGGAGCAGACCTCCACTCTTAGACCCACTTCTACTGCAGGCTCCGCTGTGAGACCACCTCCACTGAGAGGTCAGGAAGTTATCATAGGGCTGGGCAATTAATTGAAAAATAATCGAAATCGACATTTAGACCCTATAATCAAAGTAATTTTACTCATGACGATTATTTTGATCATTTTCCCTGTGTACGTCACATGACTGCGTCACCTCCATATAGTCTGCGTTCACTTTCGCCAAGAGCAAAGGATGTGCTGGCAACATGGAGGAGACAAGCGCCAATCTATCAGTGGACCTAGAAGCCAAGAAATATACCGTTTCTATGGTTTGGGCTCATTTTAGATTCTTTGCAGAGGACATCAGGCAGAAAGAAGTTCAATTTAAATACTGCAGAAAGACCGTGTCGATGGCCACTGGTATCACCACAAATGTGTTACAGCATATCATGAAATAATCATTTATTAATTGTAATTGAGGTAAGATCTTCAATTAATCGTGATATTGAGATTAGATGATATCGTCCAGCCCTAAGTTATCATATAAATTTCCAAATGGAATCAAGCTGTCACTTGAAAGGATTCGTAGAAGACACTCTTTCTAATTAAAAAAAAAAAAACACAATTAATTCATAATTTTTTCTATTTTATCTTTAGGACTTTCTATTGATGTAAAAAAAATGTCATATTACACCAAATTTACTTGGGGCTGCTGCTCTAGTCAAACACTTCATCATATCTTAACAGCATGTATCCAGTCTCACCACACTCTATGTTTAGGTAAAAAGGATTGTTCAACAAAGCAGGGCAATGCAGTCACTGACAAAAATATAAAAGAACCAAAAGGAAACATAAATTGACCCTGAAACCTGCAGGATTCTAGGCCCTTTTACAACCTATGAAGCCACTATTGGCTATCTTTTCATGAGTCATAGTTGGTACTCGCCACCTTTGTCAAACCTTTGTAGCCCAGGTTGCTGAATATGCTTAGGCTTTTACTTATTTTCCCTAAGATTTTTTTAGAAAACAAATTATGCTTAAACATGTTTTTGGACCGCTGTAAATTTGTTTTTGAGAAATGCTTCTAAGCTGTAATTTTTGTCTCTCCTCTGTTCTAAAAAGTAAAAATTACTTTTAAAGATGGTGTTGCAGACTAGTCCGTTACAGTCTCGAAGGGCAGTTTAGCAAACAAATCTTCACACAGGGGTGTCAAAAGAAGATCAAGGAGGAGGATCCAACAGGAGGAGTCCTGATAGTGGAAGAGGTCTTAGGCTGCGTTTACATGGCACAGAAAACGGTCGAATCTGATAAGTTTTCGTTGCGTTTTGGCCTTGCGTTTAGATGGAACGCATTTTGTTTTTACTGAAACTTTTGAAAACGGGCTCCAGAGTGGAAAGTTTTCAATACGCTCTCCACTCTGTGTAAACCCGTATCAGAGCGTTTCAGAGTGAAACGCTAATGTCACAGCATGCGCAGTACTCTTTCACATGAAGGCTACATCCCAGGAACAACAACAAACAACAACAGCTTCGGCCATCTACCGAGTAACGTGTGTGAGCCGCTTACCGTGCTCGGTTTGTTATCCAGACAAAACTATCAAGACAGATTTTGTTGTCTAAACTGATTTGTTGTCCAGAAAAGAAACTCCTGCGTCTATTCGCCATTGTTGTTTGTGTTAAAGCAGCGCTACCTCTCTGCAGACCTACACCGCCATCTACTAAGCCAGCATGCATAGTACAGCGGATTAACTCGTCTCCGAGCATCGCCATCTGAACGCAGAAGAATTTGAAAACGCAAAGAATTTCCATGTAAACGTAGCCTTAAAGTGGAGGGCTGCAGTCAGACCCCTCTGGTTCACACACGGGACCTGCAACAACAAAAACGACAGATAAAGCCCCCAAACTGAACATCATTTCCTAGATTGATGGTAATGTGGTACTTGTCTGAAAAAATACGGGGTTGTTTTCCATTTCACATTCTAATTTTAATGTGAGGATATGAGAAAAGTTCACACCTTTTAGAATCAGTCTCAGCTAACTGAAGGTGTTTTTTTTTCATCTTGGGTGAATTTTCCTTCTGGGTACCGTGGCTCAAATACTTTTGTGTCATTAAGAGGCATACTAAATATTCTGTACCTTGTTAAATCAAAAATTTTCAGATGTGAAGACATTGCTCTCTGGAGTTATATATGTTTTGCTGTAAATGCACCCTGGATTGTTTCTCATTTACACATGAGCTACTTAACTCCCTGCTTAAACTCTCTGCATGCTGTAGGTTTGGTATAACACTATGCAGGCAGCGGAAGAAAAACATGTATTTAATGTGTGTTTACCATATAAACACTAGACCTTCAAAGTTCTTCATTTTCCATGGACCCAGTCCAACAAACACTGGCAGAGAGTAACTTTACTGAGACCATTACAGCAGAACATATAGAGGTGGTGCCAGTTGCAATTCTTGTAATAATAATAATACAAATACTGCAGATATTTGATGCAGAAAATATAATTAAATTGCTTATCCTCTGGGGGAAAAAAGAAATGATATCTCTTATTTCGTAGTTAAATTACTAGTCCCAAACCGATCTAGCCTCAGGATTCACCATCTTGATAAGAAGTTGACAGCCACATATCCTCCATATTTTGACCAAGAATAACCCCAAAACAGCAGTTTTCTGCCTGTTTTGAGGGATAGTAATCCGTGACATTTGGTCTAATATCTACCCAAATACCATGAACACAGAGTCTGTGTCTCATGTATGGATGCCCAGGCTGGTTATGATGCTGCTCCAGTCACAGATAGACTGGTGTGATGAGAGATGCAGAGCCTCTGTCATAGGAGGAGTATCAGCAGTGAGTGTTTCCCTGCTATTAGTAGAACTCTGTCCTGCTGCTTGTCAATGCTCTGACAATATATGGTCCAGTAATGACAGAAACAGGCCATTGTGACTATCTGTTTACATTTGTAGGGCACTCTGTTGTGTTAGAGTCCCGCACAGCTCAACATAGCAAACTTTTCTTTATAAATTACTCTGATGAAATATAATGTTTGATATCTGAAAACATGATTCACAACTTAAAAGTAAAACAACAACCTGCAACGAGTTTGTTTGAAATGCTTAACCCTAGCCACACACATCTTCTATCCTAGACAAACTGACATGATGCACCAGGTAGATGCTTTGTTAAGTTAGGTGGATCTTTAGCAAGTGTTTTTCTTCTATCAATAGAGCCTCATCTCACCGCTTGTCAATGCTCTAAACTATGACTTTTTCTCACTGGCATTTCTGCAATTTGTTAACGCCCTGACAAAATATACAATATTTAAATATCATGAACATGCTGCTGTGATTGTGTATTTTGAGTGCACTGGTGTGTGCGTGAAAGTCAAAGGCAGCTCATCACATTAAGTCTCTGCATCATTTTAAATTACTTTCATAAAATTTGGTCATGGAGACTTAACACAACTTTCCAAAACTGATTGGCAGGGAGGTTCAGATGTATTAGAAGATTATTGTGTTATGTTTAAAATACATTTGAAATCCAATATTGGGAAAAGTGGCAGCCCTCATTCACATTTCTTGGCCTTACAACTGATAGTGAAGCAACTTTAATGAAAGTAGTAACACAAATAATAATAAATGTAATTCATTGGTTCCTTTCACAGCACTCAAGTCCACTATACAAGGCAGAGTTAAAAGTAAAATAAATAAGATTAAGGAAAGGATCACTTGATAAACAGTGATCTAAAGATTAAATAGCTAGATGATGTTTAAAAACTAGCAGACTGAATATGCCAGTTTGAAAAGATGTGTTTTTAAAAGGGATCTGAAGACTGAGAAATGAGTAAATGGTCCAAATCTCTGGTGGAGGGAGTCCCAGAGACTGGGAGCAGAGCGGCTGATCCTGTGGTGGACAAGCGGGCAGGTGGCACAGTGAGATGGATGGAAGATGAAGATTTGAGGGAGAAGTAGGAAAAGGGGGCAATGTTATGGACGGTCTTCAGCGTTAGGAGCAAGGACTTTAAATCAATGTGTTAATTAACTGATTAGATTTCAAAAAGGAAAGGTGGCCCAAAAAGAAGAAGATATGTTTAATTGAAAATTGTATGAATTTATCATGTGTAGTCATACAACATGTTTTTTTCTCTAATACTATTCAGCCTTGCAATAGGGAGTCCTTTTTATGAACAACACATTTTTCAATGTGATTCAGTCTACCAATCACTGTAATGGTTTTGGCATGGTAGCATCTGTAGCAACCTCTTATCATAGTAAGGTACAAAATTAATTTAAAGGTTCACACTTTATATATTACAGTGAGGAAAGTATATATTCTGTTAAAAAGACATTAAACTGTCTGATTATCCTCTATACGCCTCTATCCTGCCTTCACTGTTCAGAGGTTCACAGCCCACATAAAGTTTAAAATGAAAGAAAAAGACTTTCGGAAGTATCAGCAGTCAAACTGTTGCAGTGTGACTTTTGAATTTGTGTAAAACAATCCAATGATTAAACTCCTAAAGTTCTGTGTTTTATAAACTGTTGCACAAAAGGATTTAGATGTATTTCCTGAAGTTCTTTGCTGAACTTTTGCCACACATGTGGTTACAGCCCAGCAGGTAGCAAACCTTATGGGCCCAGCATGAGCTGGAGCTCTTACTGACATGAAGCATGAGTCATACTGGAGGCACTTTTCCTCTGCAGACTGAATTACTGTAAAAACTGCATCACATAATGAACTTTTATCTCATTTCCTAATCTTCAGGCATACACAAATATTTTTACACGTTTTTTTAATTGAGTGGTTTTTGCTATTACAAAATTGAAGAACTCACATCAGCCAAACTATCTCTTTGGAACTATTAAGACAGTCTTACAAAGAGATTTCTGGTTGTTTTATTTCCAGTGGTGGGTTTAAAAGGCTCTATTGAGACTAGATATTATTTTCTCACGCACAACTTTTCACATGAAGTGCTTTGACTGCCAACGCAGACATATGCCAGTCATGAAACACAGGAATAAGAACAGAACATGAACAACATTGTTTTTACAGTCATCTTTTATCGTTTGTTGCTCGTCAGATGTGTCACAGTTATTTGCTAAAACCACATACTAGCACCTAACTTGTACAGCTGTCCCCACTTCCTGTTAGTTAACCCACAGACCCCCACCCCACTGACATGAATGTCAGACCCTGTCACAACAAACAGTGTTTACAGGGTATAAAAAAAATACAATAGATGGCTTTAAGTGTCACAATTATCCATCTTGAAAAGTAACTTGGATTGTAAAAGAATTTATTAAATTTACTCCCCCCCCTTTCAGCTTGAGCTGGTCTGTATTAACCCATAAGCCTTAGTTACAAAAAGCTCATTTTGAACCACTGACAGACAAAAGTCTGCACCTTACAACGACCATAAAACTAGCATTAGCAACTTTTTCATTAGCTTCAGTGTTGTTCATTAGTTAGACATTTTGCACAGTTTTTACAGGTGAAATCTTGGGCTGTTGGAACAGCTTGCCTTCAGTCACGAGAGAGTAAAGAGATGGAGAAGTCAGATGGGAGGCAAGGGATGAAATATATCAATTGGGAATCAATGGTAACAGGCAAAAGTCATTATAAAAAAATCTGCAACAGATTTCATCAAAGAACTTTAGAACAGTTGTGTACAATCTGCACACTTCATAAATAAGTTATTTTTTCCACAGGCTTTGCTTTTTACTTGGTGTGAGGAAGGGCTGGGTTAAAAAAATCAGTTTAATCGATTTTAATCGATTTCCCTTTAAATGGTTCATAATTGATCCATAAAACCCAAAGATTGATCTTTTAACATGGGTAGTTTTTTCTTCATTGGACCAAGAAGCAGCCTGTGGTATCAACTCTGCCAGTCTCGCGTTTAGCGCTGCTTTCCACTGAACAAGATCTCATGAGATGTTACTGCAAGCAGTCAAAAAAACATGGCGGAAGCGAGTAGTACTATATAGGCACCACCGGAGAGTTTAAAAGTTGATGTTTGGACATATTTCAGATTTAACAAGTATGAAAGAAAAGACGAGTTTTACGAAAAACAAGTAACATGCAGAATATGCATTAATGTATATCATTAATATGTGATTAATGTAACTGCTTTGGGTTCAGTTCTTAATGTAAAAACAGTTTTAATAATGTACCAGGTCAAAAAGTCATTTACAGTGTTATTTTTACTGAGGTAACCCAGACTGAACAAGTTTCGAATCGTGAATTGAATCGATTTGAGACCTCTGAATATCGAATCGAATCGATCCAGAAAATCTGAATCGATACCCAGCCCTAGTGTGAGGTGATGTCACATACTACTCATTCCTGTAGACCTCCAACTCCATGGTAAGACAAGGAAGGTTGCCCTGACATCTAGAGATATTGGCAGATCCAATATCTTAAAAATCCAATATCTCACATCCCCGCATGGGACGATCCAAAGGAAATATGCAAATTTGATGAATTTTTTAAATCTAAATTGGAACAAAGCAGCCAAGCTGTTGGTGTGAAAACCCCCCGGGTGACCTATTAGCTAGTGAACCTTTTACCACAGTGTACAGTCTCAAGAAAAAGTATGTGAACCCTTTGGGATTACTTGGATTTCTGCATAAATTGGTCGTAAAATATGTTCTGATGTTCTCATCTAAGTCACATCACTAGACAAGCACAGTCTGCTTAAACTAATACAGCACAAAAAAATACAAGTTTTCATTTTTTTTATTCGACACAATATGTAAACAGTCACAGTGCAGGGTGGAAAAAGTATGTGAGGCTAATTACTTCTCCAAGAACTTATTGGAGCCAGGAGTCAGCCAACCTGGGGTCCAATCAATGTGATTAGATAGGCTGTGTTGGTTAAAGCTGCCCTGCCCCATAAAAACACACACCAGTTGTGGGTTTGCTGTTCTCAAGAGGTGTTGCCTGATGTGAACCATGCCTTGCACAGAAGATCTACTAAGATCAGGAATTGTTGACTTTCATATTAATATTATTGTTGACAAATCTAAAATATGTAAAACATTACACAAGAATGGAGTTCATGGGAGGACACCACGGAAGAAGCCATTGCAGTCCAAAAAAAACATTGCTGCATGTTTTAAGTTTGCAAAAGAGCACCTGGATGCTCCACAGCACTACTGGCAAAATATTCTGTGGACAAATGAAAACAAATTTGAGTTGTTTGGAAGGACTACCAACACTATGTGTGGAGAAAAAAGCACAGCACACCAACATCAAAACCTCATCCCAACTGTGAAATATGGTGGAAAGAGCATTATGGTTTGGGACTGCTTTGCTGGACAGATTGCTGTCATCGACGGAAAAATCAATTCCCAGATTTATCAAGGCATTATGCAGGAAAACTCAAGACCATCTGTCTGCCAACTGAAGCATAACAGAGGATGGGTGATGCAACAGGACAACGGCCCAAAGCAAAAAACAGAAGAAAATATGGCTTCTGGAGTGGCCCAGTCAGAGTCCTGACCTCAACCTGATTTAGATGCTGTGGCATGACCTCAAAAGAGCGATTCACACCAGACATCTCAGGAATATTGCTGAACTGAAACAGTTTCGTACAGAAGAATGGTCCAAAATTCCTCCTGGCTGTTGCGCAGGTCTGATCTACAACTACAGAAAACGTTTGGTTGAGGTTATTGCTGCCAAAGGAGGGTCAACCAGTTATTGAATCCAAAGGTTCACATACCATTTCCACCCTGCACTGTGGAGTGTTTACATGTACAAAAACATGAAAACTTACATTTTTCTGTGTAGTATTAGCTTTAGCAGACTGTGTTTATCTTGTGATGTGACTTCGATGAAGATCAGAACATATTTTGTGACCAATTTAAGCAGAAATCCAGGTAATCCTAAATGGGTCAGTTACTTTTTCTTGCAACTGTATGCCCACAGCCAAAAGAAAAGTTCCCACACTAGCGTTGGAGTTTGGGAGATTTTGTAAACGCAGGGAATTTTTGTAGGCACTCTGCAGTAAATGCTGATTTTTTTGGCAGACATTCTCACCACCATTATATTCTTGTAAAAAACACTTTATTTTGTATCCTTAATGCTTGAGGACTGGTTTGTGTTTGATTATCACAATCTGGAACGTGTCAATAATAGGTAGCATAGCTGGTTTGAATGCAGTCTTAGTTTCTTTCAGTGCCGAAATATGAAAAAAACAGTGGTAATGTTATAAAACACAGTGATAGTTGAAATTTTATAATGAATGAAACCTTTACTGTCCCTAAGGGAATTTGTCTTGCACAGAGAGCATAAAAAACACAAACTGCATAGGACATTAACAACCACACAGAACAGCAAATATAAAAACTTTTAACATTAAGACAAGAATGAAAATCTTAAAATAACAACAATATAAATCATAAAATAGTAAGTAAAAAAATATCAACTGGTCTTAAAAGTGCAGATGAGCTCTTCTGTGTGTCAGCCACTGGGCAGCGCCAACACTTGGTCATTCTTTTTAAATTTCAGAAGAATTTTGTGCGACACTTTTTGCCTCTGTTTTCAGAGAAAAGTACAACTCTGACGAAGCTAAATTTAGTCACTCTCAATATCTAAGTAGTCCCAAATCACAGAAAAACTTGTCAGTTTCTTTCCTCCTCCTGCACTTCAGATGAAGCGTGACATTTGGGCATAGAATAAGTAAACATGTTTAGATTAAGAACCATTCAAAATGTTTGTGGAAGTAATGCCACTGTAAAGAGGTAAAACAAAGGCAGGCACTTAAGCCAGGCCCTTTTCTTTTTTCAGCTGAGTGAAGCTGTCCGCAGCAAAGACACGATAGTCACACAGCGATAAGATAATCTGTCTTTCCATGCAGAAGCATCCTTTTATGCCAGTGCTTTGTTTAACAACACTTTTGTATTCAAATGTGAATTGTACCCTGCCATGGCACTGCCCCAGAAAAGCTTAAACGTGTGTTTATCCTCACCCAAACCTTGGCCTAATTTGAAGCATACACCGCAAACAAATCTACTATTGTTCCAGAACTAAAGCTTCTTCTCGCCTTTCTATTCTATGTCAGAATCAAAGATTACGTTCAGCTTTGGAGGTGATATTGCCATTCTTTGTTTACACAATGGCACGCTAAACCAATAACTGTGTGTTTTTGTATGCTGACAGTGTATATTCCTTTATAATAGCAGTTTTAGCTGCACTGTGTCAGGGAGATATCTGAACGGGGGAGTTTCATCTCTTTCCAAAACGTGGATCTGCAAGTGTTTTCCAGACATAAGAAACATTATGTAGCAGATTTTCCTTCATTTCACAAACTTAAACCAACGCATAAACTTTGAAACACGCACAAACATAGAGATGGCCAAAAAATGAGAGGGTATTCTTTACCTTCGCATCCTTTACGCTGATTGTTCAGTCTTGCATACTTTATCACATTAGTTAAGGTGAGTGGTGGATACAAAGATGTTGATTTTACTCACTTGGATTTGCACAATTTACACCTAATAGAGCAAATGTTACAAAGAGGTGAGGTATAAACATGTTCACCTGTTTTTCAATGTGCAGAATCTTCTATTGTACAACAAACAAACACTCTGAGTCTAAAAGGTATATATTTTTAAATTACATGTCTCTAGATTTGATAACATGAGGCAACAAAAAACATTTACTTATATAATTTCAGATATGCCGATTGTGCTTTCTTACAGGGACTGCAAGGAACAACTACACATGTGTTTGTGTCCATATTGAGCTTTGACAACATAAAATGAGATCATCAGCATGAACTGGATTACAGTATCATTGCTTGCTTGAATATAAAGTGTGTTGGACTGGAAAATGTATATAAATCATTAAGGGGTTGTACTTGGGGTGGAAATTACTAGATTTTATTGACATTAACCTCATTTTAGAGTCCACATGCTGGTCCAGTTCTTCATATAATCCCTTGATGATTCCTGAGGATGTTTTTTTGCAGAGACTTAAATCAGAACAATTTTCCTTTCTTCAATAAAAGTACTTTCCCAAAAGACTGACTGAAAGCAGCAGAACTGTTGATCTAAATGCATAAGGCAAACATAAGCCACTCTTTGTCCTGTATATTTTCATTATGACAGTTGTGTAAGGGAAGTTATTCTCCAATAATACTGTATGTACATAGACCTGAACTGACATTATTACAAACACTATACTATTTACAGTGATTTAAAACATGCCTGGGTGCTGTACAATTGTCCAAAGTGCCTTGGATGCACCATGCACCAGCTCTCGTTGCTTCCAAGCAGCCGAGAGTCCAGTTTGTGGTGCGTGTGAAAGCAATTCAAACTAAACAAGCACCAAACAAGGCAAGCGAAACAAAAGGGGTAAATTGTAGCCTGGGTTTGGCCTAATATCACTGCAGAAAAGCAATTTTAGCATTCAGCAACAAAAACAAAGCAGAGTGCAGCTGATGCTAGCATTGCTAGCTCTGCCACCCTCTGTTCATCTTAACAGATTAACAACTACAAAACCATGCAGAATATGTGTACTCCAGGCAATATGCATGTGCCACTCAATGCAGCACGAATGCAGATTTATCTTTAATTAAATTTGTTTATGGAACACTTCCGAACTGCTTGGAGCATACAACGTTATTACCGAAGCTGGTTGTGTATTTCTGGCTCATTATGCAAGAAGGAACCAGGTATCAGGAACAAAGGCCGCAGCTGCAGCCCCATGTAGTGGCGAAAGGCTAGAAGAAAACACAATGTATGACAGGCTTTGGTCCACCTCACTAGATGCAGTATGAAGCTATCCACCTAATCTAAGATGTGAAAGCACCCCAAGGTTTGATCCCAAGTGAACATACTCTGGTTTGCTCTTTTGGCGAATTTGGTTTATTTGAGAGAGTAAAAGCTCATACAAACTCTGACCAAAGAACTGAACTGTTGTCACTTGAAAACTGGGGGTCTTGGAAAACCATCTGAATCAAACAAGGGTCAAACAAGTTGGCCAAACCAAAATGCAGTGAAATGTGGCTTGGATTTGACCGAATAATACAACAGTAAGAAAGCTAATATGGCATCCACTGACAATATCTAGTAAAGTGTAGCATTAGCATTGCTAGCTTTGCTAGACGATGGTCTTTTTAACAAGTTGAACTCCTGCAAACCTTGTGGAATATGGTAATACATTGCTCTTGTCAATATGCAAGGGCCACCTGACACATTCTCAGTGCAGTTTAATGTTAACTTTAAGACCCAGAATACTTCCTGCTTTGAGTTACACAATGGCATTACTTGAGGATGGTTGTGTATTTTGGAGTCAAAGTGCATCAATAGGCTAGATGGCAGAAAACCCAGCTACAGACCCAATTAGGGGAAAGTGGCTACACTGCACATTGTTTGATAGGCTTTGGTTGCAGAACCGAGTGCAGTGTGACCAAAAACCTTACCAACTGAAAAATGAAACAACGTCGCTCCAACAAGAAGTTGGCCAAACTTTAGGTGTAAAAGTAACTTTAATTTTCTGCTGGTTTTCAAATGATTGAAACATGTCATTTTGTGGAGATGGAAATTAAAAAGCCAGTGCTGCATCACCACACAGTTTTCAATGATAGCTTTGTTTGCTCTCCAGCCCCCTGCACTGGCTCTGAAACCAATATTTGATGTGAAATGCTAATGTTGGAATAATCTTAGATCAGCCTCTTCTGTTACAGCATACCCTAGTGGGGAAAAATTTTAAAGTGATCAGCTTTATATGGCAGACAGGTTATTTTACATGTTTAATAGGTGTAATTGGTGTTTTCTGGTAATATACAATTAAATTTGTCAGAATAAAGTTGACATTTCCAAGTCATTGAGAGCCAAATTGACAAGAAACTGTGCTGTCCATGAACATATACATATTTGCAGTTAAATGTCAGATGCCCTTTTTAGAGTTTTGTAATTAGTTTCCGTTTGGAAGTGTATACTTGCTGAAATAGATCAGAACTGATATTGTGCTTTTGTAGAAGGCAAGTTTTTCTGTAAGACATACTGTACCTAAGATTTATTTTAGTTTGATCACATCCCCTGGTCTCTGTTTTATGTTTTTTGCTCCGTCTTCTATTTAACTCTTCTTCTTCTTCCTTCACTCATCATGTTTTGCATCACATGTCCAAACTGAGTGCGAAACATTACTAATGTTCTGCGTAAAAACCAAGAGCACTAAACACACTTTTATGTATTAAAAAGGGCTTTGATGCAAATTTTAAATATTCCGCAACGAAGTAATTTGAGTCCTTTAGGGATTTGTTACAGCACTAAGTCATATTTTTATCGTTATGTGAAGGATGCTTGCTGCTAAAGACATGTTTATTCCTCCTTATAGTTGATATAAATTGCTCACACTTAAACTGGCATGACCATATATTTAAATCTCAAGGACAAATAAAGGAACAGGAAATTTGAAATTAAGTAGAATTACTTGCCTTTGCCGATGAAGGCTTCAGAGGCCCAATGTCTGCCCATGGTTTTCTGACCTTTGTGGCTCCTCTGCTGACTCGGTCCAGGTAAGTGCAGGTTGTGTGATGCAGTGGTATCAATAATGGAAGAAAGGCAGCCGCCTCTCTTTGGCTGCTATTTGGGTCAGAGGAGGCTCTCTGTGGATGGGGGAGATTGATGAAGAGCACCAGGGAGAGCGTCGGAGCTCCTACCTCACAGCGGTGGAAACCAAACCGCTCCCCTGCACTCGTTCAGAGGCCCCCCTCCTGAGCCGCATTGCCTGGCGCTCTTTAAATGACCTTCAAATTAGCCTTATTTTTCAGGGCCCCAAACCCTTCAGGGTCCTCTCTGGGAGGATGGTGGGCCTTGTTCTCACTCTCTTTTACTGCTGTTTCTTTTGTTATCTTCCTGTTGACCACAGATGGAGCAGAAATAACAGAGGAGCAGAGCCAGTGTAGCAAAGGTGACTGATTTTCACTCCTGTTGTTGCTGTGATGTAATCAGAAAAAAGAGCTGTTATGTGTGCTTTGTTACACAATAACATGTATTTTCCCTTTTTTTAACAAAACAATCGTTTGCCCTGAATTCTCATTTGCACATCTGCATACAGTGAAGCAAGACCTTTTGAGGCCTGTGTGTGTGGGGGGGTGTGTGTGCGTGTGCGTGTGTGTGTGTGTGTGTGTGTGCGTGTGTGTGAAATGGTCAATGGGAATCACAGTGGGAGTCTCTTCTGTCATGCCAGTCATCTATCAACACAGTTGAGGTTTATGTACACACAGCAGGTCATGCTGGTCCCCTGTCCATGCCCGCTGCACAGATCATGATTAGGCTATCTATTTGGATTAGAAAATGAAGAAAAAAACACGTTGCACTGGGAGAACATGATGAATGACACTGCTTCAGTTTGTGATGTTATTTTTTGCAGCATTTGAATTATAAGCTTTAACTTTTGAAATAATTTATTATTGCAAGGTTTGGTTCATCTTGGTAAGGAAATACAAAAAGTAGAGCTGCCACCTGGCAGTATGCCTCTGGTATTTCTACAACTGGTGGACAATAAAAGTAAAGAAGTCAGTCAAAAAGAAGGCCTGATTTGTGTTCTGTGGTAGGAATATTATTAGCAAGGGATAAAGATTTGAGCCGAGAGTCTTTGACCTCATTGACCAAGCAGATGCATCTATCGCTTCAAGTACAAAGTTTGTGGCAAGTTCCAAGGAATCCCTAGTCTTGAGATATGGTTTCAATAGTGATGGATTTATATTCATTACAATTTTTTTGAAATGTTACTTTGGTTGATTAATTCTCCCCTTAATTACCAATTGTTATAATTTTACATTTTTGGAAAGCCTGATTGGATCACAACAAGATACACCCTGCAAGGATTAAGGATTTCCCGATCCGATATTGATGTCGGATATCGGTCAAAAGAACAAATATCGGATTATATCGGCCTGCATCCTGAATCTCCGATATCAGCACTCCGATACAAGCAGTCCATTCTAATATATTTATTTTTTATTTTATTCAAATGTAGAATATGCTTATGTTTAAGTTCAACACAGTGGTTATTTTGCAATTGGTGAAATATGTTTTTTTTTTAATTTATTGAGGTCACTTTTCAGGGTCTTCTAATATTTTTTATTCATGTTGTTTTAATTGTAGAATATTCTTATGTTTAAGGTTAAAATTTATTTAACCTATTGGTTAATAACAAATGGGTCAGTTTTTCTCATACCTACTATTGCTGACTACTGTTCTCTGTTTGAATAATCTGATCTGATCAAGCCTTTTCTTATACTCCATACTACAAAATAGGTAATAAAAGTCTGTATGATTCCTGCTGATATCGTATCGGATTGATATCGGTATCGGCCAATACTCAAGGCTGCAATATCGGTATCGTATCGGAGGTGAAATAGTTGTATCGGGACACCCCTAGCAAGGATCAATCAGTCATGGAATGAACTCCACAGCTAAACGTGCATAGCAGCACCCTAAAAGAGTGCCAAAATCCCTGTTTCCCATGGAAGACAGCCTCGGGTTCCTCAGTGAAACAAGGGTAAGAGACAGGTCCTCTTGTGGTCTGTCTTCCTGGGACACTCACTTTGCAATTTGTCTTTGACTTCACTGGTCTCAAGAAACTAAGGTGCTAATTTCAAAATGAACTCAAGAACTGACTCTAAATAATTCTGCCACTCTGCATAACTGAACACCATCTTTTAGTAGCTGGGACCTTGGCACATTTTTCTTGTTGCTACCAATATGTTAAGCTGTGTTGCTCATTCCAAGAATACACCTTCTCAGGCTTTCTAATGATATAAAATACCAATTGGTGTAATCAAAGGGATGAACTAACCAACCAAATTAGTATTTCCAAACTTTTTGAAGATTGCATAAATAAAAGGCCTAGTGGCTTTGAGCTTTGACCTCAATAGTGTGTTCAGCTCATCATTTATTCAGAGTGATTTAGAGATCTGCCAAGCTCCAATCAAACGTGCTGGGCCTGAAGTGGCATCCAATCAGAATCCTTTAAAGCAGGAAGTTGTTGAAGCTTTAAGCCAAGCACAATCATATAGATTAGAGTTTTACCAGTTCTATAAGATCTGGACTACATTTCTTTAGTGAATGAAATCAAATAACACTATAAGCATTCATTGATGAAAGGGACATATCTGTTCCACCTCCAACATGTTTTAGCGAGATTTTGTTCTTTGTTTGAAGTGGTTCATGTTTTATACGTTACACTGCAGTAGCTGTGCCGCCTACTGTATTATCTAATTGGCCTGTAATAAACATTATTGACCAAGCAATTGCTCATCAGTTTCCATGGGCTGTTGCATGGACTAGTGAAATATACTGAACAGTCCATCTGCTGTTCATGTTAAAATTTCCCATTAGGGAATCCTTACTGAAAGTGATGGTACTGCAAAACCCCTCATAATGCTTTTTGTGTTCGTAGCACCAGCTGAGAGCACGAACCAGGAAGCCCTCTTTAAACATTTTTCTCTCATCATGCAATTTTTTCCATGAATCTTAAATTCTGACTTTCTGTTTACTTCTCATAGGAGTCTTCAATTTAAAAAATAGTATGCAGTGTAGTCGGGTGACTGGGTCACTACGTCTTGACCCATCAAAGGCTGTTTTGTTTACTTGAGAGCACCCTGGTGGCTGATTTGTAAATAGGAGAATCTCTTGATGGTGGGTCAGTGGTCAGAGCAGAGAGCCAGCAGCGGGTTAATTATCTTGCATTAGAAGCCTTTTGTGCCTCAGTTCTCATGAGGCATAAATATTCCCTTCCTTAATAAATTATATTGATGAATCTAAGTGGAAAGAAAATCAGGATATGAATACAAAACAATCTCCTTTCTCCATCTTCTTTACTCCAGGTTCTCCTTTGCTTGTTTTCTACCCTGCCAAATATTTGCAGCTAATGCTTCTGCTATCATGACAGAAAGATCGACAGACTGGATTGTAACTCATAGGCAGCAAGAGAGTTGGAGAGCAAACATCAAGGGGAATCAAGTTGGAAAACATAATAAGTCATGGTGTTAGCTGCCGAGTGAAAGAGATGCTGTGAAAATAAGAGAGAGGACGACCAGAGGTGGGGCATGACTGATGGAGGGGTAGGATGGGGGCTTGTTGCTCCAGAAGGGCAAACCTGCTCTGATTGATTGGATGTATTTCAGAGAGGCCCTTATGCCCATTTGCTTATGATGCAGAGATGCTTCGGTTCTATTTTGTTAAAGGAGTAAAGACAAATGATAAAAAGCAGACAATGTTGGATGAAAAATATTAAGAGGGGATTAGAAAAAAGGTCGAGCCAGGCCATGGGGGGGAGGATCATGATGATATTTATATTATATAAGTGGAGTGCTTTTTAACTCTTGAATGCTGCTTAATCATGTTAGGCCTTCATTTTATAGAAGGAAGATTTACACTTTAAATGGGTAAATTTAAACTTCTTAAGGAGGTTTGATGTGCACAGTGTGACAGAAAAAGGCAGAAAAGGCTTAGAGCGAGTAGTGGTAATTGGGGAATAAAGGTGTTGGAGAATAAAGTGACTGCATTCTAAGGAAAGAGCTTTAATATTGAGAGAGTAAGGGCATTTCTTTACGAAGACAAAATGCTGCCATGCAAAAAGTACCATAGTATTATCACAGTATCTAGTTATTTGTGAAATTTGAAATGTACGTTTTTTAAGATGGTGCAGAAACTGTTATTGATATTTTTTAATCAAATAATAGCCTGAAGTTATCAGTATCAGCATATATGAAAAATTCTCCTTGTATATTCAACCATCCATATTTGTAATAAACTATATAGCACACACAATACACAGTACTCTTATTATGAACTAATGTTTCATAATGCTTTACCTTGTAATATTAATGTTTAAATCAGTTTCTTACAATGAAACATGTGATCCAAATTCAGTATTTATTTTTATTATTATGCTTTTGCCTGCTTTCAAAACAATCTGATCTTCTTAACAAGATGAAAATGTCATCTTTAATGAGGAACAGATGTGGTAAACTGTAGGACCAACATGTTGGTGTTGGTCTGGACATATTGGTATATCAGCTATCTGCAAAAATCCAGTGTGGCTCCAAAGTTAAATGTCTTAAAACTCTTGACTTTTGTCTTGTAATTTTAGTATTTTGCACCACTACTTCTCCAAATATCTTGCACAGAACTACATACGCTCTAGTAATCAAAGATCATTATGGGAAGTCTTTTACTTCATTTTCTCATGGCAGATTTTGTCGTGTTTTTCCAATTTATAAATTTACTGGCAGACCACACTGAATGAAAGGAGGACAGCGTGATGTCTAAAGCTAGTTTCTCTGCAACAAACAACCGAAGACACTAACGCAATCACGCGGATCTTAACACGTTGAACATCATGATTAGGTGTTGCTATTAAATGTTTACCACCCTCAGTTAACAGGCAGATGCTAGGTAAGCAGCTTTTGCAGGTTTCATTCTTAATTCTGGGGGTTAAAATGTATTGTCCTTGCCTGTACACGTAATTGTAGTGCAGAGAAATAAATCACAAACACCAAGTTCAATAAAACTTGGTGGCAAAAACATGTTTATCAGGACAAGTGTCAGATTTTCTAACCTTCTGGACAACTACAGCGTGAAAATTGGGCATTACGCCTTGTTCTGGGATGCTCAATCAAAGACTTACCATGATAATTGCTAATGCAGTCATGCTTATATAAGCATGTTATCACATGCTGCTGTGAAATGTTTGTCATCTTAAATAACCACATAACGGAGAGTTACACTATAAATATTAAAAGTGATTTTTTTTTGGTATTGAGCTTATGTTTTTAATTCTAAATTTTGGTTAAGGGTCAAGAAGAGGGTTGACATGAATTTCAAAATCAAATCTGTGCCTAACATAAAAAACTCATGGTTTCATTTGAACAAATGTCAGGGCACTCACTGCCATGGCTAAAACCTTGATTCTTAGTTTATTAAGCCTTAAATTTGTCTCGTCAGCTTAGTTTTCTCTTGCGGCAGTTTTTCATTATGGCCTTATAATGAGAGGCTCATGTTCTTCGAGGGTTTCACTGCACTAAACTTCATATCTAATCTCTCCGGTCTCTCCTGAATAGTGTATGGCTCTGTTCCACCAACTACAGCAAAAAGAAACACTCACTTCAGGAATGTGCTTCACTGAAGAGCTTTTCTCCATCTGGATGGAGGGTTTTGCTGTTTCCTTAATGTCTAATATCTATCCTGAGAGGTTATTACAGAGAGGGGGGATCTCATGGTGCATTATATTCGCCGCCATGGTACAAAAACAATCATGGAAATGTACTGAGCACTTTATAGGAACATGACCAGCTGTTTGGCTGTTTAAAAGGAGGAAAGAGGATACATGCTGCCTCCACGTTGCACTTTTCCTCTTTGAACTTACTTCAAACATTAGTCAGTGTGTGTTTAGTGTCATGCCAGCCATGTGGATGGCATATGCTAACATTGCAGTGGGACCGGCTGGTTCGAGGTGTGAGCAGTGACCAGAGGCTCTCAGCCTTTGAGATGAGTGGAAAGGTTAGAGGTGATAACCTATTAATGTCCAACCATTTTTCAGTACTTTCAGCTCACTTTCAAATGTGCTGAAAAAATGTAACTATTAGAAAATGTCACTAAAATAGAGGATCTGTATTATTAGAGCTAAAATGTTAAAATAACAATCTGAACTCATTATTAGCCCCCGTCCACAATGTAGTACGACTTTGCATGAATGTGAGAAAGCACAGTATGACACAAACCCCACATGTCCACTTGAAACAGCCAGAGATAAACTTGCTGCTGATTATTCAGACATGGATGCACACTTTGGTTAAGCACATTGTTGACAGTGCACATCTTCAGAGTTAAAAAAATAATCTGTACACATGACCAGTAAGAGGTAAGTTAAGTCCACTCAACAGCAAAAACAATACCAGAGATTTTTCAAGCAAACTTAATAATTCAGTCTCTAATGAAAGGAAGTTCTGTGTAGCAGTTTAACTAGTAACCATGTAAAATTGTGGCCTTCAGCCAGGTGTGTCTGTATGGAGTGGATTGCGAAGGGTTGCACCACATGAGTGAAAAGAAACAAAAAGCCTACAATACATAACATTACATATCAAATTAAAGTAGCTGATGTTTTTCTTGTTAGGCTCTCAGTCTTTACCTGTAAACTTCCTCCTTCCAGTATCAAAGCTTTATTAAAGTCACTATCAACCTCAGGATATATATTTCTCCAGCGATCACTGCAAAGGTGATGGCTGAGGTGAAAGTGGGCATGGAAATAATTTACTTGTACAACAGAAGCCACATGAAAGGCTCCTTTAAGGGCCTCTGCTACTGCCTCACAGCTGGTCAGCTTTCCTCGTCCATTAGATTAATAACAGCGCTCCGATCTCTCCCCGGGCCAGATGTGCTGAACCTCTGTGATGCTAAACGGAAACAAATCAGCCCGGCTTTGCTCTTTAATTGAGCACTGGAGTGTTTATTTTCTTGAGACTGTCATAATCGACTCCAAAAACTCCACTGTGAGGGAAGATTAGCCCATTTAGCACCTCTAGACAGCATTTTCCACATGAGACGAGACTTAAGTGCAGTTCCGCTGGTGGCAAGACTTCCACACGGGACCGGCCACATCTTTAGTCACTCCTTATTCCCGCTCTGTGATCTTGCACTTAGAGGCAGCCCTCTTGTAAAAAAGCAGCAGTCGCGGGGAGGTCGCCCTGACATCTTTATCATAATTGCCCTAAATACCCCCATTAGAGAAGCTAGCCAGTATCCTCAATAACACTAGTCATCCCTGGTAGCACTGGTGCATCTAATTGCCTGGGCCCTTTTTTGAAAGATTGCCTGACATCAGCACGGTTCCCTGTGGGCCGGCCCTCTTCATTCTGTGCCCAGCAAAGCATATCGTTATCGCAGCCAGCGAAGAGACCTGGCCTCCCTGCTCCTGGATAATTAACTGTCTGGCTTAACTGCATAATGGAGAAAGGGAACATTGAAGGTATGGTAGTTATTCAAGCAGGCCTTGGAGAGGAGAAGTAAAAGACAATACTGGGGTCATCCATGCACGCCATTTTTCAGAGGGGTGGGTGATAATGTTGAGGGATAGGGAGTCATATCATACATGGAAGCTGGTTATGGAGGATTGGTTTCATATGATAATTAGGCCCATATGCTAATTGCTCAGGAAGCTTGATGAATTCCTTCATTTCAGTGCCGCTTCTCCTATCAGCTGTCCCCAATGTCCCCCACTTCAAAGGCTCCAACCATCTTTAACAGCGCTTCATTCACTCTGTCTTTCTGCTGCAAAACAACAGTCCTATCAGTGCGCACACCCTCCTCCAAAAACTATAAAAAAAACAACAACAGCGACAACAACAGGAGGGGGAAGTGAAGGGGCGTCTGCCTTTGTTTGACATTTACAAGTCTCTTAGTGAGAAAGCACGATGCACATCCTCGCGAGGTGTGTGCTCGTGAGTGTAATTAGAACACTGCAGGCATGTGTTTGTCTTTGTGTTGTTGTATGCTGGAGGTATCAAGGACAAGTGCATTAATGAGCACCTGGAGAGGAACAGCTTGTGTCTCCTGGTTAGTGTGACCGCGAGCAGGGCGCAGACTCCTTCACTGACTCAGATGACGTGACTGATGGAGGGGGAGGCTTCTGTCAGATCTGGGGCGCTCCCAGGAGCTGCAGTTTGTCTCGGCTGACAACGGCCGCTCACCAAAGGGGCCCTCGTCCCACACATCAGCTGGAAAAGGTGAGAGGAGGTATCGTCCTTCCCTTTTCATCTAGAGTCCCGGGGCATCTCTGTACCAGAAGTCTTGTACTTTCTTTAAAATATTCAGTCTTGTACAGTCATTTTTGTGGATGTTTGACATTTACAGCTGTACAGATATACATTACTGCTGATGAGGACCAAGTAAAGACGAATACTGAGATATAGATGGTGAGTGTTGGTCATGGGACGTTCGTAAGAACACCACTAAGGAAGGCTTTCGTCCTTGCATCCAGTTCACTTAACACTTGTGAGGGTGTGTAAGTAAGTTATTAAGGAAGGTTTAGTTATGTGGCACGTTTCACAGTGTGCTAAGTGATAAATCGTTTTCTACATAAGCAGGCAAGCATCTGCATTTAAGATCATGCCGTGTGGACATAAAGTGGTGGTTTGGAACCAATATGTCTAACTCTGCACTAACTTGATGCTGCGTTCACTCCGCACGCTACTTGTACTACCTCGGCGATAACTCTCCATGCAAAGTCTGTACAGCCGCGATGGGGCGGGGCTAACCCTCCCGCGATGCGACAGCTGCTTGTCACACTACTACATAGCTTGTCGCGCGATATCAAGGTAAAAACAGTTGATCTTTTCAGGCGATGTCGTGCGTGGCTGTGCAGAAACAGCCAATCAGCGTTGTGTGTGTGTGTGACGGTGCCCGAGAAAGACAGTTTTTCATCCGGACTACAGAGGAACAATTTATGTCCATGTGGGAGACATTAGTCAGTGAGGACATTAGTTCCGCCTTGATGGACCGCCGGAAACTCACAGATAATACTGCTGCAGGGCATCAGCTGCAGTGTTTTGTGGTTGATAAGTGAATGAAAAGGATACACCTGGGGCCTATTCTAGCAAGTTCAGCCTAGCGAGACAGCCTTGGAGCTACCTCGCTGAACTGAGCGCGGTTGCCGGCGGTCTCGCTCAACGGTTTGACGACACTGGTTATCTACCTCATAACTGGATCCAGCTTTGCAATGAGCGCGTGCACGCATATAAGGCGGAGCCCGCCGCATCTGACCAATCGCAAACATGGACCAGTCTGGAGCGTCAGATTTTACTCCTGCAGAGTAGCTGGCCGAGAGAGCTCATTGATCAGTGGGTGGGGTCTTTATAGTCCGTGAGTTCAATCTGGAACCTAACCTGCCCTGGAGCAGATTAGCCGTTCAGCGTACGTTGCCATGGAGACTCGCCTCGCTAAGAAGTGAACCCATCTCATAGAACAGGGAACCCGGACCCTACCCTCAAAGTTACTTCGCTAGGCAGTAATCCTGCCTCGTAGAACAGAGCCCTGGAATAATGTCCGCTTATAAATCCTATTATATGATATATGATATGATCGCGTGAATCTCGGGTGGACGTGACGTCACCGAGCGACAGCGCATTTTTCTTAGCTGTTGCTGTTTTAACTGTTTACATGCTAAGACATTTCCTGTTTCTCCCTCAACATGGTGCTGCTTAAAAAACACTAGGAAGATGCCAATACTACTGAGTAGACCTGCTGTTATTGTTTCACAAGTGACCGTGTTGACTGGTGACCCTGGTGACCTCATAACATGATTTGATGAATATAATTAGACGTTAACAAAGAAATATTAGCAAAGAAATATTCACTCAATATACCTGCTAACACCAGTTAACATAGCCACAAGTTTAATCATAACACCAGTCAGATTTGTGGTTATAAATGATACACAGATTAAGCTGCTTTCTCACAGAAATTGCAAAAAATGTTACATGATACAGACATTGATACAAGGTAATTAATGCCATTTAAACACGTTTTTTATTTTTATGCAGACAAGGACTCCCAGTCTGAGTTTGCTGATACCACCATTTGCTCTGCATTAACAAAGGTCTCATCTATCCATGCAGAATTCACTTTTTAATGGACTTGAAGGAAACAATTTGTACATGGCCTGTCCATCCCTCCATTAGTGGTTTCTTCACTTTTCAGTTTATCAACTAAGAGATTGAGCATATATGCCCAGCACCCAAAGTCACATAAAGTCAGACTGTACCCCAAATTGCTCCATCTTATGGAATCAGTAGCATGTAAGAGCATGCATGTAGTAAACCAGAAGTGATGGATAACTAACATGGAAACCTCAGCCATAAGTTCATGACTGCTCTTTCTCCTAAATAACTTTGCGAAGCAGCTTGATTAACCAGAATCTGTTTGCCATCAGGCAGGTCCATCTTGCAAAGCCTCAAGCTGAAAAGATTATACTATAATTTAGGTGTGCTTTGAAATTTGTTTCAAATTTAAAGTGTGTCTTAAATCTAATGTATTATTATTATTACTAGTCGTAGTAGTAGTGATATTTATAATAATAATACTAATAACTTTAAGGACAAAGAGGTGATTGCTAAGAGGGTGGCTTAATTGTCGTAAAAACAAGGAGTGACTGCAAGCCTGTGACTAGCCCCTTATGACTGTCACTGGTAAAATGTGTTTTATCACCTTTTAGTTTTTCTTTAAAGGTTCCGCTCTTCCCAGTCACTTTCCATGAGATGTTGCTCAAATGCAGTCCATCTTGTTTTAGGTTAATGCTTAGGTAGAACTTGCTGTAAGAAGTCAATTGACTAGAAAACACTCCAAACTTGTCCATTTACTTTTTACCCTCAAAGTACAGTAAGTGTAACTTCATTCATTCATTTTCTAAACCCTTTTATCCCTTTGTGGTCACCAATTAACCTAATGAGCATATATTTGGTCTGTGGGAGGAAGTCAGAGTGCCCAGAGAGAACCTAAGCATGCACGGGAAGAACATGCAAACTTCACACAGAAAGGCCCCTGTCTGACCCGGGGATCAAACTGAGTACCTTCTCGCTGTGAGGCACGTGCTTATGTACTTAATTATATTAATGTATGCTAATAAGTGTTGTTAGCACTAGCGTCCTGGCTAACACTGGACACCATTTCAAAGATGGCTGAATTGCAAGTTTTAAAGTATAAAGTGTATTCTCAGGGTCCAAAGACCTATCCCAGTGACCTACCATTTTCATTGCAAAGAGTTTAACCTTTTTTTCTTTTTTTAATTAGGCAACAATAAACTGATTTATATCCATAATAAAGTCAAATGTACAGTCAAATGTTGTACATACTGATTAAATTCAAGATGGAACATTTTTGTTACCTTAGATGCCCCCCCACCCCCCATTTCTGCTCTCGGAGCACTTTGAGTTGTCAGATTATAAAAAAAGTGTCACAAACTCAAGACTTCTCACTATTTACCATAAACTCTGACTCAGGCAATCCAGATGGGTTGTTTGTGTTGAGCTCTAAATAGAATGATATAGTTTTCTTTTATTGAGCCCATGCTACCATCCTGACTGGTCAAATCAGGATACAATATCCCATAAATGTCCTGATGATTTTTTATGAATGGCAGAAGAACAAAGTCTTGGATTCATATCCTCACTGACATATGGATTGAAGAGAATACATATGGGATCAGAGATAAACAGCAGCTGGATTTGAAAGTTTGGCTTTGCTTGAAAGTAATGAAATAATAATGGAAAAGATGCTCCTGCACACTGTCGTCCATGCCACTTTGCAATCATAACACTGTGTTTGTGCTGTGACATTGATAATAACTGTCTTATTAGATTTGCTTTGTGGTATTACATTGCAGCGCTAATAGAATTACATTTGCAGTGCTAATGGCATTACATTCACTCAAGCATCACACAACCTCATCAGCACAACACAACAATACTCCTGCTTGTTCCCTGAAAATAAACTGTCATAAAACACAAAAATACACAAACGTGGTGTGATATGTACACACTGAAACTAACAGTGTTATTCTGGATTTGTTACAGTTTATTTACAGAATAACCATACGACTTATTTAAATCCTTCAATCAGGCAACAACTGTGTCACATTCATTTAAGATGTTACACACAGATAAAAGGCTAAGTACTGCAAACAGCTATTAGAAATACATTTAGTTTCTGGGGATTGTGAACATATAAAATTATTTTAATTATCTGCAAACTTTAACATTTCTATAAGAAAATTCTGATTTGCAGTAGAAATGCCCCGTTTAAATGCAGTAACCAAACATTATTGGAGGGTTTTCTAAATATAGTCAGTATTTATTTCATATTTATATATGCAATGTTATTAATGCGTGTACAATCTCAAACCATTCAGTTTCAATCAAGCTGACAGCTTTTTTTCAGGACATTGTGGACTATCAGAGTGTTTTTTTTCTGTAATGATGTCTGATTAATGTTCTGAAAGATTTATAAATGTGATGAAGAAAACACTATTATTGGAATTATCAATGTGGATCAACAGTCAGAAAATTTACACACACATACTTATATTGCACTTGATAGCTAAAATAAAAACGTTTTGAAAGGTTATATTTGACTTGAAGCCCTACAAAGATTGACAGAAGACTGAACTTCTAAACACAGTTGTCCTCATTAAGATCTGTTGTACAATACATATAAGTAAACAATATGAGTGTTACCACTCGGATGCATCTGCAACCCCATATATTTGAGATGTGCTTTAAGAAGCACAGTGTGCTCAATGTTGTTCAATTATATTGGCTAAGTACTGGCTAAACATTAGAGCGCATCATTTCTGTGAATTAAGGTAAATTCCAGTTAGATTGGGAGTAAAGTCCAGTTAATTTAAAAGATTAATCTAATGTTGAAATCCCTTCTGAAACGTGGCGCAAACCGAATAGATATGTAAATTAGGTGACATAATGTTATGATGTGTTCAAAGCTAACGTGGTTACAGCAGAGGGCCCCAACCACAGAGAATTCCACCTGTATCAGGCTGCTAATCATGTCATTTCCAACCACAGCAACAGTTTCCAGAGTTATAAATAACCAAATAAAGTCCTTTATCTGACTGAGTCTGCAGTGTGTCCTGTTTTGAAAAATAACCCCCACACATGGGCTCCTTGTCTCAGCCCAAGCTGTGATGACCACAAAAACAGAAAGGCCTGAGATAAACTCACTGCTTAGCCTTATGTTTGCGTACATGTCTAGCTGAATCATAAATGCAGTCAAAACATATCTGACTCATGGCATTTGTTGCTGGGAAACACTTAAGGAGCACAAGACATTACAAAGTCCACAACTGCTGCACTTGAGAAAGAGTACAAATCTTTATGGTCAAACACTCTAAAACAGGTTAAAGCTGCGCAGTCAAATTATTATTAAGGTGTAAGCTATGGGAGTTCTGGCTTTTAAAAGCATTAAAGGTAAAATTAAACCTTGTATGTTGACAATGCATGCAAGCAGACATATTTTACTTTATTTTTTTATTTACATTTTCTGTTGTCATGTTACAGATTTTCATTTCCAAAATCAAAGGACCAATGAAAAGTAGCTGAAGACGAGGAAAACTGTCAGCTAGGCTTTAGAAAGTGATGAACAGTAATATCTTTGACAGCCATTTTAAGGGGTTGTAGGCCACCCTGCAACAGTGCCTTTTTATTCCTGGTGCCTTACTTTGTTTAAAACTTCTCTATTCATCCGTTTTTAACTGATTGTGTGAACAACAATTTTTCTGCTTTTGATATCAATGCAATCCTCCTGTGACAATGGCCGATACTATAACATCTAGTGTGTCTCTTTTATAGAGCTGGTGCACTGTGAATGGAGAAAATATATACAAATGAGACAAGTCATTTTTTCTCTCAGAAACCTCAAACTTGGGCTTGGGGATTTTGCCATGGGTGCAGCCAGTGTCCTTCTCTGCTGTATCCACCATCACTACCACTTAACTGAAACTGAAGTGCTTGACCTGAGCATGATTGGCATCTTATCCTCTGTGCTACTAAAGAGGCGTTTTGTGTTTTGACCATATTCTGATTTTTTTTAAATTGTGATTTGGGTCATTCCGCCAAAAGAGTGCAATTTGCTTGTTGTAACTCTTCAAAATTAAACTTCATTTTTCATTCTATTTCAATATAGAATTTAGTAATACACACATTTTTACACAATACACAAACTGCCATTTTTAAAAAGTGTTTAAAAGAAGATCAACCACAAACAACCTTTTCCCTTAGAAAAAGAGTTAATTTAGAAGAAATGGTTGGTTACATGATGAAAATACTAATATTTATGACAAAAAATGACTTTCTTTTTTGCTGTTACTCTTTATTTGAGTAACAGCAATGAGGGTAACAGCAATGAGTTTTTAGCATAAAATTAGCAATTGTGTGAAATCTCGCCACTTAGCATCTATGCTAGTAGCTTGAGCACATGGAGCACATCCTTAAGATTTAACTGAATATTTTACTTTTGATATCAACAAATGTTGTCTTCGGGATAACTTGGGTAACAGGACTGAGTTTTTAGATTGACCATCTCTAAAACAGCTAATATATCATTAAATTTAAGGAAAAATAAAAGAGATAACTTACTTTTGGTCTTCCCATGACTTGCAGAAGACCTAAATGATGTCACCTCCTGCAGAGCATGTCACTGGTGGAATGTTCAAAAATTTTAAAGGGGATAATGTGTTTGGGTAACAGCAACGAGTAAACACCTGGGGACAGCACTAAAATATGAATTTTAACCAAAATATGATGACTTTTTTGTAAAACTTTTGTTTTAAAAGTGTAGATAAAACATGGAGTCACACTTAGATGAAAAAGAAAATTTGCTTTGGAAGAATTTTCTTCATGATGCGTTGTAGTAAAGTGTAGCGTTTGGCTGTGGGGACAGGCAAGAAATGCTATGTATAAGTGTTTTGGATGCCATTTTAAAATATAAAAAAATATATATATCTGTAATTTCTACAAAGACTTTTGTGTATGGTGTTTAGTATAATAATAAAAGTATTACTTGTGTTTATACATTTAATATACAAATAATATGCTGGGGACATAAATTTCACTCTTTTCGTGGAATCGCCCATTTAACCGTTAAGCATGCTACACTGCTCTATACAGGATTTAAGGTGAACACAACAGACCAGTGAAGGGCCACACCAGATTATGTATCAAAACACAAAATTGTTATCATACAACAAATCTCACTGAATGTTGATCAGCATCAATTTCTGCAGCAGTAAATCATGATCTGGGCATTGCTGTGTTTCAAATTTCAGCAATGCTCTGGATGTCCCTCTCTTGTTGTGGGAGAGAACTTTGTCAACAAAGACAGATGTTTTTTATGCATAGAGGGGAAAAACATGAGACAAATACCCTCTTTTACTCAAAGAAAAGTTTTTACACATTTCCATTGGTGATGGGTTTCCCAGACTTGTCTGAGTCTGATGGTTTTATAGGTATAATGGCCCTCAACAGCAGCTTGAATCACATGATACTCATTAGAGCAGAGCATCTCTTCAATTGAAGCTTGGAAAATTGGAGCAGCACACCACGCAGCCCTTCTCCCCTCGCTGTGACTTCTTATTGCCTGCTTAAATTCAGCACACTTGGCTTTGGAGAGCTAAACACTGAAGCATGAAGAAAAGGCTCAAAGTGCAGTGATTATGTTCTGCTCCAACCTTTGAAAAGAGTCCTCCTTCAAGTCGAAACAGGTTGGATCTTTTTTGCGCGCGCTGTGTTAAGAATTACACATTTCAAATGCCTGAACCGCCCCAGGCTTTGATAAGGCTATCGATACAGTTCTTTCTCCTCTTCAGACGAGACTTCAGGGACATTTGTGCTTGTGTTACAGCTGCCCATGTTTACCATCCTACACCTCAGGGCTCTTTCCACTGAGAGAAAGATGCTGGCAAGGGTGCAACTCTGCAAATCCCACCTGGATGTGGCATTTGTAATAAACAACCTGGGGGCATGGCTGCCACCCTTTCTCTTTCCACTCCCAGAATTCCTCCTCGAGCCCTTCTCGGCAGTGCTCATAAGCTCCCCAAACAGCCTCACATTTGTGTCTCGATTAGTGCCATAGAAATTGTGGTGTGTTATTTCACAGGTTACATTTGACATGGCTGTTTAGCTGCTTGCTCTCTTTTACTTTCTCTTTCACACACACTCTCTTCATTACTGTGATAGCACATGAGGGGGAAGATAGAGTTATTCAGGGAATTATCTGCCTCATTGGTGCCATATCTCATCCCATGCTTTTCTGCCAAATGGCCGTGTTTCCATGGAGCCTGCCTGTGTTTACTGTGACGTGCCATGGCAGAGCCCTCGCTGGTACGCAGGGACTTAGCACACAGCAGTGGAGGGTATTTCAGTCCCCGTTTGGAGTTTTGGGGCTTACTTCTGCAGCTCTCCCCTTTCCGCCCACCTGCTCTCCTCTCTGTTCCGTCACTGGGTGCCCGTGCGGCTCAGTGCAGGCGCTCCTGGCCCTGGTCTTAGACAGACATGGCTAATTGAAAGGGAAGGCTGCTCTCTGCTGATCAGCTCTGACAGCAGTGTCTTGCCAGAGGTGGGTGTGCCACCCCATGCTGAGAGTTTTCACAGCAAAATAACAGCGCTGTCGTGAAAAACACAGACCGTGCCACGATTACCCAGGCAGCCCGCCAAAGGAGCCAGATGAATTTTTACGGACAGAAGAAAGAAGGGAAACCCACTTTGTCTGCTTTATGACTTTAGGGAGGAGGGCTGTGCCAGTATTTAGTGAGAATCTAACAGGCGCTCTCGTGCTTTCATTCAGGGTTAACATGAATTAAAACCACATCTTTTTTAAAGAATGCAACAATTAATGATCTGGTTTGATCACAGATGTACTGTCTGACAGTTTCTGTTGCTTTCCAAGAGAACAGAATAAAAGGGATTGTTCAAATAACATTTAATATTCAGTGCATAGCAGCTCGCCCCCTTATCAATAAAACTCACTGGTTTGAGCTAACACCTTGTGGTTTTATGCCTCTGCAAGGTATAAAAGTGCTGGAGGGTAAAAGTACAGTGGTGAGTCAAGAAGAAAAGCTGGAGTTAGTTATATTGTCCATTCACCTACAGTATGCTGCATCCATCTATACTTTTCATCCCACCCAGGGTCGTGTCTGGAGTCTGTTCCAGTTGTAATTGGTCAAGAGGCAGAGTGGTCTGGCCACCAGTCAACTACAGGGCTGAAACATGGAGACAAACAGCAAAGCATTTTCACATTTCACTTTAAGTTTGAACTGGATTTAGAATAACAAACTCATTTTGGTCATAAGGAGATGTATGGAGTACACATGTATGCACAGGGTGAACGTTCTAACTTTAGCGCAAAAGAGCTCTGTCTGCCCCGACAAGGGATTCAAACAATAAACCTTCATGATGTGAGGAACTGCACTTCTTACTGCCCTACCATGGAGCCTGATTTTTGGTAGTGTGATTCACAAAAACCTAAGCAAGGAATAAAAAAAGCCCAAAAACCTTGACCTCTGCAGTGTAAAATCTGATCAGTCCAACAGAGTGAATAGTTGTGAGAGGGCTTAGAAAATCCTTACCGAGTTATTACATTAACAAGCTGGGGTTTAAAATTAAACCCAGTAACCATGAGATCAAAGCATCATGGGTCACAATGTAAAGTTGGTTTTCAAAGTGGTTCACATGAACAGTATATAACTTTGGCAGGGTTAACACCAGGATATTATTTGCTTCCCCACCTTGTTATTTAGTATTTAAACCCAATAAAAGCAGCATATTTTATTAGTCAATAATTTATTCAAATTTGGGAAATTTGTTTTTTTGTGCAGCCTCTGGCTACCAGGTAGGAGCAGGCGTTCAGCTGTTTTACCTTCTCTCTCTTTGTTACATTTATATACACTACTTCTGAAGCATTCCCCTGTTTCTACCGCAATACATTCTTATGTACTGTAATTATCACCCATATATTACTGCATATCATATCCTCATATTCTTGCCAGTGCACACCCTTGTTGTGAACAGTCAAGGATAAATAGGCAGTAGAAGCAAGCATGATTTATTTATGCTGGAAGCAAGTGGTGACTGCAAGCATCTGATTGGCCTGTATTGAATTTGACCATTTCAATTGCCTTTTCAATGATTTTAAAGGCTCTGCCCCTACCAGTCATTGTCTATGAGGTATGGCCAAGATGGATATGAAATGTATCCCACGAATATATGAAACAGTCCACCTAGTGTGCAGGTAAAGCTTTGACACTGAAATGTACACCAGGCCTGAATTATTACATCCACCAAGGAGGTTATGTTTTTGCCAGTGTATGTTAGTTGTTTGTCAGTTTGTTGTGTTTGCTGAAATTTTCAGGAGATGTTGTGATGGCCCAATATTAAAATGATTAGATTTTACTGGTGATCCACCTTACCGGCATGAGCAAACAATCATTTTTGATCAATAACTTTCTGACTTATAATGATATCAAAATGATTCAGAGTGCTGGGTGTGGGTTTTCAGGCTCAGGGAATCATATTATGATGCTAACTTAACCATGGAACTATTGCTTATAGATGTAACAGCAATATGTGAGTAACCTTGACAGAGGTTTGTTCACTATAGTGCTTTCTTGTTAAAATGATTAAAGCAAGTATAACTGAAGGGTTCATCAGGTGCAGATTATTTGAAATATGTAGGAAGCTTATCGTGTTCATTTTTGATAGAACCATTATCATGAGCTTTGGCCAAGTCCCTGGTGTGTTATTTTGTGGTATGGTATCATGTCCCTGTACTGAACCTTAGTCCATTGCACCTTAATAGTGGCCACATTCAAGTGTGTATCAGATGTCATCTGGAGTCACTGCTTTAAGTGCTATTTGACGCTGTAAAAAGATGAGGGATGATCACAGAACTTTTATTCAACATCAATTTCATGTGACATTAATGGATCCTGACTGATTTGTTACCTTCAGGTGATCTCTTTCTTTAAATCTGAGTTGTTTGCCCCCCCTTCATCCAGCAGATCATTTACATTTGCCTCAGGTTCCTTTAGAAACAGCACCTCTCCCAAACTTTTCTGTCGTCTCTCTGTCCGCTCGCAGGTCCTGCCCTCCGCCCATGTCAGAGGTGCTGTGATCTGGTGTGACGTGATGCACACGGACAGGCAGAGACCCCTCAGCAGGCCCGCTTTAGACAGCTGTGATTACCGCTGACAATAATTTATGGTCCCCTCTGATTGAAAACATGAGCGCTGAAGAAAGAAAGGCAGCACCTTAAGAAATAAAATGAAGGCCGCAGCTGCTGTCGGAAGCAGAACTCGTGCCAAGCTCTGCAGGCCTTCTGCCCATCAAGACTAACACCGGCTCTTATTTTTCTCTCTTTCACTTCCTTTTATGCTTCTTTCTCCTTTTATTCGCCTCCTCTACTACATCTCATCTCTCGTAGTATCAGTCTCACTGACACTTCTCTACCTATTCTCTAACTTCAAGCAACACCAACCTAAATATCCATCATAACACTGAGGCACCCTGTTTGTAATGATTGTCTGGAATGAAAAAGAACCTCATTCATCCACCCGGCTGATCAGGTGTTTCTACACTGAGCTTCTCCAGCCCTGAGATTAGCTTGCTAATCCCAACAATAGCAATGTGCAGCTGGTTTGAACAACTATCTGCACCATTGTTTGTGTTGTCATCCCTGCTGGATTGTGCTCACAAGGAGGAACCTTTTTACTGGATTTGCATTTACTCCTTCAATGCCATATTCAGGGATGAAGAGCTCTTTCTCGAAAATGACGTTTGTTCTGGGTATTATGTTCTATTTCTAAAAGAGGTCTTCAACTAAAGAGAAGGGCTACCATAGCATGGATACCAATCTGAAATTAAACAATCACTAAATGGAACTGAAAGGGTTGAAATTTAATCAGAAGGGATGAAAGCTCAAATGCACTAAAATAGCAAGGTTTGCTTTTAAAATGATTAACCTGTTGTCTTTTTTTCTTGTTTTGTGGTCAACTTGTATTTTCTGTTTGTCCAGCCAGCTGTTTCTCTCAGCAGCATGTCTCAGGAAACACTTTAAGGAATTTCCTTTTACATGTCTGTTTGATTAAATGATGAATAAATCAGAGGCCAAGACTACAGAGCCTTGTGTGAAACTCTTGCTTATAAATGTGACATTTTTAAGGATACTAAGAATGGACTTTTAATGTTCACTCTTAGGGTGGAGGTATAATTGCAGTTTGTCCTTGCATTTTGGTCCACTGGCATCATCAGAAGGCTAAATATCCTTACCTTCTATTGTAGAAGTAAACTGCAAACATGGTGGTAATCATAACATAAAAGTAAGACCTCATCAGCATTTTCTACACATAATTTAAACAATGTTTTCCTCTGTGAACCATTGTAATTGCTTCTTTGATATGGTCTAATGAATGACTGTGTTAACTCATGACTTGTGGCCAACTGTGCTGACAGATGTGGTCAAAGCACCAGTGAAAACTGAAGGTGTACCCTACAAGGCTTCATTTTGATATGTTTTTTTTATTATAATGAAAAACACCAATCAGTAGTTTTACTTACTGTAATAAATGCATCAAAGGGCACTAAGCTAGCACTAAAAGCCACAGACAAAGTGAAGCATGGTGTCAATAGTTTACATGGTCACTAGTTGAATTAATACAAAAAGCTTATTTCCTTTTTCCCTTAGTCCTAAAAGAGAACCTGTCTGTTGTCAGCTGGATGAATAGTTTGTGTTTTTGTGACTTACACATTGTAAAGTTGATTGCAAGTATCTTCAGCTTTATTCACTGAAGAATTCTGGAGGTCAAAGATTTCCTTGAAACCTTTCCGGATGTCTATTTTCAGTCTGTCTGAGCTCTTGTCTCTTTGATGCTTCCTTTTAATTGTAGATCCAGTGCACTTTGACTGGTTTACATGTATACTGTGTAGGGGTGTAACGAAATGGTCAACTCACGAAACAATACAAAATACGAAACAGGGCTCACGATACGAAATACTCACGATACGAAATAAAGATTAAAGGAATATTTCACCCAAAGAATGATATGCCTTAATTTTCTACTCACCCTCATGCTGAGCAACACTCTGGAGCACTTTTTTGATGTCTCAAATGCAGCCGGAGCTCCGGGGGGATTTTCGTTGTCAACAAATGTCCATCTAACAGGGGACAACGGAGCCCGAAGAAAAAGGTCCATAAAAGTCCACAAAAACGTGCCTATTTTCCTTCATACTGCTCGTCCGCTGTAATCCAAGTGTCCTGAGCGGGTAACGTCCATAATTGATTCGAAACGAGGTCATTTAGTACATTTTTCGAGCCTAAACAGTGCTATATCGTACTTCCGCAGTGCACGTCTACGCACGCTCCCTGCACTACGTAAGCCGTCTGGATTGGTCTGCCGCTCCTCAGAGCTGCAGTTTAGACCTATAAATGTCTGAACTGTGAACTAAAATATTTAGCCTATAACAGAGCATATACTTCTGATC
Organism: Scarus forsteni; assembly: GCA_036419115.1. Lineage (NCBI taxonomy): Eukaryota > Metazoa > Chordata > Actinopteri > Labriformes > Labridae > Scarus > Scarus forsteni. The sequence continues at coordinate 9,128,270 of JAZDUH010000245.1, read as the reverse complement.
TTCAAGTATGATCAAATTCTGTCAACTCAACAGTAGATGCAAAAATCAAATATTGTTTTTTATGCAGACTTACACAAACATAGTGGAGCAGTTCTACGGTTTGTTATGTGTTCAATGTGGATTTTAATGTTTCCTATGAATTGACGGTCAGTGAATGGACCAGGAAGGCAGGGCAAGCGGGTCAGAGTTCAGAAGGGGAGAGTTAGTGTATGTGTGTTAGCGAGGAGGGAGAGAGCCGTGCAGGAGGTCTAGAGATTACTACTCACTGTGTTGTTCGTGAATTAAAATGGTAGTTGGTGTGGTCACAGCCCACAGTAACTGTTAAATAAAAGCAGGTATTCGCAAGCCGGAGTCACCTTTATTTTTACGTCCGATGGACATCACAATACAGCCGCTGCCTGTCTCCAGTTCAGTTCTAGTTGTTCTCGCCGCAGTATACGGCGAACTGTAGCGGTATATTTTGCACACGGTTGTTGTTTTGTCTGCAAACTTCTCACCGTTCTCTCGTCTTTTACATGGGAAGCCAAAATAGGTCCACACAACCGATTTATTTGACGAAGGAGCGTCGGCTAATTTCTCCACTTCGTCCTCCTCAGTATTGCAGCGAATGTTTGGCTACTGGAGGCGAGGAGGGTTTATTTCGTCCTTTTAGTTCGAGCATCTTTGAATTTTATTTCGTCATTTTTTATATCGTGAAATTTCGTGGCACGAAATTTCGTTTCACCCCTAATACTGTGTGGTACCTGTTCAGTTCAGTACAGCTCAATGCCATGTGATCAACAACCTTGCATTCAGTCTAACATATATGCTCAGCAATGGACTTGTTACTGCAAGCAAACATGCTAAAAATACTGATGTAACAATGGTAGAACGACATCCTGGGGGCATGAAAATGAGGTGTTTTAGGCAGCTACTGATGCTGCAAAGAGGGGTTGAGGGGACATCTTAATGCTGCAGACTTTTTGAGTTGTTCACTTTAGTTCTCTATCATGTGGAGGAGACACGTTGAACACTATAAAACTGAAAAACGAATGACATGACCTCTTTGTTAAGCATCCTTTGCTCCGGGTGATATCCAACTTATAACTCACTGAGTTTGTTTCCATAGTATGCTTGTGTTCTCTCTGACTCAAGGTGCATTCACACCGGACGCTACTTGTGCTACCTCGGCGATCACTCTCCATGCAAAGTCAATGTACAGCCGCGATGGGGCGGGGCTAACCCTCCCGCAGAAAACTCACAGATAATGCTGCTGCAGGGCATCAGCTGCAGTGTTTTGTGGTTAAGTGAATGAAAAGGATACAGCTGGAATACTGTCAGCTTATACATTCTATTATATGATATATGATACGTGACGTCACCGAGCGACGGCAACGGTGACCAAAATGAGGTATTTATGGACGTGTGATGATACGTCAGTGGGCGACGCGATTTTTTGTAGCTGGGTCGCTTGCGGTGTGAACCCAGCATCAGGATAAAATAAATTGATTTTGGTAGTACGAGGTCAAGTCACTGGAGCTCATCTCTTTCATTTCTTATTTCTTTTTGCACAAATCCAGCCCTTCTTCTTTGGCCACCACATTACTTTATTTGGCTGTAAGGGTACACCTGATACAGACTCATTACTACTTGTTTGTAGTTTTAGTGTTATTGTGTATTGGACTCTGCTACAGCTTAATATTATATAGTTTTTTTATTTTTATTTCTTTTACCTCACATTTTGAGCATCAAATATGCTTGTGTGTGCTTTTTCAATGAACCACTTTGTGTCCCCCCCCTATTGTGATTTCAGGTAAAAATACAACCAAAATTTCCTTCTTATATACAGTAATTTGAAACAGCTTTCAATATTGTTCGATGTGAGTATAAGTGGGGGGCAAAATCCTCCCCAAAACATCATAGCACACTCTTAAAAATACAATCTGTTCAATTGACTTTATGATAAACAACAATAGACAAATAAATATGTACTTCACAGGTGTAATGGAAAAACATGTATCATTTTAGCCAAATAAACAAAGCATTCCTGTACAGGATAATATATTCTAAGTCCCGTGTTTGCAGAAAACAGGAAAATTTCTTTCTATCAGCTCTGTATTTTCACTCATTATGAAAAAAAATATTGTAAGTAATTTTGCAGGGCCTACTTGAAGATCATTGTCATTTTGAAGTCGAGGAGCTCCAAATCTGAGGCACGAATATCAAGGCACAAACTCGCCAATTGCACCTTCATCTTATTTCTTTTTTTTTTTTCTGAACTCATATGACTTTGTCTCATGGACGTTTGAACCATTCATCACCTTGACACCTCTCATGGTGTCTATTTGTGCACTGAAAAAAAGAAGAAAAATACTGTGGTGTATTAGCTTTTATTGTGGATGGACGACATAAGTCAGGCAGTTCTTTTTCTTTTTAAAAAAATCACTCAATTTACATTGAAACAGTCACCCTATAGTACATCCACAAACAATTTAGAGTCACTGCTAACCTAAAAAACAAGTTTTTTGTCTGCAGGTGAGAACTATTGTTCTGAGAACACCCATGCATGCACAAAGAGAACATTAAAACTCTACACTAAGGTGCTAAGTGCCTTTTTTATTTGCTTGTTTGTTTGACTGTATGTCTGTCTGGAAGCAAGATCATATAAAAGGTGCTCAATGGATTCTGATGAAGCTTCAGGAAATGTTCGTCATATCTCAATGAAGAAGTGAAGCCATTTTGGTTTGTACTGTGAAACGGGGAAGTATAGTTTTAACCAGCCAACATGGAATAAATGTCAATCTAACCATTGACTAGAATTGCCTAGAGGGCACAAACCTCCACCATGGCATTTCTGACATTGTTAGTCAAGATGTATCTGAAAATATAGAAAACTGCCCTATAATACAATAGTAACAAATCCTTTTTAAAAATCTGAATCTGGATTTGGATCACCACCATTCATTCCCTAAAAATATCCTTAAAACAATTTTTAAAAGACTTCCTGTTATTTCACATCAAAAGTTACTTATTACTTTTGAGATACCTTCACTTTCTCTCTTCAAAAAGCTGACCTACCAAAGGTTTGAAACAAAGTAACAGGCAACGCTGTTCTTTTAAGTTTCATGAGCATTAGATAAATATAGCACTTTAAGCTGCAGAAAGTGCACCACAGCTCACTTTTCCTCAATGCTGTATTGACCTTTTTAGCTTGTCTCTATAGGCTCTAAGTAACAAGGTCATGGTTATCCAACACTGATCCAAGTGGTAACTGGACTGGTTCAAACTCTTAAAGACAATTTGCCTCAACTCTTAAAGACAATTTGCCTCTCCTTCAAATGCTTCTTAAGTTCTAAAGTCGATTGGGCTGTGTTAGAAATGTAAAGCCTTCGGGCCTGTTTACGTGACAACATTGTCACCAGAAACGGAAAGGTTTTTCCTTTTGTGTTTGTGATCATGCCAGACCAGTAGTTGGCAATGGAAACTTGGATTGAAACAATGGTGTTACAACCATGGATGTATTATAAGAACTGGATAGCGTGGCTCCGCCTTCCACCATGTAACGGACTTGAAGCCAAAATATCCCTCGTCAGGGCGCCGCCATTGTGCAACCAGTAGAGAATTTGGGCCATAATCCGGACGCAGCTGTCGTAAATGGTCGCAACACGCCTCAGCATACGCCGTACACAATCATTGTGAAACTGCCGTAAACCGTGGTTATTTTTAAACTCTAATAACTAATAAAAAAGAAACTTTTCAGACAAAAGAGGACTTGGAGAACACGCAGCCCAATAATACTTTAATGTCACCACAGCATACGGATGGGAGAAATATTTCTACGAGGTGTATTAATTTTTTGAAGTTTCACTTCGGCCCGTCCAGATGAATGGGGGGGACGGAAATTTGACCTATACTGCAGCCAGTCACCAGGGGGAGCAGTTTTCGTGGAGGCTTCAATTTGAGCCCAGCATCACGGCGTCCATGTTTTTTACAGTCTATGGTTACAACATGTGTCTGTGCACTAACACTTTCCAGTGAATGTTAGTGATTGACTCAGTCCTCAACAAATATATTAAATCTCCACTGGTCAGAGTATCAAATCCACATTTTGTTGCAGGAGTGATTACAAGCCTAGCACAGTTAGCAGCACACATGTTGCTCTGTAGTCGGCCATAGCTGTTGTTGTTGTTGTTCCTAGGTGCGCAGGCAACCTTTATCTGAAAGAGTAATGCTACGTGCCCCCATTTTCCCTGAAAATGGCAATTTCTATTAACTCAGAGACAACAACGAGAACATTTTCAAAACTTTTCACCCTAGATCCCAATTTCAAAAGTTTGTGGATTCAGGCACTCTGGGCACTGTTCTTGTTTAAACAGAAGATGCAAACGCAACATAAACACTCAGTCTTCAGCTGAGTGGCGAAACGGCTGATGCTGAAGGTCTGACGGCCGACTGAGGCCGTTCGTTAGCCGTTAGCCCGCTAACAGGCCTCAACCCGTGGGCAGAGCTCCGTTGGGCCCCGGGGGAGAGGGAAGCGGCTTCCCGGTTTCGGCGCTAGGCTTTTCCGGCTCCATGATAGTTCAGTAGCTAACGCTGCTAGCTGCTCACCGGAGGTAGAGGGGAGGAGGCGGGACCATGGGCATGACGCTGCGTAGTGAGGGAGACAGGGGATTGGATGGACTCACGGACCAATCGAACTCTACATGCCTTCAGTGTTTGATTGGTCAACTAGTATGCAGCTTTGCAGCGGATATACTGAATGGATTTTTTTCATTCTTTTTGGTCTTTACATTGTGTAGATAGGACCATAGGACCATAACAGCCTTATAAACAGTGTTATTAAGATGTACAAAGCTTCCAAATCGTAGACCATAGCTTTAAGAAAGACTTTGATTACTGTTTAAGAAACTGTTGTGTCTCACGCTACTTGTTACTAAAAAAGCAATACTTTACAGTAATGAAACAGTAATGAATAAAAAGTATTAAAGTATACTTTTTTTAGATATTGATCTAATTTCAATGCTTAAGAAAACAGACTTTTTAAGATTATTATTTTATCCTTAAAAAATGGTTTTAGGGGAGATATTTGTCATTTTCTTGGGGGATAGACGATGTGAGGAGGGTGTCACATTCTGCTCCTGCCAGTTTCCTACCCTGCTAATCAGCCTCTGAGAACATTTAGAAAGATGCAAATAAAACTCCAATGAGAAGAAATCCAGACCTCATGAAGTGATGCAAGATAACTTGTTAATTATATTTAAAGTATCAAATACAGAATTAGAGGAAGCAGGCAGAGATGAAGCCACCATCTTGGCAGTTTCATTTTTTTCCTGCTGGTTGTTTCTCTCAGCTTGATGTTTTTTAGCTCACAGAAGGCTGATGCTATCAGACCTGCTATCTCTCAGCTTCTCTCATCTCCCTCTCTCCCCCTCTGCCTTCCATGCTCACTTTCGTTCAGTGCCACCTGCACACCCTCACATACGCACACATCGACGACATAAAAAGACTGCTTTCTGATGAATAAATTTGTATATTTTAGAACCTATCCCTGTTTCAGCAAGTATTCTCTAGGGGCCCTGCCTTCTTCTCTCCTGAGTTCCCCTGCAACCCAGTGGAGTCATTAGTCTGCTTGCTGTGTTGAACTCTTTAATCATCTGTGTGTTACATAAAAAGAGGACTATTCCTCAGTGACACACAGCGGCGTGCTCGGCTTGGTCGGGGCTCGCTTTGATGTGTATAGGCTGTTGTGTTGTGTCTGCACTATAGGCTTCTTCAGGCTCCGTTTTCCATTTCTCTGTGGAGGTGAGATAACATGTCAGTCTTCCTCTTGTTGCTGTAAAGATGCGACTGTCAGTGTATAGTTTGATTCTGGACCGTAGTGTTTCACCTTTGAACACATTCATGATACAACAGTGTAGTCCCAGGTTTGTTTCTATAGTGCCTGGATCATTTTGATGTCTCCCGGCTTTCTGCTGTCTCTGTTTGTCCCCAGTTATGGTTCACACACATGACATTTGCTAGATATTTCCTTTAAGGGTGTGGAAATTTGTCTTGACATTTATACAAATGAATTGAATATGCTGCACCTAAGTATTACAAGCCTGAATGGAAATAAATGTATAAACCATGATGAATATATTTTTAAAAAGTAGATATACCACCTTGTGGAGGGATACAAGTGGAGGGAAATGAAAGTTCAATGGTGGGTAAAAAAGAAAGACTGTGACTTAGTTAAACTATTTCAAGAAAGGATGAGTATGAGTCCCAAAGACCTTGACCTTTTATGTTCAAAATTCATTTAGTTCTCCCTCCAGTCAGACAAGACATTTTTGTATAAACTGGATAAAATGACTAATAGGGATGTTGACATGCCGCATTTAGAAGAAGGGATTGAACACGAGACCCTATGACCCAAGACCTCCAAAAATGTTTGATTTCATCCTTGGACCAGATACAAAAGTTTTGTAAAGTTTGGAGAATGTTCTCTAACTCAAACATCAGGCACCTGTAATTTCAACATGTCCATGACACAAAACGGAAATTTGCGCACATTTTGATTGAACTCAAGTGTTCTTGAGATGGCACAATCACAAGCTTGACCATTCCATACTATAAAGTTACACACCATTGACTTGGCCAAAGCTAATGATAATGGTAATATTATAAATGCACACAATTAGCTTGTTAAGTCTTTAAAATAGTCGGCACCTCCAGTTAGGCTTGTCTTTATCATTTTTAACTAGAAAGCACTCTGAGAGAACAAACCTCTGCCAAGGTAGGTCACATATTGCTGTTATATCTAAAAGCAATAATTCCATGACAAGCTAGCATCATAATACATTGAACCTGAAGACCCACACCAAGCACTCAGAATTATATTGATATAGTTGTAAGTTAGACAACACAACAACGATTACATGTTAATGGGGGTTATCTGGATCATTACCAACATTTAATAAATTTTAAGTTGGGCCATTACCATCATCCCCCGAAACTTTTAGCAGTACCCATCCAATAGTCTTTGCACAATCTTGCTAACAAACTAACAGAAAAACAAAAATATGGCAAAAACACAACCTCCTTGGCAGAGGTAATAAGAGGCTCCAAAGCCTTGACCTTTGACATATGACCATATGACTTGAATATGACGTTTCAAGAAAATTCCTCAAAGTACCATTAAGACACCATGCTAACAGGAAAAGGTCCCAGAGCTGGGGCACTGATGGCTTCATATGGAAATGCATTCCACTATCAAATTGAAAGTCAAGGGGTTTGAGCCTAGCACTGGCTGTGACATGTAAATGTGTTATTGGGCAAAACCCTCAATCCCAAATTGCTCCTACTGTTTTGTCAGTGGCATCTAAATGAGTAGAAATGTGGATTTGCTGCTAATACTGATGGATACTGTAAAATACTAAATAAAAGCCGAGATGTTTATTTGCTTCAGTCACTGAGCAGAACAGGTGTTTATTTGGGACAGGCGTTTAATTCCTTTTGCACAAAAATCTTGCTTGGCAAAAAATGAAAAAATATGGTAAACATAATCAAACTATTTATTTGCACCAGTATAAATAACACCTGTACATTTTCAAGGCAAGATTACAGTACGGTTGTTATACTCTTGTCTTCTTCTTTCAACTCAGTTCTCTCTAAACACTCTTAAAACTGGTCAAGATTGAGTGGTAGTTAAGTTAAGGTTGTACTTCTTTTTTTTCCCGCTGCACCAGGGCCTCGGGGATAAGCAGCAGTGTATCGCTAACTGACGTGACTGGCCTCCTGACGTTAAAAAAAGAGTCAGTGGCAACGTCTTCTTCTTTGAATTTTCAAAGCCCTAGTATGTAAGATTCTGTCTTAGTGCCCCTTGTGAACATTGAGGGTAGCTGCACTGTCATGAAACAGAGTGCCTCAGACCAACGTGCATTTTGTTGACATACAGAGGGAGGAGAAGCGAGCTGACAGGACGTCCAAAGAGACAAATAAACCATGTGCACTGTAAAGGTACAGTCTCATCATGTTTCTTTCAAGTGTCAGCTGTCAGTTGTGAGCTCAGCATTTGCATGTGTGTTCTGTAACTTCGACCGTAGCTCGTAGGCTGTGCCGAATAAATTACACCCGGCGTTTATTTGGAATGGGCGTCTATTGTCAAAATGTACTGCTACACTGGGTGTTTATTTGGGACCGGGCGATTAATTGGAACCAGGCGTTTACTTGGTATTTTACGGTAACACTGAACATAGAAACTCAAAGCCATCAGTGAATGTGAGAGTGCATGGGTGTGAATTGGTAGATATGACCTGTGGTGTGAAAATGCTTTCAGTAGTCAGAGACTAGAAAGTACTATATAAGCTCAATTCCATTTACCACAACTGCTACAGAAGATCTAAAAATACTGCCACATTGCTCCTTATGTAAAGGGCTTTTGTGGGTTTATTTTCACTATGTGTTTACCCACAAATCTACGTGTGCACGTACCTGCTATGTGAGCTGGGGAGACTTATTTCCTCTTGTGGGAAAGAAAAGTATTGCATTGTATTGAATAATAAAAAAATGAACGAACAACTCATGAACATAATTTCTTCAGCCTCAGCTGTCATTACAGTGCTCAAACAGAAAACCTTAGCTATTGGGTAAGATTAATGCCAAAATGATATATGTAAAGAATCATTTAAATGTGAGTTTGCATTTTACAAAAAATAGCTGCCCCAGACGTCACCTGCGAGTTCTTGAACATGATCACCGTCTGAAGAAAGAGATCATTTGTGTTCTGTTCCCTGTTTTTATGATAAATTATTGCACTAACACCACCAGGGACAGTTTTTTAGAGTGAAACTTGATGTGCCAGGCATAAGGTTTGGGAACAGGTATTTATCTAACAGTTATATCAATATGTTCATTTGGAAAAAATGCAGTGTCTTTCCTTGAAATGTAATTTGTGTACCTTCCTGATTTTGAAACCAGGTTTATTGAGATGTTATGAAACTTGAGTACATGTGCGTGGCCACATGTGGACATCAACAGACTGCTTCTTTGGTCATTTATAGGGAGGTTTATTCTTTTAGGTCAAGTTGCCTGTGATATTAATGGCTGTTTTACACTTGATGCATTTTGGTTGCTTGACAGCTGTGGTGAGTGTTTCATTTAAAAAGTATTTGTCAAGTCAGAGCTTCCTGAATGCAAATGCAAACAGCATAATTATTGCACATGCTTTGTATTAAGGATCTTTAAAACAGAGGTCTATTGAACCGCAAGAACCCTGCGTATCTCAGCTAAAATATAAAGGAAAAATAAATATATGAGACAGATTTACCTGTAAATCCACAGCAGAACATGTTATAAACAAGATAAATACAAAACTTTTACCTGTTTGCCATTTCTTTGGACAAACTCTCTATGTCCTGAAAAGTATTTTTATTCTAAAATTCTCCAAGTTGAATCATATAATGAAAAAAGGTAGAAATAGAGCGCTTCATTGTTGTTATTCTTATAATTTCCTCTTTCTTATTTACTGTTGACCACATGACTGTTCATTCTTTCTGTGGTATTTTTTATATTTAATGCCAATGAGTGCTTTAGGATGAGAGACAGGACTGTGTCAGCAGAGAGATGCAGAAAAACAGAACATACGTATGCACCTGGTGTGAAAGCTGTCGCGTTGCAACACAGAGCTGTCACGCCCATCAGCTGTCAAACATACTGTGTTTGGACCGTCAGTCAGTTTTTCTTCGAGTTCTACTGTTTTTGTGGCCAAGACAGGCATAATACAGGCTGTTTGACACTGGGAGGATGTGTCATGGGGGGCAAGTGATGTCAGTTTCCCACCATGACAAGCCATAAACGCCCACATACAGAGGAAAACCTTTATATCCTATGCTGAGGAAGTTACTTTTTTACTGGTATTTTTATGTCCGTCCACTGCCTGTCCATCTGTAAGAAAGATAACGCAAAGACTTCAGAGCCAATTTTGGTAACATTTTTAGGGGATCTATGTCATAGTATAAGGAAGAAACAATTTGATTCTGGTGTTAATCTCAACATTAATTTGGATCCTGAAGCTGTTTTTAAATGATTCAATAACATTTATGGGATAGGGCAGTTTTTTCACTAATAACTGCAAAAAATCCTCAAAAGATTCAGATGAAATTTTCATGTAATGTTAGTGGCACAAGGGAGATGTGACTAGACTTGATCTGAATCCAGATACAGATCCAGGAATTTTTGAAAGGATTTGTTAGCATTGTGCAGTTGGACAGTTTTCCCATGAATGTCAGAAATGTCTTTGCAGAGTTTTGTGCTCTCAGATCACTTTAACTTTTATAATCAGCACCAGCCTGGGTGTTTGAGAACTAAAAACAAACGATCTCATTAAAGTGTATTTTAGATTTCTAGTTAAGCCCTGAAAGCCTCACTGGTTTGTGACAATCAAGGTGAACGTGATGAATAAGCACACACGCACTCACATGCACGTCCACATGCTGCATCAGTGCTCCACAGGGATGGAGGCAGGCGCCTGCTGCCATGGTATCAGGTTGCAGCTCTGTCAGACACAATGGTAAGGAGTTGCCCTGCGGCTCGGCCTGAGAGGGCAGAACAATGGAGCCGCAGTGCAGACGGAGCAGCAGAGGGCACGACCGGCCGATCTGTCAGCCTGGCAGGGCTGCATGGGCTACTCCGGCCCCAGACCCTCTCGTCGCACATACAATGGAGAGTGAGAGGTCAAGAGCGAGAGGAAATGGAGGGGAATTCCCAGCATGCTATAATAAAATGGACTCCTCTATTTTAGTGACCGAAGAAATGGGACAAAGTCAGGCTACACCCAGAATACATCATAACTTTGAACGATTACACTGAAATCATTTCAGTGGGTCAGCGTGCAGCTGGAGATAATCAATGTATGGGTCAGCAGTTCACACTTCGGCCTGCTGCTTGTAACTTTACATAAAAATGAAAGGCTTTTCAGTCAGGCTGCTGAAGTTGTACGTGAGACCATAACCACGCTCCTGTCATGGTTATCAGAAGTCTTTACTATAAAATCTGGTAATGACATTTAGAGGGGGAAAATGTTTTCGACACAAGTCACTCTCTGAACTTTATTGGAATAATGTTGAGAATTTTGCGGCATGCATCTAAATAGTCAGCATTGAATCACATCAAGCCATGACATCCAATAAAGCCGAGTGTGTCTGATCTCCTACACCACTTACAGAAAGAAGCATATCACTTTAAACCAATTCTGCTCTGAGTTTAAACAGCACAGCTTTAATATCTTCCACTCTGGCCTTTATCTATCCGGCACATGTACACTGGCTCTATCTGTTAAGGCGTTTAGACGGGAGGGACTGTGTACAAAACCAGGTCCTGAAGACGGCTGCCCTCACAGTGGTGGCTGAGGGGGGGCTAGTGAAAGCCAGATTTTGTTAAAGCTCTTAATAAGGCACAGTGTGATATATAAGCCCGCAGGCGGCAAAGCTCTGTGTGCAAACACTTCAACAACTCGTGAGATAGGCCAATCTGTGTATGGAGCAGTGGACGCTCTAACATCTCTGTTATTTCACACACGACCCTATTTGGCCTCTCTGATATCCTTAATTTGGTTGCAGAATTTAATCTAGTGCTACAAATATTTGCTTAGGCACACAGTAAGTCTGTTTGCCTGGTGTGTTACGATAAACAAACCGCAATGGTGTACCAAATGTAATAAATGTTAAACAGTGCATGCAATTATACACTTCACATATCTGGCCGTGCACACTGAAAGCATGCTTTGTGGAAGCCGGCTCTTTTTTTGACAGATCGTTATTCCCCTTCCTGACCACCGAGGGATACATTTAGAAATTAACTGTTTATGAGATGCCCGGGGTTGAAGACAAATTTGAGCCTGTATTTCAGTGTGAAGGACATATACATTCTGATAGGAAATTTTCACAGTTTCAGTGAGCAGAGGACATATTAAAATGCACTGAGAAAACAGGAAGCAGTGTCACTGGATTTTCAAACCATATAGATTTGAATGTGTCACATACATATGTAATCCTACTTTATTTCTTTTCTGATAACATTTCAATCTGTCTGTCCATCCATCTATACAACTGTCCCAACCCTATAAATGTGACATCTCCACATATGCTCTGATAGTGCTCATGCCACTCTTAGGCCTCCTTCTCCATGCAAGTCCAGATCAGTCTGACTGCTCGTCTTGTTTTCTTGGTAATAAATGTTAAGTGTAATGCCTGTGAGTGCCATCTTGTCATCAGATTTGCATTCATTCTGCAGACTGTTTTGCACTGAGCTTGCCACTCTGAGCCATTGAGCTTAAACTGCTGACAAACCCCTGGTAGGATGTCACACAGGTAGGTTTCTTTAGGTAATATAGTCGAGTTGAATCGTTAACAGACGAGTTGCCTGGCTGTTTTGTTCCTCTGGTGCATTAGTTGATGTCATCACGTATAAATGGCATCATCCTGGCACCAAAACATGTCCATGTAAACCATAGAAAGGAGAAGCTATGAACACATTGATCTGCTGTTTTCTGTACTTTGTACCTCTGTCCCTCTTGAAAACTCAGCGCAGACTGAACAACATTCGAATGCTGATGATACGGAGGCAGATGGAATTTGTTGCAAAGAGTTACAGACGAAGGGGATGGTGCTATGTTATGCTGTTGGCATGTTACGCCTACTTCATGACATAAATTAGTGGGTTGACCAGAGTGTGATGTTCCCGAAGGCGAGCCAATAAAAACCATGTCGCTTGCAGGGTCAGTTGACCCTGGTCGCAATGCCAATTAGACCCTTTCAAACTGCAGACAGGAGCCAATTGTTACAGGGTTTAAACAGTTTTCTTTGTTTTTTAATTTTTTTTTTATTAGGTTGTCCAATTTAGGTTTACATGTATAACCTAAAATAATAATAATGCACTATGCTCATATTTTTTAAATGTTTTTTTCTATGCAAGAAATAATTTACTTCACTATTTTTCAAAGCAATATAAGGTAATATTTTATCTTATAGGTGCCAGAAGGAGATAAACTTTTCTTGGATACAATGAAAGAGAGCTCAGAGAAGAAAAGGTTGGGAATCACTGCTTCAATTAATTCAATTTCAATTTTTCTCAAAAACCCTTGAGATGTATTGATGAGTCATAAAAGTAACAAAATAAAAACTTCTGAACATAAATGGCAATGAGTCTTCAAACAATTCCTAAAAATTTCAGCAAAACCCTGCCAGCAGTTTTTGTGTAATCTTGCTAACAAACAAACAAACATAAACTGACAAGAACATAACCTCCTTAGCAGAGGTAAATATCAGTGATAGAAAGTAAACAAACAATTGAAGAAAGGGTTAAACTTCTGAAAATCAAATCAGGACTATTTTGGGTAAGAATATTCGAAGCAGTAAAAGCAAAAAATTATTATAAACACTTTGGCGTTATGTTAATGTATTTTTGTGACATGGTCTTTGTTACTTAAAAACATGTGTTTAATGGGACATGAAGGTTCATACTGTCACTGTGATTAATGACTTGAAACACAAGCTGTAGGTAAAAGGAGAGAGTAGTATCAAAAGAAAGTGGGACATGAGCGGTCAGCTGTAGCTGGATTATAAGTCAACATGCTTTTAGCTGTGCTTTCTGCTGAATCAGCTGTTGGAGAGGATAGTGAATGATCTTAATCCAGTATATCTAGGTAACCTTCTCCGAGGGAAGGACATAAGCACAGGAATAGTGCAGACTTTATGTTTCGGAAATGTCTTAACCAAACCAGAACATAATCATATAGAGTGGTTGGATCCTTTGGTTTTACAGGACATTTATTTTCTTCACTGACTGGCTAAGATAAGGGAAGACATGATGAGATAAGATAATTACTAACCGTTCCCCTGAGCCACAATTCAAGTTTGTTGCTGGAAAGACACAAAAGAACCAGTAGATAAGCACATAAAAAGTGAAATATGATTGGTGAAGACAAATATACATAGTACACAATAGCAGGTACCTACGGAACAGTACAGTAGTTATTAAAGAGGTTTTGTGCTGCCAATAAGTTAAAATACATTTTATTTAAAAGCACCTTTCTGAACACTCAACGACACTTTACAGAACATTAAAGGTGCAGTGTGTAGAAATTGCCATTTTATCTAGCATTCAGATTTTGGAAGGAACCAGTCTGTTTCTAAAACATCACATTACTAAGCAAAGAGAGCCGGTGAAGACCAAAAAGGATTGTGAGCAGAGCATCATTTACAAGGTGAGGGTTTTTTCATTAATATATGTAACTATTATAATTGATAGATCCTGGGTCAGTTAAGATGATGATTATAGGTTATGTAAAAGGTTGTAGATTCTTATTCAGAGATCTCGTTTTGCTCTTTTTGTCCCCAAAACCCACCAGTAGCCTCCACAGAGGGGAGACCCTTGATATAACATTGTTATATCATTATAACATTGATATAAAAAGCTTTTTTCTAACTTAATAAAAAGAAAACCAAAGTTTTATGAGGATGATCGTACACCTATTTTGACAGACATTACATACAAATAGAAACATTATATCCTATATTTGCCGTTTCTGTTTGACGAAATGCTGCCAACTTCTACACAGTACACCCTTAAAACACAATTAAAAAATAAAAATACAGAGAAAAGTGACACAAAGTTAAAATGGAACATAGAAGTTATGGCAAAGATGAAATTTGAAGCAGGTGGGTTTTGAGTTGTGATTTGAAGAGAGGCATAGAGTCGAGGTCTCTGAGGTCGGGTGGAAGCGAGTTCCAGAGGTCCTGCTCCCAATGGTGCTAAGACAAGCGGAGGGCACATAGAGGTGGAGGGAAGAGGAAGACCTGAGGGGGGCGAGTCCCAGTCCTGCAAAGGACTTGCCACTCTGAGACAATAGACTGGAAGTGCCATTTCAAGCACTGTAACAAGGGGAAGAGGGAGAAGTCCTTTTCGTCTTGTGCACAGAAGTACTCCATCACACAATGAGTGACATAAAAAAGTCATAAGCATAAAATGAACTCTCTAAGGATTTCCAGGTTTGGAAAGTAAGGGATATGATGGACATAAATCCAATGTGGTGTGGCTAATGATCAGCATTCCTTTAAATCCTGCCTGACTTGGCCACTCTGTCTGTCAGTATGTTAGTCTAAAGTTTGGTTGAGCAGGCGTGGACAGTATGGCTGCATCCATGGATTGCTTCAGCAACTTTCCAAAGGCAGTTCCAATACTTCATTTTTTCATTACATTTTTGGGGGATTTTCATGTCTTTATTGAGAAGAGAGTGACAGCGGATAGGCTTGTGAAAGGCAGCAAGAGAGTTGGGAGGACATTCTGCATATTTTTCAGCTTGCTCTATCGTTAAGTATCTTGAGGTAACACTTGGTAGGAATTGGTGCTATACAAATAAAAATCTATTGATGACATTCTGCATATGGGCCACAGGCCAGCAGAAGCTTAAAAGGTGCTTGGTTGCTTACCACTCCACCAAACCAGCACCCCCAGCCACTAAAATACTTAAAGGTGTAGTAATCTTCTAATCTAATGCACTATATGTCAAAATCACCATATTTCTCCTCTCCATCCACAAGATGTCCCCACTGACAGCATGTTGAAAAAAAAGTCCGGTTTCAATACACAGCCTTGGCTCTGAATTTCAGCAGGTAAATACTGTGGCTCGGGCCAAGTTACCAAAACAGGGAGAGAGATACAATAGGTGCATTTGCAATGGCTAAAAAACAGCCCAAAAGAAAAAGGTCAGAGGAGTTGAAAGTGAAAAAGAAGGGCTATGACCATAAAAGAGTGAAGACCCGGGTCAACATTGGTGTTGCTTTCCAACGGTGGAGGGAACTCCGCCAATTGAAAGACCTGAAAACGGACGCGGATGTTGCCCTCTTTCTGCTGGATAGCTAAGCAACATTAGCTTTGTGGTGCTTCACATAACAGTAACAGCCGTCGGGCATTCATCTTATTGTCTAATCTGCCACAATGTACTGTTGTTGTGATGTTATCAATAACGGCAGTCGAGTTGTCTGACAAGTCGGGGTTACCTTAGCTACGTTGGTCAGCTACGCAATATCTACGGCCGTTTCCGTGACGATGCACGTCCATCAGCTTTCGGGGGTGCAGCCAGGGGTGAGGTATGAAAGGAGAGGCAGGTCTAAACTCGTTTATCAACAACTTCCCTTGTTTTCTCCCACATCGCTGACTACACCTTTAAAGGACTGACGTCACATGGCGTCTTCTAATTCTTTCAAGTCAGTGTCTGAAATTGATGTTTTGGTGGTCTCACTGCAAAAGAGCAGCTGCTGAACACAAGCCCTTTAGCACCTGGGCTTAAAAGTCCTCTTGAAGGGCTGTTAGTGTAATCTGCTTTTAAATTCAGCTTGTTTTCTTAAAGCCAATATGATTCATTTCCTATATTTAAAAAATAGTACTATTACTCAATGTTTGTCTTTATCACAGGATCCTACACTTCTTATTAAATAATGCTGTTATTGAAAGTTTATCATAAACTGAACTAAATGACATCATATGTCAGATGTCATGATGTTCCAGACCTTCTCCAGAGGAAATTTTCTGAGACCAGATGCTGTTAAATTTTATCGTATGACTCCTGCTTTATATCTTTCTTTGTAATGTACATGCAGCACAATTTACGAAAGACAGCAGCAGTGTCTCTTACTTCTCAGTAGTTGTTCTGAAGTAAGCTTTTCTCAGGATGGTGACAGCTTGCAGCACGGGTGTGAGAGGAGGAGAAGACAAAGCACTCGGTACTCTGAGGCTGTGTGTGATTAATGACAGAGGTGTGTGTTGCAGTGGGCACCCTCGGAGCAGCTACAGATCAGTCTTCCTGTAAGACAAATCTGACACTCACCAACCCACCGCCCCACCTGCTACCCCCTCACCGCCATCAAACCACGGGCTCCTCGTCGCCGAGTGCACCCGGCACGACATGGCGCTCATAAATCATCCCAAACAAAGCATGTTTAATCTGTGACGCGCAGGCCTGACACGCAAATTTATTACCTGTTGTAGGAAAAACTGCATGTGCCCCACTGAGTCAAGCCTCTATTTACCTTTGAGAAGCGGGTAAAATACTGGAAAGACAAAGTCTGCAACAAAGAGAGCTGATGATGGCAGTGTCTTTCAGGCTGAATCAGGAGACAAAGCCCCGCTTTGCTCAACCATCCTGCCGCCTTTTCACGCCGGATGACATGCTTGCACGACTTTTCTCGACTGCACTTGCCAAAAAGATTTAGGGATTTTTCTCAAGCACATTTGTAAAACATGAATACCAAATTATCTCTTGTGGATTAGAGTTGGATAGCTGCTCCATGCTTGGTATGAGTCATAATGCTTGGTGAGAACTGGGCACCTACTACCTACAATTGTGCGATAGGGAAGGTTTATTTGAGAGCAACCATGGTGTTTTGGAGCATTGTGAGGGAATGTACACGGAATAATGTGCTCAGTGTTTGAAGACAGTGAGGAGTTTAACAGCAAAAACAAAAGTCTGCATGAAAAAATGTACTTTTTATGTCTCAAAACATGTAGACCTACATCATTGTGCATTATAGTATATACCTAGCTTTATTTGTGCACTTTCCGTTTGTTAAAGGGGTCTAATGTTATAGAACCAAAACATTTGGAACACCGTGTCTTGTCTAATCACTGCCTAAAGCTAAAAAGTGTCAGCATGTTCAGATATCTTTAGCATTTTTGCTACACAGCCTGACAAACTAAATTACAGCAGTGTTTGGTTGATGTGGAATCGTCGCTAAAATGCCTGGAAGAAGAGCTGGCTGAGAGGCAGAAATTTAGAGCGGTCTCTCCCACACGCTCCCTTTGGCAGACTTTCCTGATCCTGCTCGTCCTCAACATGTCTTTACACTGTACATGGTGGGAATGAGAAGTGATGGCACCTGCTGACTGGCTCTGCCAATGTCAGGAACTCACACGTACAAACGCACATACACACTAAATATTTTTTTTCCTCTTATGATGCAATCTTCAAGTCAGAAAATCTGTGAAATGATCCGTCAGTGAGACCCTTGAGAACAAAATGATCTTAATGCATAAAAAAACAGAAGTTTTATCTCATGTAAGGCACAATATATTTAATTTTTAAACTGCAATGTATAAAGTCATTAAAGTATGACATAATTTTAGCAGTTACGTACAAACAGTACCTCAAATAATGAAATGTTTTTAAATCCCTGTTCTTTGAAGTTCAAATCTTGTAGTAATGGGGGCCATGACAGAGATGCCATGACAAGACACATCACATTTGTCATTACTCTGGAAACACTTTGGAGATGTCAAATTTCTTCGAAGACTGCCGCAGAAGAAAGCAGGAACTGTCACTGAAAGCTGCTTCACTGCCTTGGGGCAGTCATAGTTAGGAATGGGAATCAAAAAACAAAATTCCACTTGAGAATCGGTAACAGCTTCACTAAGGTATATACATAAATTGTCTGCCAGAGCCAAATGTTTATTTCAGTTAGGAATTAATTGAGCACTAGGTGGCGACAGGGGGTTATGAGGGGTCATTAATAGGGCTATATAGTGGGGTGTTTTTTGGTCAAAGATAACCAGAAAATTGGGGTGCTGGTTTGGTGGAGTGGTTGGCGGCCAGGCGCCCCATGTGCTTGCTTCTGCCGGTCTGGGTTCGGGTCCCGCCTGTGGCCGGTTTGTGGAGTGTCTTCCCCTGCTCTCTCACCCCCTTTCACGGGCCTGTCCACTGTCTCTGTCCTATCGATGAAGCCACAAAATGCCCCCAAAAAATACATAAAAAAAGAAGATAACTAGAAAAGCATTCGGAGAGCGCAGACCTCTGCTAGCACCACAGTCCTTAGCCATATTGTGATTTTGACCATAAATATTAGTCCTACATTTATTTCATCTAAATATTCAGATTCCTTGACCATGAAAACATGCCATTAGCAACTGGATTCAAAAATGATATCTATTTTAGTTCAGTAGTTATTCATAGAAATCACATTTTACGCCATGGCGGCCAGACGCTGATCCAGATAAACACCAAAATCAAATCAGTTCTTCCTTTTCCCATGCTGAACATTTCCTGCAAATTTCATCAGAATCCATCCATTACTTTTTGAGTTATTTTGTTCACAGATGGATAGGCAGACAGAAAGACAGACAGACGGACAGACAAACAAACTCTCCCGAAAGCATAACCTCCTTGGCGGAGGTAACCAGAAAATTGGTTTCATCGGTGGTGGGACCAAACAGCTTTGACCGTAATACAGTCCAGTCATCTTCAATTTTTTGTCTTCATAACAACTGTAGATTTATTTGCTATTTGTTACTTTTAATAATGTAACAATTAGGTTTTTCTTCATGTTTTATTGGTTTGGATGTGTATAAACCCTTCCTGTACATATGATAGTGACTTACAGTTATCTAATCAGTTCCTTTCACTTTGTTCTGCAGTTTACAAAACAACACTGCCACACTCTCTTCATGTGTGAAGTCTGTAGAAACTATTACTGAGAAAGGCTAAGACAGGGGGCAGGAGATGTCTAAATGAACTTATGGCTTGATCTTCAGCAAAGTTATAGCTCAACATCTACAAGGTGGAAACACCAGCAAGTTGTGGAAGCAATAATCCATAAAGCATTGGCGCTACACAAATAGAGATTGATTACAAAGATCAATTATATTATTATTATCATTTTATCATTATCATTATTTTCCACATGGAATCGCTCAGTCGGTGTTTTCAGATTTACCCACTCTGCATATATCCAAAAACATTTTCAGTCATCCAAAATGCTGTTTCCATGTGGATGTGGATGAGCCTGAATTTGAATCTGTGTGGACGGCCCCTTGGAAGGACACTTTCAACTGATTTTCACTAATGTAGATTAATCCATTAAATGTATCAGGGGGGTTTCTGTTTTTTGTTAACAAACCTCATGGAGTGCAGTCTTAGCAGAGATGGGCAGAGCTAACAACACATGTCTCTGATATGCTCTGCAATTTTTATGATAAAGAACCCCTTAGATGTGGCATTTCCATATAGTGCTGTTCAACAAGAGTAAATACACACAACATACAGGGCGTAATTCATTTTGAGAGGAAACAAGAGGAGGTCTTTTTCCATTTAGCCTACAGAAAGACGCAAGTTTATGAGTATTAAATCTATTATCCCTCAGGAACTGATGACTTTGTAAATTACTGGAGTCATTCCAGGTGATTAATGAAATAATACTTGAAATTAGGGACAAAATGAATAATGGTAAGAGCAGTTTCAATCCTGACCTTGTTCAATATTTAATGAGCTCCGTACAGTGGAGACTACATTTTATAAATGGAGCTATAGGCTCATGTGAATATTGGAGATAATTAAACATTGCTTTTATTATCCTGATCTTTGTACATCTGTGGATGAAAAAAGGCAGCCGTCAAGCAAACAAGATGCGATGGATGTTTGAGGCTACTTCACCAGTTGATAAGCATTGAGCGGTGTGATAAACAGAAGAATACTTGAAGGAACCCAGGAGACGGGAAATCTCCTGAGAGATCATCAGCTCATCACAGGGACCTTTGTGTGCTGTTGTTCTGTGCCTGAGGAAGAGCACAAGCACTTCACAAAACCTACTGCGGCATGTCAGAGTTGTACAGCAGCGAGATATAAACAAGAGGAGAAAACATTTCAGAGCGGTGGGAGAAGTTGTTCCAATCATTAAACCTGTGTAACAAATACACTCAAACACTGTTTCATGAAGGAAACGATGACTGCATTTGACCACAAACTTTATAGGCTGCTTCTCCACTGACCCACATTCGCCAGAGATATCATGGCTTCATCTCATCTGCTCTATTTTTTCATAGAAATGACACCATGAAGGTTCTCATTTCAAATGTCACTCCTTCACATTAACAGCTGAGTGCTAACCTAAGCTGGTTGGACTTTTACTTACAGTTGGTAATGAGAGAAGAGATCCTAGACTGTACTGTAGCAGGAGTATTTCTAGATCTTGATCTGTATAATATTACATGTTGTTGTGGTCACATAGTACCAGAAACACAATACACATTTCAAGGGGTGATGAGTTTTGATACTTTAAAGACCCTGTAAAGCAAAATCAGAAATTAAATCCTAAATGCAGTTGCTTTAAGTATGTGTAAAGACAGAAAAAAAATGTGTGACTGCATTACTGAACCAATCAGATTTTTGCCTCTTTTACCTGCAGGTTCGTTGGGCATGGTTATACGTGGCTGTGTTGTACTGAGGTTCCTTACACATAATACTGCCCCTGTGCTTTCAAGTAATAAGCTGTTTAAAATGATATGATCTGTTGTTAAAACTATCTAACCATGCAATCATTCCAGGGCTTGAAAAAGCCACTGGCAAAATGACATGATCATGTGCAGTATCGGATGAATTTGCTCAACCTACAAGTCACAGAGGTAGCTAGGTTAAAAAGCCCATGTTATGCTTTCTTTAGTTTTATTGTGTATAACATGTTTTCACTCCTCTTCTACGCATCAATGCCAGCAGCCTAAAATGTCCATTTCCAGTAGCCCCCCCCTCTGAATAAACCTACCGGTGTGATGTCCGACAAATGTTCCATTGTCAGTTTTGAAGCCTATTGACTTGTGTTAGCTAGCACATTGTAGAGTGTAGTCATTGAGATGAATGCAGAGTTGTTCAATCATGGTGCCGAGCAGTGCTGACCTGGCCAATTACTATGGAAGAGACCTTTATTAAACCAATCAGAGCAGACTGAGCCCATGTGGAGAAGGTACCATTAAAGAGGCAGGACCTCTAACAGAGTGTCTCAGGCACATAGAGAATATGTCACTGTCAGGGGTACCCTTTATATGAAAACAAGACATTTTTTTAGACATAAGTGATTGTGAACATATCCAAGTAAATGTTAAAATGAGTATATGAACGTGATTCAAAGGTGTAGTCAGCGATGTGGGAGAAAACGAGTGGAGAGGTTGTTGATAAACGAATTTAGACCCGCCTCTCCCTTCATACCTTACCCCTGGCTCCTCCCCTGACGGCTGATGGACATGCATCATCATGGAAACGGCCGTAGATACTGCGTAGCTGACCAACGTAGCTAAGGTACCCCGACTCGTCAGACAACTCAACTGACATTATTGATAACATCACAACAACAGTACATTCTGGCAGATTAGACAATAAGATGAATGTCTGACGGCTGTTACTGTTATGTGAAGCACCACAAAGCTAATGTTGCTTACCTATCCAGCAGAAAGACGGCGACATCCGTGTCCTTTTTCAGGTCTTTCAATTGGCGGAGTTCCCTCCACCGTCGGAAAGCAACACCAATGTTGACCTGGGTCTTCGTTCTTTCATGGTCTACGACTCCCCCTCCCCCCTCTGTCTGATCTGCACATGAGTATGATCGCCCCCTGGATGTGGGGGTGTGTACCCTGTTTTGGTGACTCGGCCTACCTACTGTGGATCATTGTGTAGTCTACTGTATGTGCTAGAATAGTTTGTCTGGTGTGACACAAAAGAAAATTAAGTAAATAATCTGATTATGGTATGTTCTGTCTACTGTCGTGCTTATTTTAAGGCCAAGATAATAAAAAGAAACTGTGGCACAAAATATTGTAGTCTTAAGGTGTATTCACACCTGGCTCGTTTGGGGAAGTTGTTCCAAAACGAGTAACCCCCCAAAGTTTGGTTTGTCTGCCTTGTAGCAGTTCTTTTGCAGTGACACAAACACCTCAGCAACCAACACAACTGACTCATACCTGTGGTTCACACTGTGGTAGTGCAGGGCTGTAATGCGACTGGTTGCCAATTGTTCAGTCAAAACAATTGAAGAAGGAGGATTGGACGATGCAGCAACAGCAGAAGAAGAAGAGTCAGCAGAAGAATCTGCGCGAAATGAGTACTTGGCTGACGTGGAGCAGTGAGGAAATATAATGCCTCATAGAAATCTGGGCAGAGGAGAAAATTTTACCAAATGCTGGACACTACACATAGAAATACAGAGGTCTACAAACTTGCGAGTTAGCGAATGAGTGACAGATGAACACTATAAAACAAAATAGCTACACACACTGCTGATATTCCATCGCTGTTGTAAGAAGAGAAGGAAACTCCCCCAACCTCCGGGTAAGATTTATGACCAGTGAGAGAAACATTTGATTGCACCTGTCATTTGTTTAAAACTTTGGACCGTAAGACACGTGTGAACACAAATGAACCAAGTGACAACTGAAACAATTGTATCAATTTTGCCCCTGAATTGGAACAAAGCAAACTAGCCATAGGTGTGAATACACCCTTAATCACCACTCTGCTTAACATTGTGTGAGTTTGTAGACACTGTACAATTCCAACAAAGCTGTCGCAAAGTTTCCACAACTTCTATTCATACAAGAACTTTATTTTGAAGGAGCAGTACTTGGAAAGCGACAAGAAAATATATTGTTTTCCCACTGCAATTGCATCAGTGCACATGCACAACAGTCACCTTTAAGTCATAACTAACACTCCACATTTTGCAATGTTAAGCATGAGACCTTACACATGAGGCAGATGCTCAGTTAAGTAAGGCAGATCTTCAGTGAGTGTTTTCAGCACTCTTCAGTACCTTTAAGTTCTAAAGTTGACTGCTACCTTAGTTAACACACATTAACATGTACAGAATTATAAGGCACTATTAAACATATGAAAGGAAGTATTTTGCAACAATGTGAACATGATTTCATGAAGATTTTGCTTGAGTTTTGGTTTGCATAAGGCACAAAAAGTTTGAAAATCGCTCCTCTAGAGTTTCAATACCTTTGTAAACCACGTATTTCAATCACTCCCTGCTTTTTAATACATATCCTTGTGAGATTTGACCTCCATATTTAGTTAATAAGTATAACAGATAGTTTGGACAGAGCCTATGCAGCATTAAAAAGAATATATTTTTAGAGCCATGAGAGTTTTAAAAGTCAGTGAATCTGCAATATGGCATGTGTTGGCAGAGTCATATCCACGACTGAATGTGTTGTGTGCAGTGAGCAGAGGACCGGGGATTGGTAAGAGCTTTTCAGAAAGTCTGTTTTAATGAGCCTCAGATAATTAAATGTTATTTCAGATTGAAGTTTGAGACAACTGTGTGACTCAGTGATCAGTTTGTGCTTTTCTCATTTACAAAATAAACATCTAGTTTCTTCATTTGCAATCCTATTGTACATCAAACCTGACTTATATAGCCTAATAAAGCTCACTGCATGAGACGGCTGTTATAGTCCCTTTTTTTAATTGGATAGAGAGAGTGTCTGGGTCTATTTGTGGTCTGGTGCAATGCTGGAAATGCCAGCTGTCGTGCATCAAAGCCATGCTGGAACAAACCGTTATTTGGCACGTCCCTGCAACTTGTTGAAATAAACCACTTATTTTGTTATGATAAAAACAAGTTTCCCTCTTAATCTAAAACCAACCCAGCATGGATATTTGATCATAATGTCAGGAAAAATATTGCTGTGATCTGCATGAAAGCCTGATTTGACTCAAGAACCAGATCACAGTGAGAGAATCTCATTCAACAGATGCACATTTTCACTAAAACAGGTCTCTTTGTTGTGGAAACATATGTTAAAGATGTTTTTGCAATCAATCCCAGCCTTCTGCGAGGGCTAGACGAAATCCTCGACACCTTCTGGAGCTGTGACTGACAGCTGTGGCTGGTCAAGAGAGCCCAGAGCCAAGCCCCATCGCATATCGCATGCCCGACATGTCTGTGTCCATCTGGGGTCCGACCCTTCAAACCACAACAGCCCTCGCTCTCTGCCGGCAGAGAGACCGAGGGACACGAGGAGGAAGAGGGTGTTAAGAGGAAGACGGGCCTCTCAGGGCTCCGAGGGAAACATCCAAAGCCAGCTGGTCTGGCTTTGAGGTGAATCTACGGGCAGATTGAAACAAAGGCAGCAGGGAGAAGAGGAGGAGTTGTGGAAGAGAGGACGAGAGGAGAAACGGAAAGTGAAGAGTTGCAGAAAGAAGAGAGGAGAGTGAAACAGCTGGATCTGTGAAGGTGTTTGTGTAACAACAAACAGGTGAGACTCAGGTGTCAACAATGGTTGGTTCACACATTGAAATCTAATACTACATCAACATTTTGTGGTCTCATGATTACTTAAATGAATCTTGTACAATATTTAGTGATGATATGCTTATGTATGTGATATGTGTACTAAGGCTGAAGGAGACATGCTTACATATGTAATGTTTCCTACATGCTGCCTTTTTTCTTAAGATCTTTGCTTTTATTTTTCTGATATCCTTCAAGTTGCAAAAGCACAAACAACTTATAAAAAAGACTTACCATCAGTGTTTGGGATGCTATAATATAATGTCATTTGTTGGACTGCTCAGATTACTTATTTCCTATAACATTTAACATGAAGTACATCTTTGCATTACAAGTAAATCCTTATTTTTTTACTTTTTCATAGCAGAGGCACTTTACTGGGAAATCCTGTTCACAAAGCATCTGCACAGATTTTGTTTAACATTTAACATACACAAGCAGAGAGTATATCCAGCTGTGTCAGTGCAGATGTGTGTTCAGGGATTTATCACAAAATGTCAAAGAGGAAAGCAATTACAGGGACTAACACTGAGAACAGGTATTTTGTTGTTTTTTATTGAAAATGCTGTAACCATATCCTCACTTTAAGCAACACAAGTGGGTGTTACCCCTCTGTCGTGACCCCATTGTCTGCAAGCAGTGCAGTGTGAACCTG
This sequence comes from Scarus forsteni, assembly GCA_036419115.1. NCBI lineage: Eukaryota > Metazoa > Chordata > Actinopteri > Labriformes > Labridae > Scarus > Scarus forsteni. Next base: position 9,102,548 of record JAZDUH010000245.1, on the reverse strand, counting down.
AAACTGGTTGTCTTATGTCAGGGAAATGGAGTGAATAAAATGCTTGGCTGCCCACAGGATGACTATAACCATAAAAAATTCTTTTAATGAATTATTTCAGATGAACTCGGTTAGCTAGTGTAGATCATTGTTGGTTGCATTTTTAACAAACAACTGTTTTATGTTTTGTGTTGCTGTCATCACTGTGGGAGGATGGGCGGGCTGCATCCCGGCACAAAAGTGCTGCTAAAGGAGATGCTGAGAGCAATTTGGAGCCTCTCTGTTGTCAGTTGGCATCAGTCTGAACTCACTAAGAACCACTGCACAGCAGAGTTCCTGACTGAAAACACTCCAAGAAAACAGCTGGGGACTGTTTCTGTCTGATTCTCTATTGTCACGACTATTGTCACAGTCCAACTCAGAGGAGAGAGAAGAATAATATCAGTGTGTGAGATGATAAAAAGTCATCAACAGTCATGCTTTATAAAAGAAAAATTCCTCTGATTCTACTGTTTAGGGCAAAATGCCTTCACTCCTGGACCAGGAAAAAGATGTAGCTCCATTGTTAAAACACTTGCTGCATGTTTAAGTGCATTTCTGGGTTCCTTGTGTGAAAACAGGGTTTCATCCGCCAGACTTGTCAGAAAAATCCCAACTATGATAATAAAAACTTGTCTTAATGTTTCTACAACTGAATCATAAGCTTTAAAGATGATGAAAATGTGAAACCATATAAATGAAAAAAAAAACAGCTGAAACAAAAAAGATAGAATACAGCAGGTGAGACAACACAAGAGTATGTAAAACAGCAAATATAAAACAGTAAATCATTAGGCACTGATAAAGTAACACTCCCACAAATAAAAAAACACACATAACAAATCACAAAAACAGGTGAGAGTAAAACAAAAAGACACATCAAAAATGATAAGCATCAACAAATAGCCCCAGGGAATATGACAACAAATTAAACAACACAACAACAAATTAACAAACAATGCAACTAAAATTAAGGAAACAAAACAATAAATAATAGGACAATTGAACAAATGAGGAAATGCAGATAAACTAATAAGAGTAACTACCAAATTTAAAAAAGAAACTTTTTATCAAAAAATCCGCACTAAAACACTACACAATGACAATACTACAACAAATAAGATAACAGAAAAACACATTGAAATCAAATTTATACATCAAAATGACAAATCAAAAACACAAAGAACTAAAAAACATCCAATCTTTAAAAAACACAAGGACAAATTGTCTATGTGTTTTAATGTGTCTTATTGTGTCCTTATTTTATTATTTTTAAATCTTATTTTGATTCAATTACAAATTCAGTATTTTGTTTTCTATTTGTTAGTTTCCTGTTGTTTGTGTTTCTTATGTGGTGTATGTTTGTTTGTTGTGCTTTGCACTCCATAGCCACCAGTTTAACAAAAGGAAAAAACAAAAACAACAACAACAAAAAACATTGCAACAATTAAATTTACCACCCAGCCATGACATTAATAATAATGTAATATCTTTTTAAACTTTTAAAGATGTGTTTGTTTTTATTATGAACCAGGGGAGGTCGTACCAGCATGCCATGACCTGGAGCATGCATGACCATGTGGTAGGGTGAGTTAGGTAAAGTTGAGGTTTGTACTGGCATGGTAGGCGGTGAGAGTTGGCACCAAGAGGTGTGGTTTTGGGATGCCAGACATCACTGGCCAAGCTCTTGGAGGTGTTGTGGGGGCTAATTGGACAAAACACCTAAGAAGGGAGGTCTCCACCTGATGACTCCAGTGGTGATTTGGCTCTTGCTGCTCATCAGTCCATGTAGTGGAGCTGGAGGGCTGAGAGGCAGTGTGGTAGAGCAGACAGTATAGGCACTATCACGACCTGGAACTTGCATAAACGGAGCTTGAGTCACTTGTGGATGGTAAAGCTGTGGCAACAAAGGGCCAGGCGCCAGATTATGTAGCCCCTCAGAAATGTATGTAGTTACTGGTGGAGTTAGGGGCCTCTTCACTGAGTGCTTATCCTTTCATTATGGCACAAGTATTTTGTGTTTCCTTGAATTGAGGGCTTTCATGCCTTTATTTGATCGAAGAGGACAGTGGATAGAATTATAAATGGGCAGGAAGAAAAAACGACAGGCAGACTTCAAACCCCACTGGCCCACTTTGCAGACAACAGCCCCTGTACATGAGTTGAAATGACACAAGCTACATTCTGATGATGCACTGGTGTGTGTCTGTATGAACAGAGAGGACAACCACAGAATAAACCAAGCATTAATGTGGCATAAATATCAAGTAACTTATGTATCAAGTCTGTTTTTTCCTCAGAATGTCTCCTCATGATGTGCAGTTTTGTTTGTAGCATCCATGTAGGGTGAATTTCTCTTAAATATGCTGAGACTATAAAGACCAAATAGGCTCTCAAATCTACTCTGACCTGTTAAAACCTGCCAGGTGGAGCTCTTGGGTACTTCAAGAGTGTTTTGCCATAACCTGAGTTTATGCAGTCGAGCTTAAGTGGACCAGTGCTCAAGTAAACTGCAGGAAGAGTCAGCCCACATCGTCTCGTGAGGCCGTTAAGTGTGCCCTCATTTAACCTGGACAGAGCATGGACAAAAGCCAAGAGCGGGATAATGGAGACTTCATTTAATCAACTTTACGTGCTTATCCTTTAAATTCCTCCAATTTGTGTCATAAACCATGACATAAGAAGACCAGAAGTTGTGAGTCCTTGGCATAAAGCCTTCGAAAATGACGGACATCCTTTAATTTTGGGTCTGACTAAGTGGTGAAAAGGGACAACACAAGACTAATAAAGAAGAGCTACACACTGCAGCAGGCACACTGTGGACGGTGTAATAAACAGGATGCAATTAGTGGTGGATGTCTCCGTCTTGTTTTACTCTTCTGCCAGGGCAATGTGCCATGGTATCACTGAATCTGAGAAATCCAGGGAAAGTGGATTGCTTCAGCTATTTAGCAAAGAACAGATGTGTGTACATTTAGAATCAGTATAAGTTACTCCACTGAATCTTTGGCCATTTTCAAAAACACGCTCCTGATAATCAAACAGGAGGCAAGACATAACAATCAATAAACAACAAGGTGGAGGACGAATAGCCAAACTCCATTGCTGGTTAACTTTACATCATTGCTTTGTGTAGCTTTACCTGCCACATAGCTAGCACTGGCTGAGGATGACCCCTGTCACAGGTCCAAACATGAAGTTGGATGTTATGGAGTCAAAATTATAACCCCACACAGACAGGAGAGCTTTACATGCATTTCAGGAAGCTTAGGGTACATTTTCAGGTTTTATGCATCACAAGAAAGGCATAATGTTAAGAGTTTTACAGTCCTGCTCAGTATTATTGGCACTCCTTCATTATTTTAATTACTTTAACCATATCTTCAGAAATAAATTGAAATGTACCAAATTTATGTGATCAGGATCTTTTAATTGAAGGTCCAAAATACTTTAACAACAAAAAAAAAGTTTTACAAGTTACATATTGTAATTTCAAAGAGAGAACTGAACAAAAGCATGTGCAGCAATAATGGCACCCCTCTTTAGTATTTTGTTGCACACCCTTTGGCACTGATGACAGCCTCTAAATGTTTCTCGTAGCCATCTATAAGCTTCTTGCACTTCTCAGCTGGTATTTTCTTCCACTCTTCCTATGCAGTTTGATCAAGCTCTTGAACATTTGCAGGTTTCTTTTCCCCAATGGCAGATTTCAGCCATACCAAAGATTTTCAATTGGATTGAGATCAGGACTTGTTGCTGGCCATTTAAAACAGGCCATGGTTTTCCTTTTCAACCATTCCTGCGTGCTTTTGGATGTGTGCTTTGGGTCTTTGTCTTGCTGGAGGGCCCACAATCTTTGACTCAAACCAAGTGTTCTTACACTGGGTCGGACATTGCGCTTAAAAATTTCTTGATAATTCTCTGATTTCATGATTCCTGTGATAGGATCAAGGCCTCCAGTACCCTATGCAGCAAAGCAGCCCCAAACCATTATGGAACCTCCACCATGCTTAATTGTTGGTAGGGTGTTCTTTTCCTTGTAGGCTTCGAGTGGTTGCAATTAAAACTGTCTATTTCAAATATGACTGCATGATCATAGTAGCTAATGAAGTATGATTTAGAAAACTTAATATGTGAACATTACTTCTGCCAAGTTTGAGTCTGATAAAGTGACGCAGAGCTAAGTTAGAGAGGTTTGTAAAGAAACTGTACTGCCACATTGTGTACGTAAACTTCATGGGTGCCAATAATGATGAGTAGGACTGTAGGCTGTATTCTTTGACTATTATAGTGCAACAGCTGTCTAACACCATGTTCCAACTGAATGGTACACCATCAAATGTCAGAATGTCAAATGTATATTCTTACAATGACGGGTAACATAAACCTTTTCAAATCGTTTAAAGGGTGTATTAGATTTTTGGAAAACATTGCATGACCCCATCTTGATATCTTGTGATCCACCCTGGGTTCCCAGCCCCTATTTTGGGAACCACTTCACTAAATCCTATGTTATTGCTCTAAGCGTCTGCAAATGATATAGCATGAACTGCACTCTGCGGCCATGGTCTAAACTTCAATTTTCTGTCCGTTGTCTGTGTAGCAAAGTGAACAAGTGGTACAGAAACAAGAACATTGACGAGGTACTGGGTAGAAATTTTAATTAATAGTTTTACTAAGTAAAGACAGTGAAGCACACATCTATATACATGAATGATATGCTTCACTTTAACACCAAGGTAGAAACTTTATTTGGCTCACAGAGAGCTGAGTATTGACATGCCTTTGAGTCCACCACTCATCAATACAAATCACTGCACATCTGTTTTCCACCTGTACACTAAAAGCACTCAATGCGCTGTTAACAAGGGCAAACATAAGGACTAGCATTAAATATTTAGCAGATGCATATAAGACATGAAGTATGTGACAATGAGGGGTGTGACACTCTGCAATTTCTGGTTCTCACAAGCAGTTAGGACATGATGTAGTGACCTCAACCATTTGATTATTAAGGCCATTTTAAAGGCAGTCTGAGATGGTCATTGCATTGTAGAAATGCTGAAAAATGTTTTAATCAGTTACAGCCGAATAACTGGAACCTTTACAATTTGAAAATACATGTTATCACACCCTACAATAGTAAGTCCTGCATTCAGTGCTTACCTGCATAAACATAAGACATATTAGCAGGTTACTGAAACTATCACAGCTAAATATGAAGGCAAATGACCCTTGCCTTAGCCCTGAACTTTTTTCTTGTATATTTGTGCCAATATTATTTTGATGTGGTGATTTAAAATGTATACTGTTACCAGTATTATCAAGGGTTTTTTTCAACAAGAAGGCCCTTTTAAGTTTAAAATTTAAATTCCCAAAATGTTTTAAAGCATGGCAATGACCATAAGCCCAACTTTCCTAACATAAATTCTGTTTTAAAAGTAAGAAGAAATAGAAACTTTGTTGGACTGGAAAGAGATGACAAATATTGTACTCATTTAAACACACAAATAGCACTTTATGCATCTATTTCGGTGTAGTAATAAGAACAACGTGTTGTCAAGTAGAATGTGGTGTAGTTATTTCTACAATATAAACATGTTGATCCTAACATTTCCATACAATGACAGAGAGGCAGTTTGTTGTGTTATATATGAAATATAAGGAGTACCAATGAAGTTTGTGAAAATGTGTTTTGCATATTTAAAGTCAAAGTTCCATATAAGCAAATAGTCAGGCCTAATAAAAAAGTAATATGGTTAGAAATGGAGCCCCTGCACACCAAACTCCTTTTCATGCAAATTAACCTCTTAACTAAGTGCTAAAGCATTGGTCTGCACATATAGTTATCTACTAATTACTGTATAACTTGTATAGTACTATTAAATGACATCCTTCAAAAAAAGTACAGAAAACTTTATGAAATTGTGATAACTAAGTAAAACAGGGAACTTTGACGGATCATTTTTTATTAGGTACACTGATAAATGAGAGTGATAAAAAGTAACAGTTCTCTTCACTAACTGAGTCTGATAGCCAAAAAAGCTGGTATCCCCTTGAGGATTTTATTTTTAAAAAATGACAGAATTCGCAGCTGTAAATGAAAATTAAAACATTAAGTACTGATATAGCAAAACAAAAAACTCATCTATGTTTTTTTTTTTTAACACTGGTACTGATACTTTCTGACTGTACAAAATTCTCAAGGCACTCCTAAACCCGCCTCAAGGCACACCAGTGCCCCTTCTGCCTCCAATCTCCAGTAATGCCTGCCCCGTGGGCCAGTCTCCACCTCTTGTTATCCTGAAGATTCACGTGACCGTTTTATATCTCAGTCAAACAAATCCCGCCTGCTTCCTCTGACTGGCTGCTCAACAGACGCTGGAGATTTTGATTGGCTCTCGGAACTGCCAATCTGATCAAATTCCATTGCCGTTGTCTTAGAGATATGACGTCAAATGCATCTAATGTGATGAGGCTGAGCGGAGTAATGTGGAAAAATGCAGACAGTCTGTTAAACTGTGCTCCGTTTGGCATCTTTTTCAGACAGTTAAAGCCTTTGAGTATTTTTTTTAACCGGTGCTGTGCAAGCGTTTCTAGAAGTTGAGTTTGTTCTGGTTTTTTTTTTTGTAATTTAAAATTGGTTGTGAGCAAAAGGACGTTTTTTGTTTTTAATTTCTATGAGTTTGACATACATCATAGTTTACCAAAGTGGTGCAGACATGACAGACAGTTTGTAAAAACACAAAAACGGGAAAGAAAATATCTGCAGGTAGTTGCCATGGTTCCTTCACCTATTGCCAAGATAAAGGCATTAGGTATGCCTATGGAAGTAGGTTAAGCATGAACAGGTTAAGTATAATGAAAAATATTTAGTATCCTATTTCAAGAATCACAATTCATCCATTCAAATATATTATCAGAATCAATAATACGTGATTAATCCCCAAAGGGAAATGTAGCCTAGGTTAATATTATATTGCATTATGTTATACTGTATCATATTACACTATATTAAACATTGTACTTAATTTTGGTTTTTCTTTTATCATTTCTGTTTTGAGGAGCACCAGGTGAATTAATATATAGCTTAATAACTTTTTCAAATTCAGAAGACAATGGTCTCTTCATGAGTAATTTAAATTTGTTAATGTGGTCTTTGACAGGTTTAATAATGAGCTTCATGATTTAAAACAGTTATGCTGTAGAAGGTCGACTTGAGAATAAAACACATCATATTCTCAGAAGACAGTGCAAGGGGAATTTTTGGACCTGAACTCTGAGGGGGCTCAGCTCTTACAGAAATTATGACATAAAGACAAACTTCCTTCCTAAGTGTTGAATTCTCCTAAACCACCCCCTTCAAGAATTCTTTTACAAAGCGGAAGACTTTGAACAACAGCACTCATAGTTATGTGCAGTATCATGAGTTTTAGACTATTACAGATTTTGTGTTGTAGGATTTTTTCCCACAAATTTAGGGTGTTGTCACAAGTCAGTTCATTTCAGAACAAAATTGTATTAGTAATTCCACATAACAGGTGGGTCAAACTTTTGTTGAGACGCACCTTTTTTCTACTATCATACTGACATTTATTTTTATTATTATTATTATTATTATTCAGGGTTTGTCAAACTCCACTTCACCTTGTACATGATTACCTCTTTGTCTAAAGCAGGGGTGGGCAACTCACAGCTTGGAGCCAACTACAGCCTTCCTGCTACATTATGTGGTCCGCCAGTGGGTTAAAAATTTTTTAATGTATGTAAGTTAAGGAAACCTGACAAAATCTGCTGTGACAAAATTAAATATAGTTATATTCCCAAGGAAACTGAGAGATAAGATACAGAGATAAAATTAAATGAAATATTAGGGCTGGGACGATACGCTTTTCTCCCAATTTAATTTTTTAGGTGCCGATTCGATTTAAATTGCGATCCTACGATATTGTCGATTTTTGCAATCTTTAGTTACCTTTTTTAGCACCAGCGAAAAAGATGAACAATGACGATGTCTTCAGACCATATCAGGAAAAATACACATCACATGTGAGTCCGTTTTTAGGATTTATTCAACAATATAGTTTAAACAGCTGTTTATACTCTCTCTTTAAAAGCCTGGATTGCATTTAAAGGTTGCTCATTAAAATGGACTAAAATTAAGCATTTAAAGGTGCTATGAGGAGAAGCTATTTCCGAAGACATAAAGACTCTGCTACCCATGAGCACGAGCGGCGACTGTCGTAATGCTGCGTTCCAGTAACCTCGGAACTGGGATTGACATCATCTCTGACTTATCCGCGTTCCAGTTGAAGTCGGAAAAAAACATGCCGATCTACCAGACTATTGTTAGCTGTTGTTAGCACGCCCTGCGTTGTTGTTCACAAATATCACATGAAGAATGTGATTATCACTATGGCAGCATTTTTGTAAATATAAGTCTAACAATACTATGTATACAGCTGATCTAGAGTGACACACCCCAGTCAGAAGTGCAAATAAATTGATTATTACAGGAGCTAAATAACTGTTCACACTGGGGGCATCCATCTTCGATTGTCAACTCGGGGGTGGCAAGGTTTCACTGAGTTCCCAGTAGGAAATTCCAACTTCGGGGGACGTTCCAGTTGCAGTTTCCTACTTGTAACCCGGAAATTCCTACTTCTGACAACAAGTGGAACACACCAAAAGACGTGACCCAAACTAAAGCGTGTGTTTGTTGTGATGCTAATAAATGCAGCTCGGACCTTCCTCAGAACTCTGCATTGCTTTACAACTTCTTTTTTCAACAACTTACAGGATGCAAAGCGACGAGGTAATGCATCTCTTTCTAATTACGTAGCGGTAGTTTTTGATGTGTGACAACAAGCAATTTTTGGAAAACTTAGTATCGTAGTTTTGTAGCCGGCTGTCCGACTCGACAACGAAGCTAAGGAATAGCATTTATAGATAACCTATTTTGATGCTATAAAACTCATCTTAAAGTGTGTATTTCGATCAGGCATATATCTAAAAGTGAGACTTTTTTGAAATTACTTAGAAACTCCTCATAGCCTCTTTAAATTTGGAAGGATTAAAAAACCGTTTTTTGAACAAAACAAATATTGATTTAAAAATTGTCAAACAAAAAATCCTGATACTTCTGTGAATCGATTTTTTTCTCCCACCCCTAATATATATTGGAAAAGTAGAAACGGTTTGTTACTTGAAGGAAAATGGAATGAACTAGCTTTAATTCTGTGTTTAGCTCATTGGATTAGGTAATGCTCAATAAGTTGAGTTTAATGTACATTTGCTGATACTTGCTATGACAGCGATTTAGCACACTTTTGTTTCAACTTGTACCCTTAAAGTGCCCCCAAATTTGGACCTCTGGTCATGAGGATGGTGTTAATGTGGCCATCCCATCCCTGCTCTAAGTTATACAAGTCCCTTTCAGAAAACTTATTTTTGCTTAGCTTTTTTTGGTGAAGTCAAGGGACATTAAACCCCACACAACCCAGCTTTTACATTACCAACCCCTGGGATTTTCCACTGTTTATTAAGAAAGGGATTCATTCCCACTGTAACCATTCAGCTAAGATATTACAGTAGGAGCTGTGATATTTATGTTTTTTTTAGTCAAATGAAGAATAATGGGGAACTAACAATATGTTATTATTTAGGGGGTAACAATAAAAAGTAATGGGTTCTGCACCCCCCCTTTAAAGGGTCCTATAGTTTCTAAGACTGACGGATAGAACTGATTTCTTGTCATTTAGATTGAAGACTTGTAGCAACAGCAGCAGATACAAAGCTTAAAACAGGCTCTGCGTTATGGAGCACTTAGTTTGCGAATTTAAGAGACTTTCGCAACTTTCCTAATGTTATGACGGGGAGGCGTGTGTCTGTGTTTGCGTGTTCCTGAGAGAGTTACGGAGAGAGAGAAGGGAGAGAGGGAGGGAGGGAGGCAGCTCGTCAGATAAGGGGAGGAGTCTTTCACTGACAAGAGGGAGACTGGCTTTTCTGAGTTTGTCAGCTCCCCCTAAAATAGCAGTCAGCGTGTAAATGTGAACCGAAATTACGTTTATCCAGCGGAGCCACCGATATAGAGTGTCTATACTCAGCGACTGACTCGGGAGTAAAGGTGAGTAACGGAAATAGAAACAATGTTACGGAGTGTGGCAGCGGTGCTGGAGCTACAGAGGAGTGAGAGGAGGAAAGCGCAAGAGGGAGTCGTAGAGTGGGTTTGGAGGACGGAGACATGAACTGTATATTTTTATCTGTTTGCCTGTTCCACTCGGGGATATGTGGAATAATAGACACCGCGAACTTAGACAGCTGTATGTAGTCACTTCATGTTAGCCATGCTAGTCATAGGTGAGGGTTTTCTGCTGTAAAACGTCCAAGTGTGTTTTTATAGGCTGCAATCAGACGCGCGCGCTGTTGATATCAGTCAGTCGCGAGAAACTTTTACAGGAATCATTTTTAACACAACCCACCGCCTCCAGACCTCACATAACACTCACCAAAAGTACCCAGTGTTAACTGTTTCACTCAAAACTAGCGCGAATGTTGTCGCGGTGTTGAAAGTGCGAGCTGTCAGGCAGAGCTTCGTACAACAGGCGCGTCGTCAGGAGCTAAATAGTAATCAATGTGTTTATACAGTTGAGCTATAACAACTGCAGCAGGCGAGGGTTCAAACTGTGACTTTAACTGAAGTTATGCTGACACCAGGTCCAAAGCATACAGCTTTGAATATTTGCTCTAAAAACAGCGTGTGATAATTCAGTCTAAAAAGCTGTACAGTAGCCTACATTCTAAATTCAATGCATTTCAAGCTTGTTATATGCCAGTTGTTAGAGGTCTTTCACATTAAGAATAACGGTACTGGTCAGTGCGCGTGAGATAACCTCGCCCCACTTTGATAATTGCCATAAATGTAGTTGCAAGTTGTTTGTTCAACCAGAGGTGATTTCAGGATCAGGCTTAAAGAGGTGCTCATCTCCTAAAGAAATGTGATATGTTGCAGGTGTTCAGTCCTCCAACAAGATGTTCCAACATAGATATATGATAAGTAGATGTTCCTTGTTTATGTAAAATGTTGAATAAGGACAGATAAAGCAAAGTGAATTTTACACCTAATAATATTTTGTATGTAAATATAAAGTGGATTATGTCTTTTTAAAATTATTTAGCTTGTTTTGGTTTAATTTTCTTTTAAAAATGATAAACCTTTAATTTTTGAATCATATTACGCTAGTACTGTCCTACTGTTATACAAACAAGGTGTTAAATGCCTGACCTGTAATGGCTAGATCTGCATAAGTAAGGAAGTAAGATATTTTCAAAGTCTGTGGTAAACTTTAAGTATTGTTGCCCTGGTATTTCAGGGGTGCTTGAATGTATCCCCTAAGGGTCTTAAGACATGTGTGTAATATTTCTTATTATTTTATATCTTCTTTGTGATTGTGACAGTTAATATGTTTTATCTCAGTCTTTTAGAAATAGAACAACAAGAACTGTCAAATCTCGGAAGCCAAGTTGCAGGATATGCCCACTAGTTGCATTACTTCACAGTGCTTTACCTCTGATCTTCTTATGCAGTTAACCAAACAGTTTATACAACACGGCATAACTTGTATGTAGATTAGTGGGTAAAGATTTAGATTTTTGTAATTGCCGTCTTCATAGACATATGATTCAATCAGCCATCTTCGATACAAATACAGAAGCCTATATGTTATATGTGTAAGCAGTTTGATTTTAAAGCCCTTGTGTCATTTGTGATTTTGTGAGATGACATATTATATTATTGCTCTTGCTTTATTTTGACTCTCTAAACACAAGTGACCTTATTACATGATTTACCAGTTAGTAAAACTGTTCCACAATGCCTTTCCTTTGGGCTCTGTAAAAAGTCTTATACATGTATTTGAGAAATTGGTTGATAATAGCTGGTTGGATATATTTTGGAAACTTTTACTGTCTTCATTACCTTTCTCTTTAGATTCACTTAAGCTTTAAAGTACATGCTATGGCACAATATTCAATCGGTATCAGTAGTTTGATATCAGAGCTTGTGAGGGAGGATCTTTGCCGTATGTGGGTCGTTGAATCTGCGGCACTCTTGTGACCTTAAGCCCCTGCCAGAGAAGGCAACAGCCAACTGTAACCTGACCTTCTCAAATGTTTCAAGTGAATGTGTACAACACACACGTCTCATTAATATTGCACAAAAGGGACTTTTACTGTTTGTTGTATGCCTACTAGAAAATAGCATCTGCTGGGTCAGAAGTGGGGTTTCTTCTTCTGTTTAACTTAAATGCTTAAACGCTGAATTTCAGAAAACAAATAATGCCACAACCTTTTTATTTCATAGATAAAACTTTTCTTGTTCAAGCTGTGTACTGCACCCCAAATGTTACTATGCTTATTCTAATGCTTATAGTGCATTTATGTACAAAGATGTTATCAGGGATTGACAGCATTATCAAATTTGATATTGGCAGATAATCACTGAAAAAGTAAATCGTCAGTTTTTACAAATGTGGCAGTTTCAGCTGAGATTTTGAGCTGATGCATATCTGCAGTAACAGAAGATTTTTTAGTGCCTAGTTAGGAAATTATATGTTGACTTTAGTGAAAACTCCATTACAAAATCTCTAATTTTTCCTGTACTACAGAGTTTACTTATTCTCATTTGGTTGTTACAGTAGTGTTTTTAGCTTTTGATACAGCAAATAAATCTCATATTAGAAGTCCCTACTGTTGTTTTTTACTGAGTAGGACTTTTCAGAATCAATTAGGGAGAGATGCTCTGTAATATTGATGCAATGACAATATCAGCTTGTATTAAAGAGTTGATTATTAGTATCAGCAGATATGAAAATATGAATCAGTCTATCAGTCATTATTTGTATAGCAACAACAATAAGTGTCATCTCAAGACAATACAATCGAACAAGCTGAAGACAAACTCTTCATTTTATAGATACACATGTATGCTTCGTAAACATATACATATATAAAATACACACATATTCAAAACCAAACTTTGTGCGTCTGTAGGGGGCTTACAGTAATGGTGGCAAGAAAACCTCTGATTAGCAGTAGGAAATATCTGTTGCTCTTTACAGCAGATACATTGGCCATAATTATTGGCTTTGTATACTGAATATACTGAAGATGTGTTGGCAAGTGAAGCCATGCGTCATCTTAGAATCCTATTTTATTTTCTCTCTTCTCTTTATCGAAAAAAATCAATTATGAACATGAATTGGGAATTGGTGCCATTATGTTAACTAAATGTTGCACTACTATAAAGCTCAGTGAGTATTTGTGTTGTTTGTGGGTGGTTTCCTTTGTTGTTTAATGTGTGTTGCGCTCACTTTTAATTTGTTCTGTTTTCAAACCTTTAAAGCTTATCAGGAGGGTTATTTTCATGCATCCTTTTTGTGGATTTGCTTGTTGGATAGCCCCCTGTTTTCTTGACATCTGTGCAGGTTCTCGTTCAGAGGGTTCTGCTTTCTTGACGGAAGAAATAGATTTGATAAATTCTAAAGTCTTGAAGAGGAACGGGTTGATTTTGATTTAGTATAGGCGTGACGAAACCTTGGCATATTGAATACGCACAAAATTCAAGTATTGTGCAACCCTATATTTAGAATACAATGTTCATGTATTACATAGAAGTTGATTTGTTAATTTTTTCCCTTACTGGTTTTCCATCTGTATTTGTAAAACAACAGTCTCTTAATCTACTATATCAAGTCTTATGATGGTTTCTCAAACTGATATGAGAAGAGTTAGAAGTAAACTAACAGTTCAGGAGAGACTTGCTGATTTTTGTCCTAGAAAAGAAAAGACAGTGTCTATGTATCCGTATCAGTTGAATTGGATATCTCTATTTTGGATATGATCAAAAACCCAATATAAGGCATTTCTGTCTGCTACCGATGTAATTCCTCGTGGATCAGAGTTGTCTCGGCAGTATGATTTGTATTTTTCTCTGTCTGTTTTATGTTCGAGCAGCATGTACATTAGCAGCTGGTTGCCAGTGATTTCTAAAGCAAAGCAGTAAAGCACCCTCCAATCTGCAGTCATTAGCTTCTGTGCTGCCCCGGGCCCCGCCTGTAATGGGCCTTGTTGCTCATGATCCACATCACGTGAGCTCTTATGTCTAATGTGTGGACGAGGGCTTCTTTCAGCGCTGCTCAAATGAATATCATTTTAACAATTTATGTTGTCTATTAGTCAAAGGAATGCATGTGAAGGCCCTGATAGAGCCAGCGTGAGTGTTTCTCTCGTGCAAACAGTGAACTGTTGCTCTAACCTCAGAGCCCACAAATGTTCCACCTTCTCATTACGTTCACACAGTTTGATTATTTATCAGCATGTATCCTTTGATCAACAATATTATGATGAGGGACTGCAAACTGCATGGCTGATTTTCCACGGTGACTACCTCTGTTTATGAAATGTTTTAGCCTTGATACACATTCTGTTTGTGTACTCCTGCCCGTCTCTGCTAACGTGCGTAAGTGCTTGTTAGCGTCTCAGCACAAGTTCTTGGTGGAAAGGGAGAAATGAGAGGTGGTGACGGTGTGAGGAACGGGCAGCTGCAGCATCTTTTACTGCACTCCTCATCCCACTTCAATCTCAGTGTCTCAGCTTCTCCTTCCAGGAGAAATGTGGAGTGTGTGGGCGAGTCGGATCTGCAATTAACGCCGGTTGTCAGAAAGAGAAAGCTGGCGTTTACTCGATGCCTCTGAATCACTGAGTGAAAGTCTTTTCTCTTCCACTCTCCTCCTTCCTCTTCTTCCAGGACATTTTTTGATATCCAAGAAGGACAAAACACCAGAAAGCTGAAAGCCAAGGATGTATTGAATGAGAAATAAGAGATAGATGCTGAATACTGTTGGCCTGATAAGGGGATAGTGTGTCTCTGATTGTTTGGTAAGCCAATTCTTTTTTATAGATATAAATCTAGCTTAAGTTTAAAGTGTGTGCATTTTATGACCATTTATAGTTGTTTTCCTTACTGTGGTTGGGACAACATATTTATATTTTAAATCTCATTTGCTTTAAAGATTTCAACTTCAACTAGATGTTTTTAAGAGCTTAAGTGTAAATATCTGGAAAAAGTCTGAGCAGCATTGTAGTTAAATTTACTTTGAAGGTGCTGAAACTTTAGCAAGTTTGCATACATAAAGGTAAGTGAGGCTTTTTTTAAAGATCTTGTAATAGTGATGCATCTTTCTTTTCTTGCAGTTTAGCTGATTTTCTTGTAGCATTTTTTCCTGTTTTATCAAAACCCAAGTCTTATCCATACGCTTGAATCAAATTAACTCGCACCTTTCAAAATTGCCCCTGCCTGACCTTAGTTATCGTTGTCACGATCACTTGTACATTTGACTTAGTATTAGTCAACATTAAAGTGAAAGTACAGCAGTCAGCATGGCCTTTGACTAACAAAAGCATCGTAGCAACATGATTCATTGTTTATTTGGGCGCTATCATCAATATGGAGATTCCAGCATTTTCCTGTGAGACCTGGAGGATGGATGCAGAATTTGGAGCCTTGCAGATAATGTTTTAGACTGCAGTTAGCTGTAGACTGTCCCTTGTAGTCTAAAAGAAAGGCTTGTCTTACTTTTTGTGCACATATTACTTTTGAGCACTTATCAGACTGTTGTCAATTTTTAGATCTGAAATCTCTCTGTACTTTTAATGAAGGCAGAAAACATTTACTCTGTTTTTAGTTTGTTTAAGGCTACATGCGACATGATGGGCCCTTCTGTACATCTGCTAAGATCAGTCGCTGTCTCTTTTGGGTGCTACGATGTTCTTTGTGTTTTGGACTGAACACTAATGTGCCATGATCATGTATGCTGTGTGAAAACTGGATGCCAAATGGCATCTTGCAAATAATGTTAACTGGTTTAAATGGAATGTTTGAAGGTGTGACATGTAGAAACGTACTCTAAAATGTCTAATCAGTTTAAAATGAATTTTCTTAATATTTAACTAAAGTACTGCTGTGGCTCTAAATCAAGAATTTACAGATTAATCTGTTGCTCTGAAGTTGGCCTGTCTCTGCTGTTTTACAGACAGTGGAAAATAATGTGGGATGAACAAATGTCAGTTGCAGATGTTTGTCCTTTGTGCCTAATTGGTCATTTGCTAAGCACTGTGTGAAACAGTGACTTCAAACACTGATATTGGCATCAGCCCTAATTTTTATTATCCGTGCATCACAATTTTAAGTGTGTGCAACAGTTTTTCAAGACTAGAAAAATCTCTTTTCTGGATGTGATACCTTATAATCATATTATCAAACCATGACAGAGCATCCATGACAAGACACAACTTATTTTTCTCACAAGTTTCACTGTGGTTTAGGAAAACAGGTGATGTGCAGTAACATTGACTGATATTCCGATAACTAGAACTTAAAATCTCCCAAACTAATGCAATGCTCTAGTTTAAAGCTAATTTGAAAGTCACACTAAGATGATGGAGCTTAATATCAAAAGCTCTTTTACCAAAGACAGACTGAGTCCAAGGAATCTCAAACATTAGAAATCCTTGAGACCTAAGTTTACTGAGTTCATGACAGCTGTAACTTGGTATCATAACCCACGCTGTCATCCCTGATTTATTCAAAACTTGCTGCTCTGACAGTGTTGGCGTATTTGTGTAAGTGTCTCACCATGTGGAGTTTGGATGTTCTCCCCATGCCTGCGTGGATTTTCTCCGAGCACTTAAGTGTGCTTCCACAGACCAAAGAACATGCCCATTAGGTTAATTGGTGACTCTACTTGGCACTTAGGTGTGGGTATAAACATGACCAAACTGTCTCTTGATCTGGCCCTGTGACCAGCTCAGGGTGTAACCTGCCTTTTCCCCGCTGCTGTTTGGTGTAGACTCTAGACTCTTGTGACTCTGAAAGGGGGTAACACTATAGAAAATGATTGGATTGATGCTGTTCAACTAGGGGTGGGAATTGAAAACCAATTCCAGTTGAGAATTGTTGGCAGCTCCATCAAAATATGGATATCATGAGTCTTTTTGCTAATCAATTCCCTTATCAGTTCCTTCCTGGTAGGGCTCAGAAACAGTCTGAATTATGGCTTAATTTTTTACAAAAGGCGCCTACTGCACAACCTTAAGTGAGTGCAAACACCAGCAACTTGCAGAAGCAGTTATCTATGCAGTGACAAGTGTTTGGCACCGTTGCCACTAAAAATTTACAGGCCAACATTTACCCACAAGGGCAATCTGCAGGAATCAGTACGGGAATTGTCAAATTCTTGGATCAATTTGATCAGGATTGTTAACAAAACTGGTATTGATAAAATCTTATTAACTCCCATCCCTAGCTGCAACATGAATTTTTCAAAATTGGCAAGAAATTCAAAAACATATTCTTCACTAAACTGGCAATAATAGATTTAAAGGTGGCTAAATGTGATCTTCAGTTTCATCAGACTGCATCAGTGGGTGTGAAAACAGGACTGTTACACCAAGAAACTTTTGGCTTACCACATTAAAGATGTTTTAATATTATTAGTTATTATTTATTGCGATTAATCCAGGCATTTGCAGTGTGTTTATTGCAAAGGCTGTCATTCCAATAATGATAAAATGTAAGTAAGTGTACATTTTTATTGTTTTTTAGTCATTTGTAAGTATACAGTGATAAATATTTCCTGAAGGACTGCATTGCGACACAGATGTTTAAGTTTTTAGGTAGACATAAAGATAAATGAAGTGCAGTGTTATATAGGTTATGTTTTAGAAAATAGACCAACATCATATGGTTTAACATCACTTTATATGCAGCCAGTATTACAGCTAGATATTTTTAAATAGCTGTGCACATGGAAAGCATGTGTGAGCCACTGTTATGTGTGAGCTTCAGTTAAAGAAACGGGAATAAGCAGCAGTTTTGTTGCTGTATCTTCATTTTTAGAGCTGTTTACATGTGATGAGCCATGATTACTTTCTGCCACTGGCTGCATGTTTTGTCATACAGAGAGCGCTTTGTTTCTCCTCTTACATGCAACTTGATCTCAACACACCTTCATCTCTGACAACTCAGAACGTTCCGATTGATTCCATACGGACGTTACATAAATGTCAGCTCACAGCGTTAAGTTTTCACACACTGAAACCCTGTGCTCCCCCACTGGCACATGCTCCCATTTATTGTTCATTAAGCTTCAGTTACAACCTCTGAAGGCAACAAAGAGGGTAAAATATCATCCCCTCATCAAGCTTCTATGAAATTCACAGTGAAGGTGAAGAGTCTTAGGGGTGTACATGTTGTACCTGAAAACAGCACTTTGAAGGATGGTGTAGTCCAATCGAACAATGTGTTGCACATTCATTGTTCTGAATTGTGACCTTTTTTCTCTTTAGAAATATGTGTCACTTATTGATTTATTGATTTTGTTTTATGGATAACATTTGGTCAGCAAGGGAGAAAAGCTGTTAAAATGGACCCCTACTCATACAAGAGAGATTCCAGAATGTTTCGTGGCTCAGTGCTTAAGTCAACCCTTTGTTATGAAATCAGTCGAGAGCCCCTGACCGTTGTATTGACATGTGGTTACTTAAAGGTGCAGTGTGTAGAACTTGGCATTTTAGCGACATCTAGCGTTCAGATTCTAGAATGAACCTAACGGTAGCCAAAACGTCACGTCGCTGAGCAACGGAATCCTGTGAAGACCAAAAAGGATCCTGAACACAGCACACAATTTATGTTGTGTGTGTGTTTATACACACAGTTTGAATCCCTAGGACAGAGTAACAACTTTCTATGCATCAACTGCCATCCTCTTCTCTTCTTTGTCTGCATTCCAGTTAGATTTCGGTACCGGTAGACAGATTCGCGTTTCGTTCTTTTTGTCCCTATATACCACCCGTAGACAACACGGCCCCCAGTAATGTAATTTTTTTATAAAGATTTCTCTAACTAAATAAAAATAAAACAAACATTTTATGGGGATGATTGTCCTATTTTGACGGACTTTACATACAAATAGAAGCATATATCTCCTATATTCACCGTTTCTTTTTGGCGAAATGCGGTGGATGTATAAAATGCCACATTCTACAAACTGCACCTTTGATTCATATTTATGTTGTTTTAATCTAGATAGCAAATATTAATCAGTTGAAAAAGTTATCTAACTCCCAAACTTATCTAAAAGACAAGTACTTTCTTCACCTTTGTAATCTATAAAAGCATTATTTATAAACCATGAAGATGCAAATTGAAAAACCAAGTTTAATTTCAGCTTTCGTTGTCTGATGTGAGCTCAGAGGGCGAATGTATTACTCTCTGAGGCTCTGTTTGTTTAGCAGGACAGCTAACAGCGACCTTTCAACCGTCCTGCCCTTGACTGAGACCTCTGCTGGTAAGCCACCTCTTTGGCTCACTCAGCACATGTGCTGCTGAGCGGGGCAGAGCAGCTTAAGGCTGCGCCGTCTTTTCCTGTCTCCCCCCTCCGCTCTTCCAAACGAGGCCTGACTGGAGGTCTCCTCACCTCTGCAACCTGGACCACAGCGGAGAATCAGCAGGAAGATCCTGGAGCAGAGCCGCACTCTAAATCTGCTGCTAATCTGCTTTTGCCGCTATGATCCCAGTCTGTTTCTCACTCCACATCTCAGCACTGGTTGCTGATTGTGACTGTGAGTGGAGACAAATATACTGTGTGACTTTGGTCACTAGAGATATGACACAGATTTTCAAGTTCTGTTAGAATCACTGGTTCAAATTAATCATTTCAGGGTTTTTTGTGATTTTTATCCTAGAACTTTTTTCTGCGTTATATTACAGAACCATAATTTAAAAGTTGCTGTAGCACATTGGAAAGTTGTTTGCTAACCACTGTTGACCTATAAACAATGAAAGAGCAGAACAGATGACACAACTGCAGTGTTCAAAGTATAGATGTCTTCATTTTTATTCTCTGAGGACTGTTTAGATTAGATGTGATTATAATAGATTGAACTAATCAAATCCATGGGAACACTTCTTCTGGGAAATTAAGATTACAGCAGCATAGCAAGCACACAGGGTAAAAACGTGTGGAAAAGTATAAAAATAAAAACGATTTGTAATTAGGAATATAAGTAAAAATATGGCTACTGGCTGCTACTCCATCCTGCTCTCTGTCTTTCTGTTACTCCCCCTAAGTGAGCAGTTTGTCAAGTGTCTTCTTCTCTGCCACCATCACCAGAGAGTCCAGCTTCATCCCGACCACACTGACTAATACAAGAGTCATGGGCCTCTATGATAGTCCTCACCTTTACTGGATAGCAGATGAAGTTATAGGACGTAAACTAGGGCTGAACAATTAATTGCAAATTAGATTAAATCGCAATATGGCTTGTTGCAATTTTCAAATTGCAGAAGGTTCAATATTTTTAGCCCAAAATGTGGTGAACATTTTGGCATTGTGATGTAATTTTTTTCAGTTACATGCCTATTTTTTCCCTGTACTCATACACTTTTTTTCCCACTTTTGGACAATTTTTACCTTTTTTTTAACCCCCTTTTTACAACTTTATGCCTATTTTGCCCCCATTCACCATGTTTTTGGCCACTGTCAGAACCATTTTTGGAATTTTTACATGTTTTTTTAGATTTAATTACAAATTTAATTCCCAATTTTGCTGCCGTAATCAATTTTCCTGAGCCACTTTTGGATTTTTTTTTGCCAATTTTCCCCCTTTTTTTGCAATTTCATACCTATTTTGCAGCTATTATTAACCTTTTTCCGCTTTCATACTATTTTTACCCGTTTTTTACAATTTCATACCTATTTTGCTGCTGTTCTTCACATCTCCACTTTTTCTCAAATCTTTTTCCTTCGATTAATTTAATGTCATATTGGTGCTTATGCTTGTTTGAGAATACATAAGATGAGGAACATTAATACAATTGCAGAGTAAATCGCAATATTAGAGAAAAAATTACATTATTTTCTCAAATCGTTCAGCCCTAACGTAAACTCAGTTTCGGGGACCTTGGTCAGCAGTGGTTAACCAAAAATTGGCTCCTGGTTATGATGATAATGAAATAACACCATCATGCTGCAGAGTGGAGAGACACTTATCCTCCTAACATTCACAAAACAAGAGCAAACTGCATGAAGCTGCCATATGCTGTAGAAGTGAAGGTGCTTGATGATGATTAGAACAATAGGCTTTGTGTTTTTTTTCCTAAAAAATGAAGCAGATTTGATCAGTGTCTGCTGTTTCAGTTCAGATGTCTGTATCAATTGGTCAATTTAATTTGGGCTGTATTGAATTGGTCCTTAGAAATATGCAGCACACCACTTAAATATGGACTACAGGTCATAGTTGTTCCCCGGGCTGTAGTTTCGACACCCCAATTTAGAGACAGTAAGAAATTAATTTAGTATCTTTAAAGTTAAGAACCAATTAACTTTGAGGAACGTTGTTATTTACATGTGCTTGAATATCACCTCTCCTGCCTCAGCTGCTCGTAGTTCACAAACAGCTCACATGTAGATGTGTTTATTTATCATGATGTCTGAAATCTTGAGCTCAAAGGCTACATTATAGAGGCTAATTAATTATGTGCTAGTTGTGGAAGGTTCAGTGGTAGTAGATTCAACAAAACTGAGAAAAGCTTGAAATGACCACTGCATTTGTCCCTTCAATAGCAACAGCTGACAGATCTGCGTCTGACCTGTTTTTCCCTGAAGCTCTCACTGGCAGTTACAAGACTGTGAAATATTTCTTCATCTGTCTCTGTCCTCTTTCATTTCTGAGCCATAGCCATTGTGGAACACAGAACAGAAATGGGCAAACTACAGTACCTATCCTCTTGGCTAAATATCAACTTGTATTTTAAACATTTTGTACTTCTTGTGTGATGACTGAAGCTTGCGGCCTAACTTACATGGTGCTATTTGCATGTGACAGTGACACTAAGAGGGGATGAATGCAAAGTCAATTAGATCAGCTTTCAAACTGTTAGAAGTGGATGAATTACAAAGTGGTTTTAATAAAGGACAGCTGGCCCAATGATGATTGGTGTGGCTCTGTGAGGTAATTCTTGGATTGTTTGGTCTGTTTTTATTCAAGACTTCATTCTAGGGATTTATGATAATGGATTGCTAACATCCAGTATGTTGATAATATTGTGCACCCCTACTTCATTCTGTTGTCAACAGTGCTCTTTAAATGTGCACTCTAGAGCATTTCTCTTCCTCAAAATGTTCTGCTGTCAACATTTAGTGTTTTAGGCTATCGTTGGGGAATGAGTTTCCTTATTTATGAGTATTTGAAGCAAGGAAGACAAACTGTTAATATCCGATGAAGAGCTTGCGACTTTGGGATCACATTTTGCCTGATTTAACCACCCACTACCATCAAACTGTTTTATAACGGACTGAAAGCAGCGGCTCATTTTGTGGTTTATGGAGGGGCAGACTGTGGAGCATTTTGCAGAGCAAAGGTGATGACTTTGAGAAGACAAGTCATTTTGCACCTTTCTCTCCCCCTCCTTGTTTGTTTTTCTGGAGTGCAAGAAAAACCACAGCGTCACACCGTTCATCATCTCAAAAGTGAGTGGGCCACACAGAGGACGTGTAACACCAAAGTGTGTGTCCTGTGGTTATGGTTTGTCACTTTTTAGTTTAAGTTTTTAGACATTTGCCTGCGTGAAGATGCCATAATGGTGTGGGACTCTTTCCCTCCACAGCACAGCAGACAGCAAAACTGAAAGGGAAGTTAAGAAAGACATCTCTTTGCTGAGTTGCATTTTAACTGAATTTTAATGAGACCGTGAAAAAACATAAATCAAAGGAATATATTATAATCTAATTTACTAGATCAAAAGATCTCCCATGATTGCTAATATACCCCACTGTATAGAGTTCCTGATGTTCTACTGTAGATCTTAAAAAGCGCCTCTCACTGGAGATTTCTCTGCTCTGCCTTTGTACAGAGTCGACTGAGTCAAAGCACCCAAACAGACAAACAATTGAATATGTGGAAAGTAAACTTTCTTCAAAGTCTGGTTCAGGCTCTGTGTGATGAAGCCGTTTATAATGTGGACCACTTTTTTTATAGCAGACGTATCAAATTAGTACTCACTGATATTTGATACAAATCTGAATATTCAGTAAAACAAATATAGTTTTCGGACTTTGCTATCAGGCTGTATTTTGATTTTCCTTCCCTTGAAAATGTAGAAATGTAAGTGCATATTTTGATGTCTGCAATACTTTTATCTTCTTTTATGCAGAAATACTTAACTACATACATGGCCCTGACTTTGCTTTTATTTGACAGAAGTGACTGTGATAGACTTGGAGAGTGGGGTAAGAAAGCAGGGGGAGACCTGAGAAAGAGGCCACAGGCTGGAAAGAAACCCAGACACGCCATATTAAGGTGAGGGCCGCCATGTGTTAGGTGTGTGGGCATAACCCACAAGACAGTCCTCACCCCTATGGTGGGACTTCAAGCTAGGTTGAAAAATTAAATAGATAAGTTCACTGCTAAGTTTCACCGAAGTAATTTTAAAGCTGTTTTTCTTGTTTAAAAGACACAAGTGAAGCTTTGGTCGGTCACTGTTTGATGGACACAAGACATTCGGAGGGCAATGATGCCGTTCACTGCAACAACCAGCTTTGCTTGAATAGTTTTTGTTTGAGTTAGCATACTATTTGTTGTGGCTGGTCTGTGTGGCATTTACACATAATCTCAGGCATTTTACAACAAACTTGATTTATGTTTTAATGTTTTTCTTGTGCTTAAAAAAGAAAGAAGAAGGCTACCAATAGAAATGCAGCTATTGAAAGTTATTGTTGTTTGGGTTAAACTTGTCTTTAAACTTTATCAGGTAGTATGAGAAGAGGTTTTTGTTGTTAATCTGAACACCTAAAGGCCAGAAAGTGCTGTGTTCTATGAAAGATACTGACTGAATTAAATGCTCATCTCTCTGTAAGGCAAGCAAGACCATTAAAAGCATATTGACAATTTCTAAACATCGTCAGACAGCATTTTTAGCTCTTTCACCAAACGTGAGTTAAAAAAAAATATTGTTGCTGGGAAGATTCAGTATGAGTGACATGAGTGAATAGTAGAAGTTTGCAGGTAGTTTTTGTTTTCTTTCCAGTTTAAGTATACATAAATATATAATATTTATATATGAGCAGTGTCAAAGTAAAACGTGTATCCTTTTGGTAATGAGACTCTGAAAAAAGCAGGTGTTATTGCAGGGAAATCGATAAAGAAATGTAGAGATACATTTATCAAACTTCAGATTTTCAAGATGCCCATTTTATCAATAAAATATTTTTTAGGCCCAGGCCTTGTATTGGTCTACAAAGTTAAGCCTCACAAGAATGAAAGTAAAAGTATTTTATTTATAAAGACCAGTACAGCCTCCAGCTGTGAAATTCTAATCATGATCAGAGATGGGAATCAATTAAGGATTCCAGTTAAGAACTGGTTGTAACTAGTTTGAGCTCTCATTATCATTAGCCTTAATTCTTAATGATTCCCTGATCAAATGCCTTCATCTTAGCTCTCATGCAGGATAAATACATATCACTCTTGCTGAAGGCAGTCAGCACAAACAAGGTTGAATGAGGAGATGAAGTGATCACAGGGATTTAAGTTATTTGTGGATACAACACATTTCTGTGTTTTCATGTTTGGAATGATATTTTGGCCATTTTAAAATTCCATGTGAAAAAAATCAAAAAGCTGTTTTATTGACTGCCAAATATTTGACATTTATCCTACTGTGCTAGTCCAGTGATTCCCAAACTGGGGTACTCGTACCCCCAGGGTTACGCAAAGGGACATAGCGGGTACGTGAATACCTGTCATGTTTCAAACAGTTGTTTCTTAGTTTAAGTTCAAACTGGCAGATGTTTGTATTGTGAGATTTGATAAGGACTGAAGTGTTGGCAGAGAGGCTGGATTGGTGAGTCATCTTGGAGAAGGAAATCCGTCCTGAATAGTCTAAGATTCTTATAGTAACATAAGTTCAGTCAGACGTCCTTCTCATTAGAGCTGCTGTGAGTTTGTTCTTAACGGTTTTGAGTTCATTAATGAATATGTTCAAGACGTGTGGATTTCTTTTTCAAAAGTAAACTAGTGTTGCCCACTGAAATTGCTGGTAAATAAATCTGTTTTGTTAGAAATAAGAGGTTTTATTCATATGGTATGCATGTTAAATATGGGAGGCAGGGTTGGCGGCAGGCTTGCAGGCACATTTCTATTTCTAACTACTATAAATGTGTGAGAGTGGGGGTACATGGCTGGAGGTCAAGTGTCGGGAGGGGTATAGGTTGTGAAAAGTCTGGGAACCACTGCATTAGTCTTTATTAGGAGTTTGTTAGCAACCTTTCATTTAAACACACCACAACATTTTAAAATCCAAAAGCCGGCAATAACAGACGCATTTTATTATTTACGATTAATTGTTAAATCCTGTGTGCCTGTGTTCATTACAAACCTTTTTTTCCAGGTGCATATTCATTAGGCTTTTCTAAAATCCCATGTCCATATGGCCTTAGGAGCAGGAAGTGCTAATTGATAACTCACGTCTTTGTTTTTTGGACTCATTCCTGCACCACTACACATGAACTGCATTTAAAACAGCTGCTTTGATTAAAAAAAAGGCAGTGCTAGCTTGTTATCCTGCGTTTTGTAGCTGAATGTGTGAAATGGCTGTTCAGTACCATTACTGCTCTCTAATAAACTGTATTTGTATGACAATTTAAGACAGATTGCTATATTGTAGCATTAAATTAATGATAAAAGTAATATTAATTAATGCTGGTACTGTAACATTATACATATTTATCCCTTCAAGTTCCTCTGAAATGGCTACTACCCAGGGGGATGCTCCAACATCTGGAAGAATTAAAAGTTAAAAAAGCATGTCTAATAAAAAAAAGTGGTTTCAATATTTTACCATTTAATCTTAGCAAACTATTTTACCAAAAAAACAGGTGTTACTGGAGGTCTGGTATTGTGAATCCAGCTGTGCGTGTCGACTCCAGCTGTGAACACATTGACTGAAAGACCAGTAGCTGCTGGAAGGAAGACTTAGATCTCCTGCAGCTGCCGGACTGGCCCTTTGGCCTCCCGTGCAGCAGGAAGGAGGCCTGGCCTGCGATATTGTTGTTTTTCTGTTTGTCTGAGGAGCTATGTAGACCAGGACAGCTGGGGGGGATGTGATTCCTTCCATTATTCTGCAGCACACATCATCCTCATGAACTGGGAAAGGGAAGTGACCCAGCCAGGGCTGCTCTGTGGAAGCTGCTCCAGTCCACCGCAGGGCTCTGACTGCTGGTTCAAAGTTGCCTTCCTCTCTGCTGTGAGGCCTGAACTCGAGCAGCATGAATACCTCAGTGCCTTGAAGGTGCTCCCTTTAGCAAGGGCACCAGTTTACAACTTGAAAAGTTACAGGTCTGTATGTGTATTTTAATTACATTGAAAATGTTCCAACAGCAACTCACATTTATGCTCGTTCAAAACATTTATTGTAGCAACAGCACATCGTTGGAGTTTGACATTTTGAGGAGTTGAAGGAGTGATGACACTTGTTGAAAGCTAGAGGGTAATCCTGATGCTGGGCAGAACTGGCAGAGGCAAGGAAAAGTAAGTAAAAATGGAAATCCTGCAGCTAAAATAGACAGCTTATTTGGAGCTTTTGATTTTTCACAAGAACTTGGGTCACAGGTAGGCTTGGCTCCAGGTATAAAAACTTGGCAAAGGTTTACTGGATGTCAACAAATGATTTGGATAAGGAAATTAAGCAACTGTAGTTAGAGTTTCAGAAAAAATTAGAATAATTAAATGAAAAATATTGTTGTTCTGTTTTTTTTTTCTTACCAATGACATAAAAATGTCTTTTTCTCGTACCAATAAATGTCTTGTACCTGTGCATTAGTTTGGGCTTCTGCACAGTCTCTCATTGAAAATCTCATACATACACACACTTTTTAACTTTTTGATTTTATTTAAGCAGGAATTTGCATCAGATAATTTGGATGTTGAGCCTCCGAAACAACTTGTGGGTCACTGATGTGTGTCTTGAACCACATAATAAACCGTTTCTTATTGTATCTATAGTGACATTGAGTCTACATGACCACTCCTGAGTTTTTAACTTTTAATAGAAACAGAAGCTCTCTGTGTTGTGCTGCTTAAAGAGAGGTTTAAAGAGAGGCTGTATTATCTTATCAGGCAAATTACTTTACAAAATAATTAGTTATAGTTGCTACTAACTTTCCCCAAAAATTAATTGAATTTTTTTAACAGAATTACTTTTTTATGAGTGTGATTAGTTACCAGGGAAAGTAATTTCTACATTACTTTTTTGAAAATCTTTTGCTGCTTGAACGGTGGGGCTCTTTGCCGTTTACATCAGTGACGTTGAATGCAGCCTATACTTCCATCCTGGAAACGCCAGTTTTAACTCCCCAGACCGCCCCAGACTCAACATTGTTGCATCTAGCTATGTTGGCAGATTTTTCTACTGAAATAAGCAACCAGGTTGATAATACAAGCCCAAACAAACACTCCACATCTATTTTTCTCTAATGTCGTAGTAAAGCTGTTATTGTAAAGATTGTTAGTAAAGCTGTTATTTTTTACACCATGAATGAGCGTGAATGGTTGTCCAGCCTTTTGCCCAATGCTGGGATAGGCTTCAGCCCCCCCGTGACCCCAAAAGGGAAAAGCGGTATAGAAAATGAATGAATGAACATCTTGTGAGAATTTTTGATTGAAATAAAGCAACACATTAGGGATGCAACAGTACACTCAGTTAATCACTCGGTAGGAGTCTTGGATTTGTTGTTACAACTTTTTGGTTCAGTTTGGTTCTGGTTTGACAGTCTTGGCTTAGTGGGGCACCTCATTTTTTTCTATTATGTGGCATTTAAGACTAATTTTACCTCAACAACGTGGTTATTGAAGAGAACGTTTTATTTAAAAAAAAAGGGAAAATGTTTTTTTGGTGTAAGCCTGAATTACTATGATGTTTTGAGGTCTAATTTTATAAATGCTTGGTTTATTTTTCAGTATTCAAGAAAATATTATTTCGAATGGTGGGTATAGATCACTTTAGAGAAAACATGTTCAGGTGCAGTGTTTCATGGCAAATTGGAACAAATGAAGAAAGTCTTTTTTTTTCTCTCAAAACAATGGTGAATAACTACATTTATTGTTTAATATGCTGATGTGCTCAGAGTTTGTACTCCCTATACAGAACTTGTACCTTTTGCACTGGTGGATTGATAAGATGATGCTGTGCTACAAGCAAGGCTACAAGGCTACAAGGCTTGATAGCCATCCTAATGAACTCTGACATTATTTATATTCAGGAGTTGCTAATGCTGAACAAACTTCACTACTGCTCCCACCACACATGAGGAGAACGAAGGACCCTCATATTGCAAGTGTGGTTGCATATTGCTGCCTCTCCCTTCAAAGCAGTGGTGTGGCGTCTTGGCTTAACTTTGCTATGGAGGGTTTTCTTAACCCTGTGTGCTGACTTGCAGGCATAAATGCAGGCAAACAGAGAGAAAATGGTAACGTTAAATGAAAGCTGTTTGTACTCAAAACCACAATCACCACAACCTATTGAACCATTGAATATAACTGAGAATTGTTGCCTTTCTGCAGCTTTCACTAATGTTAGTATTGAAGCAGGGCCATCTTTACTGCTTGTTTTTTGGTAAAATGATAAACCTTACTCATGCATTGCCTCAAGTGAGCACTATTCCTAAAACATTGCACACTGATGCATCAATTAGGCCAATATTTTGATGATAATTCAGTAAAAAAACTATATTTAAAATTTCAAGGGCATTCATTGTATTGTCATTGCATCTCCACTTTCCAGATCCCAGCTCTATAGTGTGACTGTGATTGTGAGCGAGGTGTTGAGTCTGCCCGCTGTTTGTGCGTCTGCCCGTCTGTCCTTTCACTCTCTCCCAGTCCACTTTCCATCTGTGTGCTGTGAGCTGCAAATCTACAAGAGAACGGTATAGTGTTTCCACCGGTGAGCTGTTGCCAGCCTGTAATCATGTCAGACTGTGTTGTTCTGGATTTTGTCCCCCTCACTCGATCCCCTAAGTCGCTGGTCAGACTGCCAGGGGTGCTCAGACCGTATGTAGGGGTTCAGGAGAAGAATGGGGAGGTGGGACAGCATCCATCAGCCGTTGGCCGGTCCAAGGACTGGGGACCAGAGGCTAACTGCGAACAGTTTGACTGAAAAGATTCCTGGAGAGACGAGCGGCAGCAGGGCCTGTGGGGGTCTCTGTTTCTTTCACTTTCTCAGCCCGTCTCCCTCTCTCTCCATCACACTGTTTGCACACAGTGTTCATGTGACAGCTAGCACACATCATCTGATTTGGGAGTAACTGCTGGCTACAGCTGCAGAAAACCCTCCTTAGTGAACACTGCTCCTCGATGTCAGCAGAGTTTCTAACAGGAAAGACATTAAGATAGGCGTGTTTACTGTTAAAATACGTTAACAAATGAGACTGTGAATGTTTACTATGAAAACCAACTCATCAAAAAAATTGTGAGAGAGTTGAAGCATGATAACAAATGTTAACAGATTTAACAATTTTAGTCTTGTAATGTGCAACGTGCAACAAGATGACTATCACAGCACACCACACACTAATAGATTCATTCACCAACCATAATCTCCACTCTCAAGGCTTGCCCTCTTGCGCAGTAAAACCATAGACTGTAGAAAGAATTAGACAAAGCCAGAGTTACATCAGTAGTGTGGTTACTAATGGAGGCTTTGGAAGCCAGTCCACCATGATTAACCTATGGCTCATGACTAACCATAGATCGACCCCTTAATAGACAGGAGTTGAGGAATTACATTTGGCTATCTAGCAAATAGTCAAACACAACTAAAGTGCAACCAGGCTGAATGTGACTAGCTATAGCAACCTGGTCCCTCCATTGCTGCAGCAATTCTCGTGTACTTGTCTGTGTCTGTGTTGTCAGTTTGATTGTTGCATGTTTATTGGACACCAAGGGACAAAAGGCTATATCACAATAAATTCAAGCAGACACTCAATAAAACAATGCAAAATTGCTTTGAGTGAGCATAATAATAAATCCCTGTTGTTTTTTTCAATAAGGCATAATATTAATAATTAATTCTAAACCAAATAGAATAATGAAAAGCTTTTGCCAATTACAACAATACTGTTTTTATTTATCTACATTTGTTGTTGTTACATTTGTTTGCATTTCCTCAAAATTTGTGATTTTTGAGATATGAGGCTTCATCTCAGTAAAGATGTATATCTTTAACTTGAATTTATGATGCCTGTAGTAAAATATTGAGCTCAAAGCAAGAAGTTCAGCTCTGTTTAGTGAGCTAAACATGGAATTAAAATCAATTAAAGGTATGTTTACAATGCATTGAGTAATGTTTTATGATAACTTCACAGAAACTATTACAAGAAATATATCTACAAACAGCTTGTAAATAGTGAAAAATATTACAAGTTATTAAAATTGTTTAAGAAATATCTCCTTCTGATATTGTGTTGCATTTTGCCTGTGCCATTTTGCCTTGCAGTTGCCCACCTCTGGTTTCCAAAAACAGTTTAGGCAGACACAGATGCTGATACCAATGTTTTCCAATCACCTCTTTTGGTGCATGTCTTCCACAACTCCAATATTTCTCCTCTGTTTGTTCAATCCATAATCAAACAGTTCTTGCAGTGGTTAAAATGTTATATCTTAGATGGTGTGATTAGCCTATAGTTTGAAATAAAACATAAGCTGACCAAAGGTCAAGGGTAGACTGGGGTCCAAAACCTGTCCTATTATCTTGTCGTACGTATATTACCTTATTTTTTACATTGCAGATCAGTATTTATTTAATCCATGAAAACGATAGGAAGTTGCCTTGCATAAAACATTTTACATTAAATAAAATGTTAATGTTAGCCTTGGGTGAGATCATTATCAGACTAATTCTACAACCAGAAAAATTATAAGAAAAAAATCAATGCCACTTCAGCCAGCCCCTTTTGCTGTTGTTATGACTCATGGCCATCCTCACTGCTCAGATTGCATAAACCTTTTATGTAATGGCACACTGTGGGAAAAAAGGCATCAAATGGAAGATAAAAATGGGAAAACAAAATCAAATGTTTATCCTTAACATTTAAATTTTTCTTCCACTAAAAGCACAAATTCTTTGAAAGCAGATAGTAATCCTGAAGAGTAAGGCCTGTGTATGTTTTGAGAAAAGAAATCTGATGCCAAACTGTTAAATTTTCCTGCGTATCATCACACTGCGAGGGACAAGCGAATATCAGAATGAAATCTGGTTGTTTAATCTGAATCCACAGTTCTTCCAAAGATGCGCTGAGATCCTGTAAGTGTGCTGCTGCTGCTGCTGAGACACATTATGCATGACGTCCCTAATATCCTTACACTGTGGATTCCCCCTGGAGGAAGATCTTGGTTCATCTTCTCTGTTTACCATTTCTGAGTTGCGGTCTGTGAAACATCAAAAGGCTGCCATGGCACTTAACACAGCTAGCAGGGATCCTTGGAGGATGGGGGACTGTTGCTTCCCATGGCGTTGGCATTATTATTGCTCCCCGGTGAGAGGTCCATCTGATGATAGACAGCCATGCAAATTGGCACATGCCATCGCACAATACCATGCCATGGTACCACCCTGAAATTCCATACAAATTGTTAAATCTTTGGGCTAGGGCTGGGTTATATGGTAAATTTGAACATATAATGTATCCTGTAGGTTATGTTGATGAAAAAATGTGAATTCTATAGGACGGTAAGAGCCACAAACCATAACATGCCTAATGACCAGAAGATCATTTATTCTTATCTTATTTAGTTTAAGGTGTGGTTTTTTAAACAGGTACCTTACTTTTGTGTCATTTGTCATGTGTGGGCAGCTGGCTATGTAAAGAAAGTCCTTTGTGAAACGTGGTTCATGCAGATTATACTTTGATTTTACTATTTTTTTACAGGAAAAATATATTGAGATACATATGGCATTTTTCACTGAAGTAAAACAAATACTGAGAAATGATTTGTTATCCAAATACTCGGGCATGACTAAAGCAGGGTACGCACAACGTAATAGGCCTAGTTTCGGACCTGATTTCCCACTTCCAATCAAAGGCAGAACATGCCCAATTATGTGATTTATTTATTTATTTAAGTTATTTTTGGGGCTTTTTATGGCCTTTATTGATAGGACAGCTGAGAGAGACAGGAAAGCGGGTGAAGAGAAGGGGGGCGACATGCAGCAAAGGGCTGTGGCCAGGATTCGAACCAGCAGCTACTGCTGGGGGTTGGCAGCCCCCGTACATGGGGCGGACACTCTACCAACTGAGCTAATGTCCGCCCCTGTGATTTATTTTAATATTGCCTTGCCAAGTTTGCCACATGAGATATGTTAAGAGTTAATATACAATATTTACTTTTTGTCTGGGCATATGCATTTGCTTCCACTTACATCATGGTCACTCCAACATGTTCTATATGCTCCTTTATGCATGATGCATGTTACAGGAGGATACCAAGTGTGGGCACACTGAAAAGTTTGGGCTGCATAGATTTACTTTTGTGTTCTTAGACGTCAAGGCCATGGTTATCAAATGCCAAAAGCAACTGAGTAAGTTTAAATTCTTGAAGACATTATGCCGATTCTCCAAAAGCCTTTTGAAGAAGACTGAGCCTTTAATTAAAAAAAAAGCCTTTTTGAAAATATGCAAAGCTTTTTCAAGAATCTAAACCAGTTAAACCAGTCTACTTGCCAACTTCCTGTTGGGTAAGAAGTAAACTGCAAACATGGCACCAACAACATTAATTGTGGGGTAACAAAATCTAACAAAAAATCTGCATAAGTGACTTTCTACATCAGACAATCTGACAGGCTTACCAGATATACAGAACACAGTTTTGACATCATCTGCATTCCCCTTCTTCAACCTTTTGCTTAATGAACAAATGTAACTGTCCTGGTGTAATAGTTAAATAGGAAACCATATTAAATGGTGACTCTTGGTCGACTACAAGTAGTGACAGCTCCTATAGACAATGTAATCATCTTAATTGCCTCCTTTTAAAGTTTATCATTATAATATAAATCAGTACTTATATTTGCCGAAAAAATATATTGATTCCAACAGCCACACCACATTCGCAATGAGCTCAGTCACTACTTTACACAGTGACCTGCTGAACTGTAACACTAAAGTCTTACTAGTTTTTTTTTTTTTTTTTAATGTATGTTTTTGGGCATTTTGTGCCTTTATTGATAGGAGAGAGACAGTGGATAGGCTTGTGAAAGGGGGTGAGAGAGTAGGGGAAGACACTGCAAACTGGTCACAGGTGGGATTCGAACCTGGACCGGCAGAAGCATGTACATGGGGTGCCTGGTTGCTAACCACTCCGCCAAACCAGCACCCCCAGTCTTACTAGTTTTACAGGTTTAAACATCAACCACTGAACAGTGTTGTCTGTTGCCAGCAGACAGACACGTACCTGTTGATTGTCTTTGCATAATTTAGATGTGGAGAATTGTGGACTTGACTTTTCTTCTTCTTTTTAATCTGTCTGCCTTTTTTACTTTTTAGATTTATTGTAACTACGTCTACTACCTACTGACACAAGTGTTTGACCATTTAAACCAATTCTTGGATAATTGTGATGCAAGAACTTGATTTATTTTGAATAAAAACTGAAAAATTTGTCCCTGTATACGATCAGATGCAGACTTTCAAACAGTCATGGTGTCTGTCTGTGATGAACAGAAATCACACATGCAGGTGTAGGCTGTATAGCTCTTACATAATAAACTCCAGGCAGTAAAAAAAAAGTGTTTTAAGGGGCATTTCCTATTGAGCGGCATAGTGGATCTCTTGGTGAAGTGAGAGTTTAGTAAAAGGGATCATGTTCTTCTGCTTCCCAAGCCCCTCCAATAATAATAAAAAAGATTTTGCGGGACATGGGATCTTTTAAAGGGAAAATTGGAATCATTTTCTCCCCAAAACTCATTGGAAAATTTAGAAAAGAGAAAACTGAAGTTGTGTAAACCAAGCTAATGTGGCCTAGAGTTGTAACTTTTGTCTTTCTCTGAGCAGTAGAGCCGTGACACAGGAAGTGTTCACCCATAAAGAGTCCTGAATATTGATGTTGTGCCATGTCAAGACTCGGACGTGTTAAACTGACATCCTGTCATAAGGAATGTGGCTGATGGAGGGCTCTTGCTCAGATATAGAGTTTGTTAAACCAGTGGCTTTAATATGAAGTGAGTAGCTAGTCATTAGTGTGTCAATTGCATTTAACACGTACAGCACAACAAACAGTAGACTGGCTGTTTGGGAATTATTTGTGAGGGTCAGAAGGTTAATTTAATAGAGAGATTTTAAGTGAAGCACAATGATGCTTTACTTTGTGGTACTGTGAGAAAAATTGCAGTTGTTGCGGTGTGGTTCTTCGGTAGCAGACTGCTCTTTTGATTAGCATCAGTATATTGGGACTAAACATGTAGTTTATTTCAACTGTATCCGCAAATCCTGCTATCCAAAAATGACACTGATCTGTTGAGCATGTTAGGCCGGACTGGTCCTGACCCAAAGTCCCCTCTGTAAATGCACATTTACTGTAGAAATAGCTTTGAAAATGTTATACTGACGGCATCTAGTCAAGGTAGAGGTAGGGATTTTCCAATGTGGATGCTTGATATTCAAGAAAACACAAGTCAGATTTGATTTAGCTAACAAGTTTAAAGTCACCAAACAGTCAAAACTGAGTGCTCTTCATTGAGCACGGGATTGCAGCGTCAGCAGGTAAATGATGTGGAGGTTTCCTACATAGTTGGGTGTAATTATTATTCTAATGTTAGCAGTGCTCATTCGAGTGATTATATTTGTGAATAAAGCCAATAAATATCAAGGTTTAAGATCTAAATACTGCCAAATCATGCTTTACCCACCAGATGCCCTTTGTTTTGGTCTGGGTTTGAAGGCATTTGATGGCAGCCATTAAGTCGACCTACATGTGCAGTGGTTTCTCGTGATGTTTAGACTGAAGGTTTGACAGTGGTTTTGTGCCTTTATTGAAAAGTAAAGAGGATAAGTTCAACTAACTTGTAAAACTGATGCCAGCTATATTGTTTTCTGAATACCACACTTTAGCCAGCTATGCAGGTGCATATTGATGATACTTAGTAGAAACAGACTAACTGACTAATTTGAAGAGCCAATATTATGATTTTTCAAGTTTATACCCTTGAGTATGTTTTACATATCTCCTCTGTCAGATAGAGTACTTCTATAGACATGACAAAAGTCTGCAGCATTTGGACTTCTCTCCCTCCCCCTGTTTACACTGCCATAAGCTGCCTAATACGGCTCGTCCCCCTGGCCCTCCCATCCAGACCTACCAGAATGATGTCCCAAAATTATTTGATCAGCAGTTTAAGCTCCTCGACCGGGGTATCAATCAAAGTGCCAAACATGGACCATGGACAGACTGCAGAGCTGATGCTGAACAGCAGTGAACTAACCAATCTGTGCAGAGCAGTCTGTTCAACCAGTAAGAATGGAAAAGGTCCACGTATGGAACAGGCCTTAAAGGGGCAGGAGCTCCAACAGATTGTCTTAAGCACATGGAGAAAACTGCTGGATGAGGGGTACTCAGTATGAGAAAACTAGAAGGTTTTTGAACATTAAAGATCCATCATAAGGTACATGGTAAATAGGTTTGCTGAGTACTGCTAATGTTCCTAATGCTAGCAAAGTTTGCCTTCATTTCTTCAGTGTCATGTCTTCGGATAAAAACATGTCTGAAGATCAACATACTGCCAAACTTTGCACTGCATATGCAATTCAGTCTATTCAAGGGCTTTTTACATCTAGGTTGTAGAGCATAATGTCATCAAGGCAGTTGCTATTGATAGTAAAGTGCTTGATAAGAATGCTGTCTTGAACTGATAAAAAATTTGAATATGTAGTTAGGATTCTAAGTAGCTATGGTGCAGACTATCATGCGATCTGACTTAAACTGTTTGGATAAATCATTATTATTTCAGCAGCTGTTGCTCTTGAGACAACAAGTGGTACCTGCTGAAACCCTAGTTTTTAAAAACCTTCAGTGCAAGTGTTGGTATTGCATAACACTTAATTTTGGTATATAAGTATTTGTTTGGAAATGCAGAATTCCTGAAAGAGACAGTTTACTGCATGGTTGAGCGGAGGTGGCTGTTTTTTTGTACTTAAGCTAAATTAAGGTAACTATTAGATTTTGGATTTAGCTTTGTGAATCAAATGCAACAGTAATATACTTGCTATAGTATGACACTATAGAAACAGTCGTGCAGGCTTATGAATTCTTAGTTGTCACCCACATCCAATTTTAATGAGATAAAATTGATCACCCTACCCCTGCATCAAGAAAGTTATCATAATTGTCTTTGTTCATAAAAGTTTCTCTCAAATGTGCATCAGGGGATTTACCTTGTGAAGGAGACGAGCTTTTCCACATGAAATGGATATAACTGCTCGGAGAGGGTCATCTCTTTATCCTTGAGAAACTGAGAATCCACTCATTGGCTGCGCTCGAAAACCTGACTGACGCAAATGGATCATTGGGAATAGAAGTGTCCCAGCAGTAATTATGTTACAACGCCGCTACCGCACACTACCACAGAGGTGGGATGGGACGGGTGGGGGGCGCTTCTTTTAGTCTTGTTTCTCTTACATCTTTCCACACACTTAACACAGTCATACTGTCTCCACCATCACTCTCCCTCTCTTTCTGTTGTTTTCTCTCTGTCTCTGTTCATACACACACCTGCTGTTAAAGCCAAACACACATGGAGTTCAGCAGAAAGTTTCTGGCTTGCATTTTCCTGTACTTTCACACAAATACTCACTTCCTTGAAAGATGGCTACACACTAAAATTTTTAAGGCTGGATTTTTGGCGTGCTTAGCAATTAATAGGGGGCATGACCAGATTTAAGGCTAGCGTCACCTGATTATTTGTCTAAATGATCCTCAAGTGCCAATTGGTGGACCTGCCAGAGCTTATAAGAGTAAACTGACAAGGAGGCATCACTAGGCAGCAGTTTCATACTTTTACAGTTCACAAAAATGGTAGCTAAAATACAAGCATTGCCCCAGGGTGTCTTCCAAATTCTTCTCTCTTTTCTCAGCACCTCTCTAAAGGGTCCTGTTTTTGTGTCCTGATGGCAATAGCACATACATGTGAATGAAGGACATATAGATACTGTATGAGGGTGTGGGGAGAACTGAAACAACTTAGTATTGCAATATTTTGCTTGATGAGAGTTTCTAACATTTAATAAAGTTTTTGGTTCTATAGAGATAAAATCAGTTACATTTTAAATCCATGCAGTGGTGTTTAGACATTTTGCAGGTAATGTCAGCAGAAGTGACATTCATTTTGCAGATAGTCTAAAGGAGTGCATCTTTGCCATGAAAATCAATTGTGTGTACTTATTTTGGACGTTTAAAGGGACTGAAGAAATGGACATGACACCTGGGTTTTAAGGATTGATGCAGGAGAACAAAATACTGTGGAAATATGGCTTAGCTCACTTGGCACCATCCAGAAAAAGAGAAAGCCAACAACTGAAAAGCTTATGCTCTGTTAGCATAGCTGAAAAACCAGCCAACACTTGACATGCTAGAATTGTCAAAGTTTCCCACACTTCTGATAACACTATGAAAATACTGCAGACAATTATTTACTTCAAGTGCAAAGACTCCAGACCTCATGATGTAGTGGAAAACAAGGGCTTCTGTTACGCGCTGGTTAGAGCTAAGGTATGGGCCTCAGTCTGTGTGTTATTTCACCAACACAGAGGCACTAAAGCTCTACAGAGCAGTGAAACTAAACATTAAAGGGAGACTGAGCACAGCACAGCAGGTTGCAAAAACTTCAGACTCCTGACATCTCTTAGAGTTTTACTTTTGTTTTATGGTAAAATTGACTAAAGTGGTGTGAGTACACTGAGATACAGTATGTTTTTTTTTATTGAATTAAAAACATTTTTCTGTCTTATTGGATGAAAATGCAGCTAAGACAAGGTTGTAGTTAAATGGAAATATATGATGATGTCAAACATCACAATACTTGGCATATTGTAAAATATTCATAATCATAATCAAATAAAATCAGGATTCAAGCATCGTGATAATTCTGTGAACCAAAGCCACTTGTGGTTCCTATCCCACCCCAGTGTTCAGGTCTTTGATTACTGAAGCATATAACAGACTGTACCATTACTCATAATGGTAAAAAAACTGGGGCATTTTGTTGTGCTAAACAACACAGAAGTGAAAGCAACACATCTTTTATATCATGCAAGAAATACTGCCACATCTTTCATTGGCGCTATTATGAATGCAGGTCGATGATGTAGTATTAGGTCCATGGATTTCAGCCTCTTGTTTTGCTGTTTTTGGGTTTACGGGGCAAAAAGTTTTGGAATCCCTGATCCATTGTGCAGATTTAGTGGAAGATACATGTTAAACAACTTTGGTAACTGTTTTGATGGCTATGGTCCTACATAGCCAGCAGTTTTATCTTCACTGCCTTCAAGATAAGGCAAAAAGAAAAGTCGGTTTCCTCTCTTCCCTGCTATCCAGGCCTCTGTGGCTCTAAGTCAGTTAAAAAAGAGACATGAAATTAATGTAATGTCAATGGCGTTTTCTCATGAAACCCCAAGGCACTTAGTCAAAGTCACCTTGCATAGTCCTCTCATCCCCTGACAGCACAGTGAGAGTGAGATGGAGGATGTCTGTCTGCTAAAGCTGTCAGCACGCCATGTCCTTCTTTGGTTATTGGTTGTTATATCAACTTGTTCAGATATATCGTAGACTGGATGCATGTCTGGTGTTTATCTGAGGAGAGACATCATTTTCCATTCAGTCATCTGAGTAGCTCTGCCTATACTGGCGAAACACTTTCTCGGTGAGAGCAGGTTCATCCTGTGGGGTTTTCTTTCCTTTTGATGTCATTTTGGAGGTGATAAGTAGCTTTCCGTCTCCTGGTCCCTGTCTTACAACACCATCCCCCAGCCCAGAAAAAAAGGTGCTAGCAGCGTGGAGGATTGTTTGAACTTGCATTGATCCAATGTGGGATTACAGCTGGGTCATTGGAGAGTTGGACTGAGCTACCAGTCATCAGGGCAGATTAACCACTCGCTGTCTGCCTGGCTGCCATTTCAGTGCATCCTCTCACTGCTGGCTCTCTGCGTGTCCCCACCATGCAGGTCACCGTCGCTGTTTGGACAATGCGTTTTTACATCTTTCTTGACTGAGTCGTTTTTGGTCTGATTCAATAAGTAGGGGAAGTGTACTCCTTAATGTCATAAAATGTGAAAAATGACCTTACAGGGTTTAAGGCTGTAAGCAAATCTATGAAGCATTTACCAATCTAAGTTCCACAATGTCAAGATGTAGGCCTGCGGGGTTTCCTTTGCGCTCCTATATATTTGATTTTCTTCAAACACCTGGAAGGTTTTCATATCCTAATCATTTTAACCTGTCCTTTAAATATTATTTAAATCATACCCCAGGAAGAAAAGTGTCACCTAGAGCAAGGCTTCACAGAGGAAGGGGAAGTATTTTGCAGACTACCCTACCTCTCTCAACATTTCTCAAAGCCTCCTTTTTCCATTTTTTTCCGTTCACATGCCCTTGCAATAGCTCTTATTAATTATATCTCATTAGTTGCCTTGGAAACTGAGGTGAGGGAATGTATAACATGAGTTCAAAGAAACTGAGAAAGAAAAGGGAAAGACAGAAATCATGAGAAAGAGGAAGAAAGAGCCAAAGAAAGGAAGAAAGAAAAGAAGGGAGAGGGTTTAAAAGGAGGGAATGGAGAAAGTGGTTGTTGAGGGATCAGCCGTGTGTCAGATTAGCATCAGGAGACATTAACACTAGTGATGCTGCTGGGGCCACAATCCTGCCTTTCACTG
The DNA here is from genome assembly GCA_036419115.1 of Scarus forsteni. Classification (NCBI taxonomy): domain Eukaryota; kingdom Metazoa; phylum Chordata; class Actinopteri; order Labriformes; family Labridae; genus Scarus; species Scarus forsteni. The sequence continues at coordinate 9,062,502 of JAZDUH010000245.1, read as the reverse complement.
CTGGAGAGCGAGATAAGCGCGCCTGCACAAAAGGGGAAGCTGGAGAGAGAGCGTGAGAGGGCTGGCTTGCCTCCACTCCCCTCAGGCCAACAGCCCCCATTTACAGGTGCAGCACCTCCTGATGAAAGCAAGAACAAAGAGGTTGGATGTTCATTTCCTGCTGCGCCAGTGTCAAGGCTCCATTGAAACAAATCGGTAAAACTGTGGATTTAAGCGGCCTCGCTTTATGTCTCCAGCCTGCCAGCAGCCCTAATCGTAACTGAGCCGCTGTGATGACACTTTGAGTTCGATACACTTTAAAATGTTGTCATGGGTTATTTCACAGAATCGCTGTTTCAATGAGCATCAGATTACGGCGTGAGGCTGTTGCATCGTATCAGAATTGGTCTTGCATATTATTGCTGTTATAGACCTTTAACTCCCACACCAAGAAAACCTGAAGAAAAAAATGTATTTTTTCCCATTAAGATACCAATAGCAACAATCAATGTTTGGTATTTAGCCACCAAATATTTTTGAAATGACTGACCTCTGATTTAGCAGGAAGCCTACTGTGTAAGTAGTAATCACAGAGGTATTAAAAGTTTTTAAATGCTGTCACTTACTGATGAAATGCTCCCCCAAGTGGAAATTAAACTTTACTCAGCTTTTCTCTAAAGAATATAAATGGTGTTTCAATTTTATAAGAGCTTAAAACCTGCAGTTTACATTAATTTCACAGGTTTTCGTCAGTTTATAGGATTGAACACATGCATGAGAGAGCTGAGAACTTGAAAGACCTGTGTTGCACACAGCTCCATATTGCAGTCAGTGCTAGCTGACACTCTATTTGTCTTCAAGTCCTCTGTGCTAGTTATGTGACTGGCACAGAGGTACTTTGTACTTTTTGAAAATGCCATTTTTATTCATTTATTTTACAACATACACGCTTTCATCCAACCCACTCTGAATTTTCAAACTTCTGATGTCAGCATTGATTGCTTTAACTAACTGATAAGCTAACCATTTTATTTCAAGTGTATCAATATCATAATGTTTTTTTTTTTTGCACTTTTGCACTATAAAAATTGTAGCCCACAACGCTTTACAGACAAATACATTAAATTAAGATAAAAGGAAATATATCCCAAACCCATTCCACCCAGCCCCTGAACCAACCCACCTACCCACCTCCCAATCCATACACAGGAACAGTAAAATGCATCATAAATAAAAGATAATTGTAGCACAGGCACATTGTTGTACCCAGTACGCACAGAGGAAACGCCATCTTAAAGGTTTGAGTACACACTGGAGGTTAGGTTATAGTGTAAAAAAAAAAATTATTAAAAAAGTTTATAATGAATTGAAATGAATTGAAAAACTAGAGAAAAATAAAAGGGTCCTGAAATAAGAATTAAAACACTAAAAGGTAGGTCAAGTAAAAGCCAGACTTGAAAGGCAGATCTTCAGGTTGTTTTTAAAAAATCGTTTTATATATACTTTTAAAAGGATACTTTTATTAAATCATTGTAAAAGCACTGACATTAAGATTTTTTTAGTTGTTTTCCCCTTGCATCTGAATAACATAAGCATCTTTGGTCCGTAACAAACACTTTCTTTGTATTTTTTACGTTTTTTTTGTTTATTTTTTTACCCATACATACTTCACTACATACTATTATTTTGTAGCTAGCCACATAAGGCACTCTTTTTCAAGAAATTTCTACTATTCCCCAGATATCCCCAGATTGTCTTTTTGAAATTATTTTCCTAAGATTTAACTCAGGTGTTGGATTTTGGTATGCATACAAGCCCCCCTGTTTCAGCCCTGCTTAAAACAGGCTGTTGTGGTATCTAAATGTTTAATGTCTCATGAGCTGTATCTGACCATGCCCCTCTCAGGAAGTAAATGTGGCCCTGCTTTCTGGCACTGTGCTAGTGATTAGTGCTGACTCACAGCCATGCTCTTCCACTTCCACAAATACTGGCTCAAGGAGTCACCCCAGTAATGGAGGATGGTATATCCCTTCATGACAACACCAGGGGTAATTGTCCAGAGTGTTTGAGTGCACATTTTCTGAAAGGAAGAGCGACCAAAAGAGGAAAAGAGCGGTTCGCTTAAGTTCTATTGGACTGAGGCCTCATGTCAAAATGATTTAGATTTTCCGATTGGAGGTAGACTGGTGTCACACTTGACATATGTCCCACAGCCTAATGGAGGAGAAGCATGCTAAGGTTTATTAAAGTTGTACACATTACCAATAAGATTCATTGCCTGTAAGTATGGTCTCCCAAATGGTTGAACTTGGAGGTAAAGAGTCATTTCTTCATGTATTGTAACCCATGGATGGAGAACTTTGAGACCTGCGATTCGGTCTCATATAACGAGAAAAGTGTTGGAATAACAAGAGAAGGTCTCTGCCTGCTAATTGTAAAGTAAGCAGTTAATGTGCACGTCGTCCAGCCTGTGTAATGATCCTTCCAGTAAACATAATAAGCCAGCAGAGCCAAGCCACAAGAGATGAGCCTCTGTTGTTGTTTAGTCTCGGACTCACAGTCAGGAAGGTAATAAGGGGAAGGATCAGAGGGGAAAGGGTGTCCCAAAGGTGGACCCTCCCTTTCTTCCTCCTCACATCGCTCCCTCTTACTCCCCCCTCTCAGAGGGCATGTAGAAGGGTCCTGAATAACAGGAAGTGGAGGGGCAGGAAGTTGAGTCTTGTCTGCCCACGGCCTGTGGTAGGATACTGAGGCTGACGCTGCCTTCACAGGAAGCACTACTGTCACAGCCTGTGCTGCAGGCTTTGGCTGGTGTCCATCACCTTCACCGGGTGATTCTTTGACCCAAGTTTTATGGCAGTATACAGGTTTTTGTTGGGATGCACAATGTTTTTGACGCAACATGGGTATCAGCAGACAATGGTGGAAACAAGTTACTGGAATTGGCAGATTTGAAAGTTTATGCTAATATTTACAGTCAATAGGTCATCTGTTCATGTCGACAGGATATGAAAAATCATCATAACACATCTCCTGAAGTTTAAAGTATAGAAGAACAACCATACTTACCTGTCCTGTCTTTGAACTTCTGTTATCCCACTTTTTTCTGTGGCTTTACAGTTTATATCTCAACTACGAATAGTTTTTTTTCCTGCAATTGAGAAGTATGAGGTTTTGTCAGTACCCTTCAGCTATTGATTTACACTAAAAGAGAACATTGTTTTCAGGTTTTAGAGTGCTGCTAGCAGTCTTTTAAAGAAGCTGGTAGTGTATTTTTATGCAACTAAACATTTTTTGGAAAACAAAGAATCAAATGTACTTTATTTGCAAGAAAATTTACCATAACAAGGTATTTACTGAGGAGGTATGGCACAGTACCAAGTTGAACTACAATAGAATGGAATGAAACACACTTAAACCAATCATAAAAACATGTTAGAATAAAAAAAAACATATATAAGACTTGAAAACACACACAAAATAAACAATTCAACAGAATAAAAGACACAAAGAAAAGAGCTGTTGCTGCCTGCTGAATGATATGAAAAAGTACATGGTACAATTTTTAATAAAAAAATTAATTAATAAACAAGCAAAGATTGGGCAAGATGAACCACTTCTGTGTCACAGTCATGTAGCTTTAAAGAATATATTTGAGTTGAGTTTAGTTTTCCAAGTTTGATGGCATTGTTATTCTGCTGCAGAAAATCTATGTGGCACCCCAGTCTTTGCTCATTTGGTAAACCATGCAACATAAATCCTCTCTATAATTACCCCTCCCACGGAGGTTATGTTTTTTTTCCCTCATTTGTCTGTCTTTTTCTTCTTTTAGCAGGATAGCTTGAAAAAAAAAACTACCAATAGTTTTTTGATGAAACTTTCAGGAAATGCTGGTCATGGCACACAGAAGCTGTGATTTGAATTTTGAGGTGATCCAAATTCTAGATACAGATGAAAGAAATTTTTTAGAGGATTTGTTAACATTGCGAGAAACTGCATATAGTTTTAGAAATGCTATGGCGAAGTGTTCTGCTCTCAGAGTACTTCTAGGTTACCTTTGAAATACAACAGCAGTTTAGGGAACAATGCTTTAACTCTGTGTTTACAACAGTATATAAGGCCATGCTGGATCCAGTAATTACAATGGGTATTGAGTAGGGCTGAGCGATTTGAGAAAATAATCTAATTGCGATTTTTTCCCCAATATTGTGATTTACTCTGCAATTGTTTTAATGTTCCTCATCTTACAAATTCTTAAACAAACAAATGCAGTAGATCATTTATAGTAAAACCAATATGATATTAAATTAATCTAAGGAAAGTAGATTTGAGAAAAAGTGGAGAAGTGAAGAACAGAAGCAAAATAGGTATGAAATTGTAAAAACTGGGTAAAAAAGATAAGAAAGCGGAAAAAGGTTAATAAATAGGTGCAAAATAGGTATGAAATTGCAAAAAAATTGGGAAAAATTGGCAAAAAAAATCCAAAAGTGGCTTAGGAAAATTGATTATGGCAGCACAATTGGGAATTGAATTTGAAATTAAATTTAAAGAACCATGTAAAGATTCCAAAAATGGTTCTGACAGTGGCCAAAAAAGGATGAATGAGGGCAAAACAGGCATGAAGTTGTAAAAACGGGGTTAAAAAGGGGAAAAAATTAGTCCTTAAGTGGGAAAAAGATGAGTAGAGGTAAAAAATACTTCACAATGCCAAAATGTTAAACACATATTGGGCTAAAAATATTGAACCTTCTGCGATTTGAAAATTGCAACAAACCATATTGCGATTTAATCTAATTTGCAATTAATTGCTCAGCCCTAGTATTGAGCATGTTTTATTGATTGTAAAGGGCCAGGCCAGTCAACAAGCCTCCTCGTATCTCCTTGCTGTGTCTTCAGGGAGGACGAGCAGGCCGACTGGCCCTCCTGTCACTTGACCAGTCTCACACCTTGTGTCAGACGATCACAGCAGCCCTGGTCAGATACAAACCCAATGCTGCCCTGTTGTAGACACTGTGTGTTTCAGAACTGCATGTATTCAACAGATAGTGCAGTAAGGAGGGCCCTTGTGCTGTTAGACATATCATATTGACTTTCTGTCAGGCTGATGGTCGTTTCTATGGTGGCATGTTCCCCCAACATTCATTTGTATGTGATAATTGTTTGGTAAGCAACTTTCAGAAGTACTGGGCAAGGTTTTTTCAAAGAGGACCAGGTAGATCACGTCAAGGTCTTTCAAATGGACATGTTGACAATGATGGAACTTGAGTTTGAGACCAAAACAGAAATCTCTTAAAAAAACAAATCAAAAACCAAACAAACAGCCACCGTCTCCGTGTGGGAGTCTTTGCACTGAGGAGGCTCAAACATGTCCCTCCCTCTAATCTCGGGCAGAGGCAGTACCATCCCATCTGATCTGTCCTCAGCTCTTTCCGAATCCCTTCACGGGAAGTCTCTCTGCTCCTCGTGCCCTCTCTGTGGTTCTTGAGGACCAGCGTTCACATTTTATAAAACACAACATAAATAAGATTTGTGTGTTTTCTGGCCCTTGGTTCACTGTAAACTCAATTTTTGGATAAATCCTGAGTGAGGATTTTCAGAGACTGTTTACAGCATTTATGTGAAGATATGAAAAAGGCGTTTTGGTCTTAAAATGTCACACTGTGCACAAGGTTCTCTCCTGTGTGAGGTTACTGTTGTGTCTTCTCTCTAATGTGTGTGTTGTGCTACAATATTTGTTGCTTAACTACTGCTAGTTTCAGGATTGATAACTTGGTTGTTTACACGTGTACTAGGGCTGGGTGATATGGCCTAGAAATAAAATCCCCGATTTTTTTCCACAACACTCGATTTAAGACTTTAATCGATATTTCCCTCCCTAAAAGAAACAAAACTCCCAGTGACATAAAAATGAAACAAATCTTGTTTTGCCTTTATGTTGTCTAAAAGTTTCCCTCTTAAAGTCAAAAGCTGTGTTTGAAATCGCTCACTATCATGGATATAGTGCACTAGATAGTGTGTTCGCCATTTTGTAGTGTTGTTCTAATTCTCAGTAGTTAATTTCATCCACTATATAGTGCACTTTCAAAATACCCACAATGCACAGCAAAAAGTGAGTGTACATATTGTACTCCCATGTACCACAATGCAATGCGGTCGTGTTTTTCCGTAGAAGAAGAAGAGAAGAAAGGCCGTTAGGCGCTGCTTTCATTCAAAAATGTAAAAAAACGTTAACGTATCTTTAACACGTTCGTAGCGTAGCTCTTTGGCGTCTTTTAGCGGCTGTAAACAGCTTCAAAATTTGCTACTTATCCTCCCTAGTGCCGGTTTATTTACGTGAATTTTGGTGCATCCACTTCCATCACAGGAATAACCGGTTCATCAGCTGACGCAACAACGTTTAGAAAATTTCAGTGTAGTGTCCGAAATGTCGTTGGGTCATTACCTATGTAGTCCACTATTTCATTTACACTACATAGGGGATAGTGAGTGAGTGAATGAGGGGACGATTTTGAACACAGCTAGTGTCTGGGTCATAAAATGTTGATTATGTAGTATAAACATTGGCAGGTTTGTCTGCATGAACACTAAATGGCTGGGGTATTTTTACTATATTAGCATGAAACTCTCCGATTAATATTTAATCTACTTAAATAACAAATACAAGCCTATAAAAGTGCTTGTGCAAACCCTACAAGGAGAACCATCATAAAAATTGTATTTTTTTTTTTCAAAAATTGCAACCACTTACAATTGGGCTAGTCAAAGGAAAAAAATCTCGATTTTTAATTTTTTAAATCTTCTGCAGAAAATAATTCGAATTAATCGATTTAATCGATTTTTTGTCCAGCTCCAACGTGTACACATAAACACAGTTGTATTCCCAATATGTTCCTGCTTTAGACAACACTAACAAAACACAGCTGACCTTTTTGACCAAAAACAGTGCAAAACATTGTACTTAAATTGGTTGATGTGCTGCACAAGTAAGAAGTAACTAAGATTTGAAAATTGTTTGTGTACTTGCTGTCAATGCTGGCCAACATTCTTGACACACAGCAGAACTAACTTTGTTGTTATTGAGGTATAACTTTAAAATGCTTTTAAATTAAGCATCTGTGCATATTTAATGGGCTGAAATCACAGCTCTGGGGTTGTCCTGCTTCTATTTTCAAGCTGTGTGTGCGCCCTTTCCCCTATACTCTTTTTACTTTATCTCTTTGTCTCCGTTTCCTACCCAAAGCACAAACACTCAAACACACACAGAGGGGGCACATGATTAAGGCCATCAACAGATACTTTGTCCTGCTCTAACACTCTTGAGAAGACACTAACATGTAGTCTGTTACAATGCCGGCATTGTTCTTTCTAATCTGACCATCCTCTGACATATCTGTCTGCCCAGGGGTGCCTGCTGAAAATTCTCCACCAAGTGCTGAAAAAACAAACTGTATTGTTTGGTCTATGGCTAAAATGATAAGAAAAGATGATTCATAGATTTTGACAAAATAGATTATAGAAATTATGTTTTTTTTTAGGAAGATGTAGCTTTTGAATAACTTCTCATGACTGTGGAGTCTGAGTTTGTAGCGCAGCACACCTGCAGACTGAAGGCCCTCTCAGCCTGTCATTTTGTATCCATGTTAAAGTCATGACATGCCCCTTTGTGCCTGGAGAGCTGAACTGTCCTGATGTGACAGCCTGTGTGTGTAAAGAAGGGAAGAAATGTGCACATATGTGTGTGTGAGAGTGTCTAAACTTTAATGTTAAGTTTTAAGAGACTATTAAAAATGAGAAAAACTGCACATTTTGAAGCAAATGGTTGTGAATTAGGGTGGCATATCATCCCATTGAAATTGTAAGGTATTGTTTGCAGTCAGAGCAGTTATGGGATAAAGAGCTGAAAACTTTTGGTATTCAAACCAGAAAAACTGGTCAAACCTTTTGAATTATAGATGTAATCTTCCAAAAATTGATTAAAATTCAGATCAGACCTTAAACACCTAAGTAATTTTAGAGGTTGCACAAGAATATATTCACACATCTCAGTTTTAACAAGCATTTTGGATGCTACCTCTTGACTCCAAGGGAGCATCAGATCCCTGATATGCTCACATAATTGTGAACCCATTAAAGGAGTGGATCATTATTTTAAAAGTGGGGTTGTGTAAGGTTCATGTTGATATTACGCAGTTGCCACAGTGATTACAATCAGCTTTGACCTTGTAAGTAAGAAGCTGGAACACAGGCAAGGCCCTATGTTGCTGCTGTAGGGGCCAAAACTCTGAGTAATCTTGTGCATTTCCTGTAAGAATATACAAGGGATTTACTCATCAAACATAGTTTTCAGTATTTTATAAAGGAAATAAGTCATTGTTTATTTTTAACACTTTCTGCGTGCACCTCTCTTACCACCTCAAGGATGTCTCGGATACGGCTTCAAAAGAGCTGAGCCTCCTCTGACCTCGCTTGAATTCAAACAGTTCTCCGTCTGTTTGTGTGAGTGTGTAAATGTTGAATGAACAAATTTCTCCCTGGCCTGTTGTGATGTGGTTTGGGGAAATTCTTTGCGGGGGTTTAGGCGGTTTCTCTCCTGGCTCAGACAGCCGTGCGTGGGTAGTTAGCGAGGTGATCTCAGTCGAGCTTTCTCTCCAGTGGAGCCCCGATTCAGACAGCCAGACACCATAATGCCAGTCCATTTGTAACCCATAATGACTGTGTGCCACTGGAACTGGTCATTTTAGTTTTCGCTGCCAATTCGGCCCCTGGCTTCCTCCCTTCACAACTGCTGACTGCATCTAATGGCCCGGGTTGTTAACCTTTCTACATTTATATTCAGGGGAAATGTAGTTGTTTAGACATTTTCTATTTGCTGGGTCTAAGTGATGGATGCGCCTCCAGGGAAGGGGCTATATCTCTTCTTGTAGAGAAGCAGAGGCAGGACAGAGTTAGATGTTCCCCTGGGCTCAGTGTGGTTGGAATAACTGGCCAAGTTACACGCTCATATGGGAATACACTCCACCCCACCACAACACCATGACTCCTCCTCTACCCCATGGCTCCTTGTCAAGCCCAGGAGATTTCAGCAACTGTCACCCCGGACTGGGTGCTCTCTTAATCATCTTAAGGGCAAAGCTGGCATTAAGGTGGGTCAGCTCAGGAAGAGTTAGGGAGTGTTGCTATGTTGTCTTTGCAGGCTTGGTGAGACGACAGACTTTTTTTTAATGAAGGTGAACATAGCCTCAAGCAGTGCTGGGCAGTTAGACTCTGTGTCTACTGCAGGGTGGGAATCACCAGTGGCCACACAATATGATATTGTCATGGGACTTGAATCCTGATTCAATTTTATTGTAGTTCGTAGTATTTTATGATATGCTGAGTATTGCAGTAGTTATCATTGTGATATGTTGTGCTTTAGAAATATAGGGTGTTGGTAGCGCAGTTGAATAGTGCACTTGGTAAGCAATTGGGAGGTTGCAGGATTTGTCATTTAAAAAGGAAAAAAGGACACAATTCTATTTGATTGAATAAGAAACATATCTCAGTGTATTGACAAAACCTTAGTTTTATTAAAAATAGGAATACAACTCACAGGCTGATGTCCACATGTTGCTATTTAGTAGAACCTGCTCTGTTGTGCTTATCCTCTCTTCAGCTTTTAGCTTTACTGCATTTGTAGCTCTTCAGTACTACTGTGTCCTTAACATAATCAAGAGACAGAGGCCCTATAATGTATCCACAGCAGTCTACAGTTGCTGTTTGTTTTACCCTGGCAACGCAACCTGAGTTTCAGTGCACCCATCATCAGTGCACACATCATTGTGCTGCTCTCTATAGCATTTGCATGTTTTTTTGAAATCGCTCTGAGGGCATAACTTTTGCTTGGGATTGAAATTAACTTAAGCAAATTGAAGCTGATGAATCATGTCCCACCACTATTAGCACCTGTAAAACAGGAACTATTTCCTTTAAAAAGTTAAGGTTGAGTCACTTCCTCAAAGCAGACATCAGAAGTCATTAACCTTCTGTGTTGAGTCAGTAAGGCAGAATTAACATTGACAAATGTGACGCTGTTCCAAAAGTTGAATATTTTGTAACAGAACCCAAATTCATGCTGCAGTTTCAGGCTGTAATATTTTCCCAAACAAAAAAATAGACAAAAAGAGCTTTTAATGTGGAATAATCATAACACAGCTACAGTGGTTTGACTGTGAGAACATACACATTATTATGCTGCTTTGTAAAGCTGGAGCCATATTTCATGACTTAAACTGTTCATGTTCAAAAAGAGGAGATAAAGTGAACACCTTGCTGCTCTTTCTGAATATGTCTGAGAACAGAAACTTAGCCCTCTGGTTCTTTGAAGATGCCAGAGAAGTTATCATTCAGTGTCACATAAACTTTCTAAACCATTTCCCTCCTCGCTCTGTCTCTGTTTTGTCCTCTTGCAGATTGTGTTGTGCTGAAGAAAGAAGACAGAGCGTAAACCAGAAGACAGACTGTAGCACAATGTGCTAGGAGAGAGGGGAACGAAATTGTGTTGTTTTTCTGATATTGTCGAGGTGTCAGAGACCAGAAAGGACCTAGCCATGGGGCGGAAGAAGATACAGATCACGAGGATCATGGATGAGAGGAATAGGCAGGTGAGTGCCACAATGCAATCCTTCTACTGTGACATTATATCTGTTTGGGTGTTAACTTACAGTTTGACACTAAATACATTTTAACATGTTAGTCTGAAGTAAATCCTAAAATATGTTTTACCTGAACTACTCCGTTTGATTGGCAAACTTTGGCCAGGATGTTAACAATCAATACATAGCATAACAGAAGTTTTTACTTTTGGATTTTAAAAGCATTATGAATAAGAGCAAGTTTGAGTACATCATATACAGTGTGTAACCCATGATCCAGCAATCCTGAAATGTATATCCTATTTCTTTTTAATTTAACTGGCGTGGACATGTTATTTAAGCATTTCTTACTAGATACAAAGCAATTCTGCCTCTAGAGCAGTGTGTGTGTGTGTGTGTGTTTACACATCACCACATAACTTTGTACTTTTGCATCCAAAATGTTTGCCCTCAGACTCACCTTTGTGGTCTTCCTTGGCCAGCTCCAGTTTGGTTGTTCAGATTACAAAGATACAACCTGTATTTTTTTATTTATTTGTTTATTTAACAGAGGCCATGCAAGACAAGGACTGTCAAGCCAGAGTTAGCTACAAGCTAATTTACATCTGTGGTCCCTGGGCAGGAAACAGAAAAATATACAATACAGTAATAAATATACAATACAACAATAAAAAACAATAATAAAATACAAAAGTTATAAACCAGATAAGTTAGCATTTAAAATAACAACATTCAATAATAGTCCATGGTTAACTGTACAGTATAGTGAAGTTTTAAAAACCCAGTAACTTTTAAGGGTCATATTTTGTGTTTTGTATGGCGTTTGGCAGGTTTTACATGCCCCTTCTATGTAATTGAGAACTTCTATACGCAAAAAAATCCTCATTATCAGGACTTCTTTCTTTCCTGCCACTAGCTGCCTGAAACGGCTGATTTCTCTAGCCCCCCAAATTGACCTATGATTGTGACATCCTACTGCTGCTACATCAGCAGTAAAGACCATATGCTGGGTGACAAACTGTATCTACATTTTAAAATTTGCAGCATAATTTATGGGAGAATTAGATGTTTTTGATTTGTTTAAACAAAAAATGTATAAATGAAAGAAAAAAATTTGGTTTTTCAACTATGAGTTTAGAAAAATCTGCGTATCTGATATCAGCAGAGGTCCACTTGTCCAATCATCGGTAATAACCTCAGCCTGACTTAATACTGCATGTAAACACAACTATTGCTCTTGATTTACTTCATCTTTTGGCTTGCTGGCTGGTTATCCATTTATCTTGTGGTCTTGCCATCTATCATCTATCTTTGACCACCAAGGTCTTTTTTACTAGATTTAATTTTTAGGCTTTCATGCTTTGATTTTAAAAACAGGATAGCAGATTGAGTTGATCATTAAGAAAGTGTTAAAAGAAGCCACAGCTTGGATTTTAACCCAGGCCGTCAGCTGTAAGAACGTGGTCCTCTTCACATAATGCAAACAGATAAAGCCACTTGGCTATTGGTGCCTCCACGCAGTCACTTTTTTTCACATTTCAATAAGGCCAATATTGCCGTCAGAATTTATTTTATCTTACAACATGGGTTGTTTGTACCCTTTTGAGTTTATCAAACCTTTCTCTACCTGTCTGGATTTTGCAGTCGTCTTCTGTCTTCCTGCCCTGCCTGAGTTCAGCGGCTGTCATTGTGTGCATGGATCTAAACAGACATACCTCCCTCCCTAAAGTCTCCGCCAGCTGAACAGGGACCATGACATTTCTTTGTCAGTGCGGTCATATTTACAGACATGATTCCCCTGCCACCCTGCAATTTCAGCCAGAGAAGTTGATGAGGCAGCAGGAGCGCCGGGCTGCAGCGGGGGCCTCATGGCGTGGGAGTAAGCTGAGGGTAGCGAGAAGCACAGCGGGCCGCCTGTGGCCTCCCCACACTGTAGGGCTTGTCCCCTGGCCTGGAAGTTTGGCTGGGACCCTTTTTTTTTTTTTGCTGAAGCCCTGTGTGTTTGCAGCTGTTTGGTAGTAATTAGACGCAGCCACAGCACCACAGCACCCTCTCATTTGCAGGGTGGGTCAGCAGGACACACAGCACCCTTCTCTGCCTTGGCTATGCTGGTCCTAGCTAGCCGCAGAGAGGGAGAGAACTGAAATTCACTGTCTGCTCTTGTTAAATATAAACTCCTAAACAGCAAAACACTTTCAAAACAGCTTGGGTCTGTTAGAAACAAGAATAACAGGCTGGGGTATATTTAGAGGAGGATGGTTTTGTCCAGAAGAACACAAGATTCCTCTTTCGGTCACTTATATAAACTTGTGAATATTCATAGATTTTCTCAGAGTCATCATACTTCAACTGGCAGGATAAACTTGTCAAAAGACTTGAACCGCTGAAACGATTGCAAAACTTGGACATTTTCTTACATAACAAGGAAAAATTAATCTATTTGCGTAAAATACCCCTTTTAGGCCAGTGATCCCAAATGGTGACCCATGGACCAGTTAATAGGCTGTCAAAGACCACTGACAACCGGTTGCCAAAGAGTAGACTGTGCCAAAGAGTAGACTGGTCAGCCGATCAGAAAAGACGAGACTATGTGGGAAAGGAGATCTTGAATTGATAGGAGCTCATAAAAAGCATCTCAGACAATGTAAGAATGAAGGTGGATCAGGAGTACTCAGCTTGTGAAAACTGGCAGTTCTTTAAACTTTAGATTGCACAGCTACTTTTGCAGTCATAAAAATTGCAGGTATAAATCCGAGTGAAGACAAAATACGACCTCATAAGCTTTTATGTGTATCCCTGATCCACCTGTATTCTGAGTCTGTCTGTTCCTGACACTTTAAGGTCCCCATTCCTACACGGGCCCAGTCCTCTATGATTGGTTGGCTGGTCTTTTCTGGAGTGACTGATCAATTCAGTGCTGCTTGGTACCATGTTCTCCTCAAATCTGTGTTCATACATCAGTCTCTTTTTAGCACATGGCTTGCCACTCTGCTGATGATACCACGGAAGGGCATAACACTGGTATGTCTGTTCACAGCCTGGGGGATCGAGTTATTTTAGCAGTAAGCAGCTGTGTAGAGATGAAAAGGTGTGAATTGAGGTATAACAATTACTGGTGTTACATTCTTTCCCTTTGCACAAAGTTTAATGAAGGTACTGCAATATTTCCCCTCTTGAAAGTAAGATGATATGGTGCTAGCTTTCTGAATCTGTCTATAACTGTGTGGCTAACAAATCAGCCCAGGACAAGCCAGAACTCCACACTGTGGGGGGATTATCAGAACTTCTGGTCTTTTTAAACTGGAGGGTGGCAGAAGGCTGTGACTGCTTTATGCTGGTATTCACACAGTACTCAAAGTCCTTGGACAAGAGGGGCAAAGAAGGAGAGAGAATTACACCAAACAGGTTGTCATCTGTGAGCAGAGTGATTGGGTTAGCTGTCTCATGATCCATTCTTTATTTTTCATTTACTAAGGAGGGGGTGAGGAAACACAATTTGCTGTATTGTTTCACAGAAAAGTGTGGCTGCAGAGAGACTTGATGCTCATTATTAATGTGTCTCCCAAAGCTGAGTGTTTGCATCAGATTTTAAATGTCTCACTGTGTAATTTGTGAGGAAGTTTATCAGCAGAGACCAGACTTTTCTGCAAGCATTTGCTCCGTTTTAGCTTGCTCAGCAGAGAATCTGCTCTGACAATAGGCCACCCTGCTTAAATAAAGCTTTGGTGTAAAGTGATGTATGCCTGTGTATGTTCATCTCTCTCTCTCTTTCACTCTCTTTTTTTCCTGGGCCGTGAAGCGCACAGTGCCATCTCCCCCTAGGGCACGCTCCTAACCACGAGGGAATAGCCATTAGCATATGCTCCCCATTGTCGGGAGACAATTTGAATCTTTATCTACGCCGCTCTGCTGCTAGCCATCCAAAATCATTGCATTAAAATGAAAGAAGTCCCTAAGTGGGCTAATTAGATAGAATTGTTATATGTGATGTTGTGTGGGGACGGGACAACTGGGGCTCCTGCGCATTATCACTGCAAGTACTTTAGGAGGGCTGTTAACCTTTGAGGATTTATAAGACAGAGTGTGCCAAAGGCCGAGGAGGTCTGTAATTGCACAATCTATCAGCAGTTGTGAGTGCAGAGAGGAGACAGACAGCAAACCTGGATGATAGTTTTTTTTTATAGTTATGCCTGAAGTTTATTATAGATATAGTATCACAACTTAAAATAGATGTAAGAGGTGCGAGGATTATTAATTAAAAACATGTTTGATATGTTGTTTACATTCATCACCTTTATTACAGCTTATGCTTGTTCAAAGTTAGGTGCCTCCATTTTTTACAGAGTAGCTCAAGTCACAGTGCCTTTACACCGAAGCGCTGCAGCAAGGTTCCACTATACAGGTACATCTCAAAAAATTAGAATATCATTAAAAAGTTCAATATTTTTCATCACTCATTTCAGAATTTGAAACTCATATATAGATTCATTACAGATAGAGTGAAACATTTTAAACATTTATTGCTTAAAATTTTGGTAATTCTGAAATGAGTGATAAAAAATATTGAACTTTCAAAATGACATTCACAAATCTACTGCGAGCCTGCAATATCTGTATCAGTTCACTTACTTATTACGATTTGGATCACACAACGCTGCAACATAGTATGCCCTTCATACACACAATGGCAGGCTGCAATATCTGTATCAGTTCCCGCTGCAATACAGTTTGGATTCACGCGACAGCTGAATCAGCATGCCTCCTTCTTTCCAGTATCACACCTCTATTACTACCTCTGGAGAAGGAACAAAGAGGGGGTCAACTCTTGCCTCATTCTGTCTCTGCAACATTCACAGCGGAGGTGAAACATCACAGAGGGATAAATATAATGCCTTAGATCAACAGTATGAATTGGGCTATTGAGGCATGAAGGCAGCAGAGGTCTGGTTGTGCAAATGGAAGAATGAAAAAGAAAATTTCCAGAATTTCAGCCCTTTGCCGGACTAAAGATTAGACACTTGTTGTATTCTGTCAGCTGTGGTTCAGTTATTACAATTCAGAGCAGCTTTAAACTTGTACATAAGTGTGCCTTTGCTGTGTACTGAAGACATGAAGGCAGCAGAAGTTCTGTCATGCATACTGTAGGATCTAAAGAGAGTTCCTGGCCAATGCCCTGCAGAAGTGATGATGGTTCTGCAACACAGTGGCACAATCACCAGGCAGATCAGTGCCTGATAGAAAGCATACAGCAACACAGCCAAAGGGTTTTGTCTCCTAATTAAGTTTTTACTAATATTAGTATTTCTGACTTGGAAAAAATGCAACAACTTAAATTACCTTTCAAATTTGGAAAAGCTTCCTTTTTTTGTAACAGCTCATCTCATGCAAAGCCTTACAAACAATATAAAAATAAGGAAGGTCAGAAACCACAGTCTGTTTGAGTTTAAGACAATAAATGGATAGATCGATCAAATAGGCTGACTGACAGGTAAACAGACTCACAATGCAGACATGGACCAACAGACGGACCAAAAGATAGACGGATAGAAAGAAAGACAGGAAAACATTGATGGACTGATGGAAAGGTGGAAGAACAGATTTATGCATGGATGGACATGCAGACAAACCAAATGGTAGATAGTCTGATTAGCATCCAAATGGATAGTCAGACGGACAGATAGATGATCATGAACAGAAAGATTGATTGACAACTGGATGGGGATGTATATTGACAGAGATGAAGACAGTCAGACCAATAGATAGATGTAATGATATCAAGACTCGTAGGTCGATAGGCAGCCAACAGACCAATAGTCTGATGAACGTGCAGAGGGATGACTAGTTGAGAGAGGGATGGATGGACCAAAGGACAGATGTACATATGGACAGAAATACAGACATGAACTGATATGAACAGTCAGAAAGATGAAAAGATATTTGTGTGTTTGTAATTATGAAAGACAAATCATTAGATGGATACATTGATTGTTGACAAATGGATGGAGGGACAATATGACAGAAAGACAGACAAGTAGATGGACAAATAGATAGACAACAGACAGACAGACAGACAGATCAACCCACCAACTGACAGACAGTATTCCAAAACTGACATACATTTATAAAACTTCAAAATTTTCTGCTCTGAAATAACCACAAATACAACAGATTTTTCAAACTGTTTTGGAAACTTTAATCAACATTTTAAAAATTTTGGATCCCTCCAAGTTTTCAGAGGAGCTGTCATGGTTTGCATAAATCCAGGGAGCGCACATTTGTCCTGTTAGTTATTGTAAGAAGCAGCTGTTATAGCTCAGTGAGCAGTGTCTAGTGACGTCCTCTGGATGCCATTAAGCAGGCTCACTGGGGGTAATTGCCCAAGTCATTAAAAGTTTGATGATTTTGCTGCTGGGTGGAGGGTTGCCTGCCCTTGCTGAAGCTCATTTTGGATTTTTAAAAAAAAAAAACTCTGGCTCTTGAGTTGCCTGAAGGCACAGAGCAGCTCTCTGTCTGTCTCGCTTTGTCTCTGGGGAGCAACACCTCCCACAATTCAGCCTTCACCTAATCTTGAAATCTTCAGCGGCCGTCATTATACCTCAGACAGGTAAAGAGGTGGCTGATAGACCATGAACAGAACAGAGGAACGCTGTTTGATGTGACAGGAAGTGCATGTATTATCATGATAGCTTTCATAAAGTGGCGCTGAAGCAGCAAAATGTGGAGTTGGAGATTGATTCTTTGTGTTACAGAGAGGGAGTGCGTCACAAAAATTGGCACACTTTTGAGTAACCCTTAATTATTCATGCTTTTGTCAACACAACGCACTCACCAATGATAATTACAGTTTTCACAATATTGAACAAGCCCTGCTGAGATCATTCCCCTTGTTTAAAACACAGATTTCTATGGAGATATATCTTTGTTTTGTTAACTAGCACGTCACTCTCTCCACTAAACAGGATCAGTCATGGCTACTGGAGGTTTCAAGGTCAATCCCACTCAGTGGACGAGGCCTTTGCGCCCTCAGTTGTCCAAATAGGGATCCTGGGGCAGTCCTCTCTCCCAGTGAGAGCTGATCCGCGCAGACAGTCGCACTGGCCTCGGCTTGTCTCCCAGGCCCACACACTCTGGCACCACATAGCCAGGGCAGCAGCCACAGGGCCCGGGTCACTCTGCCAGCTGGTGCCAGACCTCACTGATTCTCCATCCCACTCTCATATCTGCCATGGGGGTCGTCTGAGGTTACACAAGGTTCTAATAAGGCCGGCAGCTCCTCACTCCTCCGAAGGTGTTAGTGACTCAGGCATCTCCTGCCATGAAGCAGTCACAGCTGCACTCTGAGTCCCAGATGTCTTGTTTGTCTTCTTGGCACCTCCGCCTGTGGACAGACATTGATAGACCTCATGATTGACACTTCTGCTCTGTGTGCTGGTATTAGCCGGGGTATTTTGAGGCGTGTGTCTTTATACATTGTAGAGTTTTCTATTGCAGAGGGTATGGCGGGGATGAAAAGAGTAAAAGCATCAGTTGAAGGCCTTTTTTTTGTTTTATATTTTTCAAGCATCATTCCAAATCTTTGGGAAATGTTTTAACATAGAGGGTTGTTATAGTTAGCCCTTAAGGTTATCACAAAGCAGCTACCTCTGCTTTTGAAAATGAAACCAATGCAGAAATGCACAAATCTGCTGTTTCTTGGTTGTCTGCTTTAGATTGGCAGCATGATCAAAAGAAGTCAGGGGTGCTGATGGCCCTGCAGTCATTTCCATGTGCCCCGAGTATGAAGGCTTTTGTCTTTGTCGTTTGTGCTCCATGCAACCTGTAACCTTTCCCACTCTTTGTCCTCACTTTTCAAGTTTAAACTGTCCTATTCTATTGACTAAAGGTAGACATGCCCAAATCTACAATATATGTACAGATGCGTGTTTATAGCCTGGTTAGAAGTACTGATGTGGTCAGAATAGTTCACTTCTTAATGGGCACACACTGAATAGGGTCTAACTTTTTTCTGTAACTGATCTGTGTGTTTTATGGCAGATTTGTGTTATGGGTGACATAACTGAAAGCCTGCATGCTGTATCTGTTTGTCAGGAGACTTGAAACCCACCTCATCTTTACCTCTTTGTCATTAAGTTGACTGAAAGGTAGAGATTGTGTTTTCAGAATGGCAGCTGCAGTGGATCAGCCTCAAACGCTCATGCTAGTGTTGTAATGCAGATAATAAAAAGGTATTCAGGGAGCAACCACTTATTTTTAGTCTCTATAAAGCCTTGGTTCCCAGTCTGGGGTCTGGATCCTAGAGATAGCATAAGGTCTTTCAGGATTACATGTTATTGATTACTTAATAATAATAACACAAAAATACTTTGTTCAAAGGTGTTTTGCATCACATTTGGATTACATTGTGATGAATTAATTTAGAGAGATAATAATTTTGGACATTGTATCACTTTGTTGTGTGGATCCTGGGGTAATACTTTTTAAATGCAAACAGTGGGCCCTTCAGAAATATGTGAGGAATCTTTGTAGCCCTTGTCAAAATCCCTACTGATGCTCATCAGTAAGTCAGCTATGCTGCACACATTTCCTTTGTTTTTCAGGAGAGTGAAAGCATGACAAGCTTTCCTCTGCCTTTTATTGGCTAATATTTGTTCTTTCCTTGTAAGAATATTAAGATAAAACTATCAGAAGCTAAATAGGACTGGTCATACTTATCGATTCACACAGCAGGCAGTAATAGCATGGTGTGGTATTGTGTTGATTTTTCTAATTCTGGAGTTGGTACTAAATTGATAGTTTAGAATAGTGCCAGTATCTAAACGGGTAAAGAGAAGAAACAGCCTTGAAAATGTCTGCACAGACCATTTGGTAGTGCTTCAATTGTCTGCTTTTTAAAGCCAGAGGGCAATATTGAACAGTTCACTGAGCAAAGAAGACGGAAAAGATTCAGTGTCTTTGCCTGAGACAAAGACACTGAATCCTGTTCCATTCCTTAACTGAATCAGAGTTAGGGAATGGTAGAGAAATGGAGCTCCAAAATTTGTGTTATTCAGTTCAGCTCGTATCAGATGTGTTGGCATGGGCATAGCATGGGTACCCTCTGAGGCAGCCTCTGTCAACCTGCTTTCATAATTTCATCATCATGTTTACTACCAGAGGTCAAGTAGCAAAAGGTGATTAATGATTTGCGAATACAACAGGACTGTTTCCGCTGCACTAAATATGCCAGAGGTTTGCAGCACAAGCCTTTTCCTCTTTCCTGAGAGGGTTTATTGTAGGCATCACTCAGACTTAGTCCAGTATTTCTACCAAGTATAGCTATCATTACATGCTTATTCGCAGGACTCTGGTATTACTATACATGTATGTACTGCTATACATGGCCTGTGGTACAGCATGTTGTGATACCATGCACAGGGTGATACATCACATTTTTTTAAAAGTAATTCTTAAGTTTGAACCCACAATGTTGTGCCTGCTGTCAACAAGCATTCAAAGGTTGAACTTCTATTCAAGTTTGTTTGAAGCATTATATTGATTCTACTTTGGAAAACATCAGTACAGCAATATGCAGCAAAATGCTGGTTTATTGATATTGTCTTATCTTAATACAATTACAAAAAGAAATGCCTGTTAACTATGTTGACCATTTTAGTAACTCACTTTTTTTTCTAAATTACAACAGGTAGGCTTAGATTCTGCAAAAGACATTTGATTATTTAAAAAATATATTTACAATATATTGATATTTACACATGTTGACTGAGAGTCACATCAGTAAGAGCCCTAATTATGTCCGATTCAATAGAGGGAACATGTATACCTACTTATGATGCAGCATACTGAGGTACATGTATTGTTTTTAATAGAAAGAGAACACCTTGACAAAAAAAGACATGTCAGAACTGATTCACCAGGCCCAATTAAAGAACAGTAAAATGGTTATGCTGATGACGTTTTGAGAGGATGGCGTATCTGCAGAAAGTTTGAAATGAGTTTCTAATACCTATTTCATTTTGACATCGTGTGGGCTTTTTAAAGGTCAGACTGTTCAGCCTGGCACACTAAGTGAAATTCTGGTTTAGTCTCTGATTCATCCACCATTGTGCAAGCTGTAATAAAGACATTATCAAAAGTACAAAGAGTTGGAATAACTTTACTGTTTTGCTAGAATTATATAGCTTCCTGTCCATTCACACATTTCTTAGTACTGCAGCACAGTGATCTTGAACTTTTGTACTACAAAGCTTTACAACTCTGATGCTAATCCTGCCTTTGTGAAATACATGAATTAGTCATGGGCTAGACTACATGTGTATCACATCTCTCTATAGGAGCGACTCACATTTAAAGACCACATTGGTTGTCTCTGTGGGTGTCTCTGACTTGGAAAGCTCCTTCCGTAAACCTCCCACTTGACCTCAAGGATGTCTGTGGTTTTCCACCGTCTCACCATTGGCCCCAGAATTTATCTTTGTATATGCTGGTCTTTATGCTCTGACACGTTTGTGTCATGACTTTTAGTTGAGAACTTTCATTTTGAAAGAGAGGTGCAAATGGCAAACTGCACAAAACACAGCTCCTTTTGATTCCTTTTAAACTTGATAATACTCTCAGTGATCATGTCTGCTTTGAGTCGGAAGGTTTAGTTGTAGTTCAAAAGAAAAAACTTTAATTTTCCCCTCTCAGCTGAATGCCTGCCAAGTTCCAGCCAACTTCATCCCCAACTCTCTGGGGTGTGCCTGATCTATAATAAAAGCTCATTCATGCAACTGCAGGGTGACTCCATGAGAGGGCGCTTCCCTCACAAGAACACATCCTTTGGGTTTTGACCTTTGACATTCTTAGTTAACCATACTCTATGTTTTTGTCATGTTGTTGTTGAGATCTCATTACAGTGGACAGGCCCCAGCATGTTCCAGTTAGGGACCAGGAAAGACTCAGCCAAGACTCAGCCAATGAAAGTGGGAATAATGTCCTTGGCTCCTTCTCTATATGGTTATGATAATTTATATTGCTCATTGGCTCTGGACCATTTAGTATCAGTAATGAAAAAAACAAATTAGAAGCTGAAGGGTTTGTCGTATTTTAAATATATATATATGTTTCACATCTGCCTGTGCAGCTTGACTGTTAATACTTTACTCAGTCTTTTCTTCCTGTTACAGCTTTTTTTGTGATTGCAAACTCACCCAACCTCATTTTGAATAAAGCAACTGATTCTGACCTTTTGAAATGCGTGTTACTGGAGGAAGCTCAAGGGATGTGAGACCAAAACAACATTCTGATGTGGAATGAGACAATTTAAAGATCAGGACTTATAAAATACCCATCAATTATCAATACCGGATCAACACACATTGATGACTGAAGAGCAGAACACACATCATCAGTGCTCAGATCTAACATTTTGGTGTTAGAGTTTAATTAGTTAATATGTTAACTGGTGACCTTCAGCTGACTGGGATTCTAAATGTAATTGTTAAGGTGGCTGTTGGAACCCTGTGGTCCATGTGCACATGTCTTTGCCTGCTTTTTAATTGTAATGTCAAAATATATGGTGTATATTTAATAAAATATGAAGCTAATACAAGCACAGCCGAGGACATACTCCGTGCTAAGTGACCAAATTAGGTTTTCCCTAATCAGACTGATGTGCAGTAATGTGCCACATAGTGTTTCCGGGATATGGGCTCATGCCTTCCACTGATCCTGCTTTACATAGGAGTTACATTTGTTTTGCACAGCTGTTGGTTTGTACATACCACTTAGCTAGTCTTTGTTATTATTGTCTTACATGATCCATACACAACAGTGGTTTTAGACTGCTTGCAGAGAGTATGTAGAAATGTACAAAATTGTGGTGTAACTATAGTGTATCACTTGCTAGCTTATAAGCAAGGTGCAGAGAAAGATGGCCCACAGTCATGAGTGGAAAGGAGGCATGTCACGACCAATCATAACAATGATGTACATGCTTCAGTAGATAAATCCCCTTCTGGTGCATGAATACTGGGACAATACCAGTAGTCCTGTTAGACTGCCTAATCAAGCCATAGCTGTACCTCAGACTGATTGTTCATGTTTGTATACTGAGTATGAGCCGCAGCTGGCTATCATAGAGTCACTGTGTTCAGGCCACGGTAAGGACCAAGTATCTGTGTTGCAGCTGAGGCTGAAATGAAGCGGTGGCTGGGTCAGCAGCCCTGCACTCAGCACTCTGCCATGCATCCAGGTGGAACAAAAACCTCGCTCAGCGTCTCATCCTGGGCTTCCTGCTGAAAGGTGACATCTCCATGGCTTAACAGCCGTATTCATCTGCTAAAGAGCATACAATTTGTTAATCATTTTCCCACAGGACAGTCCCTGCTTTCCACTTGGTTAGGCAAACAAACAAATATGGAGGCAGGTAAATGAGGGAATGGCCCACCTGGTGTTTAGTCAGCGAAGGCTAGAAATGACAGCAGGTACTTGAAGTGGAGAAAGAAATGGTGAAATCAGAAAGAAAAAATCTGGATATTTATGGCCTACTGGAAGAATGTACAAATATACCATAAGGTGAAACATTAAGCTTGTGAAGATTTAAGCAGACCAAACTAAATCAGCCGTTTTTTCTGTTTTTCCATCTTCTTTCCCTTAAACTCATAAATTCTATGTCTGAACATACAGTTTATTCAGTGTTTGCACTAGAGAAGCATGTGTTTTGTGTTACCCAAGAATTTATCATGATTTTCAGAGGGACCCACCCAGCAAATCTGTTTGTACATGAAAAATCATATCAATTTAAAAGAATAAGGCTATAAAAAAGTAGCTTGCTTTTTTCTCGACAGAGCTCATTGTGTCAGCAGATTTGTAATTTTGCTGTTTTTTTAGCCCTAAAGAGGACAAATGAGGCTTAAATTTACAGTCACTGTAGAGCCAGGGTACTTCAACTTTTTGGGCTTCAGCCTTCCAAAAACAGTGCCAACAACTAAGGATCCTCGCTGTTCTGAGAGTTGGTTGAAGAAAGAAATATACCAAATGTAATTTTTTAAAAATACATTTTAATTTAATCACAAATTCCACCAATTGGCTGTGATTTTATGTGACATATAACCCATTTTATCAATATTTTTTCTAAATAACAGGACCAATATACTGTGACACCCCCACCTTTTGGTGTTTTGATAACTGTTACTGACTAAAGATACATTCTAAGTGTAATGAAGATATAATGCAAACCAAAAAACAGCTGTTGCAAATGTTAGAATTTGTCTTGTTTTTCTTTGTGTCTAAAAAAAACTATCACAAACAGTAAAAGGTTAATGGTATACAAAAGAGACTTGTTGTCCTCTGGTAAACGATTTGTGTTGGTACATGATTTAAACTGATAAACTGAGTGCTTATGTGATGTTATACACTTATGGACCATAATTATTGTGGCAAGGAAATGCCTGATCCTGCTTTACATCACACAGAGGTTGAAATTCTCAAGTGTTGAATCTGGTCAGTTTTTATTTTCCTTTATTTTTTTCAATTGGATGCAATGGCCAATGACGAGACAGAGTTATGAATTTAAGGAGCCTGATCTTGTAGTGAAATCACATAAATGAACAAATGGTTGATTAATGCTGTCTGATGCTCCACTGTGTCTCTTTTATGACAACAGTGGTGACAAGAGGACTTCCTTTAACTTGTCATACATTTTTTAACTCGTTCAAAACATTAATGCATTTATAAAAAACAATACCTATCAACATGGACTGGAATTGGCAGCTGATAACAACCAATGATCAATGACCAACAAATAGCACTTACAAGCTAATGTCAGCTTTTTTTGCACCAGCATTTTGTTGTTTGAGGCTTTCTTGTTCCTTACTTCACAAATAGATAAATAACTTATCCAAACACATCCCAATAAATAAAGATTCTCCTATATCTTTAAATTTCATCCTCACTATGGTGTAAGGGGAGGGATTCTCCTGTACATCTAAATTTGAACATACCTTAACTAGCATGGTGCAAAAAATTGTCACAGGTGCTGTGCAAGGATCCAAAGGTCCTAAAAAATTAAAGTTTGTATTTTAATCTCCAGACAGCATGGCATAACAGCGACTGCAAGTACCTCACAGCTTGGACATCCTTGGTTCCTCCCTCTAAATTGAATGTGTTAATGTTAATGGTTATCTGTCTCTCTTTGAGGCCCTGAGATCAGTTGACAATCATTTCAGGGTATACCCCACCTCTTCTAAGCCAATGTCAGCTTAGAGAGGCTTCAGCCCCCCTGAGACCCCAAAGGGATTAGCAGTGTAGGTGGTGGATGAATGGATTTATCTCATTTTAATTTTATTTTTGAAGGTTTGATGGTATGTAATGTGAAGTTTTGTAGAGTTGAAATCAAAAGCTTGTGCTGCAGCTCCACAGAGTGAATGCAAGCTTTCACTTCTTTTGTCCTCCAGCCCTCCGAAGCTGGTCACATGACTGAAAGCTTTATATAAGATTGGATATACCTGCATGTTAAATGTTGGCAAAATTTGACTACTGTGGACATGAAGCTCTGCAAAATTATGCTTAGAAGACACAATTCCTAGACTGAACATCCTAAAACTTATCATGATTGAGACGTTTAAACTTTGTCATTTAAAGAAACGTCCCCTCACATTATGGTTTTGTCATTTACTGTAAGCTTGTGACACAGCCACACTGAGTAGAAAATGACAGGAGAGCAGGCTCCTCTGAGTCTACAGCAGGAATAATGGCCCTGTGTAATTACCTGTAGTGTGAAAGATTTGAAATTCACTTATCACAGCTGGAGTGACCCTACCGGCCCAGTGGCTCTACAGTCACTATAGAGCCCATAGGATTATATTGTATTATAACAGTTGAAATGAGGGTATAGCCGCAAGCTGTGACCAATTAAAGTTGAACAAAGCCAGCTCATCTGCTCAACTCCTCTCTTAGTAGGTCAGTCTGAAGCTGATGAAGAATACAGACACATGCACTCCTCTGCGGCTCTGTGCGTTGATTCTACTCACAGCCACGTCGAATGACACACATTTGTCGAGACACATGCACTCGAAGATGACATAAATCCCAAATACACACTATTTTCTGCAAACAATCATTAGAAAGCCAAAAGAGAAGACACCTTTATTTCTGTCCTCCCCTCTCATGACTGATGTTTTCTTCTTGGGAACTGACTGCAGCGTGTACAGTAAAGACGTGGTGTAACATAATGACATGTGTGTGTGTGTGTGTGTATGTGAGTCTGAAGCAACCACAGAGACAGAGCTGCACAGTTACAGGACAGAAAGTCACTTTGCAGAGAGGCTTGCGTTACCATCCGAGTGATGTATGACCCTAAGTCCCATCTGAGGGCTCGTGTTACAAGGCTTATGCTGCACTACACAGATAGCTTTCCGTATATGGAGTCAGGGGCTACAGTAATGTATGGACCCCTGTTGTTGCCAAAGCTCTGACTCAGCTGGCCAACTCGTGCCTCTGACCCTGACCTCTGTCCTGTTAACAAGACCATTCAGACGTGCGACACAGTGTCACTGCAGTCACTCTGATAGGAGGATGATCTTATTTTCTGTCTCCTTGGTTATAGTTTTTCTGCTTGTGGCTTAGGCTTTAATTCATATTCCAGATGAGACTATTTTTCTTATTATTAGGAGGTTATGTTTTTACTGGTGTTTATTAGTTTCTTCGTATATTAGGAACTAATGGACAGATTCAATTTCATTTTCAGGGAATTATTGTGGCACATATGGATTTTTTAAGGATTTGAAGACATTGCAACATTAGGCAGTTTTATGCATGTTGGCTCATAGTTCAATGACTGTTCCACAGTTTTTCATGAAATTTTCAGAGAATGCTGGTCATGGTACAAGGAAGAAGTGATACGATTTTGGTGATTATATAAATTCTGATGTGTATCCAGGAATATTTGAAGCATTTATTAACATTGGGAGATGGACAGCTCTCTCGCCCAATGGTAGCTGGGATAGGCTCCAGCCCCCTGCAACCCGAAAGTGATAGCCGGTTATAGAAAATGAATGAATGAATGATAATAACTCCTGACAATATATGAAATACCTTGGCAATTTGTGGTCTCTGAGAAATTCTGTATTGTATTCAAAACTCAGGCTGGCTACACACCTGACCTTTTCAAAACAAATTTTGGACCTAGGCACAGTTTACACGGAGACGCTCTCACCTGAAATGCAAAGGTTCTTCCTTTGCGTTTTAAAAAGCAATCGCGTTCAGATGGAGCTAGAAACGAATGAAAACGCTGTAACTTGCCTGCCAGTTCAGTAGATGGCGATGTAGGTTGGCAGAAAAACAGCGCTATTACAAAACTCGTACGAAGAAGAACATTTTTCACAAACAACAATGGGGAGTGGACGCACGAAGATGCAGGAGTTTCTTGTCTGGACAGCAAATCTGTCTGGATAGTTTTGTCTGGATAGCATTTTTGAATAATGTATCAGATTGTATTCAGATGTTATTTTTAGTTAACTATTTATACATATATATATATGTATATATATATATATCTATATATAAATATATATGTATATCTAAATCTATATATATATATATATATATATATATATATATATATATATATATATATTTATATATATATATTTATATATTTGATATATTTTTGATTGGTTTTATGATAAATGTACATCATATATTCATATACAAGGTCATTAAAGCTGTCAAGCTTTTACATGTTAAATTATACATTTCACTGAATTATTACAAAATTAGACTGATGTGTACCTATGTGGGTGTCATCTATATTTAGACAGTCACAGTATAAGTAATGTACATTCCATTGAAATTATATATCAATAACTTTTGAAAGAACCAAGAAGAAAAAAGCAAAAACAGTCTCCTTTCCCCACCTCCCCAGCCATCAGTCAAACATATGCACTATAAAAAATACTAGTTAATTGACCAGTTTCAGTTTTATTCTATGATTGCCAATTCCTAATTTGTGACTAAAATGGTTCCCAGATTTCTGTGAATGTATTTATCCTGCCGTTTATTTTATATATTAGTTGTTCATATGAGGCTGTTTCTGTTAATGCATTCAGCCATTCAGAGTAAGATGGGGTGTCTTTCCCTGTCCAGTGCCTCAATAAAACTTTTAGCAGTGGCAATTGCTATTTTTAGCCACTGAGTTTTTTTCTCATTTATTCTAACATTACCTTTCATACTTTTCAGGAGACACAAAGCGGGTGTAGTGAACTATAATTTTTGATGATTTCGATGAAGTTGGTCAATATCAGTTGAGATAAGATAAGATATACCTTTATTAGTCCCACAGGGGGAAATTCCAGATTTACAGCAGCAGCAGGACCCAAGAGAAACATCAGAAAGATTTACAAATGAAACTATAAGTAAGTGGAATAAAAAGGAAATAGCATAAATACAACTCAATGAAAATAAAGGAAAGAGCATGAGCCTTTCAGCAATATTAACAATATTAAACAATATATAAAAAAATCTGAATGAAAATAAATGAAATGAAAATAAATGAAAGAGCATGAGCCTTTCAGCAATATTAACATATTTAACACTGTTTTTAAAAAATCTGAATGAAAATAAATGAAATGAAGATGATAATAAATGAAAGAGCATGGGCATGTTAGAGCATGTTATTAAACTTTGATTTGTGAATGGGCCTTAAGTTGAGGATGAACATGGGGCTAAATGACTTTGACTTTGGATCTTTGAGGTCAAGTCAGTTCATCTTTGAGTGAAGCAGACATTTGTGTGAAGTTTGAAGAAGATTCCTCTGTGTTTGCTTAAGATATTGCATTCACAAGAAAGGTTTGGATGGATGGATGCACTGACCAGAAACCTGAAACTCTTCTAGTCTTAGGCGACTCTGATGTGGAGGCATGAAAATGAATGATGACATTCTGAGACTTTGTTTGTTTTCTAACCTAACAATGTGGAATTTCTTTTCTTAAATCATAAAGATCTTGGTGAACCACTGACTTTTGCACAATAAACCTCGGGTTAACAAGTAAATAAACAACTAAAAGCTTTTGCTCCAACTACATGTTACCGTACAAGCATCTTTGTTTTATTTCCTTGTCTTTGAGCTCTCTTCTTTAATTAAGATGTTTTCCTGTCTAAGGTATGGCTCTGTTTCTTGTGTGTCCCTCAGG
Organism: Scarus forsteni; assembly: GCA_036419115.1. Lineage (NCBI taxonomy): Eukaryota > Metazoa > Chordata > Actinopteri > Labriformes > Labridae > Scarus > Scarus forsteni. Next base: position 9,033,722 of record JAZDUH010000245.1, on the reverse strand, counting down.
TCACCTTCACAAAGAGGAAGTTTGGCCTGATGAAAAAAGCCTACGAGCTGAGCGTACTGTGTGACTGTGAGATAGCCCTCATCATTTTCAACAGCTCTAACAAACTGTTCCAGTACGCCAGCACAGACATGGACAAAGTGTTGCTGAAATACACAGAGTACAACGAACCCCACGAGAGCAGAACCAACTCTGACATTGTAGAGGTGAGTGAGTGTCACCTCCTTACTCTATGAAGAATAATGTCTCACTTTTGGCTTTTTTCAAATATTCTCTCCTCCCCTCAGATTAACCAGAGTAAGGAAAGCTTGATTATTTCAGGGCTGAATTTAGAATAAAGGGTATATTTATTCAGTGAGAACTGTAGGCTTCAAAGCTTTGCTCCCAGGGTGAAGCTTTAAACAAACAATAGAGATGAGCGAGTAACAGTTTCCTTCTCGTCACCATGCTGATAGGGCACAGGAGGTCTGCGCTCCCTGATAAGTTTGGCGTCTCTTGTGCCCGTCAACTGACATGGAAAACCTATCTCTGCACACATTAGCTACTGACCCCAGTGCCGCCTGTGTTTCCCATAGATATTGTACCTGTAGTGCTCAGTGCTCCGGCTGCTCCTCATCACAGACCTCCAGCTTGGCTCTTGCCACAGTGAAAACACAGTGTTTAGTAAATTCCATACTGCTCTATAAAACTCAACAAGCACTTGGGTTTCTTGGCAGCCTGTGCGTACCCAGCAACTAGCGGAAGAGTAAGCCACTTGTTATGGCGTTCTTCAAAAGCGTCAGGCAAAAGTGAAAAAGCCACAGTAAATGAGAATGATTGGGGATACATCCTGTTCCAAACATCTTTCATTGGCTCTTGTGTGGTTATGCTTCCTTTTCAAGTGCTGAACTGCTGTAAGAGCCCATACACGCATATAGAATACACACGTCAGTTCCTTTTGAAATACTTCTTTACATCTTGACACCACATTATATTTTAGCAGCTATTTTAAAAGAAGTTGCAAAATTTTTGCTCTCTAAAGCCTTAGTCTAGCTCAGTTGTTAAAAAAGAGAAATGTTTAGTTTTAGTTTAACAAGAAAACATTATATATTTACCTTGGCCAGGAAGGTTATGTTTTTTGCCTATGATTGATTGTTTGTTTGTGAGCAAGATTACGCAAAACTAACTCAATGGATTTTTCTGAAATCCTCAGGAGATGTAGGGAAGAGCCCTTCTTAATGATTAGATTTTGGTGTTGATCCAGATTACTGCAGCTGGCGAACAATTGTTTTCATTCAATAACTGTTAAACTTAAATTATCAACACGATTTCAAGCTCTAGTAGTTAGTTTTCAGGGTCAAGGAATCATATCATGATGGTTACTTTGGCAAGGAACTATTGCTCATAGGTTTAACAATAATATGCGGGCTACCCTGGTGGGGGTTTGTGCTCCCTGAGTGATGTCTAGTTAAGTGTACTATAAAGAATCAGATCTATAAGCAGAACCTAGAATGCTGTTAAGTTTAGTAATTACTTTCACTGTAAATAGCATCTTTCTTTGATGCCTCTTAGGTAGCCAAATTTTAAAATTACTTTTGTGTTTCAGTCATGGGAATGCATTTAGAAGAGCTTATAAATTGAAAAAGGCTCAAATATTCACATACATTGTATGGGAGGGCTGGGTATTTCCAGCAACCTCACGTTATGATACGTATCCCGATACATGTAAATTGTGAACATTGACTATGCTTTAAGCAAAATTCTTGACAAGTTTAGTTTTTTCTTATAAGAAGAAAAAGAACAAGGATGAGTTTTAAGTGGTTCTACAACTTGAGAGACATAAATTCAGATCCTCAAAGATGGTAGACCTAAGTTCAAATTTAGAACTTATGCTTCATTATGTAGCTTGTCTTCTACCTTGAACTGTGCCACTGTTAACAGTAGCCAAAGTATATTTACAACAACTGTCAAAATATTTAGGCTGTATCGATTCTGTAGAATCCGTATCGATACACGTATCCAAAGGAGTGCGATACGATATTTTGCCGTATCGATATTTTGAGCACAGGCCTATTGTATGGAACACTTCTGCTTGTGAAATATTTTCTTTATAGATTCTTTAAACTAAAGGACTGATTACTGTTGGGGAAATGACATAGCAATACATTTTATTGTTGGTATATAAAGTATTATTATTATTGTGTATTTTTGCTATCTAGCAATGGATATTTAGTTTTGTTAAAAGTGACACTATGCAAAAAAGTGTAGGGGGCCATATTTGGGTATTTAAGTCATTTTCAGATTTTATATCCACACTCTCTTCTACCTCATCGTCACATGCTGGGTTTGGCTCTTTGACAGGAACTCATACACAATCAGACATGATCAGCAGGAGGAGGAAAAGTTTTGAGAGGAAGGGGAAGCAGCGTTTATTAAAGGCTACAAATTAACTTTTTAATTTTGTGTTTCTTTAACATTGTCAGCCTTTGGGGGTGGGGGTACACTTTAATACCTTTTGTGAACGCTGTTCACGAAATGGACTCGATGACCAGCATGGGTGAATCCAAATTTTTCCACCTTGAAAGTACAATTAAATTTCCCTGCTACACTGCAAGAATTTTCCCACTCCTCCACTAACTGTCATGTGAACTTAAAGGAATCTTCCTGCAGTTAGGGCATTATCTGGGTAGGTTACCCAGGTATTTTATAGGAAATATGAGGGTTGCATGTGTGCAAAAGGACAGTGGCTATAGTTTGAAATTGGAGCAATAGTTGAGGAGGCTCAGAAAAGCCCATTTCTCTGTAAACAGCTCATCTATCAGCACCATCATCCACCATTTCCAGCGATTTTCAAAATTATGTTGTGTCATTAACAGACCATTTTTTCAGCCCCAGCATTTAAGTACAAGCATCAGGATGAGGTGCTGCATTCACCTCAGGAGTTATGTTGGTGTCGCTGTGACAGGAGCAGCGTAACCTGCATCCTGAACAAGCATACAGGACAAACAGACTATGTACACAAGGATCAGTTCTCTGGTTGATGCCAGACAGACTGTAAATGAAGATCAGTCATGGAAATGTGGAGCTTTTTGATTTATTATTCACAGAAGTGACAGCATGAAGTGCTCCAAGTTGCTTGTCTATCACTCTTAATGAAGTCATTGAAGTTGCAGTAAAAAAAAAAGTAAATAAAAATAAAAAAGTGCTTCTTTTACCATTTCAGTTTCAGCCTGAAGTTTATGGATTTTGTCTGGAGCTACCGCTGACATTTAGTGCCCTCTTGTTTGGATGACAAAAAATGGACATCCCTTAACTAAGAGTAATCATTATCTAACTGTTTAAGTTAGTTATCATTTGTCAATAACAAAAATTAACATCTCAAGTCCATTTGTTCATCAACAAAATGATCATTTCCTTTCCAGTTTTTGTCTGCATTATAAGCCACTCTTTTAAACTAGTTTTTCACCCTCTAGGGTATTTTACAAAGACAATGCATAATACAATACTTCCCCCTACTGTCGTCCAATTAAAGAAATGAAGTGTTAAAAAGTGTGAGATTGAAAATTTTCACGATTCCTCTGCTTTGGAGAGACGTTTAGCTTGGATGAATTAGTGAAATTACATGCAGCATAAAGGAGTCAGCTGTGGCCCATTATCTTTTATTCATGCTGCTGCTGCTGCTGCTGCTTGTGAATTACCTGCTTGGCAGAGCTGCAGAAGAGTGCTCTGGCATCCACTAGACTGGGCCCCCTCCAAGCGGGAGCAGGGGCTCACCTGCATAAAAAATACATGGATGCATTCCTTACTTATGTAACAGTGACCACAAATTTGTTTTTGCTGTGACTCTGGAAGCTGTCTAATTTGAAAGTAGCAAACATAATAACATCTCAAGCTCTGAATCTAATGGGGGTTTCCTCCAGCCCAGGTTGTAATACCACAGATAACTTTATAGAAGTCATTTTTATCTGTATTGGCAGCTTATAGTTTAATTTGAATGAACTCTATGTGTATTATAGCCCCAGTGTTCCCCTGCTGCTTTTACTGTTTAGCCCCTCTGTGTACTACTCTCAAAGTAGCTGCCCCTGCTGTACAAAAGGCAAGAACAAGCCGCTGTTGTCCCCGCTCATTCGGCCAGCATCTTTGCAGATAAGCACAAACCCCCTTCTGCCTGCTGGCTACGTGCTCAAGGTACAGAACTGAAGAAGCAGAGCAGAAGTAACCAAGCCAGTCCACTTCAAAGAAATGGCGCACAGCTGCACTGCTAACATGGCAACAAAACTAATGTCAGAGGTGCTTCACAGTCTGGAAAAGATAAAATGGAATCATACATGAGTCCTCATGCCCTCTTTAAAATAATCAAACAAAAAACATGACATCCCCATTGCAGTTTTACTTGAAAAGTGCCATTAATGCAATATATTTAACCTTTTAAAGCCTGAAAACACAAGTAATAGCCAGAAAATTCTCATTTTCTGAGCTGAAATGTTTATTTCACTTTCTACTAATATCCAAAAAAACCAAAAATTCTATAAATTCATATGTATGTATATATATATATATATATATATATATATACATATATATACATATATATATATTTTTTTTGTATATCATTTGATGCATAAGGTTTTTCTGGCAACCAATAATCCACTTGCGATGCTTTTACCATTTTTCTGATTGTGTTCAAATTTTTTTTTAAGGAATTTGTTTATCATATTGATCAGATAGAAGTATCATAAAATATGTATCCAGTGTGATATGACTGGCTTCAAGAGGTTTAAGATTTTTTCATTTTTACATAAGAAAATGTAACCATCTTCAGGCCAGTTTATTGAGTGAAATTATTATTTTTAAAAGCTAATTCCTTCATATACCTGGTTAGGGCTACCACGATTAGTCAACTAGTCGTGTCTAAGTCGACTATCAAAATAGTCGACAGCTAATTTAATAGTCGACTAGTCGTTCTGTTTTTTAGGTGTGTTTTCTCACAAAACTGCCGCTGTACCTCTGCTGTCTTGTCTGCCTATCTGTCCTGTTTTCTGGTTATCACACCTGCAGGAATCAAACCAACACACCCCGAAACGCACCCATGCATGTGGCGAATGCACAACTACGCAGGCACCAAAGTTGCCAGGTCTGCTCATAATAAGCGATTTGGGCCACCCGCTGCATGCTGGTGCAGTACGCTGCAGTTCATGCATGAAGTGACTAGTCAACTAATCGCAAAAGTAGTCGTTGACTAATCGACTATCAAAATAGTCATTTGTGGCAGCCCTATACCTGGTAAAGTGCAATGTTTTCTGATGGAAATCATAAAAAATGTATTAATATTTCGTTTACAAAATGTAAAATTTGTAATAATAATGTAAAAAATTCGAGATAGGAAACCAATCTAAGAAATGTTAGGGATTACTGTCAAAACTATTTTTTGTGCATTTTAATTTTTTGTGGCGTGCTATGTCAGCTAGAGATGTAAAAATGGCACACTTAGTATATATCAGTTCCAAAAACAGACACACCAGAAACATGCCACAAAATAATTATCTGTTAATTATCTGTTAATTAGTTTACTGATTTATGCTCTCATCAGTGAGGTTTGCAAAGAAAAGAAACATTCATACCTACAAGCTACAGTGTATATTCATTAAAACACTTTTTATGTCTGAACTCCTAATAGGGCAGTGTGAAATGATTATCACAATGTTGTCAATATGTTGTTTCTGTACCAACAACATTAATGTAAGTGCATCTTTTTTCCACGGTTTGTCAGTTTAAAGAGACTTTAGTCCATAAAAAGACAGAACTAGTTCATCAGTTTCTTAGCATTTAGTATTTTACCTACTTTAGTTCTGCTAATAGATTAAGAAAATAAGTGAAAGAGAAAGTGCTGTCATCTGCTGAACTACAGTAAAGTCAACAAGTTTGAAGCCTGGCCTGCAAACTAAAGACAGATTGCAGGAAATTTCACGTTTTAATTTTTACACAGCACTATATTATAAAAGATTGTACTTTACAAAATCTTCAAAGACTGCAATTTTTTGCAAATTAAATCATCAAGTGGATGATTGTTGGAAAAAATACCATGAACACAAAAGGTATGTGTTCCCCAATGGAACCAACAGGACATCAGTGTGAGAGGAAAGTCCATCCTTTGTCTCGTCGTTGCACTTCTGTACAGCAGATCAGGAGTCTCACACCAAATGAAGAAGGTGATGCGTTTGAATTGATGGGAAAAATCCATCCCCTCCCCCATTAGACAAGTGAAATGGGCCTCACATGAGAGCACTTACTGTGGACACTTATCTAAGTTATCAAATTGTGCTAAACCAATCTTTGCCGTGCAAACGATCATGTGCCTGTTGGTTCACTTTCTAAAGAACCAAAAGCCCTCTCCATCTTTTTTGTTGGGAATCTTATTGGGTGTGAGATACTAAATCAAAGGTCACATTCCTGCTCAGTAGTCCCATCTGTAGATAAAGGCTGAGCTGTACAGTGTGGGAGAACAGTGTCCATGTTTTCCACAGATGGATGCATGCCTGGGCCACAGTTTGATAACCCAGTGGAGGGCTGTGGACTTTGTCTCAAACTTGGCACACAGTCCAAAGCAGAGCTGTGGGCTTCATGATTTCAGCCAGTGTGTATGTGTTTTAGCGTGGTAGCATGCATTGATGGTTTTAATCTTACCAACACTTCAGGCAGCAGGTGAACTGTTGGGTGAAAGTGTTGTTCTGTTATGTGTTTTGCACAAGGTGTGTAAGCCACAGTAACCATTACGAAAACAGGTCCAATACAGTCCCTAGAAAGCACAATCAGAAACCAGTGTTTTAACACACTATATGTTTTTTTAAATAATACTGTTACATGCATGAAAATACATTTAAATGTTTTTAAATGTGAGTTTTCAGGTCATTTAAAAGCTTTTTACCACTTTGTTTGGATGAACTACCTAAACTTACCAGCCACAGTTCTGGTAGGGTCAATAAAGTAATTGAGCAGAATAATGTGAAACAGAAGACAACTTCATTTAAATCTCAGACTGCTGCCTTCTCAGATTTCAAATAGAGCACAGCCCCAAAACTTGCTGCCTGCACTGCCTCCTCTTTATTTTCAGGAGAAGGCAATGAGCTGGAGCGGTTTGTCTTAGTGTCAGGTAGCAGGAATTGACATCTTTACCTAGAAAATGTGTGTAAATTAAATGTTTTGCTTTTCTTGAGCCCGCAGTGACTGAAAGAAGTGACCTGTGGCTGTAAACAGTCATACTCCTGACTCCCTGTTATTTACCTTTACTGAAGTCTGTCTAATGTTAGACATGTTAGATGTCTGACTAATGTGTGACAGTAAAAGCCCCTAAATGTCATGTTTATAAGAGCCTTCAGGTATAAGAGAAAAATCTTAGGAAACTAGGCGTATTCCGCAACAACTGAAAATAACATCTGTAATCAAAGCTAGCCTCTTGGATACACTACACCTCTGTTTATGCAGTAATTCAGTTTACATCAATTTAGGCTTGTGATACTTGTGATAATCGTTAAAACTTTGAGCAAACACTTTTCATTGCACACTGAATAATCTTATATTACAAGGTAAATTTGCCAAATCGCGTCCCTTTTGGAGTGTGATTTGGCATGCTTAATGAAATAATGTGGAAGAAAAGCTGTGAACGAGTGCTGCTATCCTCTTGGTTTAAGACTCTCTTCTTCTTACTGCACATATTATACTAGGAGGCAGGCATCACTAGGTCATCACTAAGACATATTGTTCGAAAGCACAATTAGTTGTGTATCCAAAACAGCAGTGTGTCACAGTGTGAGTGAAGTCTGCTGACAGGGCCTTAGAAACTTCAGTTTTAAGAAACCTGAACTAGTGTTGGCCTGTCATAACATAAACTTAGACAATCCTGCTGTTAACGATCCTATTCTTTAACGATTTCGATTCATGCAGATTTTGCACGTGGGCTTATGTTGGTCTGATTTTCAGTGGCAACAATGTCAAACAAGTCACAGCATAGATATCTGCTTCTGCAAGTTGCTGGTGTTTCCACTCACTTAAGGTTGTGTAGTAGGTGCAATGAAAATTAAGCTACAATTCTGATGCTTCTGAACCCTGTCAGTGGAAGGAATTGATAAGCAAAAAGATTTATGATATTGACTCTTTGATGGAGCTGTAAACGATTCTCAACTGGAATTGGTTTTCGATTCCCATCCCTATAAATTAACTATAAAAGTGGCATTAATAAACTTGCAACCTAGAATAATAACTCTCAGTCCTCTTTGCTGCAATCTTGACTGAAGGAGAGTATTGAAGAGGAAAATGCTCCCTTGTTTTACCCTTTCTTTTCTCTTTGTTTAAATTTTCAGTCCCTGAGATCAAACTCATCCTACAGTAATTTCAGCCTGGACGTATATGTTGTGTTTAGTTTGTTTGTGCTCTTATGAGGAAGAGCTGTGGGCTCATGACTGTGTTGTGGTGTTGTGTTCATTGTGCCGCGTATTGAATCCTGTTTATACCACAAATGAAAATGCTGCTGTTGGTCATTAGATTAATCTAATAATATTTACTCTTCCTCCCCTCTCCACCGGTGGAGCTAATGAGATTTCACTCATGCTCCATGATAACCTCACACCGTTCCCCTGCACACAGAAACATGCCTGTGTCTCCAGGAGAAACCTTTAAATTACAGACTAACTTCACAGACATCGTTTAGCATTTATCCGTCCGCTCTTTGAGCAATTCAAAGCAATTTAGGTATAGGGTAAAGATTAGGAGAAATCAGGTTTGCAGGCACACGGAATGGACATTAAGTCAACACTTAAATGGTAATAAAATCTGGGCTGTGATTTGTCTTTAACCTGATTTTCAGATGTGATTTGTGCGAAAACTGTTGCCTTGTAATTTATAAAACGGCCTGCACAATAGGCAGAGCTTTCCTTTTCACTGCTGTGCTTTCAAATGTCGTTTACCCTGATGATTTGTGAGAGTAAACAACCAGCAGTCATTCATAGGGAAATGCTTCTTATCTTCCTCATAATAAAGACGGGAGGCCTTTGTTAGTGTGAGTCAGGAAAAAAACAGACTGTTTATTCTCTATTATGAAGGAACACTACAGTGAGAGGAAATGAGCATAAAATTATCGCATAATTTACATTAGGGTTTTATTTCATGATCATTATCAGCTGCTGTTATCAGTTAATAATTTTAACCACTCAATAAGATATGAAAATTTTGACCACTCCTGAATGTCAAGCCCTTTGCAGATGTTATAGTGACAGAAGCTGTTCAACCAATCACAGCCAAGCTTTTATTTTAATTCATTTTCACAAAATGGGGATGCATTAAGACTCAATACCAACTTTAACAAGTGTATGTAGAACTTAGAAAGCAGGGATGGGCATCAGGCTGCCTGAAGGCTTCATTTGGAATTAATATCATCCGTCCTTATGTTTAACAATTCTCTTGACTGCAAATCCAGGATAGAGTCTTGTCTGAGGCTGTCAGTTGAAACTATCACAGCAAAGTCAAAGATGTGATCATGGCAGACAGGAAACCATTGTGGTCAAACTTGTGGTTCAATTTTTCACAAAATAATGCCAGCCTCAACAGCATCCAGTGTAATTTCAGGCAAGAGAAGAAACACTGAAAACTTGCCAAAGCATTGTTTTGCAGTACAGCATCAATACCAGGAGTGCAAATAAAGAATTGGAAAATAAGCTGAATTGATCATTGCATTAGTATCAATAGATTCGTCAGTTCTAATCCCTCTTCTCAACTGGAACCAATTTATCATTCCTGTTCCTAGTTGTCAAGTAATTCTTTCAAAAGGTTGCCCCGTCTAAATAAGACTTGTAATTGCATAATTGAGAGACTCTGATATTTTTGTAACAATTCTTCTCTCAGCTAGTGATAAGACAATTTATGTTTCTCTCTTGGAAAGAAAAGTTGTGCATCATTGAGTTAAGGAATGAAAGCGGACACTCATTTTGACCACATAGGCACCAGTAGTTTCATACAGGGAATGTTTATATTGTCAATCACAGGCCGAGCAGTGATTAAGACTCATTTCTATCTTAATGAATGCAAATTGGCACATCTGCTATGGAGGTCTTTCTGTCCAGACTCTTCAATTAGCATGATTGATCAATTATCCTCCTGCTGGTGGCTCACTGGAAATGGAGGAGGGGGAGAGAGCAGGGGGGAGGGAGGTTTCAAAAAGAGATGAAAGAGCATGAGCAAGAAATTGAAGTGTAAATCTGCACTAGAGCTTATCTTGATAGATCAGACCATTTTTTTGATTAGACTGGAACAACAATGAAATTTATTGTAACGCAGAAAATATACACGTTTTTTGATGATATTTTCAACTAGACAGTGACAAGCATTTAATTCAGCAGTTTAATTTTATGCAATGTTTCCAGTCTATGATAATTACCTCAGATTGGAACCACATAATGCAGATGGTCAACTGTTTTATCATCACTAATTACACTTTTGCCATTTTCTTTTCATGCGTCACCACCAAGCAGCATGGCACTTTTTCAGTTTGGTTTCAAACCGATGATCTCTCAGCTGCAATGATGAAATATCCTTTTTTATCTATATAAAATGTCATTGCTATTGACCTAGACTTATTGGGTTGATGTTGATTTTTCAAGGCTTTTAATATATGTGAATTTTTCTGCAGCCTATTTTTATTATTCCAGGAAAGGCAATCCTGCTCTCCTGTGGTTTATTGGAGGGTTATTAAAATGATATTCTTCATTTTCATTTTGGGTTATGGTCAGACACAGGGATGTAGATTATCTGAAATAAGATGGTTTGTTTTTAAGCATGATTAATACTATGAAGCTCTTTTCATAGATGAATGGTATATGCTGCTGGGGATAAGAGTGGATTTATAGAATGACACTTATTTGTGCCCCAGTAAAATTTCATCCAGATATTCCACTTTGTACGGAGGATATTTCCTCTGAAACAGACCATGTTGTGTGGTTACTTCCTGTCCCCTGTGTATACCTGAGAGCAGACAGTTAACCTTTGGGCCCGTGCTGGTCAGCTCCGGGGTTAACATGTGTTTCAGTCAAAACAAACACACTCACTGTTCACACTGCTCCACTTTCTATTTTCAGACCAGAGCAGTAGGACAAGTTAAAAATAAATAACTCACATATGTTAAAGTGAAACAGGGGCAGGTTATCTTTGTATACAACACAAATAAATCTCATGATGTCATGCCGGGTTAAAGTGTGAGGCCGGGATTTGTTATGTGTTATTTTAATGGAAACACATAACTGAATGAAATTTATAAAAAATACTTTCAAAATGCATTTTCTGTTACAAATGTCAAACAAAGAATATGAAGATATGACTTACATTTTTACTCATTTACCTGTGATATTTAACAACACAAGTGCTGACTGGGTCATGTTTACTGTTTCTATTAATCAATGAAGTATTACATTTATCTGTTCCTTGCTTGTACCTTTGTGGTTTTAACATTCAGGACTGTCATGGCAGAGCAGAGGGTTCATTTCAGTCCCAGGCTACATAAAAAAATAGACAAAGCTCTTTGACAAACAAACTAGGAACAATTTTGACCTACGTAAGTGGATGCCTCTTAAGTGTGTCCTTATGTTTTCTGGTTTCAATATTAATTTTAATATTGTACTGTCCTCTAAATAAAATACCATATTACAAACACAATAAAAGAATCAGGGTTTCCCAAGAGAGCCCATGCCCCTGACATGTAATTTAATGCTCCTATATATCCATGGCAAATGTCAAATATAAGACATTAAAATTTTTCAAAAGGATCACTTTTTTAAAATGTATTTTTTGGGCATTTTTGTACCTTTATTGATAGGAGAGAGACAGCGGATAGGCTTGTGAAAGGGGATGAGAGAGTAGGGGAAGACACTCAGCTGGCTTGCTACAGGCTGGATTCGAACCCTGATTGACAGAAGCATGTACATGGGACGTGCCTGGTGGCTAACCACTCCGCCAAACCAGCACCCCAAAGGTTCTCTTTTTTCATAATGGATTTAGTCATTCATTTCAGTATATAACCTTTTCTTACCAAAAATTACTAAAAAGGACCATTAAGATTTTTAAGGCATGTCTTTATATTATGAGAAACTAAAGTGGACCCAGTATGGAACCTTGTGGAATGCCACATTGTAAATATCCATAAGAAAGTTAAGGTGTAGCCCTGTAATCAGGTTGGACCCCGCCTCTCGCCAGATGACAGCTGGGATAGGCTCCAGCCCCACCATGACCCTTAAAGGGATAGGCGGCATAGAAAGTGAATGAATGAATGAAGTTTACATGTAGTCTTACCAGCATAACTTTTCTGTTGAGCAGATTTTTTTCTAAACCACTCAAGGCTCAGCCCCAGGCCATCCATAAGCTTCGAACTCAGTCCGTAACAATGGTCACCAAACTTTTCAAAGAATAGATTCTACATGATGCTTACTAATGGAGTTTCACAAATCTGCTCCCCCAACTTCATTAAAAAATACAACCTATGTTTACTTTTTGATAGATAATATGATAGATAATGTTCATGTTTACCCACATCCAAGCCATTAGCTTGTGTCTATCAAAACTATCAAAAATCTTTCAAAAAATTACGTAGGCATATATGAACTTGTACAGCCTGTAAAAATAAAAAAAATCATGACTTCTAGAGTTTAATTCTGGAAAAATGATACTATTTTGATCCAGTTAACTTTTCAAACTAGATTTACCAGACTCATATGTCCCTAGATATGGGAAATTGTCCATCTACATATCAGAACAAAACCTAATGTACATCCAGAGTTAAAGATCCACTAGAACATCCTAAAAGATTATTCAGCAGATCAAGATCTACAGACTGGTGACCTCTGGTTTATACAATGCTGTGATGTAAGGCTTCAGATAAATTGTTAAAGACTCTCAATTGTAAGTTCTTAATTATCTTAAGTTTCAAATATCTTATTGGCCACTCGGACACTCGTTTTTATCAGAACATCCATATCAATTATTATAAAATAGATGATCATCCTGGTATGTTTTGATTTACAGATGTGGTATTAGTAAACTACCTTATTTTTCATCTTGTTTTCTAATCATGACATACAAATGTCTTTTTCCCCTCATTAACAGCCTTTGTATTTCATCCTTAAATTAACAGTAACTGAGAGTAAATGAAAAATTTAAGTAATTTGAAAGATTGTCATTGAAAAAACATGTTAAGTTCAATATGCTAGCAGTCATATGAAGTTGTTGCTGCCAAAAGAAAGTTTATTTGATTTTATTTCATTCTTTATTCTCATATTATGACAATATTTTCACCACACCCTTTTCTGCCCTTTGCGACCATCACTGGAACTCAAAGCCATGATTATTTTTTTTTATTTCTGTTGATTAGACATTAATTTTAAGTGAGCACGGATCCTACAACTTGCTTATGGCACTTTACTTGTCAGTTACATGTTATGCATTCGTTCTTAAATTTTACACATGTGAACCACCCGTCAGCCTAAATTTATGAAAACATTTTTTTATAAATGTGAAATAGATAAATCTCATACAAAGTTACAATAAAAGGTTATAAAACCTCGTTCCCTTTTCTGAGTGATAATTCTTCAATACGTATACTGTTTTTTTCTCATATGTCCCTCATGGAGCTGTCAGTAGTCTGAAAAGTCTCCCTCTCCATGTGAGTGAAGCAGTATTAATGGTTCTGTTGCGAGCGACATGCTGGGTTTCAAAGTGCCCCTTTTTGTAGGACAAGGACTCCTTTTCCTCTGGGCTTTTAGTGAAAAAGGGTCACCAGTCCTCTTTTGTAGTTTTCTCAGTGTAATGAAACAGTTGAGGTAATGTTCGCACTTCTTCATAATACTCTGTGTCCTCGGTTATGGAACAGACACACATGGATTGTTCTCTGTTGGCAGATCATTGGTCTTTGATTTTCTAACCATAAATGTACTTTAATTATTGGAATAAGAATAACTGTGTGTGCTCTTTGTATGTAATGGGCTTAAATTAAGACCCAAACCGATTTTTCCTGTGTATTCAATTCCATGTGAAGTATCATGTCCCTTTAATTTATTATGGCCCTACTTCCCAGAGCAGGATGCTTGTTACCAGGTTACTACTTTGAGATTATTTCTCATAGCACATGTCCTATGTCCCTGACGTCAGAGCTTTCTTTTTTCCAGCCTCTTAGCTCTGTAATCAATGACTCTTTTCAAGGGTTTCTTACAAGAGTCTTCAATAACAAAATAACAAATGAATTGATTCTGAAAGGCCCAAAAAAGGAATGTTCTTTCTCTAAATCTGAAGGTTGAAAGCAGAATTGTTAAATTTTTAGACTGAACTTCTCCATTAATTTAAAAAGATTGCACAAGCTATGTCATTTTCTGTTACTGAAAATGTTGATTTGCATTGTTGTCACTGGACTTCTGTCCTTAAAGAGAGCAACATGACAGAACATGGTCTATTTATGCTGTCCAAACACATCAAACCTTACAAAGAAAAAACATGTAGACTGAGTGTATGTATGTTACCTGCTGACTCTGATCGAATTAAAGGTTAAGCGGGGAGCATGTCAATTCGCTGTCTTGGGACTGCATTTAACTCAATAGGCTCTAATTACGTTGACCAGGAGCAGGCGCGGTGCACCTGCCCTGCGCCGTGTCTGCGCCGCATCTGCACCGCGCCGACAGGGTGTATCCAGCGTACTTTTCAAGTTTCCTGCAGTGCGAAGAGAGGCGCACTCCAGGCATAGAGAGGCGCACCCATGGCTCTGTCCCTGCCCCTACGCGCAAGTGCCAGAGAGGGAGGAGAAAAGGCATGAGTGGGTTTAACACAGCCGAGTGCCTCTCCTTGCCTTTAAATGCACTGTGGGCGAAGCGACTGCGACTGATTGGTCTGACAGATCCCCGCCACCGCACAGTGTGCTGGAAAGACCCGGTAGCTGAGACATGCAGACCAGCAGTCACTGTTATAGCAACTAGAGAGCGGAGGGGCACTCGGGGCGTGCATGGGAGGCCACGACACGCATCACCGTGTGGGCCAGCTCCTGGGACAGATCTATCTGTTCTTTTATCATTAATATGAGTGCAAAATTAAGTGACAGACATTTTAACTCAGCAGCATGCAGTAAGCATCATGCTTGTGATCCACTTGCACTCCTGGTCTGTCATGGCCAAATAGCAGAGCCTTTAGTGATATACTGTATACTCTCCTGGTATCTCCTCCTCATCCTCCTTGCAATAATGTACTCCATCTTTTTAGATCACTTTCAGAATCAAGACTGAAACAGAGAAATATGGGCAATCAAATCCTTAAGACACAAAGTGACATATATTTATTCTTCTCTCTTTTTTCGCCGTCTTTTTCTCCCTCTTTTATTCTGAATTTCATGTAATGAGAGAAGCCAGATATATACTCCATATCAGATGATGAGGCAGTTTGTTGTTGGCTTGTGAGGTGTGCATCAAACTTCCAGCTGCCGTCAGGTTAAGTTTCCACTATGACAAATGGCTTTAATCCGACATCAAATGTGACGGGACAATCAATATAGATACAATTGTATATGCTGGTTCAGACTGTTAGATTAAATAGTGATTGCTGTGATTGTTTATTGCATTAAAATGTGCCTAACACTCTGGAAACCTGCCTCTGAGGGTTTGTTGACGTGTGCGCACATGTGCGGCTGTCACCAAATTACAGCTGCGGAGGGTGCGCTTCCCCTGCACTGAGAATAGACCAGGTTGGAGCTGGCGAGCTCTCAGCACACCTTCCGCACAGCTTTTTGGCAGGAAATTGTCACTGCCCCAGCATGAATCTGTCGGCACCTCCCCCTGGTGCGCCATCACACCCATCTCTGCGCAGACGGTCTACCAAATTGTCAGGTGGGCAGCTCACAGCAGTGGGCCGGACGAAATTAACACTGCCCGGGGTGTGCCAGACTCTGCGCACCCTGCGCCACCCTGTGCTGCGCCACGAAATTAGGGCCCAATGTGTTTGCTCTAGATTGAATGTTGAGCCAGATTTACACAAGGAGCACAGGCATGGATTAAGTACCAGGTGCTCCTCCTAAATAGAGTTTAAAAAGCAGTTGTAAAGATTTATAGTCCTTTTTAAAATAATGTTTTATCAGCTTAGAATTGACTCATTTCAACTCATGAGCTGATGAACAAAAGATGGTCACTTTTGTTCTTAAAAATAATGAAATAATTAGCAGAGTGGCCTGCCAACACCAAACATAAAGTAGTGATAATTTGATTCTCTTTATAGTCTTTTGCAAAAGATATAATTTTGCACGTAGCACATGTCCTATGTCACTGATGTCAAAGCTTTCTTTGCAAATGATCACCCTCTGCCCCCCTCTCCAAGGCTGTGAGTGGAGATCTGTAGGTGGAGATATCAGGTTAGGGCTGGGTTTTATTATTAAATGACTCTTTGTGGTGTCCCACTGAGAGCAGATTCTGAACAGACCTTCAGATTTCATGTTTTAGGACATAAGTGGAAAAAACTGAATTTGCACATTTTACAGGTTGTATGCTATAGGCCAGTTGGTATTTGGGATACTTTAATATATATGCACTGTGCAGCAGTTCTTAGAAGAGGAGATCTCATGATATGACTCCGTAAACCAATGATAGATATGTTTTCTTCTCATCAGTAAAAACAATTGCATCAATCAAAGTGCGTGCCTCTAAAAAGGGAACAACAAAACAATGTGCCTCATTAACTGTGGTGCCAACCACATGAAATGGGTCAGACTTGTAGCTAGCCTAATTTGGTTTGATGTAACAGAAGATATTGCTGTAGCGGTTATGTTAAAGATCAGAGAAATACAGGCCATGAGTCCACCCTCCGTGTGCTCTTCACCGACCTTGCAGGCTCAACGCCTGAAATGAGACCTTGCCTTTGCACAGCGGCTTCTGTGGGTTAGCTTGTGCAACAATCAGCCTGCCCTTGTGGCCCCCTCCTCCCAATGTGCGTGCTGTGTGGCCAACCCCTCCTGCCCAGGGGCGAGGACAGAGCAAAGCCTGCTGGGATGAGGCGTGGGGGTGGGGGGGTAAGCTGGCACAGTGCCATCTTCCCCTGGCTGCCTGGTCTGACTGGGGGCAAAGAGGGAGTCTGCTGTGTCTCAGATTGATGAGGAGAGGTCTGTGGTATGAGTATAGAGTGTTGCCGAACAGACGTCCTGCTGGCACATCCTGCCCTCTCTGCCGCTAGCCCCCCCCAGTCCTCCGTACTCGCCTTATCGGAACTCCTAATTGTCCTCATGAATATTTTAGAGGCAAGCAGGAATGGGAGTTCAGGGTTGGGAGTATGGTTTCAAGGGCCCTGACAGCTAATGATCCACTCAATGACCAGAGAGAGACAGGGGGGAAAGGGAGTGAAGATGGTTGGAAAGATTTTCAATAACTTGATTTTAATGTTTGTATAGGTTGTATTTTTATACCATTTTCATGCACCTTTTTTTGTAGGATATGATGATACACTTAGTCTTTTGAATTGGTAGATAATGTTGTCAGTGGTTTGCCTTCATACTGTCTGCACAGATATTTTTCTACTTGTCCATTTTTGAAATCCACATATTTGACGGTGTGTCTAGTTGGTTGTCAGGTGATTATTTGCAGAAAAAATACAGTTTGTTTGTTTTTTAGTGTCTACATTACTGCCCAAGTGAGAATTTGACTGGAGCATGTCGGCTTTGGATAAACAGTTTCTCCTGCTTCATACTCAGAATTTATCTTCAGTGGCATAAGTGGTGTGTTTGGGTAAGGAAAGGGCAATATGATACATATCGGGATACAAGTGGCCATTCGTTTTCTCATGATATATTGCGATACTATAGATGGGGAAGTACTAGCACATTTTTCCCTAAAAGGTGTTTTTTTCAGAAATGGTAATGTTGTATGCAGAAAAATCCTATCAGTCTTATTTATATAAATATAATGACTACAAACTTTGTTACCTGTACCAGGGACAGGAATAATACATGTAACAGATAGAGGGCGACTTAAATTGATGAATACCTGCAACCAACCGGATGCTGAACTAAAATACAAAACAAATTTCTCAAATTTCTGTAAATTTTAGGTAATAAAATTGCCTCATATTCTACTGAAAAGATAAAAAAAATATTACACTGCAAAATGTTGCAAAATATTTGTCTATTTTTCTCTTTCTTACAATCCTACTGGCTAAGGGGCTAGAAATGAACGGCACCTTCTAAAGCCAGGCACAAATGGCTTTGGCATGCGTAATTTCTTGACAATGATTTATGCTCAGCATTTAAATACCACAACTATAACTGTCCAGACATGCCCAGAGGAACAGATATGCAAATGTGTCACTGCCTCTAGATACGGAAAAGGACTTTCCATGAGACAACCTAAAACCCTGGTCCAAAGTTTAGGATCTGTGGAGCAGTGTGCTCCTAACATTTAGAAGGCACATACAAAGACATTCATACAAAGACTTCTACTGGGTTTGTTTTACACAGGATTTGCTAGGTCATTATGAAATTATTTGAATGGATTATTAACCTGGGAGACAAAATATTTTTGTTTCTGTTTGTTTTGAAGCTCCTTCCTCAAAGGCTGTCATGCGTCATACTGGTCAGTTTGTGAATAGACACTGGTCTTACCTTGTTAGAAAGAGTGCTCCATAGTGAGGACCATCTGGCTGTAGGCTCTACATGGCTTTGCACCAGGAATCTAGAATAAGTGGGAAAAATATGGCTCATTTTACTTTACACTCTAAGTTTTGAACCTCATGCCTCATAATACCAAATCAGGGCCCATAATGTTGCACTTCAGGGTTTCATTATCATTGTTCCACCAAACTTAAACATATGGTTAAGACAGGTAACGAGTGACGTTTGCAGTCTGTTACTTCATAATAACTTTATCTAGGAATTGTATGATAGTTATTATGATAATTTGATGATATAGATTGAGAAGGTAGAATTACTCTTTGTATTAGCAAACTTGATATTGAAGATTTCCTAATGTTAGCTAAAATGATGTTGGATAAATCTATGACAGCCAACATTAGGCAAATTTATCAGATTTTTGCTGGAAGTGATAGAATGCTAAAGTAAGTTGGGTAACAACATTTTCCAAGTGTCCCTCAGGATATGTAAAAAAATCTTTGCTGTTTATTGATCCAGACTGGAGAATCCATATAATCTAAATGACTGATAGATCCCCTTGTACTGAATTGTTGTTGGCAACTCTCAGTCAGAAGGTTGTTGGTTTAATCCTTGCTCCTTTGGTTCACATGTAGAGAAGTTATGGGCAAGGCAATGAAGTCCAATTTGCTTTTAAATGCTCTGCACACAGAATTGTGTGTGATTCAGAATGGTTTGTGAGGATGGGCTTCTTTTGTGAGTAAGCAGGTAAATACAATATGTAGTGTAAATGTTATGCGAGGGTAGATCAATAGGAACATGTTACTTAGGTATACACTAGGGGTGGTGGAGTCCTTATGGGGCAGTTGTGCTATTTGTAGGTGGAGTTGGCAGTGGTGATGTTCATTGTGCAGGAGAGTTTGTAAATCAACATGGCATCACAGCAGAGGGACAAAAGGAAAGTATCATTGACATTTAAATCTGTTGGGCTTGCTTTCCTTGGGCTTTTAAAGGACATTAAAGATTGACATAGCACATTGGTTTTGTACGAAGAAACACCTGATAATATAAAACTTTGAAATTATGGTTCACCTACTTTGGCAACAGCAAGAGAAGTAGAAGTCAATGCCAGCAAAGCTAATCTAACCCTGCTGAAAAACAGCCAGCACTTGACATCCTTAGCTTGTCAAAGCTGCCTCTCAATTCTGAGCAAGCTGAGGAAACAGCGCAGACCATTACCGATTTTATGTGCAAAGACTAAGGGCCTCTCATGTGTAGAAAACAAGTGCTTTTGTTGCATGGTGGTAGGAGCCAAAGTTTTTACCTCTGTCTCTGCATTATGACACAAGCAGCAGCACTGAAGCTCTACAGAGCACTAAAGTTAAAAGCTGGAGAGAGGCTGAGCAGAGCAGAGGGGGTTACATAAACGGACTACATGTGGACATCAGTCTGAGAGTTTTTATGATGGATATACTGAGATATGTTTCTTAATAAATGTTATATAATTATGTTGTTTTTCTACTTAAATAAAATTGCAGCTGAGAAAAGGTTTTAAACTGCTTTATGTTGCAGCAAAATATTAGAATCACAATGAAATTAAATTGGGACTTAGGTATAGTGATAATATCATATTATAGGGTTACTGGTAAACATCATTCAACATCTTTACAGCCTGAGTGTAGTTCAACTTTAAAACTTTACATGAGAGTAATGGAATAAAAATGGCTGGCTGATGTGTCAGAAGTTTACATTATCAAAAATGACTGAATCTCATTTCTTGTTTTTCTAACAACTGCAGTACAACAATCGGTGAATAAAATGCAGACAGTTGAGTTAAGCGCTTTCCCCCTCCTGCTGCTTTTCCTGTCCTCTGTGTAAGTAGACAATGGAGACAGCTAAAGGAAGGAAGTGAATCCAGCCTCATATCCTGATATCAGTCCACTTAGTAATGTGTAATGGCTATGAGATTAAACAAGATATGTCTGGGAATTACAGAAACCTCTGTATCTAGCAGCCAGCCAGTCCTAACTCACAATATGTGGCAGGAAGAGAGAAAAGAAGTCTTCTATGTAACAGAAGACTTGTTCATGGCCATGGCATATACTGTCCATACAGCAACCAAAAATGCTTTTTTCACCTCAAGTGAAGACTACAGCACTACAGGGGAATGGAACCAAGCTGTCAGTGAAAGTCTCTTAAGATGTTATATAAGAGCAGAAATATTCCTTAGCAGATAAAAGCCTTCCTATCAGTCGCCTCCCCATGCTGATTTCCTAGTGCGTTCACAGTCAAAGAAGCCCTTTGATAAGCACATTAGATGGAACGGCCTGGACACAATGGTGATGTCATGAGGATTAGCACGCTACCTTGCTTGGTGTAGCGGCGGGCACAAGGGCTAATTCACAGCACTGCAGGGCGAAAGGCTTCGAGACCCGTCGAAATCGAGGTAAGGAGAAGAGGCCTCTGCACAGCAACCAGTTAAAATATAGCTCCTTCTGAGGAAGGCAGGAATAAACACAACATGCATTAAACATTCATGTTGCACTCCCCTTTCGGAACATTTTGTGTAATTTCCTGCTGTATTGCCATTACTCCACGAACTGAGTTGCTGTTGAGCGGCCTGTAATCAGAGCTGTGATGCCAGTAGTAAGAGGTCAGGTGGTGCTCTGCCAATGGTGAAAGCTACAGTAAGTGAACACTACTGTATGATTCAGCCTCAATAGAAGAGACTATAGGAGGCCAGCCTCTTCAGCCCATCCTTCAACCATCTCCCCCACAGATTTTGAAGTTAGGCTTTTACACCGAGCCACTGTCTTTCTCCTTTCACCCTTCCTTCTATTCGCGTACTGTACTGTGCAGTACATGAATAAGTCAAACGCAGAAAGCTCTCCTGACACAAGCGCGGGAGAACATCAGAGTGGAACTGTTTTCCAAGACTTACAGCAGCATGGGTAAATTGCTTGGGCTCCTTTCACTGGAAGTACTTCTTAAGAAACAGGTGATGTAGGTGGCTTATGCAATAGCTGAGTTTTATTTTTAATCCACTGAAGACAGAAGGTTTCAATTTTTCAATAAAAAGGTGGATAAAATGCCAGAGAAGGAACCGTAGGTTTAGGAAAATAGCATTGTTTATCCTTTATTGGCCTGTTTATTTTTGAAGCTGTATATTATGCAGAATTCATTATAGCTGGTGTATTTTAAAAAATGTGTTTGTGTCCTGTCCATAATTCCTCTAAACACAAGGAGAATGCATCCTCTCTTTGCTCTCATAAAATGTGTAGGCAGGTCTATGGAGCCACAGTAGATATTAGAGCACAGAGATGGACAGGTGGAGCGTTGTTTTTTTCTCACAAAGTCATAATTAAATCAACAGTTTGGAATTAAAAACAGCAATTAAGATTTTAGAATGTTTAAAAATATTTATTAAAGCATTTATAAGGACAGAAGTTTTATATATGTTGATTTGAAAACAGAACAAAAAAAATGAAAAGAGCAAGCTATATACAAGTAATTATATGAAGAATATATTATTAGATCTAATATATTATATTATAAAATGAAGAGTTTTTGCTTATTTTTGATGATGCCAAATTTTATCAGATTATATAAACAGACTTGGATTGTTGAAATTTACAACTGAACCAAAATAAAGCCATATTTCATCAATTACAGATAAAATAACGTATAAAAATGTGCCCATCTTTCATTTTCTGGCTACTCCAATCTTAAGATATTAAGGCACGTTCTCAGACACTTTTTTTTCATGGCTTGCGTTTGTTTAGTATAAGAAATGACAAGTGATTTTATTTTTTAACACAACAAATGCATGTCTCCAACCACCTAGGTGCAAGTTTGGCAGGAAAGACCTAAAATGGTCTCTGGGCAAGACAGTGACAGAAAGAAAAATGTATTAGGTGCACTTTGAGAAAATCTACCTGAAAATAGTCTTAGTCGACATAGTTGGGATTCAAAGGTTTCAAAAAATCGTCTTTGTCCTTACATTGAATCCAGAGATGTTTGATATGCTAAAAAATTTTTTGTTACAGCTGAGTTTATAGACAGGGCTCAGGTGGTGAGTTCATTTTTTGAAAAGATAAGAAAGCCTCAAGGCCTCAAGCAATGGAAAACCTACGAGAAGGAGCCGAACTATTACACAAGCCAAAAGACAGACTCCACACACTCATAGACACACACTGACAATGACTCTTAGTTTTAGTGACGTCAGACTGGCATTATTTAATTGAAAAGCCAAATATCTATCAATACAGGTTTGGACTGCTGTGACAGAAGTAGCAGCTGGCCTTGTTCCCGTGTCTTTGTGGGTCTCTCAGGGGCTTGTGAATAGATTATGCAAGATCTCTTCTGCAGCCTGTATCTCCCATTAGAAATGCTGCTGAAAATCCAAACCTCTGTTGCTTTCACACTCAGCCAAATTTGCTCCCCCCAAGGACAAACATCCCAACTTGACTTAAGATTTGAGAGACACTGTAATTCTGTTAAATTGTTCATGTACAATGTTCTTCTGTCACTGTCAACCCTCTCCTTTTGCGTCCTGGTAGTCTTGTTAGTTTTCCCTTTTCTAGGTCACAGCACTGAAGAGTTCAGAGCTCTTTGCTGCATTGACATGTAAGAGCAAAGCTTGTCTTGGGTCGGGTGGCCTTCAGGGCTCCATGTGGGTCCTTCTACGGCCATGCCTTTGCACGGCTGCCTCTGATTGGCCAGCGCAGGGAGCCAGGTCTTGACAGGTGTTTGGAAGAGGGACACCTGTTTGGCCATGTGCTGGTTTAGTGATCCATTTACTGGGAGCTGTAGGAAGCTTCTGTGGGACGCACAGAACATGCCAAGTCATTTAACAAAGAATTACAGCCATGCTTTCACAGGCCTTTCATGTTCAGCATTAGAAGGCTGCAAAGATGCTTACCTCCTTATTTGACCTCTAGTTTTTAAAGATAATATGCATTGTACTTGTTCGTTTCAGATTTATGTGCACTGTCTGGCCCCCTCTCGCACACAGCACGACCTCACCCCTCCCAGCAAATCTTGGGCCAGAGGGTGCGGTGTGCTGAAGACTGGCCAGGCTTGTTGTGAAAGCAGAGCCGCCCTGCCCAGCTCGCACACAGCCGTGCCCGACCAGTCCGACCACGATATTCCCATAATGAGCAGGTTGGGACTTAAATTTGCAGGTTGAGATCAGATCTTTGGCTCTCTGGTGGAGAAAGTGCAGAGTCTAACCCCAGTAAACACAGGCCTTTCAGGACCCTAACTAGACAGGGTTCGTTCAGTAAACAGGAAATGAACCAGCAAGGCGTTTTCTTAGAATGAGAAGAATGCCACTGCTCTGTACCACACCAAACAGTAATCCATCTGTGGTACACTGCTGGCCATTCATTATCTAGTGGAGCTCTTTCTCTTCTCTGGCATTGGAGACACAGAAGTTTGAAGACTTGCGGGCGCTTTTCTGGACTTCCTTATTTTGGTCTCAGTAGTAAAAGGCAGGGGTGTGCAGAAGATTTTAGAGGAGCAAGGTCCCAAACTCACAAAGACTTGGCTGTACTTTTTTGCTAATAAATTATGTTTCATATTAATTCATACATTTTGTCTTACAGTGTTTTCAATTGTTTCTCTTAAGGCATTCATCTTAACAATATGCTTCCTCCACTGTAACAATTAGGAGAAAAAAGATTAATGTACTTTTTCATCTATAAGAGTTCCATCAGCTGTGTGGTGGTTGGTTATTTCACAGTACTGCTAGGTATTAAAAAGATACAAAAAAGTTGTCTGAGCAAAAATATGTTTTTATAAAGGTATTGAAAAGCCATTATGTTCTCAATAGTGTAGCCTGTTTTTATTTTTTGGATTCTCCTCTTTTCTAAGCAACATAATTTAATTTCTTTTCTTCATTGTGTCAATTGCATTTGGTGCAAATGGTAATTTTCCTCATTGAAATTGAGTGTCTTTAAATATTTTAATAGAGAAACTATTTAATGTTTCAGGTATTGTTTGAATACTAGTTTCTTTTTCTAATTTATGGGCATATTTTGCCTTTATTGATAGTTGGGAGAGAGACCGTGGGTAGGCTTGTTAAGGGGGTGAGAGAGAGTAGGGGGAGACACTCTGCAAACTGGCCACAGCCTGGATTCGAACCCGGGCTGGCAGAAGCATGTATATGGACTGTGTCTGGTTGCTAACCAATCTGCAAAACCGGCACCCGAACACTGGTTTCTGAACACCCCCCAAATAATGGTAGCAGAGGGTGGGTGTCTCAGTTTATTTTCTCCTGTTTTGTCAACTACAATTCTAAAAAGCCACATCAAAAGAGTTTCAGAACCAAAGTGCGAGTCTGCTCAATTTTTCCAAAATACTATCAGTACATATTACTTTGATGCTCATCTCAAAGGTCAGAATCTGATGCAGAGGCATCCCCACATGTATACTGTCTTGAAAAAGTTGGTCTAAAGTATCAAGTTTAATTAGGTGGACACCAATGACATCAGAAATAATTGGACAAAGCCATGTGACACCAGCAGTTTTATTATCCAAAGAGGCTATGGAGCACTGCTGCAGCCAATCTGTAGTCATAGCCATGCTGTAAACACCCTCTCTGCCTCACTTTACACATCTTTTTTTATTGTAAACTGTCTGACCATTAGCTTACCATTCAGTATGTTTCTGCTGTTGATACTAATACTGATCATCTTTGAGTTAGACTGGCTGACACCAATCATATCTGTGTGGAACAAGATAAAATGTGTACATGAAAACAAAAGCGAACATTTAAAAGTAATACAGATTAAAATTAGCTTGAGACATGGCCATGGGTGCTCAGGTAGAGTCATTGAAAAAGAAAATGAGTGCTGCTCTAGATCATGTTTTTAACCTTGTGTGGGGTTTTAGATAAACATTCTGAAACATGGGATTTTCACAATATACCCATGAAGAGAATTTTAAGTGAAGTTGTAAGAGGCTAACTTCAGTGGTGGAAACATTTGCCACAGTGGTTTTGATCAGCTGTGCTTTTAGTTCATGCATTGCTGAGCATAGGGCCAAGAGATCTGTGTAATTTACTGAACTTTGGAGTCAACTAAAAAAATCAGTCATGGAGTGATTGAACAGTGTTTAAAAGACATTTAAATTGCTCACATTTCTGGTAGCAAACCCTTAGATGTTGACAGACATGTACTTTGAAGTGTGTTGAAGTAGTACCAACAAGAAGCATCCTCAACGTGTTCGGTATAATTTACTAAGCCCAATGCTGTTGTCTTGAATTGACCTAAAATTCAGTTAATTACAGAGAGCTATTGGTCCGAACCGCAACAGTGTAGACCTACAGGCAAAATCTTGTGACAGTTTTATCTACAGGGGCAGAACTGATCAAAATCCCTGTGGCTAATATTTCTGCTATGGAAATTAATCTCATACAACCCAACTTCAAAATATCAAACCTTCTCTTCAAAGAAGGGTGCTCATATGCCTGTTACAAGCAAAGTACCTCTGCCTTTGCAATGCAAAATAACTGGACTGTTGCGCAAGAATTATAAATCCCTCAATGAACGTAAGCATAACGATGAAGGGGCTCAACACGTGGCTCTATTAAACATTAATAAGTGCACAGTTCTATTGCACAGCCTTTAGGAAATCTATCTCACTGAGGTTGTGGTGAAGAGTGCTGGGTTAGCCACATTGTCTGCACAGACCTAAACATACTGTCACATCTCTGTCAGAGGATGTAGCAGCTGTAGAAATATCCCCCACCTCCCCCGCCCCCATCTCACCACATATACACACACCAGAACAACTCACAGGCATTGCACATATGCACCACACACTACTCCTCAAACAGTTTCCCTCCCCCCCTCACACACACAGACTTTCCACTTTGTCAGGCCGATGAAGAGCAGAATGAAGAGAGCGGGGTCTCATTAGTGTGTGTAGGTCTCTCTCCTCTGACTCACACTTTGACCCCGGCATCCACAGGAGTCGACGACCTTTCTGTAGACATGAGGCCTCCGAGGCAGCTTGAGCGCTGCTGTGGACCTGCGCTAGCCTGATAGAGGAACCTGGAGAGCCACACATAAATCATGTTTTGATGTACATTGCCTCAATATCACAAGCTGTCACATGCTGTCAGCACGTCTTGTTAACACTGCTATTCAGAGCTGTAATGAGGAGCAAAGAACAGGCCGTATGAAACTGAGCGAAAGAGCAGTGTTGCATTTACACCTTCAGTGGTGCAGCATTTTTCCCGCTTTCTGAATCAGAAGGCTTTTTATTTTACCACAGTTCTCCACCCTATGTACTTTGAAACACTTTGCTTTTATAATAATTGCTCAATTCTACACTCAAATAAGCATCTTTGACCGCATTTGATTATCAGTTTATTCCCAACATACGTTCATTTTGAAAAAATCCCCATGAGTGACAGCCAAACTAAAACGGGACAGTCTGAAAGTGCTTTGCAAGAGGATTTCCTAATACGGGGTTTCTCTCAGCTGGGTGGCTTATGGTGGCTGAAATATTATTAAAAAATTATAACAAACATTTTCAGCAAGAGGAAGTAGAAGTGGTAGAAAGGAGGGGAGGAGAAGGAAGGAGGAGTACTTTTTCTGAGTTCCTTTTGAAGGTTGAAAAGACATGGAGTGGCGCATGAGTGAAACAGCTCTCCTGCAAAAAAGACACACCTGAAGGACAAACATAAATGCAACAGTTTGTTTTTCTTTTTATTTCTATATTACCTCAGTAGTAATATGGTGGTTTGAACACATGAAGGCTGTGGCACATCAGATCCAGCTCCAGCAGTTTCGGCTTCATCTCCCTTTTGCCACAGCGAGAGATGAAGGTTAAAGGGATATGCCAATTTTGTTGTTATTTTCATGTCTTGTTCGAGTCCATGACAAGCAGATAGTCACCATTCTTTTGACTCTTTGTGCAGTTAAGAGAAGACAAACACGCCCACTGCTGATTGGCTTAGCTTTTACACTTTAAGTCAACTAGTATAGCTAGCTTAAATTTACAGGCAATTTCACTTGCGGTGAGTGAACTTTGCTCGTCTCTTTCTTTTCACTGGATGCAAAGTTGAAAGAATGGTGTTTATCTGCTTGTCATGGACTCAGGAATGAGGCAAGACACGAAAACAACAAAAAAAATGGGATATTGCTTTAAGAATTAGTTTTGATTGACAACTGGCTCCAACTTGTTTAAGGAGTCAATTTATTGTCTTTATGCTTAACAATTTCTAACTAACAGATGTGCCTTGATTTTACACTGAATTAAACTTATAGCACAAGAGTGCAATGTCTGTGTGACTTTGTAGGTGTGATATTTTACTATGTTAAATGATCAGTTCCAGATTTCCCTAATAATACAACCACACAGGGGCTTTTGAATTATCAAAAAACTATCAGTGCAATCTGTTTTAGTGTTAATACTTTTGTCCCATCACTACCCTCTCTGGAAGGGATGTGGCTTCAGCTTTCAAGCCTTTTGCTCTGAAGTTTACTGTGGTAAATTTATTTGCCCAAAAGAGTTTGAGGGAGAGGATGGATTTCTCTTATTAAATATATTCTCCTCAAAAAGAGTTTGGAAATGCTGTGTCAGTCAATTATTTTTCACCTCAATTATACGAATTGGTGTTGTACTCTATGTTGTTGAAAAGCCTCATTCGTCACTGTTATAACAAGGTACAACTTGCAAGGATTATGCGGAAATGGAATGAGCAACATGGCTAAATGTTCAAAAATCCCTACTTCCCCTGGAAGAAAGCCAATGGCAACACCACTTCGCATTCCATCTTTGGCGTCACCAGTCTCATGCAACTTGGTCCTAAATTTGGAAATGGTATGAGGGCTGTCATCAAATAATGATGCTGCCACTGTGCATACCAGAGACCAAATTGCAGGGGATTTTGACACATTGTTGGGACATTAACTGTGTTTGTATGTGTTGCTGATTCCAAAAATACAAGATCTTTACAAGTTGTACTTTGTTGTAATAGTTACTAATCAGGCTTTCCAATGAAATACCAAATTGGTATAACCGACTGAATTAACTTTTCCAAACTTATTTGGGGATTTTATAAACATATTTAGTATTTTTGAAAATGGAAATAAAACGTTATCTTTCAGATGACAGCAGTATTTATATTTCATGCATTATACCTCAAAATAAAGCCATGCAATATGTAAAAAAAATCTACAAACTTGGCTTTAGTCGTCAATTATCAAATTATCTCTTAAGATCTTTTGTCCATTTTTATGCAGATAGCTTAATTTTCCTTATAACCATGCTATTTTCCACTTTTCAGTAAGTGCACTTTTTAAATTTTAAACCAGTTCTAAGTCATAAAAGTAATATTTCTCACAGAGCATCATAGTACTTATCACTGAGTAGTAAAGCGTCATTTTCTTTCCATTTCAACACAAGGCGGCCATCATCAAGCCAACATGCATCTAGTGTGAAATAGGCCATAGGTAGCAAGCAGCACAAACGAAGGCCACATCTTGTATTCTGTTTCTTTTCAACTGTGTAATTTCATTTCAGAAATTGAGAAACAAAGGCCATAATGACTGTGCTAGTCCTGATCCAGATGACTGTTTTGGGCACAGCCCCCTCATGGACGACCATTTCGGCAAACTAAGCGAAGAGAGTGATTTAATATACAAGCGCTGTGGTGTAAGTACTTCCTTTGTCCCCTGCTGTTTTGTGTTGATTCCTGTCTTTATGTTGATGTTCACTACAGGCGCTAAACAAGAAAGAACACAGAGGTTGTGATAGCCCGGACCCCGATGCCTCATATGTCCTCACTCCTCACACAGAAGAAAAGTATAAAAAAATTAATGAGGAGTTTGATAATATGATGAGAAATCATAAAATCGTAAGTACTGTCAATGCAACATCTCTGCTTGGCTTTGTGGCACAAAAGGATTTTCACTCTTATTTTCATTTAACCTTTCCCTCTTTCCGTTACCCTCCCCCCTCCTCCCCACTCAGAACTTCTGTCACCTTCTTTCGGATCTACTCTAGCTTCAGATTAACACCCCCTTCGCTGGGTGTGCATTTGTTTATATCTTGATTTGTTCAACAACTGATACTTTGGCACACCCTGATAAGATCACATTTCCCGTGAACAGGTGAATGGTTGCATGCATCTGCTGGAAAGATTACACCATGGTATCATGTTATCATAAATCAAACAGGAGTCGCTCCTTTGACACTTCAGTCATGTACAGTAATTATTATTCACATGATATATGAGTTCATCAGTAAGACTCACAGGATCTTTAATTGAGGTTACATATTATGTGCTATTTGGTATTTTTGAAGTGGGGTTGTTTGAGGTTCATGTCACCAGACACATCATACACAGTGATGGCAATCAGCTCTGTCCCTTTACTGAGATCACATACACAGATGCAATACATTTTTGATGAAGGAGCCAGTGGCCTCAAGTAGTTTTGTTAATTTTAGGTCAAACAAACTAAAAACAGTGCTGGAATGATTGTACACTGGACTGGAAAAACTGAGTAGACTACATTTCAGACACTTAGCCTCTTTGTTTTGATTTACCCTTCAAAGGGGCAGAAGGACACATAGGCTATTTGGTGTCTCAAGGTACTATTTAGATAAAAAAAAAGGTTTGCACGTGGAAAAACAAGCATTGCAAATGTGACCAAATGCAGTTTATAATTGCCCCCACATATTTTTTTCTAGTTTTTACCCAAAATTCACAGAATAACATGGTTATTGTCCCCTGTAGCTTAGCTTTGTGCCTGGTCTTCTCTTACAATCACTGAGCTGACCATAGTCACTATGGCTAATGTGTTCACTATTGACATGAACCACATAAACCCAACTTACTGAAAATACTGAACCATCCCTTTAAATAATACTTTGAACAAACAATTCAACAGAAATATGATGATATTTTGGAGCTGTCAGAGTTAACACACAAATCTGAATGATAGAGGTTTCATAATAAGAGCGTTACTTATTTAAAAAAAAACAGTCACAAGCTTTTTGTCAGTTTATGCTCACCATAAAGCTCGATGCTATTCACTTAACTGTTTCCCAGTATTCACTGTCAGTGGGTGCACATGAACCTAAGAAAACCAATTTCAGTCAGTGTCTGAGATAAACAACAGTTTAATGTGCATGTAAACATATGTGTTAATATAAAAGTATTTTCAGGTTGGTAAATAATGTTTTCGAGGACTGCATTTCTCCTGCATACTCCTGAATCAGATTAGACATACTGCCCATGCCCCATAGGCTCTCAGTAAGATTTATCCTCCAAAATGAATAAAATGTATCTGGTGGCCCATCAGCTTGCTAACGCTTGGTACAGCAGAAGTGCTACCATCAAAGTATTAGCATATAATTGTCAGAAATACAGTATTTGTCTACCTACAATCATAACAACGAGCCAAACGGATAGCGTTCTCTAATAACTACCAAAACTAAGGCACCGAATTTATGTGGAATTACTCAAATAGTTTCTTTGTTCATATTTACATCATAATACCAGTTGGCTACTGAAGATCTGTGGTTAGAAGCTAAAAAGGGTACATACTGGACCCTGATGTTGTAGAGACAGGCTTGTCCCCCTTAAGTAAGTTAATCACAAATTGATTGTCCAGGGCACCTGTATACTAGGACAATAGAAGAACTTCATTTAAATTGCTTTATCAATCCACTAGCCCTGTATAACTGAATTGTGTCTGTAGATCTACTGACTGATGGAAAATAAGGACACTGCTGCTCCTTCGAATGCCTCTTTAAAATGTAAAATGTGGCTGGATGCTTAGTCGACAAGATAAGAGAATACTCTCCCTTGTAATATCAGATAGTAGAAAGATTTCACATCAGACTGAAGCTGTCTGGACCTGTAGCACATTGTTTTGCTTGGCAATTAAGCTTTAGTTGTTACTTTTGTTTTTTTTTGTTCCTTATTGATTTGATACCTTAAGTCAGAACTGTCAAAATGGCTCAATATTGCAAAAAAATTGACTTAAAATATTCTCAAAAAGCAAAATATTTATCAAAACCAGAATCAGAATTAACTTAATTGGCCAAGTATGTCACAACATACAAGGATTTTGTTTCCAGGCTCTATAATGATGTTCCCTGACCTCTTTCTGGTTCGGTGATCCGTTTGGCAATCCTAACCTGCTGTATGGCTGTTCTGAACAACACAGTGATATAAAAACTGATATTCATCAGATAATTCACAACAATAACAAAATGTTATGATCTGGCAGCTCTAAAATATGACACAACAGTTATTTGATAATGTAATGTTTCCAATTTTCCTTTTAGTCTTGCCTCTCGGTGTATTCTGGTACAAATAAGTCACACTCCTGAGCCGCTCCAGCAGTATAGCGTCTCCACAGCACACAAACACCACACTATCATTTAGCATCTTCCCTCTCCCTCATCAAATACCGCACTGGCTCACCCTCTAAAGTCCCACAAATCTTTTGTGATCTTATCATGCGTGACAATATTAGAATTGTATAAGAACATAGTGCTTACTAAGCTGTCGTTTTCTCTGTGTTCCTGACATGAAGAGCATCACTTTGCCATTAACAAACTAATGATAACACCCAACTGGCTCACTGAATAATGCTATGATGAAACGTTCTCACTGCCACCTGTCATTCTCACTTACACTCTGCACAGTCAGCACTTTCTAGGTAAATGCAAGTGAGTCACGACTCTTGGAGTTGTGAGTCCCTGTAAGCCCTCTCTGCTGTGCTCAGAAACACAGAACACAGAGTTTGTTCAAAAGACAAAAGTTTTTCTCTGGTGCTGACTGCTGCAGTGCTGAAGTGATCACCTGAATGCATGTGTTTGGATTTTTGTTCACTGTGTTTTCTGTGGTGCTGTTGTATTGAAGATGTGTGTATTCTACTGTGTATGTATGATGTTGATAAAAATGACTGTTTGTTGGCTTTAATATTTTATTTAAGGCCCCTAAAATGTTAGGCAGAAATGTTTGGTAAAGATATACTGTGATAAAACAATTGTTTAGGTTACGATATGTAGTAATTTTTTCTGTAGTTTTCTGGTGTTTGTTATTAACCCTTTGATGCACAAATTAATGGGACCCTACACACTTCTGCAAGTGGGTCAGTGGCTGTTGGGCTGAAACTAGTTAATCACATTCTGGGAATGGTCGAAGTTGGATACTTAACCATGGGGTTAAAAAGAAATTAATAGGAATAATGGGAATTTATGAGAATAAATCGAACCTGGAATAAAAAAAAAGAATATTAAATGTAGTTTGGAAAATATATTTTAGTAAATTTAAGCTTATAATGACCACATTTAATGCAAGTATACTCGAGAATATCTCTGCTATTCCTCAATCACATGCATGTAGCACACTGCACACGCCCCCCATATAAACATATGATTTCTTAAACCCTGGACTATTAAGGCTATACATTTGAGCCTGAGGACTACAGATATTGTACTTCAAATTGTTTGTTCAATGAAAGAAGATTGAGAGTTAATAAAGTTTTGCTTAAAAATAAATCTGTTTAACTACTAACTAACTTTAACTATTATTTTACATGGGAATCTGCCTATGACAAAACAAATGTTTGATTATGAAATAGTTCACTTGAACTACCCCTAATTTCTAGTTTATAATTCCCATGGAAAATTTCTGAAGTGGCATATTTCCAAATTCCCCAGCATGACAGTACATGGAAGAATTCTAGGAATTTTCTGGAAAGCTTCCAGAAATGTTCTACCTTTTTGCAACCCCCAGTCACAGATTAGTTTTTATTTTGATAGTATATTTAAGCAGTGACTAGGAAAATCCTCAACACAGCATAGACAATGAAAGAGAGAGTTGTACTCCTGAAGTGTTTACTTTGAATTTGCGTCCGTGAAAGATTCAAAAACGACTTGTGTTATGTCAGCTGCAGTTTACACCTGAATCAGATCAGATTTTGGAAAGAAAAAAGTGAAAAGTGACTTAAATATAAATGATTGTGTTACCTTAATACCAAGACCCTGACAACAATTAACAATTAATAAAAAAAACTCTCAATTTGATTTAAAAAAAAGCACATTCAGGTGCTGTTAGTGCAGTCATTAAACATCTAAAAACAACATTACATACATACTTGGCACATTGTTGACTGTGTGACTTTTGTCATTAACAACACTTAGGCACCCAAAATACAGTTGCCGCGTAAACAATCAGAAAAACAAACAAATTAAACAGTTATTGCCTTAATGTCGTCTTGCAAACCGGCAATAGTAATAAGTGGAATATTCGTATTACTTTGTGTAGAGTTATGAGTAAAAAGTAACTTATTGTAATTTTTGAGTAACTTGCTTAATTCTGTTGCAATCCGATCTGTTCATGTACTTTTTTTTCTTTTGACAATATTGATCTGTTTTCGGGATATTTTTTGGTCCACACCAACATTTTGTTAACTTTTTTATATTGGAAAGTACCTAGGAATATACAAACAGCAAGATATAGTTTATGATATAAGATCCCTGTTTTCTTATACCAGAAGGAGCATTTAAATGCAAAAACTGCATTTTTATGTGTGTTTATGGAACATTAATCCTCAATACATTTATTACATTTGTGATCAAACAAAAGGACTAGAAGCCTGTAGCTGTTTCAGTGACTTCATTGAATATTTTAATCACAGGTAGATCTCCCACCTTCAGAGACTTGAATTTGTTTTTAAATGCTACTTACTCCCTCCTAAATGGCAAGCACACATGTTCAGACCCAACATCTGCATCTACTAGGGATATACAGTATATTATGACACCAGGAAGCAAAAACTACTCTAAAGATAAGAATTGATATCAACAGCTATGAAGTTTTAAGGAGGGGTATCTAAGCCATTGATATCA
Source organism: Scarus forsteni (assembly GCA_036419115.1). NCBI lineage: Eukaryota > Metazoa > Chordata > Actinopteri > Labriformes > Labridae > Scarus > Scarus forsteni. The sequence goes on along the minus strand of JAZDUH010000245.1, from coordinate 8,999,227 downwards.
GCTAAATGAGCACACAATGTAGTTCAGATTGAAGCAGAACCAACCTATCTAAAATGCCTCATGAAACTTTCTTTCTTCATCTTCATTGTGAAAACTTTTGTTAAAAGTTTGTAAAAAAACTTTTTCAGACCTTTAAATTCTATGTCTATACAGAACAGGTTGTAGTTTTAAAAAGCCATATTAAGTTTGCTTTTTCTGAAAAAAATAGTTTTGAGTTATTGTGATCATGTTGGCTTGGGCTAAAATGAGAGTGGAAGAATGCCATGTTAGATATTTGCAAAAACTCAGTATTGCACATCTGTAGAGGCTTTATTAATATTTAAGTCTGTAGATATTAACACACAGGCTACTTTTGTGAAGTGACTGTTGATACGTTCGGACATAGTTGTAATCAGCTTGAACAAATCTGATGGCCACAGTTGACAGGAATCATTGTTAAGAACTGCATTCTGTCCTCTTTAATTATTCATTTTGGACCCACTTGTGCATCTAAAGGTTTAGTAAAACTTTTATTAATGTTAACTACATGAATCAAATATTCTGTTAAAATGCTGAGCAAACCCCTTACACATCAACTTTGTTTATATGTAATCATCTGCGTGTTTGTCTCCCTCTCATAGCCCACAGCACTGCCTCAGCAGAACTTCTCCATGCATGTGGCAGTGCCTGTTTCCAACCCTAATGCCATGTACCAGCAAGGAGGGCCTCTGGGCAGTCAGGCCCTGGCCTCAGCCACAGCTTCTCTGAGTGACAGTGGGATGCTGTCCCCTCCACAGGCCTCTCTGCACAGGAATGTGGGCTCAAGTGGAGGCCCCCAGAGGCCCACCAGTGCAGGAAGTGCAGGTTAGTGGACAACAACTGTTACACAGTCGAAAGAATGTGCTGAGGATCAGTCGACAACTACAAGCTTATTTTATCTACAGCTCGACCTGGTATAATATTGTACTGTATTGTAAGAAGAGGTATTCTTTTCATCAGTAGCCTAATTGAAAAAAAAAAAACAATTATAGGAATGACAGCCTCAATTAGTGTTAACCAGAGCCAAGGGAAAACAGCTTGGCAGGAGTTTGTCAAAGTAAAGAAACAAAATCTGCTGCTAGAGTGAGTTTATGTTTTTTTTCAGTGTAAGAAGTGTTATATAATATGAATGAGGTTTGAAAGAGTTACTGTTGCACTACTTAACCAGGGTTTTCAAAAGGCCAGCTGAGGCTCATAGTTCATTTCAAATAGGGTTACATTTAATTTCAAAAAGAAAATTTACATACAGTCTGCATTAGATAAATTACCTTGACTGATGAATAAAGACTACTAGAATATATAGCATAAAACTTGCCCTTAGTTTTGCATCTTTCAGCTCTGTTTCAAGGCCTAGTTTACACAGCATGGTGCTCTGATCGTCTTCATGCACCAACACTACAAAGTTTGGTACCTTTTTGCAGTGTACCTGTATTTTATCATTTGGAATTCAGAGAATAAACATCAGCATCTCCCATCTCAACTGCACTGCACTTTTTCTCATCCTGACCAGGCAAGTGTTGATAAAGCAGTTGCTGGAGCCACACAGGGGCCCCTGATATCTGATAAGCCATTCAGAAGTAACAAATCACTGATCTAATGAGGTACAAATAGAAGGCTGTGATGTTGTCAAAATTGAGCCTATTCACTCATATTTTTACTTAATGCTAAGCTAAGCCAATAAATGCAATAACACCACTTTACAAATTAGCCTGATGTCTTCTGTTTAACATATTTTGATAGTTGTTGGGAAGAAAAGCCCAAGGTAACCCTTCGCCTCACTTTGCATAAAAAGTATTTGCAGGGGGATAACAATTCATCTGAAGGAATATTGTGACCAACTCAGAGGAACATCTTATCCTCCACAATGCATTTGTGTTTTTTTACCTTTGTCTTTGAGATTGGGGGGCTTTTATACTGTCATGCAGATAGTAGAATTGGTAAAGCTGGACGAGGGTGAGAGAGAGGGCAGGGAATGACAAAAGTGGAAGGAGCTGCCCGCTTCAAGATCAGAATTGTCTGAACATAGGCCTCATGGCATGACCACAATGCCGCTGACACCCTTAGTTTTGTTTTTAATCAGAGAAATGAGGTATGTGACACATACTCTAAGGGGTTTTCGAAGGTTACAGGATTTACATCTCACAAAAAGCAGTCAGTACTACTTGACTTTTCTCATGAGAATACTCCAAACAGCTGCTAGACCTTCAAGCTGACACCTACATATAATACGCACACCATCAACATTTTTACGCTGCAGGCTGGCTACTCCCCGAGGTTGTCTTTATGCTAACTTAGGCTAACTGTTGTTTTGGATAAACTGTATTCTCTGGAGAAAGGCAGGGCTCTCAAGTAACCATTTAAAATGGGACAGAGTTCACCCTCCTATCAAGTGTGATCACTTTTAAATATATATTTTTGTCTATTAAATTTTCCAAAGAGAGTAATGGAGGTAAGTCATTTGAGATCAGGAGGTCATGTCATACTAACACCCTGTCAATGGTTTTTTTGTGTGATAAATTTTTCACACCCTCTGATATGATCATCATCACACCCTTAACAGTATCAGCATTGTGGAAAAATGATGTCAGACTAGGCTAGAGTCTGTATGACTGTTCTGACTCAGTTAGTCCAGATGGTTTTTGCAAGAGTCGACTTCACTGCATACGATAGAGGAACAAGCACCAAGGTGTGAAATATCTCATTCACATTAACCACATATCAGGATTGGCTCACACCATCTCGCTTGCAAGGGATTAACTTCATGTTTTTTTCTTTTACTTCTTCATTTGACAAATTGTCTCAAGTTTATTTTTGTGTTTCTGCTAACATTGAGCAAGCCAGCTTTGAATAATTTCCAAAAACAAAAAAAAGATGCCTCGTTCCAATTAGAGTTGTGAGAGGGTCCAAAGCCAAGTTCAAACCAAAGATTGAGGAAACAACAAGACTGTTTTGGAGGGTTGCTGGAAAGAGTTGCAAGCGTGTAAACTAAGCTTTTGCATCCTGTGCTAGGCCAGCTGATGGTGTTACTTGCAATTCAGTTTTCTAGTCGTCATTGTATAGTGTAAGACACATCAGTGTTTTAACTCATTTGAATCCTGGAGATGTATGCACTTTGTTTTATCAATGGTTATGGTTCACCCATTGCCAGAAAGCACACTGTTATTATCAGCTCTTCCCTGATTAAAACACGGTGCTGGTATTTAGTGTTTTTACTGCTTGTTTAGGCAACACCAGGTCCTCTAAAAAACAGTTGCTAGAGAGAAATTTGACCACAAAAGGAAAGCTCTGACTTTAAGGTGACTAAAGAATGCTAAAATGTAGCTTTTTATCATTTTGCTGCTACAAAGTTTATAGCCAAAAGACAAACATGAAATGCAAGAGTGGACTCCGAGTTGCAGCGGCATGCACTGTCAGGTTTCCAGAATGTCAGAACAAAAGTTGGATTTTCTGAAACAGCTTTACCAACCATTAATGTGGACAGAGAATTTAAGAATCTAGAAGAAATCAGAAAGCCCTTGCAACACTTGTAGTCTGCAAGCAAAGGTTCTTTTTACATGGTTTGGTCATGTTCTGCACCACCTGAGACCCTTTCTCACAAGCTGAAACATGATGGTCGAATGGAATTGTCCCTTTAATTTACAATTTTATTGAAGAACTCTGAATTCTTCTTGGCTAAGCAACTGGTTTGAAGTTTAAACTCATCTGGCCCAAAGTATTTATCCGAACTGGGCTTGAAAACCTGTTTTTACACACATTCACATAGCTTCTGGAAATGTTCCAAAATTTTGGGATGAGCCCCATGTGAGAACAGTTTGCTATTTTTTAACAGCTGTCCTGAGCTTACACCCTTGTAATGTTTGTTTGTTTGTTTTGTTGTGTTTTATGTGGAGCCTGGGTGAACATGTTAGTGCGGCAGCAAGCATTCAGCAAAATATCTCAAAAGCAAGCAGGTGTGAGTGATGGCTTATCACTCAACACGCAAGACCCTGTTAAGTTAAGAAAACATTCAAACAACAGCCTTAGAAATTGAGCACTTCTTATTTATCAAAGGATCATAGTATCAGTGGGTTATTGACTGGATTATGGTTTGCTCAGAGAGGCTAATGGTTGCAGTGCTAGGAACACAGGCATTCAGTCGTCCTTGCAGTTTAATGTCCACATGTCTGTGGTGAATATAGTTACACAGTGCTTTGGCAGATTGGATACATGGGAATATAACCCTGTTAGCCTATGAACAACTTTATTATGTTTTTTGTGAATTAAAATGTCAAAGTACATTGTTCCTATTAGATGCAGACAGTACAGTCCATTCATTAGGCTGTATTTAAATCCAGGTTGTAGAGCATTATAATCGGAAGGCAGTAGCTATCATCTAGAGTAAGGGCACCCAAACTTTTTGACCCAATATTTGGACCCAAATATGAAATTTGTTCCCATGTCGGGACCCAAACTTACAAAACGGTACTATATTATCTAAACCATAAGCTACAATCACAGTGGTTTTCATAAATCAATTATGGCTCGAACAAAATATTGAAGACTTAGATTTTGCTTGGAAGGGTTAAGTAGCTTGTCATGAGTTTTTGCTTAGTTTTTTTTAATTATAGAAGCTCAGAAGCCCATTTTGCCTTCAATAATTGAATTTAAAAGTATTGAAAACAGGAACAGAGAAGAATCGTAGGTGAAATTTTTGAAGAAGACAGCAGAAACTTTAATAACAGAGGATTTTTTTTTAAATTTTAGGTACAATAAGGTTTTCTGGCATGTGTTATTACTGCACCAAAAGCTGTTACAGTTTCCCTCTTTAATTTGCTTTAACATAATTTAAACAGTTTTATCCTAATGAAATAAAATACAGAAACAGCTTTATTTATTTGTGCTCATGTATTATTTCTGAAATCAAAAGTTTTTATTCAAATTGTGGATAAGTTATAGGGATGTGTATAATGTTATAACTGTCCCCGGTCTCCCACATGAACAGTGCAGCCTGTATCTATGACTATTTGCACTTTAGATTTTAACGCCATACTCACTTTCTACCCTTGTAAAATATTGTATAATCTCTCTGCTTCATTGGAAGGGCCTCAGCAAAGCTAATGTTCAAAAAGAGCTTTTGTAGTCTAGTTTTGTAATTGTGGACACTGCAGTTCTTAGTGTCAATCAGACACATGCACTGGTCTCTTTCCCTCGCTCTTGGGAGCCAAAGAGTGCAGGAAACGTGCAGATGTCAATTAGCAGGGTCATGCAAAGATAAGAAGGGTTGAGCATGACCATTCCTCAGAGTCATTTCAGTGATTTCAGACTCAGCCCACGACTCAGTAAAAACAGGCTCGCGATCCATTTTGGGTTTGGAGCCAAACTTTGGGAAAGGCTGAACTAGAACAGTGGCTGGACTGTTTGTTAAGGATGCAAGTTTAAACTGACAGAGAAAATTAAGAATAACATAAACTACCAAGTAATCCTGGTGCAGATTATTTATGGATCTAATTTTTTATTCTAGTGTTTGGTAATTGCATACACCTTTGCCGCGCACATCCAGACTCCAAGACAGTATTTATCCCAGCGCAATCAACACGCTGAACGAACAGAACATTTTTAAAATACCAGTCACAGTTGCACCTTAAAACACTCAGTCACTTTATCTTTTTAAATGATTTACTGTCATTTTTGTCCCGTTTTTTTTTTGTTGTTTTTTTTGCTACGTGTTTTATTTTAACCCAAATTATCAAGGAAATACACTGACTGATGGTCTTACTAATTTTTTTGTGTGTAGATACAATGACAGTAAAGTGATTGTGATTATGATTCTAATTACAAGCATGGATTGAACATATTTAGCTCTAAAGGGGTTTCGGGATATTTCAACAGCAGTGTCCCGAAATTTCCAGGAAAATCGTATCATTCATTATATGAGTAATTGCTTTTTTTTAGTTGAGTGGAGTGTCCTTTCCCTATCTCTGACGTTCCTAACCTCACAAACCTGCTGAACACAGCGAGATGTCGCCCTCTTTAATCATATATTGAATCTCCTCACCGTGAAGACACTTGCTGGAGCGCATGTCTCCCTTTCGTTGCTGTGAAGATCGATCTCTGTGACATTTTCATGTCTGCTCAGGCATCTTCATCACATGTTCTGCTAGCTTGCAAAAGGATGCAGATGGTTAATCATATCACTCTGTGCGTCTCATTAGGTGGCATACTGGATACCACAGACCTTTCTGTGCCAAGTGTTGTGGGCTCCAGCCCAGCGGGTAAGTCCTCCCGGAGAGATTCATTAGCTCTCTGTAGCTCTGCCCAATAGGCCTCCTGCTTAGCACGCGAGCTGGATAGTGGTGTATCCATCTGTGATTGGTTCAAGACGGTGTCCTTATCTCTGACTGGTGGTGCCTTTTACTGACTTTATTTCCACTGCATGCAAAAGGAGTACATGTGTTGCTTCTTTCAGCAGAGGAAATGTATGTTATGCTTGTTAAATGCATGTTTAAAAGATGAGAAATGGCTCGGCAGCATTCACACAGTGTGGTGTTTGTGCTTGAAACCAGCCCTTGCAACCAGGCAAGACCATTAGCTGTTTAACTCTGGCAGGTAAATAAACGTAGCATTTCCTTTAAATTTGTCACCTCTACGCAGCCGCCCCCCCATGTCCTGTTTCCTTCCTTCCCTCTATTGACAGGTGCATCTGCTCACCCCCACTCCTCTGGCAGTCCTTATAAGGCTGTGGAGGGTCTGTATGATGCCTAGACCAGCATAACCCTGTAGGTATTCGAGCCATGACATCCCACTAAGTCCTCAGTACACAATGACCGGACAGCCTGTCATGGCTGCAATGTGCTGTGTGAGAGGCCCAGGCAGGTGGACAGCACTCTGCACTTGTTGATGCGCTTGGTGCATCAAATATACTGTTGATGAATTCAGTGGGATGTTGTGAAAATGGTGTCAAAGGCCAGGCAGTATCTTAAGTTCTTCAGACATGCTGATGTATTTTTAAACATAATTAAGGGTTAAGAAAATACTATTTTAAAAGGTCGTATATATGGGAACCATCACTGCATTTCATTTTATTTTAGGGGCATTCTTAATATAAGCTATAGTAACATTTTAGTAATACCTGTTTGATACAAGTGAAGTAAGAACTGAAGTCCTAAACAGCCAGTGCAGTTTTTTAAACAACGGTTGCTGGTAAACTCTGGCACACTGTCAAGGTTGCATAAAAAGACTCAAAATAGTGAATGAAACTACAGAAATATGTATCCATCCACGTAAAATCTGTAACACTTATCCTTTTCTGGTTTATGGGAGGCTGGAGCCTTTCCCAGCTGAATTTGGGAGTGGGTAGGTGAGTTTTCCTTGGATTAAAACTAGTCAAAATTTAAATTACTATGCTATATACCACTGCCTAGTAAAATAATAAGGATATTATCATACATGTTAATTAAAAGTTAAGCTTGAAAAAGGAGAAAAAAAACCCAGTATTTTCTGAATTGATTGTTCCTGACTAATGTTTTATGGCTTGGTGTAGACGAGTGAGTATGGTTGTAAGAGGACATAAAACATAAAACAAGAAGGAATGATACAACGATACAGATAAAAGGTAAATGATGGTATCATAAAGACTCATATACAGATGATATAAATATAAGTTTATCCAAATGCCTTAAGTGTACTCCAGTGTACATACAAGCAAATTCACGTCTCCACAGACTATGATTTTAAAAAGAGAATATGATATTTTAGGTTATTTAAACAATGAATTTTTTAAAATTTAAGACACACTGAAATATCAGTTTTTATAATTCTCTTTAAAGGAATACAACCATTTTTAGCTAAATATTGATCTTCACATTACAGTGTCAGTGGTTCAGCATACTCTGGTCAGCCAATTAATCAATTTTAACATCAATTCATAATGTTATTCCAAGATACTTTGCAAAAGAGTTGATTGAGAACATAGTTTTCAGTAGGGATGGGAATCGAAAAACCTAATCCTATTCCTAGAAGACATCTCCCTTTCACCAGAGGAAGTCAGCAAAAATTATGAAGAAAATAGTCAAAAATCATGACAGACGTGGAAAAGTAGTCAAAATTGTGTCTTAGTTTTTGACAAGAAGATGCTTACTGGACAGCTTTCAGGAAGTGGAAATACTAGCAACTTACAGCAGCATCTGTCTTTGCATCAGGAGATTAAATATCAGGAGCAACCTGTTTTTGACATTGTTTCGAGTGATAACTTTTGTGGGAAAACAGCAGGAATTAACAATAGAATCATTTAAAATTTGGATTTATATGCTTAAGTATTAATGAAATTGGTTTAAAAATGCATTAAATTCCCTCTTCATTTATGCTTCTTTCATATGTTTAATTAGTCATTAATAAAATTGTATTCACCAATCACAACATGAATCCTGCAGAAACAAAACACATTGTAACATTTTGAAAAATTTTCAGTGGGAAGAAGGTAACTTATTTTAGCTGGGTAGGCAATCCTGAGCAGAACCAGACTTGTGTTTAACATCCATCTGCTTCAGCTCATGAGTAGCTTAATCCACCATAATGTGCAAAACTTAAGGCAGTATTTCATAGACCGCCTCGACAAAGTAAGTGGACAGGAGAAATAACAGTATGAGGAAGTGCTGCAAGTCTGTGCAAGCGATAGGGACAAAGATAGCTCATCTTCAATATATATACCGGTATATTCTTTATGTATTTTTGGGGCATTTTGTGCCTTTATTGATAGGAGAGAGACAGTGGATAGGCTTGTGAAAGGGGGGAGAGAGTAGGGGAAGACACTCTGGATTCGCAGAAGTATATGGGACGTGCATGGTTGCTAACCACTCCACCAAACCAGCACCCTGCTCATCTTCAATATTGGTAATATTGCAACTCATCAATCCACTATCGAATCTTATGGGGCTGTGACAGAGCGTCATTTTATCAACCACTGTTGACCAAACAATTATCACTCATGTAGCAGGAATCATAGGCTCAACCATGTCAGCAGTGTTCATCAAATTAAACCAAAATGCCATACTTTTCGAATGTTAGCTTAAAAAAAGTTTGTTTGAAAATACGATAGTGAAATTTGTACAGTGTATAGTTGGATGTTCATTCAGTGTAATGTGTCATGTCACGGTTTGATCGTTTTCTCAGCCTTAGTCATAACATTTGTATTTTTACAAGTATTTTGCAGATGGTAAGAGTATTGGGGTATTGTGATATACTTTGTAAGATATTGATAAGGTCATTTAATGACAACCTCAGGCTGGGCTACAGTCATAATTTCCAAAGAGGGAGCTGACAAAGTTTTTAAGTTTCAGGGTGTGGTAATGGCTCAGGGTAGATTTAGGATCCTCTGCCAGGGGGCGTCAGTGTCTGGCATAGCGCGTGCATGCTGCAGCTGTTGTTTGTACCAAGTGTGTAGAGCAGTGGAGACTACAGGGAGGAGAAAACCTCTCCAGGCCTGCTGTCAGATGACCATTCCTGACATAGCTCTGATTTTTCACAAGTAGCAGCTATGACTGCAGCAGAAGTCTTTTCAAAGTGGCCAGATGGAGGATGTGCCTTGTGATAGCTTCTCTACTGTTCAACAACCTAATCCAACAGAGGAGAAATTACCAAAAAGCACATGAAGACATTTCTTTTCATAAGACATTTAAAAAAAATAAAATAAAATTGAGCAACCCCTGTAGGAGCTATTATTTACCTATCAGCAGATTGCTCAAATTGCCTGACTTGGAAGTGGCATATGTTGATGTCACAGTGAGTATTATTGGCAGGGCTTTTCTAGCAAACACATTTCTCTTGTTCTTTCTTAAATAAGCCATCTGCTGTTGTTCTTGTCTAGTTTTTAGTGTAGATAATGTCCCTTAAGCTTCACTACACCCTCAGAAACCTTCTCTTAAAGTCTTGTTTTTTATGATTTTACTACAGAGCTGGTTTCTCGACAACTTTTAACAAAACCATCTCTCGACAAGCTCTGTTCCTTGACTCATGAGTATTAAGAATTTAAGTTGTGGGAGGTTTCTCTCTCTCTCTCTCTCTCTCTCTCTCTCTCCTTCCCTCTCTCTCTTACACAATGTCTCTGCCAACCATACTCATCTTTAATTACTACTTGGGCAAAACAAGCTCTGTAAACACAATGACAAAGCATGTTTTCATGTATTTAAAGTTTAGGGTCCTGGCAAATGTTACAAGAGTGAAATAAAAGTAACAAATATGTGTTATGTTCCTTTTAAGCCACAACTTCTTTGGGTGAATTTCAAAGCCATCAAAAATTATCTTAATGTATCTGTTGTTCAGTTCACAAGCCTCTTGAGATTGGTTGCAAACTGATAGTTACCAAAAAAAAAAACCTTTACATTTTGTTATGAACATACTTTTGATGTGCCATACTGCATTAATTTGAAATGCTCTATAATCGCCGTATTGACTTCTTACTATGCCAGAGTTTGCAATTAATTATAAACATAATTGGTGTGTTATAGGATATACATATAAAGTATATGTTAAGACAGAATATTTGCTTCTAACTGACTACATTGATAAAGACCGATTTATAGACTTTTACATTTTTGTAGTATATTATAGTAGATTTCAATCACATTATAGCTAATATTATAATGCGTCTTTTTGTGATTAGAAGTCACTGTAAGTATCAGTAAATGCTTAAAGCCCACACCCAGAGCATAGAGTGTACGAATACAGAGCTTAGTATGTGAAAACTAGAAGTGGACATACCCAAGCAGTCATTGGATTCAAATATATAATCTGAGTCAAGGCCAAATGTGACCTTTTTGAAGAAGATCTTAAAATGAAAAGTAAATGCTATTGATCTCTAAAAAGAAATGTATTCACATGCCTTATTTTATTAGAAAAAAATCAACTCTTTGATTTTGTTGATGGAAGCTCACGCAAAAGTATTGACCCCGTTTTTTTTTTCGTTGGAAGAACTTTAGAGACAGAATCTTACCCCATCCCTTGTCTAGGCTTTCAGGTGGATGCTGGGGTGGAAGAGATTTGAAGCTAGAGCAGCGTACTGATCATTGCATAAATGTGCATAAAATGTAATCACTAGGACAACCATAAATATATTTTTACACTGACGAGACTAGTCATGATTGCCATTTGGTGGTCTTTATATGTAATGTTATAACATACTCTACTTTGTAGCAAGAGAAACTTTAGAATAGCGTTCTGCTCTGGAGTCTTCTCAGAAATGTCAAATGGAACTTTTACTTAAAAAACATATAGAGAAAACTGAACTGTAGTGTACCAGCTTGTTTGTAGTGTTCTATCAATGCCGGGATACATCTATCAGAACAAGGTAAAAATGCCTCTCTGTTTAACTTTTTTTTTTTTCTTTGGCCAAGAGATACATGAAGCTTGCAGTTCAGAAAGGTGCGGCAGGAGCTAAGAGTGATGTCAGTGAGAGTCACTTGCTCGTACAGTAGAGCTGGGTATTTCCAGCAACCCTACGATACGATACGTATCCCAATACAGAGGCCAATATACGATATGTATCCCAATACAGAGGCCACGATACGATACGTATCCCGATACAGAGGTCACGATACGATACGTATCCCGATACAGAGGCCCGCGATCGACATCGTATCGATACAGAGGCCCGCGATCACGATCGTATCCCAATACAGAGGCCCGCGATCACGTCGTATCCCAATACAGAGGCCACGATATGATACGTATCCCAATACAGAGGCCACGATACGATACGTATCCCAATACGGAGGCCACGATACGTTTCCTGATACACATAAATTGTGAACATTGACTGCGCTTTTAACAGAATTCCCAGCAACTTTGTTTTTTACTACAACGAAAAAAAGAACAAGGTTGAGTTTTAAATGGCTCTACAACTTCAGAACTTTAATTCAGGTCCCCAAAGATGGTAGACACATAAGTTTAAATGTGGAACTGTGTTTCATGATGTAGCTTGGCTTCTACTTTGAACTGTGCATTTTTAACATTACCCAAAGATTATTTACAACAACTGTCCAAACATTGAGGCCATATCGATTCTGTAGAATCCGTATCGATACACGTATCCCCAAGGTGTGCATGACAGTATTTTGTCATATCGATATTTTGAGAACAGGTCTATCATACAGTGATTAGGACAGATGTTAACAGCTTCAGTTGCACTTTGTATTATATCTGGACCACTTTTCTTAATGAAATGATAAAGAAATAACATCACTGAAAGCACCTCTTAATCCAAAGGATATTATTGTTCCCACAGCGCCAACATGTTTGCTGTACAAATTGGCTCATATTTTGTACTTTAAACCAGCTGTGCCCAACTACTACAACATCTGATTGACCTGTGAGCAATGTGAATGACACAGCTATCATCTAATCACCTTCTCGAAACGTTTCTGAAAGATTCTGCCCTCCCTAATCACATGAACTACAGTCCGGATGGGCGAGGGAAATATCTGCTGAATAATATGTTGAACTGTCTATCTGATGAGTCAGGTTATGATGTAAAACTCAGCACTCATGGTGGCAAGTCTGAAAGCTCTGATTTGTTCATGTGCGTGCAGACGTGAAAATCTCATACTCTGCAGCCATCATGCAGTCAGTCACATCATCATCAGAATTGCTGCTTGAATCTACCTCTTGTCCAAATATGGCCAGTTCAGGTTCTAAGCAACCAAGATGACATCACCTAAATATGGCGCACTTGATCGTTCATAACCCAAAACAAAGGTAATGTCATGTTGGCCTCTAACACCTCTCATATACAGTCTTTTTTTTCTACAGGAAGAGAATGGAGAGCAAGAACAATTGTATGCCTCCTCTTCACATCCTGTGTGTTCCTGCTTTTTCTAAGACTCAACAATAGGACTGTGCGTAGCATCTATTTTTAGCAAAGATATTTTTGAGGCTTTGATTCACATCTACTATATCTTCTCATTCAATAAGACATTTTGCCCGAACCTGACGCATGTGGGATGCTGGGCACAATAAGTCACTGTGTTTTCTTTCCCTGAGTTCAAAATGAAAAGTGAATGTTTCAGTTGTAAACACAAGGCCTTATGTAATGGCCCTCTCCCAGACCGTGTTAATAATTCAGGACAATGAACTGAAACCAAACAGCTTTCAACATGCACAGGTTTCTGCCAGAGAGGATTTATTGGCACAAGCAGCCTGTTAGAAGAATCTGAATATGGAATGAAGGCAGGCTTCAGAAAAGCCCAGTGAAATGTCCAGGCTAAAAGGCTTGCTCTTAACTTTTGGATATCACCTTTACTTAGATAAGTCTTTGTGGGCAAAGTATTTGGCAGTTATCTGAAAAAAAGCGTGGGATGTTCTCATCATCAGACATTTGAAGTCAAAATCAGACAGCGTCCAAAAATATACAAGTCAGATGGGTCAACCTTTTTTAAGATAGACCATGAACTCTGTGCAGATTGTTTGGGTGTGTTTCTTTTTTTTTTTTTTTTTATCAAGTCAGGCACTTGCAGTGTGTCCAATGTGTGACACATACTCTAAACAAGCAGCCAGAGAATAATCATGATCCATCAGAAAGTCATCAGCACAAAACTCCAACAGAAAGGCAGAACTGAACAGTCAGTCCTGCCTCCTTACTTCCTGCCTTTGCTTAACTATTCAGTGTTTCCATGGCCACGATATACATGCTGTGTCAGTAACTGCACGCTCGTTAGTTGTGAAGCAAGTAGTGCTGTTTCCTTACAGCAGTAAAAATGCTGGATCAACTCCCCCAGTTTGTCTATGCCTGTCTTTTTGGAGTTTTCGTGTTCTCCCTGTGCATAGATCATCTTTGGGTACTCTGGTCTCATCATCATACTCATTAGCTTAACTGGTGACTCTAAATTGAGCTCAGGTATGAGTTTGTGTGAATGATTGTCTCTTTATGTCAGCCCTAAAATTGGCCAGGGACCAGGATAAGGTAAACCCCACCTCTCACCCAATGTCAGTTGGAGTAGGCTCTAGCCCCCCATGACTCCGAAAGCATCAATTAATATATGTATAATGGATGGATGGTGGGTTGGTTGGATGGTTGGTAGATTGTTATCACAGTTGCCACAACAACACTTTCTGTTCTATGAAGATTGAGAATTTCTTTCTTTTTTTTAAATGTACTTTTTGGGCATTTTGTGCCTTTATTGATCAGAGAGAGACATTGGATAGGCTTGTGAAAGGGGGCAAGAGAGTAGGGGAAGACACTCTGCAAACTGGTCACAGGCGGGATTTGAACCTGGACCTGTAAGCAAGTACATGGGGTGCCTGGTTGCTAACCACTCTGCCAAACCAGCACCCCTAGATTGAGAATTTCTACAGCTTTAAAAACTTAAGGAAAGATTCTGTGAGCTGTAGCGTGTGTCTAATATATATCACATAGGATTGTCCATTCTTTGAATTAATTTAGATTCCAGTTTTCTTCATTTCTGCATACCGTTTCTTTGAAAATGTAAGTTTGCACATGAGAGCAATAATGTAGGAGTCTGTAACTCTCTGAGAGCACAGACACACAAACATTACCTGTGTGTTATTTTGTCAGTCCACTGAGTGCTATATTCCATACAGGAAAATAAGCGGCATTATTCGTTTAGCTTTTTTAATACTGAATATTCTAATTAAATGATCCTTTGGTTTTCAAGGGGTTTTGTGTATTTGTGTTTCTCCTGTACATTGCCACAATAGGCCCATTAGTGAGTGTGAGCACCCGTGTGTAAAATTATGGGCTCAAACCACCTCCAAAGGCAGTTGGGTTCCCGGGTTTTGGCACAATTCTTTCAAGGCTGGGGGCTGAAAATGTCAAGGATTAGCATTTAACATAATAGAAGTACTGGTAAAATAAAGCATCAAAAGCAGAGGCTAAATATACATAAATCGTCAACAACAATTTTGGCATCAAGTATGTTATCTAACTGGTGAGACTGAAATACATCGCGATTTGTAGTGATCATAAATGCCATGAATTCTTGCGGTATATTCCTCTGCTCCGTCTTCTTCTGTGTCAGGGATGGGCAGCTTTGGCTAGCATGAGAGCCACTTTTACTTCCAATGGTTGCCAGAGGATTGAATTGCTGCAATTGTAGGGTGCTCTCATTTACAATTACGGCTAAAAAAACTGTCATAATATTAAAATTGTTATATTTTGACTCAGATGCGGGAACTTATTTATCATTTAATCTGCTAAACTTAGAATTGAAGCCTGACTCGGATGTTTTTCTTCATGTAAGTTGCAGATTTTTAACTCTCAACCCTTACAAATGCACTTTGAATACGTACAAGGTTTGGGAACAATTGCAGTTTTTTTAGCAGATGTTGTCATGTATCATTGTGAGAATAGAGTTTTCCATATTTATCAACTGACTTGCAGGCTGCACTGAAGTAGTAGGATGATCATATTTGGCCCTATTCCTATGTCTTGTT
Organism: Scarus forsteni; assembly: GCA_036419115.1. Classification (NCBI taxonomy): domain Eukaryota; kingdom Metazoa; phylum Chordata; class Actinopteri; order Labriformes; family Labridae; genus Scarus; species Scarus forsteni. The sequence goes on along the minus strand of JAZDUH010000245.1, from coordinate 8,983,789 downwards.
TAGGAATAGTGACCAAAATCGGTCCTTAAGAGGTACTTTTATACATTGACACCAACCAAAACAATAAAAATCCTGATTTGGCTCTTCATTTAATAACCAGTGCCCAAATGTTCAAGCCAAAGATGCTGAACCTTCAGTACTTTATCTTGCACAGTGAGCAGTCCAATATAGCCCCCTGACTAAAGAAACAAGTATTACAGGCAGTGGGAGCTTTTAGACATGACCCTTGCCAAAAATAAACATCAGAAATGCACATTTTTCTTCTTGAAAGAGTTATTTGGGTGCAGGTACAATTTTAGCACTGGTATAGTTAACAAACATTCAGTAATAAACAACCCTTGTTGGCTGATTACAGGCTTTGTTGTCACTCGTCGTTATATTCCTTGACAAAAAAATTATATTTGGACAAACATCCCATTCCCTCTGAATGATGTCTTCACTACTTTTAATCAGTTTTTCTATTTTTAGGCTCATGTAGGTTTACTCTGTTAATTTTATAAACACTGTTTTCTCGCAGCAGCCAAGACCGCGGTGATCAAAGCCAAGCGCTGCTGGCGATAGCTGCTTGTATATACTGTTGATTCAGCTGTGTGATACTATTGTCGGCTTCATAACTGTTTATTTGACCGTGAATTGTTGCTGTCCTTATCTGTAGTCAGAGGGACTATTGTTCCATTATATTCCTACGCAAGGGCCTACTCATTGTGCACACACTTTGTGCTTCACTGGGACACACTGAACACAATGGAGAGGTTAGCAACTTGTTGAAGTGTTAGTGATCTGTTGATGCAGTGTGAGATACCATTCTGTTTTCTTTCCGTTGTTTCCAGGATCCAAACATATATATGTATTTTCTAATGCCATGGTGAGGATTAGACAAAAATATTCTCTTTGTGTAAAAATACATTATATGAATAAGATTTAACAGAAAAAGTGATGTGCAGCATGAATCTGCTAAAGTAAATACATAAAGCACATACATTTGTTATTTAATTCATAAGGATTTTGCGTACTCTGGACTGTGTCCTGGCAAACAGCTGGAGTGTGATAACTCAGCTATTTGTTTTGGCCTCAACAAATTTGTTTTGGTGGAAAATTGTACAGTCTTTACTTAGTTTGACCAAAATTATGTGACTTATGTAAAGGAATGATTCCCTAATTTGAATCAAAGCCCCCGTTTGTGAAATCAGTGGAGTTCATTTTTTTATTTCAGTGTTTATCATGTTTTGGTGCATGCACACTATTTTGACTAATTGAAAAAGAATGCAGAATATAAATGTAGAGTTACAACAGACCAAATAAATGTAGTGTAAATATGGTAATGTAGCTTTGTGGCAGTCAGTTCTCTTGTTTGCCAATATGCATGTCAAATAAGGATAATAAAAAAACAGTGGTTCTCAATTGGTGGGTTTGGACCCAAAAGTGGCTTATTTATCGATCCCAATGGGTCGCAAATGTGCCTGAGAAAACTGTTTGGCAAACATTCCATGAATTGAGACAACCCAATATGGTCATACCTGACATGTTTTGCTCCCTCTTTTTGTTTTGTCAGATCATTTGGTCCATTTAAGGTCTGAACTATGGCAATTTTCATAAATTACATTCTAATGATTCTTCTTTTCGTTTGGGTTGCAATCCCTTATTAAAAAGGTGGTGGTCCACGAGCTTCAAAATCATTCATTTACAAGGAGTGGAAAGAGTACATCAGTATTCTATTTCAGTAAAGGTACAATTACTTTGATCAAAATACTCAAATTACTGAGTATTTGAAGTACAGTTTTTGTGTTGTGTAAGAAGTACACCAGCTGGAGTAAAATAAGTAACTTTTTTTGAATAAAACAGGACAATATAATGTATATGTGTTTTATATGTATAAAAGAGGACAATGTCATTCACTTGCTTTACTGTAAAGAAATACTTTTGCTGTGTACTTTAACTTTAAAAGTAGTTTTAAAATCAGAACCTTTACTTTTACTTAAGTGATATCTGTCGGAGATATTTTCTTTTTGTTACATTTCATGTAGCAGTTTAGCACAAAGCTAACATTTAAAAGTTGTTAATTTATATTTTACAGATGCCCTGAAGCACCCATTTAACATGTGTATCAGTTCTTCATGACAAATATCAGCCAAGTGAATGTGGGCAGAGCAGACGTAAGTTCAGGTGCTTGTCATGGCACGGCAATTTATTGCTGGCATCAGGCACAACCAACTAACGTTTCAGAGAAGAACTGGCTCAGGAGCAGAAGAAATGACCTGACCTGATTTCAGTGTTAACTACTATCCTGTGGTTATATTAGGGTCAATAGTGTAATTCACTATATATCTGAATACCAGATTAAAGAATCAGTGGACTCATCATACTTCAACTTTTGTCCTTTTTCCAAAACACAAAGAAATGTATCCAGACACCCAATACCTAAGTGGATTGTAAATGAAATACTTTTTATTTACTTTACCTTTACCTTTACCCAATACCTCACCCTACCCTAACCCCTTACCCATACAACATTTTACCTAAAAGTGTAAAACATACACAGAGGAGTAATTCACCACTTAATGATGGCAACCAATTCCAAAATGTGACCAACACCTAGACATGCTGTTTTCTTTCTATTAAGTATTGAGTATCAAAAATTGTGGTATCAAGTTAATAGACAGTTTTTCTTGGTTTAGATTTTCTTCTTTTTCTCTTTTTTTGTTCTCAGCACTTAGCTGCTTGTAAAATGCAATTTAGTTTAATAGATCCCACATGAATTATTGAAGTAAAAAGGCTGAATTTTATTGTTAATTTTCTATAACAAATAATCGTTTCATATTCAGAAGAGTGGATTTTTGTGAAACCTGCAGAACACCACAGCAGACCTTGTGCACATGAGTCATACAGTATATTGCAAATGAAAAAAAAGGCTCTGTAGATTATAAAACCATACAAGATTAATATTTTTCTGAAGTCTGTCATTTTAAAATGCTGTACTTTACAGAGTAAAAGAAAAGAACAGTGAACAGAGCTCCAATTATTTGTACAGGGTCATTCTGTTTTTTTAAGCCAGTCCTCCACTGTTCATCAAAGGTCTTTGTGAGGCTTGGTCACAATTTTAATCACAACAAATTGAACAAACTGTTGTTAAACTTAATTATCTGTATACACCCAGTGCTTATATTTTGCATGTGATTGTTGTCCAGAGGTGAGGGAGGGAGTTCGCTCTGACTGATTGTAAAGAGGAAATGACTAACAACTCCACAACACTAATGTGTGAGTGTTCAGGGGAGTGTCTAGCACTATAATGTTTGTGTGAACTGTGTAAAAACAACATGCAGACATCTTTTATTGTTTTTATTTGGCTGTAATGGCTTCAGCTATTTCTTTTAAGCAGTCACAGTACATTTGCCAGTGAACTGCTCCTCCTCCCATGATACAAAGACTTGACTTTGATTCAATCATTCACGATAAAAATAAAAGGCTCATCAATTTTGAAATGGACATTTTATTTTTGTAAATGTGCAGGATAATTATCCAAGTCTATTAAAAGTTCCCAGAGGGTTGGAAACACTTAGCGCTGCGCGCTGTGGCAGGAAAACAACGCTGTGTGAGAGGGCTGCTTGATGACTGCGAGTGTTGTCAGTTACAGTCCATGGTTTGATGATGTGTTTCTGTCGCTGTGTGCCTCTGCAGGGAACGGTTTTGTTAACCCCAGGGGCTCTCCGGGCGTCCTCAGCACACCCAGTGGCAATGGCCTGGGTAAAGTCATGCCCACCAAGTCTCCACCGCCCCCTGGAGGGAACATGGGAATGGGGAGCCGCAAGCCAGACCTGAGGGTTGTTATCCCTCCATCTAGCAAAGGAATGATGCCCCCACTGGTGAGTACAAAGCACACCACTGCGCGCAGCTAAAGGATCCTCAAGTACCTCTCCCGCAGGGAAGACAAGCTCTTTGTGCAACTCCTATATCCAGACATTCACTGCAGAATATCTTTCAGGATTTTGCCACAAATTATCGGTAGCATCATGCTGTGCCAGTGAGGTTCACCTCAGCAAGGACTGTCTGCCAAGTGGGACTGAGGCACAGAGCTGAGCAATGTCCTCTCTCGTGCTCTTTTGCTTAAATAATAATATAATAATAACAAGTAATAATCTCCTCCATTAACCCTCAGTTCACACCGGAACCTTATGGGGACCCACATGTTTTTATTTTTTCAAGGTAATTTCTTGTTTCTAATCTAAATGACACATTCCTTGGCAGACATATGCCTTTTTCTTTTCAGTACGGTAATGTTAAAACATGTTATTATCAGAATATTTTTATTTATGCTTGAAAGTGTCAAGGGTATAATTTGAAACTCTGTTCTGTAAAGGGTTTATTTTGCAAATTTAATTTTCTTTTTTTCAGTTTAATGAGCAGGACTTTGATTGGTTAAAATGAGTAATGCAGATGGAATAACAATAATTAAACATCGATATTTAATGATTTATGGCCACTTCTAATGTGTCCACTTTTTGGACCCAGTTTGCAAAGTGTTTTTTTTCTGAAAACTGACAGTACAGAAATACAAGTGAACTTAAATGAAGTTAATCCATAACCAGTGTAATGTCCTAGGCTAAGTTTACCCAGAAATAGATGCACTCCTGACATTTTGAACATGGAAAATAATGTTATTTTTGTGTGGGTTTTTTCCATAGTATATTGACTTTAAAAAAACGAGGCCGGAATCAAAACTGAAAGTTTTGTAATTTAAAAAAAAAATGAAGTTACTTAAGTCACAGGACAGAAGTGTATAATATTTGATAAAGGAAAGAAGGCTACAAAAGTTAACTATAATAAGAAAATGGCAAGTTTCTAAGTGTGTCCAATAGTGTGATTTTTTTAAAACTGCTGTCACAAAAAAAAGCACCAAACTCATTGTTTACAGCAGGCACTGACATTTTCAGGACAGGCGTTTAAAGAAGATTTCTGTATTAGCATTTTCTTAATGATTTTTAGCAAAAATGCTGGCAGGTTCCGGATCTTGCATATAATGGGTTACACCTCAAAATATTAATACTCTTTTTTATGTCCGAACAAAACTGAAGTAATCATTCTTTTTGTGCTGTGAAAGTAGAAAAAGGTTGTAACATTAAAAAAAATTGAAACACTTTCTGAATATCTTCCCTTCTGTGACACAGTGTGCTCAGTGTGGTTTTATTTTCTTTAACTGTTGCAGCACAAAAAGTAAAACTGTACCACAAAAATTAAATTACCAGTTAATATTCATGTGTCACTGAATTTGTTAATCGCAAAAAAAATAGTGTGTTGTTTATGAAATGTTATTCCTGCTGTTTTTAATTTTTCTCACAGAAACTGGCACACCATTAAATTTAACTGATATGAAGGCATAAACCTTTGGAATAAATATTTTTCTCATTATGAACATGACTGAAGAGCTCATTTTGTAAGAGTTTCCTTGCACTTTAAGATACGTCCACTTTTTTGGACATAATGTGCGAAACATGACAGTTTTTTAGGATGACAGCACATTTAATGAATACACAACCTTCATTTTCACTGTTTATCACTGGCCTGTCTTAGACTGTGATGATAAAAAGAAAAACATCTATATGAGCGATTTGTTTATTGTTTTGTGTTTCATAAAGATATTGGTATTAGGTACTCAAAGGGGCACATGAATATCAATAGTCACGCCAAAACCTCATATCTCCAAATCTAAATACTGTGTTAATATAATTGGTAAATTGTTTTAATTTTTTCACTTGGTCTTAAATTTATAAAACCTGCTTACCTGTGCCTCACTGTGAAGGGTGACCAGTAGCACTGATTAATTAAAAAAAAAAAAAAAAATCTAATAATTGTCCGATTTTATGCACATGATGGAAGTTTGTAGTAATTTGATGTACTTAAAGAAGAAAGTATTAATAAGACATAAAACTTAATGGCACTCTTGTGTTGCGCTCACTTTAAGGACCTAGTTTGCTATGAGAAAGTTTTTCAATAGGAGAGTTAAGATGTAGACGGAGCCAAGAATCTGCAGCCCAGGTGTCATAACTCTCACTGAAGAGCTCACTTTTAAATGGGAGGGTCTTTTTAATAATGAAAGTGCAGGGTGCTCTGACCACACAGAAGCACCTAAGGCTAAACTACAATCCTCTGCTCATAAATCAACAGACAAAAACTACAGACAGGGGAGTTTCAGATACTGGGCAGAGAACATATTGTTGGAAAGTTTCCTTGTTGCTGACAGCAACAGGAGCCACTCCAGGAAAATGATTTTGTTTGGTAAATAAACCTCAGGTTACTGGGGGTGCTCAGCTTCAGCTGGCCCTCATGCTTTGTTTTACTGTCTGTGTGTTGCCATGTCTGCATGTGAAATCAGTAGAACATGGCAGGTTGTGTTGTGAAGGGTCTGGAAGAGGTTATGCTTCAGCTGGAGGTCGACTCCGTTCAGTTTGAGAGGAGAGAGCAATTTGAAAATGTGGAGGCTGTGGAGGGTGCAGGCTGTGGCAGGTCCGCAGACAGCCTGTCATTAGGCCATAATGGTATTAAATTAATCACATCTCACTGTGACAGAGTGTAGATGAAGACTTAATCAGGGGGCCAGGGTGTGAGCCAGATAATATCTTGTCGCCCTTGTCGTGTCTTCCTGCCGCTATTGATTGAGTGTGGGTATTAAGACAGACCCGGCCCGGTCGCTGCATGTCCCAAAGCACAGAAAAGATGGAGGACGGGCTTCAGGTTTCTTTACGGCACTCAGAGGATTTGAGATACGCAGGATTTGAACATTTGCAACCAGCTCTGCAGAAATGCTCCAATTATTTGTGCTGGTTGTTTCCACTTGCATTTTTTAGTCTATTTATCCTATTAAAATCCCAATGATATGCAGGGTGACCGTCGTGACAAGAGTCACATTATTTTGCTAGAAGTGTCCCTGAAATCTGAAAATTATTTTCTTTTTTTTCATAAAACAGGGATCTTGGTCACTTTTCATGCTAATGAGTGGTTTAAAAACATTTTGAAACAACTGAAAGTATAGAAAAAACATGCGTCCCCTGCGTTGATTCAGCACATTGATTGTGCATGTTGTCCTGAGTTAATGCGACGCAGATGTGAGATGCAGTCGACTCGTCAACAGTAAGAACAGTGTTGGGCCTGTAGAGGGATGAGAGTTTAATCACAGCATAAGGAACAGAATGTTTAAAAGACAACCTGATTAATCAAGACCACAATCATCAACATCTGATTAATGTCTGAGACTGTAAAGACACAAACCCGACAGTTCATCTGGCTGATGACATATTATTAAGCCTTCTTGGGGAACAAGGCAATAAATTGGGTGTACAAATACAATGGTGACCGTGTACATTGGTGACTTGGAGGTGACACAATGGTTGACTTTGTCCGTATTTGTTTATGTTTGTGTTAGCTTTGTCTGAGGCTGTTTTCTCACATATAAACTGATGAAGTATTGTTTGATACAAAAATTAACAGGAGTGAAGCATTGCAGGGTACAAACCCTGCTTTTCCTGGTACCTTGATTATGACAGTAATCACCTAGTTGGCCACAAGTGAACACGGTTACTCATTACACCCATTATACACCAAGACAGTTCCAACGGCCATGGAGTAAAATGTCACACAGCGTTCAGACGATGTAGATGGTGAGGTCTGACTACTGGTCATCAGTTATCAACAAATATTTAATTATGATACTGAATATTGGTATTTATTTAATTACTTTTACTCTCAGTTTTACTGCCATTTTTCAATTTTTAGTTGTGATACAGCAAGTAGTCACATACAACCTGAGATCTTTTCCGCCCTCTGGTGGTGTCCTCCAGTAACACGTGTCAAATACAGACAAGTATAATCAGAATGACGCCAAGAGACGCAAATGCAAACATAAGGACAAACTTCAAGTATATCTCTGTCTTTAAACTAAAGGTTGGATTTATCTGTCTGTTAAAGAAAATAATGTCCTTGCATTAAACACCGGGAGGCCTCAGTCCTACATTTACTAATTGATAGGCACCGGTAATCAGCATCCATCCACATAAAGGTTCTGTATATTTATCCTTTAACAAGTCTACGCTGGTGCCAAATGCCACCTGAACCAATGATTCTTAGATTTTCACTCAGATATTTGATTCTGGCACATCTATTAACCCTTCTGTTTCAGCCATGATTGCAACGGGTCTTAACCCGTTTTAACCAAACTGTTTTAACCCCATGAGTTGTGTCTCACCACACCCTGTTCAGGAAGTGGACCTGACTAAAGCTTTCCAAGGCTGTGCTCTTATGTTTCCTGTGACTGCATAGACATGCCTAGACATCTTTCTTGCTCTGGAGTCTCTGAAACAAACTCCTTGTCCATCATATCACCTAATAACATCATGGGGAACATTCTCAAAACGACTGTCTGTTTTTGAAAAAGACTTTCTGAAAGGTGGATAAAGAAAGAGGGTGTATTTTTAATGTAAGCGTAGTTGTTGACGGGCCATATTTTTTAATAAAAGTTGATAAAAAGTTAGTTTCACATGATATGAGACCTTTAACCTTTTCCTGTTTTAACACAGTGATTTTACACAACACCATTCTTATTCTACTTAGAAAGGTGCTGGAAGGTTGTGAAGCAAATCAGAATTTTAGATTGAAACTTTTGGTCCTACTCTGAAAAACCAAGGTAACCAAGGACTAAAGAATTAATCACTAAGCAACAGGTTAAGCACTCCTCGTTTTACTTATTACCTTTGTACTGATGTTTTTATACTGTTGGCCCTTTATTCCAGAGCTATTTGCCCAGCTCCTTTTCTGTAACATTGCCTCTCTTCTTTTCTTGTGAGGACAGTCAGAGGAGGAGGAAATGGATTTGGTGAGTTATGATAAATGCCTGAGCAAATGGCTGAAATGTTAACATGCCACAGATTAGCAGACACGCCAGACAAAAGGCAATGATTAAACCAGAGATCTGCTCTTATGGCTGCCTGCAATAATGCATAATAAAGATGTTTTTCTCACTGCATGTTTTGGTTCAGCCTGTGAAAATTGCCACAGCCTGTTGAAATTGCTCAATCTTAGTCATTTACCGCAGTATGTGTGAGAAAAGAAGACAGACTGTGGCTAAGTGTACATTTCTTTTACATTTTCAGAACTTAACCAATGAAGTAGTGATGTGTAGCTTCTTAGACTAAGAGGGAATAAACCCAATGATCGATTCTTTTCAAAGGAAGAGCAGATTACGTCATCTTTAATGATATCATTCTGTGCGATACTTGGTTTGGGTGAAGTCATCTGGCTGCAGAGTGTTGGAACAATGCAAGGAAGCCATCAACTACATCATGATGCAATGCTGCTTCAAACGTAGCCGCTGGCAGCTGTTAGTCACATTATATTAGAAGGATTTGTTTCAGTATTGTTCTGAACTATGTCTGCTTTTGATTAGTGAAGCTGGAGTGCGTGTGTGTGTGTGTGTGTGTAGCTCTCACAGCGTAGTCTGCTGCATGATCACACCGGCTGTGTAGGTGTGTTGAGGACAGCATGACAGTCATTGCACTGAAAACCACTGGAGCCTCACCTTGTGTCACTCTGTGGTTTAGAATGAGTCATTTGAATGATCTCTTTGCACCTTCACAGCTAACACGTTGTTTTTGTGTTGGAAACTTTTCTTGAACTTAACGTCCTCACCTTCAAAATCCCTCTAACAGGTTTCCTGTTTATTTCAAAATAAAACTGGTCACTTATGTTGTAAGTTACTGTTCAGTTTGTTCCCGTACCTTAATGTCAATCCATGTAAATATATATACTCTACTTGATAAGGGAAAAAATGATTGACCGAATGTTAGCACTAAATCTAATCACAGCTATAAACTGGCTACCTTAAATGTGATAATTTCTTTACTGTTGACTGGGGTTTATAGTTCATCCATCCATCCAGAGTACATTCTTTATTACATTATTTAAGGCTTTTTGTAACGTCTTGATCCAAGCATATGACTCCTAATATTTTACTGTTAGTATTAGTATGCATTTATTAGAGACATTTATTATGAATTTAAGTCCTTGGAATAAAATATACACGAAAGGTTTTGCTGATTGTTAAGATCTTTAATTTTAAATGTCTTTTATTGCGCACATACACCAATATTTATGATGACCCAATGCATTATTTTCCCATGAACTGCCTTGCAATACAGGTTGCAATAAATTAAAATAGCCTTTTTATCATACTGATTAAGATTATAAGTCTTAAAAAATACTGAAGAATATGTAAAGTATATGTAACATGTATAGTCACCTATAAGTAACCCTTTTTCCTTGAAATTGTTTTTTTACCAGCTAGTTTTCATTTATTCATTGACTGTTCAATGAGTAAATAAATAGTTATAATAACAAGAAGTAATATTAATGAAGATAAAACTGCTACTGCTTATAATAATAATAATCTATATACAGGAAGTTGACATCACTTTTTTTCAGGAACTGTTTGAAGCAAAGAGAGGGATGTAACAGATTCATGCTTTAATTTTGCCTTTTTTAATGAGTACTATTTTTCAGTAAATGCACTATTCTATGGTATTTGTGAGTCTTCTTCATCCAGGATGTAACTCTAGATTTTTTTTCACTAAAAGTAAAAAAGTCAGTGTATTTTACATAGCATTTTATTTTAGACTTTTACTATTCCGTTTTAAAATGTTCTCCAAAACATGTAGATGTATTTCTCTTTTGTTTCTGTTACACTTAAATGCAAATACAGAAACATTTATGTCATGTATCAATCCATTTTTCAATTTCAATCAAATGCACGTGAAAAAAACTTCATTAATAGTATAAAAATAATAATTGTATCAGTCTGTCTTACTTTAAACCTCCTCTTTGCTAGGCTTAAATTTCACAGTAATAGCCTGCCTCTATTTTTAAATCATAGAGTTCTTGGTTATATACTTTCTTATCTATGTATTTCTGTTAAAATAAGTCTGTTGTCTGACGCTGAGTATAGAATTTTGAAACCTCTCCTCTGTGTTACTGCTTTAGCTCCAAAACTCAAGGTTCCTGATGGTTATGCATGTAATTTTGAAAATTAATCATTTTAATTATGGTTGGTAATTTGATGCTTAAGTAAAAAACCTTGTCACATTTTTCAATACGTTTTCCTCTTACACATAGAAAAATTATAGAAGAGAAAAGTAAGCAAAATAATTCAGCGCACAGGTAAAAATGGTACAGATGATGGATGTATGGTATAAACACAGACAATATAATAAATACCAGTATGAATATTATTGACTTAAGCATGTGCTGAATAATTGATCTTGTTTATATATGGGCCCATATGTGTCTGTGACACTCAAAAACCACTGTGAACAAAAACAGAAATACATTAGTCAGTACACAAAGTTCAACATCAAGAAAACTTAAAACAATAGTAAAATAAAAAGAACTTTCAGATGACATTCACTCATCTGTTTTGGTAGTTCCTTTTTTGTTGTTTCTGAAACTAAGATGACCTAATATTTTCATTTTATGAAGTTAATTTTTTTAAAGTTTAGTTAGGTAGTAGCCCATCATTTATAGATGGCTTCTCTTTCATAAGCTTCTTTTCCATACTTCACACTATGATTTTAGAATTAAATCTTAAAAACTTAAATCAGTTTTTTTTACTAAATGAAGTACACTATAAAGGCACAAATTACAAAGAGTGACCCATTAACACATTAACATCAATAAGCTTATGTTGTATTAAAATCAAGATTTCATTTACTGTAGGGATAAACATCTGTAATACTGTTCATTTTATCCTATTGTTTCATCATTCTCTACTCCAAGGTAAGGGCACGCATAGACCAAAATACTGAGGTGTAATTGCACCACCATCTAGTGACAGTTTGAAGTACTGCACCAAACTCTCCTATCATTCCAACGAGACTTCCAAGGACTTGTAGACTTGAAAATAATTTATTTTAAATCAAAGCTTTTTAGTGAACAGAGCTGTGTACATTGTGCAACAGAAGAATAAACCTTTCAGAGTTTCTGCTCCTACACTTCCTCATTTTGTGTTTTTCAGAACACCCAAAGGATAAGCAGCTCTCAGTCCACTCAGCAGCTGGCCACTCCAGTCGTGTCAGTCACCACCCCCAGCCTACCCCCACAGGGCCTGGTCTACTCGGGCATGCCCACCTCCTACAACCCTGCAGGTGAGTGTGGCCTTGCTCCCCCTCTCAGACAGAAAACAACAGCCTCATCGTGACTGTTCGCACTCCTCTCTGTTAGTTCCTGCTCTTTCCTCAGCAGCGCACGATGTTGTATCTCAGATGTGAGTGAGTTCTCACTGTGTGGCTGCATTTGTTTTTACAGAGTTCTCCCTGAGCAGTGCAGAGATCTCCTCCCTGCAGGGCTTCAGCTCTCCGGGGCTCTCGCTGGGCTCCATGTCGGCATGGCAACAGCATCAACTGGGCCAGGCAGCTCTTAATTCTTTGGTGTGAGTAACACGCTTCCAAACAAAGGCACACTCTCCAGACGCCCTCACATAAAAGCAACACCCACTGTGCTCTGTGATATCATGCTGAATCACACATCTACATGTTCCTGCCGTCGTCGTACCTCACATTTGAAGTCTTATTTTATTCCAAACTGAACACATAATGCCCAGGGGTGGAAAGAATACAAAATATTGTACTCGCTTGAAAGTACAGGTACTGTGTGAACATCTTATTAAGTACAAGTGGAAGTTGGACTCGGAGCCTACTCAACTATAAAGTACTTCTTTTTAATTTGAAGTACTGAAGTATTTTGAGGCACTTAACTGTGTTCTGCATAAAGAAAAACTGCTAGAGTGTCACAAGTACAGTATTTGGCTCAAATATTATATAAAACTCCCAGAGAAAAGTTATCTATTAGATATGAAATCATACTTTTCTAACTCGAATAACATATACATTATCTTCTGCACTCTGAGTTAAAATTATGTACAGTGTGTGCACAGTTGGTGATTCTGAAAGCACTGATGACTGACAGTATCAGTGGAAAGTAAGCAGTTATAGCTCCAATTCAGCTGAAAAGTTGCATGTTTTAAGGAATGTATTTTTGAAAATAATCATGCAAGCTCTGTAGATTTAGGCTGTGATGCCAGGAACACAAAATGTCTGTATCACATGACAGACAGTTCATGCATCCAGGTTATGATGAATATATATTTTGAGTCCCACTGCATTTTCCCAGTATTTTTTAACCTAGAAGGTAATCAAGACACAGATTTCCAGCAAATCAAACATAAAAGACTGATATCTACACTCATGGCAAGGCATTAAGGAAGATTCCGTAGATTTTTACCACAAATGAATGAAATCAGTAAACTGACATTTTACTTTTTCATGGTAAAATGTGAACATGATCTGGGCACAGGTATGGTGGATTGGGTTACAGCCATGCACTTGCCTTTTATTGAGCTTTTGTCATGTGTTGGCAGCACAGGTTTGAAGCTAAACCAAACTCTCGCCCTACTCTCTGTTCCTCCTTATCAAATCTATCTAATTTATCAACTTTAACAATGCATGCCAAAATAATCCCTCAAATGTACATCATAAAAATACTTACATTGTCATCCACACACTTTTCATGAAACTAAAGTTTCCTACTTATTATTTATTTATTTATTATTATTTATTTATTCATTTGTTCCTTACATGAAAGCTGACAACAAAATCCATACACAGGTGAACATTTCACCCTAAAACAAACACATTCATGATAGGAAAGGAGCAGCAAGAAGAGAAATGTCCCTTATATTTGTCTGAACCTACTTGAATAATTAAAAAAACAAAAGAACAGATGGTCTGACATCACATACAGTTGATTTTCAACAGCCTACATCAACCTGTCATTGATTATAACAACAAAAACAAGCAAAACAAAAACAAATACGTACAATAAAAACAGAACCCAAAAAATTACAAATTTAAATCTCAAAACATGCATCACATCCAATTTAATTTTCTAGTGTGCATTGACTCATTTTTCTGCATTTGTACATTTTTTTAAATTGATGAGTCTCTGCACAACCCTTTAAGTCCTGTGATTGGTAATTCCAAATTTTTACACCTACAACTGAAGTACGCACTTGCTTTAAAGTAGTTCGAGCGACTTGGTGCTTAAAATCAAGTTTTCTTCTATGATATTGATCTTCTGAGGTAAACACAAACAGCTTTTGTAGGTTTTCTGATAAAGCTCTGTTTCTGGCTTTAAACATAATTAGTGATGTCTGGAGTTCTATTATCTCTGGAAGCTTCAATAACCCTGATTTGATAATAAATAAACAATTATTAATAATTATTGTCTAATGTTTGTGAGTAGTTACCAAATTTTAAATTAACAGGAACCTAAGACAGTTTAACAGATGTTAATACTTAGCTTAAAACTTAAAGAAAGCCATGGTACCAATGTATAATACATGGAAATCACATCAATACTGTGTTATCATAACCACACAGATTTATCTGGTGGTTTTATTTTCATGGTTTTATTTCCTTAAATTTGCAGCTTCAAACTTGTTTTTAGCCGATGAAGCACATCATCTGAGGAACTATATCATAAATGACCATCACCAGGTATTACTGAAAACACCTCGAGTTCAGCTAAAGTAGAGCATTTCCCTGCTAACTTCCTGCTGATTCCTGTCTCCAGTCTGTGCTTTTTGACGCTCAGGGTCTTGAGACGCTTGTCTCACACATACAGTATATTGTGACATCATCAGTTTATATCCAGTGCAGGCATCTGTATTTCATCAAATAAAATAGACATAAAATTTGAAGCATGTTATTATGTATTTACATTTTGACCTGGTAAACATTTAATCACAAAAACAGATATTAAATTTATTTGAAACATTTAATGTATTTATTTACGTTTCACTTTGTAAATGTGACCAACCCTCGCCCTTGTTAACATCTGTTTTATTTTCAAAGAGATTCAAGTATCAAACAAGTATTATTTTAGTATTATGAATCATGAAACCAAACAAGTATCATATAAGTTAAAATTTGGGGTTTGTGTCTACATTAGCTGATGAAGATTCACAAGGGTTAAGCTTAATATTTGTTAAAATATCTGAGTAAAAGTAGTTCAGAATCTACAAGAAAAAAGGTAAAGGAAACAAAAATCTGCCTAACAGCTTGATCCGATGTGATGAGCTTCCTTCCACCCCTAAAAATGGCTTCCTCTCCTTCTCTGCAGCGGTGGGGGTCACCTACCTCAGGGCTCCAACCTCTCCATCAACACCAGCCAGAGTGTAAACATCAAGTCTGAGCCCATCTCACCGCCCCGGGAGCGTGTCACCCCCTCTGGCTTTCCCCCTCAGCAGCCGCAGCAAGGGTCCAGCCGGCAGGAAGTTCTGGGACGGTCACCCGCCGACAGCCTCAGCTCCTCCTGTAGCTCTTACGACGGCAGTGATCGAGAGGACCACCGGCCAGACTTCCACTCCCCGCTGGGACTGGGCAGACCACCAGCGGGCTCCGAGGACAGGGAGAGCCCCTCGGTCAAGCGCTTGCGCATGGACACGTGGGTGACATAAAGAGCCGGGATCTGGCCTCCAGTCACCAGCCAGGCAGAGAAGAGGGGGAGAGAGGGGGTTGACACGGAGATGAGAGAGAGATCAAGGGTCCCTAGAGCTATCAATACTATACTCTTATCCAAACTCCATTTCAATCTGTAAGACTGAGTGGCAAATGTTACAAAACATATCTGAAGTCAATTCTCAAACTGAAAAATTCTGTGCACAGGCAGGTGGCATCAGGTACTTTGTGCATTTCTGATTAGCAAGAGGATGAAGTGAAAATTTAAAACAATAAGCAGTAGATAAACATAGTCACTGGTCTAGATGGACAGTTACATGTAGATGCTGTATTGCTGCTGTGCTCGCAAGTTGCAAACAATCAGAGAAAGTTGTGTCGCTTTCAAGCTGAGGACCCTCTTTTTAAAACATGCTGTAACCATACAAGACCTTTATCTCAAGTGGCCTCGTCTAATTTATTGATCAGTCCATCAGGAGATACAGTGACCATGGAGTTAATTCATCTTTTTACCAGGATTTTGCTCACTCACACAGTAAATAATGCAGCAAATGAGACTACTTTAGTGATTAAATGAAACAGAGCTCATGGAGGTAAACACAAAATAGCAACAGAATTATTGCAATAATGACATACTTTTCATTTTTTAATTTAAAGAGTAGGATATATAAATGTGCAATGAAGATAATGCAAACCTGTCCAGTTGAACTGGTGAGAGAATCAACACGTTCACATTTGTGTAACAGTTCATCAGTAATATAAGCCAAAGCTGTTCTTTTGTGTTGTTTTGTACAGTTGCTACAGTTTTCCTAACCGTTCACTCAAATGCACCGTTTCTTTCATCGTAGTTTTATATTTTATCGTGCTTCATCGCAAACAGTGTAAGGTCTTGTAAACCTGAATCAATATCTTAAGCCATGGACATTTGCTCTTCTGTTTGTACAATTGAAAATTTGAGCCAAACATTTTTCCTCTGTTGTGTAAATAAGGACTTTAATATATATCACCAGGGTGAGAGTACATACTGAACGTACTGTACAATCACTGTTTTCAAGAAAAGTATATTTTTGTGGATTACAGCCAAGTTTACAAGAGTAGACCCTTAAAAATAGATCATTCACTGGTCATTCTTTGCTATTTCTGTTCATTTTACTGTAATCTCTTCTAAATTGAATACACAACCTAACCTCCCATGTGTTTTAGTTCCAGATGGTCCACTTGTTCTTTCTGTCTTTATTAGTGGTGATTGTTTGTCCTGAAGACATTGTATTAACAATGCTGTGAGATTGAAGTTCCACTGTTTTCGTATTTGTGAAGGATTATCACAAGGCTAAGGGAAATAGGGTTTCTTCCCTCCCATTGTGTTTGCTCGTCTTAGTTGTATACCAGCAGCTGCTGAATACACTGCCAACATTCAAACCCAAGGTCCCCGTCCCACACTCAAGAATAATCCATTGTTATTGTCTGTAGCTCATCTGAAAGACATGCAATCTCTCAAAACCCTTTTCACTCTCCTGTTATTGGTTTATAGAATTTAGGCCGAGGACATGTGAGAGGTAGAAGACGCCTCTGACCTCCCCACAGAATTGAACATGCTTATGTCCGTGTGTGGTTAATATCACAATCTACTCAAAGTATGAGTCATAATTATGCATGGAAATGCTCATCTGTTTCTTGAATTGGCTCTCAAAATTCTATCTTACATCAATAGCCAATTACTTGCCAGGGTGCAAATGAGAATGTGAGGATGATGTCTTGTCATGTGTAGCACCATCTTTACAGGTATGTCTCAGTTTATTAACTACTGTAGGTGTTGATGGTTTTCTTTAGCTGGCTTGCTGGAATTCACAAAATCAGGAGAGAGATACATAGAGAAACTAAAGAAGTGGTCAAAAATACTGCTAAATGTCAGAACAAACAAAGCAAAATATATTTGGAGAGAAATATTCACTTAATTATACTAATTTTGTGCAATCCCTGCAAGTTACCTAAGGCAGACATTTGAAACTATCACACCTGCCATGAATCTTAATTCAATCACCTGATAAACATACCAATTTGTGAGCTATGTAAAATACATGATTTTTCAAACTGCCAGCACTGCCAAGCATCGGTACTACCCTCTTACTTTTAACCCTCCATCCTTATAGCATCTACCTACAGGCTTTTACAAAAGGTTAAAGTTGCTATATTTAGACACCAAACTCTGCTGTAATTTAGCCGCATAATTTGGCGACTCAGGAATTCATCATCGATGCTGAGAAACAAACCCCACTCGTGTGTTTGGATATTTTGAACAATTTTGTGTTTTGATGAATTTCATATGCTTCTGTGAGTAAACAAGTTTTAAGTCTGCTTATGTGCGGTTTAGCAGTAGATGCAACACCGTTTTCATAATCAGAATAAGAATTGGGATTTATTTCATATACAGTTGATATTTTCCCAGTAAATATTAAGAAACAAATATTATTTTAGAATTCAAGCAATTCCTATTGTATTTCAGATTATAAAACATTAACAACGAGGAGTTTAATGCTAATATTAGCTTTGAAAGTAAATGAATAGTTTTTAACATTAAAAGCTCAAGATAAAACTCTCAACTCCTTTTTATCAAGATTGCATTGTTCAATATATTGTCAAAAATTTTTCAAGTTTCCTGCCTTAGAAATCTTCTCAGCTTTATGACAAACCCACAAGCCATTCTGTTTGAGCTCTGGTTCGGACAGACTTGGTGTAAATCCTCATGAGCTATGTCAAACTACACCCCAGTCAGTGTATTATTTTCTTTCCAGCACTCTGCTCTATTGTTTACTGTGGATGCACAGATGTGTCCTGACAAGTTCCTTACATTTGGAGCAAGCTCTTGGCTGCTCAAACATCTGACCCAGGGAATGTCTCTAATTTGGTGGAGGTGGAAAATCCTCTTCTGACATGATCAGGATATTTTTTTCAAACACACCATGTGTTTGCCATGTAGGCAGGAGAGGAGGGTTTCCTTTCATGTTGGGGGTGGTAAGGCTGTAAACATTATTTAATAACATTATTTCAAAACCTTTCAACCAGAGATTGTCATAATACAAGACCTTTAAAAACTCTTTAGACAGTTCTGATAAACTGATCATCAGGGCATCTACATCTTTATAAAACTCTGTGTACCTGTAAAGATGGTGACCGTAGCCTTGTCTGCAGTGAGACTTGACCTATCTGCACATTCTCTGTTGCCTTGGGAACCTTAGAAGACATGAATGAAAATCCAAATGAGTTATATTCAGCTGTACCGAAAGTTTTATCCCACCTAGCAGAAAGAGAAAGATTGCTGTGACTTGTTTTCTTTCACGTCCTCAAAGACGCTAATATATCAGCAGCTGCTCCATCGACAGTAACAATAAAACACAATGTCGTTAACTTCAATCTCACTGCTGGATTGCACACATATGTTTGAGAAGTTTGCTGTACAAGAAAGGTATCACTCTGCATTCACTGTGTCATAACCTGAGTGTGAGTTTAAAGGACTTTTTCTCTCCCCATCATCAGTTTCATCCTAATTCTCAGACACACACCTGTAATGATCTATGCAGCATTAGTCCCAGTTTATATACAATCGATGATGTCACAACAGGTCATTTCAAGTCCACAGAGCATCAGGAAGAAAGGCTTTTGAGGTTGACTGTTAACCTTTTATTCTGAAGTGCCACAGCTGGACACTGCTGGATTATAAGGTCCTTAATTCTACTTTTTATAACCTGATTTAGCGAGTTCAGGGGTGGGCAACTGGTGGCATGAAATGACCTCCAACTCCATATCTAAAATCAGGAAATTGTAAATACAAAAAAAGAAGGATGTTAGATAGAGCCATGGAGGAATTCAACTTGTTTTTCCACGACATACGACCAAATGCATTCAGTTGTTTACTGCGATCTTAAACCCTCTTCAGATCAGATTTTTTCAGAAGTAAATCAGGGAAATTTACCATAAGAAATTCATGACTTGCTTACTCACAACAGGTTTGCCACTTTTTGCATGTCCAACTAAGTTCTAAAAGTCTCCTAAATTCATCTGGGTGAGCCGCATCTGCAAATGCAAACACCAGGTTCACTCATATTAGGTGTCCCAGATTATCCAACAGGGAGGAGACCCCTGTACAGACTGACAACTTGCTTGTGTCTCCCATAATTTCAGGCTCAAGTCTGATAAAAGACATGCAGCTCTCCTGGGTAGATTTAGGTCTTTTTTGCAAACTCTATCACCCAGTCTTCACCCTGCTGCCCCTGGAATATCTTCCCCATACACCACCACTGATTGTCAAGAAAACGCTCTTGAGAACAGCACTGTTCCTTATGTGAAAAGGCTTTAATCAACAAATTTATAGGACAGGATAGTTTTAGAATCAAGTCTGGGTGAAAACATTAGATGTTTGCATTCACACATGCATCTTACTCAGGTGAAATCATTCACATTAAAAATAATTTTGAGGGTTTTCTGCACATGCAAATGGGCTTTTAAATACTGACTACCATGATCATTGTTTTGAAAGATCTAGACTTTTGTGATTGGCTGTCATTTTTCTGTGGATTTTTTTTTTTAGCATTATTAGATATACTTTAAATTATATGTAACTAAGTTAAATTTCTTTAAAAGTTGATTTAATTGAAAAGGTAGCATAAATTGCTGATTGTTTCTATTCATATTTTATTGGAGATAATTTGTTATATTTGTTATATTAATCCTAATGACAGCAAATAGCATAATTCTGTTGTCCAATTTCAAGACGTTATGATTGTCCAATCAAGATTATTCCATGATTTGTAACAGTGAGAATCTACTAATCTTGCCTTCTTAGTAGCCAGAGTTGCTCACCCCTGATCTCATTAGTCACCCAGATATTTATTCATTTTCTTATCCATTGGTAGACACACTCTACACAATGCTGAGTAAATCATATTCAAACCCAGCTCACCACAGCTGGTTGAAATAGCAATAATATAAAACTACAACAAATACAGTCTGCCTGTTTTGGGCAGCACCACCTCGTAGTTGAGCACACTTTAGCACTTGACGTATCAGGGAGTTTTGTAGTTTGTCTATCACAGTATATGCACAGATAGGAAATGCCTTATCCAAAGAGAGATGACACTTTTTGTTTCATTGCTTTTCAACAAAAGGTTAAATTGATGTACCTGCCTCACACTCCCACATGCACAGTGAATGCTCCGTGATACTCTCTGCTCTTTTGGTCTTTGTCCAAGTGGTGCACAACTGATGAATGTGAAAGGAGAGGGTAATGGCTGAACCTTTGTAGAGGACTTTTCTTCACTTTGCTGTGTGAGAGTACACTGCTTTGCTTCATGGCTTTTATAAACAGAACTCTGTGTTTGGTAAGTGTTTGTAGTTGATAGTTCACGTAACTGAAGAAGCTGTTTTCGGTTTGAACGCTCAGACCGTTTGGCGGCACAAGCTGGACTTTGTTGCCAATAATGAAATTATTTGTTTGAAAATCGAAAGAGATTTTAAGTTAATCTACATTTTATTTCCCTTGAATGTGTTATTTTATTTTCATCATACGATAAATATTCAAGTGAACTTTTTATTAAACAATTAACATACTATGCTAGATATTGTTGTACAAATTTGTATTCTTCACAAAAGTACAAATATTGGCTTTTAATGTGTAATTTAGGTTATCTCTCTTATTCTGTATAAAATGAAGTAAACAACTCTGACATAGAATTTGTTCTCCTGTGAAGTCCCAAACAGTAGAAACTGTCAACTTTATTAAACACCTCAGTGTATGCTCACTCTGAACTCCATGTCTATCACTCTTTGAATTCCGTCTTCACGTCGTGATCGTTGGACTGAAAGTCTCATCAGTCACACTGAGGTCATTCCTATCACACAGTGACATTTCAAGGTAATATCTTTGAGTACAAATAAGATTCAGATGAACATTGTGTTGTTTTTAAAGGTTTTCTTTTATTTTTATGAGAAAACAAAACTATCGTCTCAAGAAATGAGTATTTATAAAATTTGACTACATTGTTTACACAATGATACACCATGGTATTTGTTTTCAATACATTTTATTAGTTTTTCCTTTTCTTAGACATTAAATGTCAACTTTACTTCATCTTGGGGATTTATTTTAACATAACTTTTCCAAACAAGTATATGTTGTTTATTAACAGATTCGTCCTATTTAAGTTACTATGTTAATGTAATTTCAACACAAATATTTCTGAATAAAACAGGGTTTAATGTTATTCAACCAAACATTTTTCATGATAGAATTTTGCATCCACATTTCCAACAAACATTTACAGATAATGTTACAATTTCATTCAATTAGTATTTAAATGAAACTAACAGACCGTGCAGTGAACATTCAATTGAATGTAGGTAGAAAAGTATTTGAAAATGAAAATGGTAACGCTTTCTTTTATATTTTACACAACATCTACACCTTACTGGAATTGGGGCTTGCAATTAAGCCCCCCCTTTGTCTCCCTGGTGGCTGGATCTATTGATTGTCCTATGTTTCCAATACAGTTAAAATAGTCCAAATCAAATCCTAAGAGAAAGAAATCAAGATATCTCTATAAGAAACGCAAATCTTCGAAACCCACTAACCCCTCCATTAGTTAAGCATTTTCCCATCAACCTCTGGTTAGACAGACTTTATGTTGCAAATACTAGATATCCCTATTTGTTAGTCAAAAACCAGTGTGGCTAAATATACGTAAGGAAATGTTCAAATGTAGGAAATTTTGGGCAGTTTATATGTCTGTAATATGAAAGGTTTATATACTGGTAATTTGTTTAATCTATGGAAAAAGACGAACAATTTTGGCTTTAACTCTACTATTTTAATAGTACATATAAAACAACTACAATCAACCGAAGCACTGTTCCTATGAAAAATAAAAACCTTCGCAAAATAATCATTAAATGAATTAAGGGATAAAATTAAAGCTAAAATATATTACTGTTTCATCTTTTCAAATTTCAAAATATCTATCTATCTATCTATCTATCTATCTATCTATCTATCTATCTATCTATCTATCTATCTATCTATCTATCTATCTATCTATCTATCTATCTATCTATCTATCTATCTATCTATCTATCTATCTATCTAAAGGTCAGCCCCACATTTTGAACACTGCTCCGTGCATATTCATAGCTCATCCACCAGGGGGCGCTGTAATACAAAGCATTACTGAGGCAGTGTTTGGAGCTGCCTGTGTACACGGACAAGAAGTTTTGGGTAAGTAACACTGCAGAAACAAAACAGCTGTACATATGAGAACTACTGAAGACAATAGCTAAGACCTAATTTGCCTATGTAAGTCGTCAGGTAGGTAGATAGTAGTCAGCCGTCGCTGTAGTCTGTTTTGGTGTTTCAGTGGAGGGCCTTATTACCCCCATGTGCTCTTTTTAATGTGTTTTCCAAACAAATAGAAAATGTTGACAGTGTTTTAAATGTAGCTCTCACATGTTTAAATAAGCTTCAGGCTTGTACAGACAGTGTCAAAACAAAGTTGAACCTGGTTAAAGCAGCTGTTAAGTGGGCTAACTGTTTGTTAAGGTTTTAGTTGGGCTCAGGTGTTTGAAATGTTTGCAGTGCTTTGACCACACAGATGATAATTTAAGATTTACTCAAATATATTCAGATTTACTGTCAATCTGAATCCAGAATTTTTGAGGAGACCTCGATGTGGGACAGAATAAAACAAAAGTGGGTTCTTTGTTATTTTAAGGATAAATCAGAGCGAAAGAACAGTGTTGATTTTTAATAATGGCAATGAAGTGAAATGTTGGCCAAATATTAGGGATAAAGTTTAATTTAAAGTGGTTGAGACTATCTGTTGTATTTTATTGATCCTGCTGCTTATTATTGTTACATTTTAGTTGGAAAAACTGTAATGCTTATTACAAAGTAAAACTATTAAGAGAGCAAAAATCTCCACCAAGACCCTTCTGACATTTTCTGGTGAGTTATTTTCACAACAGTCAAAAACTGCCCTTTCTCACACTGTTGAGAAATTCTTCAAAAATCCCAGATCCATACCCTGGTTTGGATCACAGTTTAGTGTTATCAATTCTATTTGGTTCGTTTTGCCATGGCCAACATTCCCTATGAATGTCTAAATACTGTTGAGATCTCATTGAGTTCAATCAATCAATCAAAATTTATTTTTATAGCACTTTTCATACAAAAAAATGTAGCACAAAGTGCTTTACAAACAGACGAATGAGTTAAATGAAGGATTTATAACCCAAACCCACTCCACCCAGCCCCTGAACCCACCCACACAGCAATCCATACACAGTGTTGATAAAAAGCATCATAAATAAAAGACAATAATAAAACACACAGCTGTACCCAGTACTTACTGTGGAAATGAAGGTTTAAAAATAAGAAAACACTGGAGGTTACGTTAAGAGTATAAAATTAAATATATCATGAAATAAAATAAGAAAATGAATTAAAAAAAAAAAAGAAGAATAAAAAAATAAATTGAACTTATATATTGAAATAATAAAGAATAAATTAGGAAAACTAGAAAATAAAATAAGGAAAAATAGAAAAGATTTAGAAAGAAAGGATAAAAAATAAGATAAGATAAAATAATAAAAAAGTGGCCTGTAATTAGAATAAATAAAAACACTAAAAGGTAATTCAGGTAAAAGCTCGACTAAAAAGGTAGGTTTTGAGTTTGTTTTTAAAGACATTAAGTTATTAGTAAAAATGTGGAAAACTGTCCTATCTTTAGATCTGAGGAAATCCTTTAAAAGATTTCTGCAGCAGCATCTGGAGTCTGATCACCACCACAGTTTTCTCACTTCTTCCCTGTGCCATGGCCAACGTTCCCTGAAATGTCATTGAAAAACTTTTCCCTAGCTAGTGAGTTATTCTGCCCACAGAGAAACTAACAAAAGCCGGCAGAAACATAACCTCATTGGTGGAGGACTAACTTTCATATTTGTTGAAAAAACACCATGTATGGATGATATTACTCCAGGCTGCAGTTGGTTGTAGGTGCCATTATGAAAGATGTACCTTTAGCTTCTTACAGTTGTTTATTTTTCTTACCTGATCAGTTTCATCTCTTGTGGAAGAAGTACATACGTGATACCCATTTAATATAAACATTACTTACAGTGGACATGAGGTTGATGTTTGCTCATGTTGACTATAGCTTGACAATGAGAACCTTTCAAAGGGAACATCAAGTCATGCAGCAGGATTAATGTTTTCCAACTTTTCTTCTTTTTCATATTTCTCACAATTAAAAGGAGAAAACATAATTCATCCTAATTCCTCCTAGCTTTGCAATGTTGTCTTATATGGTGATTTTTAAGGCAGAAATACTGCCAGTTTTCCATTTACTGCAACATCATTGTTTGTTTTGTTCTTTTCTGTCACATCACAAACATTTCCCACACCATAATATTCAGTGCAGCTTGATTCAAAATTCTATCCAGGCTTAAACATTTTGTGTGTTAAATCAGTCTGCAGAAATTATGTTTATTTTATTACAAAATGAGACTACAAAATAAGCGCGGCAAACATCACAAAACAAAGCACAGAAAGATGTTCGGGATTGTTTCAATGGAAACGTATCAAAGCATAGAAAAGTACAAAACATCATCGTGGTAATGGTGCAGTGGAGGGCCCTTAACAGTGGGGGTGAATTATCATTTGAGTACTTTTAATCCCCTCATCTTAAAGTCTACAGGATTTTTAAATAGGTTTAGAAGTCTGAAGTAAAGTTTGGGGTGGTCACATACATGAAGATTTCTTTAACAACACAAAATGCATCTGGTTTTGCCCCACATGCAACTTCATTAATAACTGCAACAAAGGATTACAAAAATGCCTGAGGACATTAATTATGTCTAGGGATGGGTACCTTTCACATTTGAACGATACAATACCGATGCCCGGTACCTGAAAATCGGTATCGGTACTCAACGGTACCAATTTTCAGTACTTTTGCGTGTTTATGGGGTAATAAATATTAATTTGTTTAATATTAAGATTCCAAATTTTTTCAGTGTAAATTTATTTCTCAGTATATAAAATTTGACAGATATATACCAAAACAACATTCAGCTGTTTGTATTGTAACGTTGTAGCTGATCCAAAAATTTCTTCAACATGAAAACCAGAAACTAAAATGAACCACAACTTAATAAATTAACTGCAGCCTAATAGTGTGCCTGCTTCTTCAACTCCCTCACAGTCACAAGGATGCGTTTAGGTACCTAAACATGGCACCGTTTGATTTTACGTGAATTGGTACTCGGTAGTACCCACAGAATTCGGTTGGTACCTCTTAAAGTACCGAGTTCGGTACTTTAAGTCTGACTTATGAATTATGTCTGACTGTGATGTCGTTAATAAATGATTTTACTCTGCAGCCATAACGACCTTGATCAGATCATATTTCTACAACTTCTTACAGTGTGATGGCAACTTCTAAGTTCGACTACTTTGTTGTAATTTATGTTTTTTTTAAATTGTGAAAGTTTTATTTATGTACTTATTTTTATTGAGTGAACCGGCGCTGAGCTGCTGTACTTATAAAATCAGGCAAAACAAGAAAAATATCAAAATGTTTAGAGTAAAAGTTTAGAGTTAAAGCTGCAACACAATTGTAAGAATGCTGCTGAATGATTAATAATCATGAAATTGTATTTGAACCTTTCCTTTGATATTCTTTTCTTACTTGTCAAAATTATCAATAAGTCTGATATTCAAATTTTCTCCTTTTTATTTGTCACCTTGACTTTTTTTCCCTTCAGAGTCATCAGATAAAAAGGCACCCCTCACTCATTATTTCTCTTTTCTTGAATTTCTTAATGTTTGATTACCAAGTCACTTTTGTAAGCTAACCTGGTAATATTCAGTTTGCCTGAAAATATTAAAACGAGGCATGACAAATAAATCTTCATACGAAGTCTAATTCACATCAGGACAAACAAAGGTTCTAGGTCAGTTGTGTTGATGATAACCTCTCTCTTTCATGGTTATTTTCAATGTGGCGGCCTGCATGCAGATTACTCCGTATATTTGTCCCTCAGTGCATGTTCTTGGCTTCCCCTCCATCAGACCAGCTGTGCTGCAGCCTGGACCAGGTCCACTGTGCATGTGTCGAGAAACCAAGTGGGGTATTTGGGCTGTTTGAGTAGTGTGAGAAGAAGGGCGACAGGCCACCTGCCATCAGGGCTTGCCCTGTTCGGATTCCCAGTCCTGCCTTTCAACTGGAAGCCAAGTTGGGGCGCTTTCATGTGGGCCTGATCTCCTTAAGACGTCAGTAAATATTGAACAAGACTCAGTCCAGACTCAAACACATCTGTTGTCGTACAGCCTCTGCTGACGAGGAGGGAGAGAGCGAAACAGTGGGTCTGCTGCGCTGGCTTCCAGAAAGCTAGAGTTTATACTTTGCAAACACAAATTCTCACTTTTGACGAGCTGAGGCTAAACCGTGTTCCACTGTAAACAAATGTGTGGCTGTGTGAAAGAAATGCAGTTTGGTATGACAAGGCGGCCACCGAGCGCCAGATCCCCGCTGAAGAGCAGGGATGAGATAAGATGAGCAGATAGCCAACATCTCATATGCCTGAGCCGTGTCGGAGAATCCATCAGCAGTATTTTGGGTCTGTTTTGGACAGATAAGACGGACAGTTGTATTGCAGAATTAGGCTAGATTATGGCATTAAGTATTTTATTTTTTCAAACACTTGATCCTATGAAGATCGCACATTAGAGGAAGTGTAATGCATGCAAGTCTTAAAACTAACAAATACCCTCACAAATGCAAATAAACAGTCAAATATTCAAATCAACATTTAACAGACTGTTCCTGCTCGCTTTGTTGTGAGCAACTGTTTTGTCACTGTTTCAGTGATTCGCTGTGTGTTTAATGTTCTCACTGTCTTAATAAGCTCAATATTTGTTTTTAGATTCTGTTCTAATCTGACCATACAGTCAAAGGATCCAAAATATCTGATCCCAAAGTCACTGTATGTGCAAAAGCTCCTCTTAGAAAGAAGGCCTTGGGTAGGACTTCACAGCATTCTGTGACTCTCAGAGTCGTTGAAACTCACCTTGTGGGACAGGTATGGCTAGTTTCACCAGGGTTGGCCTCTCCACCAATCAACTGTCTTCCAGCAGGCAAGTCATCTGGCTACATTTTGTGCTGCTGGAAACACTTTCATCATAGTTAGGATGTTTGAGCTGCCTGGAAGGAAATTTACTGCTTGTCTCAGTGGACACTGATTCGGATTGGCTTTGTCTACTGAACAGGTAAGGTCAATGTTTTTTTGTCTTCATTTTACTCTAATAAAGATGAAAGTATGTCATGTAGTGTGCTTAGATTAAGATATTTTCCTGAATTCAGACATAAGCTCAGCACTGGGATTTATTGGTGAGCAGCCACCTTATCAAAAGGGGTCTGTCCCCCTGAACAACCTTTACCAACCGTGTTTTGTTTACATATTTATGGTTAGAACCACATCTTTGCTTTATTTAAAATGATAAATATAGCCACACTTAGGCCAAAGGCAGCTGTGGTTTCTATTAAAACATGTCTGGTTCTTGTGCTGAGAGCTGCTCAATTATGGAAAAAAACATGACCTCAAGTATTGTTACAGAAACCGAGATCAGCGTTACGAAACACAATTTCTTATTGATTTTGAAACATGCACCACATGCACACATTGAGCTTTAATGCTCTAAACATGATCATTTTGAACTTTTAAGAACAAGTAATAAATAATTAAAAAGTACACTGAAATGATTGATGGAAAAAGACAAAACAAGTGTAACAGGTCTTGTAGCACAATAAGCTTTAAATCTACATTACTCAGATTTTATAATTATGACAGACGGTAATTGTTGTTGGGATTAAAATGCCCAGCCCTACTTATGCATATACTTGACCAGTAATAAGGCTGAATGTATTGTTAACCATGTGCACTGAGGAATGATTTATTGAGTAAGAATGTTGTAAAGAGAGACTGACAATTCTTGACCCTAAGTGAAACTAAACTCCATACCTGGAAGATAAGGAGGATGTCACTGAAGGTTGGTCAACTTTTGGATCAATATATAAAAACTGAGTCAACACAAATGTGGATCATTAAGTTGAAAATCTGTAAATAATATTTATATACTTATCATTGGCTTTGTTGGTTAAACATAGTGTGCTTAAGCAAACTATATTGGCTGTGAAAATCTGTAAAAATGTCAATATTTGCCGAAACTGATATAGCATCACTGTATTGTTAATTTCTACAAACTCTAAATCAGAGAAATTGCTAGTCTTTTGGTTATGTCATTTTATTCCAGTCAAATGTGGTTACCTTGTTTACCCCATTATATAACATAAGATTAGATAATCCTTCATTGATCCCTAGAAGGGAAATAGTTTACAAATGTGAACAACCTGAGACGCCAGCTGTTTTTTTTACACCCAGCAGCATTGTGTTCTCAAAATACTCTGCACTTTGAATACAGCTCAAGTGAAACATCTTTTACTTTACCTGAGTAATTTCTTGGAGAGCTGCTTTTCCGATGTTATTCCTTAGAACTTTTACTTTTACTCAAGTAAAATTACATCAAAATGAATGCACTTTTACTTGAGTACAATATTTGTGTACTCTTTCCACCGTACTCTTTGGTTTTATCATTTGGGTTTAATGTTAAAATACCTTAAATATGACTGCAACAAATAATTCCTGAACACACCAGACTCCAGCTGTTGTCATCATTGCACAACACAGCTAAGTGTGCTCAGAATACTCAGTAGATTGGGTATCTTTTAAGTTAAGTACTTTTAGTTTTCTGTAAGTAGATCCAAGAAGAGCTTCTTTTACATTTACTGCAGTACAACTTTTGTACTCTGTTCTTAGCTGTGGCTGCCTGTAATTTACTTTTTGAAATAGTCAAATAGGTTTCCTGCGGAGTCTTTAAAGCTTTAAAGTTAATCAGTTATCAAAAAAGTTACATCACTACAAGTTATATGAAATGCTTTTTAATAGAAAGATGAGATAAAATTTAAAGCCTATGATGTACACACACACACACACACATATATATATATATATATATATATATATATATATATATATATATATATATATATATATATATATATATATATATATATATATATATATATATATATATATATATATATATATATATATATATATATATATATATAC
Source organism: Scarus forsteni (assembly GCA_036419115.1). Taxonomy (NCBI): domain Eukaryota; kingdom Metazoa; phylum Chordata; class Actinopteri; order Labriformes; family Labridae; genus Scarus; species Scarus forsteni. The sequence goes on along the minus strand of JAZDUH010000245.1, from coordinate 8,954,006 downwards.
ACATATATATTTAAACATAAGATGCTGATTTTTTTTTTTTTTGTATTCTTACTAAACCAGACAGGGTTGGTCACACGTCACGTTTTGGATTGCTTTGTTCTCACCCAAGATTGTGTAATACTGAGTGATTTAAATTCCTCTGCCAAGACAGCCACTGATTACTGATTGTTCAGTTTCAGTATCTTAAAATCATTTTGATGACTAAGACCGGCTTTGTCATGTCTATTTTGGGCTGTCCTAGAAAACGCCTGAAAAACATGGTGTTATCAAAGTGACTCTATGAACATCTGAAAGTTCTCTGTCTGTGTGCATGTTTATGCTCTCTTACGTGTCTCTGTAAAGAACAATGCTATTTCTGTTCAATTATTAAATTAGACTTAAGCCCCAAGGCTTTTTACATTTTTGTAAAAAAACTCTTAGGAAAAGAAAATGTAAATTTTTCTGTGTGGTTTTAAAAAGCATTTTTTTAAGTCTTGGTTTTGATTTTGAATGAGCTGAAATCCAGGTTAAGCTTACTGTTTAACTGCAGCTAATGTGATTAGTTTGATGTTAAATATGGGGTCTTAGTCTGTGTGATGGTCATAAAAAGGTCTAAAAAGAATTATATTTAACATAATATTGTTTGTAGACGCCCTTGTATAGTCAAATGAAGACAATGTTTGGGATTGACAATGTTTGTGTTATGTAGTTGCTGCTGTTTTCGTGTCATGAAAATGAGGGTAGGGATGGGAATTAAGGTCCTGCTCCTGCTTTGAAGGTACTGAAAGTTATTCGCCTTTGTACTTAAGAATTCTCTCATCAGTGCTGCCAATTAACTTCAGGATGCCTTGAAAATATTGAAAGTGTCTCATTTGAGGAAGTTCGCTCAAAGAAAAACATAGGAGTCAGAGAGGTAACCCTGGCAGACGGGAGACAGAAGCAAAACTGTGCCTTAATTTACACTCGCAAGCGGCACAATGTCTGTGTCTGTATTTGTGTGATTTTAAGCAAGGGTGGACACAGCAAAAACTGAAGCACTTTTCAAAGCAGAACAGAATTAGATGTAGGGAATAATAACGTGTTGGATTGTGTTAATTCTAGGAAACTCTGTAGGCCTACTTTTTTAACAGAAAATCCACAGGAAATGATTTGGGAATCGAATGGATTGTTAGGCAGAATCAGTAATTGCAATGCTATGATATCTAAATTGGTATGACATCAATTCCCATTGTAGTGTTTTTTGATCAAATTTGAAATTCCATTTTTGGTCAATTTATATTTTACTCTCAGTAAAAATGTAGGCCTTCACAGTTTTTCTAAGTTTGAAACATCTTACGATATTATGCTGTGCTGCGTTAGCAACATTTGCAGCATGTCACTGATGTTTCCACTCTTTTTTTCAAATTCACAGCCACAGACATTTTCATTTTGTGCTGTTTGCATCATATTCTGTTAATCAAGGCTGTGCTGCTCATGTGTCTTCTCTGCATTGAGATGAGAGTAATGGTTTGATTCAGGGACAAATGCTGTCCATTTCAAACATCTTGTAACTGATTCTCAGTTAAAACTGGTTCTCAATTCCCATCCCTAGCAGCAGTGCCTGGTGTTTGACATTGTTGACCCTGAAAACCTGTGTAGACCTACTGTCTCAGAAATCTTTGGTGTCAATACATTTTTTATCATTTCCCATCCATTAGTGAGACAAAATGTAACATGAATATTGTTCGACAGGGTCAGCCAGTGAGGAAAACATAGGAATATCTCTTTAAAGGTTTTAATGAACCTGTGGAGCTGTTTATTGCTTTTTTATTTTAGGCCCACACAGATGTTTTACAAAGAATTGTTGTTTCACAACTTGTCTCTTTTTCAATCTTACAGGAAGCAGCAAGGATGGATGTCAAGAAGAAGAACTTCCTCGACAATTTTCGCCTGAAAACTAAGTTGAACCTGAAGAAGCCCAACAAGAAACCTCTTGCAAAGCAGGGGAGAAAGTTGGCCCATCGACGCAGTATTTCTGTCCCAGACCTAAGGTTTGTGCCTGGTGAATCAATTTCTTCAGACAACGCCCTGGAGTGCTCTGGCTCAAATTCCACCTTTTATGGCATCTCCCCTGGTGTGAGTGACACAGTCTCTATTGCGAGTGGATCAACATCTGATGGACCAGTTTTCATGGAAGATGTTGGCATTTCTGTCCTTGAACCAAGACTCAGAGCTCCCAGAGATCAAAAAGAGACTGCCTTCAATAGAATAAGTGCACCAGTAGAGACCCTGACTGTTTACGAGGAGTTTGGTGATGTGTTAAATATGAGTTCAAACGATAAGGTAGCCCGGGACCGCTTGTATGCACAATTGGATAAAAGAGCCAAGGTGACTCCATCTAAGTTTACTTTTGATCCTGTTCCTGCACCAAGATCTATTTTCCCCAGTGCCAACGCTATTTCACCAAGACCAGACAGGCTAGATGGAGAGAGTCACTGTGGTGGAGAGATCTCAGTGGACAGGCCACCTTCAGGGGCTCTTGCTGCAGTGCTGGCCAGAGCAAGCTCACTTGGAGATCAGCCAAAACCCTACATAGAGAAGAAGACTGTATCCTTTGAGCCCAAGAGGCCATCATCTGAAAAAGGGACTCCACCAACAATCAGAGGGGCTCTGATTTTAGACACTTTAGATACTCCTTTGGAAAGTACAGATGGCACCTCTCTGGACTCGGCCTGTGGTACGCCCAGTGAGGAGCAAGTCACTGCGCCCTGGACCACAGAGTATGAGGAGAATGAACGAGAGCCTTTCTCTCCCCTGTTTCTGAAGCAGTTGTCGATGGAAGAGGCCATCCTGGAGTGTGCACAGTCTGAAGAGGCCCTGGAGGACATAGAGGTGAGTTTGAACATAAGGGAAATACAGTCATGGAAAAAATTATTAGACCACCCTTGTTTTCTTCAATTTCTTGTTAATTTTAATGCCTGGCTCAACTAAAGGTACATTTGTTTGGACAATTATAATGATAACAACAAAAATAGCTCATGAGAGTTTAATTTAAGAACTAAGAACTATTCATTTTCCATGGTTTTCTTGATAATAACCAAAATTACTTAAATTCTTACATCAATAGCTATGGCATTGTACCGCCAAAAACACTACTTTTAAGCATTCCATGTTTTCTTTTCTGTTTGCTTTAAACACATGATACACACAAGAGTTAATACTTGATTGCATAACCATTGTTTCTGATGACTGCAGCCATGCGTCTTGGCATGCTCTCCACCAGCTTCTGACATTGTTCTGCTGTCACAGCAGCCCATTCCTGTTGGACAAATTCAAACAAATTTTCTTTTGTTTTTGGGCTTGTGGTTCTCCATTTTGAGTTTGATGATTTTCCACAGGTTTTCAATTGGATTAAGATCTGGTGATTGAGCAGGCCAAGGCATGGCAATGTTGTGGTTCTCCATCCAGGCTTTAACTGACCTTGCCGTGTGGCAAGGGGCATTGTCTTGTTGGAAAATCCAGTCATTCGAGGCAGGAAAGAGTTTTCCAGCTGATGGAAGAAGACTGTTTTCAAGGGTAGTCCTGTACATGACCTGGTTCATTCGGCCTTCACACAATTGCATTTGCCCTGTTCCACTCAGACTGAAACAACCCCAGATCATGACTGATCCACCCCCATGTTTTACTGTAGGGCAAGACAGTCTGGGTTGTAAGCTTCTCCAGGCTTCCTCCTAACCAGTAAGTTGGCTGGAGGGCATCAATTCAAAATTGGATTCATCACTGAAGAGAACCTTAGCCCAATCATCAACAGTCCAATCCTTGTGGTCTCGAGCAAAGAGTAACCGGCCTTCCTCTGCCTTTCATTGATGAAGGGCTTCTATGTGCTCTGTGTGACTTCAAACCAGCTTCAACAAGTCGGTTTCGAACTGTCCTTGCTGAACAAGTCACATTTCTCGACAGTGCCCACTCATTTTAAGGTCCCTGGAGGTCTGACGACGATTCCTGACACAGGAACGGATGAGTGCACGGTCATCTCGTGGGGTAGAAAGACGTTTCCTGCCACGGCCAGGTAGCAATTTGGTAGTGCCATGTTCAGCTTGTTTTTTTTGTTGTAATGAACGGCTGTCTTGGAGATCTTCAGTTTTTTCGCTACCTGTCTCTCACTCATGCCAATTTCCAGCAGTGCCAAGATGGCTGCCTTTGTGGCTTCACATAATTCTTTTGTTTTAGGCATTATGTGAGAGCTGACAACTTCTGAGTTGTGCTACGGCTTGAATGTAAGCAGGAAACCACTCTAGGCCTTTGCATGTGCAGTGCTGCTTGTGACATGAAATGGCCTCTTATATACCCTGGGAATCAATTAAGCTTAAGAATGTCAAATAGGACATAAAGTATTATGTGACCAGCTGCATTTTTTGTTGTGTTCATTGTATTATACGTTTAGTGGTACCAGATATTAGAATGAACAAGAAATTGAAGAAAACAAGGGTGGTCTAATAATTTTTTCCATGACTGTACTTTACATATATGGCCAGAGGTATACAATTTGAGTCTCTTCTTTTTTTGTTCACTAAATAAGCAGTAAACTAATATTTTCATGGTTTTGATGTATACAGGGGGAAATCAGACGTAATCTGGGTGTAAGCAATGCAGAAACCTTTAGATTTTTTTTATTAATAACCTATTGAGATCTAATGCTAAAGTCAGACTACATGATGTTTCTACTGGTTCCGATAGTCACTGTGTCAGATGAGGCAAGCGGAGCCTTGAAATCATGCAGTAAATTGACCAATAGACATAACCAACTACATGGTTGTCCGGACTGTCACAAAAGACATGATGACATTGAATGGAGTTGCAAGACTGAAGACAGCAAACATACTTTTTGTCTCTCTTGCCTAACATTACACAGGTACTGCAGATACTTGCATGCTGATATCTCTCTTTAATTTGTCTCTTTTTTTCTATTTGTCATCGCAGTTCCTAAATAACATCATCACATAAAGGCAGAATAGTTGTTTTCAGAATTGATTTCCCTCTGTTTCATAGTTCCATCTCAAAGCAAATTTCCTCCTCTGTTTTGCTTTGCTGTTTGGTTTGTTTACATCTCTGACAGTCATGCATGCAGAGTTCTCTGTGCTCTCAGTGGTCAACACCCCAAATTTGACAGAAAGATTAAGAAGTCAAACATGATGCTCTGTCCAGAAGTTGTGAGGCATCCTAGAATGATAAAAAAAGACAGAAACACTACCACTGTCAGGTCATACTTTTAGTCTCATTGTTATTAAAAGTAGCTAGTTACCTAAATGTAGACTACAATGGACAACAATGTTCTTTGGAATTTTATGGATGTAACTCAGAAATAAGATTGTACTTCAAGTTGAATGACCAGCTGACTCTTTCCCCCTCATCTTCCAAACTGTTGGGCTGTCTAAGCTAGTCCCTGTGTGTACACCTCATCATGTCTGTCCACAAAGTTACTTCGCTCACTCATAAAATGAAGTTTAATTACTGTAAATTATATTCTTACAGTAGTAGTTTACAAGGAACTAGTCACAGCCCAATAGTGCTGTGAGCTAATACCACCAAAATAATTGTTCAAATTAATTCCAGACTTGTGGGTTTTCTTAAAAATTGCACAGAATTTCAGCATTAAAAAATACCATAATTTTCAGCCTTTGTTAATACATATTAAAGCCTAAATCCTTTGCTTCAACTGTTCATTATTGTCTCTGCCCTAAGATGCATTAATATCTTAAAATCACCAAATAGTTTCCATTCATTAAATAAAATATTATGCATCCTCCTCATAAACATATCTCATTGCAGAGTCTTGGCTCCCAGGTCAGCAGTAGTTTAACCTTGCTGTGCAGATGGATCAGCCAGATTAATACCTGTAACCAGTTAGATCCACCTTGTCAATCTTCAATCTACAACGATTCCATGTGGCCCAAAGCAGCACAACTTAATCAGAGTCCTTTAAAACAGGAAGAGTTGGGAGATACGAGCATGACGACAGCAGGAGATGACTGCATGTTAAGATAAAGAGATGCTAACAGCGTCAGAAGCAGTTTTATGAGATCTGGACCAGATTTCTTTTTAGGGCATATTTTTGCTCCACTTCCAACATGTTTTATGAGAGTTTTATTTTACGAAGTGGCTCATGCTCTGTGCTTTACGTAGAGGCAGTTGGACCCATCTATTACATTATTTGATTGGCCTGAAATGACTGGGTATGACTGTGCGATTTACCAATCACCAGCCAGATATGCTTTTTTAATGTTCTGCCTATTCCCAAACACCTTCTATGGACTCTTTCCCAGAGTGACTAGTAAAATATATCAAACTGTCCACCATGTGTCAGGTCAGCAGTGTTTGGGTTGTCTTCTAATTTGTTGTTGTTGACAAAACATTGTTATAGCTGGCCTCTTTAACCCTCCTAATTTAGGCCAAGCTGTGGCCAGTGTAACTGTGACATTAAATAAAAACATTCTCTGTATGGAGACTAAAGGGGCTAAAACCAAACTTTCTGCATCTAAATGGTCCAACATGAGCGTATTTTTGTTATTCATTATGCATGTGCTTAAAAATGGGGAGAGAGATATCTGATATATGACATGTTGCCACGAGAACAGAGTCATCACAACAATTACTGTCATTATATATCGATTGCTTTCTTGTTTGTTTGTTTGTTTGTTTGTTTGGAGAAAGTAACATAAAAACTGGCACACTGTCGCAATGCTGTCAGTTATTTTCATCATTAATGTTAGTTTCAGTATAGATTAAGTCCTTAAGTTTAATAATGTGCACAATATCAAGTGGTGGTTGAGATAACTATGGTCAAAGAATCATGTTACTGAATAATATCACCCTCCATGTCATCATCACTGATGTACAATTCTCAGGATGTAACAAAGTATATTTGTGTGAGGCTTTAACAAAACATATTAAGGTAATATAAGAGTCACATACATTTTTACAGCGTTAGTTTAGGCATTAGTGACAGGGTCTGATATAACATCTTGTCATTTGTGGTACCCAGAGTTATTAGTGGGACTCCTGCTTGTAGCAAACTGAAGAGGTTTACAAATTCAAATGTGTATTCTACGTAGTCTCATTATGATGTCCCAGAAGCACCCTCAGATGGTAATCTTTAATGTTATACAACCACCTGAGATTGAACTGTTCACAGCCCTCAGGTTTAATAGAAGCCACGTTTGTTGTGTTCTTTTTTGTCTAGATGCCTCCCAGATAAGAAACCAGACAAAGACTCGTGTTACAAGTTAGAGGAACTGTGGAGCAAGAACATTTTTACAAAAGTATGCAGTAAACACGGATAACATTCGTCTTGCTGCACTGCTGACAGTGTTTACAGCTGTTCTAACACTGCTTTTGTCTCCTGAATCATCCCTTGTGATCGCAAATACCTTCAAAGTGAACAGTGACAGAACTTTATCATTACCAAAATTAAATGCATGAGCTAGGTTACTCCAACATTACAGGACTAACAGGTCGCGATAAAGAGGAACCTAATATCAAGGAAATACAGGGAAAACGCATGAAGTACAGTGCTAAGAAGATAAGGGTTAATCAGAGGAAACTGGATTGAATTGGGATAAAGAGATATGTATATCCTATTGAAGAGAGTGATATATGTTTTTGTCAACAAATATATTTGTGTGCGCTACATTTATACATGAAACTAAGAAACAGTAACTGGCTATAATAAATATTTTATTTTTAATTCCTCAGAAAAAGCACATCCACTTGATTTTACTAATTTGGCACACCAGAAGGACCGTTCAGGATGTTTTCCTTAGTCCATCCAGGAAAGAACCCATGGAAAGTATTCTGGGAGTGCTAAACTTTTCAGAAGCACATCCAGGCAGGTGATTGGACAATCATTCTGTCAATCAACTTTTATTACAGGCCAATCAAATAATGCTGTAGGTGGGAGCTATGGCACTGCAGAACATTTGTCAGTGTTAAATTATCCTGACTATAGAGAGGTTTTTTGGTGTTCATGTTTATTTTTCGTTTAATAAAGAAATGCGGTCACAATCTGATAAAGCTTCTACTGAACCTCTTAGCAAAGATGCTAACCCCTATGTGCAGTCACTTCCTGCTGTCATCTCTCTTTCCCTCCTTTTCCTGCTTAAAAGGTCTCTGATTGGGCCGTGCTGCTTTGAGCTATTAAGAGATGTTTGTAGATTGAACTTGGCAAGATTGATCTGCCTGATTACAGACATTGAATCAGGCATGTTCAGCTGCTGTTCATGGTTAACACATTACTGTTATGAATACTCCAACTCCAGTGCAATGTTCAGTTTTGAAAATGCATATTTTTATGTTATTGATTCAATGTTTTTCATTAGCTGATAGCTGGTATCATCTTGCACTTCAACTTTAAACAGTAACTTACAGAGTTGTGCCTCACCTGCCATGATCTTGAAAGGTCTCATTAAAAATACTGTTAAAGACAATAACCTCCTAAAATAGATAATTGATTGTAAAAACTCCACCATTGGTAAGCTGTTTTACATTCAAAATACATATTTCAGTTGATAAGAAGAGAAGTGTTTCTCTGTATTTCAAAATAATACCACAAGTTCCTTGGTAATTCATTTACTTTTCACAAAATAAAGTTTTGATAGGGGGATCAATGAAGTCTTGTTAGTACAGAAAAATCAACAAGGCTATTGAAATCAACAAAAATCTAGAAAATTACTTGGAGAGCTCCACCAGCGCCACAGTCCTCTCCCATATTGTGATTTTAACCATAAATATTAGTCCTACCTTTATTTCATCTAAATATTTCGATTCCTTGACCATGAAAACATTCAGATATGCACAAATGCCAAAAATGGTCCTGTCTCCCAATGGTAAAGAACCCTTCAGAAAAATACCTGGACCCAGACAAGGATCAGGATCACTCCAAAATCAAATCATTTGTTCCATGTCCCCAATCTGGACATTTCCTGATGTTTTAAGCAGGAAAGTTGACGTGACAAACCTCCTGGTCAGCATGCAAAGAGATGAGGAAGAGAGAGGCCACCCTGAACAAACAACAGCACAGGGTTTGTTGTGCTGAGCTGCTGTTAAAATTTACTTTATTTGAGGGAAAGTACTAGCCTTGCAGAGCAGACAGACCTGCCTGATTCTGAAATCCTGAAGGTCCATCTTGCCAGCCTCCGTTGTCCAACGAATTCACCTGGCTGAATTCTTAACGGCCCAATCAGAGAAGAGAGGCGGGAGCTGCAGAATGCAGATGTGACAACAACCGGAAGTTGAGCACGGACATGCCGATTAGCCTATTGTCCTCATAGCTACTTAGTGAAACTTGGCGAAATCTGCCCTCCTCAGAAGTTTACTTGTAGGGTTTGTCTTTGACAAGGTTCATGTCACATATAAGTGTTAAATGAATCATCTGTGTGGTACAATTTAGTGTAAGACGATAGTAAAAGGCCGTTAGCTGTTAGCAGCCAATTTAGCGGCTAACGGTCATTAACTGTTGTTAGCTGTTAGCGGCTAAGTTAGCCGCTATGGCTAACGTCCATGAACTGTTTTAAACTGTTGTTAGCCATTAGCCGCTACATTGGCCGCTATGTATGCTATATTATAGGAGGCAACCCTGCTTGATGAGGATTGGTCTATCAAACGATTGTCCAATCACAAGCTTGTTTTTTTTTTGTTTTTTTTTTAAGTTCTGCCCTTAAAAACAACTTTAAAGGGCTCCTACCCAGATGGACTAGTGAAATACTTCTGTGGCAGATATATGGAGCTGTCCATCCGGCTTGTCAAGTTAGGAAAGTACAAGAGGTCTACAAAACTAATTCATGGATGTTTTGAAATTGCTCAGAATTGAATCTGCAGATGTGATACATTTCTTATGTGGAACCGTTTTTATCAACATTTTAAATTAAAGATGCCTCAATCGATCAAACACAGATCCATATTGCACGATGTTTGTTAAAAATACATGATTTACTGATCAAAATTAATGCCTGTAGTCACCTGGCTCCTCTGCTGCTCTTCATCTTCTTTAATGAAGTGCAGTAGAATGCGTAAAACTTTGCTTTTAGTCCAAAATATTTATCCAGTGTTGAAGTCTGTGTTGAAAAGCACACAGAGACCAACAGGATTAAAGGAAATCAGCTAAGCTTAACAAGCAAAACACTGCAGCTCAACATATGTGATAATTCGATGTCCAGTCTCTAACGCTGTGATGCGTTAATGTTGTAAAGTGAGTTTTGATAAAGAGTACATCATGATCATCATAAAGTTATTTGGTTTATTAAACTATTGGGACAGCCTAGCATGTCAGATAAAACTGCTAGTTTATGTCAGTCTATGAATTATTTTGTTAAGTCACATAAATAAACAAAAGGTGTAAATATGTCTTTAAACTTGTTCTGTACTTCTTGAAATGTTTTTGTGCTGCTTTGTTGAGCAAACACTCATCATCATGTATTTTAATATGTCTTTAAATCCTTCCCTTTTCATCTAGTTGTCCAGTGAGCCTTGTGATTTCTACGATGAACCTCTGCAAGACCCCCTTGACAACTTAGCACCAGCGGAGCCAGAGGTTCAAACCCCTGCACCTTTCCAGAGATATCTCCTGAACATCAACCTGAAGCAGGGAAGGAACCTGGTCATCCGAGACAAGCGCTCCGGTAGGTCAACAACCTGTAGGTGATCTGTCAGTCCGAAAACCTTTCATGACATGTGAGGCAGAGTATCAGCCTCGCTCGGGTCTTTAGTGGATAATTACTCCCTTTACAAGCTTACATCAAACTGCTGTCTGAACTGTGGGGAGTTTTTGAAACCCCTTTCAGATGGATCAGCGCAGATCAAGAGATATCATATCAAATTTCATGTAAAAGAATGCAGTTCTTTGAGCATGGGCTTAAGATTGAGCCTTTGATGAAATGCTGCATGTACATCCAATGCCTATACATCCTGGTAATCTTACCGTAATTATGAACCAATCACACTATTGAGAGTTGTGAATGGGAAATGTGTTATTGTGTATAAAGGCAAGATGGGCTGTGTTCAGTTAATGCCTGTGTTTACTTGTAAAGATGACGTCTCTTGTCGAGCGCCGTTTGTACAAAGAAGAAAAAAAAGCACTACAGAGGAATGCAGTCAGACCAGAGTGACAAAAGACAGACTGGCATCAAGCAATCAGTGCTAATTAAAAAGAACTCGCAATCTGTACATGAAACCATGGGTATAAAAACTTGGTTTAACGACTCATTTTGAAATGGTATGCCAGATGCAATGGACGTGAATCCTTTGCCAACTTTAATTGGCAGTCATGTGTTAATAATTCATCTGATGAGCTTTCTGAAACAAAGGAGTCTTGAAGATTTTAAAAGGAGAAGTTGTTATCACTTATCCCACTAATATTGAGAAATGTTTTCTCGATGTCTGTAGCTTTAGTGTTAAAATTTAAACGTTGCGCTTTGGGCTTCAGTTATTCTTAAGAAGTGCATTTTTGCTCTTGATTTGCTTGATGAATAATCTTCATATCCACCATTAAAATTAAGAGCTGTGGCAGACTGATTTGATTTCAACACATTTGAATACATTGAATTAAATGATAATTGATCTTTTGAGGTTTGATTACCTCTCTGACAAAGACATTGATCTGTGAGGAATGACAGAGGGGTCCAGGCAGTGAGATAGCCATGGGAAAGCAGCGACATCAGGTGGCCTGAAATGGAACTACAACAACTTTAGGAAACCATGTGGTCTCATGACAATAAGCTACTTACTGAATTTTGTTTTTTCAGCATTTTTTTTCGCATATGCTCACTTTATACAGAATTGACATGTGCTAGATGTCTACATTTTTTATAGTTCTTGCCTGGTGGACATTTTTTTTAATTTAAATGCTAATGAGAGTTTATCAAAGCAAGGTTGTGCATTATATTGCAATCACAAAGTTATTCGCAATATGAAAATCTTCTAAAAGTCAAAACATATAGCAATAATTTTTCAGACAAAAAATGCTCAGTGTGCTAACTTTTTTACTCATTGTTTAATTGCCATACTTTGGCTGTATGTCTATATATGAATACAGTATGATACTGTTAAAATGTGTTAGTGTTTAGACTTTGTAAACCATTCTGTTAAAGGACCGTCTTTTTTATGTCCTGTCATATGTGTCCCTTTACATTTCGTAGATCCTTGTATCCTTGGACAGTGTAAACCTTTAAGGTAGCTCATACATTGCTGTTACACCCATAAGCAATAGTTACATCATAAAGTGACTCTCATAATTTGATTTCTTGATCCTGAAATGCTACCCCTAGCACTAGGAATCATGTTGAATTTTTTTTAGTTTGACAGTTATTGAGCGAAGATGGTCATTCTCTAATGGCAGTTATCAAGATCACCACCAAAATCAATCTTTTAAAGTTAGACCATTGCCAACATCTCCTGAAAATTTCAGCTAAATCTGCCCAGTATATTTTTGCATAATCTTGTAAACAAACAAGATTTTGGAGCCAAGGAAGAATAGCCAGTGCTTTTGCTAGTGTTAATGGGGATCTCAATAAAGAAGAAGAAGAAGAGGAAGAAACAAAATAAAAAATAAAAATGTGGGCAGAAACATAACCTGTTTGGCAAAGGTAATACATAGAAATATGGTAATGGTGGCAAGATAATATTGGCACAATATTGAAAAAGGTAAATAGCTTAAATCTTGATGATCAGTAGCAACTGGGTCAAAAATTTCTACTGATATTTACAGCAGACATTTTGGCCATGCATATCAACCATGTACTATATAGTGCAAATATTGATGTCCGTATGATACCAATAAAATTATATTTTTATTACGTAAAACGTTTCATCCAAATCAGTTATTTCTTTGTTTTCTCAATGAATATCAGCCTTGTAAAAACAAAATGTTAACATTTGTCTTTGAACTAAAAACAGTTTTGTTTATTTTCTGTTTTCTAAAATAAACGTACTATTACAAGAAGAGAAATAGGTCAACTCTATCGTGGAGACTTGATAGATTTTCAGTATCTATCGTTATATCAATGAAGGTTTTTCTATAGGCTAAAATAAGTTCAGAATCATTGGTGTATTGGATACCAATAAAAGTCCATTCTTCTGCATCCCTTAAAGAGGACATATCATGCTGATGCATGATTTAATACTTACATACAATAGAATAAATTTGAAAACAAGACCTTACACCCCCTTAATTTTCAAAAAATGAAATATTGTATTTTTTCTGATATCCGAGAACGAGATTTGATGCCTCTGAAAATAGGTCATTGCAAGATGTCCGCGAGATTTCAAACGTCATGACATCACGAGGTACCTTTCTTTTTATTGGAGTAATCTGATAAAACACTTCCTCCTCTGTGATGTCCGTTAGCCCCAAACCCTCACCGAGGAACACATCCAGCAGCAGGGGTATAAAACTCCCTAGCTCACATTCACTCATTACCAGCTCTGGCCTGTAGTGGGATTCAATACGCCATCGCTGCTTTGAGCCTGCCGGAAAATACAGTAGCAGAAGAAGGACAAGCTGGCTCAGCCCCCGATAGAACTGACCAATCAGAGCACAAAGAGCTGTGACGTTGCAAGGTAACTTTAGGTCATCCTTGAGACGAAGCGTTTCAACAAGCGCTTGATAATGGCCAAAAATGAGGATATTGAGAACGCTATTGTGGGGCAATGAAGGGACTAAATGACTTGTACTGAGGGCAGAAATGCTTTACAGGCATCCTAGTCTGGCATAGTGAAAAGGAGAAACAAGCATGATATGTCTCCTTTAAGCTCATGTAGTTGGATGGGGCTACAGCTGCACATCCTAGGATTATTTGATGCCAATTTAGTGTGTAAAAACATATTTTTTGGTTTCATTTGAAACATTCTGCAAAAACAAGCATTATATAAAACTTCTGGAAAAGAATATCCACATTAAAACTAAGTCATAGCATTTTGCTCTTTCGAATATTTGTTCATGTCACTTCTTTTTTTCTAAAATATCCAGCAAAATAATCCCTCATTGTACAGTTTTCTGCTATCTTGCAAATGTTTCCCAAACATACCTATATGTTTGGGAAACAACAGCTTTTTTATTTTATGTGCTTATATTACAGGGTTTAAATCAGAAAGGACAAATCACAATAGCACATTACAAATAAAAACTTGACTGAAAGGTCATTGACATATTCAGAATGTCATATGGTTTAAGTATTGAAAGTGGATTAATCAATACAAAAAATAGGTCTTGAAAAATGCAAGTCCAAAGTCTACAATTTTGTAGCTTTTGCCTTTGGTCAGTTTCAGTTTTTGAAAGCTTTTACAAAATGATTTTTTATCGATTTGGATTCTGTCAGATCTCCTCCCCTACATTCTTGCAAACTAACAATAATAATCAGTTACGAAAGCTAAGACAGAAAATTAGTGCTTTCATAACGTAACATTATGATTACAGACAGGTGAAATGAAGAACAATGATTATGTCTTCATCATTGTACTTGTTAGTGGGTGGAGTATGTTAGGCATCAGGTGAACAATTTGTCCTCAAAGTTGTTGTGTCATACGCAGGACAAATGGACAGTCATAAGGAGATGAGTGAGTTTGACAAGGGGCAAATTTGATAACCAGCTAACTGGGTCAGAGCACCTCCAAAACTGCAGCTCTTGTGAGGTGCCACAGTCTGAAGTGGTCAGTATCTTTCTAAAGTGGTCCGAGAAAGGAGCAGTGGTGAACCAGGGTCATTGGCAGCCAAGACTCATTGATGCGCGGGAATGAACACTGGCCTGCGTGGTCCAATCCACCAGACGAGCTACTGTTGCTCAAATTGCTGTTAATGCTGGTCCTGATAGAGAGGTGTCAGTTTGTAGAGCTGGGGACCAGTCAGGGTGGCAGATGATCATAATGCTATGCCTGATTGGTTTATGTTGGCACGTCAATGTCTGAAGGTGTCTGACTTCATCAGAGCATCTTATATTTCTGTGCAGAACACCTCTTTCATAATATCCTCCTGTTATTATTATAGCTGATTCCTTAAATCATTTTTAACATGATTTTGAGTGCAGCACTTAGCCAGATCTTCTCTACAACTATCAAAAATCAGCTTTTGCTCATTTCATGCAGCCATTTTTTAAGACAGATGAATATTAACTTGTTGAATATTTGAATCCATGGATGATGCAGAGGATATGAACCACTATTGAACCTTTGCTGAGTCTTTGGGAAATCACTGTACAGTGAATGGACCTCCCCCCCTGAATTATGCTTTATTTCCCCATCCTGCCTGGTGGCCTCAGCCCCCTCACAGCACCCGGTGCCCTACTCCCCACTAGTTGAGACCTTACTTTCCCTGACAAGATGGCACCGTGATGATGCAATCCCCACACGCCCCCTGTCTCTCCTCTGTTTGCCCAACAGTCAACCCCGTGCCAAAGGCCCACCAGTGGCATACATTGTCATTACATATTCTAAAAGGCCCCTTGCTACCAAGCCTCCCCCCCCCCTTGCTTTTTTTGTTCTCGCCTTTTTTTCCCATTAATTTCCATCGTCACCGTTCTCAGTCATGCCAGAGCTTTTCTCCTTGCTAGCTGCCACATTCTCCTCCTGTCAAGTTGCCTGGAGGTTTCCCTGTCACAGGCTGGCAGGGTGGAGCTGCTGTGGGTCCTGCCTGCCTTTGCGAGATGTTCATTTGGAGTGGGGAGCTGACAGGCCTGACAGCCCATCCCCACAGGGCCTTTGTCATGTGATTCAAGCCTCCCTGCAGGCTCTCTCAAGCACCCCTTTATTCCCCTATACAAATGAAGGCATGGGACTGGCTTTCATTTTTTGGCCAATCTGCATGCAATTGTAGAAACAAAGAAGTCCCATACCCCCACTCTCCTGCAGACAGACTTTCTTAACAGGCTTGGGAGATTAACACTGGTTGCTTCTCCATTTTAGGTTCTGGTTGCCTCATGCTGGCCAGTGTTTCCACTCTTTCACAATTAAACAGCTACATCCCTCTGTTTTTGCCATGTTTGGGGTACACCTCCACTCCTGCTCACATATTTCAGTGTCTCACACAACCAGCAGGGGGGAAAGGGTGTGTAGGTGTGGGTCCATGTGTGTTGTCATACATGATTTTGAAATGACAGCATGTTTTATGAGAAGTAAATGTTTTGCGTTAAATATTTCATTTACACTTTGGAATGCCATGAAATCTCTGTTTGTATACTGTGATATGACATTAACACAACAGTAAATATAATTACCACTCCTGTTACATGCATCACTGATCTGCTCTCACTCCTTTTTTCAAACCCAGGTACCAGTGATCCTTACGTGAAGTTCAAACTTGAGGGGAAGCAGCTTTACAAAAGCAAAGTGATTTACAAAAACTTGAACCCTCGGTGGAATGAGTCCTTCAGTTATCCTCTTCGTGACAGAGAGCACATCGTAGATGTCCGGGTAGGCAGTGTTTGGTTGGAAGTGCATCATCAGCTGACCGTTTCTGTGTAAATTCTTATTAATGCATTTGCATTTTTGCAGGTCTATGATAAAAACCGGACTGCTGATGACTTCATGGGAGCTAGCACCATTCCTCTGAAAAATCTTGATTTGTACAAGTGAGTGAAATATTCATGCTGTATTAGTGTTTCTGAACATATGCAAAGTTCATAAGAGTCTCTTTCTTACTTATGAGATATTTTGAAATTTACATGAAAGTCTGACAAAAAACTTATTTATTTAACAATAAACTCAAAAGAAAGTCTCTGTTTGCATTATGCCCACACTCCATCATTTCTGTATCCCTCCTTTTTGCATTGTGCCTTGGTATCCTGTTATTTAATGGTATTTGTCACCCTGGCTTGATACTTTTTAGTGAACCAACAATCTCACCTTTATAATTTTGCAGTTTAGTAACATTATGAATTCTGCTGTGCAAGTGTTGTCCCAATTTTTCTTGGTCACATAAAAAGAGAAGACATAATAAGTATTGACTTTGAATTGAAGAAGTATGTAAGAATCCTGTGTAATTTTGGGAATGTATCGAATTTATTGCTCAGTTGTCATTCCTTATGGCCTTTCTGTCTCTTCACAGGACCTATGAGTTGGAGCTGCACCTGGATGATCCCAAAAGTAAAGAAGATGACATGGGGGTGATTATTGTTGACGTCTGCTTAATGTTTAGGGATGCAACCATCAAAAGAAGCCCGGTAAGACATTTCCTGTAAGATATGCAATGCTTTAATTGAAGCTTTTGTTTCTTGATTTGTTTTTTATTAAATAAATACTGATTAATGATGTTAATCTTATTTTTCTAGAGATGGCCACAGAGGAAGAACAAGGTATGCTTCTTTTTAATTATCATTGTGTTTACCTCATCTAATTTTATGACAAAGTTCCTACTGGTCCTTAAAAGTTAAAAGGTGGGATGCTGATGTGCTCTCATTGCAGCCGGCATGGGATTGATTCTTGTCTGAGTCGTATGCTGCAGGTTTTCCCCCACTCTCCCTCCAGCTCTGCTCTGAGAACTCTATCCTCGGTCTCTTTTCTATATCCTCTGATGACATTTTAAATCCAAAATATATATCAGAAAAATCTTAGATATGATCTTAAATATGATTTTTGAAATTTAGTTTCATAAAATGTTTTTGTCCTATTTTTACCTCTACGAGGCCTCAAATTTTGGGTAGCACTGTGATTAAGACCATTCTTATCAAATCTGTCTGAGGTAATGTTAAGGAATGCCCAAGCAGCACTTGAATAATGTTTCAGCGTTGTGCAGCAAGGATTATTAAACTATCAGTCCATACCTGAGCACCCCTCCTTCTCCTTATTACGAGAGCAGTGATCGATAAGTAAGTTAATTTATCAGCCTGGCTTGTAAAGGGGGTGAATATTTTTTTCAGCAAATCAGAGTTTTTAAGATTGTAGAAAGAAGATTTGACATGCATGCCACATTTTGTTCAATTGTTGTTTGTTTTGCAGGGCAAAAATATTTTTTTCACTTCATTTTGGTCTCTAGATAAGCTTAAAAAGTTTTGAAGTTGATCATAAAGAGTGTTAAGGAACCCTGGTGTCCTACTGTCTTTTTCTGGAGAGCAATGTGCCTTGATGTCCCATTTTTAGATAGACTTTTAACACCCTGGCATGTTATATTTTCATAAAATGTGAAGCTTACTCTAACAAACTAGCATTTTACACATAATGAACAAAACTGTGAAATACAACACTTTCTGTTTGATAAACAGCAAAAACATGCATTATGGTTTTTTGCCTTTTATGGTCTTATAAAGTTTTGGATTTGATTTTAAAAAGTGTATTGGAACTCTGAAAAATATCCATCAGGCCTTTAGTATATTAGTTTAGCCACTGCATGAAAGTGTCAGTGTTTTCTCCATTCCTGATCACTAGGGGGCAGTAGCTCACTGCACAATGCCACAACAAAGAATGAGGTGCATGCTCAGGACTCAGGCTTTTGTGTGTAACCTTGGTTTCAGCACAGCCTATTTCCTTTGTGGTTTTATTTCAAACCTTTTTTTCTCAATGCATATTATTTTCATTGGTATCATTTTCCAAGGGAATAAAAGTATAGCACAATATTACACTCTGATCAGAAGCAAAATAATAATATTGACTGAATACATTGTCATGAAAAAGCCCTTAGATGGGTATTATGGAGCAGTATTTGGTTTTGTTGTAAACAAAGTTCCATCTCCTCTCAAGTGGTCCTCAATATATTGCAGCTGTAATTAGATTCAGAGTGAAATAGGAGGGTTGCTGTTTGGGACTCGCGCTGTAGCGAGTGGGTTTATATTCACACCTATGTAGTCACTACATCTGCCACTGTTCAGTCTCTTGATGGTCCAGTAGACAATCTCAATTTGAAATGAGATGACAAAGGAATGAAGCCATTTTCATACACATTGTAGGTTATCCACTACAGATGGTTAAAGATACTCGAAGGGAGGCAGAAATGTGTGATGGGACTCTTCACAATGTTCTGCTGCCTAAATCACAGTGCTAATTTAACAACGTAACAATGCCATTTTTTCCCTGTTTCATTTTTTTGACAAACGTACAATATTTTATTGCATTTAACACCTATCCTGGAAGTGCTGAATACCCAGCTCTTACAGCTCTACTCACCCCCCTTTCTGAACATCGTTTTTCCTCCCTCTGTGTTACCACCACAGAGACAGGGAATGGCAAGTGCCGAAGTAAAAACTCTGCTGTGTGATAGTGTTTCAAACAGGAGGGGGTGCATGGGAGAAGTGGGAGGAGGGGGGGCTCTGCTGTTCGAGGCATGTTGCCAGTGCGGGATGCCTAAGATCTGCAACGCTGATAATTCCCAGGCATAGCGGGCAATAACCCAGATGTTAGGATGTAATATCACAGCTGTGGATGGACAGTGCTGAGGTACCAGCCAAATGGACCCGGGTCTGAGCTCATCGTGCTTGTCCCCATGCTGTCCCACCATATGGAAGCAATCGCGCAGCCCTTTTAGGACCAGGAATAGATTCTCTTTAGGGGCCACTTACAGTTAAGTGGAATTGTTTTATTGGCCGCTGAGATAGAAATGTGTCCAAGATAAACACTTGGGATGACTTGGCTGAGGCCTGTTTTATATCGCTCCTCCACTCCCTCTGTTCCTCTTCTTTTGAAGGGGGCTGATATTTATAGGGCTGCGCCTGTGGTATTCCATGTTAATTCAGGTCCCTGAGATGTGCTTTGATCCCCTCCGGATTGGGTGGCAATGTGGGTTGTGACCCCGTAGTGAAGAGGAGGGGCTGGAGTGGCAGGGGAGTTGTAGCGGGGCTGTTTGAAGCAGTGTCGCCGGGGCAGTCGAAGGAGCTGGGCAATCAAAGAGGCTTGAGCAGATTACGGTCCTGCTCTTTAATTACAGTCAGCCCTACACAACCTCTCTGCTGTTTGTTTTTACAGCCCTGGCCTATCACCGCATGGCCTCTCGGGATCTCTAACATGGAAACATATCAAGGCCTCTCTCTCTCACTCCCTCTGTGACACACGGACACACAGGGTGGATTATTGCTTTGCTTGTCCTTCGTTTCCAAAGAGTTCTCCAAAGCACAGCATCTTTGTGAGTTTGGTAGTTTATTCAATGGAAAGGAATTTTTGAGTTAGCAGGTAAATTCAAATGGGCAGTTTTCAAAAATATGCTAACGAGGTGCTCCTGACCAAACAATAATAAACAATGTTCAGTAGAAACTGACCCGCTGTATCCTTCACCTGCCTGTACTGTTGACTTCTTGTTTGCTAAAGAACATCTTGGATTAGAGAATTAGGGACTTTCATTGGTTTCACGTCAGGTAAAAAATAGTATTAACAGTATAGCAACAATATTAAAGCTTCAACAGATAGACAGATTTAGTTTCTATTTTTATTTCTATCTTATATAGACGTTATTGTACAGATAAAATGCTTCCTGATGCAGTATACCTTCCAAATGACAAACACAAATGTTTGTTTCAAATAGGGCTGTCACTTTTCCAAAAACTTGCTAACAGATTTCCGGCACAACGTCTTAATCTTGTTTTTAAATTTTTGCCATCATCGACGTAGAACCAAAATACTCAACCTCCTCACAGGGAGGCCATGTTTAGGTGAGACTTCAGGCTGTCTGACTTATTGCAATTCTGCATTTCCAAACTGGAAAACCTCAATAAATCCTCAATAAAAGAAAAAGAGGTACAGTATGGAAAAACTCATCCCCTCACAATAAGAGCTTTTTTTATCTAAGCTGTAAATATGTGTATGAAGACCAGGAAAAAACATACTCTCCCTGCATAAAATCATGAAGGTTTCAGGTTACTGCAGCCAGCCTCAAGTGGACACTTGGGGTACTACAGCTTTTGGCTCTTCCGCATGTGCATCTGTTTCCATCTGCAGAGGTTTGCTGCTTTCCCGTAATTCTTTTTCTGAATTTACTTCACTGTTTTTTTACTGATGTCAAGAGAGAATCATTAGTGGTTGCATGTCCACATTTTGCTGAGAGCTCCCTCTGTTGGATCAAATGATCCACTGCTCCTGATGCTGATGCTGTACATGTATATTTTTCAATTTGAACATCTCTCTACAGTTTGAACATGACCCCCTCTCCCCCTAGCTCCTTACAAGAGAGACCTCTTAATCTAAATGGTAACAAAAGATGTTGATTATAGATTAGCACATGATCAGCTCCTCCCAACCCAACTACTTCATTTTTTCTGATTAAGGTTTCTCTTCAGTTGTATTGCAAATCACAAGCACATTTAACAGAACTGCATACCAGTGTTACTCTTTTACTGAGAAAAAAGCAAAAAAAGGGGAAAAAGTCCTAAAAAGTGGACTTTATAATTCTGGATCTCTAAAAGTATGTGAGGATGTCTTAGGATAAAGTCCACTTTTTACAGCTTTTCTCCCTCAATAAATGACAATCATTCATGGCATAAGAACCATGATTTAATTAGTTGTACAGACACATAATTGAGTGCTGATTTGTGATTGGGGTCTTCATTTTAAATGAGAAGTAAACAGTGAAGGCAGGCGGAGTTGACAGCAGGTCTCTACTCAGCAAGGAAATGTCTCGTTTAGGATGTATGGAGTAATGCATCTGAGGGGAGCATGGTCAAAAGAATGGACCACAGCTGTAGAAGTATTGTTATTTATAAAAAGTAAACGGTACAAAACATGAATGAGATGCAGAGACAGAAAAGCAGAATTAAACAGCATTCCCTGCTTTCTTGAGTAACAGCCTTTGACGTTGCCTTAAAGGATAAGTTCGGTTTCTACAGCTTTCACATTGTTTATAGAATAAAGTAGAACAATATACTCACCCAGAAGGCTTTCCTGATCCAAACAGTGCTTCGGGAGATATTTAGATCCAAAATCGAGCGGGGGCCATCCGTATAATGATAGCACACGGGGCATGTATAGCGCCGCTCCTAAAACTGCATTAATCGTCCAAAAACTCATTAGTTTCACCAATATTTCATCATGGTCTGCTCGGGAAGAAGAAGAACGTTTGCCTCCGTGCATGTGCAGTACGGCTCATTGATTCAGGGGAAGACTGCCAGCTACACAACAACTTTCTTCTTCCAGTTTTGTGCAAAATGGACGAACGTCTATCGGATGAAGATGTTGTGGACGAGAACTTTGAATCTGATGGGTGTCCTTACAGTTTTGAGCCAGAGTATACAGATGAGGAGCTCATCGAAAGGAGGACGCAGAGGCAAAGAGAAGAACAGCTCTCCAGAGAGTACTGCACATGCGCAGAGGCAAATGTTCTTCTTCAGTTCAGAGGTCAGCACAGTCACAAAAACATGTCTGGAGCGACACAGACTGTAATGGAGGAGTAGCGTGAGCGGACCATGATGAAATATTGGTGAAACTAATGAGTTTCTGGACGATTAATGCAGTTTTAGGACCGGCGCTATACATGCCACGTGTGCTACCATCATACGGATGTCCGCTGCTCGATTTTGGATCTAAATGTCTCCCGAAGCACTGTTTGGATCAGGAAAGCCTTCTGGGTGAGTGTATTGTTCTACTTCATTCTATAAACAATGTGAAAGCTGTAGAAACCAAACTTATCATTTAAGTGTTTCCATGGCAATGATGAACACCTTACCTGTCATACAGTTGTGGTCATTGTGATCACCAGAAGTCATGTTTCAACTATAAAAATGAGTATTTTTCTGACTCATGCAACTGTTGCTGTATATACTGCAAATTTTCAATTTAAAATAGCACAGGATGGGTCATTTTACTATCAGAAATAACTTTTGTTTACCAGTTTTCGTGAAGTTGTACATTTTATACAAAGCAAGATGGCTTTCCAACATGCAGGAAACTCTGATGCAGGCCGTACATGTACTCCATGTATGCATGATTTGCTGATGAGAGATCTGTGTGGTTTGCATCATTACTCACTGCTGCCTGCTGTCTCTGGTGCAGTATGCCAAGTGTCCTGCCTCCCCACACTCAGTCTGTGAGCCAGTGATGAGTGGGACTGTCACAGCCGGGGACATCTGGCTGCTCGCTGACGTCCCTCTCCTCCTCTCTCTCCAGGAGCCTCGGTGGTGTGGCTCGCCTGTCAGTAGAGATGTGCTAATGTGCTCCAACAGAGATGTGCTGTATAGTGTAAACCTTTGTCCTAGTTTAATGCACTCTGTGAACATGATGAGGTGCCAGGCTGAGGCAGTGAGCAGGCAAACAGAGGGGAGCGAGTGCATAGGGCTCCCTCACATATGGTGCTCTCACACACAAAAAAAACAAAGTCTCTATCTGTCCATGTGTATCTTTGCCACAGCAGCAGAACCAGGCCACACCAGCCCAGCGCTCTGCTGAAACACAGAAGAACCAACTGAAAACCCAGATGTGGACCGGGGTGCTTGGTATCAGCTTGGTGGAAGGGCTGGACCTGCCTCAGTATGGCAACGGAGACATTTATGTCCGCTTTCGCCTGGGTGATCAGAAGTACAAGAGCAAGGTTGGACTTATTTTTAAGTCTCATTTCCCCCCTTTTTCACCCCTTCATCTCATGCTCCTGTGTCTTTTTAAAG
The DNA here is from genome assembly GCA_036419115.1 of Scarus forsteni. Taxonomy (NCBI): domain Eukaryota; kingdom Metazoa; phylum Chordata; class Actinopteri; order Labriformes; family Labridae; genus Scarus; species Scarus forsteni. The sequence continues at coordinate 8,930,496 of JAZDUH010000245.1, read as the reverse complement.
TCTTCTCTTTATTCTTCAAACCCTCTCCCAGCCTCTCTCTCCCAGCAGGTGCCCGTCAGTGACTCACCTCCACCTTGGCTCATTGGGCCATGGCAGAGGCAGCTCATTAGACTGGGCAAGGCTGCCACTCACTTCTCCCTGTGCTTCAGGCGCTCAGCTTCATTGCCTTCATTTGCATACCCAGCATGCCCTGTTCATCTACCTGTACTTGTTGGCCTCCCCCCTGATGATTCCACGCTGCACTTGTCTTGTGTTGTCGTGTTATTTCTCTGTAAACCTTTCTGCTTTCCTCTCCGCTTGTTTGTTTGTTGGACAAAGCTGATTCTAATTGGAAGCTGTCAGTGTTTACAATCCCAGAGTGGCTACTGAGGTGTACACATACAAGCACACACAAATAGAGACACACACACTCCACACACCTCTCTTTCTCCTCTCCTGCCTGGTTGCGGTTGGACTGAAGGAAGACTTAATCCACCTGTCATGCAGGAGCTGCTCCATCTGATAATGCATTAAACCTGACATTGCAGCAAAGTGTGTGTGTTTCCACATTACTGTATGTGCTGAATCTGTGTCTTTGCTGCCCTCAGAACCTTTGCATTCAGGCCAATCCCCAGTGGAGAGAGCAGTTTGACTTCAATCAGTTTGAAGATAAGGAACCTCTGCAGGTGGAGGTGTTTTCAAAGAGAGGGAGGAAGTGTGAGGAATCATGGGGGATGTGAGTATTTCCAGGTGGAGGGTGTTAATTTTGCTCACATTGGCTCCTCCACAGAGCTGGTTGGCCTTATGTGTTTCAACTGAACTATTTTCTTTTTGTGTCTCAGGTTTGAGGTTGACCTATCGAGACTTCCACTTAATGAGAGGCAGCTCTACACTCATGTGCTGGACCCTGGAAAGGGCAGGCTGGTGTTTCTGGTCACCCTTAGACCCTGCTGGGGAGTCTCCATCTCTGACACTGAAACAGCCACCTTGGAGAAGCCTGATGAGCGAGACACAGTGCTGGAGAAATTTGTAAGTTGCCAGGTTCATTTTTATGATATAGGGTCCAAGGGGTGAAAGTGCACAAGGCATTCCATTCAAGTAAAAGTAAAGTTACTTTAGAGAATTTACTCAGGTCCATGTTAAAGTAGAATCAAGTCTGTCAAAGTCAAAAATAATTTCTTGAAAATATACTTCAAGTAATGTGTATGTAAGTATATTTCTAGTGTCTAACAAAAAGAACAGCTGTAATAGTGAAGTATATCATAACTTTTGAACTAGAAAGTTATGTATAGTATAAATAGGATCATCAAAGCAGGTTGCTCAGATATAGATGATATTGAACATATAAGATATTAATGAAAATGTTCTGCTTCATTATTTTGCATTTAGCAAATTGCTATTCCCTAAATATGTATCAAATTTCTAATTAACATAGAGAAACACATTGCTCTACCAATCAACCAAACTATATTCTATTGATTTTTTTTTTTTACATTTAATTGCATAAATGCACCTTCATTTTCAAAATGTGGTCCAATCCATCGGGGATTGTATTCAGTATATAACCAGTTATTTTCATTGTATTTGTCAAAATATCAAACTTGGCATTGCTATTTAAAACAACAATATTTGACTTTTTTTCACCTTAAAACATTAATTTCACTTTATTACATAAGTATCCTGACCAAACAAGCCAAATACTTCACATCAGAACAAAAATGTAACATATTTTATGTGCTAACAGTTTTCAAACAGTCTATTGATAAAAGCAGAGACATATTTGCACAAAATGTTGTAGTGTTGCAGTACAGTGTTGGTTTAAAGTGTTGTTCTGTCCGAAGAATCCTCTGTTTGTCAACAGGTGCACACTGTCACAGACGGGCTGATGTAGATACACTATCATGTAGTGAAACTAGGGATATTTGATGCTTCCCATGATGCACCACACCAAATTCCTATGTATTGTTTGATTTGATTGACATTTATTTCGAACATGAGGTTAAAGTAAAATCACTGTCAAAGACAGAAAAACTACAAAACAAAACAAACAGACATTATCTAATGACATATTCGAAAAAGCATAAATGCGTAAAGCAAAAATTTCACACTATTTGAAATCATTTGATAAGTTTAGCTTCTACTATTAGTCATTTTAATGACTTAATGAGTCTGTACATGTTTACTTTTGTTGTTTAAATCTTTTCACTCTTCGAACAAATGATCTAAGGCAGCCTGAACACAAAGCTCAGTGTATCACAAGTTTTTGCCCCTTTCACAGACACACATTTACAATAAGGACTTTTGCATGAGTATCTGAAAAAATAAGTTCACTCTTCAGCTCTCATCCTTCATGCAGTGCTCAGCTTTAAATGTCGTAACGCAGACTCTTGTTCATGACATAGTCAACAGCCCACCAAGAACAAAAAATTACTAAAAAACTAAGCTTTACATTGGTCATTAGCTGGAATGTAATACTTTTCCAGACATCACTATCTCTTACATAACTGGTTATGGAAAAAATTAAGTTATTGCACTAATGTAATACAATTAACACCACCTGTAAACTAACTTTCCCTGTTTTACATCTTTGTTAAAGGTTGTTTTTGCTTTGATAGAGAGGTCATCAAACTATGAAATAACAAATCAAAGCAGGATAGATTTTAGAAGTAGTGTAAGAAGTAATAAAAGGGATGAGACTGGTCAATACCTGTGACTGACATACCTGCAGACATTAGAATCTCTGCCGCATATGCTAATAAACTTTTTAAGCCAATATCTGCTGATACTAATATCTTACAGATGATTTTGTGCATCACTAAATAATATCATTTCATTGACTGCAGGTTAAGAATTAAGAATGCAAACAGTGTGTATGAAATGATCTGTCATTGAAAGGGTTTCCATGTCTTGTCTTGATTTGAATGCTAATTCATTTATTTTCAGAGCTTGAAGAACACTCACAGGGAAATCGGAGAGGTTGGCTTCCTTCAAGTCAAGGTTATTAGGGCAAATGACCTTCCTGCAACAGAACTTAATGGTAATCAAACGTTGCCTCATTTTCCTTTTTTTTCTTTTGCATTCACAACATTTTTTCACAAAATTACAACCCTCTTTTCCTTCCTCAGGAAAAAGCAACCCTTTATGTGTAGTTGAGCTTGGAAATGGCAAACTTCAAACTCACACCCTCTACAAGACCCTCAACCCTGAGTGGCAGAAAGCCTTTACATTGTAAGTGAAACGTTTGGATAAAAACAACATCTTTATTGTATCTCTTTTAATCAGTTAATCAGTGCTCTCCTTCTTGTGTTACAGTCCAATTAAGGATATCCATGATGTAGTTGAGCTCACTGTCCTCGATGAAAGTGGAGACAAATCCACAAACATTTTGGGGAAAGTGGCCATCCCGTTACTGACTGTAAGTGTATTTTATCCTCAGCCACTTCATTACTTCTAAGACAAAATGTGTATTACTTCTGTTTGATCATCTCCGGTATTAAATATGTTTTTTAAAAAATATTCTTATAGGTCCAGAATGGGCAGGAGGTCTGTCTGTTTTTGAAGAAAGAAAACTTGGGAGGTGCATCAAAAGGAACCATCACACTGAATCTGCAGGTTATTTATAACAAAGTAAGAGTCAAGATAAAAAAAATAAAAGCTTATTGGACATGTTCAATATCCTGTGTCAAACATAGCTGTTCAAATAATGAGTTAAACTTGAGTATTTATTTTCCAGGTCAGAGCCGGCATCAAAACCTTCAAACCAAAGGAGCCTAAGCTGACGGAGGAAAATGTGAAGTTCTCCAAGAAGGTTATCTCTATTGACTTTTCAAGCAGAATTTTAGCAGATGGAACAAAAAAGAGCTTGCCAGTATATTTATCTCATGTCCAAGTAATAAAGTAGCCACAACAAAGCCACACATGGTCATAGTTTGGATCGGACATAGTCAAACTAATTATTTTAATTGGCTTCAACCATTTAATTTCACAAGTAGCAAGTAAGGGATTTTCAGCTCCTTCAACCTCATTGCTAAGTCATAAACATTATGTCCAGTATCAAATGATACTAACCGGTGATTTGTTCCAATTATCTCCCATTAGGTCCTTGCCCGGAATATATATCGGGTTCGAAAAATCAGCACAGCAGTTCTGTTCACGTTACAGTACATTAAAAGCTGTTTTCAATGGGAGAGCACGCAACGGAGTCTAATAGCCTTTCTGGTAAGTCATTGCCTCACGTTAATGAACTCTCTTTAAGCCTAGGGGCGAAGAAGTTTTGTCCCATTTCACTGCAGCCCCTTTTTTAACTCTTTCATTTTATGTGAATTAGATGTTCAGGAAAATCTTTGCTTTAGCCGTTTTCTCTCCACTAGTCTTTTTCCCATGAAAGACAATGGCCGCCTTCTGTTTTTATCCCCCGCGTATGTGATGGATGTGCTTTATCCTTTAAATCAAACCCCACTTGGCTTTGCTTCAGTTCTGATGACATTAGAGCGTGTTCGAGAGGTGGGGTTTGGGCGTTTTTGTACATCTGACTTCTTAGCAAAGCCTCCTGACCCGGGGGACGGTGTAAGGAGGATCACAGTCTCAGCTTCCTTGGGTGGAGGAGTGACAGTCGGCCTCCGAGATTTGAACCTTGTTTAAATGTCTCTGTTTAGCTGTTTTTAATGAGGGTATGTGATCTAAGGTCCTAAGCTTAAATAATCTTAAATCACCCGGTGGATCCCCCCTCAGTACAGCACATGTAATGTCATGATTAAGAGTGTACACTTGCCATGAAAGCCCTGCCAGCGCCGTGTCAGGGTGAGGAAGCGGTCACAGACAGGGTGTGTGAAGAACTCTCCTTTCACCGCCTCTCTTTCTGTCTGCACTGTCTCAGAGTGACATGCAATTCATACCTGGTGTATTCTATAAGCCCTTCTCACTGATCCTGAGGTGCAAATCCCCCCAGGCAATGGCCGGGCTCAATGTATCACAGCCTTTAGAACAGACAGACATGCAGACACACAGACAGGAAGACGGAGAACAATGCGGGCAATTGTATAAGGATAGAGTGGGAGGGAGGCGACTATCTGGGAAAGAAAGTTAGAGCAGAGAAAGAGGAAGACAGTTCGGTTAGAGTGCGGTCTAAGAAGGCAGATAGCGAGAGGCTTGGAGGCAGGGATATGGGCAGGAGAGCGGGAGGATAGGCAGGCTGACAGGTGACAGGTCAGCGGGATGGGGCCATCTTCCTCCACCTATAATTAGATCCTCTGCGGGCGATGGGAGTATGTGGTGGCACACTCTAATCTTTCATTTCCACTTCTACTCCGCCTGCTGTTTAGGAGTTGGGCACATAAAGTAGATATCTTAAAATGAAGGAAAAAGTCTCAAATAACACCACTTTTATCAAGGTGGTATTTATGGTATGTATGTATGGTTACTTCACATACTGCCTGCGTAGGTTATTACTAAGAAGTAGCTAAATAATGCAAACTTAAACCAAAGCTGCGAATAAAACTACTAAATAATCATAAAGGCATCAAAGTAAGAGGGTGCATTGTTGCTTCACCACTACCTGCTGCCATCTTGTCTAACATATCCTTAACCTTTAACAATGAGACCTAACTAGAAGCACTTTAACTGAGGCAGTATTTTATGAATGTTTTTGTATATACATGAAAAAAAGTAAATAACTCGTCCTTGCTGTTTGTCTAGAGTTTGCTGATTTTCACTTTTATAAGCTTGCTAATTTCAGAAGGTCAAACTTAATTGAATGGTTAAACTTTATTTCTTAGGTATTTTAAAAGAAGTTGCCTGAGATTTTGTCTTCAACATTTACAACAGAGATAAAATCCCGATACTACTATGAAAACAAAAAGCTTTCACAAACAAACACTAATCTAAAAAACTGGCATGAAACACACAGGATATTAAAAAAAATGCTGAAAAGGAAAGATAAGCAATATTATTGACATGTATTGGTAAAAGTCAGTTAATGTTATCAACAAATATGATCATTTCTGACAGAGATGTCTTCAGTATGAGTGCACCATGACTTGCATCATAGTATGAAACATGAACTTTGTGATGATGTGAGCAGAACACAAGTATACTTTGCCAAAAGTTTTTCTGAAGTACTCATCCTCATTCCTCAAGCTGTAAAGTGAGCTCTAATAACAGAAGTTAAAGGCCTAAGTTGCAGTTGGACTTGATTTTATTCACTCTAGAAGAATGTGTTTTTCTGTAATTGTAAGCCCTGTGGTCAGGAAAATACCCTGCAAACCTGTTTTTGAGTAGAATCCATTTTAGTGTTTCCTGCAGGAACGCTGCCAGTTACGATGGCAATGGGGGGTCTCCTTCAATCAAGCACTACTCTTACTCGTATTAAATGACACTCAACAGTGAAGCATGTCACGCTTCAGGGACAGCTGAGACATCAGGGTTTAAATATTCCTATTATTTGTCAATTTTTGACAAAAATGTTGTATGTTTAGAAAACAAAGCAAGGCTGTCTCTTAGGAAAGTGAGGCTGTAATTAAAATTTAAGACCCACATATTTGAGAAGAGACCTTAATCAATTTATTAGTGGAGGGGGTATCTTAATAAGGTGGCTGCCTCACTGTAATGTCTTCCACAAGCCCCCTGTCTGTCAGCAATAGAGGTGGAAATTACTAAGACTTTATTAATCCAAGTGGTATTATAAATTCTGTTTATAAATCCAATTCTTTAACTATTCCTTCTGCATGGACAAATGCCTCTGTTTCCGGTGTTTCCATTTATTAGAAAATGTACGGCAAGCAATTTTTTTGGTGTGAATTCAGCAACAATTTTGACCACTTCTGCCCCCTTTCAACTATGAGTTCTGACTTTTTTGCTATCATTACTGCTGACTGCCTCAGATGAGAGCATAATGTCTTTGATTTGCGAGGCCTGCAGAACAAAGTGAAAGGATTTGATAAGCAGAAGGACTGATTTCATCAACTCCTTGATGAAGTTGTTAGCATTTCACAACTGGAATTGATTTTCAAGCCTACCTCTTGCCAGGAGGTTATTGTGATGTTGTTAAAAGCTTTAGATAAGGCTTGTTTTTGTGCAACATTTAAAGAAAAAATTAACTGAAAGAGACTGTGAGGAGTTTCTAAGTAATTACAAAAAAGTCTCACTTTTAGATATATGCGTGATCGAAGTACACACTTTAAGATGAGTTTTATACCATCAAAATAGGTTATCTTTAAATGCTATTCCTTAGCCTTCTGGTCTGGTCGGACAGGGCTGGACTGGCCTGGATACTCAACTTTGGGAACAAGACAATTAAAACTAGAGCAAATTTATATTATTTTATTATTTATATTACACGTCTTAGTGCAACGGGCTGTAAGTAGCGATATATAGCCGGCTACAACTACAATAATAAGTTTTCCAAAAATTGCTTGTTGTCACACATCAAAAACTACCGCTACATAACTAGAAAGAGATACATTACCTCGTCGCTTTGCCTCCTGTAAGTTGTTGAAAAAAGAAGCTGTAAAGCAATGCAGAATTCTGAGGAAGGTCCGAGCTACATTTACCACAACAAACATATGCTTTGGCTTCAGTCACATCTTTGGTGCGTTCCAGTTGTAGTCAGAAGTAGGAATTTCCGAGTTCCGAGTAGGAAACTGCAACTGGAACATCCCCTGAAGTCGGAATTTCCTCCCGGGAACTCGGTGAAACCTCGCCACCCCTGAGTTGACAATCAAAGATGGATGCCCCCAGTGTGAACACTTATTTAGCTCCTGTAATAATCAATTTATTTGAACTTCTGACTGGTGTGTCGCTCTAGATCAGCTGTATACATAGTATTGTTAGATTTATATTTACAAAAATGCTGCCATAGTGATAATCACATTCTTCATACAACAACGCAGGGCGTGCCAACAACAGCTAACAATAGCCTGGTAGATCGGCATGTTTTTTTCCGACTTCAACTGGAACGCCAATAAGTCGGAGATGATGTCACTCCCATTTCCGAGGTTACTGGAACGCAGCATTACGACAGTCGGCGCGCGTGCTCATGGGTAGCAGAGTCTTTATTTCGCCTGTAATAGATTCTCCTCATAGCACCTTTAAAATGTGCATCCCATTTTAAAAATCAGTTTTCAAATTAAATATATGTAATAAAAAAGACTTTTACCATTTTCGCTAGAATCAAATAATGTAAGTTGTATGCCTCTTTCTAAGTCCATCACAGTAGAGTAAGTACATTTTAAAACAGGAGAGACTTGGTGTTCTTTACCTAAAAAGGGTGTGTATACACGCTGGGCTTAATTGAACTTGATTTGGAGCAATGGTTGTCCTCCTACGACTAGTTTGTCTTTGAATCTAACCTGTAGTCCTACTCTCTGTCCCTATCTTCCAAGCCAATCTACTTGTCTGAGCAAGTAGATTTCTCAGACAAGACACACACACACAAACACACACACACACACAAAAAAAAAGAAAAAGAAATGTATTAGTCACACTTCAGTTTTAGGCAGAAAATACAACATGGTGCGTCCCTATTTTTTTTTTTTATATGAACAAAACATTCAAGAGCATTCTTACCATTTGTGTGTCACTGGGCTTCCTGTTGGCGATCATGGTGGTCTTATATACTCACTCTAGCTGTCCTTTTGTTTGAAACAACTGCTCCATTTTCAGACACCAACACCAGCACACTGGATGATTTATTTTTAAAAGCAGACAATAACAGAGCAGTCAGAGCTTAGCTTCAGTCTGTGACGAGGTGTGCTTCAAACAGTCGAAGTGTCAAAGGGGCACGATGAGAATTGCCCAAACAGAGTGAATCCGCCGCTGTATATTCATCACCCACTCATCAGCAGACTGAGAGTTCAACAAGTGAAAAGTTCTTCTATTCAGTGAATCATTATATTCTCAACAAGCAACCAGCACAGTCAAACATGCAAATTATGTGTGTGTATTTCATGTAATTGATAGTAACAGGAAAAACTTTGAACTCATGCTTCCGTCTAGCAGTCAATGAGGGCAACTGCGGGGTCTTCACTGTCTGTCATTACAAGCCAAGTGCCGTGCCACCATCCACACCGGTGCCCCTGCCCACTCCAAGGCGGGCCACTCCTCCTCCTCTTCCTCCTCCAAGTCATCATTTGCAATTAAGTTAGTGTTTGGAGCTGTCTAAAGCAGCATGCCACCATGTGCCTTAATGAAAGCAGCTCCCACTCCTATCTTTATATCTTTAGGCAGTGGTAATAAGGTAACTGATTCAGACATTGACAGATGGCCTCTGCTTGCCTTTCAGATGTGCATAATTATACTACTAGTGCCTGCTCTTTTCCACAGTGGCAGGCAGCACAAGGCTTCTCAGGGTATGCCGGTAGGAAACGCTGCAGTGGTGGGTCTAGCTTTAATATACATTACAATACATTATTTATCAAGCAGGCAGACCAGTCCTACCCTTTTACACCATATACATCCTGTAATGCATTACCGCTGCTGTGGTTTCTACTGGGACTGCGGGACGCTTGCGTAGTGCTTTACCAGGAATACTCAGCTATTATATCGCTCAGTCCCACAGGCCAATTTTCTGACCTCCACACAGCATGCAGTCTACATTTGTATCCTGTTTATGTAGATTTGTGTATGCATTATGAAGCACTTGTTGGTGTGTGGTGTGTGAGGTATTCAAATTTTGTAGGAGGGATCACCACTCAGGTTCAAGAAAGCCCAGTGAAGGAAAAAAATCTCCTTTAAAAAGTTTTCTTTGTTCATTTCAAAATAAGTTTTCTCTTATGTGGGCTTTCTGCAGTTACTTAAAAGGCCTTGAATTAGATTTTTGAAATTTAAGGTTTTAAAAAATGTAAAAACTCTCATTTTGATGGTAGATTATACTCTGGCACAGGTCAGAGTGAGTATTATTCTGTATTATTCTACTCTTTTTCTTTTTCAATTAATGGAATTTTCTGTGATGTATTCATGTCATTCTGTCGACCCCACCCCTCAGTGTGAGCAAAGAGCCGGGTCATTCAGATTAGCCCTCAATATCAGAGAGATACCGTAGTAGAAGAAAACTTGTGCAACATAATGTGCATAGGCTTTTAGAAATTCTATCTGCCAGGTGTATTTTTTTTTTTTTTGTGTTTTATCTCAGTTTGGATTTTAAGAAGGTCAGATAAAGTCTTACATTTTCTTTAACATTTAAAATTTAACATTTAAATGAGCATTTTACATGTTTATTTGGTCTAAAGTTGCAAATGATTTATACTATTAAGAAAAAAAAGTGCAGAATAAGTGCAGAATGTTACTTGTTTCAAATGTGTAATCTCATCAAGAGAGCCCATACAGTTCAGCATTTGTGTCCAACAATCCAGCCCCACGGAGTTGTTCAGTAGAGTGAGGTCCACGATGTTAGACAGGTAGCTGTAATAGAATGTATGAACAGAGTATTTGCTTTTGACGTTAGAAAAAGGGCTGTTTTAAAAACAGCAGTAATGGTGACAACATTATGATACACTGTAAGAATTGCATAAATGTTCTCTGTATTTAGTTTTTGATTTTTTTTGTACCAGCACAGTTGTGGCGCAAATGTTTCTTTATGTTTTTGGCAATTTGAGTCTAAGAAAGAGTTTGAAAAGTCTCTAATTCTATTCTAAAACCTTCAGTCATCAGCAGAGCCCACACTGCAGTGAATTTGTGTCCATAAAGCCGGCCCCAAAGTTTGAGAAAGCTTGGGAGTGTAACGTCAGTAAAGGAAGACATATTACTGAAAAATCTAGGCACAGAAAGAGATTATACTAAGATGGATTATTTTTAAGGACTAAGATTTTAAGATAGTTTTGTGCAAACCATAGGTGTTCTGTAGTACATAGTTTCTCAAAGTTTTAGGTCTAAAAAAGGTCCTGAAAGCCTAAAATTGGGTTCTAAATTGTGTGAAGGAGCCCTGTCCTGACTATCAATTAGTGAGCTTCACATGATTGAACCTTTAAATTTACAGGTTTATTTGGTTTTAAGTTGCATCTGACTGAAATTAATCAAGAGGAAACCTAGATAAGAGGGTTAGGGTTGATGGTGTTTAAGTGCAGGAGGTTACCTGTTTCGATTGTGCAGTCTCATCTGCAGAATCCATACTGTTTGAAGTTGCCTTCAATTTCCAACCGATGTGAGAAGCAGTTTTAAAATAGCCTCTTTAATTAGGTAACAAAAAAAGGACAGAAAGAAGAAACTCTCTCATGCTTTAAACAAAGTTCTGGCAAATCCCCATAAACATTTTCATCTCTGAACGGAAATCCAAACAAGAAATTTAGACTTTTTTTCCCCCTCCTCTTCTTGTTTATGCTACAGTAATGAGCCTGGAATCTGCGCTTTTCAAGAGTTTGACAACAGCATGTTCCTTTCTCCAGGAGAGAGGAAATGTGACAGCTAAAATCTTCATAAAATAACTGCCTTTAGATGTGCTTTTCACTAAGACTGAGCGAGATGAATGTGCTATACATCAGCAGTGACTGCAAAGGGGTCACCCAGAGTTCTCTGCTGCACACATGTGAATGGCCTGTAGATGGCGGTACAGCACTGCAGGAAACACAGACGGGAGGGCTGTGGAGATCGGTTACTTCTCCCAGTCGGAGCCATTTGTGAGAACCTGGAGTGAAATCCTCCATTCTGTGCATTAAAGCTGAGAGACACAAGTTTCCTCAACAAGAAGGGAAGAAAAGAAGCTAAATGGGCATGAATTAACCAGCCAAATTAATCTGCTTCTGAAGTTAAAAGTTAAGAACAATTTAGATTTTGATGAAATGGATGAAAGTTGAAAAAAAGGATCATTTACACTTGAAAGCTGATTTCGAGCTTTGCTGTCATTAAAGTCCTTTAAGTATTTAAGTAGAATTAATAGTTTAACACATGAGGAACCTCATCTGTCAGGAGTTGGACTAGAAAGAAACCTGTATACCTTATGAGAGTATTTGAACCGTTTTCTTTTTGACACTGCCAGGTAGTAACCGCTTTAGACATCATTTGACAGCCTGTGAAATGCTGATTGCCTCACATCACACACTGTAAAGATGGCATTTGATGAATGTTTGATGCGGTGCAGCTGTAAACACACTTGGCAGCTGCGGTGGGCACTTTCTTTTTTTTTCTCCTTTTTTTTTTTTAAGGGGGGATGATAGAAATGTCGTCCACCCAGAGGAGGGCAAGACAGGGTCAGATCTGGCTCCAGAGGTCTCCGGAGACCACCTGTGCTGAGCAACAGCAGTCGGGGCCATTAACCAGCCCAGCAGCCCGGCCCGAGATCAAAGCTGTAATCAGACTTGTCATAATTGTTCTTGTTAACACTGTCCCTGAAAATGAGATCCTTTGTGAGTCTTTTACTGCAATGCAGCGTGGCCGGGCTTTTTTGTACGTGTGTGTGTGTGTGAGAACAGTGCGAGGACTGTGCATGCCTGTGAATTCTCTCCTTGTTGTCTGCTTTTCATCTGTTTTGTCTCTCTTGGACAAAGTTCGAGGCCTTCAAGGAGTGGGTTTCTTCAGTCCCGTGGGGGTTGCACTCTCCTGACTCCATGGCTGTGGGAGTTCTCACAGACTGCAGTGGGAATGTGTTGAGCAGGGAGAGAAAAGACAGCAGAGATGGCAGTGTGTGTGTTCGTAGTTTGAGTCTGAGATCTATTAATTATTAAATGATAGGCTATGACTATTTGCAAACAGCTCAGCACTGCCTCTTGATTTAATACAGCGTTATTATTTAGCTGCTCTGATTGACTGTGTGTCAGCTCTTTGGGTTGGCTGAACGCTCTGTGTAACCTTGAAACATGTCCTCTTATTAGTGGGATTAATAAGCCTTCTCTGTTAATATCCACTTCATTAAAGCCGTGAAAGTGTCCCTATTTTTACTTGTTTAAGGACATTGAATTTACTTACAGAAAACATTTGATTTAATTTAAGCTTATCACATCATTATTAGCGAGCATTATTAAACAGCATGCAATAACTTTTAAGAACAAACGAATGTAGCATCTTCAGTTTTATTATAGCTGACTAAATAAAAGTGCTGCCTCCCGATGAGAGGTTTTCTTTGTGCATCTGTTGTGCTCGTTCCTCCTCTGATGCTTTATTCAGCCAGATGAAGTGCGCTCTGCATTTAACCCCATTGTGTGTGCCACATCGTAATGACTGCCTTTAACGTAGTTGCCACCTTCCCAGTCGCAGAGGACACCACTCCCCAGGCAGCTGAGGCGCTGACCTGTCCACCCTTGTGCGTGGCTGTTCCAGGGCCGAGTCTTGGCCCCGGCGCATTAACGTGCATGTGAGCCAAACTGACAGGGAGAGAGAGAGATAGAGAAAGAGTCCGTCGTGCCACTCCCTCTCAGCCACCACCACCACCACCTCCTCAGGGGAAAAGGCTCGCATGGCAGATCTGTCACCCAGGAGGTCGCTCAGTGTTAACGCTCCCGACACGGACTAAACACTAGTGGCCAGTGCCGGAGTGTGAGGTCAGTGTAGCCACCACTGACAGGCACAACAGGGCCCCCGCTGACTGCCCCTGCCGCAGCCCCGCACTGGTGCTACTCTGGCCCTGGCATGTGTCAGACAGTTGGGGAGACAACGGCCAGAGCGGGCCCTGCAAGCAAATGCTAATGCCTTGCTTCACATGCTCGCTGCTTTGAGCTGATATCACTGGTACACTGTACTGTGATGTCTTCAAAGATGGGGCACAGGCTTTCTGTTTACCATTTGTCATACCTTTTATTGTTGTTTGTTGAATCTGTTGAAATCATAGCAACTAAAATGGCACCATACAGAGGCATTTGTATTACTAAACCACATTATCAGTGCATATCTGTATTATCAAACAGCTGAACTATCAGCAAAGGTAGTTGCAGTACTATATGTAGTTCTTCATATATGTTTTATTGTGCATTTCACAGTCAAGGTGGTGCAGTTTTAGGCAGAACCAAAAAACAGAACTCATCTGAACTTATCAAAGCATTTTTAAGGACTTAAGGGGCTCCAAACTTAGCTAGCCAGATTTTTTGCACAAAGTTTTTTTTGTGCTTTTTATAGCACTTTCTGTGGATTGTTCCAAGAAAGCACCCTGCAAAGTTTTTTTTTGGAAGGAGTAAATTTAAGTTTTGATTATAAACTCCATGAATATTGGAGCTGGGTATCTCCAGCAGCCTCATGATAGGATTTGTGTCCCTATGCTGAGGCCAGTATATGCACAACATGTGGGCATTTACTTTGACTTAACCAGAATTCTTTTAAACTTGTGTTCTTTCTGCAACTCAATGCTCAATACTAATATTTCAGATCCTAATAGAACTTAGGAGTAATCTAAAATTAGAAACGTGTGCTGCATCGTGTAGTTTGGCCTGTACTGTCACATTTTGATTTGCTTCATTGATGACATTACTCCATGGTGTATTTAACATCTGCTGTCACAACATTTGCAGCCATATTGATTCAGTAAATTTGTATCGATAAACATAATGGCAAGGATTATGTAACAATATTTTGCCGTCAGCGCACTTTAGTGCTAGCAGTTTGTCAGCAGCTTGTCAGTGCTGTGTGGACGAAACAAATGATTTTAATACTAAATATCTAATTTGAAAAACAACATGCATTTTTACTGACTAGAATTAAATATGTTTGTCTCCTTGCATGTCTGTTTTTAAAGGAGAAGACTGTCGAGATAAACGTAACATGTCAGTTGACCCTTTGTCAAGCTCCAACCCTAACAGGAAGTGATTCTCTATCATGCCTCACCCGCCTTTATAGTTCATGAGTTTAGATAAAATATGTTGTTCCTGGACTATTTCTTTTTCCATTTCTATTTCTGTAGAAACAGTTTAAATAGTTACCTCCGCCAAGGAGGTTATGTTTTCGGGATAGTTTATTTGTCCATCTGTCCGTCTGTCTGTCTGTGAACAAAATAACCCAAAAAGTAATGGATGGATTTTGATGAAATTTTCAGGAAATGTTCAGCATGGGAAAAGGAAGAACTGATTCAATTTTGGTGTTGATTCAGATCACCATCTGGATCTGCCATGACGAAAAATGCGATTTTCGTGAATAACTACTGAACTAAAATACATATCATTATGAAACCGATTGCTAATGGTATGTTTTCATGGTCAAGGAATCTAAATATTTACATGAAATAAAGGTAGGACTAATATTTATGGTAAAAATCACAATATGGAAGAGGACTGTGGTGCTGGCGGAGGTCTGCGTTCTCCGAGTGCTTTTCTAGTTCCAAATACTACCGAAGTGTCTCAGGGATGTGGTTAAACATTAGCTGCCCAAATTGATTAAATGCATTTGTTTTTACCTCCAAGTGTAACTGAAACATCAATTATTATTAGCAATAAGTTTTTTCTTTTTACTTTAAATAGGTGTATGTTTATTGTGATTGTCAATAGTCCTTTTCATAGAGCATTTATCATCATTACACCTCGTCACATTCATATGAACTCTGTAAGGACATGGCATCCGTGTCAGTTCACAGTTTTATACACCTTGGATGCATAGGACATGATGTATGCTTCCTTCACACACAAAGGCAGAGACACACACTCACAGCGTCTGCTGCCAAGTCTACGTGCCCGCCCCTGGCCTATGTTATGCTTCTGATACTGCCTCTGAAGGCGGAGCAAAGAGGGGGTCAACTCATTCCCTTCAAGCGTTACAGCGCTGAATTATTTGACTTAATTATTCTGACTTGAAGTGGCATTGTGAATGTGGGTTGTTTGAAAGCAACAAATTGAAGGGAACAACTTTATCTTACTGGATAAAAAGAAGTATTTTGCCAAGATAAAAGTTTTTCTGGCAGCAGTAGCCCGGCAGTGGTTGTTATAAGAGGGGACTCTTGATTGGTGGTTCTGTAGACCAATCTGAGACCTAATCAGCGTTCAGTTACAGTTTCAAATTTAGGACAGGACAGACTTAATATGTTCACAACAAAAAGTACTGTTCATAATTGTAGTCGTTCAGGGTACATGTGAATCCTTAAAATGTCTTACTAAGTTTTAAATTAGATATTTTTAATTTTGGGTCATCAACATCTCTTAAAAAATCTTATCCTTGGTCAAAAGAGGTCTTCAATTTTTTTGAATAACTTTGTCTGAAACAGACTCAGGAGGTTAAACAAGGTTATTCCATCAAGTTAGCTTTATACTTTTTTTAATGAATCCCTTTGTGGTATTGACCCTTTGTCAAGTTTTGCACCTTTACAGGAAATGATTCTTACTAAGTCCCTCCATTCTTGATATGTGCTACAAGGTTAGACAAAACTTCACCCCTTTCCCATTTGGTACAACTGAAATAGCAAACTATTTAACCAACTTTTTTTTAAATTAGGTTGATTCTTTCTGGAACTTGTCCCAAGTGAAAGAATAAAGACTAGCTACGACAGCAGGGTGCATCACAATAACTCATAATCTTTAAAAACTACTACTGATGTGGGATTGTAATATTTTCCAGTATTACCTATCCACGTGATATCAGTGCATAATACATAGAGCACCAGATACTAGGGATGGGACGATACACTTAAACTCACGATACGCTGCATCTTGATATGCCCGGGTCACGATACGATATGTCACGATACAATATCAAAAAAGTAAAAAAGAAAAAATATTACTGTGTAATTACAACTTATTTGTTTTTGTTTGAGTTGCACACAGGAAAACACAAGGCCTAACAGGCCAAACACAAACAATAACACTCTCTCTAACCCTAGAGAGGTTAGAGAGAGTGTATGCTAACGAGCGGTAGGCTTGTTTTCACCATCTTCGTCTTTTTTAATGAGAAAGCCAAAATACTGCCAGACAGATGACTTGTATCCAGGTGGAGCGTCCTCAATTTCGACCTCATTCGACTCCATCATTAGGCTTTTTTGAGGCAAGGTAGTTGGTGCTAATGTGTTTGTTGTCGTCACTTCTGGTCACATGCGCTATTATTGGACCTGACGTCTGTATTTCGCAATCCATTTTTTTCAAACTCGATGCATTTCGTCACGTACTCTATCACAATACATTGCCATACGATATTTCATCCCATCCCTACCAGATGCCACCAGTATTTAAATGTTTTCCCTTCCCTTGCAGTTTCACTAAGATGAATTAAAATAATGCTTTGTGTAGACAAAAGTTGTTTGACTAAATAAATCTGATTGCTATGAGAGGGAGTTCTCTGATTCTGATTGGTTCACTGATGAAATAATCAGAGAGCCAACAACATTTAAAGTAATTTCATGCAACGTTTACAGCAGGGTGTAACATCCCTAAACTCAAAGAAGACTGTTTCCTTTTGGGTTAGTGGCCTTCCACTCATTTCTGACGATCAAATTACAAGTTTAGAGTTTGGAAAACCAAATGTGGTCCCCAAGTACGGAATGATTCGTATTGACGGGGCAGACAAAATAAGACTTTTAAACCTACTTTTCATGAGTTGAGGTTGATAGTTTTAGACCTTGTGTGCAAATAAGTCATTTGAAATCCTTGAATATTTACAGTTCTGGGATTTTATTTTGGAGTATTGTTAGTAGTTTTGTTGGAGTGGTGGGCCTCAGATGAATGGGATGAAAAACTGTAGAAAAAGAGTAGTTGGGAACAAGGATAGTAAGACTGGACAGTTGGAACCAAAGCCAGTCAGTGCTGCATAGAATCCAGCATGTAGCAATGCCAAACTTGTGTTCGATTGTCTCATTTGGGCTTGATTGTCTTTAAATCTTCTTATATGGACTTAAATTTAATATTGAAAGTATGCAGCAACCTTATTTATGTAAGCATGGGCTAAATGAACTTGCAACTATCAACATATTGAATACCTGCAATAATCTAATATCATGCATTTGTAACATATTTTAAAACTTGTGTCTCCAAAGAGACATTTTGTTTCATCATAGATAGTAAAGATGTTACTTTTTGCTTTTTTTTACAGAAATGATGTGAAGAAGAGTTAAAGTGAAAATTTGGGATGAAATAAGAGAGCCAATGATTTATTCAGTTAATATCAAAGTTACAATATTTGTTTTTTTTTTATATTTGAAGTATGAGTTGCATCACACTTAAACTCAACAGCAGTTTCTCGCAGCTGAAGAGGGACACTGGATTCCCCATTTTATTGCTCTCACTCAATATAGCTCCCCTCTATTTCTCCCCCCTTCCTCTCTCTATCCCCAGTCGATAAGACTTGAGCTGAGCATATGTGAAATATTTATTCAGCGTTTGCTCACAGCGCCATAGCTGCCCACACACTCTACCTGCCCTGAAGAGAAATCTTATCTGTGCTTCCTCTGCCTCCAACACCCCCTGAAAGCCTGTCCCCACACTGGCCCGAGCTCAACACAAATTACATGTCTCATTGCTCTGCGTTTACAGCTACTTTAAAGCCTGCCGCTCCTGTCCTGTACGTAAGCCCTCAGCAAGACTCTGTTTCAGCCTGCTTAAAAAATAGACCTGCATGAGCTGAGCTGGTGTTCCTTCGTTTGATTCATTATTAATCCTTCTTTGTTATTTTAATTGAAGGAGTGATTCTGATTAATTTTACTGCCCTCAATTTCAACCTGAGAAGTACAGCTCTGTCATATCAAGCAGTTTTTAAGTAGAGTTTTTGGATCAAAGAAAAAAAAAAAGAAAAAGAAAACAATTCCAGAGCTGGAACTTGGTATAAATGTTTGTACACACAGACAACAAATAAAATAGTTTTAATTTTGAAAAAAAACGGACAAAGTTTCTTTGAAAAAAAATCTGAATTCTGATTTAAGTCATATATATGAGAATCCTTGATTTTAACCTCGAAGTCATAATCCTTTGACAGAATTTGACAGATCAACATGGATTTTGAGAATAAAGTGATCATCCTGGTATTTGAGTCAGAAGTAGAACAAATCTTAGTTGAGGAAAAGTTTAAAGTATTGAGGAAAAATCATAATTTACAGCGATGACAATCCTCAAAGAAATTTAACTGTTCTTGGTTTAAAGTCAGAATTTTCAGAAAAGTGAAAATACCACAGGAAAAGCTCAGCAAATAGAGAACAACACACAAAAAAAAAGATCCTGAGGAAGAAGTTTGAATTCAATGATCAATTTTTAAAATCTAATAAGAAAACAAAATTGCTGGAAAAAAGTCATAGTTGGTTGGAAGTTAACATTCTGGGGAAAAAAACAGGAGTCTGTACTCAGACTCAAAAAGCTAAAAGGACAAAAATATAAAGAAAGTTAGAATTGGACGATGAATACCAGGCTGTTTACTTAAAGTCAGCAAACTGAGAGAAAGTCAGAATTCTGATGAAGAATTTGGAACTCTAAAGTTAGTCAGAATTAAAACAAAAAGTCAGAATTAAGAAAAAAACGGGATTATGCAAATAAAGTGAAAATTCTAGGATCACATTTAGGAACACTTATTCCTCAGAAATCTGAGATTGATTCTCTAACATTCATTTTAATTTGTTGACGTTTTCCTTTAGTTTTAGAAGATCAGATTCTGGAGGTTTAAGTTAAAATTCTAAATCTGAATTCTGAATGAAAGTCTGGATTGGAGATTAAAGACAGAATTTCAGTTAAGTCAGAATATTGAGAAATAAAGTTAGAATATCAAGATCAAATTCAGAGTAGGGCTGAGCGATTTGAGAAAATAATCTAATTGTGTTTTTTTCCCCCAATATTGTGATTTACTCTGCAATTGTTTTAATGTTCCTTATGTTATGTTTTCCTAAACAAACATAAGCAGTAGAGCTTTTAAAGTAAAACCAATATGACATTAAATTAATCTAAGGATAAAAGATTTGAAAAAAAGTGGAGAAGTGAAGAACAGGAGCAAAATAGGTATGAAATTGTAAAAAAAATGGGTAAAAATGGTATGAAAGCAGAAAAAGGTAAATAAGTTGGTGCATAATAGGTATGAAATTGCCAAAAAAAAAGGATTTTTTTTGCCAATTTTTTCCCAAAGTGGCTTAGGAAAATAGATTATGGCAGCAAAATTGAGAATTAAATTTGAAATTAAATTTCAAAAACCATGTAAAAATTCCAAAGAAAAGATGAATGGGGGCGAAATGGGCATAAAGTTGGAAAAACAGGGTTAAAAAAGGTAAAAATGGTCCAAAAGTGGAAAAAAGTGTATGAATAGAGGTTAAAAAAAAAATAGGCATGAAATTGCAAAAAACTGCATCACAATGCCAAAATGTTCAACACATTTTGGGCTAAAAATATTGAACCTTCTGCGATTTGAAAATTGAAACAAGCCATATTGTGATTTAATCTAATTTGCAATTAATTGTTCAGCCCTAATTCAGAGTATAGACTTTAACCCTGTTTTTGGTCCGAGTGCTTTTTTACTAAAAATAAAACTTGGGTCTTCAGTGAATTGTTAGAAATCTTCTTTCATCTCACAATTCTTTTTTTTCTGATAATTATGGCAAAACAACAAATTCTCAGAATATAAGTCAGAACTTTGATCTTAATCCCAGTGACCCCCCTCCCCTTAAAAAAAAATAAAATTTAGAAAAAAATGCTCTCATCCTCTTCTGTATAAGTGTAAACAGCACAAAAATTAGTCATCAATGATTTAACAGGATCTTTTTTAAATTTGCACACATCCTGCTTTTAATGCATGTAACATATTTCAAAGTTGGGATGGGTTCATTTATATTTATGGCTTGTTACAATCATACTCATTTATTTTCTGTATTCTGGTTTCCTTGCTCTCAGACACAGTCACAGATTTTGTCCTTTGTCCTTTCACAAACAAACAGAAAAACTCAGCAGACTGCCGCGCACACACAAACACAGAGCCTGCAGCCTGTAGTCAGTCTTGTTAAACTCTTTCAGTATATGTTCATGTAATCTGGCATCTGTCCACAGCCCCCATGACTGACCCTCATAATGCTGGCTGGCGCTCTCCTTGCTTTGTTTAGCTTTCCAAGTGGACTGCAACTGGAGAGAGTAGTGAAGATACAGCCAAGATTAAATCTAGTGTGTGTGTGTGTTTTTGATGGTACATGGTCTTGAAAATAAGGGTATGTACTACTTTCAAAAGAGACTCTTCCATATTTACCAGTTTATACATTGAGTGGTGATATCGTTCAGCTGTTTACGTTGAAAAACTTAAAGTTGCCTTATCAACAGTGTTAAGTGCTGATGTGATGTCTATATTTATAGCCTGTTTGTTGGATGTATTGTATCAGGAGAGCATTTGGCAGTCTTGCAGTCTGGTGCCATGTCTGCCAATCAGTAGTTTGGGTTGGTAGACTGGGCCACCACCTCCTCTGTTAATCAATTTGCAGGATGGTAGAAACTCTTATAGAGGGTGTCTTTGTCCCTTTGTTCCTGCTGCAATCCCCTCTCCCTCTCCTGGGAGAGTGTGGGTGGTGGGAGCTGCCATGCTTGCTCAGCTTTAAGTTATTTTATTCACACTTTTAATCGCTGAGTGCTTTATTATTAGGTGCTGGATTCTGCTAGCCAGGGGATCTGCATGAGAAGGCGCAGAATGCATTTAGTGGAATCATATTAATGGCACTATAAAACAAATCTGTCAGGCCGTTCTTAACCCTGCTGGCACAACCGCTCTGCCCGGGGTTGCCCCCTTCTCCAAGCGCTTACAGGTGGCTAAGGAGAGTGCATCTCCATCATCTACTCCAGCGTGTGCTAATAGTTTTATTAATTCATTCTTTTTTTTCCTCCCCAGGCACCCTCTGCATAATCATACAGACATTTTTCAGCTAAATGGTGTTTGTCAAGGGAGGTTTCCTACATTAGAGACACTCCTCCAAGACACACATACCAACACTTGTTCAATTACAAGTCGTTTGTTATCCAATTCTGCTGTGTGTAAACCTAAATGTTCAGGTATATCATTAATTATCCCCTTGCTTGTTTTTGTTTGCTGCTGTATGTCCTGATTGGTTAAGTAAATGACTGCTTTACTTCCCGTGCAACATATTAACTTTGTCATGTTTGGTGAGTTCAAGGTTTAGCTTGTCATGAGTAATTTGCAGAGGGATAAAAAAAACAATCTGTCAGC
This sequence comes from Scarus forsteni, assembly GCA_036419115.1. NCBI lineage: Eukaryota > Metazoa > Chordata > Actinopteri > Labriformes > Labridae > Scarus > Scarus forsteni. Next base: position 8,908,521 of record JAZDUH010000245.1, on the reverse strand, counting down.
CCCTTAAGACTGAAACGGAGCCCATCTTATGCAGCAATTAAAATGTGGATTATTTTTTTTAGACAAATTTACACTTAAGCCTAGAAGGTTGCACTTTGTCCAACATGTCCTTTAATCACTCAGCTGCTTTCTAATAAAACATAAACCACTTAGCGGGGGAATTAGCTCCGTCTCCATTTCACTGAAACTCCGCTGAATGCAAGGAGACAGGGGGACGGTATAGTCCTGCCTCTGCTCATTACTGCGCCTTATCTGACGGCAGAGCCTCAGCGTGTGCACCTGAGTGAAGGAATCTGAGAGGTTTTCCCAGATGTTTCTCCCCGCGCCGTTTTTATTAGTTCTAAAAAAGCATGTAAATCCCGAACACATGGGCTGACATACCATGAGGGAGGAATTGAGAAGATATTTCTGACAGTTTTGGTTTATACCCTCATTTAAGCACTCAGTTTAGACACAAGGCATTGTATTTCTGTAGGCTTTTATCTTGTCCACTGAGCCAGAACGCGGCGAGCAGAAATTTGCATTAGTGGGCGATTATGAATACCTGTGACAGATTCTCTCTGCCGGCTCCCTGGGTGGAAATGAATTGGCTCCCTCTGTTGACTTGCACAGGAAGACAGAGACCAAGCAATTAGACTTTAGTGGTTAATGTAGCAGCTTTTGCAGGGAGGGCAAGGAGGTTCAACATTCCTGCTGGGCTCATGTCAGTTTTCAGGCACATTTTCCCCTCTTTTCTTCTCCCTTTCTTTATGAGAATACCGAGAATATGACAAGCTACCTGTCCACCAGCCAGTTGAATTCCTCTGGGGTGAGGGGAGCGTCGCTGTAGAATCCCCACATGGGAACTGAGGTGACAGCACATGACGTAGGTTATTCATAACAGAGCGGTGATGTACTGCAGCTACCTCTGCGCATCATGCATATTCATTGTTTACCTATTTTTTTCATCCCCCACTAGCTCTGGTTTGTCGCTGCATGTGTAATTCAAATGAGCTCTAATATGAAACAACTCTAACATATTGTTCTTGTTGTTCATTTCTTCACATCCTGCTCTTTTCACATCATCTCACAGGTTACACTGAGGGATAAGAGACAGTACAGCAGTGAAGCCTAAGGGCAACTCAGGCCAAAGTGTTGTCTGCATTACTCACGGTTCACGTTTCCCTGGTGGCCGTTTGAACCTACGCCTGGTGTGGCAATAGGTAGACCGGCCCCTAGAGCAACATGCATGGACTTTGTGTGGCTGCTATGACAGGAGCAGTCTGCTGTTCACAGGCCTGCTACCGAGGCCTCAAGGCCTGAGTTTTCACATCCTGTATCAGGCTTAACTCGAACATATTGTTCATTCTTGGCAGCCTCCAGCCCTTTGAGTTTACACAGTGCTACTGTTGTGGTAGTGTAGTTTTGCAGATTTTGTATACTCAGCATTTGAATGGGGACTGGGTTTACATTGAAGCTCAGGCTATGATAAGATATGATACACAAAACATCTTTAAGCAGGGCAAATTTAAAAATAAAGTCCTTGGCATACTGGGAATTTTTGGCTCTGACTATTAAAATCTGAGCTAATACATCGATTTGATTGGATGCATGTGCTCTTACAGCAATATTAGTACCGGCATGTTCTTGTTTTGCTCCCTCCTAACTTTGGAACAAACTTTAGAACAAAAAAAACAAGATTTCAAGAACCTAAGATAAGTCTAAAAGTTGGAAGGTTGCTTTTTTTGAGAAAAGTGTAGAGTATGACGAAAAATCTGAATTATCATCATGAAAAATGTCTGGTAACTAAAGGTAGACCATATATTCGCTGCACTGGCACATAATCACATTATAATAGATTTTAAGAGTCAACTTGCTGTGAGGGGACATTTTTATTTCATCCCTGTCAGCTGGATGTGATCCTCCTCACACATTCCTGGTCATTTCGGTTGGAGACAGACTCATTAGGCTGTCACTAAATGGGTTTAAATGGAGCCGTCCAATTAGTCCTCTGCTGTGAAATGCAGTGGGTGTTGTGCAACGTGCTTAGCACCGCTCCTTTGCAGAATTATGAGGGATTACTCATTCAGTGTGATCCATCTTATTTCTACTAGAGGTCTTGGCTTTTCTCAGTATCATCGCCATGGAGGGGGTAAATGTTGCAACTGCTTCTCCGGTTGCCATATGCGCCTCGTCAGAAAGCCTCGCTGCCTCCGAATCTAAGAGGATTTGATGTGCTAGTTAAAAGACAGCATACCATGCCTATCCATGTCATACTTTCTGTTCAGCAGTGCGGCACCCTGCCAGCACAGTGTTATTGGTGTATATAAATAGGATTTCAAGATATTAAAAGTTGTCCCTGAATGTCTGTTACTTTCAAACCACTAAGAGTAAAATCTGTTGCCATCGGCTGTAAATCTCAGAGGATTTACAGTCTACAGAGCTTTTCATGAGATTTAGACTGTGGTTAAATCCATTATATATTTTGTTTTGGGAGCAGACATGCTGAGATTTGAAAGCCAGGTCCCTTCTATAGTATGATGGGTTTTGCATTATACTGTCATGTCCTGTCTCCTCAGATCTTCCTTGTGACGGTGTGGCACTGGGATCTCTTCATGCTGCCTCTCTTCCTGCTTCTACTCATTGGCTGGCAGTACTTCCATCTCACCACAGGGAAGGCCAGCTCCAACCAGGACCTGGTGAGTGACGAGGACTCTGAACTCTTCAGTATTCAGATACATATACATCTGTAGGCACCCGCTGTTACAGTGCAAATTCAATCTATATGATAACCCAAGACTGGTCAGACCGATAGAACGACATCCTTCTAGCACACTTTGGAGAAAAAAACTTGTATGCAATCATTTTAATAAAAACCCTCATACTTACATGTTCACTGTAATATATAGCTGATATTTTGTGAAAGCACTGTCACAATATTGCCAGTTAAAGCAGCATTTTATTTTTTATAGCTGCCTTAATACATTAAGGGTACATGACCTAAAGTCTAAAATCATAATTTACACTTTCTGTTTGTATGAACTATTATTTTGTTCCTGGATGGGGCCGACTGGTTTTGTTTTGTCTCTTGGCTCTGTTGTAGGCTAGGCTTATCTGACAAATATTTGCTGTTCACTATATAGTACTTCAAGGAAAAGTTTGGTTTCTACAGCTTTCACATTGTTTATAGAATGAAGTAGAACAATATACTCACCCAGAAGGCTTTCCTGATCCAAACAGTGCTTCGGGAGATATTTAGATCCAAAATCCAGCAGCGGACATCCGTATAATGGTAGCACATAGGGCATACAGCGCCGCTCCTAAAACTGCATTAATCGTCCAAAAACTCATTAGTTTCACCAATATTTCATCATGGTCCGCTCGAGCTACTCCTCCATAACAGTCTGTGTTGCCCCAGACATGTTTTTATAACTGTGCTGACCTCTGAACTGATGAAGAAGAACGTTTGCCTTCCCGCCTGCGCAGTACTCTCTGGAGTGCTGCCTCCTTGTCCTCCTTTCGATGAGCTCCTCATCTGTAAACTCTGGCTCGAAACTGTAAGGACACCCATCATATTCAAAGTTCTCCTCCCAACATCTTCATCCGATAGATATTCGTCCATTTTGCACAAAACTGGAAGAAGAAAGTTGTTCAGTAGGCGACTGACTTCCGCTGAAACAATACGCCGCACTGCGCAGGCGCGGAGCAAGCGCTCTTCTTCTTTAGTTCAGAGGTCAGCACAGTCACACAACATGTCTGGAGTGACACAGACTGTTGAGGAGGAGTAGCTCGAGCGGACCATGATGAAATATTGGTGAAACTAATGAGTTTTTGGACGATTAATGCAGTTTTAGGAGCGGCGCTGTATGTCCTATGTGCTACCATTATACGGATGTCCGCCACTAGATTTTGGATCTAAACATCTCCCGAAGCACTGTTTGCATCAGGAAAGCCTTCTTGGTGAGTATATTGTTGTTCTTCATTCTATAAACAATGTGAAAGCTGCAGAAACCAAACTTTTCCTTTAATGGCCACATGTCCCCTGCATTGGTTCAGGACACTAGCTTTGCACTTCCTCCAGAATTAATAGATTATAGACCGAGGTGGCGTGGTTAGCACCACTTTTAACATCTTCTATTCCAGTCTCGTATTTGAATTAAATACAGTGTAAAACACCCAAAAAACAACCTGCTGTGGGTCGGGTAGTGCATCTGCCAAAGTCTTTCTGCACTTCACGTAGCTGCAGGCTGATCATCAGCTTGAGGAAGCACAAAAACCTTCAAAAACGATTTGCAGTTGTTACAGAATCTACCTGTTTCTGACTTTAATTAAAAACAATTAAACCTCTTTCCTTTCTGGAAGACTCTTCAAGAGTTCATACTATGCTTTTTTGAGTTCCACATGCCCTCTAGTGTTTTACATGCACCATCCACATGATAAAGTACTTTTATGCACAGGACAAAAAAAGCTGCAGCATCCAGACTTCTCCAGCCTGTTTACAGGGACAGTAGCTGCCTAAATTGGCTAATTCCCTCTGCCCCCTGAATCGACCTACCATTAAGATATCAGAAGGTCAAGCCCACTGGCTCAGGAAAAGCAAGGACTCAGTGCAGAGAATAGCCTGTGGATGGGTGTAAAGTTACAGTAGAATACAGGCTCCTAATATGAACTGTGGTTTACATACCAGTATGACCTGTCTACATGTTTGAGTAATGGAGTAAAATAGACCCATGTTACATTTTATACTCCATAAAACAGATTGCTGTGCAAAAAGCTATGTGTTTCTGAAGATTTTTTGATAATGGGATAACCAGTTAAAGCGTGCTATTGATCAGGTAACTCCATTAGTCAGATACTGATCCATTTGTAAGTGTACATGTAAACCTTTTTTGTCTCCAGGGGCAAAATAACACACAAAGCAATAAGAACCACTTAATTGAAATGACTGTAGATGTATTTACAGCTTTTAGTCTTAATACTGTATCACCACATCTGTAAACACAGGTTGTGTGGTGTTGTGTTGTCTCTTTACAACACAACACCACACAACACTATCTCCTCTCCATCCACTGTTATGGAAATTATGTTTGCCCTACACATGTCTGTGAAGGTTAATGCCGTTCACACTTCCGCCTGCCCCCCAATTTCACTGTGTTGTAAGCCTTCTCACCGGCCAGCCAGGGGCCAGGCCTGCTCACACTCCCTCCCCAAAGAAACATACCCGGCCCTGGTGATTGTTTTTATGGCTGTTGGCAAAGATGCTGTCCCTGGGCAATGTTAAAGCTAAAACTCACCCTCATATCCAGTGTGGCGACTCTGCCACCCCTCTGTGACCCTCTGGCCGGCAATGACACAGCCCTGTTCTCAGGCAATGTCACAGTGTGTGCACCACATCGGGGTCAGGATTGACTTGATATAAAGTGATCTAGGCAACAGCATCCAAATTAAATGTGTTTTCCCCCCTCTTTTCTGTTTTTCTGTGTGCTTATGTTGTGGAGAAATGAGATTGCTTCGGTGTGACAGTGCTCTTGTGAGGAAGGCCCTCTTTCACCTCTCCTTTTGTGTGAGGTCACCCCTGTGATGCGGTCTCTATGGAAACAAGCCGCTCCCAATAGGGGTGAATGTACTCAAAGAAAATTTCATTACTAGGTGTTTGTTAAAAATGCTCCAGTGCCCACATGTCCCGTTTGTTTGAAATCACCCACTACCCTTTATTTTTCCCTCAGGTGAACATGAGCATGGGTGACGACGAAGAGGAGGACGAGAAGGTATTTTATCTTGTCTCCTTCTAACATTTTACAGGATAATATGTTTTGGTCAAGGATTTTTCTTGTAGAAGTAAAATATATATTTGAAGGCTTACCATAAACATTAAGTGCTTTAACATTCATACAGACATTACTCAACAGCTTGAATAAAAACTGTTTTTTTGCAGAAGGGTGAACCCTGTTGACAGTTTTCTTAATTTATGTCTCAGGTCGCATCATTCTCTGTTGTAAGCATGCAGGATTTCGTTTAAAAGATTTTTTTCAACCTCCAACTCAAATGACATGTTATTTGACATTTAAAAAATAGGAGCTTTGTAATTTGAACTTTTTTCTGTAATGCTTTGGCTTAAATGCTATGTGTAGTGAAATCACACTTGGCTCATTAGGGACAAAACTGCCACATCAAAACCCATCAACGCTGTATTTTTTGATGGCCTAAATATAAACTGTCTTAAAATGTGCTTTAAATTTATATGCCAGGTTTCAGATTTGTAGTTTAATACTCTTAGCAGATGGCCCTACTTTCACATTTTAACATCGTTAGGTCAAAACATACTATTTTTATTGTGATAAAAATGTATTCAGAGAATTTTTCACAAAGAGGACAAAGCAGGAATCATAAATCCAGTATGTTTTCTAGCTTTTTGAATAAAAGCAATAATCCCGTTTTTATTTAAATATCTCAGGTTTGTACCACTTCCAAAGTGAAATCTTTTTACAAAACATAAAAATGTACCAAAACAAGTCTTATAGGCAATCACTGACAAGTCCTAGACTATGTGAATACAAATATTATATCCTTTTTTTTCCCTCTTCAGTTTTTAGTAATATGATGTACACAAACCAGCATAAAAAAGTGCTGGTAATGAGTAATGAATAATTTCCATAGTTAAGAAACATCTCTCAAGCTGTAAAAAACATTTGATGGAGTAAGAGTATAAATCAGTGTCCTGGGACACAATGGGCTGAGTGTGCCTTTCTATTTAATGTTGATTTAAAAAAAAAGAAGCCCCCTCAGCAATTTTGTGCAAGTAACTACTTTTTCATGTTTGCACATTTTGTACTCATATTGGCATATGAAAGCTAGAATTTCTGAAAATACCCGTTTTTCTTATTTATCAACAGGACCTCAGTTGATGGCAACATTTTATGCAATGGAACATATGATTATTTTCTGACAGTCATTGATATGTTCCAGACTGTATTAACTGTTATCCTTATCCTCTCCAGCATTTTTATCCATCAAAAATGATTTTGATTTTCTAATAATGTCAGCTGATCGTGCACTCAAAGCAAGATATGTGACAATAAACCTCTGATATGCTCTTATTTTTGCACAGGGCTGAAACTGGTAAAATATTTATACAGTTAAAGATAAGAGCGGAGTACAGAGTTAACGTAAAATCACTTTACAGGACTATTTTATGGATCCACTTTTGAGATACAATGTGCAAAGTGTGCTTTTTCCCCTTTGACTGATACAGCAGAAAAAAAATAAAATGCAGCCGTAAAAACTACACAACATATAATTGCTTTTTTTGTCTTTTTCATAAAGAATGTCAGCACATTATGTACTCAAGTTGGCATGTAAAGGGTAAAACTTCAGAAAAAGAAAACACATTTTTCCTATTTGTGAACAGGATTGTTTTTTTGAAAATATTTTTCGTAAAGAAGGTGGAAATTGATTTAAAAATTCAGTTCTTTTGACACTTTTTTGACATGTCCACTTTTGGGACACAACATTTTAAGGGCCATTTTTTGTAACTGACAAAGCTTTGTGTTTATTCAGTAATGCTCACACACAGGGTTAAAACATTGAGTATATAGATTTTTTTCCTCATCATGCACAGGATCGAAATTGGTGAAAATATTAGATGCAGTAAAAGTAGTAAAACATGAATATACAACAGTTTCATGTCCCTTTTCTTTTGCAACCACTTTTAGGACAAAATGTGCTATGTGGGACTTATTTGATTGGACCTAAGGGTTCAATGTTTTTGTGTGTGATTCTCTTATTTGTATACAAATGAACACCTACTTCTTTCAAACTAGAAAAATTCAGCAAAGAGCTATGAGAGTTTTTTCTTGTTTATTTAGCACCGCAACAATGACTGACTTATCTGAAGCTCTTTTCTACCTAAAAATAGAAATATTTTCATGAATCCCAAATGAGAGCAGCATCTATGAACAGTTGTAACATGTAACTCTTTTTTGTGTTCCTCTGGGTATTCAGTGTCAGCACAAATGTGCTCTGCTGAGATGCTGTGGCTCTTTGAAAATCTATAAATCAAATTTAAACAGCAGCGTCAATTAGATTTTGCACAGCTGTTCTGGACAAAATCAGTTGATATTTTTGTATCATCTTTGTCTAAATGGGAAAGTTATGTTAAGAATGACCTTTAACTACTTGAACAATTGAACAAAGTAGAAAAACACAGCAGTAAACAGCACACTCTGCCCTAAAGGTTATCAGTCGTTTCACTCATTCGTTTGTGAGAAATCATAAATAGTGATGTTTATTAATTTATCTCTCTTGTGTCTCCTGCAAAACAAAACAACAGGAAATCTTTAAGTAGCCTGAAAATTATGCTTCCCCCAGCAGATAATATTCAATTAAACTCATCCCACAGTTTTCTGTAAGGAAGGAAGAGTTAACAGGGATGTGTATTATTGCTTTATGGCAATGAAGTGTGGAGCTAACGCAGAGCCTCCAAGCAATGACCCTTGTGCTGCGTGTCTAGGCCCAGGATTCATATCCATAATGCGCTCAATATATTCTGTTGTGATGACCTGGGGCTATGAAAAAAAGCCAGATTCTTTTAAAAACACAGGCACATCCACCAAATCCTGTCTGAAAGGATGGGCTAATTCACAGATGAAACTCGCATGATATGTCTGTGCGCACAAAAGTGGGAAACTGCACTTGCTATCATTGCTGTAACAGGAGAGCGGGTGCTTAAACAAACAGCAGTGAAACAGAAAACTCAGTGTATTTATGAATATTGAATCTGGCAGGATTAGCTTTATGCATTGAATATAATATCATGGCTTGCACACAATGGTTATTGCGTTTTTCTTTACCTTGAAATCTCTGCTTATAAAAGAGGAATGTTTATAGCAGAAAAAAAAAGTTGGTGGCCTTAGAGGTTTAAGACTCCCTCAATACGTCTCATGTGTTTCTGAACTCAGCCTTCGCCTCTTAAAGCTGTTTGAAAGGTTCTCTATGAGCCGCCTAAGCCCTTTTCACACTCCGAGGAAATGAAATATCTCCTTTCATTTACTAATTAAGCAGTCACCCATGTTTGTTTTAAGCTGTCAGCTTTAATTTAAAGTGGCTTATTTGAAAGTCTTGTTATGGTCTCGCTGTCACTTGAATGTGATATCATGGAGCTAGATCAAGCAGTGTAGCTTTACACCTCCTATCAAAGTCTTCTTTAAAAATATTTGGGGTTAAAGAGTGATCAGTGTTAAATTTGATGACTTCAAAAGCCGTCACTTTTTCTTCCCCTGTAGTCTGTTCTCCAACATGTGAATAAAGGTTTTTTCCTCTGAGAAGGTTATGATTACCACTCAAATATGTTTTTATCCCCCTTTTTCCCCCTGAGGAAGGAAATATTCAAACCTCAGACAGAGCAGCAAGAATGTGAAGGCATGACGTTAAAGAGAGACGAAAGGCAAGGCAGTGTTACAGCGGGATAATACAGAACAGATTCTCTGCCTGTGAACAAATCTGTCCTCGGGGAAAGAGACAGCTTACAAATTATGTGTGGGCAAAGTGACTTCCCTTTGGCCTTAGGTATCAATTGTGCAGATAGACAATATTTAATCATAACATAAAGAAACAGAGAGGCAAAACAAGCTCATAGATCTCCAATAGAAATGAACAGGGGGAGATAAAACAACCCTCTCTTTGCCCCCCGGCTGGCACGGCTGGTCTGGGGTTGTCTTGCTCCCAGAGTGTAGCCCAGGGGAGATGAGGGGGGAGGGCAGAGAGCTGGTGTGTGGGGGTGCGAGACTGGGCTGAGGGGGGGGTTACTCTGTCTCTCACCCAATAGTCCACAGTCACCTCTGGTTCCCCTTGAGCCCACCGGTCAGACAGAATGCCTGTGTCAAGAGCTGTGGCATGGGGTGGATTGTATGACCCAACTGTCATAACTATGTCTTTTCTGTAATGTTGTCATATCCTGGTATCTCAAAATTAAAGTGTTTCATGTTTTAAAGGGTTAGTTTGGGGGTTTTGAAGTGGGTTTTATGAGTTATGAGCCTGAATAGTGGCAACAGCAAAAGAGTTCAGCTCTGTGGCTGTACAGTAGTTCTCACAAAAGCTAAAGCTACATGTTGCTGCACATAGGGCCACCATCTCTGTGCAATTTGAAGAGTTTTAGGTGAACACAAGCTACACAAACAGCATAGGATGAGAGCACCTGATATCTAACAGAAAGTCGCTTTGTTTTGGCGTTAACTTGTCACATGGTAAAGCCTACACCAGCAGTGTTCAGGTCCACATAGTCTATATTTTATTTTGCAAAGTATAATTATACCACTGAGCTGACACACCAGGTGTATTTTACTGGTCCATCTGAGAGAGCCCATAAAGAGGCGTTTTGGAATTGGCAGAACCTTCCAAAATCATATCTGGCAGGTGATAAGATGATCTCTCCAACAATCATTTATTTAAGGCCAATCAGATATAGTTGTAGGCTCGTGCTGCTGCTGTGATACAAAGGACAGAAGATGAGCCACTTAACAGGAAGATGTCTTTATAATCAGTGTGTTCATTTGTTGGAATTGTAGCTGTAACTGAATGTGTAGTTGTCTCTCTCTCTTTCGTTGTGTTTAGATTAAAACTGAAAGTGTCAAATGTTGGTTTGGCTGTTAACATTATCCCACTCAGTGAAAAGTTTGTTGAAAGTCACTTGTTAATTAGTGATGGAGTTTTACATAAAAAGTAAGCAACATGCCCTCAAGGCTACAGCTGTATAATTCAATACAGTTCAGATCATTCAATCCAAATCTTAGCATTTCAATTCAAATTAATAAAATACTACATATTGTGTACATGTACAGTTGCTCTCTACAGGTTGAAACCCAGTTAAGACAGTTAATGATTTATTTTTGCTTATGTTGTATGGTGCCAGCTATGGTCACCAGACTTTTGGAGTTATTCCCATTTATTTTCCATGATTGTTGGTCATCTTAACTAGAAGTAGCAGGTAGTTGAAATTCAGGATACTCAGTCTACCATGGAGGTTAAGCGAGCTTTCAAGAAACCAAACTAATCAGAAGTGTCGTAGCACTCTACTGATGTGCTCCATTTGAAGGCTGGATTACCCGAGTTGGAAATAAGATAACATTCAGTTGTTGTTTTTTTTTTAACACAGCCAATAAATCACAAACTCAAGGCATTTACAGGAGCTTATGCCATTGTTTTAGTCCCAGGTAGCTTGCCATACTGCATTTGATGGTAATGATATTTTGGCCAATGATCAGGTACACAAAATGTGGATGGTTGTGTCTTCCCCTGCCCCTTCAGCCCTTTAAAGAGGTATTTTTGAAAGTGTTACGGTAGATGTTCCTCAGCTAAAGCCCTCGTGTTTAGAAGCACTTTAATGCAAGCTCTAACTGAGCTCTCTGTGTGAGAAGTAGTCTCACATGCAACCTTTACTGGTGAGGTGAGGTCACAAGCTGTTTTTCCATGAGCACAACAAATCAACGTGGGCTATAACTGGTGATGATGGTGACGTAATAAATCCATATTGTATTGTGGTTTAAAAAAAACACTGCATATAAACACCAGTTTGCTGCCCAGCACCACTGAGGCTTGCAATATGTAAGATACAGCACATGGGCCTACCATCTAATTAAAGCCTCTGAGAGCTTTTGTGGCATTTTATCCCAGCAAATTGTCTTATTTTAGCTCCATGTGAGATAATTTGCCAGGAACACAGGTGTTTTTCATTTAGATGCACTTCTTATCTTTGTCAGAAAAGTCACTTGGAAAAAAGCAGTGGTAGAATTCAAATTTGGCAGCGTTTATTCTAATTAAAGTGATGCTAAATGAGCTTTTTCCAGCCTTTGATAACAACCCACATGTCTGTGAGAGTATGTTTACCTTTGTGCAGGAGATCAAATTGGTTCTCCATTACTGCACCTTAAAAGGAAGCTTTTACAATTTTATCTGAAATGAGAATATGATTTCGCACAGGTTTTCTAATCAGGAGACATTTAGGATTCATTTAGTCCATCCCCAGTTTACCCATCCTTTTCCATTTCAGAAGGAGATCTTTTATTTATTTTTGTTTCCTCTGCAGTCATGTACAACAGGAGAGGAGAAATGGAACAAAGATAAAGAAAATCATCAGATGATTAATGTGGGAAGGACCAGGACTTGGAGTTTTGGTCGCTAAGGAGATGGAGAATTTCAAGAATCTTAAATCACATGAATAATGATAATGATGAGAGCTCTGCCTCTCCATGTCTACTTCAGAGAGCATCTATTTGCCTGTTTGTCCTTTTGGAAATGAAAGACAGTATGGCTCCTCTTTTTGCCTGTTTGTGGGTAAATTTGCTTTACATATGCACCTTCTGCAGCTGGATAACTCCTCATATCTCCTATTAGGGTTGAATTCTACATCATATAATTAGGCTGCTTAACCAGCTTCATTGAAACATTATGAAGAGCTTTAAGAGTCTGTAATAAGTCTCTGTGAAGAGAGAGCTGTCAGTTTTCAGTGCACAGCTCTCTGGGTCTAGCAGGAGCTCAGTAACATGGATTGTTATGGCTTTTAGCCAAAGGTGGAAGCAACTAATTACATTTTACCCTATCCACTTTAATTTAGTATTTTTTTGTTTTCAAAACTAGTGCTTTAACTTGAGCTGTCTCTGTGGGTAGTATTGTGTTTGATATATTTCACATAGCGTCTCAGTACTTGGCCAAAAAAAAAGTAGGAAATGATTAGCTAAACTGATTGGACTGCTGCTGTTTGTACGATTTACTTTGGCATCAAGTTTAACATCACAGTTTATTATAACAATACTGGAAGAATTCTTGAAACTCAAAGAATATTCACTCAAAACTCAATGTCTACTGGATAAGTGTCCACAGGAGATGTTCTTGTTTTGGGATAAACAGTTTATCATTGTAAATTAAGGCCTTAAATGAAGCAAAGCAAGATACACTTTTAATGGTCTGCTCTTGTGGAGTGAATATGTCTAGTCATGTCTGTGCTGCAATAGTAAACACTAAAGCACAGCACTGAGTAGCTATAGCCACAACCACTGCTTCTGAGGTGTGCAGCTGGACACAGCTCACACGGATTTGGGTAGAAACAAAGGGGTTTGAAGGCAGGCCAAAATACATACAGGCAGCTTTGGACAACCAGTAAGCTGCCTATGGGTGCTGTCGTCACAGCAGAGGTTGAAGCTGACAAAATAATTTCAAGACTGCTTTTTAATCTTAGTGCCGGCACTTGCTTATTAGAAAATCAAGCAAAGAATTATTTGCAAAGAATGCAAGGAAGCATAAGTTAACATGATCACAATTTAGACTGACACACTGGTAAGACTAAATTTAGAGAAGAAAAATAACCTTACGGAGTATTTGTGCAGAGAACAGTTTTTTGAAAACTCAATTTATATGGATAGGACTTTTATACCAAGCAATGTGAAAACTCACATTTATAAAGTAAATGTTAGTGTTTCAACAGAGGATGAATTGTTAATGTGTGAAATAACATATCTTTGGTATTCTGTATTACATTGGTCAAAGACTACAACACAGGCACACAAAGTACATTTCCACTGATATCTTAAATATCTAATTTTATATTTATCTGGGAAAACTGCTTCACTGTGGTTCATCTATTAATTAAACAACTTATCACAATCCAGGTTTTGCTACTTTTGTAAGATACAGAACAGTGTCCTCAACATACTCAACAACTGTACGATTACTTGAGTAAATATCTCTGTATTCTTTCTACCTCTGCTTTTAGCACACCATAACAATGTTCTTCTATTTTGAAATAAACAAAAAGCTCAACTTACACCTGATCTAGAGCAAAGGAGACACATGACAGTTTGCAAATTCCCCTTAATACAGTGAAGAAAAGTGAGATGATTCATGGACCTAGATAGTCCTCTCTCCTTGAGATGAGACCATGAGATGTTAATCTCAAAGCGAGCATATTTGTGATAGTTTTTCCTTTTTTGGACAATGCAGAGCCTCCAGTGTGTGTCCAGACCCGAGCGCAGTGGGGGAGGCTCTGCTAGTGTGGGAATTGCTCTCTTCCTGCGCCTTTTCGTGGAGCAGAGCGGGCCTGACAGTGGGGAGCCTCTCTGTGCTGGCAGTGAGTGTGTTCCCAGAGGGCGGCCTCATGAAGCTCTGATAAAGGCATTCTGTCTGGACCCTGTCAATGCGCACAGACTGCCGCTTCGCCTGACTTCTAACATAAACATATAGACGTCCTCGAGCCTCCTGTTAGGGTCCATCAGAGCGTCCCCTTCCCCTCCTCCCCAACACACTCACCTCTCCCCCTCACTCTTCCTTTCCCACTCTCTGTCATCATTGCTGTCATTATTTTCTCCTTTTGATGTCTCAGGCCTCTTGAGCTTGTGTCTAGTGTTATTAGTCACTCCTCTGACTCTTGAAGGCTTCATACTTGCCCTTATTCCAGTCTTGATGTGATTCTGTTTATTTTATTTTGAGATAAACCTTTTAACCCTCTAACACGTTAAAGGAACACTTCAACATTTTTATAGTTTTCGTGTCTTGCCTCACTCCCAAGTCCATGATAAACTGGTAGACACCATTCTTTTGACTGTGCATCCTGTAACATGGAAGAGACAGACATAGCGTGTCCACCACTAGTGGGGGTCTCTTGTCGAGTCTTTTGAACAGCTCTTGTAAGTGAACAATAAGAATCGATTTGCAGTTGTAAGTGAGCAATTTGTTTGGGAGCCATTCTTAAAAGGCAAATTGCCTGCAAATTTAAGAATGGCTCACAAATGAACGACTCACTCACAACTACAAATCAGTTCTTATGATGTACTTAAAAGAGCTGTTCAAAAGACTCGACCCGTTCACGAATAACCCATCTCTAGCAAAAACTAGAGGAAGTAAGTCAATAAAACAAAGCCGTTCTTTAGGAGTAAAAGAAGTAAAACAAAGATAGTAGAAGATAAGGTAAATGAAAGGGGTAAAAAACAAGTCAGAAAAAGCACACAGGACGGTTTAGAATTGCTGAAGAGTTAATCTGATTACTGTAGACAGAGGCAGGCTAGTGCTACCCATTGACTCTGAGTGTTTAAGCTAAAGCTAACTAGCGGAGGGTGAGCTTTGTCTGTCTAACCGTTGAAAGAATGGTGTCTATCTGCTTCTCATGGACACGGGAGTGAGGCAAGACATGATTAACAAAAATGTTGGATTGTTCCTTTAGCTCATTGATTTACCTAACTTATTATTATGTGTGTCTATTGAAAGCAAATTCTGTTTCAAGTGCTGCATTGTTTGACTAAAATCAAAGGAGTGGAAGAAGCATTGAACCAAAGGTTTTCTGCTGCACACAAGTGTTAGGATCGGACAGATTTGTAAAAGCATGCTCAGACTCGTCCTGCGAACGCTGCTGGAATGAAATTTTTCCTGAGCTGTGAGGCCCCTGCTCTCCTCGTCTAGGTCGTCTTGTCTTGCCTGATTGCAGATGGCCATTTTGTGTACTTTTCATCTACCAGAGAGTCTTGATTGTGCTTACACTTGTGCAGCAGCTCTATTGTACGCAGCGGACAAAAGCTGAAATCTCTCAGCCATCCACATAACAGCGTCTGAGCTCTGAGTCTGTCTCATCTTCAAAAGCAGAGTCTGAAGATGTACAGTGTTTGCTCATTATGGGCCATTCAATAGATAAATCATACATAATAGCATCGCAGAGATAAACTGGTCTTTGTCTGCCCTGCCCAACAATTGACATACAGTGTACCTCATCAGTGTCTGTTCCATTTTTCTTTCCTTTTTCTCTGTTAGGAGTCTGGAAAAAAGGGGCTGATGGATAAGATACATATGGTGCAGGAAGTTGTGCTGGTGGTCCAGAATGTTTTGGATGAACTTGCAAACATCGGAGAGCGGACCAAGAAGTAATTTAACCATTTCCTCCTCATTCCTCAAGAGTCTGTGTTTTAAATGTGCATTTTTATGTACATTACATTGACTCGGTGTTTCTTCCTTTTTAGCATATTCAACTGGTCGGTTCCATTCCTGTCATGCCTGGCCTGCCTAGTGCTGTTTGTGGCAACAGCTCTATTATATTTCATTCCTCTGCGGTATCTTGTGCTCATATGGGGTAAGTTCTACTACTGATACACAGTTTCATTCATAAGAATACAATAGAGCTTTTTAAGTAGACCTTATTTGTACCACGAGTGTTTCCACTGATTCACAAAGGTCTCTCATACAAGGAGGTCCTGATCAAAACAGCACTATGACAGTTTCTAAAAAATTAATAACAGATCATAATAAAGAACAATGATACTCATCAACAAAACATCAGCATGCAGCAGTAAAATATGGACATACATGAGTCAAGTGATCCTTAAAGGCATATTGTACTTTTATTGATAAGTTAACACCGGTCCCATACGTCCCCAAAACAAAAGTTGGAATTTCCTGCCAAAAAAAATGTCCTCAGATATGGAATTAGATATGCTTATAAACCTCCCTTTTTCAGCGCTGCTTAGAACAGGCGGTTTTTGACTACACAACCCTTGAGAAACGGATGATGTTTTATCTCTCCACCATGAGCTCTAATGTTTACTGTGGCCTCTCGGACATGGCCAGACATGTTCCTTCCTCTAAAGCCTCTGGCCTGAGCAAACAGCTTGCTATAAGAGCATCTACCTTTGGGAAAGAAGGTATATTCCCTGATTAATTTAAACTTACTTAGGGATGGGAATCAGAAACCAGTTCCAGTTGAGAATCGTTAACAGCTCCATCAAAGAATCAATATCATTAATCTTTTTGCCTATCAATTCCCTTATCAATTCCTTCCACTGACAGGGTTCAGAAGCATCAGAATTGTAGCTTAATTTTCATTGCACCTACTACACAACCTTAAGTGAGTGGAAACACCAGCAACTTGCAGAAGCAGATATCTATGCTGTGACATGTTTGCCATGGTTGCCACTGAAAATCAGACCAACATTTGCCCACTCGCAAAGTCTGCAGGAATCGATAAGGGAATCGTTAAAGAATTGGATCGATTAGCAGGATCGTTAACAGCATTGATATTGATAAAATCTTATCAATTCCCATCCCTAAACTTACTTCTTATTTCTGTGGATACATTTCCTGTAAAATAACAAAGGGAGGAGAAGCAAAAAATTGCTCAAAACCTGTAGAGAACTTTTTCAGTTATTTTGATAACACACAAACAAACCAACAGACGAATGCTGGCAGTTTAACCACCTTGGTAGAGGTTAAAAAAATGCTTTAACAGAAAAAACATACTTTTATTCTCTTATTATTTATTTATTCATTTACTTCTTTTGTTAGACAGTAAATATGTTGTTAAAGTATATTTTACCCAGTGGATACAGTAACCTAGAATTTTATATTTGAACACAGACCAACACAATTTTTTAAATAAAAATGTCTTCCTCAATTTAGACTTAGACACTGAGGAGCACATCTTTTTTGGCATTAAGAATGGGCTTGAAAGTTCTATGTTTGGTAAAATCCTCTTTTAAGTGTTTTTATACAAAAATATGAATCTATGGCCTCAAATTTCCCCTAATGATGTAATCAGGGGATGTCAAATCAACTTGTTAACATTGTTAGCAGATATCCAACCAGGAGTACGAATATATTGCTGTCAACCCAGTAATGGACATCATGAATCAGCATAAACTTGGTTTATGATGGTCCTCTTCGTAGCCATCTAAACTTTAGTTTTTTTTTAATCATAATTGCCTTTTTTTTTATCATTAATTGCATTGATGTCTTTTTCTATTTTGCCTTTGAGCCTATCCAGAGTAATTTGTTTTGATTTTAGGTGATTTCATGAGTGGACCCAAAGAAAAATAGTGGCTTGTTTTGTAGTTTCCAGAAAAGATAAAAAAGTAATGCAGCTTCTGAAATAACTAGCGAAACATCTCTGTTTTCCCATCTAAGTGGAGTGTGTGATTGAAACTGATCACACTTGGATATGTTACATACATTTGGATAAAAAAGAGGAGGCCATTTGACTAGAATACTTGTATCATTTCAGTTTATTTTAAGATCCAGCCTCCACTGTGTCTGTCAAATGAAAACTGGCCCTTGTACAAATGTAGTGGATGATACCTGCCCTGAACAAACCTGAGAAAAGAGCAACACAGTGTTCAAAAACATGAAAGTGTTATATTACAGTGTGCTTGATGATACGAGAAGCTAACAAACACCCACTTTATGTTTTTTGCCACAGCTTTCATTGTGATGAATAAATTTAACCTTGAAATTGCATGAAAAGCAAATTCTAATGAATTGCTGTAAAATACAACTTTTATCTGGTGTTCTGGAAATCCACATTTAATGATTTTAATTTAAGAACCATGTCGTCCCCACACCTCTGTAGATGCACAGAGATCAGACAGTTGCAGAGGTTTGCTCTGCTCAGTGTGGGCAGATGCAGCGGAGCCCAGCAGAGGCGAGGCCCAGGGTTTGTGTGAAAACAAAGCAGAGGTAGAGTAGCAAGCTGTATATAATACATGATGTCCTTGGGCAGTCTGTAGGCTCCTGGTCTAGCCTCTCATTATCTGCTGTAGTCATACAGAATAGACAGTCATCTCAGTGGTCAGGGAGATGTGCTGCCCTTAACAGGCTCTCCTCCTCCAGCTGTAAGCCCACAACCACTGTACTTCCACACTGCCTTCAACACAATCAATACCAAAAAACCATCATATCAAACAAAAAACACACAGTCTGAGACACTCCTCTGCCTCCCCAGTTAACCCCCATCTCTGTGGTTTCAAGGCAAGCCTTTCAAGTTGCTTGCACATATTTAAGTCCTTAGGTTCTTTGTCTGCATGTAGAGGTACAGGCAGGAGCAAGCTGTGAATATAATGGTCCCTATTACAGGACCCCGGAGATAGTGTTTTCTCTGTGGTGTGGAGCCATGTGCAAAGTAAATATAGATGTGCTAGAAATGATCAGATTGAAGAGAAGAAAAGTTGTCATGAAAGTGCACCTGCTTTCAGAAGTAAAGCTGTCGTTATGATCTACTTTAACTGCTGTGTCTCCATCATGTTGGTCAGATTTAAATTCATTTTAAATAAGGGCCAAGCAATGGAGCCAGTTTTTATGTATTGATATGTTTCCAAATGAGATATAATAAAAGACAGTGTTATTCATATCATTTTGATGCCAGGTCTTGTGTCCAGTACAAACCTTGTTTACTCTGAGAGCCACTGATAGCAATATGTATCAGCCACAATATAGTTTTTTTTAAATGGTGAATAATCATTTAATCATTTTGAAGTATTTTATTGTTAGTTAAGATGTAAGGAAATATAAACCTGTTTAGTGACACTGCAGTAAGAACAGGAGTCCTAAATACCTAATGTTGGTTTGTTTTGTTTGTCGTTGCTGTATCCTGGAGGATAGGTGATATCAGGTCAGGGTCAGTAAATAAACTTATTTTCTGAACAGTTCTGTAGGCAGATAAGTTCAGTAGTTTAAGTTTAAAATAGTTGTGTAATATATATTAAGAACTTTTCATTAATGTGTGAAAGATAGACACACTTTATTTTTTAACTGCTGATAGATTGTGTTGTTTTTAAGACTGCATTGCTAACTTATCCTATAAGTTTTTTTCTGAGTCAATTACTATTAAAAATGGAAAAGTAAAGATTTGCTTCCAATTTAGAGGAAGAAATTTGGTGAATGCATAAGAAAATAAAAGATGGGCTGAACTTGAACACAAAACAGCTGTCTGTCTCCAACCACTGATGTCTGTACAGAACAAATATTAATATATGTCTTGAGTATTGCTTTTAGCTCAAAAGAACAGCCTATACATGATTTTCTGTCTGTATTTCCATATAATTGATACACTAGTGGAATCTCTGCAGTGTGCCTAGAAATCTGTATGATATTTGATCTTTAACTTTACAAAATGGACTTAGGATATGATGGTTTGTATGGCACTCTTACTATGTTTATTAATGTGGTCTTGTTTTCACAGGCATTAACAAATTTACCAAGAAGCTGCGCAACCCATATATTATTGACAATAATATAATACTGGATTTCCTCCAGAGGGTGCCTTCTGATGTTCAAAAGGTAAGGGTCCAATTTTACATACAGAAAGGGAGGGAATTCCCTAAAGATGTCTGCATTATTTGCTGTAGCAGAATTCCCATGTGCTGCAGAAATATATCCTCTGGCTTTGTTTGATTATTAATGGACTCTCGCCTTTAAAGCAGCCCTGGCCCAATTATTCCTCGGTGCAGCTACGTGTAGTCACCGTAGTGCCTGACTGTGTAGACCCTCAGATCTGTCCTCGGCCATATTGCCACATCCTGCTCCGTTATTAGCCGTTATATTGTCTGTCTGATTGAAGCGCTATGACATGAAAGTTTGTGATTGGTCGAGGGCCGGCAGAGGGGCTCCTGACGTCCGCAGCTGTTGTGTCAGCGCGGAAACTCTGATGTGGCCTCAGTCACTTCAGGGTGGTGGAGTCAATTAATGTAGTCGTGAGCCGCAGTCCTCTTGCTGGGTGCCATATGTGATTACATATTAGCCATGGCTGATATGTCATTTGCATTTACATCACAGAGCTGAGGAGAGCTGTCAGGGTGTTGTAAGTGGTGGCGGGTGCTCGCCGTTCCCTGACTGAGAATTTTGCTCAGCCAGGATATGAAGTGCCACACACACACACACACACACACACACACACACACACACACACACAAACGGCACCTTCATCTCGCAGGTAACTCGCCAGACGGAATTCAGCGAGAAATCCTGACAGTCTGGATCTGGAAAGGCACTCTCACCCCAGTCTGTTTCTCTGCTGCACCCTTGATGTCCTCCTGCAGCAAGCCGTTCCTGACTCCTCTGTGATGTTGGAGGGAGCCTGTGTTGTTTGAGATTTGGCTGACTGAGTTGGCAAAACAAGGTGGTGAATACATTTTGATTCAGAATCCTTTGTATGTCATCTTCCCCGTTGGGATACAATGTTTGAGCTTTGAAAACGACTCACTTTCAAATCTCATGGAGACAATACTTTTTAGCCCAGTTTAAAAGAAAAAGTACATCTTGAAAATACCTCCAATCATATAAAACAAAACACCCTTAAGATTCATCGTAAGTGTGTTTCATTACGCACTGTGAAAAATAACCTTAACATCATATACACAGGAGACCCAAAACAATAGACCACACATTTTGTTTTTGTTGACTTAGAACTTCAAACCTCAGATAGGTGCGGACACAAAAACACCACAAAGGCTGAAAATTGACTCCTGTCTTTCTTGCAAATGTGACTTGGCAATTAGTGCCTGCGCACATCTACAAAGTCTGCCTCAAACGGGGACTTCTGACAACACTGTGTCTGTCCTGAAATAAGAAGCATCTGTCAGTTCTGAGGACAGTTTCATGTTCTGATGCAGGAGGCAGTCACTTTGTTCCCACATTCCATCTCCCATTCTAATAATGGACACCAGCTAATTAGCATAGAGTTTTTACCTTTATTCAACAGATTCGCCGTATTGTTTTAGCTCAGCAAGCAGCCTTCAAAAGCAACTTCGCAAATTCCAGCTCTTCTCCTTTTCACTTCACCTTATGATCAGCCATCTTTGAATCTTAGCAGTACTTTTGGGAAATAAAAATACAGACAATTGGATGTAATTTTTTTTGAATGTTAAAGAAACATGATTTTATTTTGCTAATTCAATTCATTATCAAAGGATTTCTGGGAAAGGAAACCCATCTTTTAAATCTACACCTGTAAAATCAGGAGTAAGGAGAAGTCTTGGGCTCAGATGCTTTAATTTAGGCCTTGTTACCCCTGCAGAAATCAAAGTTACATCCCTGGTTGATCTTTAAAGCTCTGAGGAAAGTTACAAATAAACCAATGCTAGCAACTTTAACAACACTTGCTACTATTCTGAGCTTTAACAAAGTTTCTTTAGGGGAAGGAGCTTACTCCATGTGATTATGCAGTTTGCTGATCCCTCACTGGCCTGGCAGGTCATCTCAACAGTTGATGTCTGTTTCTAATATTGTGATTGTGGTGCAGGATGAGGGGGGCGTACACTGGTACGGAACCCTTGACTCTTCAAATCCTTCCTCCCTGTGATTAATCCCCTCTGCTCCTGTGTTTAAAAAATGATTCATTACAGGCGAGCCCGCCTCGCTTTCCCCTGCACCAGCTCTCCTCAGGGGAGCCATTACCGTGCGCTCCACTGAGCTCGGATTACCTGCCTCTGACCAAACTCCTGTTTGTTTTTACAGGTGCAGTACAGCGCGCTCAGAGCGCCCACCAGCCAGCCACGGAGGAAAAAGTAAGCAGCGCCGACACGCAGGATGAAAGGCTGCTCTCCTTTAGAATACGTTACGACGCCGTCCACCTGACAACAATGCTCCAGTGCCAGCAGAGCCCGTGACCCCACGCACCCCTTCGTACCACCCTAACTCTGCCCCCTGCTGCTGAGGGGCAGTCAGCCGCTCTCCGGCTTGTGTATTTGCCACCCCCCTGACAGAGGCTGTGAACTGCAGCCGCTTGGAGGGCAGCACATGGCGCTGTCAATCACAAGCCTGGAGGTAAAGAAAAGAGAGGCTCAGCCTTCATCTTTGGATAATTTTTTAAAAAAAGAAGCAGAAGCGGTGGGTTTGCCTTACCTTAGACCCCCACTCTAATGTTTTGTTTTTGAATGGATGAAACTGAGAAATTTACCTTTGGGTGGAATTAGATTAAAAGTTTATGTAAAAACAAGCTGTTGCAAAGGTTTTTCTTATCCATGTGCTCATAAAATCAAGGGTGTCAGATGTTGTGAAGATATATTTTTAAACTTTTGAAAAATGATCATACTAATATTGTTTGATACACTTTGAATATATATTTTACTTAAAGATTCACTGTACATAATTCTGTCAGCTTTCTTTTTGTTAAGCAAAATCTTCTATATTTATATTCTGCTTGTATTATATCAGTTCTTTTCCAGCTGACTTAATATGTCAAGAAAGATTTGTGCCTGTTAGACTGATTGATGTGAGATCTAGATTTACAAAGTATCACGTCTGCATTAATAAATAAATAACCAAAATCCCAAATGAAGAGTCATGATCACTCAATCCTCTTTTTTGCCTGTGTTATTTTTCAATAACTGCTCTCTAGTGAGGATGGATTACACCACTCTTTTACTTGAATACACAGCAAACACATCTGATTACACAAGACAGCCATTGGAACAGAGCTCACACACCGGCCACCGCTGCGCCTTGGTTACCGAGCTCACATCAAAGCTGTGTGGCTCCGCTGTGCTTCCTAATGCACTGCTTTGTTGCCTTCTCACAATAACAGGGTCCAGATGAGAGAAAAGAGCTCATCTCACTGAGAGTACTCCCTCCGTCCTCAGCACTTAGCGCTCTACATTTCCACTAAAATCACCTGGCCTATCTAATGGCTGCACACAAACACATAGTCGGCTTTTTCCATCTGCCTTCCCACAATAGTTTTTCCACGGAGGGGGATGACGTATTTTCTTGGTCAGTATTTACTGTAATATTAAGAATTTATGCAAACAAAAAGGGAAATTAAAGCCCTTTTTTTGAAAGCAGTTATGGCATGTGCTTGTAGTTATTACAGAAACACATTCTGAAAACCTCAGAAATTCCTCAATGTTTTTAAAATTCATATCTCTTTGATTTGATGTGTGAGATGGACACACTCACACAGATTTGCACAGACAGCCGAGCCTCACCTGCTCTCTGTCTTTCTCTAGACAAACGGCATGTCCTCTCTTTTATAAAACACATATACTTAGAGCTGAAGTTGGACTGAACTGAGGCTTGGACCCCACCGATGGGAGTTTGTTCTAACTGATTGGGGGACTGAGCATCACGGCCGGTTGCCCCCCCCATCTCCCTCCTCAGCAGTAGCACGCTGGTGAAAGAGCATCCATCTGTGCTTTGTGAAGAGTTTGATTGGCTCAGGGGGACCTGGTGGAGCCCCGGGCTATCTCTTTTGACAGGCTGATAGAGACATCACTGGGCTCTCCCAGGAGCTGCCACCAGGGGTCCATTTCAAAGTGAGAGGGTGTGGAGGTGACCCTGAGCTTCTGACGAGCTAAATCCCACACACTGGCTGAGACCCTCCTACATTCTTGGCTCCATCAGGGCTTCTGGGGTGGGGTTGTGGGGGGGACTTGGTTTGGCTGTGCTGGGAGGAAGGCAGTGCTAGGGCGGGAGGGGAGGAGGGTACGAGCAGATCCCTGGCAGGATATGATGAAGTGTCCCCAAGAGGTGAAACCAATTAAGGAATCTCCCAGGGTACTTTTAGTCCACATTACTGCAAACAAACTGCAGCACTTGAATATTTAAATCTGAGACGCTTAAATATTCAGACCAAAATGACAAATTAAACACAAAAAAATATATTTCCAAGCAAAATCACTTTCTACATATGGTTAACTAGTAGTCCCAAAGGTTAGTCCGTCTGAAGTGATAGTTTGGTACAACCCATCCAAATAAAAAAAAAACTGTAGTTCTTCAATGTCTTATTTTCTGTTTAAAATAAAATAATTTGAAAACAATACAAAAGGGATATACTGGTCAACACTAACCATTGGCCCACTATTTGCAGCGTTAATGATTTAAGGCTAACTTGCATCCATTGATCAAAATATCAAAGGTTGATGGGTGAGCAAAATGCCTTAAGTGTTTCAGAGAAATATCCTTAACAGATACCAGCAGGTTAAATTATAAGAGAAATAAGCATCTGCATCTTCTCAAGGTTGGAGGCACATCCAAATTTCATATCCTGGCCTAAGCAGTGTCTTAGACCAATCATAGCGTGGGGCAGGTCTATACATTTTTTTCATTAGAGTCCAGGCTCTGGCACTGAATTAGACAGGGCTGGAACATAAGTGCAAATGCCAAAACATGAAAATTTCAGTACTTTCCCTTGGTATAAAAAAAATGAAAATTTTAAAGTTGATAGTTTTTACTTATAAAGTCATGCTCCAAAAATATGTTGGTGATAATAAACACACCAAGACTTGTCACTGTTTGAGTCATGAGGGCTCTGTAGCTAGGTATATATAAAGTTATGAGAATAAAGTCATGAATCTTTTTACCGAAGGTATAAAAAAACAAGCTTTATTCTGAAAGGTACCAGAAGAAAATATATTTCCTCTTCCAAAGAGGAGAAAGTTTCCTCCAAGTTTATGTGGTTCTTTCTTCAGAAAAGCTTCAGTTTCTTGCAGTATCTATTCAGGGTCCTAATAATTATGATAATGTGATGCTGATGTGCCAAAGGTAGAAGTATTTCCTTGTATGTGAAACCTATACTTAAGTATAATTTCACTAGATGCTCAATGTTCTTAGGTTATGTACTGGTGGCTGCTGCTCTTCTGATAGCCTCTACAGACTTAAATAAGAAGCTTATTGTAATAAATGTATGACTTTTTTCCTTGTAACTTTATGACTTTATTCTTGTAACTTTATGACATTATTCTCATATCTGTACAACTTTTTTCTGATAACTTTATTTTTTACATTTCTGACATTGTTAGCCAAATAATCATCAAATATGTAACAGAATTGCCCTGTTCACAGGTCCTTTAAAATTGTACAGGACCATGACTAACAAAGCCTGAAAACTTAATCAAAATCTGTTCAGAGCTTTTGAAGTTAGTTTTTTTTTACAAATTAATAATCTAACTATTTCAATAACCCAAACATCCCATGTAATCAATACTGAGAAAGTGTCTTGAGCATATGAAAGTATCCTTTTTGATTTGAGATGGATTGCTATGTGGATATCGTAAGCCGCTCTTGCAGATACCCTAAGCATGCCTTTTAAAGCTGCTGAAAAATAAAAGTATAAAAGTGACGATTTCACCATGACGCCCTGAGAAGACTTTGCCTTGGTAAAAGTTTGTCTAGTAGGAAGTAGCCCAGAAACTTTGCTTTAGGAAGGGCTCTCTGATTGGTGGGTCAGCAGACTAATCAGAGGGCCAACAAAGGCTCCAAGTCCAGAGGCAGTCTGGGCTGTGGTGGGCCCACAGTTCTCTGACTGTGAGTGTATTGTGAAGTTAGTCGCTTTTAGAGACATTGACAGGACGTGGACTACAATTCCCCGTCTTGGAGCTTTGAACATGTGGCTATGAGATTGTGGACTTGTATGTTTTCTGTATCATTGAAAGTCAACAGATCTCACCGCAGTGTCTGACAGGGTTACAACAGTTGCTGATACGGCTCTGCAAGCACGGATGCACACTCATGCCACCTACTCACACACACACAAACAGCTGCTGTGGACAAACACGCAAATGCCCCTCTCCAAAGGGGCGTGATCATATTTAAGAAATTATTCATCAATGTTTTTTCTCCTGGGGAAGCTTCAAGTCTCTGCAGAGGAAGTCACCATGCAATATGGTCCCAGAATGCAGTGGGGGGAAATCCCTGGATGTTTTACAAGCCTGCTAATGAACATTTGAGCCACACAGCAGTTAACATTGTCTGATGACATTTTTTTCCTCCTGTAGTTGTTGTTGTTGTGAATGGTGTGGCAGTGATGTCTTCATCAGGCTGTCAAAAAGGAAGTGCCTGCAGCTGTGGCGGATCCCCCCTGAGCCTGTCACACTCCTTGTTTCCATGGCAGTCCTTCAGGCAGCACCACAGGCAGGCTGTGTGCAAGGACCCATACAACCTGTTTTTTCAGCAGCCGCTTCTCTGATGTTCAGCCCCGGAGCGGGCGTCAAACTACCAGAGAGTGCAGAGAGAGAGAGAGAGAGAACAGTGCACCCACTCTCTGTGTCGCAGTTCTGTGCTGCCTTTACAAAGAGATTCATAGCAAAAAGAAAAAAATCCTCATTTGAATAAGCCACTTCTCTCTGCACCTCCTTAGTAATTGTTACATGTGCAATGCCGTTAAGGTTCCCTGACCTCCTCTCTGAGAGACACACAGCGCACAGTAGGACAAAGTAAGAGAAGCACGACTCATAGTTGACTTACATGTGTTCAGGCTCGTATGCATGTGTTATTTGTTCTGCTTGTACCACCTGAGAGGCGGGTCAGAGGGATCGGTGACTGCACTCACAGTCCCAAATGGCCTAAATTAAAGGTGCAGAGGTGATGGTCTGCCTCCAGACAGAACGCTGACACCAATAAAGAGTCGGCTCTGCGGGTTATCAACACACAGAAAATAATCTAAAAGAAAACACAAGCAGAGTTGTGACAGTTAGTAATAATTTAGCCTTTGATAGCTTTCACAAGACCTCAAACACGTATGGTACGCCCCCCATCCGACAGGCCTGAAACACTCCTCTGCTTTACACTATGGACCATTCTTAGTTTTTTCTGTTTTATTTTCTGTTTTATTTTTAAATGAAATGAGTTAGATTGACTAAGCCATGTACTCCAGTTCTTAACCATGCAGTGGCCCAGTCTGAAAAATACAAATGTTTTGGGGCCAGCCTTAATGACAAAGCCATAACATGAGATTCAGAGTACATACCTTAACTGTTTTTTATTAACAGCAAACTTTATAGTAATAGGTAACAGGAAAGACATTTAACATGCTTAATACTGAAGGTGCCTAACAGTTGATAGGTACAGGTGAAAGGATTTATAGGAAAATGCAAGCAGAAATATAATAAAAACGTTATCAAAAATGTTCTCAGTATTGAGTATTTTTAGTACTTTTGTGTTATGCAAAATGGACAAAAGCTGGAGAGTGATAAGTGAAACACTTTAATATATTAGAATTCAATAGTTTCTATTAGCATTCAACCTGAATTATTTTGTATAACCTCAAGATCTGAATTTGTTCTGATATATATGACATTAGGCATATTAGATTTTAATATATATGTATTTTCTACTTGCTAAGCCATAATATTGCTTGAGTACATTGTATTTGAGCAAATATAAGATGCCAAATAGGCCAATGTAAATTTAGATTTTTCTTTTTTGGTGAAAATCAAGACCCTGAAACTAAGCCATAATTCCAATTTTTAGATTTTGACTAATTAACAAGTAATAAAACCTGTTACTGATCCAGTTTGTACTGGAGTTTGACCAGTCCAATTTTCTGTTACACTGAATTTGGTATCCAGCCTATTGTATATCATTTTTTTTTCAATACTGCTACTACAACACTAGTTGCTGGCCTGCTATGATTGGTCAATAAAATAGTTTAAAGCTCATTTATTTTTAAAGCAAAATTTAGAAAAGAAAAGAAAAAAAAAAAACAAGTTGAAGAAAAAGTGCTTTGAAATAACATGTACACAAAAAAAACTACCCAATAACAGAAGTGTAAATATATATTTAGTTACTTACTTCCTCCAAGAAGGTCATCTAAGAGAATCTCATATATTTAAATCATGTCCTGGGAGCTGCGGGATGATGAAATAAAGTGAGGAAAATATTGTTTTCATTAGTACCTCTGTTTTGTTGTGTTGTTACGAGGTCTAAATATGTGTATGAAAATTGTAAAGCCTGTGCCGTAGCTCCACAGAGTGGCCAATGTCAACTACAGTCTTTGAGCCCTCCTGCCCTCTGTGCCAGGTATAAGGTAACATAAATCCATCAACACATTCAAATGAGGCTGCATGGGGAGCTTTCATTTGAAATGACGCCTCATTTTCCTGTTCTCCCTGACTGTAACTCAACCAGACGGCACTCAGCTTTAGTCTCTCCATGTGAAAGGAGATGTAAATCATGATAACCAGAATTGATGTTTCTCTGGGAATATGGGTGGGAATAAAACTGGGATAACAACACAGAGAAAAATGGCCGCTAATAGCAGCTGTTTTCAGTACTTCCAGTTTACTAATAATTCATTTTGTGGCCCGGAGTACACAGCGGTGTTAAGACATGGCAAAAGCCATAATTCTTTATAGCATCAAGAATAGGAGATGGCCTTTAAGAGCTGAAATTAAATCATTGGCCTTTAAAAGCATCTCTCTAAGGGGCAAGCAGCATTAATAAATTCAACTGATTCTGCTTTAATATTATTCAGAGTGCATTAAAATGAAGACAACAGCTGGGATCATGCCCAGTCTCAGGAGTATTGCATGGGCCAATGAGTGCTGGTGAGATGCAAAGCATGTCTGAGCATAACCCCGCTCTGTGGATGGGGGGGACACAAGGTCTCAGTGTTACAGGTGCAAGCCTGACAGTTGCTGTTCCAGGATCAGAGGTTGTTGGGAACTGACACCGGCCACAGGACAGCTCCCGCCTGCCTCAAAAACAATGTCACATGGGAGCAGAATAGTGCCCCCCTCCAACCAATCAGGCCAGTCTGAGCTGCAGGGCTGGCAGAACTGCTTATGAGAAGTGCGAGAACCTTCAAACTATTAAACGCCTTGTTTAAGTGCAGCTGAACGGCATAGTTATGAGCTTCCTTTGTTATTTAGAAAAATGGAGAAAAAACTGCTCATGGCTTTGAAAAAAATGAGGGGAATAAAGTGTTAAGCTTTCTAACATTTGGTGTTACATCAGTGCTCTATAGTTAGCACAAGCACACGCATTGGGAAACAATACAAAGAATAATTGAACTGCATATTTCATTCTAATTAACAGTGATATAACGCAATGTGACTCTCAGCCTCCTGAGGAAAGAGCAGCATATTTTGTTTGATGAATCTGCTAAAGCCACAGCTAGTCTCGCCGCTAACCCCTGGGGAATCAGGTATCATTAGAGATATGAACAGATCTGCTTTTTGTCTCGCTGAAAGAAGGGGGAAAACACATTTCCTCCGCGCCAGCACTCGGGTGAATGGGAAAGTGTTCAATATTAATAGCCTTTCATCAAGGACACAATTAGGACACCTCTATTTGACACATTCTATAGGTTCTGAATGAATATGGATATATGGTCCCAAGGAAGGAGCCACTGGCTGCATAACAAAGTGAAATCTCCAGCAGAACCAGAAAGGATGAAGAATGCACAACATGACAAATGGGAGGCTGATGTATTTTGATCCAATGTGAATTTAAAAGAAGCAAGAGACTGTGAGCGTATTATTATTAGCCCAATTTATAATTCACAGCCGAGGGCAAGTTGTATATTTATCAGAATTAGCATACATATACAAACATGAATGCAGCACACATATTAAAGATGCCAAACTACTTTTATGTGTTACACTTTAAATCAGGGATTCTCAGCTGGTCAAGCTTCAGGACCTACCTCCTTGATAAGAACTTATGGATCAAATTTAACAAATCAAAAAATCACTGTAATAGGAAACCATCTAAGTATTTCAAGATAATGAGAGATTACAGTATCTGGAAAGCCCATGAAACAACCAAATATACTTGTTGTCATGGCAAAATGGAGTTAAACTATATTTGAATATCAATTTGCGCATGGAGGTAAAAATCTGTACTCAAAATGTCAATAAGCATTTGAATTGAAAATATCAGTTATGCAGTACATTAGGGAGCCTGGAGCAGTGAACGGCCCGATCCAACTGAGGGCACTCCTTGTGCAGCCCCACCGTACATAGACTAATGCTGCTCTCTTGACTTTAGCAGGTAAGTGAAGTAGCCCCATGTGACTAGAGCGGCCGTGTTAGCGGCTGAAAATGGACATGACTGTCACGGCTGCACGTCCACAGCAAGTTGTTGTTGTCAGATGGTCTTAAATCCCACCTTAAAAGGGCTCTACCTTAATAAGTAGGTTGAGCTAAATGGCAGCATCCATTACTAGTTCATTACTAGTCATCCACAACTTCACAACACATGCTGGCAGAAGGGGTTCGACTTTGGTTATTAGCGTCTACTCATGATGCTCATTAATGATAGAAGCACTAGATTGGCTGACACTAATGTTAGCAGCCATGACCCTGTTTGATGGAGACCCACATACGCTGCTCAGAACAGAAAGAGGAATCGCAAATGTTTATTGGTGTGTTTTTGTCATGATAAATTGTCAAGCATATAATATTTTTTAAACACTGAATTAAAAGAAGCGTGAATATGTATGACCCTTTTTGTAGACTCTGCTTGTGTATCAGTGTACTGATATTGTCAGACGTGTCAGCCAGGTCTTGCTCCTTTTGTTGTTTATGAGCTCCTTTTAGGTGACTCAGCTCACTGAACAGAGTCACATTTAAGTTATCTTGGAGTATTTCGTGTTACTTTTAGTTACTGTTATTGTTCCAAAATGCGCCTTGAACAAAATTGTTGGCTAAACGCGTCTAGCTTATCGCTGCACTACCTCCGATATGTACAGTTGTATGTGATGCCAGTTTAGTGACATATTTGGTCTAAATAAGGACGATACAAACTCAGCAGGTCAGTTGACCCTTATAAATTACTTGTGTTCATAGGGAAAAAAGATTATTTTCCCAGCTCAAATTTACTGCATTACTGCAATTTTACATGGTCCCATTGATTTAACACAGGTATCATCTGCAGGAAGATATTTAGTCAGTTACAGAAAGGATAATACTGTAAATCTAAAGAGTCTTGGGCCTGATAATTGTGGAACACCCTTTTGTAAAAGGTATCAACAGATGTTTATTTCTAGTTTTTATGCAGATGCCTTTAGTAATGCATAAAAAAGGTTTTACAGAAATGGTCAGGTCATGGGGTTATTTGTTGGAAATCTTGTTAATTTTTTATCCAGATTTTTTTCTCTGTTTAATATATTGCTTACACATCTTTTTTTAACATTTTAAATTAATTGACGGGTTGGAATTAGGGGTTGGGGGGCCAGATGTGGCCCCGGGGCTGACTGTCGCCCACCCCTGCATCAAGATTTCCATACTTCATAGACATTTTGCCTCATTTTTCCATGGCACAAAGTCATGACCCATTAAAAACAGCTCTGTGACATACTTTTGGGTCCTGACCCACCATTTAAGAACCATTGCTTTAAGCATTGCTGCGTGTACTTTTTATAATTCCGTTCTCTTGAAGAGACCAGATGAAAAAAACAATTGAACTATACAGCTGGTCACGGATCAGTCAGAGGTTCACACACACAGCCGATCTGATTAGTCAGAGCAGTTTAGGGTGTGTAATTTTCTCCACCAGAGGCTGGTGTGCGAAGGCTAAGGTGTGAAGAGGGCTGTGCTGAAGTGTGAAGACTAATCACATGTGTATCACCCCTGAGCACTGTCTCCTCCAAGCTCTGCCACGTTGTGACACCAGAGAGTCATGTAGCACACGAGCACAGTTAGGCCCATTAACCAGAGCGGCTAATTATCAGCTCCTACAAGGTCTTCCAGCTCTCAGGCATCGCGTGCTCTCATTTCTGATTAAAAACATAAATGCATGCAGGAAAAAAAGAGGATCAATTACAGCCAGGCAGAAAAGATAACAGCCCCCGTACCAGAGTAATTAGGCCGAGCGTTTCATCGGAACCGCTCTCTCTGTGATGAAGGTTTAAAGAGTCCAGTGGCAGAAACACCACAACTGTGTTTGCTTTATTTATGATGCTGCAGTGTCACCCACCGGGGCCCAATTAGCCTGCGACTGATGCCTCGGAAAAGCGTCTCTGTGCTCCTCTTTGACAGCAAATGAAAGCCCCTCGTGCTTCTGTCCTTCTGCTGACCTGCGGGCTTCAACCTGTGCAGGGCAGACTGGCCAGCAGCTATGACTTGGACGTGCCACATCAACCTCCTTCATCCTTTCAGGCCATTTGCCAGCTTATTTCAAACCGTTTATCTAAGTCTACTGAGAACAACGGGGGATGAGAGGTGGGGTTTGGAGGGTAACTCACAGTGTAGTACAATACAAAAGAGCATGACATGATTTAGTACGGTATATGATACATGATACAATGTGACACGATATGATGTGATAGGATGTATTTTTTATCACAAAGCATTGCCATTTAAGCATTTACTGTGAAATATAGGGCCTCAAATGCATTCATCATGTTTAAGTGTAGTTGCATATCGTGTTCAGTGTTGTCAAGGCTACATCCACAGGTTTAAGTCTACATAAAACCAAATAAATACCCTGCTAAACCCTGTCTTAAACCTAGTTACAAAGTCCGTGATATGCTATATTTTTGGAGTTTCTATGTCAAAGCAGTGTTATTTTTATATTATTTCAAACCACGAGTCTGATTGTGCTACAGTTTATTTTGTGGCTATGTTGATTGGAGTTAGCAGCAATATTATATAAATATTTCCTTTTGTATTGGTCAAATCTAACTATAAGATACTTCTTGGGTACTGTTATTGGTTTCAACAGCTGCTTTAACCATGATAGCCGTCTATGTAAGCAGCCATGGGTCAGCAGTCACTTCAAACATGGTCACTTGTTACACCTGGTTTCATCCAAAACACTGGCAGTGTTTGTACCGACAGAGTATTTATAAAGCAGCACCATAGTGAGGGAGGGGCAGACTATGTGCTGGCATATAAACAGTGCAGTCAGCAACACTCAAATCAGCAACAGTTTAGCGATGTCCACTGCAACACACATAAACAGTGATATTGTTGCATAAGCACTGTCTACAGATGCAACCCCAATATTTCTTCTGATCTTTTTGTTTCACTGTTTTCCTTTTCTTTTTATGCAAAGCACTTTATGCTAAACAATACTTTGTATGAAAGTCTGGGGTTATAGAGTGGCATGATCCTGAAGAGAGGTCAGTGCAGAGTGCAACGATTGGGGCAAAAAATTTAATTTTCACTGTCTGCATAGAGAATCTCAAAACAAACTTATTCAAAATTTTAAACCTTGCAGTTTCTGCACAGGAACAGTTTTAGGGTGTTTTCACACCAACCATATTTAGTGCGAACCAAAGAAGTTTTGGCCCAGGGTTTGGTACATTAGTATCAATGAGAATGCAACTGCTGCACTTTGGTGCACACCAAATCAGCCGGTCCGAGACCTCCATGAAGGGGTGGTCTCGATCCGCTCCATCTCCCTACATTTGGTGCAGTTTCACTGGTGTGAAACAAAGTGGTCTGAACTGATCTACTTTTGATGCATTACTTCCTGTTAATCCCGCAGTTGAATCTTTTGCTTACTCAATTTGTCGATTTGTTTATTCTGGTGGAGGATTACGATGATTTACGAGGGTCCAGAAGGTCGCTGATGCCGTCTTAAACACGATTAAAAAAACACATTTGAAGGAAAATGTAGAAGAGAGCAAAACATAAACATTGGTTGTTTGGTGTAGGAAATAGTTTCCATGGTAGCCTCTTCTTCATTCTCCTCCGTAGCAGGTTTGGTAACCAGTTACGTGCATATCGCCCCCTGCTGTTTCAAACTGAGTAAATACACAAGTGAGCCCGGGCATGGTTTGATGTTGCAAGTGTGAATGCAAGCCAGCGGAGGAGGGGGAGGGGGGCGAACCCGAAACAAGTGGGCCTAATGTGAAAGTGCCCTTATTTTCACATCATATAATCCAAAGACAAGTCTGATATGAGGTTTAATTTGTGGCAATGTATTTGTGCACTGGTATTAGCAGGCATATTCAGTAATGTTTTCCTTGTTTATTTTTCAGTTTGAGATATAATCTCGAACAAATCCTGGTATAAAAAAATGTGGGTACCCATGTTGGCTTTCAAGAACTGTTACAACAGATGCAAGTGGCCATGGGTCAGCAGTCAACATGGCCTTGTCCGAAACACTGCATCATTGCTGGAGTGATTTTAAAGCAGCATCACAGTGAGGGAGTGACAGAAATTAAGTGTTGGCATATACAAACTGTAAATAGTTTAGTCACCAAACTTAAAACAGCAACAGTTTATCACCATCTGCTGCAACACATGTAAACAACAGTGATAATGTCATTAGTGTGACAACACCTTGAAGAGAGGTCTGTGCAGACTGTGAGGTATCCGGCCCGTTACACTGTTTTCTCTGCTCACACAGAGACATCTAAGGCTGTGATTTTAAAACTCTTCACCTTGGCAGGAGTTCTCCAAAATATGTGTTTAACGCAAAATTCTATTTACATATGGATTGAAGCACAACTGCACAGAAAAAAAACTCGGTTATTAAAAATACCTACATGTGGACATAGCCCAAGTCTTACAGCATACCATTTACAGGTTGGACAGAGATTATAAATTTTGTACTAATGCATGTGCAGCTACTTTGAAAGAGATGTTACTCATTTAAAAGTATAAGCTGCATAATAAAGAATCCACTTAAGTAAATGTAAAAAGTACTTTATAGAGAACTTACCCAACGTATTGAGAATTTTAAATACACTTTTCTGTTTTCTGTAAAAAGAAAAACTTCAATTACTTTAATGTGATACATCAACCATACTTTGTGTAGTGTGTAATAATATGGTATATGCTAACATTAGACCCAAGTAACTTAACCACAGAGTATCAGTTTTCTCTGAAAAAAAAATGAAATTAGACATCAAACAGTTCACCGAAATTAAATTTTCAAGCTTAGACTCACACAAGCACACTGTCTATGACCAAATAAACAGAATAACAAACATGAATGTAGATGAACAGTTTGCCCTGACTGATAAAAATGGCCTGAGCTTAGTTGTGTGTGTGTGTGTGTGTGGGGGGGTACTGTTCAGGGTAGGGGTTGAAGCCATGCACATGCCATGTGTGAGGGCTTATGGTTGTAGGGGGGGAGTTTAGAAAGACTTAAAGGGCTCATGACCAGCAGGGGCCCTTAAAAGAATATAATCTGTGGCTCATTTCTTTCTCTACAAAAAAACCCACATTAAAAGCCATAAGACAGGACTTTCTATAGAGTCTGTTCAAAGAGCAGTTTAAAGTATTTTGTTGTTTTTGTTGGAAAACAGTGAAGTTCAGTCATCATCTGTTCTGATAAACTCCCCCCTTCATTTCCATGAAATGGTTCAGTCCTGCCTCTGAACCACCTGCACAGGTGCAGACCGTCGAGCACTCAGCCCGCAGTGAGGAGCGTGAGGGCTGCAGTCTGCTCTCTGAGGTGACAAATCAGGACAACTAAAGAAGACGAAGGTGAAAGAGAGGAGCAGGCTCAGTGTTGTGTGTTAGATTTTTAAACTTTGGTGAGAAAATATTTTAAAGTTAAAAACGGTTATCTCAGTTATTTAACAAGTCAGAATTTTACTCTAGGATCATCTGTGCTGCGAAAGTTTCATTTGACAACACAGTTTTCATAACCGTATTTAGATTCACCTGACATTGATCTCAGCCTAAGAATTAAGATAGCTATAAGATAATATGTTATTCCGCAGAGCGAACTTCAATATTCATATTTGAATATCCTATATTTATTTTATCAAACAGGGTGCCAATCCAAAATTGCATAAGTCAGCAGAAACTCCACTGGTACTTTCAATATCTAATTTATAAATTCATAACATTGTGATTAAACTGGGTCAACTGATCTTCAGACTATTATATACATCAACAAACTGGTTTACTTTTTCACGATGGGATCATCATCGCTTGAAAAACGCATCAGTTGAGTGTATGTTGGATTCTGTATTAAACCAATATGGGAAACACGCTCAACTCAGCCTCTTATTGGCTCATACGCTCTGCATTTGTTAGTTGGATTGGTTAGTTTTAGATAACGGCCAAACCAGAGGAAAAGTAGCCTCCAGGCATGAGGTAACTGATGCTTCCCAGCAGACCAGCTCTGGTCACTGACTAAAGGTGCGTTCACACCGGACGCTACCTGGACTACCTCGGCGATCAGTCTCCATTCAAAGTCAATGTACAGCCGCGATGGGGCGGGGCTAACCCTCCCGCGATGCGACAGCCGGGACAAGACGACCGCTTCACTCGTCGCGCGATGTCAAAGTTAAAAAAAGTTGATCTATTCAGGCGATGTCGTGCGTGGCTGTGCAGCATCAGCCAATCAGCGGTGTGTGTACGTGTGACGGTGCTGTTATTCATCCGGACTACAGAGCAGATGACTTCCGCATAGGCGGAACTAATCTCAGTGAGGACATTTGCAGACGGACCGCGGTAAACTCACAGATAATGCTGCTGCATCATCAGCTGCAGTGTTTTGTGTCTGATAAGTGAGTGAAAAGGATACAGCTGGAATAATGTCCGCTTATTCATCCTATTATGTGATATATGATCGCTGTAAAACTCGAGCGGACGTGGCGTCACCGACCGACGGCCGACGCCAACGGCGACCAAACAGGTATTTATGGACGCGCGACGCTACATCTGTGGGCGACTTTGGTAGCTGGGTCGCTTGCGGTGTGAACGCACCTTATGGGTACTTACTTTAGGGTCTTACATATTTGGCTGGCCTATAGGCCATCCCAAGTAAAGCTATCTTTAGTTCTTGTCAGTTTTTGAAGTCTTGTTACTTAACTCTTTCAGTTGGTATCAGTTTTTTGATGACAATGAGCAAAACAAACACAAAATGAACACAAGAACAAAACTTTATTCCTAATTATCTGCTGCTTTGTCAGGTCTTAAAAGATGCAGTTGTAAAATTCAGTTGCATCCTGAGCTATTTTCTGTCATGTTTACTATGTCGGAATTTGTCTGTGATTCTTTAGTACAACAACATGATCTGGAGATTTCCAGATCCAGCCAAACCCAGACATTGTGGATAGCTGAGGATGCAGTATGGAAGGTCAAGGACACTGTGTGAGGAGTTGTGAGATCTTCAACAGTGGACATCTCACTACAAGTTGTTGGATAACGGGTAAGAAGATGCACATTATCAACACTGTCAGGGAAGTAAGATGTTAGGAGAGGGGAAACCATTTGGACCTGGAATACCTATGTAAATAACCAGAGAATTAGGGATTTCACCAAAACATTAAGTATTTTATCTATCTATCTATCTATCTATCTACAGTATCTATCTATCTATCTATCTATCTATCTATCTACAGTATCTATAAGTGGCAGATGAGGAATGGGAGACATATTGAGTTTTAAAAAATAGATATTTTCAAACAAGGTATCTATTTAGACAGTAAAACTTCCAGTGTATTGACAGTTTTTGAAGTAGTACAAATACATGAAGAAAACCACAATTTTGGGTATTTTTTTCCCCTTATTTAGATGACAGTGCAAATACAAACATAAAATCTCAATAAAAAGTGCTTTGTTGTTGTAACAGTCAGGATAAGTACATTCTTAAATGAAAAGGAGAACAAATAGCAGACCTCAGAGCTGCAGTTTAGACCTATAAATGTCTGAACTGTGAACTATAATATTTAGCCTATAACAGTGCATATACTTCTGATCTTCAAGTATGATCAAATTCTGTCAACTGAACAGTTGATGCAAAAATCAAATATTGTTTTTTTATGCAGACTTACACAAACATACAGTTGCTGCCTGTCTCCAGTTCAAAGTACTTGGTAGTTGGTAATTGTACTCGCCGCAGTATACGGCAATCTGTAGCGGCATATTTTGCACACGGTTGTTTTGTCCGCAATCTTCTCACCGTTCTCTCATCTTTTACATAGGAGGCCAAAATAGGTCCACACAACCGATTAATTTGACAGGGTGTCAGCTAATTCCTCCAATACATCTTCCTCCATATTGAAGCGAGTGTTTTGCTATGGTAGGCGAGAAGGGAAAAATAACCACTAGTCGTGCGTGAGCCCCTTCGGGGTTTCTATTTCGTGCTTTTACTTCGTGTGTCTTTGAATTCTATTTTGTCATTTTTTTTATTTCGCAAAATTTTGTGGCACAAAATTTCGTTTCACCCCTAATAAATATCGTCCTAAAATCAACTTTTCCCACAAATTTAATCACATTTTTTATTTATTTCAATAAAAACGAACAGCTGCTTTTTCATGTCACTAAGTTTAGACCATAGGGACAGCATTGCACATGCCCAACAGCTTTTAATGTTTTTATTAACAGACACCATGCTCGGATTGTGTCTATGTAAGCAGGGAAATGCCTTGTTCAGTTAGACACAACAATTTCAGTTCAGCCTTGCAGTGCAGCTGGATTTGTTGGATTACATGTCTGTCATCAGTCAGATTTATCTTGCAAAGCTTAAACTTGAAACAACTGTGCCCAGTCAAATATGACAGGGCTTTAGAGCATCTTTTAAAGACAACGGGGCAGTATTATAAACCTGGTTTACTTTTACCAAGAGTTGGACGTAACCTTAAGCCTCTGACTCATCCAAAATAAATATAACAGTCAAAATATTAATACAAATGCAATCATTTTTTTTTAAGTCTAGTGCTTCCCTGTCACTTTCTATAAGATGTTTCTGAGATGGATGTGAAATATGTACCATGGATATGTGAAACTATCCATCTGACATGTCAGATTTGTTTTCATCAGAATGAAGAAAAAAAAGTGCACAGAGTCTTGGCTACTGGTTATAAACTGTGTTTTATAAGTACACTGCTCTGAAAATATAAAAAAATATATTTTCATTCATTCAAATCTCCATATTTTAATTTTTTGTAAAAACAATTTTGATGTATTGCCCTGTTTATAATACGACAGTATATTATAACACTGTAACATATCTGTTATCTGGGGTCTGGGGATACAATATATATTTTCAGCCATGTATCACAATCTGAATCATATACTCAAATTCCTGCCTGTACAATCCCTACATCAAACCTGTCTTACAGGTAATGTTCTTCTTAAAACCAGGCTGACTGTGAAAGCTGTGAGTGGATATACAAAATTTAGCACAGCAGCTTTCACCAATTTTAACATGATACATATATGACCTTATAGCAATTTTGCCTGCCTTTTAAAATAGGGAAAGTGCAGCAATTATGGGACTTAAAGAGGCTTCAGATTAACTTAAAATGCAACTTTTTTTCTCCATTGTGATTTTAATCTCCATACTTTCACAATGTATATAACAGCCTACCAGCGTCCTTCACCCACATGAGGGAGCAGCACCATAAGGAGTCAGCCTGATTGCAATGTTGGCTTGAGCTCTTACACCAGCTTCAAACTGTTTGTCGGAGTACTTTCCTTAATTAGCTGCGATGTGCTCTGATTAAAATAGTATTTACCAATTTACAGCATATCAGGCAGCACTGGGTTGAAATTGGCTTTTATGGATGTAAAACATATGTTTTACACAAAAAGTTAAACAAAGCAGCAAATGATCCAGCCCGGCTTTGATACTGTATTTTAAATATCCTGAGATTCTTTATAAAGTACATGCTCATTTTAGTGAGCAGCGCCCTTTAATAACAACAACACTGTAAAAGCAGTCCTTCACACCTTCCTCTCTTCCCTGTTAGGAGTACATAGTGCGTCATGTGATCCTAGATTTACTACACTCTCACTCTGAGAGCTGCACACACACTCTCACACAAACAGACAGACATAGTTTATTAGTTTCAATAGGCAAATGAAAAAGAATGTCTATGGTCCTTTAAGCAAGCGGCAAGAGACCAATTAGCAAGTATCTCTATTCAATTTCTCCATATCTCTACTCTGAGAGTGAGAGGGAGAGAGGGGTCCGGGCGGGGGGAGGAGTTTGAGCGGCACAGACAGGAAGAGAGAGAGAGAAAACAAAGCCATCATCTCCCAGTGCTTGCCCTCCTCTCCCCTCTCCTCTGCAGCTCCAATTACTGGCTCCTCTCCCTGCCATCAGTATGCAGCAGGGCCGCTCCTCTCCTCCACTCGCCCCAGGCCATTGAATACGTTACCTCCGCTATGGGGCTCGGGGCTCAGGGGCACTGCGCCCCCTAACCCCCTGGATAATTTGGGATTCCTGCTCCTGCCTTGGAGAGCTGAAAACAAATAAAACAGGCGGATAAATAAAGAAATAAGGTTGCCTCACAAATATCCAGAGATCTACTGATTTATTGATTTGTTCATTCCTCTACTTATTATTTGTAAATCATTACCGATTCCCAGCCACCCACACCTCCGTCCAAAAAAACCTATGCCAGAGGAGGATGCACTTCTCACAGGCCTTAGTTTTACAGCACCAGAACTTGGCTTTTTAAAAGTTTTTTTTGTATTTTTCAACATAGTTTACTGTATCAGATATGAATATTTTTACACATTGTTAGCCGTTTCCAGCAAACCCATTAATGCACCATTTGATGTCTCTATCTTTTATGAAAGCAATAGGACTTATCAGCTGTCATTAGATTGAAATTTAGCACCGTGGCTTGTTAAGTTTAGCAAGATCACTGTTTAAACAAATCAACATGTTGACATCTGGTAAAATAACAAATTCGATATACCAAACCTGTTTGTTGATTGCTATCTGTTTTGCACTTAAACAATATGAGTTTTTCTCAGGAAAAATCTTGAGTTTGATTTTAATAAGTAAATATTTACCCTATAACAAAAAAGCTTTTTCACAGGCTGATTCATCAAGTTTAGACCACAACTTTCACTTCTTATAATCCACTTAATATTGGTCATATTTTCCCTAAACTCTGGCTCAGGTGTTTGATTTTAGTGAGTATGTTCACAATTGATAAAAAAAACCCCTGAGTTTTACATGTTGTGCATCCTGGTCCACCTCTATTTTCATATTTTTTAAGATGCTCTGTAGGAGCTCCCATCACTTTAAGACCGGTTCCCTGTGTGGACCTCAATGTGGTCTGATTGGCTGACTTTTCAGCTGGTCAGTTCAATCCCATCTTTAGCCACTTTGCATTCTTTCTGCAGTATATGTCCTGTACTCTGCTGAGCACCCTGAGCACATGGGCTTGAGAACTGATGTAACAGTGGTATGATGTCACAGTGGTTGGTCTATTCGGGGCAGACAGTGGAGGCACCTGTTTCAGGAAGATACTGGCATTGTTGACAGGAAGAGAGGGAGAAGTCACAGTGCTGTGGACTTTGTTCTCTTGCTCAGATAGACACTCTATCATATGGACGAGACATGTAAAGTACACTAACAGGCATAGAAAATATCAGTTTGGAAATTATAGGGCCCATGTCCTACAAAATCAGTTTTGTACATGTATTGTTGTTGAAAGGGTTCGAGGAGCAGAAAAACATGACTGCTTTTTCTAAAAGCTCTGTTCACGTTGAAATATGCTGTACCTCTTTAAAGAAAATGTCCTTTGAACGTTGTTTTTTTCACTTCCTGTGGTTTCTTTTGTGATAGCTATATAGTCTCTGCCTAGATGTGTATTTTCTGCTTGTCACAGGCAGATGCCATGACTGTTTTGAAAGCCTGCTCTGTGGCCTTTAAACCCCTCTTACTCCTTTCTATCAGACATTGGTAGCCAATCAGCACAGAGCTCATCGTGGCCTCCTGTCGCCTCCCCGCCCCCTCAGATCAGAGCATTTCCAAAGGGGAGGGGAAAAGAGCTGCACCTGATCCTTCACAGAGAATTAATTTTTAATTTTTGATTCAACTTAAATTAAATTGAGCTATAGTCACCCAAGATGTGATGTAAACGGTGAAACACAACGGGATATAGGACCTCTAAACCAATTAGGATGAAGCTACTGGAGCTTGGGCATGTCTGTGGATTTGACTCAATTGAGAAGATTTGTGTGTGCATTGTGCTGATAATAATGGTTCACATATCAGCTTCAAATATCAGGAGAAATATTCATATGTGTAAATACAGATACTTGGGTTTGAGCTTTTATTTAACAACACTGATATCATGCTAATTAAAATGTTAAGCACTGAACTGTTAAAATCCTGATGTTCTAATTATAGTAGTTTTTTCGTAATCCAGTCTTTTGTCTAAAATTTGTTTCTTAAAATGTAAACGCATATCCTCATAAACTTCACTCTTTGTCCTAAAAATCAGAATTTATTAATCTTAAATGCCCTTTTTTAAAAAATAGCTGTCTTTTTGTCTTTTTTGAACACCACTGAGAGAAACCATTTCCGTGCTTTTACATCCCAAACATCTCCACCATGCACTTTAGGCAAGTCTATAAATCCGTTCAAACCAGACTGCCTTTGGCTCAGATTTCTCCTCCATCTCCTGTCTTTGTCCAAGGTTTAAGGTTTAAGATAGCTCACAGCTACAGACCATACAGTTCTTATTAAAGCTCTCCAGGTCTTAGGCACAACTCAGAAAGGTGTGCTTTAACATCCTCTTTTTTTGGAAAAAAGAGCAAAAATATTTAAACATAAACTTAAACAGTGAAAGCTCTGTAATCTAGCACTCTACATCGCTACTTGTCTCTGTATCGCAGTGCTTAAGTAGAGCTGAATGTAGTGAAAATGCATGCAATCATGGTGGAGGAATGAATAACAAAGCAGCACTTGGACAGGGATCTAAATTTATTTTGAAAGAGCCTGAGCGTCTGTCTAGAGGCTTTTATGTTGACAAACACCTACACTGTAGTTCTTATGCAGTGGTCCATCCACAGCTGCTTGGCCCTCTCGCCTGCGAGCACATCACGCTCCGTTCTCTTTTTGGTGAACATCTTCATGACTGACTAGACTGTTTCTTGTTTTTTGGAGCTGGTGAAAACAATGAAATGCAAAGAAATGGAGTGGAAATGGTGGCGTGAAAAAAGAGATCTTCCACTTCATTGCACAGCTCGAGGAGGTAACTGAGAGCACAAATCCTTAACGTGGGCCGTCCAAAGTCATGCAGCTTGCACATCGCAGCCAGAGCGCTCAGCTCTCCACATTGTGACATTAATGCCTGTTTAATATGCTTCTGTTTCCCCGAAAAACAGTTGGTGTAAATGATTACTAGATTACTTAATGTAGCGCTGAATCGATGCTCAAACGTGTCCATCCATGCTGTGCAGAGTACACAAACCAGGGGAGCAGAGGGAGACAGTGAGGATGATAGAGCCATGGGGGAAATTATGGGATTATTAGCAAACAGTCTTGTTACTTTTGGCTTCTTACAGGTTTTTGTCAGCGGATGTTTCTTGTTTTTAATAGCTGGCAACAACTGGTCAGGCGAAGTTAAATCTGCTGGCCACATGATTTTATATCATGAAGTAGTGTGTTCACAAATTCCACCATGATGTAATGTTAAGTGAGGTAATGCACTAACAATTACAAGGAGGCCCCTTTTTCTTCTTTCTTCCATCCCAGCTTCAACTTCAAGGCCACAAAGCGCTGCTCCATAATAGTCCATATGCAGAAAATTCATCTGTTTGAAACAAACCACATACAAGGTGGGATCTGACATACTCATAAAGTCCCCTCTGCTTAAACACCTTATGACAATGTTTGATTAATGACGCTGCATTCAGGGCTAAGCAGCAGAGGTAGAGGAGGCACCTGCTCCTCAAAGGCCACCCCTAATCATTCTCATCTGGACTCCCCGCTGACACACTAACCTGCTGTTTCTGACCAGAAGAGATCTGCCTCCCAGATCCTCAAACACTTCTGCGGGCCCGCCGTATTACTTTCCTAAATCAGCCCAGATGTGACGTCCCCACTCTGCCATCCTGTTTTTTTCCCCCTCTGCTTTGCTTCATCTCATTCCCACCTGCTTGCTGACCTATGGACCCCGGGCCCAGACTCTCATTTGGTTTGCCTCTCTCAAAGTAAAGTCCTGCTCTTTGAATTGCACCAATCTTTTTCTCTTTTTTTTTACTTCAGCCTGGAGGGTCTAAAGTGAAGTCTGCAAATGATAGAGAGTGCTGGAATCCGACTTATGTCACATCCTTGAATGCATTTTGTTGTCTCAGTCAGAACCTGCTGGTCCACCCTGTACAGTCAAAAGTCCATGTTGATGGATAACAAATTTTGATGCCTCCTGCTAAGCCAATCTGTTTGGTAGCAATGCTTGTCATAAAAATTTTCACAATAACATAAAGTTAGATCAAAGTGTAAAAACTTATTCTCCTAACACACTCATCCCTCATAAGGCTAACAATGTTTTTGATGCAAGACTTAAAGATACACATTGTACAATTTTGACCTCAGGCACAACTCAGTTTTCAAGAAACCAGGAAGCCATGCAGCACTGTTTGGAATGACAAGTATGACATGGTGAAGAAAAGACTCTGCTAGCATAATAAAGTTCAAAATCCTAACCCTTTTGAGACCCAAATCATTTAACTGCTGTTGTGAGTCAAAGCAGTATGTTAGAATAAGACTCTGTGGCTCTAAAGTGGCAGCTGAAGGCCTCTTCTATTGTAACACAGTGTAACCAATAACACTGTTACCTTATCATCAAGGAAAATGTGCATTTGTTGTCAAAGTCATCCAGAAACAGCATTGT
Source organism: Scarus forsteni (assembly GCA_036419115.1). Taxonomy (NCBI): domain Eukaryota; kingdom Metazoa; phylum Chordata; class Actinopteri; order Labriformes; family Labridae; genus Scarus; species Scarus forsteni. The sequence goes on along the minus strand of JAZDUH010000245.1, from coordinate 8,863,532 downwards.
GAGAAACCAATTAACTATATCAGCTAATTAGGGACAAAATTATCATTTAAAGCGCAAAGCTACAAAAAACTTTTGTCTGCTGCCCACTGTTTGTAACTAGTTTGCATATAGAGTGGTACAGTGATGCTGTTTTGTAGGCCACAGCTTAAGTTAGCATCGCACCGACTCTATTGACTAAAAGTCTATGGTATGTTTCACTGTGCTCTTGGATCACTGCTGATAACAAGGTTTCAAAAAATATATTACAAGTTTTGGTCATCATAATAATAATTTCATGATATATTTAGGCTTTAATGTAATCAGCGAGAGTAAAAATTGTTATAAAGCTATGATGGAACGACAACATGGTGTTTGGACTTGAACACAGTCTTCACACTTCCAATACTTTATTGCACCATGTTGTAATGTCTTGTTTGAGGATTTCCACGCATTTGAGTTCATTCATGGACCTTATTTGGGTATTTATCAAAAAGACCTTATTAAAACACATATACATTCAGCTTTGGAACCCGAGGTGCTAAAATACTAATTAACTATTTTTTGACTAATTTCCACACCACTCTAAAGTATGTGCTTGTGTAGGCAACTTTGGAGAGGCTTAGCTGTTACCTGCTAGTTGAGATGGTTAGAATGTGTTTATGATGAAAAAGAGAATGACTTAATGACATGGTAGCAAATCCAACTACTTCACAGAAGGCTTAAAATTATAACATTACCTGTCCAAAAATAACGTGACAAGCTCAGCATCTGACTTGCAGCTTGTTGTTTCTCAGAGCTCTCTTCAACTTGTAAAAACCTTTCCAGTGTTTAATATGGTCTGTCATCTTGATGGGTCTCTTTTTCCTAGCCTAATCTAACATTTCCTCTTTTGCCTCTAGGCCTCAGCCACTTAGAACACAGGACAGAGATAAGAAAAATCTCTCATCTTCATTAACTGGCTTCTTGTAGCTGAGTGTAACTACAAAGCAGAGTGTTGAGACTTGAGACTGCTTGCTGCCAAACTTATATAGTGCTATAGAAGTGCTAAACTTTTTTTTAAGGTGTAATCATACCATGCAGTTTCTTCAAGCTATCTGAGAATGTGAAGTCTAACGTACTTCTAACTGGCCAAGCACATAGCCGATGCATTGAACCCCCCTCTTTTTATTTTTATTTTTTTTAACCAAAGACAGCAGGCAACATTTGAATGTTGACAAATGCACAACTGGGGTCACAGCTTGATACTTCTCAATGTTGATCCATTTTGGTCTCCAACAGACAAAGAAGTGCTCCTATGAACCCTTGTTAAGTTTAGAAACTTGAAGACTGCTTGGTGGACAATATGAAATACATTTCTCTATGCATTGTTTAGATCCCTGGGGGAAGAAGCAGTTGCAGATTTGTCATTGGTACTTAAAGGTTCAAAAATGGAGGCAGTTCTAAGCACAAGATTAAAATGTGATTGATCTTAAGTTTACAATCAAACTCGGAGATTGTTCACAATTACAAATTTATTAACAGGTCAAGTAAGAATGTATTGCTGGCTTTTGCATTCTCATCTTCTGACAATAAACAAACAAATCCAGCATTATCACACCAAGATCAACTCCAAAGTAGACAGATCAGTAGATACCCCCCCAAAAAATTATGGAAGCCATGTCATTGTCAGATGATGGACACCACTGGTTAGCACTGACTGCCTGAAAGATCTCTGCTTTAATTGGATTGCTTGGCTTCCCCAAGCTGATGGACATGCTTGTCTCTCAGGACCGATGAGCGTCTGTCTCCACTGGATGGGCCCCAGTAAATAATCTCTCTCCCCTAAACGCTTACCGTTAATTGTGTTTTTTTTCTTCCTTCTTGTTGAAATGTGGAAGGGGGGTTGGGGGTAGTTGGATGTGGAGGGGGATAATTAAGACAATGCCTTAGCGCTTCACTTTGGAGTGGGGAGGGGGTCCCACCAGGGCCAAGGCAGGTGCCTCTTACTGGAAGAGACTTACTGACAAGACCTGCCAATCAAGCCTGCAGAGCTCTTCCTGTCTTCCGCTCTTGGGTACTCTATTCCTTTTAGTCCGTTTACTCAAAACACAGTTTTAAAACGTTCTGGATTAAGCACCTGCAGTCTGTCGGAGGGGATCAAGCACTCCCAGGCCCTTCAGTGAGACCACATCCATACTTGTGATGGAATTTTTTCCCTTCGAGTGACTAAATAACTCAAACTTTAGAATAGAATAGAAAGAATAAACCTTTATTCGTCCCACATGGGGAAATTTACAGTGTAAATTAAGATAAATTAAGAAAATATAATGAAATTTAGATAAGGGTAAAGGGAGTTTAACAAAACATAGTCTTGAATCTGTCTCAGAGTTCTTTCCTGAAAAGTTATAAAGTGGTTGTCACAGTACCATAATTCCAAACTTTCATATGGGTATGTTAAAATCAAACAGATGTAGAAGCCTCAGTTTTAAAGGCAACATCCCCTCTGTTTTTTAAGGTAGACCTGAGGACAAGTAGACCTCGGTGGAAGACTGGAGGATTCAGTGACTGATGGCAAAAAATTAAATTCAGGTTTTGGTTAGAAACATGCATTTATAGATACAAGCCTATATTTTCCTTTAATCTGGTTCATATATTAACTTTTGATGATTGGAGTATGTTCACAATTGCTCAAGATAAAAGAAAAGCTTTAAGTTTTTCATTTACTAAGTACCCCAATCCACCTGTATTTTCAGTTCATCAACGCTGTTAAAACTCCTCACTCTTTCGGAACCCTTACCCACCAACTTTTTGTCTTGTGTAAGGACGTTAAACAGGAGAGGCTTCATGCATTTTTAAATTCAATATTTAACGCCATTTAGTGTGTTGAATATGTCTCATCCAAGTGATAGAATTCCTCTATGAACAATCCAAAACATCCACAATATGAAGCCAAGCCCATTACAAAGTGTAGATGTTAGAGTGAATGTAGAATTGTTGACAACATGGCTCCGAGCAGTGCTGAACAGACAGGTACAACAGAGTTGACCTGTTAACCAATTAAAAGCAACGAAAAAACATTTTGAATGGGCCCTGTGTGTAAGGGAGCCTTAAAGGGTCTAGAGCTCTAACAGTGTCCCTCAAAGAGGGTATGACACCATCAAGAGCACTTACTATGAAATCTAGGTTTTTTAACATAAGTGATCATGAACACACCCTTTCAGTCAACAAAATTAATATACTATATTGATGAGTTAAAGCAACTTATGACCTCTTCAATTGTAAAATACAATAATATAAATTTTACAGATCCCCTTATTACTTTGGTTTAAGTAGACAAAATATATTGTCTTCAAGCAATGACAACAATGTGAGGACTTTTTGGCTTAAACATGAACAAGATGCTGACCAAAACTTTACAAACCAGAAAGGGTAAAAAAAAAAAAAAAAGGTCTAAAATGTGGCTTAAACTGATACCCATCGTCATCTAAGGACAAAGAGTGAATGTCAAATAGTTGCCAGAATTAGCACTATATTGCTTTTACTCTCAGTACATTTGCTCACAGAGAGGTTAGCCAAGGCTTTAGCCTCAAATAAACTCCCCTGACATCTGCATTACAATCAGTCCATAAATAAAATTTGAAATACACAGAGAAGGACTAATTTTTGTTATTCTTATACCTGATCTGGAGGGCATTGTCAAACCAAGCAGCACCATTTAGGCAGAACATATAGTATAATAACATAATTAAGGCAAATATGTAATGTTGGTGGATAAAGGATGTGCTGTAACTCTTTAAACCAGCTCCTCATCTAGCAGACAGGCTGGAGAGAGGTGCCAACAGCTATTCACAACAGAGTGGGAAAGCAGGTCAGGGAGTCACGGCCACTAAGAGCCGCTGTGCTATAGAGTGCCACTGACAGGCTCGCACAAGGCCGGGGCCTCATCTGGCTGCAATGCCAAAATTAAGGCTCTGAATATGGTCTACTGTGGAGATATAGAAAAGATATCCTTCTACAGGAAAAGAATAACTGTGTGCTTTATTTGCACATTTTCAAAGATGGATAAATGTTGAACAGGAGAGGAGAGCAACCACAAGTTGAAAAGAAATGTTTGACATGGACGTTTCTTCTATTTTTGTCATGTAACATGTTTTTCTATTTGTATTTTTTTTTTTGAAAAATGGGCCGCCTCTCGCTGTGTGCTAAATGTGATATGGGAGTTAAGTGAAGAGGAGAGTGGGTCTGAATTCCCCGGCAACCGTATAGCCACTCGTCACATGCAGACAGGAAATGGACAGCCACTTTGGGGAAATTCAATTCACTTGTCGTACACTGTGAAAAAGATTGAATCATGTAGGCATTTGAGGTGATTTAATGGTGTTAACATGCGCACAGCGGAGCTCCATGACTTAAGCTGCACAGGCTCTGGATTATTGAGTTCAGTGTAAAATCAGTCACTTCTCCTCCAGAGTCCATTTGACTGGGAGAAATGGATGGACATTAGCAGGAATTTTGAAAGTGATCCAGTTTTTTCTGAGGGGATAAACTAGTGATGGATTTTTCCTTGGGTGCTGCTTTAACAGTTGTTGAATTTCACTAAAACTCACTTTTCCTTTGTCTTCCACAAGATGCATTTGGGTATTGTCAACTCTGAACTTTTTTTCTACGCCATCTTAAAGTTCTGAAATGCTGAAATGGAGTGTTTGAATGACATTTGCAGCAGGGGGCTGGTTGGATTGAGGCTGTTTTTGTCTTTCTTTGATGGGAGGGGGCTGAAGGGTTAGGGTGCATTGGAGAGTTTGGCAGATGAACATCAGAGTTTTTTCCATATGAATGTCAAAGAAATTTAATCTTTATGAAAAACAGCATGGCAAATCAAAACTCTGGGGGTTGGACTCTCTGGAAAGCATTCAAAGGCAGTATTTTAACTTTAAGTACGCACAAGTCTTTGCCATAGCAGAAACTGGTCACACTTGATAAAAGAAGGACATAAAAGTAAGGGTGGGGCAATAAATCACAAATTTAGTATTAGCTTTTGCAAAAACCCATAGCAACAATCTAAATAGATCACAATATGACAGACAAAATAATAATTTGTTATTAGACTATGCTTTCTCACTTAAATGATCATTTCACTCATTCTGATAACATTTGTACCAGGCTTAGCAATGTTTTGTTTCTACTTTGTTTAGTGATGGGCAGCAACGAAATGATAAATAGTATTGTTAGTAGCTTGATTACATTATTCAGTGGCTTAGTTATCGGGCTGATGAATCATATAGCTTATCAGTTTTCTTTGTTTTTATTGATCAGGTAGTGCAGCAGTTTCTAAACAAGTTGCATGTTTCCCTCTGTCACAGTTCAAAACACTTTAAGGATGGTTGAATGATGTGAGCAAACGTGTGGCAACCCTATCCAATCCTTTACATCCTGTGTTTGTACTGCAGCAATGAGCCAAACACAGGGAACAGTGAGCAGGGACATTTTACAAGTTGATGTCCATCACTGACTAAGTAAACCCCAAGACTTGACTTGGCAACCTGACATTTGTGTGAAATAGAGCTCTGACAGCAGGGAGATGCAGCCACAATGTAACACACACATGAGCCTGGTAAAAAAGTCATAGCAATCTTAAACCAGACTTGGTTTGCATGTCAGCCCCTGGAATCCAGTGTGAACTCCCTGTGAGACTGCCTTTTTAACTTATTCACAGAAATACTTTTATTCTCCTATTGTGGATAAAACAAAGAGACATAAGTTAGGACACTTTGTACCCTCCAAAAAAATCTGTGGGGAGACACCTACAGGTGCCCTGCAGAGCAAAATGATGACCTTTATGAAGTCTAAATGATGGAGCTGCTAATGCAGACATTTTCTCTAAAAATGGATTTCTACACAGAAAATGATACAGACATTTATCTGGGAAGTTATCTTGAAAATCACATTTCCATCATGGGGGCAATATATATCGTAATATTTTTTCACATCTTGTTCAGCACAAATGTTTCTGCAGTCAGATGAAACCCGGTCTTGTGATCAGAGTAATCGTTTTTCTAGTTTTTGTCTTTTTAAAAAAACTTTAAAAAAAACACAGAACAGGGCAGATCATCTTTATAACTGAGATGCCAGACATATAACATTATGAATATTTTGAAGGAATAAAATATGAAAAGATAAATGAAATAAAGATGAGTTGTTGTCGATTGTAACTATCCATGTTTTTGAGTGTTTCTATTTATCATATTTAAGTCTTTTGAAGTCCAGCATTTACAACATAATAAGGAAACATATTTTTCAAAAACTAATAATCCAGTATGAAAATAAAAATGTCACCCCTGATAATAATGACTAGATGTTGCACTTAAAGTGGTAAAAGATGCTTATTATTTTGGATTTACAGGAAACATTTACCAAACAGATATAGCTTAAGCATATTTGGATTATTTCATTTTGTTTGATTATTAAACTTCACATAATAATCATATCTAAAAGAGTGTAATGCAATACGTGTTCCAAACCTAATACTTAAATTTGACTTTGAGTTGAAAATGACTAAATTATGATTTTAAGACTCTAAAGATTTTTAAAAGCCTCGTTATGACATGAAAATATGTATTACCAAAAAACAAATAATAATGTTTTAACATATTTGTCCTACCCTCACATTAATGTTATTATAGATGTTAAGTTTAGTGTTTAAGCTGCTGTGTTTGCTCTAAAGCAAGAAAGACCAAAATCAGTGAATGATGTCATCCCTGACTTTGACGTTCTTTATGGACATAATGCATATCCTGTTTTCTCCTGCCAACCTCTCTCCATTAACTGTTGTTATGTATCTGAGCTGGAAAAAATATGGCTGAAGCTTCTTTGGCTTTAAGTGGAGTTGATTAATTGAGTTCATGCAGCTTCTCTCCTGCCACTTTCACGTATTTGACTAAACCGAGTCACAGAAACAGATTTACCTTGGTCCAGCTGATCAGGTCTTCCAGAGAACTGTATCATCTATATGTTTGTTTTTTAACACATCAGGCCTGTAGATTATAAAAGAAATATTATTTCTGGAGGGGCAGCAGACAGGGATTTCCCCTTTAGCTCCATCCAGAAATGATCAAACACTCACTAATAAAACAAATACAATAAAATTAGCAACCAAATCAGAGAGTCACAGGCTCACTCTTGAAGTTATCCCTCAGTATAACGCTGGACAGATGAATTATTGTCCTTTAATATACAATGAATTGTATTAGGATAGCTCTTCATGTTATGATAGGATCTGCAGCAAATACATATTTACAACCTTCATGTGAAGCCCTCACCATACAAAATATCCTAAAGTATCTATGTGTGTCACCCACCCTATCACAGAGCCCAGGGGACAGTCCAGGACTGAACTGGCCCTCCTGACTGGGTTGTTTTGTCTTTGTCTGTCCCTCTGTGCTCGCTCTTTGTCAGCAGACCACTGCATAGAAAAATACAGAATTGACCACAGTGTCAAAATCCAAAGGACAGTCCCGCATGCACCCAAGGACCTCAACCCTCTTAGCTTCAGCCCCTCTTGTACAGGAAGCTATTTTATTTAAACTTTAAAATGTAGAAATTATGACAAAAAGTAACACATGCTTACAAAAATGAATAAAAACAAGTTTTAACCATCAAAGAGTTTGATAAAAATTATCTATGTGGGACCCCCCAAACACAAGACAAAAGAGATGAAATGATTTAATAAAATTTGTCACTGTCTACTTTTATTTAATTAATTTTATTTAGGGGGAAATCATTTACATGTTCATATATCCATGTCGATATAACATTGAGTTAATCACACAAAAAGTAAAATAAATTAGTTCAGATGTTCAGATATTAACATTTTTGTGGAAATTCTATCCTTAAATATGAGGTTTTGAGAATTTTTGCATTTTAAGTTTCACTTGAGAGTAAGAGGTCTCCAAAAAGGCGGATTTTACACCAACAGATTAATAAATTTGTGTGATGAAGTATTACTTAAAGATTAATGTCAAAAATGTATTTATATGACAAAATTGTAATGGGAAAAAAACAGTTTCACTTACTTCTATACATAGCTTTTTTTATATATTTATTTGACTAAAATCCTTTTTTGAAACATTTGTTTTTGTGAACCACACATTTTTGATTGAGTCCCACGACGATTCCAAAAACTAAAACTTCTTTAACTTTTGGTAACACTTTGGAAATCTCAATGTTTTTAATGTTTCACTCTGTCATTACAGCAAACAATTGCTAATTTATAAATATTGTTCAGAATCCTTAACACATGATTATTTGGCATTGATCTTAATTTTTTAAGTGTCCTAAATAACAAAGAAAAGTGGGCGAAAGACATCAAGTTTTACATTTTATATAGTGTGTATCCATAATGTCATAAGCCTCCCACATAATTTCTCCCAAGGACAAACTTATTGTAGCTGTATGCGAGTGGCCAGCAGGCTTGACCTTGAGTTTTACTTTGTGCACTTTTAATATACAGCTTTAGCAAAAAGAGGGGAATGAAGTCATTCAGCTAAAGTTTGTTGAACATTCACAGTTTTGTCCTCCTCACTAGCGCAGACATGAACACGGTCCGCTTTCTAAAGACTTCCTCATCAGCTGCACGGAGCGTGGGAGTTCTCGTATCTGGAAACAAGCTTTGGCTGACTTTTTTTCAGACTACAACAACATCCTCCTCCCCTGCGCTCCGTGCACATGTCCTCTCACTCGGTGCATTATAACCCTGATGAGCTGACCACATCCTTGGAACACTTCACAAGATAAATAATTGAACTCTCAATAGCCCTTGATGGACAAAAATTGCTCCTCCAGCTGCCACTTCTTCTTTTGCTTTGTTCTCAAGAGCAACAACAACAAATGGGCCTTTGCCGAATCCCACAGTAAGAAAACACATTTCACAATGATAACACATAAGAGCCGAGGGTTACATTACTCTCCTGCTCAGATGATTTGTGCCATTAGAGGTAGCCTATGTGTTGTACAAATAGTCATAAAGAAGCCTTCAAAAGAGCTATGTGATCTTAAAAGACTGTTTTATCCCGGCACATGACTGATGTCACTATCATCAGTTATCTGTTAGCAGCTAACTTGTCTTCTCAGCAATCAGCAGAGAAGCACACAAAGGTTCCAGAGCACAGAAGCACACTTTAGACAATAGGTGGCAGTGTGCTACCACAGAATGCAGACGGCAGGACGTGGAAGTTTGTCTGAATGCAGTGTTGGCAGAGGAAGGCTTGAGGCTGTTCTGCAGATTTAATTAGACAGAAACAGATACTCACATGTTCATTTCTCAGCTGCCTCCCATCCATTTCTTTACAGTCTGCTGGGGAAAAACGCTTTATGGTCCAATTGTAACTTTAACTGTGAGCACAGACAGAGGCACACATTCATAGTGAAAAGCCAAAGTGTTAGGACCTTGTTTCACACCTCCTGGAGGCAACCATTACAGCAGGTAGAGCTGTCAGAATCGCAGGCCAACTGTTAAGATACACAAAAGAGAGGCCACAAGACTTTTTACATGGACAGAAGAAAGAAATGTTTTTAGAAAGTCTGGAGGTATTGTCCTGGATGAAGACCACACCCAGCAGACAATGATCAGAGAAAGATTTTTGTTCGCAAAGGCCAGGGACTCGAGTTACCATGAAGTAAGGCTGCATGATCATTGCAAAAATCATAATCCTGACTTTTTAAATTAAACAGATCTGATATTGAATACAATTACACACTCATTTTTTAACACTTTTAAAGCTCTAAACACTGGACAATAAAAAACAAGCAATAAAACAGAATATCAGTGGAATGTAAACGAGTACAAAAAACAGTATCTAAAATTAACAAATCTGTAAAATGAAATAATCTGGGTGTCCTAATTATCATTTAATCCCAATTGTCTTTTATTAAGAACATGGGGAGTCATAATCTTAATTGAGATGGAAACTCAATAACTTTTCCAGCACTTCTAAAAGGGCCATATTAATTATACAGTTTCTGCTTGAGGGCCTTTTTAAAATATTTACAGGACACTCTCAACTTTACATTTCTATTTTATGTAGGAGGAAAAAAATTGAATTTAATAAATTTAATGTAGCATTTTAATGTTATTAACGAAATGGAAAGTTAACTGAAGGTGCTCCAAGAGCATAAACTTACACCAAGGCATTCCAACACTGCTGGACAAGTTGTTGTTAAAAATGTTGAACTGCTAACAAATCCTGGGAAAAAACCTGGGTCCACATCCAGATTTGGATAACACCAAAATCTAATCACTTCTCCCTTGTGCCATGACCAACATTCCCTTCAAATGTCATCAAACAGTTGCTGAGTTATAAATGAAAATGTGGAAAGTTGCCCTGTCTCGCAATGTTATCAAATCCTTTTTAACATTCTGGATCCAAGTCCACCAGCAAAATCAAAGTACTTTTTCCTTGTGCAATGACTGACATTTCCTAATAATTTTATAAAAAATCTTCTCATAGCTTTTAGAATGATCATGCTAATACTCAAACAAACAACACTGAAAAAATGTATCTTCTTTGGCATTGTACAATATTATTATTTTCATTCAGTATTTTTTAAAAGGATGTAATCAACTTGCAGCAAACAGGGCAGCCAATGGTTACTGAATGTATTAACCCTTTCATTAAAACAGATCTAGAAAAATGATAGCTATTTGCATCCAGTACCTTATGTATCACTACATTTTGGACTGTTGAGTCTTTATTAAAGATGCCATGACAGTAGACCTCAAAAAGTGGGGATTGATAATGTGAGATTACCATGCAGGAAGTAGGTCCCAGGCCAGTTTTGAACTCAAACCATCTACAATGAGGACATCAGCTTTGGTACATGGTGTGTGCAGAGACCACCTCCTTCAAATCCACTCAGTTTTAAGCATTTTACATTGAACACTTCGAGCAGTGCACCTGAGACTTCTGTGTTGTTAAATGTTACATGACAAATGTTACTGTATGTACCTGTCATATAAACAAGTAGGGAAATATTTAAAGACAAAGCAAATGTAGTTATTAAATGTTATTGAAGATTTAAAGGAAAAAGATAAACTCTAAGGCACTCTCTTTATACTATTGAAATGCCTTCATTTTAATGGCATTGTCATGCAGACCTTGTGAATCCCATTGTAGACAGTATCTCAAACAGTCTTTTGAGACTAGGGAGCACTCTTGTCCTTTTTTCTTTTGAATGATTTAAGATGCCTTTACATTTTTAGACAATATTTTTATAAGTATGATAGATTTTGGCTTACAAGACACACCATCAGATTAAAGAGGTAAGGAAAACAAAGTAGATAACTGACAATGCTAATGCTAACAAGATAAATTAGCCTGGAGTTTCCTAACAGTTTTAGCTACAAGAGTGGCCATTTTATAAAGATGTTTATTTAGTTGGTTAAATTAGTCCCCTATAGTACTCTTCACATACCTTCATCTCTACAACAAGTTACTTTCTGAGGGGCTGCATTAGAACAGAAGGGAGTGGACCAAAGCCCATCCCCGGTGTTGACATGCTTACACGGGGGTAGAAATTAGCTAACTTTTGGTAAACTTGAAATTTTGGGGGGGTAATTTTCTTTTTAAAAATCAAAACTTTTGCTTGGGTTTTCTTTGCTTCATTAAACTTTGCTACATTTTAGTAAGCAATTGAGCACTAAGTAAGGGGACTTAAAGAGGCTATGAGGAGTTTCTAAGTAATTACAAAAAAGTCTCACTTTCAGATATATGCCCGTTTGAAATACACACTTTAAGATGAGTTTTATAGCATCAAAATAGGTTATCTATAAATGATGTTCTTTAGCTTCGCGGTCGGGTCGGACAGCCGGCTACAAAACTACGATAACAAGTTTTCCAAAAATTGCTTGCTGTCACACATCAACAACTACCGCTACGTAACTAGAAAGAGATACATTACCTCGTCGCTTTGCATCCTGTAAGTTGTTGAAAAAAGAAGTCATAAAGCAATGCAGAGTTCTGAGGAAGGTCCGAGCTGCATTTATTAGCATCACAACAAACGCACGCTTTGGCTTGGGTCACGTCTTTTGGTGTGTTCCAGGTGTAGTCAGAAGTAGGGATTTCTGAGTTCTGAGTAGGAAACTGCAACTGAAATGTTCCCAAAGTCGGAATTTCCTACTGGGAACTCGGTGAAACCTCGCCACCCCGGAGTTGACAATCGAAGATGGATGCCCCCAGTGTGAACAGTTATTTAGCTCCTGTAATAATCATTTTATTTGCACTTCTGACTGGGGTGTGTTGCTCTAGATCAGCTGTATACATCGTATTGTTAGACTTATATTTACAAAAATGCTGCCATAGTGATAATCACATTCTTCATGTGATATTTGTGAACAACAACGCAGGTATGCTAACAACAGCTAACAACAGCCTGGTAGATTGGCATGTTTTTTTCCGACTTCAACTGGAACGCCGATAAGTTGAAGATGATGTCACTCCCAGTTCTGAGGTTACTGGAACGCAGCGTTACGACAGTTGCCGCGCGTGCTCATAGGTAGCAAGAGTCTTTATGTCTTCGGAGATAGATTCCCGTCATAGCACCTTTTAAATACAAAAGCTAAAGCGGTCCAAATCAGCTATTGTTGTTGGAATATCAGAAATTCAACTCTGACTTCAATGTAAAGTTTTATCTTATCATATGATACATCAAACTCTTCAAATATTAAACAATACTTGCTCGGTACTCAATCCCTGATGAATCAGACACTAGATGCCATTAAGGGTTGGTTACACTTGGAAATGACATTCTGTTTACAATGTGAGGGAGTCGGTTATAGCTATTCAATATTAAGCAGGGCAAATATTTTTCTGTCTTATGTTCTCAATGTAAATTTAGTCGTAGACAGTATGTTTATGAAACAATGGCTCACTGAGTGCACAAAACTAATTTACACTGATATCTTTAATATCTAATCTCATCCTTCAGGACATACTGCTACTGTGGGAATGTATCTCCTCTTGTGGATCAAGTGTTGAAACACTATTATAAACCAGAACAAACAACGTTATCACCCTACACACTCAAGCTGTCGTTCTCTGTGCACAACTCTGAAAACTGTCATTAAAATACTCGGGGCTCTGAATACATTTAGATGAAATACACAATGTAGTACTTCATCGAGTGCGATTTTTAAAACTTGATTAAAATGCTCAGTATCTGTGTTTAAATGTTTGTGCACTGCTTGGAAATATGCATTTAATTTACACCAGATGAGAGACATTTTTGTGTTATTAAGAAATGTAGTTTGTCCGTTCATCTGTTTTTCCGTTGGCAAGATAACTCAAAAAGTTACAAATAATTTTGGAGGAATTTTCAGTGAGTGTTGGTCATGACACAAGAGGATGTGAAAAGTGCTTGGTGGTGATCTGAATCCTGATGCAGTTCCAGGATTTGTTTAAATGATTAGGTAACATTGACAGATAGGGCTGTTTTCTACATGTTTGCTTATGTTTAAAAAGGTATGGACAGATTGTGATGACAATTTCAGAAAATGCTGCTTATGTCACAAGGAAGAAGTGTTTTTATTTTGGTGGTAATCTAGCTAACCTTTTTTTTACATTGCAAGATAGGACATTTTTCCACATTTCTGTTAATAATTCACTGATGTTGGGAATGCCTTAGTGGAGGTTTGTGCTGTCCGAGCACCCCTAGCTTACCTTTTGTCTTCATCTTTTTTATGTTGAATTGTGGGGGTGCATGATGCTGGATTTTTGTAGATATTCTGAAAGCCTCCACTAGACTAAAACTGGCATTGCTGTTTCATGGAAATAGACTTCTGTGTTGGAACCGACTTTTCAGCAAAAGAGACAGAAGTACCTTGTTATGCATGAATAACAGAAATTAGAATATCCAAAAGCGGAGTCATGAAGAAGTAGACCATTACGGAACATTTGTGCATTCTGCCAAAATTACTGCCTATGTATGGGATGTCTAGTTTGTTCTGATAAAATAGTGGATGTAAATAATAGCAAAAATACTCATATCATCCAATAATTATAATCAACTTTTTAGTCAGTTATCTGTACATTTCTACTTAATTGTGCTAGGATAACTGAAAAAGTGCTAAAATGTTTCTCACACATACCAAATGAGTTCTGCTGTCATCAAGCTCAAGTTTTGCTCCATGTGAAAGCAGGGTGTGCTAACATAGGCTACATGATAATTATCAGCAGCTAACCAAATTATTGAAAAGCACATAATTACATGATAAGAAAATGCTGCAGAGTTAGTGGCATTCAGGAAGCCACAAGAACAATATTTAGACCTCTAGGTGGTTATAAAAGTATCTCTGACCAAGGCTAACCTTCACGTCCTTATAAAAAGCAAGGTGTCACTACATGCAAATGAGAAGAAGCACTGGTAAGGGACTGTTAATGAACCCCATTGAACTTGGTGCGGCGGGCTCTCCGTCAGATAGGTGCTCCATAAATAGTCGTCTTGGCTTGGAGCCAGAGGGAGAGGCCAAGGAAGAGCTAGCAGCAATAGGATAGGGCCTTTATTGTGTTATGACAGACAGAGGGGACGATCAGACAGGATAGAGATATGGGCTTTCCTTTCCAGATTAATTAAAGAAAGGATCAATTAACAGTGATGAAAACCATGGCGGCACACTGACTAGCTGATAGGCCAATCAAGCCTTGAAATGCAGAGTAGTTGGCATGTTTTATCTCTCCAAACTTAATTGCAATTTTCCAGAGGGAATGACGTGATCAAAATGGCGGGGGTGAAATTAGCTGCACATGAAGAAAGTATTTATTTGATGCATTTGTAATTTGAATCCGTACTGTATTCATATAGACTTTTTTTCTCTCTTTTATTATTAATTTCACAATTTATTCTATCGCTGCTCACCTTTTGTCATGCTAATTGTGAACATGGCTCCTCTGTTTAACATCAGTTTTTGCTGAGTAGCAAAATGCCCCGACCGAGGACAATTTGTCCCACTCTGCCCAATCATGCCAGATGCATGTGGCTCTACAATATGGAGCGTTCAGGAAGTCATTTGCATACAAGGACATCATTTTATACCTCCTCGCTGCTACTGCTGCATTTGTGTGGATAATGACCTTCCAACGAAAGGGAAGAGCAGAGATTTGACTTGGGGGTAAAATTAGGACTGTGTGTGTGAGGGATTACATGAGGGGAAACATGAACAAAAGGAATTTGGGGAGGAAGTTTACTATTAGAGTTTGAGTTTAGATAAGTGATGCAGTAATGACGTCAGTCCCCTAAAAGAGAGGTTATACTGAGGGTGTCTGGTGTCATCCCAACCCCCACAAACAGCTAGAATTTTAGCAGAAAAGAAATAAATTTTAGGTCCATATACAAACAGGCTTGTGCTTTACAAAATATCTCTACAGCCATGTAAAAGTTGTAAAATAGTGCAACAAATTCAAGTAGCACTGGTGGTCTTAAGACTGTTACCACATGCTTGTTTTTAATAATTTATCCAGTTATTATAACAATATTAGCTGAGATTAAACACACACACACACACACTGCTCATTACCTTGGGAACACAGCCCACCAAAAGCTCATTTCCTGTGGAGGAAGACTGCCTAACCCCGATTGACCCTCAGATATTCCCATTACCATGGGCCAATGTTTAAGGGAGAGCTTATTGAGCTACCTCAGCTGGAACACCCTCCACTGATTTATGGGACTCCTTTGCTTTTTAATGATTATATGTTTATTTTTTTTTACCCCAACAAATCATATCAAGAACTAGGAAACAGGAAATGTTATTCAAATGTTCCAAAAAGAAAAAAAAAATCAAAGACGTGTTGAGAGGGTGTGTTTGTTTAGAAATATAAAAATCCAGTAATGGAAATAAATGAAAGGAGACTTATTTAAAAAATTCCCTGAGGGGATGCGGGTGTCCTGAAAAGGAAATTTTAAAGTTAATTTTGTCTTACATTCTGTTTTTTTGTGGAAGTGTTTTTTGTGTGCAAAAAGTGCCTAAAATGGCACATTTCCATTTACAGTTTTGAGCAGTTGAGGGTCCTGTGAGGAAATTAAAATGTATGATGATTTTGGTCTCTTTGGAGACAACTTTTATTGCCTGACAAGAATTCATGATGATACATGAGCTCAGTCATAGGCTGACTGGTCTACACTGTGGCGCTCGCCACCCAAAAAGCTCCCGCCAGACCCTACCCAAACCTGCCCTGACTCATCCCCCATGTTAAATCCATGTGGCTGATCCAAAGCCAACATTTTCAATGTTTCAGCTTCATCAAGGTTTGTTCGTGCAGTTTCCTAGTTGTTTAATAACCCAGTCAGATGAGACCTGAACAGAAGCATCACAGAGGCATCTGTTAAAACAAAACAAACAAATACAACAAATTGACAATTTACTTCTCACTTTACTCCAGCACTGAGGCAGGAATTCTCTGAATAAAATTTGCCTGAATACATTATTTATGATTATCACCATAGCTTCCCCATGAGTCTAAAAAAAAGCAGGAAAAGCAGGAATGGGCCGGGCTGTGTTGACCCGGGTACACGGGGAGGAATTCCTGACACAACGGCCACGGACTGAGGACTGGGTGGAGCTGGGCTCTAATAAAGTCTAAATTATGTGAGAGCATCAGCGTCCCACTTCTCCCCTTTAATTGGTTCATGTATATTTTCTGAAAAAAAGGAGTATTCACAGGGGGCCTATCCCTGAGCCTGAGGCCAGGTTAAGTTTAAGTCGCTAGCAAATCACAGGGCTAACATAAGGAGACAAAAGAGAAGAAAACACTTAAACCAGTGGCCAATTTAGAGTTACAGTGTGCTTGGAGAAAACCCAAGCATCCATGAGGGGAGCCAACAAAGCCCTCATCTATAAAAAACCAACAGTGCTGCTTTTTTATGAACTGTTTACCTATTAAGCTAACCATTCATTTTTGGAAGAAGCTTTGACAGCAGCATATCACTAAAAAAAGAGACGAAGATGGGAAAATAGAAGAGATGGAACAGTGGCAAACAATTGTCTGGCAACTTTAAAGAAATGTAACAAAAAAACCTGACCCTACATGGTATACTTGCTTTAAACATATTCCTGTTCGAGTCTCTGAAAGTTTTAAGCCGCACTTTGGGCGATTCCACCAAAGAGTGAAATTTCTGTCCCCAGCATATTATTGTATATTAAATGTATAAACACAAGTAATAGTATATTACAAATTATATTTTTATTATTATACTAAACACCATACACATTGATATTTGTAGAAATTACATATATATATATATATATATATATATATATATATATATATTTTTTTTTTTAATATTTTAAAATGGCATCC
Organism: Scarus forsteni; assembly: GCA_036419115.1. Lineage (NCBI taxonomy): Eukaryota > Metazoa > Chordata > Actinopteri > Labriformes > Labridae > Scarus > Scarus forsteni. The sequence continues at coordinate 8,846,229 of JAZDUH010000245.1, read as the reverse complement.
AAAACACTTACAGCATTTCTTGTCTGTCCCCACAGCCAAACACTACACTTTACTACAATGCATCATGAACAAAATCCTTCCAAAGCAAATTTTCTTTTATATTTAAGTGTGACTTCATATTCTATCTACACTTTTAAAACAAAAGTTTTACAAAAAAGTCATATTTTGGTTAAAATTCACACTGTAGTGCTGTCCCCAGGTTTTCACTCATTGCTGTTACTCAAACACATTCACCCCTTTAAAATTTTGGAACATTCCACCAGTGACATGTTCTGCAGTAAGTGACATCATTTAGGTCTTCTGCAAGTCAAAAGTAAGTTATCTCTTTTATTTTTCCTTAAATTGAATGATATATTAGCTGTTTTAGAGATGGTCAATCTAAAAACCTGATACCTAAGTTATCTCTAAGACAACAGTTGTTGATATCAAAAGTAAAATATTCAGTTAAATCTTAAGAATTTGCTCCATGTGCTCAAGCTACTAGCATAGATGCTAAATGGCTAGATTTCACACAATTGCTAATTTTATACTAAAAACTCATTGCTGTTACCCTCATTGCTGTTACTCAAATAAAGAGTAACAGCAAGTAAAGTCATTTTTTGTCAGAAATATTAGTATTTTCATCGTGTAACCAACCATTTCTTCTAAATTAACTCTTTTTTCTAAGGGAAAACATTGTATGTGGTTGATATTCTTCTTATTATTATACTTATTCATGGTTTTAAAATGGCACTTGAGTTTTGGTAACAGCAGAGAAAAAACTGCAATGATAATAAACTGTCCAAAGTTGCAATAAATTAAATAAAGTAGCCTGAGATTGACCAGTACTCATTTTGAATGAGTAAATGTGTGTATTACTAAATTCTATATTAAAATGGAATGATAAATGCAGTTTAATTTTGAAGAGTAACAACAAGCAAATTGCTCTTTTAGCGGAATGACCCTTTTGCTAAATAGACTTTGTCAATCCCAAACATGAGGCCCCCTCCCATTGTTTTTTGCTCCACCTTTTCAAACTTGTGTGCTGAAAAAGTTACGTATGAAAAGTGTCCCCTCTTGATGTCATTTGGAGAAAAGTCACCTTCCCCAAATGGGAGACACTCCTTAAACCTGGTGTTTGCTCAGCCCACAGTAAAGCCACAGTAAACATTAGAACACAGAAGAGGTAAGCTCAAGAGACATTCACTTCTTGGTAGAGGCATGATTAGACACTGCTGAGGATGATTTGAATAAAGCAGCCTGCTCTGAGCACAGATGAAGCAGAGGGGTTTATAGGCATGCAAAAAGTCAATATATGAGTGATATTTTTGGACAAGAAACTTAAAAATGTTGTTTTCCTTATTATACCTCTTTGAAAAAGCAACAGAATGTCATGATAAAAAGTTACTTGAGGAACAAGAGAGATAACAAGATGATAAAAGAGGAACATGAATTGATATCAGCTAAAATGAGTTTGGAAATTTTAGCGTACTTGATTTTACAGGAGTTTCATTCAATCTGTCTTTAAAAGTCACTTAGGTTCAATAGCTTATGTCCACCTCTATTCTTAGTTGTCTTTAGCGGCGCTGAAAAGGTCTACACTGTGGGAAAAGCAACTTGTGCTTTTTTCCTGCTTATGTACGACCACCACATACAACAACAGTCCTGAGATCTCTGCATGTCAGTTACAGCTGGATTGAGGAGAAGCTTAAGTGAGCCTGTCATGGTAATTATGGCTGATAGTTGAGGCCTATCAGCTCCTCGGTGGGCTCACTCTCTGCCAGTCTGATCCATCCTGAACGTAAAGAGTCTCCTGTGAGCTCGCCGGGGGAAATTGAAAAGATGCACTTATCTACCTAATGGCAAAAGGCGAGCCAAATCACATGCATTTTATGGCCAGGATTGGAATAACTGTATTTGAGGTATGGTATCAGTGTGTGCCCTGTGGCTGTGTTTGATTATCCGTCAGGCTGTGTCACAGTGTGAGTGAACACTGTGTTACCCAGCTGACTGGTTAAAGCAAATGCAATGTCACAGGATTGTCATTCATTTTATAATTTGCTTACTGACAAGCCCGTCAGTCTTTGACAGAAAAGTGACTGAAATGCAAGAGCCAACATCTCACAGCACCCATAGGAGAGGATATGGCTGTTTTTTCACATGTCTGCATGTCTGGTGACAGCTTTCAGAACTAAATGATTCCCTCTAAACTGAAAACATTGCAAATGAATGATTTTTTTCAGTGCTGATTGACAGATTTGCATCCAGATTTTTATACGCTATTCCATGCAAATGCTATATGTAGTTGGACACTGTTTTTTAATCCATGGAGATGGTATTGTTGCAAATTATTCTAAGTGTTTAAGTTACTCAAATGAGACAGTGGGACTGTATGAAACCAGAGTAAGCCAGTGAGTATAATGTGTTTGTGCAAGGACATCACTGGTAAATCAGAGGCGTTTTACAGTCATTTATCTGAAAATGGCAACATAATGTAATAACATTTGGGAAGCAACTGTTTTGATTGGGATGGGATAGTCTGCCGAGCTGGAGTTACATGCTGAAAAAACAGTATTAGTGTCCATCATTTGAGGTAACTAACAGGGTTTCAGTTTCAAGGGTTTTGGGGGAAATCAAATTAGTCTGCCAGACATCCAATTTGTGTTTTGGTTTAGTCAAATGTAGACGCTGCATAATATGCTGCAGGCCACAAGACAAAGAGGAAAGTGCCTCATTTGCGTTACATAACACAAAAATGTGCGGCCATTGATGTGAAATGGAAACTTTTATTTTGCCATGCACTGAAACGACCTCCACTTGATGCGCCAAAGACCTTGTAATCAAAAGGTTCAGCAAGCTGCTCTGTAAATCCAATGTGAATAATACATTTCCATTAAAAAGCCTCATTAAAATAATTGTTGGTCAATAAACTAGCGAGAGTAGGAGTCTGCCTCAGAACAGGCGTCTGGATTGTCAAGCTTCTGCGGTGAGCACACAGTTCCTCTGCAGCTAAATCATATCAGATGGACTATTGACAGCTTCCTGTCAATAGCTGAGCCCTCGGAGGGTTAGCTATTTGCACATTGACTGATTGACTGTTTCTTAATAGACACATAATTGGTGACAAAGACCTTCCAATGAAGTGTCATTTGCCAGAGCATTTGTGATAATTCACAGCCTGTCCCATTTTCTGTTGGACACAGTCCCAAAGTAGTGCTGTGATGAGACGCATGAACCACCACACTGTGTCACACAGGCTGGAGAACATGTGATGTGTTTTTTTTTTTTTTAGCACAGAGGAATGGCTGTTCACAATGAGCACAAGACAAACAAAGCAGATAGCTGGTACAAAATCCATAGATGGAAACATGGAGGATGCAATATGGAGCATCTCAAACTTTGACCTGCCATAACATTATTCATTGGCTGAAATATTACAAGCTCCCTACTCTCATTTCAGACTGTGGACAATGTTGATGGGTAGTAATTTTCACATGGCACTTTTGTTTACCTTATTTATCTGCTCTCCTGTCTGACATAACCATCATTGCCTTCATAAGGGAGACAAAGCATTTACAGGCGGCGGCTGTGATTGCAATGTTGTGCCGGCATTTAAAGAGGGAGAAAAAAAGGAAGAACGCCCCCGTAATCCTGCTGCATTTCACCAAGGCACTGCTTTTCAAACCAGCTGCTTGGAGGATTTTTAACATCTATTAATGCAGAATTACTCCAATTACAAGCCTTCTTTGCACCAAGGCCCCCTTCCGCTGCCTGCGTTAGATAGTGCACACCTCTGGGAGCCAATCACAGCCTTCACAGCCACTGGCAGCAGATGTAAGCAATTTACTTCTGATTTCTTCATATTCAGTGTGAGACAAGCTCCTGGTGACCCGTGACCCTGGAGCCTGCAGGATTCTAACCCTATCAAATTAAAGCTCTCTGCTCACTTATTCCCCAGCGCTCCTCTGGTGCTAAGCAGCCATCTCGCTGCATAGCAACACCGCTCGGGCGTGCTCGCTCATACGCCCTGCCTCATCAGCTGCTATTAGGGAAAATATACAGTGCTCTAATTGGATGAGATTCAGCTAAGGAAGTGCAGTTAAAGGTCATTTTCCACCGTGTGCCTCCTGCTCTTCAGAATAATTTCTGTGTCCTCCGTCTTTGGGAGCTGTTAAACAATAGGGCCAAAGTTACAATCCTTCTCTCTCTTCCTGACAGAGTGCCACGGGCCGTGATGAGCAGCGAGTCCTGTGAATCATGTAAACAACATGGCCGGGCCTTGACTGATGTGGTCGGTGTCAACTGCACATCTCCAACACGGGCTACCTTCAAAGTGTCCCTGTGCCTAAGTCTTAACCTTGTCATTAGCCAATTTTATACCTTAGCTAAAGGTTAGAAAAGACCACCAACTCCTTTAATTAGGAGGCGTTCTGCTGTATTTTCTCTCATGAAATCGGTTTGAAAAGCTGCTTTGGTTGTGTTCCCTCACAAGGTATTTAAATGGTAAAAGATAGTAATTCCCCATATAAATATGTTTGTTCCTGGACAGCTTTGCCTATGAACCAATAACTGTACAAGGTTTGAGCCTAAAATTCACCGATTAACTGTGTTTCTGTACGTAGTTTGTTTTTAAAACTATAAGTAAACTTTTAAGCATTAAGATTTTAAAACAAATCTCAGACCTATCTTTCCAATGACTATCCTAAGCTCTGACTTTGCTCACTAAAATGATATCACATATAAAACATGTCCACAAAGCTTTAAAGACACAAGAAATAAGCTTAAAGGCCTTTAAGGCACTGAAGTAATTGCCATTAGCATTCTTGCTTAACACATTGATTCTCTTAGAAACACATCTCTAAGTGTCAATACAAAAGAACATGATAATGGATTGATTTGTACAGAATGGTAGAATTTTGTCACAGTTTTAAACATAGGTTCATCATTCCTCAGGATTTCCAAAGCAGTCATAAACAGATTCATTATGACATTGTGATGACCTGTTATTTTGTTTGAGTGCACATCGGTTGTTTTATGAACTGAAAACGCCTCATAAGATCCATGACCTTCTTAAGTCACGGGCCACTTCATAAATAAATGATTGTTTCCACTGAGGGGCTTTAGTTCAGTTCACTAGCTTGTGATGCAATAATTATGAACGCAGACCTCCAGCACTTTCACTTAGTGCTCTGATGTGTTGATGTTCACAACAAGAGGATCAATACAGTGGAGCAATGTTCATACAATGTGGCGATCCAAACTCATGAAATACTGACTTTAGACCCAGGAGAAGTGGAAGTGATTTTATCATTACTAAACACATTTATTTCCTTTTATTTGTTTAAGATGATTTGTGTTCTCTTATGGGGAAATACAATGATTTTCTCTTCTTAAGGCCACAAATGATCGATCAATATGGATATTTCCTTTTTCCTTTCCCAATACCTCTGCTAAAGTGATACTTATTATAAGGTGTTGGTGCCTAAATGGTTCCTAAATCAATACTCCTGTTTGAAAAAATACATATTGCAATGTTAACTCTTGCTACAGGCCATGTGATAATGCCTCTGTTGCATGTAATGTCAGTTTCTATAGCTGGAAGGCAATATGACAGCTCACTGAGTGGAGAAGGCAAAGATGGCTCAGTATCTTTGGCTATCAATTGATTTAATTTGGTACCAAGTTGAAGAACTGAAATCTGTGTCGTGATCCAGTTCAGCTCATATGTATATATGTGTATCACATTGTTACTAAACTTCCAATCCTATTTCAGGTAGAAAACCCACTCTGTGATGTATGTTTTTATTTTTATTTTAAGTTTAGTTTAACCAGATAAGACAAGTTAAGATCAAAATCTCCTTCACAACATGCATTGCAACAGCAGACTGTAGTTCGAGTTTGGCTTCTGGATTATAATACCACCAGTCCTTGCGGATTTATTTCCCATGCAGAATCTTAGCTCAATTTGCTCTCAACACACTTGTCTTGGTTTAAACAAACTTTTGTTTGCTTTGTTAGAATGATTGTTTGGTTTGGGGTGACATTAAAGTTAGAAAAACAAAGTAAGGATCAAATAACCAAACTCTGTTCCTGTTGTATGTCATGGCATCTGGGTTAAATATCAAATGCACCAGAATTCATTTCACCATGTGTAAATGTTTTATGGACCAAATAAGAACCAAAGAAGGAATGAGAACCACTGGTCGATTTTGGCAAGATATTTTTGAATCAACAACAGTAAGTAAGCTAACATGAAGCAGATTCAGTAACAATGAGGTTGGCAGAGTTTTGCTACTTAAGTATTTGATGTTACAGCCTGCCTTTGGTACTGTTTGCAGGTTAGTTTTTTCACAGATTATTTTTGGGCAGGTTAAAGTTTTTAAGCCTTTGCAGAATGTGGATATGCATCCCTCTGGCTGATATGGCAATTTCAGCTGACACAACTTTAACATTTTAAAACAGGAAACAAACAGAACTGCTTTACATTGGTAGATGCTGGTAGAGTATTTCAAGGTCATAGTGCTCCTATGGGTGCCTATGGCATGAACATTTGGCCAGAGCTACAGCCTGAACAATTGGCTACCTAACAGTGACATTACAGCAACATAAAAGCTACACAACAAAACATTGAAAGATCGCTTGACAAACTGAGTGTGAAAGCTGTTTGAAGCAAATGAGAAATGCGACGTTGGTGAACTTCATCCTTGAATCAAACTGAGTCCATTGAACTTTACATGTGAAAAGATACCATGATGCCCCTGGCAAAGCTTACAGATAAATTCTAGGATTTTACCTGTAAACTTTCTAGGATTTCAGTTTAACTATTATTCAAATTTAGCCGATGATCTTTGTAGGGGACATTGAATTGCTTGAAGTATATCCCATGGACGTGTAAAACAGTCCACCAACTAGCGTGAGAGCTCTAATTTAGAGAGCAGGAGTTGTCCCATGTTTTTCAATGTTAAGACAAAACCCTCTAAAATGCTGGCTAATTATTACACTGTCATAGGGAGAATATGCTGATTTTAAAGTCTTGCAAAATAAAATGTTGACTTGCCTCTCAATGTTCAAACCTTCTTCTATATGGAGTAATTACATGTGGTATTATGTATCTTTATATACTCATGTGTTATCTATAGCTTTAACAGGACTTTGGAAACATGTTGTTTTCACTCCCCACCACCATCTGATGTGTGTGGTGTTTAAGCCTGGTTAGCTCCTTCAGAGTAAACGCTGCAGTTTTGTGTGGACTCACAGTGAGTGGGGGATTTTCGAGGCTCCCCGTCTGCCAATTTTACAGCTGGAAGGGCAAAGGCCTTTTGAGCTCCACTGGAAAACTGCGAGACATTCAGCCAAGGAGAGGGCCGGGCCCTGAGTCCCACAGCTTCTCCCACCTTTTGTCCTGCCTGAAAGGCCTCGCTGCCTGAAACGCATCACTTGACGCCCAGTGTTTGCTGTTGGGAAACCTGATTAAAGGAGGCGAGACGTACACATACACAGCCTAAGCCTATCAATGACTCTCACAACCCCCTGAGATACTGTATTTGTCCTTGCAGCTTGGGTGCTCCGAGTGAATGCTGCCGTCCATTGATCTTTGTCTGATAAAGCCGCCAGCGTGGTGTGCATGGTGCCTTATGGGTTTCATTCCACTCAGGCGAGTCCATTTCAGTGAGCTGTGGTTGAGCTAATGTGGGACACGCTGCGCCAGTCACGGCCTTTGGGATTTGGTCTAAGTGCTGTGCGTTGTGATGCTTTGCTCTGAAATTCTCAAGCACAGGCAGCCCTCAAAGTCTTTTACACTTCTTTAATAATTCCTCAGAGTTTCTCTCAAACATGTAGGTGAGTAAAACAGTGTATTAAAGATTTATAAGAGGATGTATTAACTTTAACAGCCATTTTATTAGCATAATGAAATAATTAGCCTTTCACTGGACAGTCTTTCAGCCATTGCACAGCATCAAACCGTATTAAAGAATACCTTTCTATCCACAGAGCACTTGTCTCTTTAAAAGAAAAGGAGTCTGATTGCTGAGCAAACACTCCTGTCCAAGACATCTGACAGATGCTCTTTGAGTTCTATTGGCTTAGATCCTGCTGCCTGTCACCTTTCACATCTCAATGGGCCCAGAGGTGACCTCTGTGTTGCCTCGGAGCTCCATACGTTATTGGCCCTAACACAATCAAATGCACGTTCAGCATTTGGGGGTCGAAGCAGTGGCAGCCACTAAGGTGCCCTGGTGCAGAGAGAGGGTCGACTCTTGTGACCCTTAGCACCTGAACCATGACCCTCATTTACAAGCAGGTCGCCTCCGCAACAACTGCATTTACGCAGGGTCAGCGTAGATCTGTGTACGCCGTGCAGCTCTAAACAGAAGACACATCTTCATCATTGAGTGTTTCCTGAGTGTGGATGCAGCGTGAAAGAGATGGGTCACAGCTGGGCAGAGAAAGAAAAACAACATGGCAAGAGGAGAGGAATTAACACTTTCACTCTTATAAAAACACCCACAGAGGTTTATACATGTGCACACATGCACACGGGCAAGAGGTCAATTATCATCATACGAGATAAAGTGAGCATTGTTCTGAGCTGTAGGTTTTAGGTCAAAGGTGTTGCTTCAAACAGAGGTAAAATACTCACTTCTTTGTTTCATTTCTTGAGAGAAAATACTAAGCACATTAACATACCTTTAAATAAACTGGTTAACTGACTTCTGGAGATTCCCAGTAACTCATGTAGACGTGTTGTATGCTTTTATCAGGCAACTCTATTTTAGGTAAGCGGACCTGGGGGTGTGAGTGTTCCAGTAGGCTACAGTACAATTCAGTTTTATTATTATATCATTATTATAATGTGCTATATTATATTGTATTCAAATTAGGCTTGTACTGGACTTTGCAAGAACTTCAAGGATCCATGTGTGGAATTGTTCTGTATATCTTTTTTTTTTAATCATATTTGATTTGGATATTCAGTCTCTTGTTAAGAAAAAAAGACTTGCAAGCTATTTTATTAAGTACACCTTCCTTGTAAGCTGCCTAAAATTTAACAAGGTGCTAGAAGCATTCCTCAAAGACTTTGGTCCATTTTGATGCGACAGTGTCATGCAGTTGCTGCAGATTTCGAGGCTGCACATCCATGATGCCAAGCTTCTGCTCCCCCACATCCTATAGGTTCTTGAGTGGATTGAGATCAAGTGACTGTGAAGGCAGATAGAGTTCAGTTCAAGAAAGCAATCTAAGTGCATTTGAGCTTTGTGACATGAGGTGTTATCCTGCTGTAAAGCTTCATTTCCATCATGTGCTCTGGCTAGGTTCAGTACAGGTTGGCATGGTTTGGATCAGTAAGTCCTGATCCTGTTTTTACTGCCAGCTGTATCTGCACTTGAGGACAGCCATGTGATTAAAGAATATAGAGACTAGAAAGTGGTACAAGCCATGAATTTGCTTTATATCACAGCATTGTGACACAGATTTTACATTAAGTGCAACTATGGAGGCAATCCTTGTACATACAGACATTCTTAATAGCAGCAGCAGTGATCACTCAGTTACTCAAGATCCACAACTTATTTGAACATGGCAGGAACTGTCAATCAGCAGACTGCCAGGATTTTTGCACCACCCTTCAGGGTTTGTTGGGTATGCTCTGTACCCAAAAAGTGGGACAGCACAGGTAGATCTTTTAAGGACCTTTTCTTCTTATTTGACAGTGGGAACACCTGTAATTGCATACCGTATAAAGGTGAGCTGAACCAGAGCGAACTGGACTGCTTGGTGGAAGTGCAGCCGAAGTCATCAGAAGACTGGAACGTTGCTGTCAAACCAGGATAGACATGGTCAGTAGCAGTACTAAAGGAGGTTTTTGTGGGCTCTTTGCTTATGTCTTGGGTGAGGCTGATGTAAGCATAACTCGGTCATTTCCATGCATTTATATTAAGAACGCAGAAAGTTTTCTTTTGACCTGGATGTCACAAGTCTTAGCCTCGACAGTTATCCAAACCCTTCGTTGAATTCTTCCTTGCAAAAGGAAACTGCCCCCACTCACATATATTGTAGATCCCAATAGCATGACTTTACTTTGAAAAAGAAGAGAAAAGTCATATTGTCAGTCTCATCAGTTCAGATGCTTTTCAACCCTTTCATTTTTTTGTGGACACAGAAAAGTCGAAAATGTGACAGCACAGAGATTTCATTGTTGCAGACTGGCCTTCCCTGGCACACAGCTGTGCTGAAACAGTACTCTTATTGCTGAGACATCTCAATAAAAGTAAAAAAGGGGGTCCCTCAGCTCTGACCTTCTGGCAGCTCTAAATGGCATTAAAGGGGATGACATAATGCACCATTTTATGGCTAATCAAATTCTCACAGACCAGAGGATCAGGAGCTGCTTTACAGTGAACATATGAAGTCGAATATTGTTCATGGAAAAAGTCTTAAACCTGATTTTTTGTATTTCTAGCAACTCCTCTGTGATTATTATTATTAACACAAGGCTGAGTATTTAAGTTTTTTCCTTATGGCTCCAAAAATGAAAATGCTTTTGTAAATCCTCCTGAATGAAAGCTGGAATTTCATTTGATTCGAGTTCTGCTTAATACTCCTCACACAGAGAGATTCACCTGTCATCTGCTACTCTCTCATAACACATTTATTGAGAGACAGACAAAAGGGAGCAAAAGAAAAGAGGAGGATATGTAGGGAGAGAAAGAGAGGGAGAGGAAATAAATTGAGGTAGAGTGAGAAGAGAGAGGGAGCGAGAGAGGGAGGTCACAGCGACCGTGTGATGGTCGCTGACACAGGAGTTCAGCCTGCGGTCAAGGGAAGCAGTTGAAGATGAAGCAGACACACAGGCAAGGCTCTGTGTGCAGGTGCCCCCTCGCTGCCCCGCTCGCTTTCATCCCCCATCCACTCCCACATTGCCCCGCCAGCCCCGCCTGCTATCCACCAATCAGGGCACAGGGGGGCGGCGGCACAGTGGGGACACATCAAAGCGTTCTCTCGGTGAGAGGCTCAGGGCTGATGCTGGCACAACACAGAGGAGCACAGAAGAAAGCAGGGACGGCCAGTTAGAAAAAAGGAGTCCAAATGGAATGGAAAAAAGGAGTCTAAGCAGAACAAAACATTTCATTCTCTTCACAAACCAGCATTATGCCAGCCGAGCATCCAAAAACCCAGACACATTTTTCTCACTGCCTTGAGCCAATGGCCCCCTTGAGTATGTGAACAAGGGGGATAATTTAATTAAGAAAATCCAATCTTCCAGTTTGAGGGAACAAAGTTAGATTTGAATGAGCGCAATATGTTCCCTCCTTTCTTTTTTCAAATTAAAATTTCATAGCTGAAATCAAAGCTACGCTGAGGTGCCCCCGTCTCTATTGAGTGTGCGCTTTCTGAGCAGACGTGATGATGAGAAAAACTGCTAGTTTTTCCGTGTCCTCGAATCTAATTAAAAATATTTATAACATACTGTTTGCGGAGAAAGGATGCAACGGTCTGTAGGTGAATTAATGTGTTGTACAGTAGCATCAGGGCATGAGACAAGGTTACAACTTAACTTAAATCAAAAACATGCCAACTTTCCCATCCTGTCGCTGTAGAAGTTTGATGTGTTTTTTTTAAACTCATACCAAGATGTATTAATGTCTTCTCCCTGCTGTTCCACCCTTCATGTCTGCTCCAAACTTATAATGACTTTCTTTGTGAAAGCCCTCAGAGTGAGGAGAGCTTTCCAAATGAGGAGCAACCCTACAATAACGCTGAGCAGCCCGCACACAAGTACTAGCCTCATAACGCCAGCGTGTCAAGTCCCTAAGTGAGTATGATGCACAATCCAGCAAGCTTTTGCATATGTTAAGGAGGATAATAGGCTCCTATGGGAGTGGAGTCTAAGGCCCAAAAGTGAGCATGACTATAAAAGTGCTGTGGAGGGGATGCGCACAACACGGAAAAAGTGTTGGAGCCTCGGTGAACAAACAGCACTTTGAATTATGAACTACACGGAGGAAATGAGGCAGCACTTGTATTTACACTGCTAACGGTTTAAAGGTTCGGCATCACCTTCCCTGAGGCACAGTCAGTAATTTGTACAAAATGTCACTCAAAATACAAAGAAAAAGAAAAGGAGAAGAAAGCTGGTGGTACCCTTGCTTAAAAGAACATCTTTTGATTTGCTAAATGCTCTCTTTACTCATGGTTTCCCCAGCGGAGGTCGAAACATGAAGCGCAACATTAAGATCAATACTTAACAAAAACAGCAGCAACAAAACAACACCCCTGTGACTTTGTTGGAATCAGGCTGCGGGGGAGAGCCTCTGCCGCTCCTATCCCCTCTCCGCTCATGATCTGAGGCCTGTCAATAAGACGAGCAGTGCCCCACAATCCTAAACCTTTGAATTCAACCTTTATCTGGTGACCTCTAAGGAGAAAACTAAATACATTTCTAAAAACCTGGTCATTGGACGCGTTACAGCACCTTGATGACTGCAGGCGCAGCATGAAGACTTTCATCATCTCCTGCCCTAGGAAGAAACTATCATAGTGTATTGACTGCTTGCAACCCCTTGTTGATCATTACAGGAGAGAGGACATACAGGTGTGGAAACATGGCGCCTTATTGATGGAAATATCAAAGGCTCAGACAGCCGCTGTTGACCCTTTCAGCATGTCAGCACTCCTCTCTTGCTGCTGGGCACTGTTTAAGTGATATTATAGACATGGCATCTCAACATAATGAAAACTTATTGATGCCCTGCACTGCCATAATGATGGAATTGACTGAATGCACCAAGCTATTATTTGTATTATTCAGGTCCTTTGACATGTGTCAATGTCCCAGAATAAAAGGGAAGGTTTTATCTGACTGGTGTCAATCACTTTAAAGCACATTATTCACAGTTTGAAGACAGCAGCGGCATAAACGTCTGAACAATGAAAAATGTGGCAGTTGGGACAAATCTGAGGATTTATCACTGAACAATAAAACAGAGCTGCTCAGCAGGAAATGGGACACATTGAACACATGTTCTGCGGTGTGTGCAATCTCATGTAAAGACCCAGCTGACATCCTGGCAGCGTCCTCCTTTCTGTTTTCACTTGCCGTTCTTTTGCTCCCGTGCCAGCTTATCCTGTGTGTGGTCTTGGCTGTGACTTGGCACTGTACCTCCGCGGCTCAGATTACCACATTCACATCAAATTCATTGAACGGGCCCCACAGTAGCTTTTTAAGGTGGAGGGGAGTGGAGAGAGATAGAGAGAGGGGGGCAAACGCAGCCACATGGTCAACACCGGCAAGGTCGGATCTGAAAGTGCAGATTTTAGTAAAGTGAGAGGTGTCACTGCGGTGCTGTGAACACGTGGCTCGCCAGCATGTATTTGGGACGACCTTCCCATTGTTCGTGAGCAGAGGCTAACCCTGCCCCTGGTCTGGGCTGGGTCTGCGCCCGGAGCTAACCTCATCAGACTCGCAGCGACTACCTATCCATCTTCCCTCATTGTGCACAGAGGTGACAGCTGGCATTCAGCTGTTTGTAAAAGGCCTTTAAAAAACACGCAGGGCCTCCGTACCCAGCTACATTAAAGTAATTAGCTGCCAAGCTAGTAGAAAGCACCCCCCACCAAGTGCCAGCAAGACTGCGGATTGAAGTCGGCATCCTGTTTGACACATCTGGGCAAGGGAGAGTAATGAAAACAGCTGCTTCTGCCCATATGGCATCCAAAGGCTGGCAGAGTGGCGGTGTGCTGTGCCAACCTTAGGCAAATTATCCATCATTAATCCCGGGATCTGACCAGCATACGAGTCGCTGCTAATCAAAACATCTGGGGATGGTGGCAGAAGAAGGGGGGAGGTCTCACTTGAAAGGGACGTATTTTGTGAGCAGAGTCGATGCAAGGCGACTGTTCCACAAAGAGCCTTGGGTAGATTGCAGGTGTGATTTCAGCACACAAATAGTGGACAAAAAAAGGCTCCAGGGAAGAACATTCGAAAAATTAAAGATGGAACATAGAAGATGCAATGTTCATCTTGCTAGGGATGGTAGTTAACAGCAAAACCATAAATCTAAAGTCAATGTAAAAATTCAAATACAAATCAGTTAACCCGGAGTAAAGGTGAACAGCCCTGTTTGCAATGGTAATTAGTTTTACAGATTTTTATTTATTTATTTTTTAACAAAAGAGAGCTTTAACGATACTCTTGACATTTTTAAAAGTAGTATTTGTGAAAGGGCAGGATAAAAAAATAAAAATTAAGAGGTAATTTTTTTTTGGTATTTTGCCCTTTAGGAAAAAGTTTTGAAACAAATGCAGGTGTATTAATAGCTCACTTTACTCTCAAAATAAAATTTCAGTGTTATTCCAGATATTTTTAATCAGACAGCTTGAGGAAACATTTTGTCAGACAGAGCCAAAAAAATGGAGGAGACCGTTTTTCCTCATGTTGGGGGTTAGGAGGGGTGTTGACTTACTGAGGATGGTCTGTTAAATAAGATTGTTAAAAGTTGCATCTTGCCAGAAAGCTAAATGTGAACATCCCTGTTTCAAATACCTTGGCCCCTCCTTAGCCCAAATGTTTTTAAAAATAATGAACAATAATAATAATAATAATAATAATAATAATAATAATAATAATAATGATGATAATAATGCATGTAGAATTTCAACCCTTTCAAGCATAATTTGGCCTATCAGAATATCTATGCTGTAATGATGTAACAGTTGTTTGACCATAGAGACAAAACAAAAATCAAACATTAAATGTATCTATTCTTTAAACAAATTGCACATAGATCAGTGGTGAACATTTTCATATCTGAATCTGGATAGCCTTGGCTTTTAGGAGAACAAATAAAATTATTAATAAGAACTCACTTCAACAGTTATTCACATATTTATATTTATTATTTTTTTTGTATTTCTTCATTATTTGGCCAGTCTTGGAAGCAAATTCTGACAAGAAGCAAATGCTGCAAAGTCCACATCACACTGCTCAGTTTTTTTTTTAAATATTCTTTTGGGAACTGGCAGGTATATAAGTCTCCTTTTTAACCACTGACTTCTGACTGGACAATTCTGTTGCAAAATCAGGTTAATTAGAAATTCGACTGATCTGATTGGTCAATGAAAAAAATAGAATTTTAAAGGTTTCTCAAAGGGTCAATATTTAGGTCAAACGGCCTAAATATTCAAACTAATTTTAAACAAAAAAATGTGATAAAGAATTACTCACACTTACAATCTCTGGCAAAAGCACTACATTTAATGGCTGGATCACAAAACATTAGTAAGGCTTAAATTTGACCTAAAGTCACTTGTAGATTGCCAAAAGAGTCAGCTTCCAAAGACAGATGTTGCTGTTCTACAGATGAAAATAAACAACTTGAATGCAATCCCACAAAGTTGAGAGGTTCAAGACATGATGTGGTCTGAAGACTTGATATGACAATGTCCTGACTATTTGGATTTTTCAAAAGCATGCCCAGTCCCTACAATCAGAATGTTCCCATTCCATGTATTTCTCTATAAAGTTCCAACAATCTTATGATCTTGACAAGAGTCCAGCATGGCTTTTAAATGTTGTTTCATGAAGCTCTTGCACCACAAACATTCTCCAAGAAAAAAAAATCAATTCACAGCTATTCTTTGATTAGCTGCAAATTGCTCTCACATTTGTTTCTGCGTTTGTCTATTGTGTGTCCTTTGCGTTCATAGGCTGGCCTGTTCAAAACCCGGCTTCAAATTCCCTTAGAAAGTCAGTGACATTAAAATGTCCTTTGATGTGCCTTCCCCAAGCAGGGAGCACTAACAGTAATAGTGATTCTGTCACTTAATGCTTTTCCGGGGATCAATAGCTCTTAAATGCTAAAGTGGGACAATTAAAAATAAATAGGAGGTTGCTCTAGTCTAAATCAGATTATACATTGCTGCCCCTAGCAGGTCCTCAAAAGCACAGTATGCCTCCACAGTGAGTCATCTGCGCAGCACCCTGGTTTGTGACTGATGCATATATAAGTGAGGATGAATTAGAGACACACTGCTTGCCTTTTCTTTTCCTAGCTGTGGCATATTCAGCTAATACAATATACTCAGAATAAAGTTCCAAAATATTATCAGCTAAAAGGCCATAATGCAGAAATTTAGCACACAAAATAAGGCTGATATCAAATAAATTGCAATTAAATTCAAAGAAACCCCCAGTTGTTGAAATAATGACACGGCTGAGATTTATATTGGCTTTTGAGGATTCATCAGCCCGAGCCTTGGCGGCGAGGTCGCAGGTTGGCTCCGACTCCCCTGTGGCTGCTGCTGTAATGTCAACTCTGGCAGTAATACAGCTGTAACTGGAGGCAGAGCGTGATGGGAACCCGCTCCTGACAGACATGACCAAACCCAACACAATTAGTCGGTGACAGCAGGTGCTGCCTAACTCCGTTGCGTTAACACGTCTCAGGTTTCCTCGTAATGGCCACAAAGTGATCCTAACTTTCAATTAACACATCCCCTGCCTCCATCGCCCCAGCCAGCCACTCATTTCCACATCCCCGCCATTAGCTGCGTGGGAAGCATGGCTTTGGCACGGGCGGGCAGGCAAGCGAGCTCTGTGCACACTGACTGTGAGAGGCAACAGTTTTCACAAACAAAGACACTCATGTCCTCAGTTTCTCCCTTTTCCCTCCCGCTCTCTTTCTCTCTCCAAACACTCATACCACTCCGTTCTTCAAAGTTTTAAACAAACACCATTCTTCAGAGTTTTACACCACAGATTTGTAGCTAAAAGCTGCTAAGGCTTTATGACGCCGAATATCAGTCTCTGTCCAGCACAAAGGGGAAGTACTGATGTTCCCACTCGAGTCTAAATCAGGATAAATGGCCTCCAGGAGAAGACGAGGTGGAGGCAGCACAAACACACATAGCGCAGAGAGAGGTTCATCTTCATTCACTCGTGCACTATCCATCACTTCATGTGACTCCTCAACAAAGGCCCTGAAATCCACACAAGCATCTCTGTGACACAGTGCCAGGGGAATTACACGGCACAAAATGACTGCTCAGGTACAGAGCGGGCTGCTGTCAAACAACGCTCTCATCCTTAACTTGCTCTGTGCTCTCCATCAGAGCAGAATGAAGAGGTGTTCTGCTCCGTCATTTGAGTCTATTGACCTTTAGTGATTCAGCGGCAGGCTGGACCTGAAACAACAGACAAGAGGTGAAGGGTTTGGGCCTCACCTACACTTCATTGGCAAACACATGCAGCCTGATGAGTGACACAGCTCTATAAAGTGTCATTTACCTTGTCAGTGTGCAGATTCGACATCCATATGGATGGACACGCATCCTTTGTAAGGTCACACATGCTCTGCCTGCAGACTGAGAATCAAATGACCATCAGATCACTTTCTGAAAAGGAACTTAAGTCTCTAATGTTCCTGAGTGAAAGCTGTATACAGTTCAAAATCTGTGTTTTACTTTCATGTGGAAAATATGACTTTGGCTTGTTTTGAGTGGGCATTAAAAGAAAGAATACTTGAGGCAGACTTTTTCAAATACAGCGAAATGCATATTAAATTCCGATTTAAGTTACTTGTCCAAAGAAGACCATGTCTGCCAACAGGTCAAACCATCTTGCAAAGTTTCAAACTGAACCCACTGTACTTGCTTGTGAAATGACTTTGCTTCTTAACAACCTATAAATAAGCAGCCAATTGTGTGGTCTGGTTGTGCTCAAAGCAGAAAGTGACTGTGTGTACTGTGTCCACACACATGCGTTTTATCCGACTGTAGGCTAAACAGGTACCTATCTTAGGGAGTAGCTCTAATAAAGGTTTAGGGTCAGACACCTTTTTTGGTTTGGCATGATATGTGACCTGTAAGACTTGCATACTAAGTGCACTTCCTTAAAATCATGACCTTAGAACACCAAATTTGAAAACTGCATGAAGTCATGTCAAGTTAGGACATCATCATTCAAAAAAATCATTGTATCTTTACCTGATAGACATTCAACCCACAAAACAATGGATGTACGGTGCATAACAAACTGAGCCAAGCCTGGTCTCAGAGGTACAGTACCCAGCAGCACTTGTCATGCTGTCTCTATCACAGTTTCGACCTTGTTTCAGGGGCAATGAGAGTCGTCAGGAGCTCCCTTAACTTCCCAGGGACTCAGTAAAAAAATGACAGGTCCCTGCAGAGTCTGAATAAACATTTGCTTCAGCGAAAGTTGTATGTAATTTGCTCTTTGCCATCTTAACTGTAGTTATTACTATTTTAAATGGATACATCTGTCTATGTGAAGTCTTTCATTACCTCCACTCATTACCAGCACATCACAGTGCTCCCCAAGGACACGCCTTTTACGTGCTCATCCGCTGAAATCCACTTTAATGTTCTGAATGTGACGCTCGTCTCCAAACAAATTTGTCTGAAGCAATTAAAAAGTATCACCTCACAAACAGCCCCTCCTAAACGTTGGGTTTACACCAGTGCTTCTCCTGCTGTCTGTGCTGCACTGCATTTTTGACCTTACTTTAAACAGAGACTGGCATGAATAGATTAAAATTAATGACTTACTTTGATTTTATATGAAAAATATGTGCTTGGATTTGTTTACATGGTTTACTTGTGTTAGCTTTTGACTTAGCTTTTTATTTTACACATATGCATCCAATAAATCTTAAATTAAATAATTCTTTGCTTGATTGAGGGCTACATTTGTCAAATGTTTTAAAAGGCTTATCCTTAGAATTGACTGTGTGTTGAAGATGAAATACTTACTAAACATTTTTATGTTTCTTACTATTTAAAACTGTAAAACGCATTTTTCTTTTGTTTCCTGACCCAAAGTCTATTTGTGCTGAAAATACAAACAAGCATCTTTTCTCCTAGCAGTGTTTTTTTTTTCTTTTTCTTTTTTTTTTTTTAACAATAGTCATGTGTCTGTATCCAAACATTAACTTGGATAGATCTGCTTCGCAAGTTTGCCAGAGCATAGCTGGTTATGTATGTGCTGGACATCAGCCACAACTCAGCTGGATATGAATGTGGCACAAGCACAACTCAGCTGGAACTCAGTCAGGTATGTTTCTGTACAACTTAGCTGTAACAAAGCCAAATCTGTCCGTGCCAGGTCTTCACTATGCAAAAAAGAATGTACCATAACTCAACTGGAACTTAGCTTGAAATATCTTGCTTTCACTTTGGTGAAATTCATCATTTCTCTGCTGTAATTCAGGTTGCATAACCCAGAGGTCTTGGACAACAGGGCCAAAGACCAGCACTGGATCAGGACTCATTTGGTATTCAGCTGTGCAAATGTATCAAATCAAATCAAACTTTATTTATAAGGCACTTTTCATACATAGAAATTAGAAATAACTGACTTATTGCACTCAAGCATGACTGTATTTTCTGCCCATCATACCTGTAAACTTGACATTTAAGGCCACAATATAAACATTATTAAAATACTTCTGGCCTCTGTCACACCTGTGATGACTGAAAAAATGATTTAAATGTTTAAGTTTTCGTTTTTGTACTGATGCACTGTCTAGCTATACACGGCACCAAACTGTGGTTGATACAATAGGCACATGAGAGCTCAAGCCATGTGACCAAGGCATATGAACCTTTCCACAGACGTATGAATTGAAAAAAATCCATGTGCTATAACTCCGCTGAAGTTGAGCAGGACTTACTCAGTCATAATTCAGCAGTAATGCTGCGTTCACACCGCAAGTGACCCAGCTACCAAAATCGCATCGCCAACTGACGTATCATCGCGCGTCCATAAATACCTCATCGTTGCCGTCGCTTGGTGACGTCACGTCCGCTCGAGATTCACCGCGATCATATCATGTATCATATAATAGGATGTATAAGCGGACATTATTTCAGCTGTATCCTTTTCATTCACTTATCAACCACAAAACACTGCAGCTGATGCCCTGCAGCAGTATTATCTGTGAGTTTCCGGTGGTCGGTCTAGGCGGAACTAATGTCCTCACTGACTAATGTTTCCCACATGGACATAAATTGTTCCTCTGTAGTCCGGATGAAAAACTGTCTGTCACGGGCACCGTCACACATGCACACACCGCTGATTGGCTGTTGCTGCACAGCCACACACGACATCGTCTGAATAGATCAACTTTTTTTTTACTTTGACATCGCGCGACAAGCTATGTGGTAGTGTGACAAGCGGCTGTTGCATCGCAGGAGGGATAGCCATCGCGGCTGGACATTGACTTTGCATGGAGAGTGATCACCGAGGTAGTACAAGTAGCGTGCAGTGTGAACGCAGCATAAGATCTGTGCAGTGATGTTATACAAGAAAGGGATCTCCAACCATGGAAACACAGACCAGCCCCTGACTGGTGATCATTTGGTACAGTCAGTGGTGGTCAAATGTTGAAATAATTATCATTTTCCTTTTTTCTAACAGTCTTCAAGATGTTTTTAGTTATGAGTGTATTCTCTGCATCACACCAGTCAGACCAGTACTGGGCTGCAGATGAGCTACTTTGCCCAAATTTGCATGATGTCTGTTTTGAGTTGAGACGGCATCATGAACACTCATTTTTAAACTCAAGAACTGAAAGGAATTTGTTGTATTTGTTGCACTTACCACTGCTTCTTTGATTGTTTTTTTTGTTTGTTTCATCTGCTTGCAGCATTCCCAGAACCATTTTCCCCTTTAACCTAAACTAACTCTGACTGTCAAAAGTGTGTGTAACCAACATGTAAACTTTGACTATGTCTTATTTTGTTTTGGGGAGTGGCAACCAGCGTTAAATCTGCATTACTGCCACCCAAGTTGGAGTGCAGGGCAGGCTAACGAGCCCTTTTAAACAACACACTGACTGAGAGCTTCTGTTCATGATTTCTGCTGTCATCTGTTGGGTAAATATACCGAAAGCTTATCATCGGCATCACTGTACATTTTTATCACAGCTCCATTTTAAGATTGTTTCAACCCCCAGCTCTAGTTATAGTCATATCGGAGTTTAGGAAAAAGACTCAAGACCAAGATCAAAATAATGACACCATGTTCATCATGATCATAACTACAACTGAAAACTAATTGTCTTTAATGTTATCATGAGGCTGCTTATGGTGATGTACTCCATACATATGGAATGCCATAACAAATGGCAGTACTTCTGTTTAGAGCAGAAAGTTTTTTGTTTTTTTTTAATGTCATAACATATTTTTTTAAGCTAATCTAATACTAACAGTTACGGACACACAGCTGAAAGTCACCAGTTAACAGTCACCGGTTGAACCAATACTCTTTTCTTTTTATCAGTGTAGATTTTCATAGCAACAAGCTTTTAGCTCCAGCAGGTCAATGGGAGAGTTGTGTTTCATATTCACATTATGTTGTTTTTATGCCAGCTGACCCCCATCGCTTTTGCTCAGTGGCGTAAAATATTGGGCAGCATAAAACTGGTCTGGTATGCACAGAAGGTTGAATTCCCATAGCATAAAATTTGAAGTTCAAATGATATGATAACCCAGACCTGTGAGAACCCTATCTATGAAGGTGGATGGAGCAGTTTAATGGGTTACATCTACAGGCACTGATCTTTAACTTCCCTTTTGTGGAGATAGCCATACTTTGTGTAATCATAGCTGAAGGTCTTCTAACCCCAGCACGACACCCCATCTTGACATCGGATGTCAAACCAGCGTGCCTCAAACATACTGCCAGGCTCAATAAAATCCAGGTCAACACAAAACCAGGTGAGACTTTAAGTAGGGAGAAAGTTTCAGACTTGTGAAGTGGACAGAAACATGAGCCTCAGCGGAGAGAAAGTGTTTTAGAAGTCATGAAAAAATGCAGCTGTTGCTGATGAAATCAGTTGGTTCCAGGCCTCATTTATGGGTCAGAGTTGACTCGGATGACAACTGCATAGCTTAGGCCAGCAATTCGACATATGCCTACACTTACCATAATTACTTTTTGAAGGTGTATTTGAGTTCATATTTACTTTTAGAGAGTCACTTGAGTACAGCCAGAAGGACCTAATGGCTGTGTTTGAAACCATGAGGGTTGGAAATGATCCTCTGCACCTTCTCATTGATTTTTGGGGTGAATTACTAACTTCCTTATGAAAATATTTTCCCAGTTTGTCTAATATTGTTTGTGCAGCTGTAAAACTGAGCTGCACATACCTACTGGCAAACTGGTTTCCTGTCTCCTCTAATCCAGTGTCTCACTGAAGCTATCGACTGTGACACAACTTTGATGTGAAACAGAGGACTCGTGTGTATGCTTTTAGGGGGAAGGAAAAGGTTAGAGTGGTTTAGATAGACATGTGCTGAGTACACATAGTAGCTACACTGTGGTCATGAGACAGTTCTTGAAATGACAAAATGTCAGGTGTAAATTGGAGTGAATGTAGTCAAGCTAAGCCACACTTGAAAGTTACTATCCTTGTAAATAAGTAGCTTGTGCTGCATGCTTTGGATGGAAATTTCAGTTTTTGTAGATTTGATTTTCATGATTTGATCTCATTGGTAGAGATGCTCATGGGACATGAGACCTCTCCTCTGTTCAAACAACTCATTATGTTGTTTGCTTAGCTTGCTATATAGCTGTTTTTAATAGAGAGGTGCATAAATGAATTCTTAAGCACCAGGTTTGTTAGCATTTTAGCACTTCCTGTTCCCAATTTTCCCGAAGCTAATACTCAGAACATGCATAGGAGTTTTGAACGTTTCATTTGAAAACACAACATTCCTTTAACACATTGCCCAAATTTTCCATCTTAAAGCATTATCATGTTTTTAAAAAGTTGGTTGCTGGTGAACTGATAAATAGAACTGCAAAAATGGCCAGGGACCCTAATGCAATCACTTTTTTTTGCCTGTCCATCCATCCACCCTTCCTCTAAACCGCCTATCCCTTGAGGCAGGGTACACCCCAAACCAATCACCAGCTGATCACAGGTCCAAATAGAGAGATATACAACCAAGCCTTCTCACATTTATTACTCAGGGCAATTTGGAGACACCAGTTTACCAAATTAATTTTTTTTTGGTCTGAGGGAGCAGAAAGAACCCACGCATGCACGGGGAGGACATCTTTGTGTGAGGCTAGGGTTAGGATTCTCACCACCTGCTGCCTGTTTTTGATTATCTTATTAATAAACAATAATACATCCATCACAGCCACCGCCATGGTCACCATCTTGAATTCAATCATCAATCATCAATCATTCAATCGTTCAATTGTAAGGAAATTCTTATAAAGAAGTTACAACATAGATTAACATGTTGAAAGTCTAGAAACTGTTTTTGAGTCTCACTGTCTTGTAGTTCTATTGTAGACTTGGCCTACAAAAAAGGCATAATTTCTGCACCACTCTATGCATAGTGCGATCAGTAGACTTTGTAATGTTAACCCACAAAAGTAGGTAGTTATGTAATGACATGGAATAACCCTGCCCATATTCACTGGCTTGCTTTGAGTTCATGAAACTGTCCAAAGTAAATCTGCAACACTGTCATTTGCTTTATCCGAATTGAAACAAAGGAAATAGGAAATCATTTTGCAACTCTAACTTCCTGTTCTGTTGCTTTATTTTTCACCACAAAGCACACTGAACCACTATTTTGCTCTACTTTTGTACATTACACCACTCATTATGACGTGGTGCTTTTCAAGACATTTCTGACAAATATCTCAATGATTAAGGTGAAATAAATCCACACCATTAACAAACAATATGATTCTACCTGTTTACTTTACCTACATTCAAAAGTTTATCATCCTTTTCCCTGCCTGTCCTTTATCTTCTTGTGAACAATCATCATTAGAAACACACATTTATGCAGGACGGGCATGTGGGTGTTTTAACATATCCACCAATAACCTCATGCTGTCAGGCAATTGCACTTCATTGGAAAAAGCTTGATGAAATAAATGCTGGCTGCTGACTCCTCCAATTTCACGGCACTCCTCATCGTCACCTCCAGAGCCTTTCCCCAGATTGAGATATTTGCAAACTGTCATCTCCCATAAATAGCTGTCTGCTCGGATGCAGCCGGTGCCCCTCTAACTCAGATCCTGAGCAGCTTTGGTTCTACATTTCCACATCCTCGCCGGTTTGACTATTATAAGTCAGAACTGCAGGGGGAAAAAAGCAGTGACAGAGTCTGACAAAACTGAAGCAAAAGCCCTTTTAAACAACACAGAAGCACTCACATGGCAATGTACATACCCTCCCTCACTTCATACCTCACTCTGTCACTCACTTCCTTTGACTCCTTATCCGACACGTTGCAATCTTTGAACTCCATTAGTGGAACTAAATCCCTCTCCCTGTCTTTGGGATAAAATGGGCTTTGGCGTAGTTCCATGCTGAGATTAAAAGTTGTCATGTCTTACACAGACACACAGCTCCACTAAGTTTCATGGCTGTTTGGGATGTTATCTGGCAGTTCATTACTCCATGCACTGGCATCAGATATATAGGAGATTGAATTGACTAATTTCAGACTTTTTTCTGGGTTACAATGGCAGGGAATTCAAATATATCACATCCTTCAAAGACTTTCACCAGGGGTATTTCAACGTTTATTTGAATTTCTATTTTAGTTATACTTTTTCAGTGGAGATTTGATATATCCCTTTCAGAAGCGATTTTATGATGGTTTAACTTTTGCATTTACTGATTAATCTGTGCTTTTTCTGTTTGTGTGCTTGTATTACAGAACAATAATGGGTATTTTTCTTTTATCAATGATTATTTCTACGGTAGCATCTTTCATTTACTTGCTGTTAAAATGACTGCATGACTTCTGACTTCCTTTGAGATGATCATTGACCACGTTCGTCCATTTTCTATGAGATTTCTATGAACCCCATACTCCTACTCTTGACCCACCACTGTCCCTCCACTGATTAACCAGTATATACTCACAGAGTTACAAAGCCATGAGGCAGTGGGTCAAATTATTTTTATTCATAGGGTAAGAAAATAAACCCTCTTTTGTTTAACTGTTCCATTCAACCTCATGGCCCAATCAACTTTCATTCAACCTTATATTTGGCTTACACTTGCCAATGACCAATGGAAATATTTGGACAAGACCAAAGCTGGGATTTTACTGCTCTATGAAAGAACATACAGCAGAAGTTTAATAGCATGGTTTGTAATCATGTGCCTGAATTAATGTCATGTTGTATTGTATTGTTTATCCTCCGATAGTAACACCTCATTTTATTGGCAAATCTTCTGGAAACGTTATAGCCCCCATGAAACTAATGAGCAGACATGGCAAGGTAAATGCACAGCCAATAATGAACGGACTCAATTTGCCAAAGCAATCCATATGTACAAACAATGTGGGGCTAATTGAACGTTACAAAAGGCTGCAAGAGTGTGAACCCTAAAACACATTTATTTGAGCACACACTTTTCTGAGGGCCTCATTAGTAATGACAGAAAATATAACACTGTATCAAACAAGGCAGTGTCGTTAAAAAAATAAGGTTAATGGGAGGTTTAACAAAGCCCTGCAGAACCATGAAAACTAAAAAGCAGCTTTCCCAACCATTAAATCGGTTGTTTCTTTCCTGATTTTCCAGTGAGTGTCTCAGCGTTACAACAGGAAATGCAGACAGGCTGTTGGGCAGCAACACATGCCTTTATGAGTTTAGTTATTACCACTGCTGGCTCTCATTTTAATAGCCATATGATCCACCCAGAACAGAATGGGCCGAGCCTGATAATATCATAACCAAGTATTTACCGTGGAGCCGTTTAAGATTTCCCAGATAAAGCTGAAACACTAGAGCTGCAAATTTGTTAATATCATTAAAAGATGTTACCAGTAACTGAAGCTGAGAGAATATGATCCCACAAGGCCTCCGTCTGTGGAAATAATTTATAATGTAACAGCTATAAAACATGTACAAGTTATCAGGTTCAAGACCTGTCCCAGTATCTGAGGGCTCCTGTTTCACATGGCACTGCCTTTAATACAAGTGGTAAAACAATTAAGGGAAATGGATTTTCCACTGTCAGAAAATCAACCTTCAAAGTCTAAGTCATAAAAACTAAAGACAGAGAAACATATATGGAAGCACAAATCAGAACAGTTTCCTCACCCATTATAATGATTTTTGGCTAAGTGCACTCCCTTGTATGTACTATGCCTCAGTCTAAGCCAACAAGGCTCCATTATAAAATCAAACATATTTTACAAAAACGAATTTCAAAAGATTTGGACCTTACAATACAATGATTTGCAAATATTGTGTTCTATCGATTATGGCACAATGACATGTATAACACTTACACACATCAGCTTTCAGCCTCATTTCGTTTTTTTTTTTTTTTTTTTAAAGATTACAGGTTTCAAAATGTAGTCCTACCACAGAGCAGCTGAAAAACCTTAGAAAATTCTACTTTTAGCTGTTATGCTCCTAAACTGTGAAACAAACCTCCAGAGATGCAAATATTCAAACACAATCTAAAAACTAATTTATTCAGCCTTGCTTTTATATAAAGGTTTTCAATCATATGACTGTCCTTTCTGGCACTATTTATATCCCTCTATACCTTTTTTGTTTCAAAATTTACATTTTTGGTTTTATTATTTGATGTTGAATTTTGAATTTTTATCTATATTTGTATTTTAATCCTGATCATATATTTTATGAATTTTCATACTTGAACATATTAGGATATTTTTTGAGTAGGAACATGTCCAATTAAGACTTGGTGTGAATGAAGGCATATGTTACCCCAAAATCTTTAATAGTGTCTTCACAGATGTGCATGTTACCCATGCCATAGGCACTAAAGCTGGGACCACACTATGTTTGACTCTTTAATATTGCTCTCTGGTAGGACTGTTCCCTTTCCCCCCCTTCACAAAAAATATTGCCCCATGCTCAGGCCCATTTAATGCATGAGCAGGATCCACTAGAGGGGAGGTTAGTTGATATATCACTAACTAACTACTACTGACTAATTTAGTAAAAAAGAGGAAGAAAAGAGATATGCTAAGAACGGACATACTCTGCTTTTATAGTAGGTGTCTTTGCTGTTTTTAGAGGCTTTAACTGATCCTCCTTCTACATCCTCTGTAAAGCCCAAAGGATTAAATGGGCTGATACTGCACTAATACGTTTGTATTTAAAAAGACAAGATGTTAAAAATTTCCATCACACGTCCTGCGTGCTACTCTCACACACATGCATTTGACCAAAGACTGTTCCCACTCAAGCAATGAACCAGATTTTTATGTAAAGTGTACTTAGATCTGTCTTTGGGTCTCTAGTGTGAAACCATCCCAATACACCCCCATACCTTTATTTATGACAGTTGTTTTTAAGCATTACAGAGTTTTTCAATGCCTTTTTTGTCCCTGTCCCAACTATTTTGGAACATTTTGCAGGTATCAAATTTAAAATACATATTTCAAATAATAGTCATAAATAACTGTATCAATTTGCAAGCTGAACTTTTTGTATTTCAGCTGTATTCAGTTCAAAACAGGATACAAATGATTGGGAGATCTCTTGATTGTCTTTGTTTGGTTTTGCAAAGTAATCTGACTCATTTGGAATTTGGGTTTGGAAGTGTTAAGAAGCATCAATTTCCCTGAAACATTTAGCATGTCCCACAGCCCTGCCACAGGGAGTATATGTCATTACAGATACCTTCAACTCTGCCATAAAGTCATACCATACTTACATTCTTACCATATGTATAGCCCCTATCCACTCTACCTAATGTACAACAAATTACTTGTGTCAAATGAGGCATTAAGGGCCAGTAGAAGAATGAAGAATTGGACGGTCATTGTATTTGCCACAGTGTTTAGTACCCCCTTTATTGTATTCTCAGTGGTAATGTGATATGTCACACTGTTGCTAATACACTTCTGTACGCTGTCATCTGGCTGTAATGCTTATCAGGCCTGTGTTGATGATTTGCCCTCTTGTCAGGGACAATTATGCCCGGATGTGTTATGGTGGCAGGCGGTGAGACTTGTCATTACTGGTGCAGAGGGATGACGCCATGCAGTCACAAAGTGCCGTCTGGCCTCTACGCCTAACCCCAGGTTAGCAGGTGGTGCTGTGCTCAATCTTTTCTATTGTCGGTCCATGTAGGGCGAGAAGCCATTTTCAGGTTAAAGTTAGCATGAGTATTAAATGTTGACAGTCTTTGTGTGATTGGTTGCGTTCTTGACAGCTGTATCATCTACAGTGTTGGCTGCTCTGTGTGTGCGTCAGGGTTGGATGTGGCTTTATCATTTCCCAATGATTTATGGAAACGCCTTATGGAAACAAAAATCTACCAACATTTTTCCTCTTCTTTTATCTTATCAGCCACTTTACAGTAATTTGCAACAATGTGGGGGCAAGTTTTCAAACTACTGAAGAAAATACTGGTATGATTTTTTTTTTGTGTTGCTTACACAAAAACTCGGGCTAATGCTTGACAGTTGCGCCTCTGTGACATGTACAATGCTGATGACAGTGTAGAAGTGGGTCATATATGGCTAGAGTGCTTCCTGTGGTGGCATGATTTATAAAACTTGAATAGCAAGAGATGAACACAAGGCACTAAATTCTTGACTGAGTGAGAACATTTGCATGAACTCTGAAGAAAATCCTTCACGGCATTACCAAGATATTGTAACACAGGATGAACATGGGAGCAAAGACCATGAGCTTGACCTTCAAAATCTGAGACATCATTATTATTATTGTTATTAAGAGATGAACATGAAGCCCTATTGCCAGGACTTTTGACATATGACCTTTGAAATTCATTGAGTGCAACCTTGACCCTGAGTAAATGTTTTGCAAAGATTTAGGGAAAAAAGCTTCACCTGCTCTTGTTTTTTTTTTTTTTTTTTTTACCAAATTCACAATTAAGCACAAAGCACAAATTACCTTAAACTTAAACCTTTAAATTTCCCTTGAGCAGAGCTACAGTAAGCAATGTTATTCAATACTTTGTTGAGAATTTCAGTAAGAGTCAGAGCCCAAGATCACATCTTATAATCAACTTCAACTTAGGATATGGGAGACATTAGTTACCTGTTGTAGTAAGTGTGCAAATCTGTACTGCACTAGCTTCATATTACACTAATATAAGCCATTTTAGCCCAGTAGCACATCATTGTTAAAGCTGACCTCAGTTCTCAAGTCAGTAAGTGGGCTTTCTGGATTTGTATTAGGACTAAATCCACAAGAGCAATATTCAATTATTATTGTTCTCAGCTATAAAGCAAGAATGTAGAACACTGTATAACTTCTTGATGCTATTTCAAAGAAAAAGCCCAGTCTGTTTTATCTGGTGGGACTAATAGGGGTTATATATAATGCATTCTGAATAGACAGGACCATTTTCCTAATTTTTGCCTTTAACTAAAGTTCTCTGCAGATTTTCTTGACATTTTCAGGGAATGCAGGTCATGGTGAGGGGGAAAAGTGACACAATTTCAGTGGCGATCCAAATATGGATGCAGATCTAGGATTGCTTTTTTAATATAGCCAGATAGAGCAGTTTCCACATTTTTGCTGTTAACTCAGCTAAGACTGTCAATAATGCTTTGGCAGGTGTTTGTGCTCTTAAAGCACCTTTATTCATTTATGGGACTAACAAAGTTGTGTTAAATAACTTTCTTTTGCCTCTTTAAAAGTGAATTTAAAGCCTAAAAACATTTGAAATCATATAGGTTTTTGCTCTGTGTAAATAGATTTGTACTAATGTTAGACCACTGTCTCTGCCTTTCATTATTTTTCTAGGCATGCAGTGTTTTTGTAGCTGTATGTCTGTTATGTTTCTTGCATCATGTTCATACTCTTATTTCATAACATGCAGTGTTTCTGAAAGCCTCAAAACAACTAAACCCAAATATGAACATATATGACAAAGAACCCTGATTTAGCATGTTCCCTTCATACTGAAATTTTAGTTTAGGTAAGCATGCAGCTCTTACACTGTGTAGCATAAGAACTATGACATAAAAAAAATATTTCCTTTACAGTATTTTCAAAGATTCACAATGACTTGTAGAATTTGCCCACATTCAAGCCAACATAATTTATTTAATCATCCAAAATTTCAGCACAGTTGATCAAAAATAATCAACATTATTACTTTTTCCATAATCAAGTAGCGCTGTCCCCGATTACTTTTATCAATTTTCCACTGTGTTTTGAATGGTGAACAATTTCCCTGATACGAGGCAAACCCTTCTCATTCTGCAAGTTGATGGTAATACATCCTTCCCAGTATATGTCCTTGTAAGAAAAATAGAAAATGATACTCATAACTGGTTATTTAAAGCTTGTATTATCTTTTTTAAAAAGCATAGGTACTTCCATTAAGCTTTAATTTCACTGTACATGGACAGACCCTTTTAAAAATCTTATTTAATGTAATGACCTTGGAAATCTCAGTGATTACTTAAATATTTTTTATTGACAGGCCTGATGGGCTCTGCGTTATTTCATTTTGGTTAAAGTCATGTATGCACCTTTGCCCCTGATTTGATTTGTTGGCTGCTTATGAGAATGTAAATTCAGTCAAATAAATGAATACATTTCAAAAGCCTTGCACTTGTTTAAATTCTGTTGCAAAACGATCTTTGCTAGCTTTTCTAATCCTTGCAGGGTGAAAACATCTGACATAAGCTGTCAGGGGATGTGCGTTGGAACTTGGAGGCTGTTGGATTGCCTTTAGACTGAGATAGTCAATTCCTGGACTAGGACTTTGTAGTGTTAGTGTTAAGCTTTGTTTGGTTCAGAAAGAAGACAGTTTCCCAAAATAAAACTCCTCTCAGTGACCTTCCTTTTCCACTGAGTAGTGCAAATCCCCATTCTCTCTGCCAACAAGGACTCATTACTCCCTGTTTTAAAGAGAGCTTTCTGGTCCAGGAGGCCTCATTACAGCTGGAAAAGACACCCATGGGACATGCAAGGAAAACATTGAAGACCCCCCCTTGAGTAATAAGCCGGCAAACTTCTACACAACACTCAGTGAAGAACTTACAAACTGCAAAAGCGAGCGGCCCCCCTGCTGTTCCATAGGAAAGGTGTCTTTGAGGTGTGCAGATTGTATGGCTCAGTAGTCAGGAGAACTTCCGAAACGCTCGCTGACTGATTAGCGCTGCACAACGGTTCAAGACAGCAAAGCAGGTACTTTGACACAACTGATGCCTTCACTGTCACACAGCGCAAAGAAGAGCACACTTTGAAGCTTCCCATTTAGCCAAATGTTGACACTAATGCTGCTTCTGTCCTGTATCATTGTCAGAATAAATTACCAAGCCGCTCATTAAATTAGCTTCATTACTTAGATAATGTCCCTGATGAAAACAAAGCAGGATGTCTTTGATAACAAATAATCGTATGTGAAAACTATGCAACATCTCCGCATCTGGAACTTCAGCAATTGTTGCAATAAGAAATGTTAGAGGAGGTTATTTTTAGTCAGTGTCTATCCAGTGACCTCTGTGGGCAGGACTGAAAACACAGCTGCTCGTTTCTTTGGACAAAAATGTTATCTGAACTAATAAACTTTGGAAGGCAGTTTACTTTAAGAGAAACATTAAGGGACTAAAAAACTCACAATTGAATTTTCCCACAAAGTCTTGCAGACGGTTTTGTTTCAATATTGCTGCAAGCTGTGATTCCCACGTGAAAGCCATCGGCGAGCTGCCTCCTCCTGTCACTCACTGCTGAGGACAGAGAGACCGCTACGTCAAAGTTGTGACCCCACGCTCCAGGCGAGTGTATCCACCCACAACATCTCCACAGTGTCAGTTACACAGTCTGGACTTGATCACAAAACTAAACTCTTTTGGCCACTTAACAAAATAAACACACAATAGCTGCTTATAGTTTAGGTAAGTTGACAGTTCTTCCTATTTTACTTGAAAATAACTTTTGTTTTTTAATTCAAAGGGGTGAAAAGAGGCGAGTTGCAGGAATGAAAAGTAACTAAATGTATGCTCTCATGCTACTGTTATTGAGGAGCTTTTTGTGTGTTTTTATTTTTTTAAATACTTTCTAAAATATGTGTTTTGCTTTTGATTTGTTAGT
Source organism: Scarus forsteni (assembly GCA_036419115.1). Taxonomy (NCBI): domain Eukaryota; kingdom Metazoa; phylum Chordata; class Actinopteri; order Labriformes; family Labridae; genus Scarus; species Scarus forsteni. Next base: position 8,814,176 of record JAZDUH010000245.1, on the reverse strand, counting down.
TAATGTGGGAGCTGTTGTTCTTTGTTAGTTTTACCATTAATGAATAAAACAATTATTGAAAACTTCATAATAATCAGAGCTTTTAATCTTCGAATGTTGCAAGCTTGTGAGACACAGAGTTAAGTATCATACAGGGTAGAAAGAGTAAAAACTAATGGTAGTCAAGGTCAGTACAATGACTTTGATCTTTTTTTTTTTCTAAAGTTTTGCTAGTTAACCCTTTCATGCATGGTGTTCACTACAGCGGACAGATATTTGTATTAATTTTATACCCTTTAGGTTGCATCATGTCCAGTTACCAAGTGGTATATACCCAAACTCTTGTCTTAAGTTTCATAAAAATACTATCTTTGCCCATTTTACTATATCACGATATTGCATTATATATCCAAAATATCCAGTTAAGGTCAAATTGTGTATTATGTCTGTATTCATATTTCACATAAGTTTGTCCTTTTTTAAATTTAAATTTTGGTGTAATTCACAAATGAATAGTTTGATTACACAGCAATAATACAGATACTTCAGGTTTTTCTTTTTCTTTCATTTACTCTTAATAAATGTTTATCAAAGACATGTTTGTGGCTCTTAAAGTCCCACTAACTTACTATTCTTACCATTGATGTATGATGTCACTGTTGTGGACAGATGCATAACTCCCTCAAAATATAACACTGGAAAAAATTTACAGGATTTTTAACTTGTTTGAAAGTAAAAACATTTTTAAAAAGTATTCTTTTGTGATTTAATAATTTATGTATGAAAGGGTTAAAATAACCTCTATAAGTCTACTAAAAAAATAAATAAATAAATTGAAGTGCTTTAAGTACTGAGTAATTTGAACATAATTCTCTGTGTTATGCAAAGATGAAAGTCCATAAGTTTGTGTGTGTGTATATATACATATATATATGCTTAAATTGAACCTTGCAGTGGCGATGGATCAGCCTCTTCATCTGGCCAAGCTCCATTTAACAACAACTCTGCTTGTCCCAAAGCATCATGGCCCTATGAGAGTCTTTTAAAGCAGGAAGAGGTGGAAGATCTGAGCAAGACAACAACCGGAAGTGACCACTAGGGATGCTAACAGCTTCAGTGGCAGTTTTAGCAGATATAATTTGTCTTTATTAAATGAAAAACAAATAATACCAGAAACTTTGCCACAGAAAAGATATTTTTGCTTCATTTCCGTCATGTTTTGCAAACAGTTTGTTTTAAGATGGGGCTGGAGTTTCTTACTGTACATAATAATAGCACCAGCCCAATGCATTTTCTAACTGGTCTGTAATGAATGGGATTGACTGGTCAGTCGGCTGTCAGATATGCTTTCAAAAGGTTCTACTCATTCCCTAACATTTTCCATTTTTCCCAGATGGACCAGTGTGATGATAACTGAACTGGTCAAAGAGCTGTAAACATTCCTCAGATGTTGCTCCATAAGGACACAACAGCATTACACAGTTGAAGCAGATTTGTCAGCTGCACATCTATGATGGAAGTCTCATGTTTGGCAATATCCCAAAAGGTGCATCATGGATGTGAAGCTGATAAATCTGCAGTCAATCTTATGATACCAGTGTGGACAAAATCTCTGAGGAATGTTTGCAGCACTTTGTTGGATCTATGCTATGAAGAGTTAAGACTGTTTTAAAGGTGCTAGTGAGCCCTACCAACTGAGGTGACCAGTATGTGTATTTTATATAACAAAAGTATTGTCAACCTGTGAAAAATATAAAGCCAGAGTGTCTGTTCTTTGGATGTGATCACTTTTGGATGACTTCATTGTGTGCAGAGGTCAGCATTCCCAGCAGTTAACACACTGGCAGATGGCTTCTCCATAAGATTTAGTAACACATGTCAACTGAGGCTCCCTTAAGGGAGCTACCCAGCCCATTTATAGCATCAACTTCAATCTCATCTGATACAACAGAGAGGTGACTACAGCATGCACCCCCCATGCAAATCCAATGCCTCTTTTTTCCCTTTAACTCTCATGAAACTGCTTCCTGTGTTTGTTTTTTGCTGTTCATTAAGTGAGGGTTCTCTAGTACCACTGCGTGGGAAAACAACACTGTTAAACATGTCATAAAGTATATCCTGACTGAAAGATGTTTTTGTTATTGCATGCTTAGAACTAGAGCAACATGGGCTTTAATACACTAATGCTACACTACTTAAACAGATACAAAATACATTCAAACATATTTTGGTTGGGAGATTCTACTTGTTTAACTTTCAATGATCAGAGTATAATAATTGAAAAACCCATCAAACTGACTGAACATTTTTATATGTCTGCCTTTTTCAAAATGTCTCTCTGGAAAAATAAGGTTTGTTTACACTGGCTAATAATTAGTTGTGATTATGACACTGAGTTTTATTGACTGCACACATGAATTGAATCTGCACATTTCAACAGGTAGTATTGAGTCATAGGGGACTGTTTATTGATGGGCCTTTAAACGTTTGGGTCGTTTTAATTGATCAGCCACGGAGCTTGCAGGCTGCTAGTCAGGGTGTGCAGGGAGGCTGCAGGGCAGGGGGAACTTAAGAGCCATTAGGCACAAGTGAGTGCACAATCGTTGATGTGAACAGGTTATTGTGGCTGGTTGAGCCTTAAAGAACTCTGATCGCAGTGATTATCTTTTCACCGGGAGTGCTCCAAGTGCACTGACACTGGCAGAACATTTAAGACATGTCCAGGATGAAGTGCAACTGGAGAGGGCTCCTCTCACCAGCACGGATCAATGTGCCACGGCCTAGCTGTGTAAGTGGCTTACTGCTGACAGGAGGTCATCTTCATTTTCCTAAATTTATTAACCCCATGGGTTCTGCTCACTGTGGGCCAACAGCAATGCAGCACTGGGGAGCAAAAATAATTCTTTGATTTCCATTCTGTTAAATTGCAGCTTTTTGTTAAATTTAGATTTTTTTAAAGGTGGAACATAAATTTGGCTTTTGTAATCTTTTTTTGCCAGTCTTCAATTTCCTGACTTGATTTGCTCAGAAATCCAAAGACTGCCTTCATAACTGACGATGTCTCGATGAGCTGTACCAGGCCGCAGCAAATTTGTGGAAAACACACATGACAAGTGTTAATGGAGATGGCATCTCATGGTTATCCTTTGCTTGTGAACACAGTACTGCAGGACTGCATGCAGAGACTTTTCTCCACCTCTGCACAGACATCCACAATTATTTAAGGGGAGTACTTAGATATAGAAGGTCATGGAATAATGATAAAGGTCATGGAGCCTCATCATCATCCTTTGCACGAGAAAACAATCTTATTAATGTTATATCTGGAAAATACTTGTGCTTTTCTCTAAACTTTGCACTAATATTCTCCCTGTTTCAAGGAAAAATTGATTACATTTGGTTGTCATAGTTTAAAGTTCAAGGTCTGCTCTGCACATCAGGTAGTTAAATACAATCTGAGCATCCTCCTGAGCTTGAATGTCCTTAGATAACACATCTCCTTTGGTCATGTAAATTTACACTGATACAATTTAAACAACTGAACATGTACACAACCAAAGGTCTAAACAGCAAGATAATCTCAGACCTTATTTTTGGGCATCAGACCTGTGACGGAGACAGAGAAGCTGTTAAGACTTAGTCAAGACACACAGATGCATGTAGACAGAATGTATACTGAGTAATGAAACAGCCTGAAGACTCTGATAATCAAAGAGAGAAAATGAAATACATTTTTGTCTCTTTGTAAAGCCTGTTGACTAATAATCAATTGCCCTATTAGTCTATGACCTGGCAGATTTGGAGCCTTGTTATAGCCTGTATTAAGATACTGAACTCCTGTGGGGGTTTTCGTTGCAAAGCAGTAAGAGTGCCACCTTCTAGGCATCCATAAAAGCACATCTAAGATCTTCTACACTCCATGCTTGAGGTAAGGCCGTTTCATTTTTCAACAAAGGAAATAAGTACTATTAAACGCACACTCATGTTATGTGAAGCTTAAAAAATATTTATGTTGATGTATGTGACACACACTGCTTCTACCCTATGTACTGTATCATTTTAAGTCCAGATGCTCTGCGGGAAAACACTGAGTTATTTCTGTTATAAAAAAAGAACTGCTTTTTGTTTGCTGTGCTGTCAGACTTCTTGTTTATCGATACCCATAGCAAATTCTGTTTGAGTGACAGAACATTGCAAAATGCCAAAGTTGGAGAGAGCTTTCAAGTGTAGGGAAATTGAGTATGCAAGACTGACACTGACTGATTTAGCAAATGTCAAGCAGTTATCTTGAGCAACAAGAGCCACAATCATAATCGGAGAGGCTCACTTTCAAGTAGCTGTTGAAAGAGAAGATATTTTAAAAAAAGATGTTTCATCCGCTTTCCCTGTTTGGCTGGCTTCCATAATTCTGAAGATTTCTGCACTTCTGTTTTCATAATGATAGATATAACCTTGATATTCCAGATTCCTTGAATCACATGACTGGGGAGAATATCTGCTCAAACTTTGGATGCTGCTGAGAAAAATGTGCACTGCACCATTCTTGGTGTATGTGAGCTGTCACTGAGTTGTCAGAGTACAGTGATGGTGACAATTGATTCATGTGCAAATGTCTCCGCTCCCCGCATGGCAGTCAGAGTATATAAAACTCACTTTTCCCTCTGTGAGAATGACAGGATGCAGTGAGTCAAGACAACAAAGCTGTCACAAACAGCTGTCTGCACTGACAATTATCAGATTTATTTATTGACAACGATCGGGCAGAACCACTTCATGAAAAGCATCTCGAGGAGACAGGGACATCCTCTCCTGTTAGACAGGATGGACAACTATGATAATACACTGCACACTTACACTGATAGGATGCTGTCAATCAGATCCTCTTTGAAAGGCTACAGACTGATGGCTGAAAAATTCTTTGAGGCACTCGTTCATTACCTTTCACCATCCTCTAAGAGGAAGAGCTCCCAGTCAAGTCAATGAGGCACCGCAGATTGAACTGGGTCAAAGAAAAATAATGCTGGGCTAAATGAATTCAGTAAAAAATTGCCCCAATAATGAAGATGCACTGTGCTGAGCACATACTGATGAAAGAGCTAGCACTGTTACAGAGCTAGCATCCACTGGGACAGTCCTGTTTCGGTTAGAGATTTTTTTAAGGGCATGCTCACACACAGCTCTGAATTTTTATTCCATTGGTCTGCTTTATGTTCATATTTCAGGATGATAGACCTGGCACAAAGCACAAAGTCCATACATCATTAATTCAAAGCATGCTTTAAAACATTGCATATGCAACAATTCACAACAAAATATTGGACTGTACGGTACAATGGTTACTGTCCAATGAAAGCCTGAGTATTTGAGTATAAACATTGTACTTTTTCCTCATATGTGCTTAGCCACCTTTTTGTGCTTATGAGCGATCACACAGTGGTGAGGAAACCTAAAGCTGAACTATGTAAGATTCCGGCTTTCAGCTCTCTGGGGGCCTCTATGGTCGTTCAGTGTAACTGCACTTTCATACACCAACGTACCATTAGGAAAACAAGTGCATATTTACTTCATACTAAATTCTGTTCATTGAATATTTTTAAAAATTCAGAAACTGCTTTATGTTTCCCTTTTCCCAACGTTTAGCTTTTGCCACAAGGGGGAAGTGATGTATGCTGTAAAGCAGTAAAAATGTTTAGTTTTTTAGTGTGGATGTGTTCCTACCATCCACATCAAAGTTACATAGTGCCAGTGATGGCAATACAGAACGACCTATGGCTGACATGAGCCCTTGGAATACTGAAATACTTTTAATTTTAAGCTTTTTTTTTACCACCTATATCTAAAATATCACTTCCTGACATCATGTCACCCTCATCATTCAGGGAACCTTTGTATTGCCTTAAGTTTTTGCAGATGTACTCAAATGGTTATAAACAACCCCAGCACCAAAAAGGTTAATACATCATCTACGTCAATCAGTATATTTATTAACCTTGATTTGCTATAAATTTTATGCATTCTTTACCTTAGAGAATATTGTGTTGTCTTTAGCTGTAAAAATGAAAAAGACTGTTCAGAAAACTTCCTATGAGATTAGCAGTGTATAAAAATTGGTTCTTTATATAGAAAATGGATATTTATGCTTTTATTTTTTGCTAAGTGTAAATATTTCTATGGGGGAAATGTGGTCGAAGCTTCTCTACATGATTGGTCTTGGTGGTGGGGCCCATAATGATGTCTTATCATGGGGCCTACAATTCCTGGCAGCCCCCCTGAACGTGTGATATGTGTATGACATTGTTGTCACTGAAGGTTTTTGAAGGGATGAAGAAAGAATTGGACTGATTGATTATGGCAACTGTATCAATATCTTATCAATTCCTGTCCCTGGACACAGCTGTGACGTCCACCTGGTTTGTGTAAAGCAGGATCCTCTTTTCACCATGGTTCTCTATTTCTACATCTTTATTCATACCTTTCCTTGACCCTGTGGCCTTCTTCATCAAGTCCAGGGAAAGTGGATAAATAAGGCGTAGGGGAGTCATTTTTGAGGATTTTTCGAATGGACCTCCAGTCTGGCCTCTTTGTCACATCAGCGCTCTGAGGACAACTGTACACGAACCTGCCACCCTTGAGTGGCTTATGTACTCCTGGTCACAAATCCAGTGCCCTGCGGTTAATTTAATGATCTCTCCATCCAAAACCCCCTCTGAAAGGTGAGCCTCATAATAATAGTAACCCTACTTGTTTGGCGTCGAGCAGGGAATGCATGTGACTCGGCTGTGGGGGACATCTTTTAATCCGAGCGGCCCGATAGCACTCGCCTCATGTCTCATCTTTTTCTTTGCCGTGCCCCACTGCTACCCATTACATAAAGAGGCTGCTCTGTTTGTTCACTGCTCTAAGTGTCACACCAATCTGAAGAAGTTCATTTGTATTAGTGGATGCACACAGCATGCCCAGGAGCTCACGCCTTATGGGATAGATGTATACTGAGGGCCACCAGCTGATTTGGGTAACAAGGTTTTCCAAAGAGCAAGTATTTGGCTCGAGCAGACTCCAAAATGCTGAATAAGAAGTATGTGATAAATAGCATGCTATTGGATTTTGGCTTTGTGTCACAGTGATCCTAGGGGCAAATCCTACTTGTACAGATAATGTCAAACATTGAAATATATCCAATGACACCCAGAATATTGCAGCTAAACATAAGTCCTGTGACTATTCAATCAAAATATCTCCTCATAATAATGTTTAATGTTTAAAAAGGAGAGTTTCATTATGATGTTCTGATCAAGGTACCACTCCCTTTAACATTTACTTTCATTTTTAATCTCTCCGGGAAAATGCAGTGCAAATACGTCCTGAAATTGGAGGTCAAATTATTCAAATTACAATCATCACATTCTGTTCAAGACTAAATACAAGTCAAACAAGGAGGAACAGAGACGGCGATGTGAGGTTTAATTCAGTTTTACAAATGTGAAAGATGCAGCATTTTTATCAAAGCAGCTTCTCTCTCCTCTCAATGAAGATCTTTTTATATCAAGTTATTTTTATTCCAGGATTATACATAAATGCAAAACCGCTAATCTGAAATGATTTATGGATGCATAATGTTACCTATTGCTAAAAAACTAATTACCTTCACCAAAGGAGGTAATGGTGTTGATGACCTTTTGTCTGTTAGTCTGTTTGTTTGCAAGATAACTCGAGATTTCTCAACAGATTTTGATTTGAAAAAAAAATATATATATATTTCTGGTAAAGTTGGTCATCGGGAAAGAAGTAATTTTATTTTGTTGATGATCTAAATCCAGATACAGATCCAGGAATTCATGTCAGGATTTGTTATCGTTGCCAGAAAGGGCAATTTTCAAAGTTTTTGATAATAACTCAGCTAATTTTGTCGATAATTTCTTTAAAAATGAATGTAGAAGTACATCATATGCAACAACACATTTACGTTTAGGTCCAGATCAAGATCCAGATAAGATGAACACCATTTTAAAGAATAACAAATTCTGCCCTGTTTTATTACCACCGCCAAGGAGGTTATGTTGTTGGGAGAGTTTGTCCGTCCGTCCGTCTGTGAACAAAATAACTCAAAAAGCGATGGACGGATTTGGATGAAATTTTCAGGAAATGTTCAGCATGGGAAAAGGAAGAACCGATTTGATTTTGGTGTTGATCCGGAGCAGCGTCTGGCTGCCATGGCAAAAAATGGGATTTTGCTGAATAACTACTGAACTAAAATAGATATCATTATGAATCCACTTGCTAATATTATGTTTTCATGGTCAAGGAATCTAAACATTGACATGAAATAAAGGTAGGACTAATATTTATGGTCAAAATGACAATATGGCTGAGGACTGTGGTGCTGGCGGAGGTCTGCGCTCTTCGAGTACTTTCTAGTTACTGACCTGTTATGCTTACTGTAACAGCTAGTGTGTGTGTGGGTTTTTTGTTTCAATATTACATCAAACAAGACAAAGAAGAGCACAAACTCTGCCAAGACTTTCTGACATTATTATTGAAAAGGTGAAAACAACAAACCCCTTGAGAGACTCTAAATTTATTAACAAAAATGTGGGAAACTGTTTCATGATGTGATGTTAACAAATCCTCAAAAGAATTATGGATCTACACCATATTTGGATCACCACCACAGTCTAATCACCTCTTGTTGGGGATTTTTTTTTTTTAAATGTATATGTATTTTATGATATTTGAATTGGAATTTAGGATACAACGCAATGATACTGCCAAACACAGATTTGGACATGAAATCTTGAAGTTTAAAACAACACAAAATCAAACATAATAGAGTTGATATTTGACAATTGTTCAAACTTTACAGCACACTATTATACAGTTTGTATAATGAACTTCTGGTCTAAACAGTGTCAGTGTGACAATGTGAGTGTTGGGTGACAAAATAAATTTTAGATTAACCTGATTGCATTAAGGAAAGAACATTATAACATTTTATTCTTTTATTATTATTATTATTATCTAACTTTCATGGGCCCCGTCAGAAAGCTTTCCTTATATTGATTGATGTTTGTTCCACATTGCTACAAATGCTATTAATTGTCTTCAAGAGTCTTAAAATTGATTTTTAAAAATGAGTGGAAACCATGGTTGTACATGCAAGAATTGTAATATTTTCCAACATAAATGACCAGATTTTAAAGCTATCGCCTGTTGAGGACAATATTATGCTAATAGTATCCTGAATATTGGTTCAAAAGCACCCTGAATTCTGGCATTAAAAAAAGCTTAACTGTTTATGGAGAGATGACTGACTGAACATGTACAAATGTCAGAAATAAACTGTGCCATGATGCAGAACATCAGCCACAGATATTAAGTCTGGTTCTGCGTGTCATTTATCCCTCCAGCCTGTCATGCTAACAGTATCTACCAGGGTACATGCTCACTCATGTCTAGAGGCTGTTATTCCCTCATGGAGAGGCAGATAACTTACCGCAGAGCTGATACCAAGTGCTGGAAGACTTCTGAATGTTACGCCATGCCTCCCGCTCAGCTGAAGTGCACAAGCGAGGTCGTAATGGCCTGAGAGGAGACAGTATTGCTTTGAAGCCCACATATGAGAGAGTGATGCCTGTGGTCTGTATATGGGCCGTTTAGTGTGTCTGAATAATCCTGTGTGCTCAGAATGCTAATTTACTGCGTTGAAAGTCTAACTGACATTTTTAATGCATATTCCTAGATCACAAGCAGCTGATCCTTCCTTACTGTCAAAACCACATTCATCTCCACACAAGTGTTTTGAATATTCCTGTTCCAACATTCATGGTCCCAGAGAAAATAAGCTTTTCTTCAACTTTATAATTTCCATCTCACACATGCATGCTGTCAAGGTAGAAGTTGTTCTCGTCATTTTAAGATATTCCTTTGAAAAATATGAATATAAGCGAATCAGTGTCAAAAAAACAAATATCATCCCCAGGCTTAAAAGTACGAGATGCTAATGCATTAAGTCTGATGCTTTACTTTCCTCATAGTGCAGATTTGACTCTGCTCTATTCCAAACTAGTTCTCAGGGCTGCGAGGGTCGTTGTGCTAGTGTCTCTCTTATCAATCACTGGTCTTGAGTGTAAAACTGAACATTTTAGCTCCAGCTCAGCCTGTTTGGAACATTAGCAGAGCTGACACCAAATTAAAGCTCCAGCTGGACTCCTACTCAGACTAATGGCAAATGAACACCAGAAAGAAAGGTTATAGGCAGCCAGAGTCATTGTAAAATTTGTATTATAAATTAAACCAGTAATTAAAATTGTGTTTTTAGAGGCTATGAAGTCCCCCAACGTCGAAGAGATCAAAAACATTTTGGGCCCAAATGGATTAAAGGGATAGTTCAGTATTTTTGAACTGGGCTTGTATGAGCTCCATATGGCCACTAAGTACATTAGAGTGGCCATATGCAGTAGAAAGTTCTCTTCTCTCCCTCAGTAAGCCACGTTATCATCAGAAGTATTGTTTTTTTATGAGAGTTCTTGTAGGCAAGTAAAATACCCTTTGTATTTTGTACAATATTTACCTGTTTGCGTCTGATTCTGTGTCACAAACTTTTACAAGTGGCTCACGAGGGGAGAGGAGAGAACTTGCTACTGCATCTAATGCACTCAGTGGCCAAATGGAGCTCATACAACCCCACTTAAAGAAAAACTATCCCTTTAACCTTGCAAAGCAGTTGGATCAGCTTGGTTCAATGTCCAATCAGAGTTCTTGACAGTAGGAAGAGGCGGGCACTACGAGCGAGAAAGTAATCAGCATAGAAGCTGCAGCTTCATAAGAAGTTCTATCAGATCTGGACTGCAATCCTTTATTAAATGATGAACAGACAGCAACACAGAAAGCATTTCTGAATGAAAGACATCGTGACTTATGTTTGTATTTTACAATGCAAAAGTAATGCTGGCCTACTGTATTACCTGATTGGCCTGTAAAGAATGGAATTAACAGAATAATCATCCAATCACCTGCCAAATTTGCCTTCAGAAGGTTCTGCCCATTCCCAAACACTTTCTATTGGCAGTTGTCCCAGCAGAAAAGTGAAATATACTGAATGGGCCATCTGGTTTCTCGGGTTACAAATTGAATGGCATAGGCGTGTTTACAAAAGCACTTTGCACACAATGATTTCGGGCACATCAGTCCATACTGATGATGCACATGCCCAACGCAGCAAATGCCAGTGTTTGGTCTGAACTCTGGCTGGCTCATTCTTTGTCCTTATTTCACCGAAGCACTCCCACAGCATCAGAGTTGACCAAACAAACACCTCAACTGAACACTAACACATTTGTGCTGGACCCAGGTGATTCTGGTACACCAAGTAAACCAGAGTTCGGTTCATAGTTGCTGTGAAAGCCATTTGAACCATGGAGGACTAACAAGTGAACCAAAAAGCAATGCATTGTGGTTTGACCTTGACCCGATATCACCACAGCAAGCAAGCTAACGTAGTGTTAACAGACAATATTGAGCAGAGTGTGGCTAATGTTAGCACTGCCAGCCTGGGGTCCGCCTCAAAGCTTAATGTTTACCTGCCTGTGCAAAATATTGTTCCACAATCTGCAATCAATATGTAAGTGTTCATGACACAGCCTAATTGCAGCTCTAACTTTATTATATAGCTCAAAATACTTTTAATTAGCCTTTGAGATAAATATTATCCTCAGTGACTGGTAGTGTATTTCATGATCATAGTGCATCAATAAGACAGCTGGCAGGATTGAAGGCTGCAGCTACAACCCCAGGTAGTGACAGGTGGCTATATTATAAAGCATTTAACAAGGTTTTGTCTGGCTGACTTTGGACAAAGTTAGAGCTAAGAAAAACAAATGAAAAATGAAACAACGTTGCAAAATAACCCCCAAACCAGACTGAGACAGCCTAACTTTGAAGATGAAAGCAATCTTACATCAGAACAAAACTTTAACACCATTAATAATTACCTGATAATAATATTACAGGACAGTCCATATCAAATATCTGTGTCATGGCTGACAAGCCAAAAAGCAAGCATTTTGTGGCTGTTTGGTAGATGTCATCAGGCCAGCTTCAACTCTGCCTTGACCTATTTCATTTGAAGCCACAAATTCATTTATGAAGTTTGTTGTATGTGCAGTTAAGGTTAGTGTCTGGAACTCACAGAGGAGAAAGATAAAGACATCTCCTGGTCCCTAAACATTTTTCACTGAGTCCTGACCCACAATCACGACTGTTTGTTATTGACCACAATAAATCTCAAATAGGACATTTAGAAAAACAGGAGAATTTATGAATGCACTTCCTAAGGATTATTAGTGATAACTCAGAGAAAATGTTTTATTTGAAAAACATTTTGTAAACTTTTTTTGAGTTCATTAGTGTTTTGTGCATCACTATCAACATTGTCAAAATGTATGATTTTGGTATACAGTATATGCCCAAAATGTGCAGGTTGGAGGTCAAACATACCTGTCAGCAATCATAGGTCAGCCATTAGAGCATTATAAAGCATAGGTCATGTTATTTGAGTCACTTAGTCGAACATGCTGCTGATAAAAACTGACAAAAAAAAAGCTGAAACCACAATAAATAATCAAATAATTATTATATTATAATCATGAACATAGTTTTGCTGAATAGAGAAAAGAGGCATAGCCCCTGCCACATTATACCTCTTTGGGAAACGCATGCAAGAAGTTTTGTGATATCAACACCTACGGCACAACAATAAACGTTGAGTTTGTGTTGTGCTTTTTAAACTCCATGATACTGAAACAGCTCAGTACTCCACATAGAACTTAAAAAAGTTTAAGGACTTACTGCTTTTAATACATTGCACTTCAGTGACTTTCGTCTGCAGCTCTATGGATTTGTAAACAAATCATTCTCAAATTATGCCGGGATGGCTCATTTTCTTATTGAGTCCCAGGTGCCGCTATTTTAATCATTACCTAATTGTCTGGCCGCTCAATCGACAGCATAGAGGCCTCCCACTCTGATTCTGCTGACTGTGGCAGGGCCTCCAAGATCTGGGTTAACCTTTCGATGTCCATTGACGCTGGGCGGGCTGATGATGATTGATCGAGGTGGCCCTTGCTGTTAGATAATACCTAATCAGCGTTCGGAGTAATTTGTGTAAATGAGACCTCATTATTGATGGTAGGCAACTTTAGGAGCTTTCATGCACGCTGAATCTAAACAGGGATTGGATCAGCAATAAAACTTTGCTTTGTGCCTCCTGCAGCTCCGAGCTGAGATTGAGGGCAGCCTGGCTGGGTGAACTGTTCAATGGAGAATAAGTGGAAGAAGATGAGTTGACAGCACACTCAGAGAATAGGATTACACTGCCTACTATTAGGGCTGGGAAATTAGATGTATATCAGACATTTTTTTTTAATATATATTGATTTATTTTCAACACAGATATAGGGTAGGACAAAATTATTTATTGTAGTGTTATTATTTTTCAAATAGATTCAGACATTTATGTCAGGCCTGATGCTCTGCACTGAAAGGATAATGGCCCCAATTAGAAATAATATTTTTGTACTTTTATTGATTTATCATAAAAGCCTTCTTACCAAAATGAAAAGTGACCAGCAGCATCATTGTATGAAAAAATGAAAATCATAGAATGTGGACCCAATGAGCATGACTATGGAGCAACAATTTTCTTGATAAATAAGGATAAATATTTGAATAATTGGTTTACTCTGTGGGACTTATTCACATTGTATTTGACGAATAATGTACAGAATGCAAAAACAAAAAGTTTTACACCACTGTTGACTTGGCTTGGTGGCCACCACCTCAGACCTTCTTTCCACTCCAAAATAAAGGTATGAAATATCCTGTTTTAAAACTTAGGTCTTTTTTTGTGCTTTCAACCTGCGAATGGTCCATGAAGAGTTTAAATCTAGTATGGGGAATTCTGTATGCCCCATTTGACAGTAAAGGAATGGAATAACACTGTGTATGAAAATAGACTTACAATTAACTCTGGTAAAGCCCCAGTCACACATTCCCATTTCTCATGGCGATTGTGCACGATTGTCATAATCCTGATAATACGTGCTTTGGTCGTGGTGCATGCGCTACTTGGTCTGGATCAGCCTTGTATAGTCGTGGATGAATGGCGGGGAACGTGGAAGGGTTCTGACAGTTTTGAACTGTTCAAAACTGTTGTGGAGAATCGCCGCTCTCAGTGTAGCGGGATGGAAGCCTAATGCAGTCCTAATGTGAACAGTATTAGCGTGGCATGTACAGAGCTCAGTCGGGCTGATCGTGGCTCAATCCTGGAAGCTTTATGAGGACGACTGACAAGGATGTATGTGTTTTGCCCCGACTGTGTCCCGTTCAAGACGGCACAAGCAACTGGGCTCAGTCGGGGCTTACGTGACGCGAACTGAGTTCGAGCGGGGCTGACGTCGTGTCAGCGGGATGAAAATTCAAGGAATCCTCCTCATATCGCTGCATTAACCTAGCTGGAGCGGGACGAACGCTCCCGAAGCGCTGTAGAAGCGCTACTGATGGTGTATTTACGGGGTGTGTCCAGGGGTGTGACAGCTCATTTCATCCCACATCATAGCGATCACACCAGCCTCGTCAATCATCTACAGTTGTGCACAATCGCCATGAGAAACGGAAATGTGTTACTTAGGCATAAATATAGGATAATTAAAACTAACTTAACACAGCACTTAGATGCTTCATGTGATGTAGTGAATATAATATTTTCCATGGAAATTACTCCTGTAAAAGTACTTATCTTAATAACTACAAGGTATATTGAACTCAGTAACAGTGTTATGATCAGTAGCCATCAGACTCCAGAATTCCTCCCTATAATATCACTTGTTTTTTAAGGATCTGGAGACTAAAACAAATTGTTTTGCTGGTTTTCAACATCCATGCTCTAAATTTACAGATTATTAAACTAAACTTGTATGTTCATTCTTTGAATACTCCACTTCCTAAAAATTCCTTAAACAAGTGCAATACCCCGTGCAGTATCCTTACTGTCAAACTATGCCACACTGTGAAACGGCTATGTTTACATTTCTAAATTGTTAACAGTGCAAATACATTTGCCTTTGTTATAGCTTCAATTTTACTTGTTTTCTTCATTTTGTCCTTCATTGATAGAAATCATTAGGACTTATAGATTATGCATTTTGCAATTTTTATTAATGTATGTCATACTCCTATCTTAATTTAATGTTTACATCGCATACGTAATGCTATACTGTATGTCAGAGCAGCTGAAACAACCAAATGTCCCCTTGGAAAATAAAAAACGTGTTTCTGGTTCTGATTCTATTCTGAACATGGTACATTTCATGTTCTCAGTTATCAAAAGTTGTGGACAAGCCAAACATTGGCTACATTTGAAAAAGTGGGTGATCTGACAAAACCACTCCTCTTCAGTGCTTCTCATTTTGCCATTACACTGTGTCTGCAATCCGACAGTATTCCCTCTCTTTTTCTGTAGCGGATCATTAAATTCAGTTCTTTTGTTACCAACTATCACTTAAATGTCAAAGATTTTATCATTTTCAAACCCAATGTATTAAAGAAAAGACAGTTTTTATGGTTTGCAGCAATCTTTTTGTTGTAACTAATCAATTTACATAGTCAGTAGGAGTATATCTGTATATTCTTGGCAATTAAAAGCAAAAAATACACAATATTTGACATCTAGGACTTTGTTCTTGTTGCCATGCTATTTCAAACTGTTTTAATATGTTCTTTTATATTATTTATGCCTAAATCCTTTAAAAGTTGACTATTCTGGTGTTGAAATAACCATTTGGTACATTCATCATGCCATTCAGCGAAAAGATATTGAGGGCTAATTTTCGGTCCATATTTTCCATCCCTACAGCCATACCGTGATGATACTTGATGCTAATTAATGCTGGGTGGATAATTCTCAGTATTTAATTATACCAATAAGCTTACAGTTAGACAATAAATAATAATAAGAGCTATATCCTCATTAAACAATCACTCTCCTCAATGCTTCTGGGAGTTTTCTTTCCCATTTACAAATTCTCCATAATGCGACTTAGATTTGTCCTTCTTATCTTAATTGAGCTATCTGAAATGAAGCAGGGGAAAATAATTTTCCTTTTCTTAAGACGACTTATTCTAAGAAACCATTCTGTCAGCACACTGCTAAAATAAGTCCTAGCAGGGTATTAAAATGATAATAGAGCATGTGGGTGCTTGACAAGCCGTCCATGCTGGAGATTATAAAAAGTGACGATTATATTCAGCTCTTTACAAATTTCCACTTCACTGGGGAGCATATAACTGCCAAAAGACAGACAAAAGTCAGCAGCTGGACAGCAGCGGATGTGAATAATAAGTCTGCACTGAAAGCACACTGGGCCTGAATAATTTTGGGAAAATAGGTTTGCAAAATTCTTTCCTCTGGCAATTTTTATTGCAATATATAGAGGAAGTTACACAAGACAAAATCACTGTAATTTATGTATATAAATTAAATCTTAAGCAGACAAAAAAGGAAACAATTATTGGCAGCATGATTTCATAAAATTCTTCCTGCATGTTCAGCATTGTGCCCTGCACTGATGTCACTGGGTTAAAACAAGACATTGGTAAGGCCTTACTGATAGCTTTTTATCATGTGACAAACAGGAAGTGCTGGAGGGCAATGACAGCATAAACTAGTGTTTACATTTCTAAGGACTTTTGACACAAGCTATCAAACTTTACATCTCCTAAAAATGATTCCATTTATGCCACAAAAACAACAGAAAGACTGGTATTAGAGCACTGGATGCTTGTACAATGCTGGGACATTATTTCAGTCATCAAAACTGCAAGCCCTTTTTAGAATTTAACTTATGTGGTTTTTAGATAGCATAATTCCAGAGAATCCTTCCCTTTTTACCACTGCTAGGTGCTAAGTTAAGATGTAGTTGAAAGCTATTAAGTGAACATTAACTTGTAAACATTGTTTAATGTTAATGTCAGGATCATTATCAGGTGCATCCCTAAAGCCCCGTTTCCACCAGAGGGTTCAGTTTGGTTCGTCTCGGTACAGCTCGTTTTCTGTGACGTTTCCATAGGCTAAAACCTGGACAGGACCCCTTATTAGTGAACCATACCGCCCTACTTTTTGGGGCCCTTCTGTTGGGGAGCTAGAAACACTGCAGTCCGTTGTTTAGTCGAAGGAGACGTCACTTCCCCTACGACAGCGGAACAACACAGCCCCACCATGATAAATCTCCACTAGTCTTCGTGAAGATAACTCTCGCGGCACTCAGCCTTCTCTGAAGCAAAGCTTGGTTGCGCTTCGTAACAAAAAGCCACATGCTGATCACAAAAAAGAAGAATTGCTGGATGTCTTCCATCGTTGCTATTTGTTTACAGTGTTGCGTTTTCTGCTTTGTTATATTTAATAACCAGTACACGGTGTCACACTGCTAGGACGTCATGCTATCAGCATCCAGCTTAATACGCCGACTACCAAGTAGGGTTCGGTTGGCTATGGAAATGCAAACAGGATCAGGCTTTACCAATCCAGCCTGAGCCAAACCGTGCCAATTCATACCGGACCACTTGGTGGAAACGGGGCTTAAGTCATAAATTTGGGGCATGATTTCATTAAAGGCAGAAAAATTCTGATCAGCTGACAGGACAAACAGAGGTCTATGTGGTGGTACTCCAGCATAACCCATTCATAACATTCACCCAATATTTGCTCCTTTTTAATTTTCTTTCTGGAGTATAATTTGGGCTACACCGAAGCGGGTGAATTCATTTAAAAAACAATTGAATTTTATTTGATAATAAAAAATAAACTGGCAAAACATATGAAGGCAACCATCAGCATGTCCATTATATGGAGCAGCCTTTCCTGCCTGCCAGGGGGCTGTTTCATAAAAGCATGACATCATGTGAATCAATCATTGCACACATTATAGTCTTTATAGTATCACGTTGTAACTTTTGATTAAACAAAAGCATTATGACCTAAATTTTCAAAGCTAACATCTTAGCATCGGAGATTTTGAATGCAGCCTTTTTCAATCAAAGACATCCTTCAACAGCTATGGAGATGTTGATATTTGAGGATGGATGGTTGCCCCAAGGACATAGCCTGGTCTCTGCCCTGCTACTTGCACCACACACAGCCGAGGCTGTGACATGACGACACTGGCCCTTGATGATGATTGATCATGTTGTTTTCTTCATTACTCCAAACCCAATCAGTGCATGCTGTGATTTAAGTAATGACGGCTCATTATTGGCGATTTCAGAGTTTAAGGGCTTCTTTATTTTGCCCCACCAGCAGACCCTCAGGGACAGCATTAGAGGATCAATGATTTTCCTCTTTTTGCATACACATCGATAGCTGGGAAATCCCACATCAACTGTGAAGTTCAAATGAACAGCCTGTAATGTTTGCAATAGCGTTGTCATTTCAAAATGCTAACACCATTTTAAAAGTCCAATTAAACATTTAAATATGAAACTGCAACTACATTAGGACAATAACACCAACTTTGATATCTTTCTTCAATGCATGAATATTGATGAATTTATGACAGAGAATTGATGGTGCATTGTGTAAACTAAAGTATGCTTTGCTTGCTTCAGTAGTTTGTTGTGCAATAATCGCTGTTATGTGTTCTTAAGAAATCAATCACTCTACCTCACAAATAGATTAGTATTATTTTTCTTTGCCTGAAATGAGACAGTAATATTTCATTAATTCCCACCTTTGATTTTGAGCAGCAGGACCTTATGGGGTGCAGCAGTTGCACTTGTAGAGAACATCTGGGATGTAGGAGCAGGCTTTATGTCCAATCATGTTCCAGACCCACGCAGAGTGGGAATTGCAGAGTGACTAATGGAGCTCAAAGGAAGAGCTAGTGGAAGAAATTCTGAATTCAAGAATATCATGATATTATCTACATAATATTTTTCTTTATTCTGCTAGATTATGTGAAGAAATGTTCCTGCTGTAATCATAAATCATTAATGCTGTTAATCTCACTTTGTTTTGTACATTAAGATTTAGCACATAATATTTACTTTGGAGGCTAGGTTACACTATAACAGATATTTGAAAACAGTAGTATTATAAATTTTATGTGTTAGCAGTTCCAGACTGCAGTTGATGGCGTTTTCACTCCAGGCATGTTTTGCCATACTGGGCAGTTGCCCACTTCCAGTCTCCACTGCTAGTCTGCTTTCACCATGCAATACTAAGTGTCGTTTTATGTCCTATCACGCCAGCATATGTGCATGGACCAAAACATTGGGCAGAGATATGCATAAAGACAAAAAAAACTTCATCATACATTGTTAAGCAAACAAACAAAAATCAAGACAGAAAATGACTCTTACTTTAATGTAAAGTGTACTCTGAGCTGTGCATAAGTCCCTAATTAGAAACTTCTGTAAATGCTTAGAGATATTGATTTCAAATTTAGCACAGATTCAATAAAATGAATTAAAACAAAAATGTCAGGGACAGAGAAGCCATAGATTAATCAGAAAACACTTGTCAAGGGGGAGTGGGATTCATGTCAATGCATATTTTTAATCCAAATTCTCAAACAAAAAAAACTTAAAAGGTTTAATAAGACCCAATGGACTCACTGCATTATGTAATTGTAAGAGGAAGAAAAGAAAATGAAAATAACCAATGACAGAAGTAGAAAGCGTCAGTGAGAGAATCAATAATTGTAAGAACATAATGAAATTGTCTGCATAAATTATGTTTTCCCCACTGGAACATGAATGGGAATGACAGTTGCTGTTAAGGACTTCAATCTAATAAAGCTTATTGTGCATTTAAACTAAGCAGCTTTCGTTTACTTAAAAGGCTAAGTTAGTATGAAACTGGCATTCAACGAATCAAATAGATTTTGTTCAAGAACGTTCACAAAAATATTTTAAATCTTCCAACCAAATCAAGGAACTGCACTTAACAAAAATTGATAGACAGCTGAATCAGCCTTTGGCCATCAGGCTGCTGACTCTTCCTGTCTTACCTTAAAAAGGTTGGGATTTGAAAAACAGGTCTTCATCGGAACAATGGCTTCACTTTTGGGGCATCCAAAGCTTTGGCAGAATGTATGTCCTATCAACAGTGGGAAGGTGGTAGGTTAAAGCCCAGCTTTAGCTGTCACATGTCAATGTGTCCTTAGGCAAGACACTTAACCCCAAGATGCTCCCACTGCTGCATCGATGCCATGGGAATGGGTGAGCATGTGTTAGCTAATACTGATGGACAACTTACATGGAGACCTCAGCCATGAGTGAATGTGAGGGTGCATATAAATGAGTAGATGTGACCTGCAGTGTAAAAGCACTTTGAGAAGTCAGAAAAACAGTCAAAGCTCAAGTTCATTTATCATTAACCTTCTTCATTTTGCAGAGCATCTGGACAGAAGAAATGGGCCCTATGGCTAAAAAAGTTCTAAACACTCATTTCGAAAAAATAATATATAAACTTCTGTGATGGATCATTCTGAGTTCATGCATTATGATGTTCTCAATAATAACAGAGCTATGTTATTACTAATAATACTAAATGTGAAAGAATCAGTGGGAGAATTGAGAAGTGCAAAATTAAGATGATAGCATCTGCAGATAGCATGAAATTACCCTTTCTTATCCGGGCATATTAATACATACAAATGACTCCTTAATGGTGAAATCATTTAGGTTTTTTTTATTATTATTTAATACACTGGAAAGCTACAAATGAATTGCCCCTTGGGGGATAAATAAAGTTGTCTGAACTGAACTGAACTAAAGTCAGTTGCCGACTATTAGCTTTGAGGGCTAAGCTGAGATGAAAGCTTACTTGTAGTGAATAAAACAAGTAATAGATTTGTTTATAACCTATTTTAGGCTGATATAAAACTTATAAAAATGGGCAGACATTGAAACGGAACAGGCAATGTGATTTTATCAACCTTCCTTTGAAGAAATGGAATCTTCTATTCCGTGCTTTAATTTTACTTTGATTTCAATACATAATAACTCATTATCCTGTGTACAGTTTTTTCAAGCATATGATTGGATGAAAAATGAAAAGAAAGTGAATCAAACTACATTTTGTCATTTTTGTTCCATTTGTATTGTAAACATCTTCAGGATGCACATAAGCTCTGACACATATTTCATATCAATGATAATGAGCTATTGATCTCAACCATACAGATGCTGCTATGAGAGACAACTAATCACAAAGCTCAAATGACAGCTTAATTAAAATGAGTGTGCTAATTTTAAAGTGAAATGACACTGAGCTGTGATAGCTATCAGGATATCAGCTCTCTTGATTTGTGCAGATACAAAAGATACATTTATAAAGCTTGAAGGCTGCAGTTTAACGCCTCTACAGCAGCAGAGAAGTATAAAGGCATGTCTGAATGAAACTGTTTTTCAGCTAGATTGGGATCATATATTCTTTGATGAGCTGTTCTGACCTTTGTAATAAATACTGCACTAGTGTTTAACAAAACAATCACAGCAAAGAGCATTTCCAATTTCACTCCATGCCAACAATCAATCATAGGTCCAAAAGATGGGACGGTGTAATAAAGGCAACCTGCGAAACCGTTAATGAGCCTTTTCTAGTGCTGAGAGACACAGATGCTGAGAGGGACCTGAGCCTGGGAATTGTAAAGAAAGGTCATGCCACAACTTTACACAGTCTGATCAGAATCAATAGAAAATTTGGAGATAGAATATCAGCAGTCCTGCAGGAATCAGGGACGGATTGGGTGATTAATCATGCTAACTCTTTATTATTATTTCTACTGCTCTTGAGGTCAAGGTACATGTCGAGACTGTTCTCAGCATAAAATAAATATGGGGCATATTCTTTTTCATTTTAAGGATGATATGTTCACTGAAAACTATTTCTTCATCAGAAGGCTTATTATAAGTGATGGTGGCTGCTAATTAGTCATATTTAGAGCTTATTAATGGGTAATACGCCGTAAAATTGAAAACAAACAATTATTTTTATCTATCTGTTTTAAATACAATACAATACAACACAATGCCATAAAGCTTTCAATTCAATCAAAAATCTTAAAGGTTACATATCAGATCAAGTATCAGACTTTCGAGTTTGTTTACATAACAGAAAACAATTAATGAACTGCAATTGAAAGACATTTTTATTTAAGTTTAAGTTCATTGTCATGACATTGAGTTTTTGAAATGTTTTTTAAATTCCATACTTGCTGTTTTCTCACATTTTTAATACAACAACCGTCATTGACAATAGTGTACCTTACCATTAGTCTGAGTTTGTTCTACTTAAAGGTACAGTGCAACTGGGAGCCCTTTCAGACACTTGACTGATTATTATCAAGTGCCTGATAAAACCCAACTTTAAAATATACTGAACTATCCCTTTAACCATTGTTGGGACATCACTGAAAGGTTTATGCTTTGCTCATTTTCAGGAATTCAGCAACACAGGTCACTAAAAAAAATATTATAAAGGTGATCTAATTTATGAGAGAAACCAAAAAGTCTTTATTCCCTCCACACTTTATTATTTTTATTTTTATTATTGACAATAGTAAAGTTTTACAGTTGTATAATGTGCATTTTTTGTATTTTAAGTCTAAATCAGTAATAACTGTACAGCAGTTCATTATTTTATCTTGTTTTTAGTGGATATATATTTGTTTTTGGTAGATTCATATGTTATGTTTCAATGTACATAATGGGTAAATCTGTAATTTTACCAACAAAAGTTCAAATTTGTGGTAAATAACATATTTTCATATTTCAGTATTTTTCAGCCCAGCCTCACCATTTGAGAGCCACTGTTAAGAAGTATATTGTCACTGTCAGGAACAAACTTCCTACCTATTTGTCAGGACATGAAAAAAGAACCTCTGCTACTGAATGCATCAATACTGTATTATCCTGTTTCTATTTTTTAGTTTGACTTTGTTAAAAACAGAAACATTCACCATCATGAAAGATGACCAGCCGCGCTGATGTATGAACAAACTGAAAATCTCAAAAAAAGAGATAGGAGTTTTGTGCCTAGAAGCAGTATTTACTAACAAGTCCGAGCCAATGTGTACATTTCATGGGTGTATGTTGGAGGGCAGTTGAAAGTGAACTCCCAGTGAGATATTCACAAAAGAATAGCTGGGATTGCTTGCAGGTGAGTATTGGACATTTCAAATAATCATCTTCTGTAATTGCTTTAATTGGAAACTTCCTGGCAGGAAATATTACGTACTGTGTATCAGTGACTTTAGAATATGGTCATGTGGAATACGGGTCTAATAAGCTCTTAACATTGACTAAATCGGTGCCAGAATTTGTCTAATTAGCCTGACAATTAGCTGCTAGATAACTGAGAAAATATGGTCTAAAACTAATGTTACTCAAATATTGAAAAAAATGATCCAGAAGTAGTTTCATGTTTTTTTTTTCTGTAAAGTGTTGTACTTCACTTTGATGCCTGAACAAATGGCCCCACTATCACACACAGTTATGAAATTTACTGCATAAAAGAATGCTGTGAGAGACATGAAAGAATCTGCAGCCGTGAAGTCTATAACAATTCTTGTTTGTAGCCTTGACAATGTTGATCCTGTGAGGCACTAATGCCCTGAATTAGAGCGGATGAATGGGCCACTCTCTCGGTCATGACAGGGTTTCACTAGCCATCTAGTCTCTCCCTTTTCATCTTATTCCCTTTGGTGGATCCCTGGTCCAAATGTTGTCCCCTTTCTTCTGGTCTCAATTTCTGTTCATCAAAAGAAAGGTGAACATATGTCCAAATCCTGTGGCCTCGGCCGCAACATACTGTGTCATTAGAGCTAAAATTGGAGGGTTTGGCTAAAAACACACAGGCACAGACACACTTTTAGACTTAAATGCGATGTAATGCTGTACAAAAACACAATGCACAACACATATAGAAATCCTCTTAGCCCCTACATGCACAAAAAACACACACAAACTGGACCCTAACATTCACACACACACGCACACAGTGGTATTTGATGTTGTCCCATGTTTGAAGCCAAAGTCTTGTTATCACCACTAGCTCTATACCTTGCTCCATTTCCAGGGTTTTTGAGGAGAGTCCAGCGCTTTCATGTGAGAGCCACCGTCTGTACAGAAGCCAACAGTCTCAGAAGCGGTGACACACTGACTGATGGTTAACATTTCCAAACCCTTGCCTTATATTAAAACATGACAGCTACAACCACAATACCAGGTGAGTGGAAACCACACGCAAGCACTCACACAGACAAAGCCGAGGATATAAGCACAGGATACACCTCTCCTGTTTGAAATTGTGAGATATATGAAGCTTTTTATGTCATGTATCATCTCTTCATAAAGTCTGTCTGCCCTCTGTATCACACCTCAACCAGCAGCACCTCTCTCCACCCACAACAAACGCCCACTCCTTGTAGCTCAGCACAGAAGCACTTACAAACAGAGGTGTCAGATATTAGCCATTAAGTTGTAAGCACTTCCTGTCTTGCATTAGAGAAAATTTGACAGGGCCTGAAAGGAGATGACGTTTGCTCTTCTAAAGCATCTGGGGTGTGGGAGTGGGTTTTACATTTAAGTATGATCCAAGCTGTCAGTGTTTTTTGCTTTATCACTGCTATGAGGGGCCTTTCATGAATTTAGAAATAAGATTATATCATCTGCATCAAGTGTGTCATAACATTTTTTTCAGTGGAAGACTGGTTGAGATATTCTGTTGCTGTTATCATGAATAAATTATAATGTTGCTGTAAGGCATAATCAGCCTATCTCCAAAACTGCTGCATTTCAGAAAACTAAACAAAATGTTCTACAACAGGATGAATGAAAATGGCATTGCCCTGATTACATATTTTTTTGTATCTTCATTTGGTTAAATATTTATAAAACCTGCTCACCGGCGTAGAAGGTGACAAATAATGACATTAATAAGGTGAACTTTTGAATTTTAAAAAACAGCTCTCAGAAATAGGGTGTTATTGCAGCTTTAGCTAAATATCTGCTTATTGTCCCTTAATGATCCCCGTGACTTTTCTGTCTAATTAAAGGTTTTCAGGATCAACAGCATCAAACACATGGCCTTTCTGATATTCAGTGTTGTACTGCATAAAGAAATGCTTCCACAAAAGTTTCCACCTTAGCCTAGAATGGACATAGTGCCTCAATTTTTTTGGTAAAATTCAGCCACAATTTTGACCACTTGTATTTCCCATCATCCATGATCACATCTTTGCTGTTGTTTAAAATAGCTTTTGCAGACAAGACTGTGCACATCCTTGATTTGCCAGGCATAAAGAAAAAAAGACCAAAGATGAATGAAGTTGATTTTTTTGAGCTCTAAGTTTTTGAGCCCTAGTCAGTATTGGTCTTTGATTTCGATCCCTATGCAGCAGAGTAGAGAAATTAACTTTTAGAGCCAGGTTGTAGTATTTTTTTTGTGGTTTTAGTGCATTTTAGGGTGTTTTCACACCAACCATATTTAGTGCACGGCAAAGAACTTTTGGCCTAGGGTTTGCTACGTTAGTATCAATGTGAATGCAACCACCGCACTTTGGTGCGCACCAAATCAGCCGGTCTGAGACCTCCATGAATGGTTGGTCTCGATCCGCTCCATCTCCCTACATTTGGTGCGCTTTCGCTGGTGTGAAACAAAGTGGTCCGAACCGATCTACTTTTGATGCATTACTTCCTGTTAATCCCACGGTTGAATCTTTTGCTTACTCAATTTGTTGATCTGTTTATTCTGGTTGAGGATTACGATGATTTACGAGGGTCCAGAAGGTCGCTGATGCCGTCTCAAACATGATAAAAAAACACACTTGAAGGAAAATGTAGAAGAGAGCGAAACGTAAACATTGGTTGTTTGGTGTAGGAAATGGTGATCATGGTAGCCTCTTCTTCGTTCTCCTACGTAGCAGGTTTGGCAACCAGTTACGTGCATATCCCCCCCTGCTGTTTGAAACTGAGTAAATACACAAGTGGGCCTGGGTATGGTTCGATGTTGCAAGTGTGAATGCAAGCCAGCGGGGGAGGGGGGCAAACCGCGCTGTAGTACGGTTCGAAAAAGGTGGGCCTAATGTGAAAACGCCCTAAGACTCATACCGCTTCATTTTTCTTGATTTGAAATGTTATGTCATGTATTCAGAGATGTGTTGGTTCATACCAGTCCTCTAACATTTAATATGCATATTGAATGGATCTTCAAGTATTTTGACAGCAAGTACACTGGTACTTAGACATTATAATTTGACTGAGCAACTTTCACTTTTATCAGATAAATGTCTTAATGTGGCATTATTCATGTATGCACTCACAACAATAAAATACATT
This sequence comes from Scarus forsteni, assembly GCA_036419115.1. Classification (NCBI taxonomy): domain Eukaryota; kingdom Metazoa; phylum Chordata; class Actinopteri; order Labriformes; family Labridae; genus Scarus; species Scarus forsteni. Next base: position 8,787,806 of record JAZDUH010000245.1, on the reverse strand, counting down.
TTGGATTTAACCCATCCAAACTGAAATGAAATCTTCAAAAATAAAAAAAAAAATCAAATCCATACACCTATTGTAGGACCTGCATAAAAAAACAAAAATGACAAGGTTACCTCAAATTCCCTCCCCCCAGTTATTGGTTCAAGGAATTTGATTTAACATGGATGTGAATATTTTGTTTAGGCAGGATGAATATTAACACATCGTCTCCTGTCTGAAATCAAACCATGCCATGTTCCTTTGTGTGGCACTGTCACAATTGCAGGGGAGGTTTATGTAAAACTGAATGAAGGACAGAGCTAATATGATGCGTCTCCTGTTTTGGACTCTAAAATAAGCACTGTCAAGATGCTGTTTCATTAGTAAACACTGTGAATTCATGTTAAAGTTAAACCCTATGCAAATCTCTTGGCAGGCAATTCCACAGATTCAGACAATTCTATTGAAATCAGTTTTATTAGTGTGAAATTTTCCTGGACCCTAAAGCCAAAGACAGCAGTTTACACCTCTCTTTATGACAGGATAGTTTCAAGCTCACAGGCTGACAGAACAATTTTTTGGCTGTGTGGTTATGGAGAGGCCCGCACTCACCCGGAAAGGCTAACCATGAGAAGCCATTTTTATCTTTGCCAGATTCTTTCCTCTACCATTGATCTATTTAACATTCTTCAGTAAAAAACAGACAGACTAAATGTGCTGTAACATAGAGCAGGCTGAAAATCAGTACTGGCATTAAATTATCCTCGAAAACAAGCAAGCATACTATTACATCATATCAATTTGAGGAATAATCATAACCCTAACCCTATCGTGTTATATTGTAATGCATTTTAAATTTCTGTTATACTGCATGGAATCATATTTTTCTAAGTTTGTTTCATGTTTGCACATGACTTTGTACTAATATACACCATATACACCCTTGTATAATGGCTGTTGACTAGGAAATCAAATTGGTGTTGATTCCAGAGGTCAGAAGAGAATGGCTGGAGTGGTCAGAAATGATGGAAAAGCTGCAGGAACTACTCATCACAACCACGTATTGGTGTGTGATATGGAGATCTTAGATCATAACGAACTCATGTACTCATCTGTTTTAGCAGAGAGATCTTAGGATCGTCTGTCTTGTGAGTGATACTGAAAATGGCCACATTTATTCAATAAAAACTTTCAGAGAGCTTGGAAAGGTATAACTCATACTGCATTTTTCTATTGGAGACCCCCACTCCAGTCTGCATCCAAAAAAAAAAATCCCTTCCTTGGCCCATGACCAACATTCTCTGACAATGTCATCCATTCTGTTCCTTAGTTTTTGAATTATTCTGCTAACAAATTAAAAAGCAAAGAAACTACCTCACCCTCGTATTAAATTACACTTAGAATTTTACTCAATTGGAAATACTACACCACAGTGCCACTCTACTTTAAGCATATTGTAACGTATTCATTTGTTTTATACTGGAGTGTATCAAACAAAGTCCTACAATATTTCGTAAAGTACCATATTATATGGCATTATTATTATTGTTGGTGTATTACTTTTAAATAATTTATTTTAAACTGAATTGTGGTGTAATATTTGGTTTTACAAGATTCTTTGTCCTGTTTTGTCTTATCCTATCATACTGCATTTAATTTATGAAAAACATTTTCCTGAACATTCCAAATGTATTGAGGTTCATTCGGTGCATGTATGAAAATAATAAATTTATTAGGCAGACGGAATATGGAGCAGTCCGTGCGAAGAGAAACAGACAGAGAGACAGGACAGACTGGAGGTTGAGGATGTACTTAACTCTATTGTTCTAAAAATGTTCACTTCCTTTTTGAACACATATTTGATTTACTATTTGGCAGAATTTCAATGCACTTTTACCCTCCATTCTCAGCAGAGGAGGAGTTAGTTGACACTCTCGATTCAGAACTCCAGCAGAAGCTGGGGGATCCCTGGAGAATCTCTCATTCATCCAGCATTCCCATCAGCCCATTAGACTGGCCATCAGCCAACATAACTGCTTCCTGTTTCTCTAAGACACCTTTTTCATCCTCCATATAATTCAGTTGTTTGAAAAACTTCCAATGGGAAAAGGCTGTAGATTACTTTAGCCCAAGAACTCTCATGCATTTAACAAACTGCACCAAATACCCGGAGAATGGTGGTGCATTTATTCCTGCAATTCATCGCCTGCTCAAAAAAGCTCAGGAAAGGAGTGCATTGAGATTTGAATCTATGGCAAAAGTGCCTGGATATGCTCTGTAAGTGAAAAAGTAAAGGGTCAACATGTGTAATTGGATTTCACAGATGCACCATTTCCACTGAAGACAGTGTGAGTGCATCTCTGGCAGAGAATAGATGTTTTTTTGTGTCTTATACAGGCATATAAGTAATTCACCACCATGCTGTTTTCAGTGAGAACAGGTCAGATATCACACATTTTAAAATCCTTGAAAAGTTCTTAGTAGGGATGTTGCAATCAGCTTTTTTGGCCCCTAATCTTCATCAGATTTCTTTTTTAAATGAGTTTGTACTAAAGGTGCCCCCTGCTTAATTTCTCTGGCACATAGGCTGATTTTAGTTTAAACAAAAAAAGGATTTTTTTTTTTATCAAACTAAATGGCTATAGTCATAGGTACTGATTACCTTTGTATATTCCCATGCTCATCTGTGGATGTCATCCTTTGTCCACTTATCTGCAGCTCTGCTTACTCCTTCTCATAGTTAAAATGTATTAGAGTCTCAAAAACTTTGTTTCAACCCATTTACCCCAAAGCATTAATCTGCTGATGAAGTTTATGAAGCCCATGCTGAGACCAAAAGGCTAAAAGCTAATCAGCTAAGCTACATGATCTACACATGATCTGTTTAGTGATACATTTGAGATCCTCTCAGAAACTGTGATGCTTTCAGGTTGTTTTGGTAAAATGAGTATTTCATGAAGCAAAGAATATGATGTGTTTTGAATGTAATTCGGAGTTAAATATTTAGATTTTAGCTTTGATGAAAGTTTTATTTTCTTGCCAATATGAACTAATTATGTCAGTGACATTTTGTAACTGATTTATTATTTATACATGAACTGCTTTTTGTCTATTAAACTGCACTGTTTTGCCTGTTGGATTGAATAGATAGTTTGAATCTGCCTGTTGATAATTTAGTTAATTCAGACCAGTAAAACAAGTAATAAATGAGTCAATGAGCTCTAGTTCCCTTATTTTCTATAGATAATTTTGGGGGATTTTTTGCCTTTATTGAGAGGAGGTAGAGACAATGGATAGGCTTGTGAAGGGGGACCAGAGAGAGTAGGGGAGGACACACTGCAGGCTGGCCACAGGCTGGATTTGAAGCCTGGTTGGCAGAAGTAAATAAATGGATCATGTTTGGTTGCTTACCACTGAGCCATACCAGCACCCTCTGATTAATTGTTTTAAGAAGTTGGCCTTGTCCGGGATGTTGTGAAAACTCACATGAATTCTAGTCCACCTGGTCTTGGGCCTCATTTATAAAACTGCGCAGGAAAGATCACTACAGGTGGTGTATGCTGGAAACAGAGGAAATCTCTGCACACAAGTACTTTCAGATTTACAACAGTGTGCTTGCATGTCCTACACCCATTTCCATCTATAAATCACAACCAACTCTAAAGTTGTCGCACATGAGGGAACACTTTGCCCCGCCCATATGGTGCCTATAAAAGATCAGGTGAACACCCTTGGTGAATATTCAATGATGCTAATTTCATGATGGACCGAGATAGAAAACAAAGTAATTTCAGCGTGAGGTTGAAATAATAAGTGGGCACAGTGGAGTCGAAAAGGCATATCGCTCTCCACATAGTGTCTGAGTGACAGGTAGGGGAAAGGGGACACAGGAGCTCACCCCCCAACAAACATAAGGCTGATGGGTATCATCAAGGAATCTGTCCTGAGCAGTGTGGTAATGGAGGCGGAGGACACGGATACAACTAATGCGCCAGAGTCTCCCATGCACCACGTCCTACAGCGGTGCCAGATTAGCCACTGTGCGTCTTTATACATGTCAGTGCATGCCCTTTTATATCCAACCATCACCTAATTTCCTGAACAGCAGGTGTTTTAACCTTATTGATCAGCAGTTTTGTTTAAGAGTTGATACTGAAAGAAGCATAGAAAAAAGGGAAATTACAGCTGTGCAAATAGATGGACCTGAGCTTATACCCTTCTAGTCATTTTTGACTATTCAAAGTCAGCTTTACACCGCGGGTCACATCTACCCATTCACACCCATTCGGTCTCACATTCACTCACTGATGGCTCAGAGATTCTATTTTAGTTATCATTCAGTATCAACTAGCACATTGACACCCCTTCCTGAGCAACAGAATTTCGTTTTTCGACCACGGCTATACAGCAGAGATAGTAAAAAAACATAAAGACTACTGCGAGATTAAGACAGTCCTAAAGGGAAAATAAGTATTTGCTTTGAATTATCCTACATGAGCATGCAAATCCACTGGACTACCACAGTCTGGATATACACGAGTGCATGAGGGTAAGCAGGAGCTGAAGTGATCCAGATGGTCTTAGTTAGGGTGTTTTCACACCAACCACATTTAGTGCACACCAAAGAAGTTTTGGCCCAGGGTTTGGTACATTAGTGTCAATGTGAATGCAACCACCGCACTTTGGTGCGCACCAAATCAGCCGGTCCGAGACCTTCATGAAGGGGTGGTCTCGATCCGCTCCATCTCCCTACATTTGGTGTGGTTTCACTGGTGTGATACAAAGTGGTCCAAACCGATCTACTTTTGATGCATTACTTCCTGTTAATCCCGCGGTTGAATCTTTTGCTTACTCAATTTGTCGATTTGTTTATTCTGGTTGAAGATTACAATGATTTACAAGGGTCCAGAAGGTCGCTGATGCCATCTCAAACACAATAAAAAAACACACTTGAAGGAAAATGTAGAAGAGAACGAAACGTAAACATTGGCTGTTTGGTGTAGGAAATGGTTACCATGGTAGCCTCTTCTTCGTTGTCCTCCGTAGCAGGTTTGGCAGCCAGTTGCGTGCATATCGCCCCCTGCTGTTGCAAACTGAGTAAATACACAAGTAGGCCCGGGCACGGTTCGATGTTGCAAGTGTGAATGCAAGCCGGCGGGGGAGGGGAAGAGGGGCGAACCGCGCCGCAGCACGGTTTGAAACAAGTGAGCCTAATGTGAAAATGCCCTAACCCAGTAAAGAGGAGTAAGGTGTTGGCAAGAACAAAAAAGATGGACTGAATCAAAAGATCTCAATATGTTATTTAAAGAAGCAGGTTTGATGTTTGAAGGACCCTCCATACATGAGAAGACTGTTTTACTCACAACCTAGCCACTCATCAGGTGCATTCAAGAATAGACCATTTCTTAATGAACAGCAAAGATAGCACAGAGTGAGAGCGTGTTCAATAGGAACTGCAGACATCTCAGTTCATGATACAATTCACATCAACATTAATTTGAATAACAGACCCAAACAAACATTATGAAAACTTAACATTGGTTTTTTAAACAGTAAAATATTATCTTGCTGCCCAGATGATATATATTGTATGTCAGTGCTCCACAGAATACCAAGCCAAATGGAAATGGACTGAATTAACAACATCACCATCTCAACACCAGGCTAAATTAGGAGAAAAAAATGGAAGTGAGTAGCATGTTGGGAGACACATGTAAAACTTGGTATGACTTTGTTAAAAAGTATCAACAGAGGTAAGCTTTTAATTTTGCCCTCACAGAATCCAAGATGGAAACTTGGATCAATGGATAGTACACTTTTTGGGTGAAATAAAAAAGAAATAACTGCTGTGTGTACATTTCTAGAAAGAAACATGTATAAAACCTTCTCAGTGGAGATCTATTCAGATACCTACATTTCAGACATTTCTATGACATAGAAATTAAACTAGGAATCTCAGCAGAGAATCTTCAGGTTATTGGGATTCTGATGTGCATATACTCCATCAATGGTCATATTCAATACAAAAGGTTTTCAGAAACAGAATGGTAGTAATTTATTGTATGTAAAAGCTAAGTGTGAAGCAGAGGTCAATACAAATATGTCAAAGAGTGACTGGTATTCTAAGTGTAATAAACATGTCAAAGAGTGATTGGTATTCTAAGTGTTAAACAACAAACATCTACCAGCTCCAGACATATTTTGCTGCTCTTTTTGGTCACACATCAGATCAAAAACAAATTACTAAATTCACAACAGATCTGTTTCAGAAAGTGTGGAACTCTGAATGTCAATCACTCACATTTGCTCTGCGTAAAACTACAACCTTTTGTGACAAAGTTGTTCATACTCTTGATGAGATTTTTGTTTATCATTCCCAAAGACCCACAGTTCATGTTGTTAGGTCTGATCCTCAATGATATTATTCAAAAGAAGGATTTCTGTCTGTTTAAAACCTTGATACTGGCTGGTAAAGAGGCCAAGATGCCAGGAACTGGTTGAAAAGTGACCCCCCTCTACATCAGCAAACTGGTTGGATATAGTAGAAGAGATGTTCTCCATGGGAAAATTGACTGATTACTTAAAGATTAAAGCAAAAACTCATGATCAATGCAGGGAAAAATGGCCTGTCTTCCAAGGAAAAAAGGATTGGTCATGTGCCTGTACAAAAATAATGAGGGTTTTATGAGGTTTGTTTTTTATTGCTGTTTTAATACATTTTTTAATTTTCTGAAAAATAAAAATAAAAGGTTATAAAAAGAGAATTAAACCAAACACAAAAAACCCCAAACAGTTCTGCAACTTGACCTGATTTGGACCAGTCTGTCATCTTGTGTGAAAGCAACCTGAAACTATACTGTATGTAAAATGGCCTGAATTATCACTGCTGGGCAATGATGCCAAATGGTTGCATTTTTCCCACTTTTCTGTCATTGTGCTCACCTTGATCTTCACGACAGTTCTTTTATTGTCCAACTGAAACTTCACATGTAAAAGTGTCCTAACTTCTATCAAAATGTAGTTTCTCTTATGCTTGTCTTTTTACACATATAAAGACAACAATGTAAAGTGATATAATCAGCATAACTAAATATAGAGGGTTCCTCTTAATGTAAACCAGTTTGCAGTTGTTAGCACATGTATGCATGATGTACATTAGCCAAATTAAAGTATAGAGAGTAAAAACAGAGCAACAGAATTGTGTTTTCATACATGTAGGGCATAAATTATGTCCGGTCTTGCAAGCTTGATGCCACCATCGAACAGCTAGTCAATGGAGAGGGCAGGGAGAAGCAATGGAGCGAAGTAATGTGTAATCTTACTACTCAATGGGCTGTGCCCAGCAACGGGCCTCTGAATGCTGGAAGTGTCAGAGAGATAAATAGCAGAGTGTCCCCCTCGAAAAACATGATTAATACCCCGCCTGGTGACGCTGCTGAAGATGAAGTGGGAGCAGCTGGCTCAGGCAGCGTAGGCACGCAGGGAGAGGTGGGAGGGGGGACGGGAGCGAGAGCAGCAGAGCAGAGAGGGCAAAGAGTAGGACACACTGGCAGCTAGGGGAAAGGAAGGCAAGGCAAGGGCAATCCGGGCCACAGTAGGCAATGGGACCCCTACCTCCCTTCATTTCCCTGAGTATGCAGCCCTAAATTCCTCTTTTTACCTTTTTCGTCATGGTGTAGCATTTAAATACTCTTTACTTTCCTACTTCCTGTTTGTATACATAAACACACAGGCCAGATCTTCGTGACTGTGTCTCTATCAGTAGAAGTAAGAGACTCTTTCCCCTAATCATACAAATCTAACAGGAAATAGGGGCTACCAGGAAATTCATTACAATTCAATTAAACAGCCTAACAGTTCGTCACCTTGCCATTTATGACATCCTGAATATAGTGAAAGTCCCACTAATATGTGGCACTTAACCATTTTCATGAGTGTTGTTGACATGGGTGATCAGAGGTGAAAAAGCATGAGATGTAATGAACTGCAGAGCCTGCTACACTTCCTTAATGCTAATTTCAAGATGAAAAGGTGATTTATTTTGAACTGTGCAGAACCAAAATGTCGTCTTTTCTTTTTATTAATTTTCAACAATGGTACGACTAAACACGTCTCAATCATCAAGCACACAAAGGCTATATTTATAATACACCATGTACCTCTTTTGAACACTGGATATAGTATGATGACAACCGCATATTAAGTTTAACAATTGCATGACTGCCACTTCTTATCTGCCCATTTTCTTATCTTGCAATATGCTGGACTCAGCTTTGTTGGCTTCTGGTAAGTCCTGGATGGTTTTAGAATGATGATAGCATTATAAAAATGTATCGACCTTATAACATCTTATGTCACAAGCTGCATGATACTCTAACTCAGGAATGCGCAACATACAGCTACTCCCTCAGCGCAGTCTCAGTCAAATTTTGCCTTTAAATTTATAAAAATCATAGACATAAATATCTCAAATTCTGCCCTTAGGTAATTTAATTTACTACCTATAAACCATGTGTATGGTAAAAATGCGTTTGAACTTAAATTGTGGTATTTTTATGATAATCTTCATAACTGGTGTATGTTTCATTATTTACAACAAAGAAGTTAATGTTTTACTGTATTTGTTTTTATAAAAGGTCTATAATAGAGCACAACTAAATGCAATTGGTCAAAACTAAGTCAAACAAACTCTAACAACCACTATACTGCATTTTTCTTGAAACTAGTAACTTTAACTGTTTTTGATTCCATGTTATAGCATTAAATTTTGCTTTACTGTTTGCTTTTGAGCATGAAAATGAGAAATGTTAACATTGCTTATTTGTTTTTTTATTGTTTCATTGGTTTTTAAATGTGTTTATACTTTATGTTTTGGTTGTCTTTTTTCTATTGTAAAAATTTGGCCCTTGGAAAGAGAGAATTAAATAGTAGTGGCCCACCCCTGTTCTGACTGAAGGGAAAACAAAGGTGAAACTGAATGTGAACATAAATCCGTCAAGGCCAGCAAACACCACAGGAGTCTAAAAAGGTTGTTTTCCTGGATCATTAAGAGGAGGAGTAAAGGGGTAATAGGAAGTAATATTGTCGGTCCTGAGGAAAGAGTGACCTCAAAAATTTAAAGATGTTCCTGTTACATTTAACCATTGATAAAAACAAGCCAAAAACAACTTTCTTGCCAGAAACAGCTAACATATCTGTCTGGCAGATTTAATCCTTCAAATAAGCCCTGACCAACAAAAAGGTGACACCTTTTACCAACAAAAAATCATCTATACTGTTCTCTTCAAAACAGCTTTGACACATTGCACGCATTGTAATATTCTCATCAGCTAAATCTGATAATGGTTTACTTTCCCTCTCCCAAACCACAGATTGTAACTCTTGCTTTTTCCCCTTTTACTTTACTTTACAAGCTCAAATATTTAGCGCTCACTTAAGTTGAAACAGTTTACGGTAAATGCCCAGCTCCTTCAATAATAGACAAAGGAGAGTAAAATCCAATTTACTCTTGAGTTAGAAATCTGATCATTTTTTTGTTTTGAATGTGGACATTTATTAAAATGCATGACAAGTTTTTGGAGTTAGCTTAGTTGGCATAGCTTAAGATAATGGCAGGGCACATTTTTACATAAGCTATGCAGGCGCTCAAGGCTGCAATAAAATCTTGTTCTTGGCCCAATATATGCACAGGACAACACTTTACAAAATGGGTCATGTATCTCACCGCAACAGAAAGTCACAATATTTATATACAGCCCTGCGCACTACATTACACTTCCCAACCAGAGGTCTCCAGTCCTTTTTCAGTAACGGACAAAAATACAGGATGACTGGGCACTATGATACACCCTATCTCTTGTGCATTACAGTTGAAAGTTTTTAGGTATCCAAACAGATGTAATGGGTCCCAATTGGCCCTAGTTTTAATAAGATCCACCCCTGATCAGAATAAAAACCACACTTCATGCAGCAGAGATGCCAGTGTCTCATCTCCACATTCAGACACAAATCAAAAGCACATTACACAAAGTTGCAACACCAGGAGTGTTTGTTCTGAAGGATAATGAGCAAGATATTATATGTAAAGCTTGATGATGAGCAGACTATACAAATAATAAATTTCATGTTCTAATGCTAGTCCTATTTGATTATGACTTTTAGCATGTGCTGTGGACCACAGTTGGACCCCAGACCAAAGTTTGAATACCCCTGCTTCACAATTTAATAAATAAATGCTTAATTAGATAAATGCTGTCCTTAAAGCAAATGTTTATATTTGCGAGCAGAAAAAATGTAGTTTATTTTCAAATGTGTCAATGTTCGGCATTTAAGCCGGTATGCTACACGTTGGCATGCTGTTTATCTTCTGAGCTGTTTATTTTCTGGGTCAGGGTGCAATAGTCTCAGGGTGACCAGATGTCCCAATTTAGCTGGGACTCTCCTGTTTTGGGGCATTTTACCTGTGTCCCCACAAATATCCAAAAAATGCAGACATGTTCCGATTTGGGGTGGTCCCATCCCAGTTTTAACCAACTGAAATAAGATACCAAAAAAAATATCCCCATGATTGCAACATTGATTTAATATCTAGACATAAATATCTTAATGCCAGGACTTATATAGATTTATATTAAAGTTGACGTGTAGTTTTATGTACTCTCAGCGCTACTAAAAATAATATATATTCTTGACTTTTATGTTATACTTTATAAAATACAGAAAGAGTATGATTAATTGTGCAAAATATAACAGCAATGATAATATTACATTAGTGATAACATACCACGAAGAGATTTTTTTTTAAATAGAGAGAGTGTAGACAACTGCTTGGGTTTGGCACACATTTTTTTTAAATAACCACTTTCATTATTATTGTCCATTTTCCATATACAGAAATCACGGCAGAGATACTGATGATAATTAAATGAAGATGATAATAATCAAAATATTTCTAACTATTTGTAACAACAATAGTTTTGTTCTTATATTTTTTGACATCATTTTTCAAATGCAATGTTGGTCATATTTGATAGTTTCATTCCTTATCTGCTGATTTATGTCATGTTAAAAGGTGCACTCATGAAAAGTTGTATTGTGATTCTGATGAACATGTATATGAACATTACTAAAGTTTTCTTTCTGACTTATGACTACATTGGACTTTTAACCCACTGCATGTGGATGCACTTACTGATGCATAAATGTTTTTTGTTGTCTTTTGTCGTGATCTCTCATTAGTCTGAGCTTTGCATTGTGGAGAAGAGTACAAGAGAGATATCAGTCTCATGAGCAGTTTATTATAGAGGATTTCTAAATCAGCAAAACATCGCCACTTTGGCTCACTTTGCAACTCAGAATCCTTCAAATACTGTGAAGGACACACTAAATTTTGGCAAATAAGCATGCACTACTGTTGTAGTTGACACTTCCAAATTCAGCCAAAGTTTTTGTTTGATGGTCAAAAATCCTGTTACAGTAAGAAAGCGTGTCTCCTGCTGAGTGCAGCCTGTTTTTGTGAAAGCATTCAAAACTCCTGAAACAGAGTACAGAGCACATGGAGTTATTGGGCCGGTTCTGTTGTGTAAGTAAACATGTCGAGGGGTGGGCTACTTTTTCATGGTTCAGGGGCCCCAACCCTCCCCTCACACAATTAACTTTTCCAGTGTAATGAGATGATTGATATGCTGGAAGTGTGTGCTTTAAGGAGATATTAATCATTCCCTCTGGTAATTTTAATCATGCGTTCCATCATCCCCAGCTGCTGAGGATCACCTTCCTAGCAAACAAAGGGCGGCCACGCCACTTGCATAGTCATTCTGTTCTAGTTTAACTTTATTTTATGCTGGTTCCTCCCATCTGTTCGCACAAGCCTCCACAGCCCACGTTGCACGTTGACAAGCTGGGGAAGCAGTGTGTGGGTGGGTGATTGTATGAGTGTGTGTGTGTGTGCATGTATGTGTGTAAACTTTAGAAACACAGGCATCTTTGAAATGGTAAATCTAATCCTCCAGGTCCGTGACTAGTTGGTACACCGCCACCAGCCACCTCCACTAACACGTACAGTAATGCAAACAAACAGCGGACGTATACACACAAAACGCACAACCAAGGAGACACACGTATAGAAACATATACACTAACCCATACACAAACACAAGAGTATACCACATGGTGTGGGCAATATGTCAGAGCAAGGCATAATTTGGCATTTGAACCAGTCACTATTATTGGAAGTATGAAGAAATGCTGCAGGGGAGATTTTCTTAGATGACAAACAACTTGGAAACTCTTTCTCTCCCTCGACTGCCTCGAAAGTCAAAGCGATGTATATATTCCCAAAACACTGATTAGTTCATGTTGAGCGCCTCCATTGTGCTGTACTGTACCTCTGCGTTGTTGTTCCATGTTTTCACCTTAGGCTACGGAAGATTTGGAAGGGTATTCTACAATCAAAGGCATTTCTCCTATGACTTTTATTCAGCTGCAGTTTTGTCACAGTCAAGGCCACAGGGAAGCTTGTGGTGACCCAGCAGTGCTTTTAAACACAAAACACAACCAGACTGTCTACACAAAAGCTAAAACATCCTCTTTGGGAAGTCCTACGACAGAAATCCAGCATGAGGAAAAAAGGAAATTAAACAGAGCATAAATAGTGACAGTGTAAGGCGGTATGAATCAAGGCTGTAGTAGTCTTAATTTTTTCTTTCAGGAGGAGGACAAAACAGATAAGACATACTCTATTAATCCCTCAAGGGCAACTTCAGTTTTTATACTAAACATGCTACCCACAAAGGCTGGTATACATGTGCATGAAAACAGGACCCTATGTCCCATGTTCAACTATCCTGCTATTACAAAGGACTCAAACTCCCAGGTCCAAAACCAGTACCAGACCATCAGTCATTGTTACTTTACTGTACAAACAAAAAAGTAAAAATGTTATTTCCCTATATTCACTGATGTTTAAGCAGTATATTGGACCTAGTAGTTAATGTGAGAGCAGGGAGATACAGCCACATGGACTTGCCTGGTATGATAGCCATAGCATCTCCAGCTGGAGTTGGCAAATGCATCAGCTGCACACATATCCAGATTCAAAATGTCAAAAACGTTGTTACAGCAAGTCTTCCTGAATGTCCCTTTGTTTTTGTTTTATTATTTCCATATTACAGTCACTGGCTAAACCAATGTACCAATCATGCATTGTATATGTATGCACAACATGTGTTTGTTTGCCAACCAAATCTGTGACAGTATTGCAAGACACAAAGCTGTTATGTTCCAGAAATGTTAGGCCGCTGTACTACTGGGTACAGGAGGCTGCTTACTCAAAGTTGTTAGGGTTTTGGTGATACTGTATGTTCAGAAATGCTCTACAGCTCAATCAATGTCCAGACATGGTCTGACCAGGCCTTAAACCAACAGCCCTCAATTTCCCAACCTAAGTGCTGGTAGACTGAATTAATACTGCTTTGCTGTTAAATGTTTAATGAAAATAATGCAAAATAGTTCTCAGCAGCTGGGATAATTTTATTGATCAATTTTTGAAGAAGCATCCCAGACATTGCCTCTTACCGACAGAATAAAGTAGGAGAAGCAGAGTCCGACATAAAGGTCCGAAATGAATCCTTTAAGGTTAGCTAGGGGACAGCAGCTTATCCAGGGACATGTATTTGGAGTGGATCATTTGCTTAAATTTTATAACAGCATCACTGTCTCATCCTTGATGCACAACTCATCACTTCTAAGCCCTCTCAATTACAAATGCAGAGTCGGTTCTTGTGAAAAAAAAAATGGAGTTTTACAAACTGTAAGAAGTCACTGATGGCACTTGGCTATAAAAACACTAAAAATACAGCATTAAGATGCATATCATTTACCTCAGAATTTGGATATTGGAACTGGGAATATGTCACATCCCTGTCAAACTTGTTCAAGTTACAAGCTGTTATTGACTGACTTATCACCACTTGCTCCATTCTGCATTTATGAAAGAAACACGGAAGTTCTTGTAATTTTCCACACGGAAAAAAAACATTGTTTTTCCTGTCACAGCACCATTTTTGCAACCTGACAAGCCAGATGGACAGCTCCGTATATCTGCCACAGAAATATTTCACTAGTCCATCTGGGTAGGAGCCCTTTAAATTTGTTCTCAGGGGCAGAACGTTAAAAAAAAACACAAGCTTGTGATTGGACAATCGTTTGGCTCATCACATTCATCACAGACCAATCCACATCAAGCAGGGTTGCCTCCTATAATGTAGCATACATAGCGGCCAATGTAGAGGCTAATGGCTAACAACAGTTAACAGTTCATGGATGTTAGTCATAGCGGCTAACTTAGCCGCTAACAACTAACAACCGTTAATGACCGTTAGCCGTTAGCCGGTAACTTAGCTGCTAACAGCTAATGGCCTTTTACTACTGCCTTACACTAAATTATAGCACACAGATGATTCATTTAACACTTATATGAGACATGATCCTTGTTAAAGACAATCCCTACAAGTAAACTTCTGAGAAGGGCAGAGTTTGCCAAGTTTCACTAGGTAGCCATGAGGACAATAGGCTAATCGGCATGTCCGTTCTCAACTTTCGGTTCTCAACTTCCGGTTGTTGTCACGTCCCCATTCTGCTGCTCCTGCCTCTCTTCCCTGATTGGGCCGTTAAGAATTCAGCCGAGTGAATTCGTTGGACAATGGAGGCTGGCAAGACGGACCTGCAGGATTTCAGAATCAGGCAGGTCTGTCTGCTCTGCAAGGCTACCATTTTTGCATGACATGGTAAAGTAAATTTGCATTGTTGAGCCCAAATTAAAGCAAATCCATTTTGTTCAATGCGATCCGTTTTGACTGTATTTAAAATTAGCACTGACAAACATCAGTTATAAAAACTGGTGGTTATAGTACATTACTTTGTAATGAATTAAATAGCTTAGCCATAGCAAGCCACTTCTGGGATGTTGCTTGTAGCTTTGGGTAAGTAAATTAGAGTGCATCTTTTACAGCTAAATTCATTTTTATTTATCAATACTACATTGAACAAAAAACAGAAAATTTGAATATAAATGAGTAGTCTATAATTATTTAATGTAATGATTTTTTTGTATGCTCTTAGCTTACTCACAGAATGTAAACAAAAGAGAGGGAAACAGTGCTTTTTCTGTATCCTGCAACAGCTCCAAACTTCCCCCTGACAAGTGCCATAAATGCACACTTAATCATGCACAAAATTAATGACAAGCAGCTGAAAGATATTCCATCATCAGTGCAGAAGTTTGTGAAAGTTATTGAAGGGGGCTTGCCTGCTTGTGCACAGATTAGCATTGCGTGCATGCAGTCAGAGGCCACTGCAGAGTAGAGAGGTTAATTTCCAGGACGAATTGATAGGACACATCCCTAAATACTGTGAGCCTCACTGCTTCTATAACCCATTAATTGTACCCAATATCAAAAAAGAAGTAATTTAATTTTACATGAAGTCCAGCCTCATCTGTTATCTGTGGCACACTTCTGCAGAGTACATAAAAGGTAATGGAGGTTTTCAGGGGCCTTTCCCCACTTATTATCTAATAGTGATGAATGGATCTGCCGGCAAGTGACAGGTGTTTGTCTGTGGAGCTGCATCTATTTGTAACTTCCCTGGAAATCAGCTCTGTCACTCTGAGGGCATTACACAACTTTGGCAAGCACATATAAAGTCTGCAGCTTAATATTAACATATTAGAAAATTATTCAAGCTTTTTAAGGAGTTTCAAGATACTGAATCAAAAATGAAGATGAATCATGTGTAAAAAATGTCACAGTACTGGGAAAAATGGAGGATGAAGAAATCAGATTTTGGTGGATTCAAGATCCAAACTGTTTTAAGGAATTATCTTCATTGCAAGATAGTGCAGTTTGGAGCGTCTTTGGAGCTGACTTTGTGTTAAGAGCAGAGTACATTCTGGACAGACCGCCAGCTGATTGTAGGGCCACATACAGCGCCGGACAACTATTCACTCTAACAATCGTACCTAAGGGCAATTTGGAGTCACCAATCAATCGAATAAGATGGTTTTGGTCTGTGAGAGGAAACCGATGTGCCTGGAGAGAATCAATGCATACACAAGAAGAATATGCAAACTCCACTCAGGAAGGCCTTGACTGACCTGGGGATCAAACCAACAACCTTCTTGCTGTGAAGCATGTGCACTACCTGCGTTACTAACGTCCAACCTGCTTGCAAATACGGCATCTCAATAATGCTTGCTTTAAAGGATTTTTCTCAGATTTGGCACAGATGTTCACTTTGATTGGAGCGTCTTTGATTCCACCACTTTGATTCAAAAATAAACCCAAGTTTTGCTGGGATAGGGTTGATGATGAGCCTGGAGCCAATGTTAATGGATATTTTTTTCATCTATTTCTTATAAGATTTCCATGAATAACATCACCACAAAGAACAGCTGGCCCTTCCCTTTTTACCCAACATTGAACTTTTACCTTTCAGCAGTTGCATATGTCACACAGGCATGAAGCCACCAGGTGGCAAGCCACTCCTCTGAAGTTCAGGGCCCTGTTGGTTGGCTATTCAGCCAAAGTCTGGACGCACCCTTTATGTTATCCCTCAGTCTCTGTCCCAACATTTTCTGTCACTCTACAGTTTTTCCATTAAATTAAAAATACCCCATTACCCCTCTGTTTCTGCTAATGTTAGCCAAGAATGTAGGTAAAGAATAAAGGCCTGTGGTTAAAAATAGAAAATTACAAGACTAAATGCTCTTAAACAGGGCCAAATAAATATGATGAGACTTAAATGTCAATGTTAACGCGCATGAGCATTCTTACATTAGTCAAGAGAAGCTTAACAGTTGGCTAAATTTTATTAACCCACCGCATTACCCCTCTGTTTCTGCTGTAGCACAAGGTAGGCGAAGTCGCGGCTGTGTCCCACTGTAGCAACTAAACAGAGGTTAGCATGTTGTGCGTTAACATGTGATGTCTGGGGGAAACAAGCTTAGCTGTTATCTGGTAACTCCCGTGAATTTTTGGTTTGTGTTTGTTCAGGACTAAGCAATGTGTGTCTGGAGTGGCAGTGCGCTCTGCTTCACTCAAGATACATTGCACTATGTAAAGTCCCTGTATGTACTGTGTTGGCCGTTCTGAACAGAGGGGTTATGTGAGCATGAAAAGAATAGAGCTGTGCTTTTTTCATGGGCTTTTTGGAACAAAGCATGTTACTAATTTTTCATGAAGACATCAAGGATCCATGTTAACTGCAGAAAAGGAGCAACATATGGGACTTTTAAACATAAATGAACTTTTTCCCCACAAAAAATCTAATATCTGAAATTGATTGAAAAAGGAGTTATTAAAGCAACAATGATTGATGGTATACCTTTATAGGTCCAAAACAGAGAACTGGCAGCCATATATATACATTAGTATATCCTAAAACCATAGCAGGTGTGCTTTTATAGGGGCACCATCACTATTACCATTGCTCTGTTTATTTAAGACATGGGATGGTTTGTCAGAACACTTCATATAATCCCATGCATTCAAAAGCTTTCCCCATGTATTATGACTTCATGGTTATCACACATCTGAATAGTGTTGATAGAGCAAAGCACCTTACAGCAACTGTTTTGTGAAGGGTGCTTACAAAGAAAAGCAACCCTCATTATTTCCACCTTGCTTTACCCTGGCAGTCCTGCTGCACCGCACGACTAAAAGACAATTAATCCTAATAATCAGGGCCTTGGCCATCATTCCTCATTCTGGCAGGCCTCTTTTTCCATAGGGGCACAGAGGGAGTGCCCGAGCCATGGATCTCTGCTGCACAGATGAACCTCTTACAGATGTTGAGTGAGCAGCGCGGTTAATCGCTTAGCCATCTTATGGCCTTCACATATGTATAAAAATGGAACACTGAAAGCTGTGTTTTATCATGCCATGTCTCCTGCTGAACGTGATACTGGTTGGTTTTGGTTTATATTTAGTTTGATGTTTGCTGCAATTTCATATGTAAGGCAATAAAAAGGAACTTCAGAAGTGATTATATACAAGTGTGAGTGCTTGTTTTAGCTTGCTTTGTGGAAGTGGTCCAACATGGCTGCTCTAGAATGCAGCACTGATAAGTCCTTAGGATTAGAAATCAGTTAGCATCCAGTACTTCTTGGTCTATTGTTTTAAAGTAGCACAATGGAAGATCCCCGCTTGACCGGAGAGAGAACTCAACTACCCATGAGCTCTAGTGCGCGCATACTGTCGTAAAGATACAGATCTGCCGGTCGCGTGCGTTTGTTTTGTAGGCGAACCACAGAAGCCAGGACTTCGCTCAAAAGTATTCCTCTGTCCTCAGCGGCTGTTTGCAGGATGGATAGCATACATGGATAGGTAATGTATTTATTTTTGACTAAATGACAATGTTAAAAATTGCTAAATTCAACTTGGTTTTATTACCGTGAAGTCGCCCCCGTCCTGTTGAAGCGATAAAGTGAATAAAAGTAAAGACAACAACGAGCTGGTGATATCACACACTTAAAATAGGTCTAAACAAAACTACATACTGGTACGTTCTGGATTTGTTGTACTGTACTTTATTCCTGTCAAGTTTTTTTGAGGAACTTCGTCATAAATTAGTCGCCCAACATACCTGATAGTAGTCGGACATCCCTCCTCGTCTTTTATTTCACGCCAGCGAGTGAACGCCGAACCGATGTTTATTCTGGTCTGAGCATTCAGCTTGTTTTTCTCTCGCTTTCTTTGTTTTGTATCCTCCAACAAAACTTTTCTCTTCCTTACGTTCTTTGTTGCCTCCGCCATGGTTACAGCTCCGCGATTGGCTTTCACTGAGACTTCCGTGTTTTAAACGAATCGGGAATCAGGGGAAGTGACGTATGCCGTAAAGCAGTCCAAACTTGTAGTTTTTTTAGTGTGGCAGGGTTCCCACCATCCACCTCGAAGTTACATAGCGCCAGTGAAAGGGATACAGACCACTCCAGACCACGACAGAGGTGTCATTCAACTCATTGTAAAGTGGTGGACCATCACAATGAATAACGAAGGATTATATTATGTTTGAAAAACTACATAGTGTTGGTTTAAAGTATAGAATTCTTTAAATGTTTTCAGACAGAAAATAAAAACAAAATGTAGCAGAAGATATTAAGATATTTTAATAGGTCTCAAATTTTAAGTTTGCAAATTTTAACACTTGTGCATTTCTAACAAAAAGCAGTCCAAAGAGGTGGCAAATCTGGACTGTGGAGTTTGTCTTTTTATCAGTCGGAGTTGTTGACATTGATTATTTGATAAACAGCAACAACCAAGTGGGAGGTTGCTGAGGAAGACCACTGCTGCAAAACTCCCTGACAAGGAGTATCTAACTCTTACAGCAAGTATTTAACTCTTTCTTGAGATCAAAACATTATTATTAGTTCAAAAGATTGATATCTACTGAGACAAAACCACCTTAACATTAAAAAGAAACATGCACACTCACATCACAGAGGTGCACATTCTTTAGTTTGCAGTGCAGAGCACAGTGACAACCTTTCATGCTGCTGCACTGAGGCTATGATGCAATATTTGACTTATCAGCATGGGGACCTAATCTCCTCAAATTAGTGCCCAAATGTTTGGTGAGTGCTACAGGCCCTGTGTGTGGAAGCAGAGGGAGTGCTATGACCGCCGCAGACAGGAGGCCCAGGCAAACAAGCAGATGCTAAGGGGCTGCTTCTGATGCGGATGAAGAAAATCACCATCACAATGCACCAATTATGGCAAGTCTCAAATTCACCAGGCTGGAGCTCAGTGTGTTCTCACAGCATCTCAGCAGCACTCGCAGCATCCCACACAACAAGCTCATTAGGCCAGCACACATCCTCCCTCTGATTTAGGCTGGAGGAATTAATGCAACAGCACCTGGTCTCTCCCAGCCATCTATCCTGCCACATGCAGCCAGCCATGCTCAGGTTATGCATTATCTTCTTTAAAAGCGTGAAATGTGGCCACCCCTGCTCAGTTTTAAGCTACACCTCTCTTTTTCCAGAGTGCTACGTGAGGGGCAGGCATATTAATCACACTCACAGCCACTAATGCTAACAATCAGTCAAAACTGTTGGCCGGGCTCTCCATCTCAGGTGACAGCCAGGTTTGTCCTGAGGCCTGCTGATTCGTCCTGCTAGGTCTGCCTCGAGGACAAAATACACGAGACAGACAGCCTTTTACACAAGCATTTCCTCTTTCAGGTCAAACATACTGAAACATATTTTAAAAAAGGATGATTAAAAACAACAACCATTTATTGAAAGGGTGCACAACATCTGACATTTTAACATTTTCAAGCTTGTTGTAGGTAATACCTGTAAGTAGGTGCAGTTACTTTGTTTCATATTAAAAAAAAATAAATTTAGCGAGTTTGATTTATTCTATGCGAACTAAACACTATTACATTCACCAGCCATCATGGAAGACATTTTTTAAAATACAAAGATTCAGTTACAGAACACAATAAAACATCTCAAGATTAATGAAAAAACAACTAAAATAATTTTAATGATGAGCAGCCGCATTCAAGATTTTAACATTTTGTCAGAAGTAATAAAATGTATCTAATATTGCCCTCTTTTAAATGTTGAAGAGTTGTTTCGTTAAAAAACAGTTGCTAACGAGCTGCTAAAAGGATAACTAATAATTATTTTTTATATTTTCTTATTTTAACGCTTTTTGCCCGTATTGCCTCATTGCTTTCACCCTTTATATTGTCTTTTCTGCTTCCTCACCTTCATTGAAATTTTCCTTTTCTGTGTGTATGTATGTAATGGTTCTTTGATTTAAATGGTGCTCTTTGTAAGTTACAGTAATTCCTTTTGCACTTTGTTCTCAGTGTGTTTCTGTCTTATTATCAAATCACTTTGTAAACCTATGTTTTTAATAGTGCTATACAAATCACTTTATTACTATCATTAAAATGTTCGGGGACCCTAAGACAAGCATTTCTGATTGTTTATCAATAATCAGTAATTCATACATCATTCATCATGATCAAAATCATAATGACCAACTTGTTCAGGTCACTCGATTAAGAGGAAATCCTCAAAGAAGGTTATAGTATGAAATTATACATTAGAAATATTGTATTCTGAAATTAAAGTAATCAAGATAATCACAAAGAATGACACATGTAAGTTTCACATTTTTTTTTGCTCACTAGACTTTTTAATTAGCAGTGATCCACAATGATTATGTTGTTATATAGTGGAAATATTGGCTTTGGGAGCGTCTACCATATAGGTCTGGTGTCATATACCTACATGACATCATTGCAAGGGCGCAGAATCAAACAGGCTGCTCAAGTTTTCTGCGAGGTGGAGCATTTACCTGATAATGGGAGACTTTGTAGACACATTGACACATATTTATATATTATAAAAATGCATAAGCTCTACCTAATATGGGACCGGCTTCACTTTGCTATGTCCATACATCCTGCTTATACTGTATTTCATCTCTTAACGCAAGCAAAAACAAATGTGTATGCTTCCACAACAATATTATGTTGGTAATGTTGTGCATTTCTACTCTATTTCCTAAAATAAGAACCATGAAAAAATAAAAATCACATTCCCAAGCCAAATTCAGTTTGAGATAAACTAATTTGTAATTGGAGTGATTTTCTACAGCGTGGATTCAACATATGTCAAACAGTCAAGTTTTGATAAACTAACAGCTGGCTGGTTCAACTGAGAGGAAACTGCCTACTGAGCAAGAATGATCTCTCCCTGAGTGTCACCAGCATGAGGCAGAATCAGCATGTTTGGATTCCTTCTGTAAACCAAGAATGCGGCTCCTCTTGTCAACTTCATGCTGACAAGTGGAACATTGACACAAATTAATACAAAACCTGCACAACTAATTTTCATGCAGAGCTACAGCTCACATAAAAAAGGCAAATAAATGAACAGGAAATTCTATTTGTGTATGTGTGTGTGTGAGGGAGCATGCTCTGTTTGTTATTTTGTCCCATTGCTGGAGTAGAAATGCTAATTATTGGGCTTCAGGTAGCGTAAAATGTACAGCTGTGGGGACTGTCAGTGCTCGGTGGACTATTGAGCTGGTGTACGTGTTGACAGTGGGTGGTGTCTCTCGCTCTCGTCCCAGGAAGCGCCCAGTGGCAGTGCTGACTTCTGCCAACGTCAATCAGCTGGTAGCATTCGGAGGGAATCAAGCTTTTCCTGCCAATCTCAACGACGACTCATCTCTCATTCAGTGTCAGTTCTGAAGCATCACTGTATTCTGACCTGTACTGATTTCAAGGTTTTTAGCGAATGGGAATGTTTGCCATTCAGTGTGATTCATTAATCGTTGTCCAGTTTGATCCATAACTTGTTCAACCATCCAAGTGGAGCAGTTATGTTTATATTTTAGATCACCTCACCTTCACAGCTAATAACCAGATGGTAGCAGCAGTCCATGCACAACACTTATAAGTGGGGTCTGCTTGCACCAGCTGTGTCCCCTGTTCCACAGCTCTATGCAAGTATGTTCCACAACAAGGCACCACAAATTGTTAATAAAAGTGTTCCTTTACACTCTGTGATAGTGTTTAGCCAGATTGTTGGATCTTGGGAACAAACTTTATCGACCAGCTTGACGTCAACTTTGATTGCTTAATTTGTGAGGAGTTCCAGATGTTTCAGGCTTCACTCCAGGGGATTGCTTGTACCTGCACTGACAGCCATCGGACCCGTGTTCTGTCACTGTGGTAAATCAACACTCTGGGCAGCATGGGAGAGACATTATTAGAAGTGTATTTTATCAATTAGAGTTTTGACAATACAGTGGCGCAGGATTGAGTGCAAAAATGTAGAGATGAGATGGAATTTAGCAGTTCCCAATTCCCAAGACCAAAAATTTGTGGGATTATTGAATACCCTTTTGGGGTAAATAACAATAATAATGTTAACACTAGATGTTAACATTTTGATCTTAAATAACAAAATGCATCTGATTTTTTGTGTGTGTTTAAAGTCATGGTAACCAGTGAACTTTTAAAATAGACTACAAATACTGTTTCAGCCCAACTTACACCAGATGTGTTTTATTGCATAATGCAGCAGTGCATGCATGACAGTCAATCTAGAGAACAGGAGGCTTGCTTATTTTTACTTCTGGTCACGCACATTTCTGGGCAGAAACAGATAACACTGTAAAAAAAAATAGTAATATAACAGTATTTTACTGTTTATTTTACAGTTTTTTTCCTGTATTTTCAAAATGCCAATTAATTCACAGAAATAAACTGATTTTACATGTCAAATGTAATATAACAAGAAATTAGTGTAACTGTGAAAAAACACTATTTCTGTTCTTTTACAAAGAAACTCCATTAGAAATACGAATATTTATTGTTAAAATACGTAAATAACTGTATTGTAATTTTACAAATATTTTTCTGTTATTTAAAGGAATAAACTGTAAAATTCAACTTTACAACTCTAAAAAAACCTATTCTATAAAATAATGTCATTAAGGGGTGCCTGTTTGGCGGAGTGGTTAGCAACCAGGCACCCCATGTACTTGCTTTTGCCGGTCCAGGTTCGAATCCATCCTGTTACCAGTTTGCAGAGTGTCTTCCCCTACTCTCTCACCCCCTTTTACAAGCCTATCCACTGTCTCTCTCCTATCAATAAAGGCACAAAATACCCAAAGAATATATATATATATATATATATATATATATAAATTATAATAATGTCATTAAAACCAATTATTAGCAGCACATTCCTGTAAATTTAAGCATAATTCTACGTATTACAATGTTGATTTACCATCTTTATGGGTAATTTAATTGTTTTTTAACTTTAAATGTTTGTAAGTAAACGTTAAAGAACCTTAAATTAAGGCAAAATCTAGTTAAAATTACAACTACAAACTGTATTTTAATTAAGGAAAGAAACTATTTTTATGAGAAAGCAATTTTCTGTTATTTCATGGTATTTTTTTGGCGCCCCAGCTGCCGTAAAATTACAAGTTTTTTATGATTTTTTTTTATTTTACAGTGAACTTTAGAGTCATATTTACCTTAATTCAGAAAAAATGTATTTCTGTAGTGGTAGAATATAGCACAGAAAAGATAGAGATTGTCTGATTAGTCTTCCTGTCTGTTCAGAGAAAAGTTATCCTCCTCTGTAGAGAAACTCCTCATGTTCAACATAATGCTGTCTTTCTCCAGGTTTGCAGTCAGTTAGACAATGAATCAAGTTCCTTGCTGGAAGATTTGTGTGATTCCTCCTTAAATTTCAATAGAAGCTTATTATTAGGTGACACACTGTACATCAGTCAGTTTCCACAGTCTGCACCTTGGTTTTCTGGGTTGCTTGCCAACAGTGCAGTTCCAGCAGCATAATACTGATGCCTGCAGCAAATCAACATTAGGCAGAAAATATTACCTGTTGTTTATGTGTTTCTCTGACCATGTTTATCTTATATGTGACCTATTCTTCTAGCTTGGACATAAATATTCTCAGCATACAAGACATGACTCTCCTATAGTCTGAAAGCTCAAACTTGAGAGTATGCTCACTATGAAATACAACACACTCTATAGCTGTCAGAGTTAAACAACTGTTACTCTTCGTTGATTAGCTTTTTGCTTTCTTGTTAGCAAGGTTAACAGAGGAAGGGGCCAGAGTCACAAGCGAAAAGAGGTATAGTACATTAACATAACAGAGGCTAACATACTAATGTCAGTCTACATGCGTCACTAAATAGATTGTCCTCTGGTTCATGTATACAGGGACAAGGGTAGTAGAATTGTTCAGTTAAGCCGGGCATACACTGTACGACTGTCGGCTTGTTTTGAGCCGATTTGCCAGTCGTGCGACTATTTTTTGGATCGGGCCGAATTTCAGCTCAATCGTGTGTCGTGCTTCGTGTAGTATACGTGGGGTAACGACAAGAGATTGATGTCTCACGACGTGCTCCCGATCACAAATCGGTGATCGCAAGAAAACCAAACTTGTTTGAAATCCTGGTCGCTCCTCGTGAAGGTATCGCACAGTAGAAGCAGTGCTACGAGCCGACTTGCCTCAACCTCTCACACAGAGCATGCGCAATGCACAGATAAGTGACGTCAAACCAAGCGGACCCATGAGCGGACCGGGACCCACTTCCAGGTGCGTCTTCTTCTTCTCCTGCCTATATTTGACATTGCGGTCAAAACACCATAGAAGAAGAATGACACGGAGTCCGACGTGTGATATATGGGCGTATTGTGTGAGCAGTGAAGTCGCATCAGAGCATCTGGTCGTGTAGTGTGAGAACATGATTCATGGGCTGCGAACTTTTGAACTTTGTGATCTAGTCGTGCAGTTTGAGATGGAGCTGTGTCAAACAACTTAAAATATCGCACAGTGTATGCCCGGCTTTACCTGATTGAGCTGTTATCTTAGCATGTGCAAAGAAATGTACTGACTATATAAAAAATACAATCCCACAGTCCTTGTCTCTGAGGATAGTCAGGGCTGTTTTAGGCTAACACTCTTTTCCCCTTAACCCCCCCCCCCCCACACACACACACACACACATACACACACATTTTGGAGGGGAAGAGTGATGTGCACTTTCCAAAAGTCAAGTGTTCACTGGCCTTGCATTTTCTTCTTGTCTCTTCAGGCTGTTTGTGCATCCCCGCTACACAAACAGTCTCTGTGGGAATAACAACATCCCAAGGCAACGTCATGAGCCTAATCACTGCAGGGATCAGGAATGTTGGGCTACATGGTCAACTTTTAGTGCACAAAACAGAGAGGATCTCCTGGGTTTTCAGCTGCATCACAGGCATCATTCTCCACAACCCATTGAACCCTGGATCTTCAGCAATTTGAGAACTCGGCTGAGACAAATCTGTGTCTGTTGTCTTGGTTGTTTGGTATCTCTGTTAAAAAGAAACACCACAAGCAACCCTGCTTTAAAATCCTGAGGTCTGACCTTTGACACTAATGAATGACGATAACTTTCCTAGCTAAGACTCACTTTGCCATCGGGTGTTCAGGTTAGAAAGATGTACCATGTATCTGTAAATTGGGGATGTGTCAAAGGAAAAAAAAAATCGCCCTCTCATTTGACCGCAGTGTCTCGTGTCTGTCTTCTATATGTGGCGTCTGTTCTTCAATCCTCCCCCTGCATGACCTCAAGTACAGCCTGCCCCTAGTTTATCACCAAATCCCACCATGAAAAGAAACTAACCCAAAATGAATCCACTCAAACTTTATCAAACAAACTTACATATATGCTTCTTTAAAGTTTGTTTTACATTTTTCTTTTGTGTGAACAAGCATATGCACAAAACAAAAAGTCTATAAGACTGGAACTTCACTCTGTTTACAGCTGTAATATCTGCCTGAAACAGTTTGTTCTTCCTGCTTCTTCAACTAGGCGTGCTAGTGTTATAGCCTACCACTATGTTGTCTGTAACACTGGTAGCATAGAACGTCAACAAAATGCATATCCACCGACAAACTATGGTGTTGAAAAAGACAGAACTGAAAAGAGCTAGATTTGGATCCAAAATCTGGTTTAATTTTTGAACATACTCTGCTGTCATTGAACCCAACACATGAACCTAAGTTAAGACAAAATATACCAATTTTTAAGGGCACTAATATTTGTCTGGCCAAAGTGCCAAAGTGTCCATAGCCACAATCTTTGGGCCTTTGTTCAATGATTTAACACTTGCTCCTTTGGAAAATAAGTGACCAACTTCTCAGTCTAACTTCTCAACTCATCCCTTGCCATTTCTCTCCATTAATTGCCCAGTATTTTGTTAGTTCAATAGGGTTAAAAGGGTTCATTGTGATTGAGTGAGCATACAGATATTTATAAGGCTGGATGCACACAAGACACTATGGGCTCCATTAGTGGTTTCAGTCATAGCCATATAGCCGTTGCATAAGTGGTAATTGTTGTTTCACAACATAAACATATTACTCCATTTCTTCCATTATCAGATCATACACTGCCTATTAATGTACTTGTTTTTGTAGCTACGTTGTGTTGTGCATTTCCGTTTTCATTAGGGTATATGTTCGTGACATTTCCACATAAAACAAAAAGATTTAGGAATTGGTTGGGGCTAAGACACCCTAAAATTTTCAATTGTCCTTAAAGTTTCCAAACTCTGTTATTTTTAAGTCTTCTGACCACTTAAAGATATTTTAAAGAGCAGGTCACACGCAGTAACCATAACATTCATACACTGATGGTCATGATGGGCCTGACAGGCCGTACCAAATGTGGTACGGCCTGTCAGGGCAGGGACATGACAAAACTGGAGAAAGGACTGGAATTTTAATTGGCCAACCTGGGTCAAAAATGCTGCACCATGAATGGCTTTTTTCCATGTTCAGTGCAGACACTTTTATTTTAAATGATGAAATTAAAGGGCTACACATTTTCACTTGTCTCATGATTTGATTTGATTATAAATTTGATGATTCAATATCATGATGCATAAAAATGTAAAAAAAAACAACAAAAAACATATTACTGCTCCAGGCTGATTTAAAGATAAAAAAACAAGCAGTCAGATAAATGTAATTCATTAGAATGGCTTTTGAGATACAGTGTGGCAAAAACGTATTTTCATT
Organism: Scarus forsteni; assembly: GCA_036419115.1. Lineage (NCBI taxonomy): Eukaryota > Metazoa > Chordata > Actinopteri > Labriformes > Labridae > Scarus > Scarus forsteni. Next base: position 8,760,190 of record JAZDUH010000245.1, on the reverse strand, counting down.
TTAAACCAGATTAGAAACTTTTCATAAGCCTCATCTTCCTGTATTTGTTTTTTCTTCTCCAGAATCAAAGTTTAAAATGCAGTCTAGCAGCAGCTGCTGCAAGATTTAACAATTGTATGCGTATCTGTGCATCTTCATCTAGGTCTGCATCTATATGCAATACAATACTATTTTTGACACCCCCATTAAATCATGACACTGCACTTAAATATTTTCAGAGAGCCTTCAAAAGCAGCAAATAAAATATAATATTTTGTGTTTACACACTGAAACTTCATGGAATAATTAGTAACCACAGATTGTATCTCTGCCCTCAAAGTGACCTCAAGGGTGGTGGGCCGGGCATGACAAAATATTTATCCTGAATGGTGGTATGACATAGAGTAACTAAGAGATACTGGGGTAAGCTAATCACATCATGCACATTTACATGTCAAAAAATTCAGCTGGAGCATTCTAGGGTTAAGTGTATGACTGACCAACCTCGACCCCTAATCCACTGGCTCCAGTTGTGCAAAGAGTTGTCTATATTTTCCATTCATTGCTCTATACCATTGAGTTTAACAGGGTTAAAAGGGTTCATTGTGTTCGCCAGAGCCTGAAAATATTTATATGCTTTGATGCAAGTCAGAGACTTCAGAGCTCCATTAGTGGTTTCATCCAATAATCATATATCTACAGCAATAATTTATAGCTTCCATTACCACATAATGCATGTCCATCATCTTAAAATGTCATCATAGTTTTCTAAATCCTTCATTTTGGGTTATTTTGTAATACCATTTTTATGATGAAACTAAAGGAAATTTGATCTGGGTTTGTCAGGGCCTTGGCTGACATCACACATTAGGGGTGTGGTGCTAAACTGATCAGCTCTCATCAGCCACACCTGTGGTTATGTAGAGAAAAATAGGCATGGAACAGACGCCACACAAGGAAAATAAGATGCAAAACAATTCAGACGGATATAAGAAGGAGTTGATATTGATGGGTTTTCAATATTTAACAACGAATTGGGATTCATGCTATACTCCATTATTATCAAAGGAACCAACAACCAAAGGCAGGCGGATAGGGGAAACCACCACAGCTGCTTTTTGGGCATCGAACTGGTTGCAACATGGACTAAGCTAGAAAGTAAGTAATCCACACACACCACACAGACAGGAAAGTTTTGTTATCAGTTCGGGAGGCTCAAGTTACATTTTCATATCATCGAATACAGGGAAAGGCCTACCTTTGTCTGGACTTTGAGTCAGACAATGGTAGGGACAAGTTAAGCACACTGTAACGTCATTCTCCATGTGCTCTCAGCATTATGTCGTGTACATACAGCTGCAGAATGCATTAAGTATGAGTCTCGCAATCTTTTTGTTCAGGTCAGACTTCATTCAAGGCATAAATGCCATTGATCATACTATAGTTCAACCACGTTGAGTCACACTTGCTGAGTCAAAGTGCACAACAGGGAGATGTTAGGGGGCAAAATAAGCTGAAAAAAAGGGAAATGTAAAACAGAGCATATGTTGTTGAACGGGGCTGAAACTCACTTGGCTGATTCCATCGCCCGAGGGAGAGCTAACACTAAAATGCTCTTTGACCATGAAATGGCCCTGCCCGGTAATGGTGGTTAATGGCTGTGTGGTGCAGTGGTGCCGAGGCAAGGCAGGAGGGAGACCTAACAGGGCCATCCTGCCTGCTCCACTAGGCTCCATCCAGTGGAGGAGAGGGGGGATGTGGGGTTGGATGTTATGTTTTGCTTGAAATTATGAATGTTATATGCTAAAGTCAGGTGGGCCTTGTGAGATGGGTACATTTGGTGTACCAACAAAGAGGAGTCACATTTCTTGGGCTGAAAATTGGGAAAGAAATTGAGTGGTAGAAAAGGACAGGTGTATCAGGGGCTTAGTCCAAATAAACAGTCCTGGTGCATCCTCCTCTTTTACTTTACCATTACAAGCACCTATACCTACCTTTTCAGGCCATTCTAAGCAGATTTACAAGGTCAAAATCCAAACCATAGGTAAAAATTAATAGTTCAATTGAAATAAAAAAAAAAAGCCTTTAAAGCAATTCTTTTTTGGAATTAACTGTTTTTGAAAAACTTCATCAGTCTGGAACAATACTATGATCTGATGAGGATCAATCCTTTTGTTTTTTGCTTGGATAAAGAGGTACACAATATGTAAAACCTAGAAGTTTATTTGGGATTTGTGATTGTGAACATACTTGAGCACAATATTTTTCTTTTTTGCTAACCACACAAGAACCCCCATATCAATATACTGAGACACACAATTTACTGTACATTAGCTAGCATCTTCAACGTCAGCTACAGAATCTGATTAGTCTGTTTATTTCTGTCTTCAAATCCTAATAACATTTGACAAAGCTTTGTCAATCATGAGATATTCAAAATTAAAAATATATTAAGGATTCCCACAGATTTCTTTTGCATTAGGTGATGTATTTGAACACACCATAATGTCAATGTACATAGATTTGTCGAACAGTCTTTTTTTAAACTGACCTTAAAGAGACTGTGAGGAGTTTCTAAGTAATTACAAAAAAGTCTCACTTTTAGATATATGCCTGATGGAAATACACACTTTAAGATGAGTTTCATAGCATCAAAATAGGTTATCTATAAATGCTATTCCTTAGCCTTCTGGTCGGGTCGGACAGGGCTGGACTGGCCTGGATACTCAACTTCGGGAACAAAACCATTCAAACTAGAGCAAATTTATATTATTTTATTATTTATATTACACGTCTTAGAGCATCAGGCTGTAAGTAGTGATATATAGCCGGCTACAACTACGATAATATGTTTTCAAAAAAATTGCTTGTTGTTACACATCAAAAACCTACCACTACGTAACTAGAAAGAGATACATTACCTTGTCGCTTTGCATCCTGTAAATTGTTGAAAAAAGAAGTTGTAAAGCAATGCAGAGTTCTGATGAAGGTCTGAGCAGCATAACAACAAACAAACACACGCTTTGGATTGCAGACGTCTTTTGGTGCGTTCCAGTTGTAGTTAGAAGTAGGAAGTTTGAGTTCCAAGTAGGAAACTTAACTGGAACGTCCCCTGAAGTCTGAATTTCCTACTGGGAACTCGGTGAAACCTCGCCACCCCCGAGTTGACAATCGCAGATGGTTGCCCTCAGTGTGAACAGTTATTTAGCTCCTGTAATAATCAATTTGGATGTGTTGCTCTAGATCAGCTGTATACATAGTACTGCCATATGCTGCCATAGTGATAATCACATTCTTCATGCAACAACGCAGGGCGTGCTAACAACAGCTAACAATAGCCTGGTAGAGCGACATGTTTTTTTCCAACTTCAACTCGAACGCCGATAAGTCGGAGATGATGTCGCTCCCATTTCCGAGGTTACTGGAACGCAGCATTACGACAGTCGCCGCACGTGCTCATGGGTAGCAGAGTCTTCATTTCGCCGGTAATAGATTCTCCTCATAGCACCTTTAAGCATATCATATCGTAACCAAAGGTCAGGTCATAAAGTTAGAAAATGGACTTTTACTTACTTTACTTTTAGTTTTACTATTTTAACACAGATTCAACATAGTAACAGTAGTTTTAACCAAGCTGACAGTCAAAAAGTACAACATTTTTGTTTATTCTATGTTCAGTGCTAGTACACGTGGAGCTTTGTAATACTTGAGTGTGGAAAAAAGTTTGAGCATTTTCTTTTTCCCCTATTTAAAAGGAAGAATTTGGTCTGTTTCAATCTTGATTCCACTTACTTATGAAAATTAAAATAGTTTCTGGAAAGGTCTTTTACAAGGTATTATTGCTTTTGGGGAAAAGACAAAAAAACATCAGTATGTCAGATTTTCTTTGCTATTTTTTTGTCCAGGAGACTGACTTATAATCTGAATGGGACTTACTACTAAGATTATGTTAGATAAATTATAGGATCAATTTATATATTTATTTTTAAGAGGAACATTCTTGTTTACTTCATTGAAGAAATACCTCAAGTCGGCATTGATTTTGACTTTAGTTCATAAGGTCTAGCTTTACCATTTAGTTTTCTGCATCAAATTACAAATGTAAATTTTGATACAAGCTAGATATCAATTATGTTGAATAACAAGAATATTTAACGGTCAATTTGTTAGCATCCTTTTTTTTAACAGTATGGCCCTCTGAAAATAAGAGTGCCTTCTTCCGTGCCTAACACAATTGGCCCAGACCAAGCAAATTCTTGGTTTAGTATGATAGCTCACATGAACTCTGGTGAACCAGAAAAAAGGTGCCTCCAAATTTTGGTTTGCAGTCAGTGTGAAAGCCAACTGAACCTAAAAAGTCAGGAATTGTGTAGAGTAAAGCCAATGTTAGCATAGCCAGCACTCCAGCCTTTGGTCCTCTTCATGGGTTAATGTTAAGAGACCACAGTCTAAACTACTGGTGGATGGCTACTTTTACCAAGCGAAAGATGAAACCCTGTTGCAACATCACCCCAAACTGTGTATGTAATGCTAATGTGGCCCTCGTGGTTGCCAAAGCTGCCCACTCTGGGTCAATCAGTCATAAAATTCAAATACATTTCATTGAATTAAGGAAAAAAATTGGCTCTTTAGAAATAGAGAAATAAGAATAGAACAAAAAACATGACTAATTTAAAAGAAATGGCAATGTAAATCATCTTATTTGTGCAAAAATGTTAATTTAAAGGTTCTATATACCTTCAATGCATTTTTCATCAGTATTTGACCAAATCTGAATCATTTCCATGTCAAAGACTGACTCCACCTTTGTAGTACCATTATCCTGGTTTATATTTAGTTCAGCTGACCTTCAGATAAGAGCATAAAATGTCCTTTGACCCTATGGCATCTGATCTACAGCAAATGCATCTGGATCTTTGTGACCAGCTCTTGGTCATGTCTTGTAGCCATGACTCTGACTGCTAAGACACTGCCCTCATCAGCGTAAGGTTTCACAAATGTGGCCTCAAGCTTAATTGTTGAAAGAGCAAAAACCCAGAGGCAAGACTTGGGTATCAGGACCCGAACAAAGGCATGGCATATTGGGGGCTAAACACGACCAGAGGAGGTTAATGTTTGAAAACCATCTGGCAATATAGCATGTGACAGGACAGAGGTGATGCATGTATAGTAACCTAAAAGTGTCTCTTTCTAAAGGTCACTTCAAAGAGACACAGCATTATACCACCAAACCTTTCAATGCTAAAAAGTGCTTCTGATAGATGGACTTTCAGGTACAAAAATGTTTAAAAGAATATCAAATAATGATATATAGATAAAAGATTAGAGACAAATAGACACCTGTTCGAACATTGTTTAAAATGATGTTGCTCAGCTTTTGCGTTGCAGTGTCTCCAAGCCACAGTGTTAAAAAGAAATGAAGACAATATGAAAGTTCTAGAAACTGCAGTCCCCTTAAATGTCAGTTCAGGCTGACTACAGAAGCATTAGTGCTTAAATACACAGTCCATATTAAAATGGCAACTATCTACAGTAAAAATAAACATTCCTGCATTCATCTTGGTTCAAAAAACAATTTGGGCAAAATAGTAAATAGCCAAGACAGACCATTCTCCCTCAAGCTGCACTATGTAAGATTCCGGCTTTAATCTCTATAGTGGCCTCTATGGTCTTTCAGTGTAACTGCACTGTCGTACACCAACGCGCATTTGTTGACACACAGAGGGAGGTGAACCAAGCCAACTTAACTTCCCAAGAGACAAATACACCATGTAGACTGATAAGGTACAGTCTGATCATGTTTCTTTTCGGATAAATCATCATGTACTTACAAGTTCAACAATAACAGGGCAAAATCAGCATTAGTGGGACATCCCTCCCAGTCTTTCAGCTCATGCCAGTGAGTGAATGCCGGGCCAACGTTTATCCCTGTCTGGGTATTTAGCTTGTTACTCTCCAGCTTTCTCTTTTTCTTTTCTTCAGGTTTTCTGCTATGATAACAACTATTCATTTAGCTTTCTTCTTCTTCTTCTTGCTTAACGGCAGGTGATATCAAGCATCAAAGGAGCATTACCGCCACCTACTATGCAGAAATGTAAGCCATAGGTCCCTTTTTCATTGGGAAAATAAGTGCATATTAACTTTATACTAAATTCTGTCCATTAAATCTGTTTTAAAAATTCAAAAAATGCTTTATATTCTCCCTTTCCCAACGTTTAGCTTTTGCTTCGAGGGGAAGGTGACGTATGCCGTAAAGCAGTCAAAGCAGTAAAAATTTATATTTCCTAAGTGTGGAAGTGTTCCTACCATCCACGTGGAAGTTACATAGTGCCTGTGAAGGGGACACAGACCCCTTCAGACCATGACAGAAGTGTCATTTGACCTGTTCTAAGATGTACCATCACAATGACTCTAGAAATATTATATTTTCATGGAAAAAACTACTTAGTGTTGGTTTAAGGGGGCCACAACGTGCAAGCAGAGCAATGTGCCATTTTTAATTGAAAAATGATTTACCTTTTTTGTAAACTTTACCTTTAAACAGCCTTGGGACACCCTGTTGTCATGTTCATATCTGTTGTGATGCTTCAGTAACCATGTGAGCGGTGCGAAAACAACATACTCAAGACACTACTGACATTATCAGTTTGCTCCATAGTGTTCAATCAACACAGGGGGACTGAAAAATCAAAGTCACAGTCAAAGCTCACTAGATGGATCCTAAATCAGCAAAATAAAGCAGTAGACATGGGTTATTGGTGTAGTTCTCAATTTCCTTGGGCAAGGCACTTAACAGAAGGGGATGCTCCAACTGCTGCATCGGTGGTGAGCAAAGGGGTATGAAAGGATATATGAATGGGAACCTGTGGTGTAAAAGTGCTTTGAATTGTCAGAAAGAGTAGAGGCACCTTTTAAGCACCAGTCCATTAAGCATTTAGCATTCAGTCAAGTTTATAGTCTTGAAATATTTACAATCTGAAATATTTTGGGCTTATTATTTGATCTGTATGATTAAATCTAGACAAACAAGAAACAGATTTGACATAAGTGAAATGGTAACCAACACTTCCACTGGTGTCTCTAATGTTTTACTTAGAGTGCGCATAAGTGCAAATGTTGACAAAACTTTGAGAGAGGTATCAGGAAATGGTGACGATGTTCATATCACTGGCCTCCCAGCCCCAATTCTGAAATTTAAAAATATCTGACACAGCATCCACATACACGCCCTCAAGCATAGAATAAGTATATACAAAACCACTCCTGTGTAGTTTGGATGCAACACAAGACTATTTCTAATGTTTGTTGTATTTTTTCCCCATATTTGCCGAATGAGTATTATTATTGTTTTGTGATATTTGTATTATATTTTACCAAATAATGATATAATATAATTTTAAGAATTGTTACTATTTTTTTATTATACCTCTTACATTTGACCTTTCTCCTTCAAAGTAAAAATGTGCAGTTTTGAGTTGTGCAGTTTTAGAGACTGATGTGAGAGTATTTAACCCTTTAAGGCCCAAGACCATAGATTATAGCCAGAAAATCCCATTTTTTAGAGCTGAAATGTTCGTTTCATGTTCTGCTAAAATCCATAAAAATCAAAATGTTAATAAAATTCAACATATAGATTTTTTGTATCTCATTTGATACATTAGGTGTTTTGGCAACTGATAATCCATTTGAGGACATTTGTATCATTTATCTGATTGTATTCAGATGGGTTTTTTTTTATTTGTTGATCATATTGAGTAGAAAGAGCTATTATAAAAGTATGTATCAAATATGATACAATTGGCTTTATAGGGTTAAATCCTTTATCGTCAGTGTAGAGGATGAAATACACCAAGAGAAACAAAGGTTTAGGATGTGATAACATAGCAGGGGCTACTTCTGTAATACTGCGTTATTTTCCTGACACTTCATGGCCGCTGGTTGATGATGCGGCTCCAAAAAAGATAGGAAGGGGAGTAAGATGACTCACTGAATAATCCGGTCCAAAAAACAAGTTAATGTCCCTACATTACACTAAAAACATGGGATGATGTAATTTAACGACTATCCGACAATAAAATCAGTCATTGACAGGATTTTACAATCGGGTACTATGTCAACAGTTCATTGCACTACTATGTGGACGTAATAATGCAAGGGAAACATGTCCAAGTTCCACTCTCTGGTGCTTGCTTTACGTCAAAATGATTGTAAAGCAAATCCACTTTTAATCTGATCTGACGATAAGTCGTGATAAGGAACTATGTCACCAAGCAGGGTGAAAACAGTGAAGGAGGACAGAGACAAGTGAGATCTAAGCTACAAACCTCTTCTGACAAAGCTCGTCCGAGGAAGCTTTTGTGGACAAAGTGACAAGTGAAATATGAGGTCATCTATCAGTCATTCATCAATGAACCCGTCCTGTCATCATTTGAATTTTGAGCACTGTGCAATATTAACCTTTATAACCCGGAGTCGCACAGGACAGCTCAGCAGTGCCTGAGACTGACAGGCACAGTATCGGAGTAACTGTTGGGTGTCATTGTAATAAATGCTTTCAGTCACATAAAGCCATGGATGAAATGGAAGCAGCATGCTGATAGGCACTTGAGGAGCTCTTCATAAAAGTCTTATCCTAACTGCTTTACATCCTGGCTTTGGCAACTCCATGTGGACTCTACAAACATAAAATTTAAGTGCTGTTTTTTTTTAGTGGGGAGATTTTAAAACAATTACTAACTTGTGTCTCATATGCTGCCTGTCCTTTGTGCTCCTAGAGAAAGTTCTGCCAAGAAAAGCTGCCAGGGGCCACGCTAAGGCTCAAGGCTATTTAAACTAATCGTTATGAGTGGAGGGAGAACTGTGGCCATAACGTAGAGAGGCTACTTCACTGACCTCTGCAGACCTTAAAGTTCACTGGTCTTAAGTAAGTCTGAGATAAAGTTACATTCAGTGGGAGACGGGTGATATCCACTTACTGCACTGCCTTGTGGGAAAAGACAGTGGTTGACACAAGTAACCGTGACTCTAACACTATACAGTGTTAACAACAATACATAATCAGCATTATTGCTGTTAAATAAGACTTAAAAATGTGTCAGGCTGACTCCATCCAGTCAGTTGATTATTTGGTTAATGAGCCATCTTCTGACCCAAAATCTCTTTGGTCTGTTGAATCTTTTATTTGCAGGAGTGAGAACTGTATATAGAAAATAAATAATTTAAAAGAATTGTAACTCTGCTTTTTGGGGGTCAATCTGTGATAAAATTATTTGAAAGGTCACATATTTGACTTCTACACCTTCTTCCAGAAAGTCTTTTATTATGGGAGGTAGCATATTACCCAATCACTTCATTAAGGGATTTTTTTTTTCAAGGAATTTTACTCATACAGTTTTTTTTAACTCAGAGAAACACTGACACATAGACTCAAATCTTTGAAGAGATTTTAAATCAATACTGAGGTTTTTTCATACTTGTGAATGGGGCAGACAAGCTACCATACATATGGTGTGCAATCAGTATCACAAGACCATCAGTGCTCCTTGTGCAAGGCTTCTTTCAGGAATTCATTTAACGGGTTACTTGTTTCTTTATTTGCTTTAACAACTTTGTAATGCATCTTAAGTACACTTGCATTTAACTATCTTACTTGACTAAACAATTCAGTAAAATGTTGAGATGTCCATGATCTAGTTGAATGAAACAATATGGATTGAAGTGGAGGTTGCACAGGTATTATGCACCATCACCCAAAATGGATTGAAGGGAAATTGAAGTTGTATTTTAAAGGTGGAAAACACGAAACACAGAAAAAGGTATTAACTCTAAAAGAAAGAGCGCCTCAATGGATCTTTTGGTATTTTTTGAATGACAAGTCAGTCAATCAATATAAACCACAGGAATTCTTGTCAGCTCTGCCCCTATACATAGAGAAACACCACAGAGACTAGGCTCTAAATTATAATGACCTATCTTTTACTATCCTGTTTTTATTAATCATATGGTTTAACAGATGGAAAGTCAAAAAATTCTCAGGATTATAGACCCCTTCATCTGCCTCCTTTTTAATGACCATCTAAATTGCAGGGTTTTCTTATATGACCAGTTGATTGGTGGATGAGTGGCTGTAATTTCAGGCAACCAAGTTTTCCTTGGATGACTACAGCCCTAGAGATGAGTCATGCCTTGCTGAGGTTTAAAATGGCTGCTCCCCTCCTCCTGTATTTAGCTAGGTTATATTCTCTGTTGGTAAATTACTCCCTTTGGAGGAAGAAATTAACCCAGATCTCCATATCAAAGTGTTATGAATTGAGCCATTTTCCTCATCCTCCCATTCTGGAGCAAAGAGACAGAGTGTGGACGTAGCCTGCAGTGTTATGCAGGCCGTCCTGGTCTCCTTTCTCACAGGAGCAACACTCGAACAGAGAGAATCAGCAGCTTTCTACTGGAGCGAAGAATGAGATCATTGGGCTTTTTGTGCAAGGTCAACTTCCAGGCAAGACACACCGTGTTTAAAATTCAGTCCTATCCTCGTTGAGCACTTGAAACACACTGTGCCAGCCGGAGAACCTGCCTGCCATTATGCAAAGAGGCAGCGGGCTTAAAGTAAATACGTAATCTTAATGAATGCTGAGATCTGTGGAGGTGGGAGTGAGGGGAACCCAAGTCAAGTAGAGAAGGGTCAGAAACACAGGGTGAATAATTCAGTGTGTCAACAAGACACAGCGAGCTCGCACTATCCTGATCTGTACAATGAGTACAGTGAGCTGGAGTCATAACTTCTCTAACATCTCACCTTGTTGTTCTATTGCACTTTATTCATGTCAGAAAATGACATTTTTTTATGTTTGTAAGATCATTTTGTTAGATTGAAAGAGCATCTAATTCACCTTGTTCATTTTCAGACCAAAAATTATTTCACATGCTTTTCAGTTATCCTTTTCTATGTCAAATTAGAGACAATAGATGGGTAATAAAAATAAATCTTTGTGCATAGAAATCTGACATAATGTGTGTTTGCTTTTCATAAACCTGATAAGACAAAACTAAATGTTCGAGGTGGGCTGTCAGGTATTTAAAATGATATCCTGATTTTTTTTCAACAATATATAATATGTTTAAAAGTTCCAATGCGGTTAAAATGCACTGTCCCATCTTTACACCATATGAGATGTACTGATGGTGGTCACAGCTAAAACTCATTTGTATAAGAGTATAAACTGACAGCTGTCTGCAATGTGACCTGCACAGAGGCCTGGTTGGCAAAAAATAGATATGGAACAAAGCCGTGATATTGGCTTTTTGATGTTCCATCTCTTTAAGGTGGCACATGTTTACATCTACTAAAACATTATCAAATAAACGTATGGAACTTTGGACTCTCATATAGCACCCAGGCATGTTATTTAAAATCGCTAAAACAGCAAAGTTCTAACCAGAATGTCACTCAAGTGTTGTTTACATACCAACACTTTGGAGAATACTTCCTCTTACATTGCTGCCAGAATTTATGGAGGTAGCTTATTGAATGAAATAATTGTTTTGTAATTGTTTATTTACAAAATTAGAAGTGTTCCAAAGCAACAACCTCTGCCAATGCATTTCCAGTGTCGTCAAGCTTGTTATTGCACAAAATGTGAAAAACTGCCCTTTCGTGCACTGTCAACAAATCTTCCTGGATCCACATCTGGGTTTGGATCACCACTGAAACCTAATTACTTCCTCCTTGTGCCATGACCAACAAAATTTCCCTGTGTTCTCTGACAGTTTGTTTAAAAAATATTCCCTGACAATGTCATCAGGTGATATGCCTCCTTACCCCAGAGGGGAGACCATGTTCACTATTGTTCAGCCCACAGCTGGCTACTGTGGAAGTAATATATCTCTGTAGGCGTGTCTGTATAGCCAGATTGAACTTAAGAACACAGCCCTGGAGAACTGGAGAAACTATCATTCCTAAGGGGTGTGACCAGACACATTTCATAAGGGTTTTCATTAAACAGCCAGATCTGTGCAGGGCTGAAACAAAGGGATTAATAGTCATGCTAAACTGCAGATGGTTTAAAGATGCTACGAGGAGTTTCTAATTAATTACAAAAAAGTCTCACTTTTGATCTTGCCTGATCGAAATTTACACTTTAAGATGAGTTTTATAGCATCAAAATAGGTTATCTATAAATGCTATTCCTTAGCTTCGCGGTTCGGTTGGACAGGGCTGGACTGGCCACTTACTCACCTTCGGGAACAAGACAATTAAAACCAGAGCAAATTTATATTATTCGGACATGTCTTAGAGCACCGGGCTGTAGGTAGCGATATATAGCCTGCTACAAAACTACAATGCTAAGTTTTCCAAAAATTGTCACATCTTTTGGTGCGTTCCAGTTGTAGTCAGAAGTACGAATTTCCGAGTTCTGAGTAGGAAACCGCAACTGGAACGTCCCCTGAAGTCTGAATTTCCTCCTGGGAACTCAGTGAAACCTCGCCACTCCTGAGTTGACAATCAAAGAGGATACCCCCAGTGTGAACAGTTAGTTAGCTACTGTAATAATTAATTTATTTGCACTTCTGACTGGGGTGTGTCGCTCTAGATCAGCTGTATACATAGTATTGTTAGACTTATATTTACAAAATTGCAGCCATAGTGATAATCACATTCTTTGTGTGATATTTGTGAACAACAACGCAGGGCGTGCTAACAACAACTAACAGTAGCCTGGTAGAGCGGTATGTTTTTTTTCCCGACTTCAACTGGAACGCCGATAAGTCGGAGATGATGTCACTCCCAGTTCCAGGGTTACTGGAACGCAGCATTACGACAGTCGCCGCGCGTGCTCATGGGTAGCAGAGTCTTAATGTCGCCAGAAACAGATTCTCCTCATAGCACCTTTTAAAAAGAGGAAATTTGTTCAATTAAAAGTAAGGTTTAATATTTTCAAATGTTTTTGTTTTCATCTTTGTTTAAAACTACTGAGCACTTTTACCAAAAATTTTAGCTTAAATCAAAAACAACCGCCCAAATTACCAATACCAATTTTATACAACAGACAAGCTGACAGATGAAAAGAATTTATAATAAATCAAGAACAAACTAACAAGGTTTTTTATGTTTCAAGACTCTGAAGGTGCTGCAAATGTTTTATTATGATACATTAATCCAGGTTGATAGTATTAGAGGACATGTTTGTTTTTACTTTTAAAGTGCCTCATTATATTTACTTATTTCTCTTTTACACTGGGACCTAGGTCACTGGCCCCGACTTGTCTCAGATGCATAAATTTAAAACAAAAGGACAGCCATTAGATGACATGTCACACAATATAGGGGTCTTGTTCTGGCCCCGTGCCTGCTGGCTGTGTCCTTTGCTTTGCCCACTTTGCTCTGCAAGACTGCCAGGACATTGAGCCTGACACATCAGAACTGCTGCTCTCTTGGTGCCCTCTTTCATTTGCACTATCACAGAGTCAAAGCCTGCAGAGACGAAGCTGTCCAGAGACTGAGCCCTGCTGGGTTTGACTGGGCCAAGATCCGATCAAGCCTGGAGGAGAGGGTCATCCTCTTCCCTGACTTCTACTTGCTATGATCTCTGAACCGATTCTAAAAAGGCCTCTGACTTGATTTGAGCAGACAGTCCCCCTTGAAAGCTGCCTTTGGTTTGGCTTCTGTAGCCTGGAACGGGAAGAGCGGGGTCAGGCTCCACACAGGCAGGAGAAGGCTCAAGCAAAGGCAGTGTGAGGGGGAAAATAGCGAGCTGATAGCCATGCTCCAGGTGCAGATGGCACACTGTTTTATGTGTGGCCTCAATGGATTATGTCAGCCAAGCTACTGGAGGCATATAATATGGAGAGATCACACAGAAACATTGTCAACCAAAATTCAAAGATTCATTAACAAAGGTCATTTCCATGACAGCAAATGCCTAATAGACAGCCAAGACTCCTGAAGTAACCATGAAGATAAAAGCAGACTGCATAAAGACGCTTTGAAAAGGGGATGAAAATCGGTCATTTACAGTCTTACAAAAGGTTTTTACAGTAAATTATACTCATTCATGCTGGATTTTGCTGACTGACCCTCATTTGCATATGATTTAAGAAAGTCATGTGGAATATCAATTTTAAAATACTTAACTCCTAAGACTGCGTGTACATATGAGGACATCAAATGTTGGCTTTTTTCAGCAAAGTGATTAATTCAGCTAAACTAAGATCTGCTGATTTCATTCCTTACACACTGAAATGGGTGGATGTTGTGAGATATATTTTAAGAATATTAAGGCATTCCAGTTGTTATATTCAACCCAATGCAGTAAAACATTCTTTTATTCTGCTTCTTACCATCCTTATGCCACATACCCATTTAAGAAAGTACATTTTATGTTTCCGACTGTTGCGTTATCTTTTGTCTTTGAGCAATCTTATATGCTTTCATCTCAAAAGACAGTGGGGTCCTCAACATCTGGCTTTATTTCGGGGGTCAAAAGCAGACAAAGATTGAGACCTCTGATCAAACACTAGCCCACTAGGTCAAGAATATAAGCCTACAAGCCTACATCACAAAAATATCATAGAAATCTCAATAAATTACAATAACTTATAATACTTTTTTCATGTGTAACTTTATATTCATTTGTGCCAATTTAATGTAGAGAAAATTTCTTTCATTTCTTTTGGATTCAGAAAAGTCATGCTGCAGTTGCAAGTGTTGCGTAAGGCAGGGAAAATAACAGCCCAGAACATTAAATGGTTGCATTTATGTACTTTAATTATCTTTTGTGAAAATATTGCAATCTGTATCATAATACTGAACAATTTTATTGAACATTGCATGCTGTCTTGGCCTGCTATACTGTAGCAGATGCCTTGATGGGATATGTAAACATGTTCTTCGACCCCATTTCCCTTAAGAAAATGTTGAATTTGTTTTCTTAAGAATTTGAGAAATTCATTTAAAACCATTAAAGACTTAGCTTTGTAATTCCAGTATAAGACAAATCAGTCAAGATTTTGGAAAAAATAAAATCAATTTACTCAATTTGATGGCAAAACAGAGAGGAAAATGTATGCGGTTATACCATCATCTTAGGGCTTATGTACCTCATAGACTTTTTGCTGGAATTCAATTTCATGGCACATGTCAAACTGAAGACGGCTTCACTACCCACTTTTTGGTCCAAACCCAACTTGAGAACCACTGGTATGACCAATCCAAACAAATCAAAATAAAAAGCCACCCCAAAATAAAATGGTACTCACAGTAAATTACACCGACTATCTGATTCCAAACTTAAATTATTATCTCAGTAATACTCTGGTTTATGAGTATTGTGATGATGTAATCAAGGCCGACACTGCCCCTAAGGAGCCGAGGCTGCAGCAACCCTGAAAACCAATAATGGTCAAAGGTCAGAGGAGGGGAAGCAAAGATCCAAGTCCCATCCTCTTGTGTGACATGTTTCCTTCGCCTGCTCGCCCCAAAGGCTTAGTGTCAGTGTTAACACTTCAAACACTCAATATCTTCACAAAACACAAAGGACACAACTGCTTGCCATCCACATCGTTTCTTCCAGGAACAGAGATATGGATCCTTCTCAAAGGTCACTGCCAGCTGAAGTTTCAATGATTAAGAGCAGCTTTGTTGTTTGACTTTTCTCCTCCTGCTAAAATCTACTTTTTGATGCAAATTGGGGAGTTTGTTCAATATAATGGGGAAAAAATGAAGCTGTTTTATATGTCAACCTCAAATTGTAATGGATGGTCACTTATCTTCATATCTTTAATATTTAAGGGTGGATAAATAGAGTCAAGTATCAGTAAAGAAAATCTATTTATTTGAAAAAAAACAACAACATATAGAAAAAGGTTTATATCAACCTAAATTCACAGATTTCAAAAAACATAGCTGATACTGACAACAGTGTTAGAAACAGTAATTGGGCTAACTGCTGATACTGATACTGATGTATGTTTTTGATTGTTTGGTTAATTTGACCACAAAGCTAATATATTCTTCATTTTTCTAGCTTTACTGACAGAATAGAGATAGTTGATCAAGTCAGAAAACAGGGTGACAGAGCTGGGAAGACATGCTAGAAAGAAGCTGCAGGTGTGAACAAAACCTGGGCCTCCTGCACCCAGGACAGAACCTGAATATATAGGATGTGCAGACATGAGTCACTAGGCTATTGGCACCTCCATTTACCTCTAAGTTATATAAAGAGCACCAAGGAACACTCTGAGTACTTCTAGTTCAATAAGTGGCTTCTTTTGTCCAATAAAAAACCTCTCTGACTCGGAGGTTGGGTGTGCAAGACACCCACTCTGAACTGATGTGACACAACAGCTGAACATCTGCAACTTACATCCGTTAATGCTGCATAATTGCTGAGAGGCTAGTGTCAGTTAAGAGGGCCAAAAATGTGGATGTTGAACAGATGCATCTGTACATCCCTAGTACAAGCAGTTTATGGGAGTGAAAGTAATGCATTTGTTCACATTACTGTATTTAAGTACAATGTTTGCACTTGTACTTTTCAGACTATATAGTTTTACTCGTGTAGATGTTATTGTGGTAAATATTGCACCTCCCAACATTTTAAATTCTGTTTGGATAGCATCTAAAAAAAAACTAAAGAAATGAAAGCTTTTCAACAGAGTCGACACACAGTTGAAATTATGCATACCAAAGAAAAATTTGTTGTAGTTCTGCGTGGAACATGCTGTTTTAGCGTAAATTATCATCAGCTATGGTTGACCATGGCCCTCTCAAGAAGATTTGACTTCAGCTTTTTTAGCATTGTGCTTCAATGTTTACTGTGGCTGCAGAGACATGCCGGGATATAATCCCTCCACTGAGGCCGGCTATAGGCTGAACAAACACCTTGTTTTGGAAGTGCCTCCCATATAGGGGAAATGACGTACACACTAGTGACATCAGAAGGGGATGTTTTTATAAACAAGTTGTTATAGCACATGTTTTTTTAAAGAGAAATTTAGCAACAGAAAGGGAGGAGAGTTTTTCTAATATTTTGTGGGACAGGGGCTGTAGACAGGTCATGGATGCATATTTTGTATGAAAACCATTAATATGAGTAATTTTTTAAAAGTGGATCTGTGAGCAAACATATCATCATCAGCCCTGATTTTAAAGATCTGTGCATCTCTATTTCAAAAATGCTTCAAAATGAAACTATTGCTGTTTAATACTGGATACCTTAAAGACTGTAACAGTATGTTTACAAGGTGTGGTCATATATGTCAATTGACAGTTCATTAATTGCCATTTTTTGTAATTGTAATTTTCTGTGCAGTGCAAAAATAGAATTAATTTATTTAAGTTTTTATCCTAAATTGGCCAAGAAAAAAGAGATCGGTAATTTAAAAGTGATAAAGAATAAACCTAGATTTAATAGGTTGACATTGTTGAACTATGACTCACCTACACACACCTTTGTTTTATGTTTAATTACCAACACATGGGTAAAACCTAATCAAGAAAATTTTTATAACCATCCACTTTCAAGATATAAAAACCAGACTTTTGAACAGTTCACAAAGCTACACTACTCCGACAGCTCCTTTAACACTCCACTCCAGAATCAGTCAAAAGACCGGCATTGTTACCAGACAACTCTGTGTAACCAGAGTCCACCGTCTTCTCTGTTACACATTTATGGAATCATGCACCAGAACGCAGACAATGTCGTCGGCTAATCTCACAAGACCCGCATCCAATTTCAAGCAGGCACGGGTGATTCAAGAATCAATCTGGTTAGCTTTCTGTTTTTAGCCTGCTGCTGCCGCTATACTCTGGGTGTAACTCAAAGGGATCTCCGGTTTCCCTGGATTTTGTTCCTCGCTCCAGAGGTGGTGATAAAACACCTTATTTTAGGGGTCGCTGATTACTCACTGTACCCTGATGTGTGTGCTGATACCAATCTTTGCAAAAAACACAAAACTCGAGGACTCTCTGTATTTACAGTAGCCTTCAATTTTGCATTTATTCCCATTTTTCTCCACAGCCACACTCACAAAAGAAAGAAAAAATCTCACAAGTGCAGCAGACAAATATATAATTGTTTGTTCAAGTGTGTTTTGCACAGTATGAGACCTTCCGATTGCTGCACCAAGTAGAATGCACCGCAGGCAGTCTCTTGAGGGAAGGTCTCATTTTCTGCCTCCCGCCGTGAAATATTCAGTCCGGCCTGAAATAATATGGGACTCGTTTCAAGGCTTAGCACTTTTCAAATATGCTGGCAATAATGGACAGGGCATCAAATGAAGCGCAGCCTCTCATAGCAAGAGGAGCAGAGGTTTTGAATCCCCAGCCAGGGTTTCACATAACACCATAGACGGCTGAAGTGCTGTCTGCATGTATAGTGTAGTGGTTAGTTATTGCTGGGATGAGCTTGAATTGTTGCCAACATAAAAATGAAATCCTATAAAAGGACTGTTTGTGTTACGAACATGAAACAAAATTTTAGATCACAATTACATTCCTGAATACCTACATTTGGATGCTGTTGAGTGCCAAGTTATATTACCATATATCCCTTTTTTACATATCATAAGGGAATCTGAAATTCATTCAGCCTGAAAAAAAAGAGGAAAATCAAGGGTGCACCATAAATGCACAGCGATGGAGTGCAGAAGAATGTTATAGGAAGGGGCTTTGGTGAAAGGATTCAAGGATTTAACAATCCCACATCCTCTCAGCCTGTCCTTCATCTCTAATAATCAAGCTTGGCCACAGAATATCCCTCTGGATGGGAAAAAAACATGTTGCCGGTCCGCCTCTCACTCATCTTTAGTCTGCCAGTCTTGGGTCTTCCTCTTGAAGTCTTCTGTCACATTTACGGCTTCAAACACTAAGCACGGCCTTTTTTTAACTGACTGCCATGCCTTTAAAGCAGGATATCTTTTTGTACTACATTAGCATGAGATGAAGGGCAGCCCGTCTGATGCAGAGAAAGCCCTGAGAAGGCTGGACCACAGACACTATGAACTTGTTTGTTGCCATACACCAAAGGCCACCCAAACGAGCTCAGGCTTAGGTGAAACATAATGTGTAAGTGCACAGTGTTCTTGTGAGTTCACTGGCACTCTTAATACAACTATATCAAAAACTAGTGCTTGAATTTGACATAGTCCAAGTCCAATTTAGAAACAAAATCCACTGAGGCTGCAGCATGGAGGGAAGTTTTGGACAGTGTGCTAGTGAGGGAAAAGTATGACAAACTGCTTTCATCTGCACTCTCCTGCAAGTGAGGAGGACACTCGACAGACAGAAAAACCCCCTCAAATCCTCAGGACCGACCTCATTGACATCCCAGCATTTATGTTCAATTATTTATAATTGATTAATCCAGCATTGCTTGTAGTAATAAAACTTCTGTCATCATCACAGCGCACTGAAAGATTACAAGAGGACTTAACATCAGACAGCCTAGTCTGTCTAGTTATCCATCGATCTATTTATCTTTTATGAAATGTAACTTGATTTGGCATTTCTTCTTTTCAACTGGTCCCATATATTCATGTGTTTTAAATTTTTGTGTCTTGTTTTTGCTCAGTGTCGCATCTTATTTACAAAGTCAGAATACATTTGATGTCAAGTAGTTTGAATTGGTATGTCTTTGAATAGTGTTTGGTCTACCTACCTATCTGTCCTATACACACATGCACACACACGTATACATATATATTTGTGAGTGCGTGTGTCAGGATGTTAATATGTTAATGTCCTCAAGCACTTTCAGTTGCTACATTATAGGAATGCACATTGGATTTGTAAACTGTGTCCTTTCTAAACTCTTCAAAGCTGATATCAATATCAATACACATTTATACACACAGAACGTCAAGTCTTGATTATAGAGGGACTAAACTTTACATCAGTTGTCAAATTTAGATATAGAAACACAAACAACCCAAGAAATAGGCTAGCACACTTGATTCTATAAAAGATTAAATTGTATATATATTTAAAACCCAAACATTCAGGCAATTAAAAAAAGAAAAAAAAGCACTTTGGTAAATTTGTGCATTCTGCTGACACCTGATCAAGTTTGTTGATGCTGGGCACAAAACTTTCTACAAATCTGCTACTTTTCAGAGAACTTTAAGAACACACATTCACTAGGAGGATGAATACTGTTTTGTCTAGGTCACATTTTTTGTACTTTTGATTTATTACTCAAGCTTATAAGCCCACTTTCCAACATGGCAGCACTGTTTATGAAAATTTTAAAAATAAAAACGGGTGTATGAGGCATTTCCCCCGGCAGTGAGGATTTGATAAACTTTAGACTATATACGATTTTTTTTTATATTGGCGGAAATTGCCATGTCAAGAGAAAATTAACCCAAAGCCATAGTCAACCCATACATTATGCTGATAATATTTCGCATCCCAATACAACTTATGAATCATCAAAGCTATCCATCAGTAAATCATTTCTATTAACAACCCAATTTGAGGGTATTTAATTAGCCCTTATTTGGTGTTTTATTTTCATATGTTATGTCATTTGATTTTTATTCTGGTGTTTTTTTTTTATTTAAAAGTCTAAATTTCGCTCTCATGTCTGCTTATGCTCTATATGGCATTTTTTATTGTCTACTTTTCATTGTTTTCTTGTTTCCGCTATGTACCTCTGAGTCCAAATTCCCACCCAAAAAACAAATAAGCTACCATTTTTATCAGAAGTATTAAACTGAGTCATGTTAAATCTGTTCATATTCCTTGCCATATGCATTGTGGAAGATGTCAGACTGCTGCACAGTAGGTTAAACTACATAATAAAAGATTACTACCGTGTATTTTTCGATCACAGTGATACTATACCGCGTCGCACGACATTTTCCCCGCTTTTATTAAGCCTCTCCCTTGAAAAATTACCTAGAACTAAGCCTAAAGAAACAGATACAAAAGACTGCCGGCCCATTTTCCAAAAGTTTGGTGAAAACTTGATAAAGAGTTGCTGTATTTCCCCCTCATGCCCGGAAGGCTGCTGATAATGAGAGCTGCTCAGTGATGGAGGATTTCCTGGACCCGGAGCGTCCACTGAGCGGCGCCGCAGCCCGCAACTTCCGCAGAGAGGGACGCATGCAGGCAGCACCGCCGCCGCCGGCACGCTGCAGGCCAGCCCGCTCCCTCGCTCTCTCCGTGTTGGGTTACAGTGACAAGGGCCCCGTCTGAACCACGACTTTTAGAAAGATAATATTACAGGTAGGTGCAAGCCACGGACCGTGTCACTATCGATAGACAAATTAAGCATTGAAAAACAAGACCGTGACCCAGAAATTCCCGCTTTAATCGGGTCACCGTGCTCGTTTTCAGCGCTGAGTGATAATGGCACCTCTCACTGTCCTTAGCATTTGAAGTCCCCTTACCGCAACCTGTAGCTTTTGGGGCAGTGAAAATTGTCCAGCTGGACGCCTTGTATTTTCCCCTATTGGTGCCTTTGTGTGTGTTTTGAGCCATGTACACCTGCCTGCTGATAGCTTTCAACGTGGCTTTTTCATCTAGTTGAAGGTCAGTTTACCCCTCTAATGAGCTGCTGTGAGGATTTGTATCAGCAGAGCTACAACCGAGAATGCTACAAGCTGAATGCAGAGGAGAAATTCAGATTAAAACATAAATTAAGTCTCACTTTTTCCAATTGGTTTTGGCTCAGGTCTTAATTGAGAGAATATTTTTAAGCACATTAAGCTCAAACTTCTGAATAATTAGGGTTTTTCTTTTTTAACTCAGAACATCTTAGTCCACCTGTGTGCAAGTAAAAACTACAACCCTTTAGAAGTCTTCACAAAAACACATTTAATCCTTTTACTGTACCATCATAGGCATATAATTGCTTCAAAAGTTAATCAGTATCAGCATATATGAGAGTTTCTACTGATCTTTACATCCATGTGCAATTACTTTGTGAATGTGTAAATAATCCTTATAAAATTTGCTTTATGGTTTTGTATCCAAGCCCTTTATATTGGTAGAATAGTGTACTTACTGCTATTTAAACTTAAGTCTATTTTTCCAACGCTGTCCCCTTTGCTGCAATAACACTGCAAATTTCCCAGTGTGGAACGAATAAAGGTTCTTTCTATTCTATTCTATTCTATTCTATTCTATTCTATTCTATTCTATTCTATTCTATTCTATTTAACTGGAGTTTACAGCTCTGTAAAGGGCTAATGCTTATTTTTACTGTTTTCCTTTAAAAAAAAATCCATATTGCACATCATGTAGTTAAAATCAATATTAACCTACCTTTAGATGTTGCCATAAGTTGATATCAGTACTGGCTAAAATAAGTTTGGAAATGCTGACAACAAACCAGACAGCAATATCATGCACCTTTTAAAAACTGTCCTGCTGTCCATGTAAATGCTTTAAATATCAATAATTGGCAATTAATTAACTGAATGTTGAAAGTGTATGACCCATGAAAAGAGCTGTTTTTTTTGTCAGGTGGTTGTTAATTGGTGTTTACAGCTCCTAAAAGAGCTGATGAAGCTTGGTTTTACTTTAAATCTAAAAAAATCCATGTGTAGTAATGTCAAAAATGTATTTTAGTTATTTCCAGATATTGACATCAGTACAAACTAAGTAAGCTGGGAAAACATCTGCATTTCTGATTACAGCCAAATATATATATATATATATATATATATATATATATATATATATATGTATATCAAGAATTGTACACCCTTGAAATATTGCCCAACTGCCAATAAATATGCTTTAAATATTTGCAATGGGCTTTTAAACTTGATTTGAAAGTGTAAGTTCCCCACTGATATCAGTTCTGGCTAAAATAAGCTTGAACATATCTGCATATTAGATATTAGAAAAAAACTATTGTGTGCCAAAAAAAATTCCATTTACCCATGAATATGCTTTAAAAATCTGTAATTGGCTGTATTGTATACTTACCAGGTAAGAGCATGGAAAATGACATTCAGCTAGGATATTATAAATGTATATATATGTATATATACACGTGTGTGTGTGTATGCACACTATGAAGAAGTGAAAGGTGCCATAGCTGTTTCAACACTGGGGCATTCTTTTAACTTTGTTCATTTTATTTTTTCTTGAGCTTTTTCATGAGGATGTAATGTTTTGGTTTTCTAAACCAGAATGTAAGACTAAACCAGAGACACGATAGTTGTCTAAGCAAAATATAGATTCCAGAAATTAAACAGCGTGGTCATTTTGGGTCCCTACTCCTTGCAAACATGCAGTAGAGTTTGGTGTGCCATAAAACTGTAGTTGATTTTACTGAAACAGCCTGTTAGTAGTACTGTTGAAAAATTCTGCAAATCCACAAGAAAACTGGAAAGAAAATAGTTAAGATAAAAAAATAAGGAATATCAGAATTATACCTGGCTGATTTAAAAAAAAATTAGCTCTTTATTTCTGTTTTTTTTTTTTTTTTTTTTTTTTTTACTGTTCTCTGTATTATCCTCACTTTACTGTGGATTTAATTTGAAACACCACACCCCAGTATCAAGCACAGCACTCTGACCCCTGTGTTAGCTCTGCCATATGCTGGAGGACTGTTCTGATTCAAGTCAGGTGAAAATCTTCAGTGAAAGAAGGGTAAATCTCTTACACTCACTGGGGTTTCTTCATGTTGCACATGGGAGACAAGAAACGTCCGAGCAGGCTTGTGGGGCGTCTAAAGAAAACGCTGAGATGCAAGCAGAAATTTCTCTGAAAGAGGCCGAACAGAGAGCGTTTTGCTCCTACAGGGTTTTTGTTCAGGGTACCACTGAGAAAGCCCAATGCAAAGTGGGCCTACAGCCAACTGGGATGGTTTCTAGGGTGGAACCTAAACAGATGGGAAATAGTATAAAGGTGAACACAAGGTCAATCTGAGCTTCAGTGATAAAGCTGTGGGCACTGCTCATAGCAGTGTTTTAAAAGTTGACTTAAGAAAACAGATTGTGTGGTCAGAATAAACTCTTAAGACCATATTGGAGCGTTTTTTTCCAGGCTTCTTTTGTCTAGATTGCCACAGGCGGAAGCAGCAGACACCAAATGGTCAAAAAATTGTTATCATTATGTTTGTCTGGAAATCAGCAGAATGGGGGCGTTGATTTCCAGCGGGTGGGTTTTTCCTTTGTCCCTCTTTTTTTGTTCTAACCCAGATTTTCATGTTTAACAGGACCACAGCTGATCCATCTCCCAGCACACAATTGAGAAGGAGGAGGTTAAAGCTCTCTGAACGCATGGGACCATATTGCAGGTAATTAATATGTCAGCTCAATGATGAACTTCGTCAATACATCTATCAGCACTCTTACTTGTAACTGGAGTAGCTTGTGGGATGCTGCAGAGAGCGCACACTGAGAGTACATTTGTCCATTAGTAAACACTTCATAGTGTGTGTTGTGATTGGGGAGGTAGAGGGGCTCCTCTCCGTCCAGTTGCAGTCATTTTCGCCCGTCACCTCCTCATTGCTGTAAAAACACTTGCTGTGGTTTGGTAGATTAACAGAGAGCCCCCTAATGGAGTAATTACACCGAGCCAAACATCTATTTTTCACCTGTGCTCTGCCATTATTCTCTGTCCCCTATCCACTCCATTGGAAGTCACTTACTCTCCTTACAATGAGTTATCATTGACTGCCATTTAGACGTTCTGGAGCAATTTGTCTTACTGAGGCCACGCGCTGGCCTCATTGCAAAGAACAATCATTCTCCCTCCAATATATAAAACATTCATGGGAAAAAAGGAAGAGAAAATGCCCCACAAACAGATAGTAGAGAGCGGCTAATAGATACTATAAAGGTGACAGACAAGGAAAATAATGTAGGAGATTACTGGAGCGGGAACAAGCCTGCACAACCAGTACAAAGCTTCAGGGACTGCACTGCTGGAGGAAAAAAATCCTTCACCAGACAAATGTGTTAAATGGGTAGTATGGCAGCTCTTGCTGGTGGTAATTGCTGTTACTGCAAACAAACTGTAAGGCTCAATTTGAATTCAGACCGTATTCTTCATTTGCAATTGTAAATGAGTATTTCTGCCATTTGTGGACATTTTTTGCTGTTTTGAAATCATTTTTTTAGTTTTCTTTTCTCCTTTTGGATGGTTCTTCTCCCTCTGTCTGCCTGTTATTGATTGACTCGGAGTCCTTGATTCTTCACCCGTTGTTTTTCAAGCCGTTGAACATTTGTTCTTGTTTAGCACGTGAGGAGAAAACCTTTTCTGTCCTCTGGCCTATGGATCATTTTGCCCAGTCGCAGTCTGACTCTCTCACCAATTTCAAAGGAATAATAAAGAGGACATTGAAATGCAGTTTAAGGGTAAATGGATGGTGTGCAAGCTTAGTTTAGTTCAAATGTATTGTTTTTGCAAGTCTCTACTTACATTATTTTGTCTTGTAAACAACCTTGTTGATGATTGTATCACTAAATTTTGAAGCCTGCCGCAAATCTGTTGGATATAGCTCTCCTGATGTCAAGTGCTCATTGTAGCAGGGGTGGAAAGAATGAAAAAAAAAGTTTTTTAAGGAAAAGAAGCACTCTGTAAATTTACTTAAGCAAAGTCACACTGTCAAAATACACTTAAAGTTCTTAGTACAGTGAGGAGCAGGAGGCAAAAAAGAAGATCTGGAGTATGATGAGTGAACCTTGTTTTTCAGTTAGCATTAGTCCAATAGTTGAATCTTACAATACAGATAATAAAAAATAGCGTTTTGTCCTAATAAATATGAAAAAATACAAAATTAAGATATAATTGAAACTGTATTCTATTGACCTTGAGTCATAGTCTACCAAAAGGTTGGTATCATTACAACACTAGTTTACCGAATACTTTATTTTTTTCCTCTATTCTTCTAAAAACAACCCCACTTAACATTTATACACAAAAACTAATAAGTGATTGTAACAGGAGTAAACATAATCAGTCACTTCACAACCCAGTCTTGGTGCATAATAGCAATTGACTCCGTCATATACTAGAAGTGCTTCAAGTGCTGAAACCTTGACCATGTTTTTGACATCCTTAGCTGAGTTATTGTCGAGAATGTGGGAAACCTCGCAGTGTTAACCAATCTCTGAAGAAACAAACAAACAAATGGAAAAATGGTAATAAAACCATAACCTCTTTGGCATGGGTAAATATAGCCATGGAGGAGCAATTTTCTCTTTGAATTATATTTCAAAGATAATAACTGAAAATGTAGTTTGAACCACAGTATTGCAGCAACACACTGTATTTGAACAAGGAAACAAATGAACGATAAGCTGCTTTATTACTGAAAATGTGATAGACAGTGCCCAGTTGTGCTTTCTTAACCCGCATCCAGATTCGGATAACCATCAAAATCTAATCAGTTCAAATTCTTCGTACCATCAGGCTGTTAAATGTGTGATTGTAGCAGCTTTACTTAAGACATGTCAGTCAGTGTTTCAGCATTTCATACAGGTGTAATGGTCTGACTTTCTTCCTGAAAAAACTGGTGTTTTAAGTGCACTTACGAGCTAGATTTTACTGTTAGTCATGAAGCATGTTAGGCCTGAATGATACTTTTGATAATTTTTTATGGACAATTTCCAGATAAATGCTGTATCTTTTATGTGTAACGATGTTCTGGTGGATTCCTCTGTGCTTGGACGTTCACTTTCATGAGCCTTTTTAAGTTATGATGAATGGCTTGATTTACATGAGAGCTTTAGTTCTCCAAATTTCAGAATAAAACTTAAATCCTCTTTAAAAAGATTAAAACCACCACATTCTGAATGAAAATGACCATTCTGATTGAACTTAATTCCAAAGTAGGTGGCTGTTTTATTTTGATTTAAATCCAAATTGTATAATTCCCTGATCATGTGTGTTCATTCCACTTTACATTAATTCTGGTTGTTCATGCTTTTCCCTTGTTCTGTTGCGATGATGCACATATTCTGCACAGACGGGAACGTTTACCTGGATGGCCACCTGAAGCAAGCGTTGGACTAGATTCGAGACAGTTTATTAAATTAAAGCCTTGAAGATTTAGAAATAATGAAAAGGACGGATGGACGTTACAAAAAAGTTACTTATTATGTGATCTTCCATGTTGTAGCCTAAAAGAAAAGTGAGAACTGGGGTTTGTTTGCTTCAGATGGACGTAAATATGTCCCCTGTCCAATCAGAACCATTCCCAACCCCCAGACCTTCAGTGGAATACAACGAAGGCGAATAAACGTGTTTTCCATGTAAACCTGAATTCGGAATTACTATTTTCTCGTAAACGTGAAGGAGAATGCTTTAATTCCTAATTATTTGATTCTGAATACTTAATTCTGAATTAAAAACACATCATGTATGACCAGTGAAACCTTGGATTATTGCTTTGTTTCCTATTAGAAAACAGTTATTGGCCGCATGATGTGCTTCAAGTCACACAACTGACAGTCCTGCGATGTGACTATTGAACATGTGAAACAGCTGTTAACAGTAAAAAATTTAAAAAAAATACTGTTTCCATAGAAAATTCAACTGTAACAGAAGTTTTTGTTTATAAATGCCATTGCCAAAATGTGACCAAGCCCAGTTGATACCCTGTTTTTGAAACAGTAGTTTTGGATATCCTTTATTGAACAAGTATTGTTTCAGTTGAAGTAACCTTGCAGTATAATGATACTAAACTTTACATTGATTTAAAGTGGATCATGATTACACTGGTAGATGGAAAAAACTGGTTTAGCTTTGCATTTTATGTTGTTACTCAGATACTTTGATAATATGTAAAAACACAAAAGAGCAATACTAAGAAATTACCGATATAAATGCAAGTGTTCTGACTTAAAAGAACTACTAAAAAGTACCTTTGTACAAAAAAAGCTATGAAATGGCAGTGTCCTGAGTAAATATAATGAATTACTTTCCGTCTTTGATTTTCAGATGTTGTCTTCAGCTCCGCACGCTATCTAACCCTCATCCCACTCAGTCTCAGCGGAAAGGGTTAACCACATTCTTAACTGAGTGTTTTGTTAGATTAGTCTCCCCCTCTGCTTAACACAATGACAAATAACCATTATTCTTTTTCTTGCACTGATAATCGGGACAACTTAAACATTTCTCAGCAGCCCAAGTGAAACCATTAATCCTCAGTGATACCACTGATAAGTGCTGACTCTGGAGTAATGGCCCTGTCACCTTAAAAAAGGGACACAATTTTAACAATTAAAACAAGGTGCCCATTATATTTTGTGATCACCATCTCAGCATGTCATCAGAAGGGAGACGTCAGTGTTATTAGACCTACAAATGGGAAAAGCTTCTTGATAATACACTTCAAATGAAACATCATTAGTTCAAAAATGATAAATGAGATAACTTGTTGGATACAGATGGGATGCTTTAGAGGAGGGAAATATGAAATCTAACTCTTTTTTTTTATATGTATCAACTTTAATATGATTGCGCCTTTGTGGTTTGGCTTAAAGGGAAGGTCATAGTATAAAGAGACACAGACGACTTTCATAGAGAAAGTATTTCACAGATGACCAAGTCTGATTGATTAAAACCTGACCAATGGTATTTAGAGTTCCTAAAAGTCTGTAATATATTTACTTTTTTGACTGCCAGATACTTCAAAGTGTTCTGATTCTTTTCACACATTCACAAGGTTAGTCACAAAACAAGAAACAAGTAAGTGTTAGTTCTTTTCATATCGTAAAACCTTTTAAGATCATCTGGACAAGGACATCTTTGCAAAAACAAACAGAACAAAAAACACTTATTGTTAAATTAAGTACAACAATGAAGTTGACATTAAGATTAGGTATGCACAATATTTTCAGTACGATATGTATAGCTGCAGATTATTTAAAAAGCTAAATATCAGAAACAACACATTTTGTTATTGGTCACTGTCAATATATCAGCCATACATGTCGGCCATATACTGTTCATCCCTTGCATAAGCTGAAATTTAGACAGAATGTAAGTTTGTCACACAGTGCTTCACCTAGTCATCATAACATTTCAGTGTTAAAACAACATATAATTGTTCAAGAATTCAATTTGATTTTCTTGTTTCGCATCTGTTACTAACACATATAAACTGTCACAGTGTCAGGAGCGGCTCAGTTGAGTAAAGATGGGACTGCATAAGTTTTACCAGAAAACACTGGAAAAAGTTATTTTATAACTGAGTATAATAATTGAAATAAACCTAGATTCAATCCTTACAAATGTACAACTTCATTTTCAAGTTTAGAGCATAATGCCATATTATATAATTGAGGCTAGAGCCCGACCGATATGAATTTTTTTAGGCCGATGCCGATACCGATATTTGGCAGAAAAAAATTCTGATAACCGATTAATCGGCTGATTACTTTAAAACATATATGTAATGCGTTTTTTTTTTTTTTTAATTGATCCCAAAACACAACAGTGAATATATAAATTACAGGCAGAACATTTTATAGTTTTGGTCCTTTAGTATTTGTTTAACTTTACACCAGTAAGATAATTTACAGTACAATAACATGCAAATAAAAAGCATTGAACTTCTGGTACATTAATTATATAACCTAAAAAAAAGTCACTCTGTATGTTGTACTTTTGTTGATGAAAACTAAAGGTACGATGTAGTAATGTAGTAGTAGTTTTAAACATGAGTTAATGTGCGTGAGGAAATTAAAAAGATGTTGTGGGACTCTGCACATATTTCACAAACTTATTTAAGGAGGCTGATTAAAGCCCCCAGCTACGTGAAGTCTCTCCTGGATGTGTCTGTTTTTGATGACGTATGCACGGGGCAGCTATGCTAACGGCTAGTTAGCTTGCTACCTGGTTAGCTTAGCTGCCGTGTCGGGAATAAGCGGATAAAGCCAGATTTCTGTCATAATCCAAAGAGTCAAACAGTCACTGCTAAACTGATCCCCTACCACCAGAAGGTCCAATTCGTCAGTATTGAGAATGACAGAGGAGGAAACCGTCAAGAAGCTGTTCGGCGGAGCCCGGTCTGCCTGTGAGGCTGATCTGTAGCCGAGCAGAGGTCTCTCTGTGTCCAGCAGCAGCGGGACATGTACACGGTGGAAGATTGTTCGTCTTGTCGGACCTTCAGGCTTTAAAGAACAACTCCATGTGACTGTAGACGAGTTATCCATACACACAGCATCAACAGAGAGGTAAGAGCCGCTCTAACGATGCGCGTCTCCATGTTTCACAACGTCATCATTCCGCGCGGCTTAGACACCGAACAGCGTCTATTGTTTTATGAGAAATTAAGAATATATCGGCGTAAAATCGGCAAAACTCTGGCCGATGTTGATTACTTTAAAAAGGGCTATAATCAGCCGATAAATCGGTCGGGCTCTAATTGAGGCATACAGTTTTTTCTCCTTTTCCGTTTGATTTCTCAGCGAGATTTGACCAATAATAGCAGGTGAATTGTAGGCTAAAAAGTAGACTTAGATGTCTGGTTTTGTAAGATTAAGATGAAAGTTTTGGCAAGGTGCTCCTCATGGCAGACTATTTGTGGTAGAAATGCACTTATACATGTTTTCAATGCAGATGAAAAGTTTGAAAGTCAGGCTTTTCTTTATTTTTCTATTTGAACACCAGTGATGTCAGTTTAAGTGGAGCTGAACAATACTGGAGTTTTGCCAATATCTGATATGCTGAACTTTTCAAACTCCTTCCATCTGATACAGATACTAAAATATACACTTTAGAAAATGAACATCTCCTGCAGGAAGAATTAATCTGTTCCTCCTAATGTGAAACAGATGTGCAATGAGAAAAATAACATTTG
Organism: Scarus forsteni; assembly: GCA_036419115.1. NCBI lineage: Eukaryota > Metazoa > Chordata > Actinopteri > Labriformes > Labridae > Scarus > Scarus forsteni. The sequence continues at coordinate 8,729,438 of JAZDUH010000245.1, read as the reverse complement.
ATCCATTTGATATGATTTTAGATTATTTGCACATTTTCATTTAAAGACTTCAGCTATCTTGACATAAAAGAAAAAAATCTTTTAATTGCATTAGGCAGGTTATATTGTTAGTCGTATTGTCAGTTTAGTAGTAATACCTTTGAACAGCGGCAGGTTGTTCAGGACTTAATGCAATTATTACTAGAATCAGATGAAAACATGCATAGTTAATTGCTCAGAGCTGCTCAAGATGGAGAAATCTGTTCAAGTTTGAGTTGTTTTTATTCTTACTGGTTCTATTAAGCATGCAGACTAAAAACAGAACCCTCACTGAGTCAAAGTACTTAATTAGTCAGTTGAATTTCTCCAGAGCTTGCTGGTAAAGTCCTTTAAACAGATGGTGTGGATAAATGCTGTTACCACCTGTTTATTCTTTATATGTTATCCATGCACAATAGAAACAAATAGAGGGGAGTCTTAAGCTAATAATATTTGAATATGAAAACATCTCAACAACTTTAACCTAATCTCAGCATCCCTTATGCCTTTTATGTTAAAGAATAAAGAAACCTGCCACCAAAGGTAGCAGATAACTAATTATCCACTTACAATTCCCATTTTTCTTTATTTGCATGGCTTTTTGTGGACTTGCACTTTTTTCTGTTTTGTAGCTCTTTAATTTGAGTTATCTCTGAGTGAAATACTACATTTTGCTCATTTTGGCATCATTTGAGTGTCAAGAAAAGAGCTTAAAGAAAAGCTAATATGAGCATTGCTTGTCACAACAAAATTTCAACTTTAATACCAATACCAAGCTTAGCACCTCAGCATTACAAAAATATATATGAGATTTGAATGTATTGTTAATCATTATAGTCTTCAAGGTCATTTTTAAGCTAAAAAATGCCAATGTAAAAACTATTATCAAGTTACGTAGCAGTTCGATATAGAAGCAGCTAATGCCTTCCATCGCATATTGTCTCTCTTAAACATCTTCTTTTAGAATTTCCTCCTAGTCTAATGGCCTGATCAGGTTGACACTCTTGGCTGTTACTATGGTGCATGTATGGTTGTTTATAAAATAACAATCAGAATTGATTGCATTGGGTCCTTGGCCATTTTTATAGTCTTCTTAAGCTGGTTGTTAGCAACGATACCTCTTCAAACCAGGTGCCAAACTCTGGGGCTTTAAATGGAGGCCCATGCAGAAATGGCAAAAGCTGTAGTACCCTGAGCATCCATTGGGGGCTGGCTGCAGAAAATTGACATCTGATTGTTTGTTGGGCAGAGACGGTTTGGCCTCAGTCCATATCTATAACACATTTATGTGCTCTTACTATGAAGGAGGTTGTTTTTTATATCACTTCTGTTTTTATGTCTGTTTCACAGACTGTAAAGTTTTGTTGGAGGATTGGAATGATTGGTAATGGTGGTAAAAATATGCTGATGGCAGTTTCATTCTGGACCCATTCTGCCCACACCACATCTTGTGGAGCGTGCGCTTTGGTAAGAGCTTTCAGACTATCGATGTAAGCTGCACCTCTCCTGGGCTTCTTCAACGCTAACAAACTTGAGCATAGCATAACTTCACCATGAGTGGCTTAAAAATCTTGGCCATAGACAAAAAAATAGAAGATGGAAAGACAACTTAACCTTGCATTGTGCTGAGCAGCGAATGGCTGGCAGAATGATATGTGGCGTTATGTTGTATCACAAAATAGCTTCAAACACGGGATCTTTGTCGAGTAAAAGTGAAATGCTCTGTAGAATTTATTGCAATATCTAGATGTGGTTTTTTGAAAGTATTTTTACCCTAAAGTAGGTTAAAATAAAAGGCTTTCCATTGCACCATGTACTGCTATATTTCTATAAGTATGGTTCCGACCCTGGTATTTTTCCCTGGGTGGGGGGAGATGGTAATTTGTATTATTGGCAATTATAATGGTTAGTGCCATGAGCCTCAAGCAAATCGACATCAAAAGAACAGAACTATGCTAATTTTAGTTTTATCACAGTAACTGTACCTTTTATTTAAGATTCACATTTTTGTTCTTCTCTGCAGCCATGGATGCTGTTTTACAGTAAAACTTGATGATGTAAAACATGCATTGTTTGGGTTTTGAAGTGTTAAGTAATTGTTGGCATTTAAAATAGAATAACATCATGTGGCTCCAACAAAATAGCTAGTTTTTAAAAACTGCCTTCCCTAGATGTTCCTCATAGATTGGGCCCCTTTTTATCACATTAACCTTGTATATTTCTCTTCTGTATAAGATTATTCTTTTTTTTTTATTGTACATTCACTGCTTTTATGTCCCACCATTCTCTGGCACTGGTCCCGTCCCTGCCACTTGATACTCTAGTGATTTCTATGGCTGTAGCCCTGTTTTGATCAAAGGGGGTTCAGGGGCCTAAGTTTCAAATCCCCCAAAGCCCATTTTGGCTACACTTTGTTTAGCCCATTGGCATTCTGACCCCATGCTTCTTAGACTTTGAACTCAAAGCTTGGAAAAGCCGTATCGCTTCTTTAAACACATTATCAGTTGGCTAGGTTTTAAGAATATCACTAATCATCTTAAGGTCTTAGTGCAGTGTGGTGGTATCGCTCAAACCTGGGCCCCATTTACCAGCCCAGGCACTGATTTTCTCTGAAAATGATGTAAGTGCTTTAGAAGTTTATATGCTTTTCATGCTGGAACTTTACACTGCTGCAAAAGAAGGGAATTATTTGACTGAGTAGTTATATCGATGATATAATGTTTGAGCCTTGGTATGTGGGAGAGCTAAGAGATTTATGTTGCTCCTTAAACTAGTTAAGATGTGGTGTCACAACTACATCTCACATGCAGCATTTCATCACATACATTGGAAGTATATTTACTACAATTCAACTTAGTTTGCTCAGACATTTTAGCTTATTGTGTCCAGTTAAAAATTCCTCCTACACATCAGAGAACTTGGCTAAAAGTGAAATGTTAACTGCTAATGTGTTAGTTTAATGAATAATTGATGTATAACAGTCAAGAAGTTGGCATGGGCTTCATGAATACATTTACCAAAAACAAATCACAGCCGTGTTTTAAATGTGGAAAGTTACCGTGCCAAGTATTTAAGACAAAGACAATACATCTTTAACAGAATGATTAGCACAGTCTCATTTTCCACACTATTTCAGGATATTTTCTAGTTGATCAGATTTTTTTTTTTTTGTCAAAACAAAATAGCTGCAGATTATAAAAGAGAAAGTCTGGCTGGTCAGGCTTGTTTCTGACCACAACAAGCATCATCTGTATGAACAATTACCTTCATTTCAGGCTGTCTGATTCATCCTGTTGATCACTTATTTGCATAAATTTTGAAGTGCATCATGCACCATGTTGTCACCATCCACTTTTAACACATTATCTGAAGTTACATAACCACAAAAACATGGAGAAATAGCACCCAAAATGTAGTGGAATAGTTTTAGTTACAACATTTGCAAACAACTAGTGTTGTTCAAGTCGCTAAAAATTTAAATTGATAGTTTTTGTTCTATTTTCCTTACATATATTGCACAGTTACTTAACTTATTGCTTAGTATCAAAAATTACTATGGACTCCCCCATCAGGTTACTTATTTTACAATCATCAAAAAATATATATTACAGGCTTCAAACAAAGTTGGCAAAGTTTCTTATGTTCCTAACAGCTCATATGTGCACAAACCCAAAAATAGAAATAATACCTTGATAATACCAGTACACCTCACTCTTTCCCTCTCATCCTCTGTGCTGTATTGATCTTGTTAGCTAGCTGATGCACATACATGTGCTTACATGATAGCAACCAACTGAAGATGAAAATCACCACCTCTTGAAAATAACCTGGTTAATAAATGAAAATGTACCACTTCTTTTTTTGTAGAAATCCGATTCCCTTTGTGAAATTACCCAAAAGAGTAATTTTGTTTTATCAATTCAGGTAACTGAATTCTGCCCAACACTGCACATAATAGATGAAAGACTGAATTATCAGTTTGGGCAGGAGTACCATTTTTTAAAAATATTTCTGATATCTGCTACTGATTCATCAGTTTTGCATATTGGCATCAAGTGTGTAGTTTTTGTAAACATTTTGTTGGGAGACTATGAAGCAGTTGGTAGTTTGCATGCCTCACAGCAAGACAGTTGGTGGTTCAACCCTGTGGTGCTGGTCAGAGCATTTGGGTGCGCAGTAGGGATGCCCCAATCAAGCTTTTCTTAGCCCATACTGGCCTGTTTGGGAGATAGGTTGATAAAGATAACAGTATTTTTTGTTGTTTTTTTGAATAACTGGAAAAGTGCCTGTTTAACTGTGAGGTACAAAAAGACCTCAACAGCGCTTCAGTTAAGAACTGTAGGGAAGACTAATAATAACACAATGAAATGGCTATTACTTGGTTTACTTGTATGGATTAATACATTTGTTGACATATTGATCAAAAGTAAGCTGTGCATGCACTTAAATAAATGAAAGGCTATCTATCTGGTAGGAGTGGGTTGATTCACATGAGTATCGCGATTTTTTGTCTGCCGATTTTTAAATCAATTTTTTTGTTCAAAAATCAATTCCCCACCCCCAAAACTCTTTTTTTATTTGTTTTGAAACACACACCGGAGCGAGGGACATGAGTGTGGCTGTAGAGCGGAGAAAAGAGAGAGAGGGAAAGAGAGACACGCACGGAGTGATAGAGTAAGAGTACTCACGATGCTGAGAGTACTTTATCAAGTACTGGCTGACTCTGAATCTGAGGAATATTTACTCTCTGAGGATGACGGTCAGGTGTCCAGTGAGGACGAAACTGGCGGCGTGTGTGCGCGCAGCGGGAGCAGGTCCACGCGCCATTACAGTCCCCAAGCAGCACATACCGAGGCCAATGCTTTGCCTCTCCATGGCTGGGGTGGGGACGTGGTCTGGGTTGCAGGGAAGCTCAAAACACCGCGAAAAGTGACGGTGTTAGCGGGAATGAGAAAGACCGCGAAGCTCTGGGCAGACGAGGGAGAAGCCAAGGGTAAAAAGCACAGGGCAGGCATCAGAGACGTTCATGCTCGGCCCGTAAATTACAGTGATGATAATGGGTGGGACAACTAACCACTTTGAAACTATAGTCTTTTTAAATCTTGATAGCAAAATTGAATATTATTTTGAATAAACTCTGGTGCCTAAAGGGTTGATAAGCCACTTTTATATGCAATCCAGGCTTTTGAAAAGAGAGAGTATAAACAGCTGGTTAAAATATATTGCTGAATAAAAACTGACTCACATGTGATGTGTATTTTTCCTGATATAGTCTGGAGGCATCATCATTGTTTATCTTTTTCGCTGGTTTTAAAAAAGCTAACTAAAGACTAAAGCTAACTAAAGATTGCAAAAATATCGTAGAATTGCAATTTAAATTAGAGCTGAAACGATTCCTCGAATATTCGCGAGTACTCGATTACAAAATATCCTCGAATTAAATTTGGTGCCTCGAAGCCTCGTTTAATATATAATTATACATATAAATATATATCTGGACTACTATACAGTGCCCGGTATTTGACACGGACGGTCATTTCTGTGGCACAACGCGCCTGCTACCTCCGCTGCTGCACGGCTTGTAAAATCATGAAGGAAGAGAAAAGAGAGGGACAGAAAGGAGAGAGTCTGCAGAAGAAACGGCAGAGAGTGTCCCAAGTGTGTGGTCACTACAAGAAGGGACGAAAAGAAAACACAGTGCAGTGTGTCTGATGTCAAACTGAGTGAGCTTAGCACGTAGCTTAGCATGATAGCACATTGTTAGGGCTGCAACTATTACTATTACAGCATTTTAAATATGCTCATCACAGACATGCGTCCTCTTTCCATGGTGGAGGACACAGGATTTAAGAACATGATCAAGGATTTCAATCCAAACTACACAATGCCCTCCAGAACACACTTCACAAATATAATTGCAGAATTATATTACTGCTTTGTAAATCAGTATTGTATTGGCTTTGTTTTAAGCCAGTACTGGTTTAAACTTTGAAAGTTGTTAAAATAAAAACCCTTTTCTGAGGAATAAACGGCATTTGGTTGCTCATTTTGAAAGCCCTAACATGTTGCATTGTATACAATTGATTTATTTGTTTAAAAACAAAAAAGTACATTTTGTTAGAGTACTCGAGTACTCGAAGAAATAATCGACAGAGTACTCGATTCCAAAAATACTCGATAGTTGCAGCTCTAATTTAAATCGAATCGGCACCTAAAAAAATCGCAATAAATCGAATAGGGAGAAAAGTGAATCGTCCCAGCCCTACTATCTGGTGATATCTAACAAGTCAAACAAGAACACAGAGAAATGTGTCACGCTATAGAGACATTCACTGACATCAGGTTTAAAAGTTTTTTGTTTTTCAGCGGCATAAATGCTTTGCTTGTATGTTTGAATTCATAACAGGACCAAAGTGTAGCCCAGTGTGAGTTTTTACAAAGACAAATTATAATTTGATCCTTAAAACTATAAACGAGAAGTACTTTAAGAGAACCAACCTCTGCCAACTCTTTTCCGACATTGTTAGCAAAGTTATCATCGAAAATGGGGAAAGCTTCCAGATTGCACATTGTTACGAATTAAAAAAGAAAGAATCCTGGATCTGCATCAGAATTGGATTACCCATCAAAATCTGTTCACTTCTCCCTCGTTCAATGACCCCTAACTTTAAAGCCTTGTATTATCAGTGTAGGTATCTGTTGAATAAAGTTTGTATACATTGGCAAATTAGATGTCGACAAAAATCAACAACTTTGTGCATTCTTAACTTCAGGGCTTATTATATCCCCATATCTTGAAACTGCATTTGTGCACATATTCGCTCACATGCCCCTCAGCTTCTCTCACACCTTGTCTGTCTCATCAGCCTCCATGCATGCGTCTTGGCACCTTGAATCACATTGTCTTTATCTGGAAAAATTTCAGCTGCATTTCTGCTCCTCCAAAGGGAGATGAAGATAAAGGAGAAGAAGGTAAAAACACACCCTGTTGTGTGAATCCTGGAGAAGGCCTTGAACCCTGCCATTCATCCCTTTCACTTCATCAGCTGAGTCTAATTGCCAGAGAGGACAGGATACCCAGGGCCCAATTGTTCCTTATCCTCTTTGGAGCCTCTGAGGCATGAAAAGCGAAAGGCCTGCTTTTGATCTTTTTTTTTTGTTAGTTTTTTTTTCTGTCATCCCTGACTATCCTTTCCCTCTGAGTGAGACACTCCTTTCACATTGTGCCCCCTTCTTCAACCACGCAAAATAATTATCAAGCTCTGCTTCATCAAATAATGGCAGATATTGGAGGTCATGATGGGGAGGGCCAGAGGTCTGCAGGGGTGGGCTTAGGACATGGTGGAGCTCCCGGCTTGTCTTAGTGGCATGCTCCTTAGTTGTGGCTACCTTTATATACCTTGACCCCGGTTTTCGTTTGGCTGTCCTAATGGGACCCTCTCATGCAGCCGTTGCAATGGGGGTCCAGCAATGGTGGGGTTGTGAGGCCAAAGTACAATGAGACACAGGGCTGTGCTCAGACAAGGGCGCATCTGTGCTATCTTATTAAGCCTTGGAAAAGAGCTCATGCGTCTCAACATCCCATAGGCGCTGAGAGCAGATCTATTGACACCTACTTGTCCTCTGCGGTCAACACCTTTCAGCGAGGAGGCCGGCACACCCAAGTTCTCGTTAGAAGTAATTCTTGGCAGAGTATTTAGCCAGGCAGAGTGCTTAACCCACTTTGGGTGGCCATGTGGCGTGAGGATAAAGAATGCAATGTAATGAAAAATTCCTTGGAACTGGAGAAATGACAAGGGATGTCAAAGACCAGTTTGTCTAAAGCAAACAGATCTCTTTTCTAACAGAGGGCACCAAACCTTTTTTCTTGAAGCTTACTTGTGCACTTTTGGGTTTTTTATGAGCTCAAAGGCTGAGTTTGGATTATGCAGGGCTGCAGGGATGGTACAATTTTACAGACCAAAATGGAAGTTAGCGTTGCATGGGTTCCATCAACATAAACTGAAAAATAAGATTTATGGCAAAACAGAGGAACTTCATAACATGTGTTTTAGTCAAAGAGGTCAACTCAAACACACACTTAGATTTTTCAAAGCATTATAATATTAATAGTAATTACAACCATTATTTTTACAGCACTTGTCTTAACAAAGTTATACATTGACTGGACAGATAAATACACAAGGGATGGATAAAATACACAACAAATGAGTGGAATAAGTGCCTCACTGTCTTTCAATAGCTGGTAAGCTCAACTAATCTAAAAAAATGTGATCAGGTTGTTTTATCTGTATCCCTCTGAGTTTATGAAAATAATAAAATTTTAAATTACTTTCCAGATACTTTTGTTAATGATTTGTCATGAATACTGATTTTTTTTGCCAAATATTAAAAGACTTCAGTAGTTAAAAATATCATATATAGCTTATAGGGATATAATCGGTATGAAAATTTCATGTCACGGTTATTGTGATCAAAGTTCACAAAGGGAAAAGTTAACAATTCTGGCAAGTATTTGTCATTATTATGCTATAAATGCGTTAACTGTGTGTAATGACAGGAAAAGAAAAAAAAACAGATTTGGACTTTAATCAGGATTCTCTTTTTAAACAATTGTAAATGAACATGTGCAAAGTTTTGAGACTACCAAAAATAACAGTAACCTATTTTGCAAACACTCACACGTTTTTCTTTGCCTGAGCATTAGTGTCCATGTTACAGCTTGTTATATTGGACCATGTCCAGGCGTTTATTTTTTTATTTATTTTTTGTTTTACTGACGATAGTCCCTGAAGCTGTTAGCTCCCTGCATGACTCTCCTCTGGTCTCCCCTCTCCTTGACAGATCTCGTCGACATCTCCTTTAATATTTCCAAATTATGATTTATGAAATCCATAAAACACCAACTACGACGGAATTATACTATCTACTAAGAAATATGACAAAACTCGGCCACAAAGCAGCAAAAGAACGGCAAGAATACACTCCAGACCGATACTAATGCTTTTATTAACAAGCCTTATACATTGTTTACACAGAAGATACTGATGAACTGCCTGTATTTCACTCAGGTATGGCTCACTGAATCCTCTCTCTCAGTCTACTCGTTTACTCGAGGAGTTACAGCAGTTTTAATCACCCACATTTGTGTCATTAGCCACAGCTTCATGTTTTAGACAGGGGGGACTGTTGTCAATCAGTTTCCCCTCGACATCCTTGTAAAATCCAAACTTTGACCAGACTTTAGACTTCAGCCGTTTCGAGTGGGAGAATCTGCAACTGTCTGAGCAGGGCTCAAATGGCTATACTTTCAGAGGCCAAACATAGCAAACTGCGTCTGTGACAGCATAGACTGCAGCTAATTTACTGAGAAGCAGACTCATAGTTCTGGCTTTTCCAGTCAAAGGGCAGCATCATCGTGTGTTATTGACACAGTGAGGTAATCAAACATTGTTTACCAGTAATTGTAACAGGACACAGTAATACTTAGTGCGAAATTTTACAGTGGTTCACCATTTTACCGGTAACCGTTACATCTTTAAAACATGTTTAAAATCAAATTTTGTGCAAAATGGACAGTGTAATTGTTTTAATTTAAATAAATGTATGTCCAGGGCCTGTCTGCAAGCCCTCCCTTCCCCCAAAGACGATATAAATCTCCTCTCTGTTGCTTGTTTCATCTTAAGAGAGCATGTGCATTCTGTCACCTGTGCCAAGGTGAGTATGTTTTTGCCTGTGTTTGTCTGTCTGCTAAAGATCTGAAAAAGTTCTTAATGGACTTTTGGTAGATATCCGAAAAAACTGATTAGATCCAGAAAAAAATATTTGATAATTTTGTCGAGGATGATTTGGCTAACAGTGTTAAAAGAGTTTCTGTTCAGGTTTGTGCTCTTAATGCCACCTCTTTCATATAAGTGACATGACCTTAGCCAGGTGGTTGTTTAGCCCACAGCTCCAGTGACATGTTTAGGCAGAAGGTAAACATTAAGACATGGTGCTTGTAAGCTAAATCCGTATTCTTTAATATCAAGAGGGTTTATGCCAGGTCTGTCCTGAGCAGGGCAGAAATCAAGGGGTTTAATGGCATGCCAAAATTCAACATATGAGAGGATTGTAGGGGAGAAAACTCAAAAAAATATGTTCATGGGATATCTTGGTCCAATGGTAACTTTTTGAAAAGGAGCTAAATATTTGATCTGTAAGGGTCCCATGTCCTGCAAAATCAAATTTCTTTGCATTTAATGTTGTCAGTAGGGGCTGGGGGGCAGAAGAACTGAACACTTCTTGTGTTTATCATTGGACATCATTTGGGCAGCTGGTGAATGCAGAGCTCTAATTATAGCCTCCCTGCACCTTCAGATCTGAGTGTTTCCAAAGAGGAGGCAAAAGGTGCTTCACCTAATCCTCTATAGATAGCATTTTTCTTTTTTTATTTAACTTTGATCAAATATTTGCACAATAGACACAATATAACAGTTAAAACAGCAAGACATGGGACTTGTAAAGGAGAAAATTTGCGTGGATACAAACATAGGGTATCTTAAGAATGTGACTTACTTTTAAGTATACCAAAGAAAAAGTATACCGTAAGAAGAAAAGAAAAATGGCCATTGTTAGTCTACAAAGAAACTATACCACAGCTGACAAACAGTACTTCAACAACACTACATAGCTTTTAAAACCTACTTCATGCTCAAATGTCTTCTTTAAAATGACCTTCTTCATAGTGCCACCTGCACCATTAACAAATGATCAGGACTGTATTCATTGTAAGTACCATTAGGGATGGATAACACATTGTTTTAAGTGGTAACAATGTCAAAACAGTACTCGTGCTGGCTATACTTCAATATTTCACTTTTATTTTATAATTTCTGCTGACTGCCTCTGATTAAAGCATTCAGCCCTTCATTTTCAAGGCATTCAGAACAAAGTGGAAAGAATGGGTAAGCGAGTTGTTACGCATCAGACAAATTATATTGATTCTTTAAAGGGACTGTGAGGGGTTTCTAAGTAATTACAAAAAAGTCTCACTTTTAGATGTATGCCTGATCGAAATACACACTTTAAGATGAGTTTTATAGTATCAAAATAGGTTATCTATAAATGCTAATCCTTAGCTTTCTGGCTGGGTCGGACAGGAATGGACTGGCCTGGATACTCAACTTTGGGAACAAGAAAATTAAAACTAGAGCAAATTTATATTATTCGGACACGTCTTAGAGCACTGGGCTATAAGTAGCGATATATAGCCAGCTACAAAACTATGATACTAAGTTTTCCAAAACTTGGTTGTTGTCACACATCAAAAACTACCGCTACGTAACTAGAAAGAGATACATTACCTCGTCGCTTTGCATCCTGTAAGTTGTTGAAAAAAGAAGTTGTAAAGCAATGCAGAGTTCTGAGGAAGATCTGAGCTGCATGCTTTATTAGCATCAACAAACACACGCTTTGGCTTGGGTTACGTCTTTTGGTGCATTTCAGTTGTAGTCAGAAGTAGGAATTTCCGGGTTCTGAGTAGGAAACTGCAACTGGAACGTCCCCCGAAGTTGGATTTTCCTACTGGGAACTCGGTGAAACCTTGCCACCCCAGAGCTAACAACCGCTAACAATAGCCTGGTAGATCGGCATGTTTTTTTCCGACTTCAACTGGAACCCTGATAAGTCGGAGATGATGTCACTCCCAGTTCCGAGGTTACTGGAACGCAGCATTACGACAGTTGCCGCACGTGCTCATGGGTAGCAGAGTCTTTATATCGCCGCTAATAGATTCTTCTCATAGCACCTTTAAGTTGCTAAGGAATCTCAGCTTGAATTTTTTTTGATTACCATCCCTAAGTCTAACGTTCTTAACAAAGACATTATTAAAAATATTTAATATAATGTTTTCTGAAAAAAAAACCTATTCCTATAGGCTGTTATTTGGTAAATGTTCTCTACAAAATGTGTGTAACAAAAACTTGAACTTATGTTTGACTAAAATAATATGTTTTGCGTCCAACCCAATATTAATCATAGTCCCACAGACTTTGATACAGGGGATTTAGCTGATTTAGATTCCTCATTTAGGACTTTTTTAAGACCTACTGTATTATTATTTTTTCAACAGTGAGCCCTAAATTCTCTGCATTTTTTCAGAAATGTGTTTACATGTAAAGGATTGAAGTGCTTCTTGAAGCCCTGCTGACTGGAAAATAACTATGTACCAAAGTAACAGTAAGGCTAAAAATAGACAACCTAGCCACCTATTTAACCAAAGCAAACAAAAGGGACAGCAGGATACACTATGTCGAGCAAAATGACAAACAAAAACACAAGTAGGCAAACAAAAACCTTTAAGCAATCATGTTAAGCACGCCTAACATCTGAGCACAGTGCGAGAACAAAGCAGGGCTCCTGTCAGAGCATCGATCCGCTCCTGAAGGCACACACATCCACAGCTCTCTGATTGCTCCCTGCCTCTCTCCCCCGCGCCTCTAACTCTCTCTGCTCCGGCTCCTTTCTGAGAATGTGCTTATCGATCTGGCCTACTTCGCTGGAGTTAACTCAGTGATAAAACCTGACCAAGGGCTTCCAATGGCCTGAAAGAGTTGGAAGAGCTGGTGAGAAGGCAAGAAAAGAAAAGAGAATAGACTGTTAGCCTTATTCAAGAGAAAAAAAGTCCTTTTATGGCACTAGTCAATGAATTAAATGAATGTGGAATTACTGGTTTTCACCTTTTAATGAGTTACCTCAAGGTCACAAAATCAGTGAATCTGATTAGCACTGGTTACCGGTTTGTACGTCTCAGGCTATTTATAACCCGCTGACTAGGAAATTTTTAAACCACATGGATATCATATGATCATGAGAACTAAAAATTATTGTGCTCTACAATATGATTTGCAGGGAAGGACAGTATTAGCCTAAAGTATCAGTGTTGGAAGATCAGTAGATGTTTAGTTTCTGCTGATATGTACAGCTAATATATTGGTGGTATTGGCTTAATCTTTCCTAGGTGTCAGCTCTAATTTTGGCAGAATGTATGGATGTACAGTTACTGTTGTAATTGGTGATGATGAGTTGTCAAATATCTGAAAAAATGTCAGCATTCTGCATCTCTGTATTTTATAAATTAACCCCCAGATTATATGCGAATGTATGAAAAAACACTAGCTTTCATCTGCCATTTAATAACTAAAGGTTACTACGTGACAACCTGCTGACCATAATCTGACAGAGAATATACAAGATTTACTATACAGGATATGTCACTTATCCAACCAGGAAACAGAACATAAAAAGAGCCTGAGGAGGGCAGAAACTTTAAAAACCTTTCTCGAGGTGGCTGGGTGATCGTTCTGTCATCACACCCGTCCTTTTGTATATTATTGCGAAACTTGTAAAGAAGAAGTAGATTATAAAGAAAGCACTTGAGGTGAGTCACGGCAAGAGTTTTTGGAGTAGAGGTCAAAGAATTAAGAAATGATCAACAAAATCAAGTATATGAAAATAACAATTCAGCTAAATAACAAAATTCTTAGTTATGTTTTCTTGAAAATTGGTGTGTTTGCAAGATTCATAAAACAGGCTCACAGCTGCTCAAAATCACTTCGATCTTACTGCCAAACAATGAGACAAAACCACAGCAAGCAAAGCAGGAGGACAAAGCCAGCCCCAGTTTTGTTGTCTCTATCCATGAACTGAAAGAAATCCAACTATTGACAGCATTGTTGAATCAAGTGTTATCTGTTTTTCCAGCACTGGATTTCTGAAGTGTACAGATACGTATTAAATCAGATTAATACCAGAACTTGATTCCTACCAGCTTATTTCCAGTGATGTGTTTAATGTGTACATGTAAACACACTTGCTGATAAAAATCATGGGTAAGTTCTAGCACAAGCAAGATTTGGTGTCCTCAACAATGTAGAAAACATGTTTGTAACATACGCATTGATATTGGCATTGATTAATTAAGTTTGGTAATAGCAGGACAAAACAAAAATGTACACGACCTGTAAAATAATTGACATAAACTGGCATGTCTAAGTTAGTTTTTGGTAATCAGTGGATTAAACAATATGATTCCTGCACCCTTTCGAAAACAAAAAGTCATTCAGCTCTTGGAGGTATATGCTGTTTTGAGGCTGTTTCAAATTGGAATATTCTTCTTTAGTTGCCAGTGGCCTTTTTCTTTTAGTACGGGGCTTTAATTTGACAAAGAATATTTTGAGTAGACGTGGAACGGTACAAGTTAGCCTCTGTTATTCATTCACACAATGGTTAAGTCAGTCATAATAAATGTAATGTTCTGTTTAAGAATTACATTCAAATGAAAAAAGCAGGATTTTCTTTATCCAACCAGTGTTTTAGTCATTCTGCTTCATTGAATGCAGCACTTTGTTTATGACTTGTATCCAGTATAAACCCAAAAATACCCAAGGATATTTTTAGTAAACAGTCATAAGATGTAATAAGACCAAAGTAATCATAGATATAGCAAAACAAAACGGCTCTTATGATATTATTACACAGGGAAATCAATACATCCTTTGAACCCAAGGGCATTCAAGTATCAGTTGTTTCATTCACTTGTGAAGCAAAGCAAGAACTGCAGAAAAGAAACAAATTAAACAAATAAGCATAAACTAAAACTATGTAAATTCTAATCAGAAATATATCTTATCTGCATGAACCTAAGTAGTGAATGAGTTAATAAATTAAAACTGTATTTGTGCATGGAATAAAGCAATTATAAACAAAAGACATTTAGATGAAAGTAATAGATGAATTACTAAAAAATACCATTTGTGCATGGACTACAGTGCTGAAAAATGCACAGGAGCAAATGCTACTTGACTATGAAAAAGTAGATAATTGAACAGTAGTGTTTCTGCATAGAGAAATTGATGTAAAGACAGAACAGAGGTTGTGATATTTGTCATGTAGCAATACGCCACTTCTGTGTTGGTTCATGCAGACCTAAATGCAAATTCTCTTTTTTATGACTAATAATCAATAACACAGTGTTCATACAGAGGGCTCTATACACATACAGGCTGTACACAGTTGCAACAAAGATGCACCAAAATTGCATCTAGGGAAGATGCTCCTTTCTCCATAATTGTGTGTGTGAGAGTCATCGGCAGCTCAACATGGCAAACTTTCAATCTATTTTTAGCAATGTCTCATTGAGTAAGCATAATTTTTAACATTGTTGGAAATAGATGATGTTTGAGAAACACATTGACAAGCAACAACTTTATTTGTTAAGTTTTACTCATAGAGGAAAATGTTGCTCCAATTTCCCCCTTTTTACTTTTCAATCAATCTTTATTTGAATAGCGCCAATTCATAACAAGTGTTATCTCAAGACACTTTACAATAGAGCAAGAACTCTTCATTTTGTGGATCCACATATATGCATGGATACATATATACATATAAAGATACACATATACATATGTATACAAATATATACATCCAACACCCAACATGAATCCATATAGCCAATCATGCATCCCTCCATCATGGCGGCAAGAAAAAGCCTTCTGTTAAGCAGCAGGAAATCTTGCTGGATGTATATGTGTCTGTGTGTATCCTGCTTGACTGTCACAGTTTTGAACTCAGTCTGGGACAAAAGAAAAAAATCCTTAAAAAAACAATTGGATCTTGATCCAGATTGAGATCATCAGCTAAATCTCCTCACATTCTCCTTGCACCATGACCAACTTTGTCAGAAAATGTAATAAAAGTCCAATGATAACTTTTTAGTGATCTTACACTAAGAGACAAACAGATGGATTAACACCACTTTTACATTTTACATAGTTTTTGGAGGAGGTGATAAGAGTGTCCTGAATGGCGATAATGTGAGTTCTTTCATTGAAATCTGGATGTATCTTGAAAATAGAAGTGTCCAGACAGCACAAAGCTCCACCATGGCATTTTTCTGTGAAATTGCCCTATCTGGCAATGATAAAAAAAATATTTAAAACAACCCTGGGTTCTGATCTGAATTTGGATTATCATTCAAATTGAATCTCTTCATTATTTTGCCATAACCGCATTTCATGAAAACTGAGTTCAAAACTGTAGCAAGCTTTTTGAGTTATCTTGCTTGAAATCAGACGAATGCTGGAAACAGCACAACCTCCGTACTGGAGGTTATAAAAATTGGCTTTATGAAGGGTCAAGTACGTATTTCAAATGCTGCAATTTCATTTCTTCTTTCAATTTCTTACTGCCCTGATTCCAAGCATGGACTGGAGTAGTTAACAAATGAACAGGAGTATTTGTGCATGGACCTAAAACAGTCAATTCATGAAAAGAAACAAATGTGATTGAAAAAAGTTAATGGTAGAGTAATTGAACAGAAGTATGTGTGCATAGCCTGAGGTTATGTTTGAATGAATCATGGGAAAAAGTAGACTCTTAGATTAGTATCAATAAAGTTATACAATAACTAGGATAGGACATTTGTTTTTGACGTTTTAAACTTTATGTAGCTTCTTGAAAGCTTCTGCACAAACACATCAAAAATCTGTGTTTTATTAAAATTGACTCCTATTTTGTGTGTCAGTGTGTGTAATTGTGTCTCCAGAGTGTGATTACATTGTATGTCGCTTTGTGTATATTTTTTGCAAGTGTGTTGTGCTGTCATGGTTGTAACATTCCATGTGGGAGGGTCTGTTGATAAGTAAGCCATCTGTAGTGTTCTGCCGAGCGACATGCTGTAGAGCGAGATTTGAGAGTGTGGAGAGACTTGACTTGACAAATCTTGGCACATAATGAGACAGAAGGGAGTAAAGGCAGAAGTCTGTCCAGAGATAAACAATTAGATTTGTCCCTGAGGTAAAGGCCAGGCATCGCAAGGACTCTCAGACTAACAAAATCAATATGGCTTCCAGTAAGAACACTCATGGGGTAGAGTGATGAAGAGGTT
Source organism: Scarus forsteni (assembly GCA_036419115.1). Lineage (NCBI taxonomy): Eukaryota > Metazoa > Chordata > Actinopteri > Labriformes > Labridae > Scarus > Scarus forsteni. The sequence continues at coordinate 8,712,490 of JAZDUH010000245.1, read as the reverse complement.
ATCATTCCTTTCTCAGATTAGGACACATGTACACAATGAGCAACAATAACGCTTTAAAAATCAATGGAATGGTGATGGCTGCTTGTCAGTGGTATACGTTTGAAAGTATACATCTGGTATTCATCCTCCTATCTGTCAAACGCCATCGGTCTAATGAAACATGATAACATAGATCAACAGGGAAGCTGAGCGGAGCCAGTTTTCTTCAGCAGCCAATTGTGAGAGGATCTTTGAGGAGACAGCATTTGGGAATGATACTTTCACACCCTCAGATAAAGCCATAATGGAGCACGAGCCACAGACAGAGTGGGCAGTCCCTTTGCGGTGCATCCCCTCTGCCCAGACTTGAAGGTCTAATCTAACATCTCACCACTGTTCCCAGCAGGCCTCACAGGGGCAGCACTGCCAGGGCAAAGAGGGTTACTCTGTTGGCAGTATCATTCTTCCACAGGCTTCAAAGTTGACAACAAAAAAAGCAAGTGAGTGAGTGGGTTTTTTAGGATAGAAGTGGGAGCGCTTGAGACTCCTGTGTGACTGCTGTTAGCCATGGGAGCCTCCTCAGAGACGCTTGGTCGCTGACCATAAAGGTGCGAGTCTGGGCCACGGCCAGCCTGTCGCCTCATCTCCATTGAGACGGCAATGTGGCACCCCAGTGGGCTTGTCTCTGCTGTGGCCCGGAGCAGCAAGAGCACTTGGGGATGTGGCCCGAGCATCACCTGGGCTCCAGGGGACCAGGAGGCACCGCTCTGATGACCTTCAACAACCTGCCAGTCTGTCATCCTGGCTCCGGGAAATAACAGGAGGAAAATCAGCTGGGGATTTGTGTGGAGACATTGTTTACGGGGCCATTCGGTCTTTGAAGGAGGCCCTTTGTTCCACTGGGAATGAACTATAAAGAAAGACATACCTCTCACAGCATTTCACTTGATATTCTAAAATTCCTGCATATCCCTTTCATATCAGGGCAAAACAAGAGTTTTCAAACTATACGTTTGTACTCTTGTAGTTTTCTGATTGGTTAGTCAAAGAAAAACATCTGGCTAAGGAGCAAAAGGTTAAGAATATATTTACATAATGAGACGAGAATATTATCATACACACTGTTGAATATCTTGGCCTTTTTTTTTTACTTAGAAATATGATCATTTGAAACTGTTACATATTGTTCTTACCAAAACAAACCATGAAAGTATCAGGGCAAAGCAGGGACAGTTTTAAATGCAAAACAAATGCTGTATGATTTAAACTCTGACACTTGAATTGTTTTTATTGGGTATTAGGTTTTGAGTTTGTCTTGTTTAATTTTTGGTCTGTAATTTTTTGTTTAATGTTATGTAATTACTTAAATCTTGAATTAAATTGACCATCTTATGAATTGTTTTCTTTTGATCCAAAACTGTGTAGTGATCAAACCAATATTATGTAAACAAGAGAAGATATTTATGTTTTTGTAATAGGGTAATTTTCAGAGTTAGGCATTTTTTTGTTATCCAAATTACTTATTTGTCACAACAGTGGCTCATCAGCAAAAGACTTGAGCCCCAGTAGGTATAAGGCTGAGCAACAGAACTAAAAAAAATCCTGTGTCCAATTTTTAAGCTGATTGGAGAGACATATTGTACATCAAGGGATGGGACTTGAAAATATTTTATTGACTTTTGCACCATTATTGACTCCACTTATTGATCCAAATCTTGTTTATAACCTCAGTAATTCCTCTTGATCTCTTGAGGTTATAAAGTAGGCCATTACAGATTGTCTTCGTCACCAACAAATGGCACTACAAATGGCACTCAGGGATGGACATTAATACATTTTTATTTACCAATGAAATTGTTGATTCTGCTTATTGAACCAATCTTACCTCCATCGAGGAGGTTAATTTTTGCTGGCATTTGTTTGTTACTTTGCTAATGTTAACACTCAAAGTATGAATAGAGTTTTATGAAGTCTTCTAGTACTATTAGTCATGGCACAGAGAAGAACTGATTAGATGCAGATTCAGGATTTTTTTTTTAGAAAATGGTTTTAACAAATTCAACATTTTGACATTAGCTCATTAAGTTCTTTATACAGTACAGGCCAAAAGTTTGGACACACCTCATTCAATGTGTTTTCTTTATTTTCATCACTATTTACATTGTAGATTTTCACTGAAGGTATCAAAACTATGAATGCACGCATGTGGAATTATGTACTTAACAATAAAGTGTGAACTAAATGAAAACATTTCTTATATTGTAGTTTCATGGCATAAGACAGAACTGATAAGATTTTGGTGGTGATCTGACCCCCAGATGCAGATCCAGGATTTGTTTTTAAAAGGATGGGTCAACACTAGGAACAGGTGCAATACCTTTGAAATGTTTCTTTTTATATTTTCACTGATAACTCCAATAGCTATCTTCAGATTTTATTACATTTTTTAGGTAACGAAAATACGGCACAAAAAATAATTGACAAGATTTTTGTGATGATCATCGGAATTCATTTGCACATTTAGAAATGTTTAACACTTGTGGGTTGCTTTAACTTACTACCCTTTGAGGTTATCTGAGGACATTATTGTCCTCTCTCAAAGCTGCTATAAAAACACAACAGATTAATATATTTTTGTACTTTTTTTGCTCAGATCATTCAGTCAACTTCAGTTCTAATCAAAAATACCAATTACAATTAGTTACATATTTGATATTTTTGATTAGAACTGAAGTTGACTGAATGATTTGAGCAAAAAAAGTACAAAAATATATTAATCTGTTGTGTTTTTATAGCAGCTTTGAGAGAGGACAATAATGTCCTCAGATAACCTCAAAGGGTAGTAAATTATGAATTGGGCACTGCAAAAAAATTAACAATGCATGAAAATCAATTTTGTTATTGATCTTAAGTATATATAAGCCTGATCTTCGAAAAAAATTCTCAGGCATTCAACATTTATTATAATGATAATAACTCAATTTTTGTGGGTTTTTTTTCATTAAAATTCATACTTCATGTAATCAAGTTGGCATTTAAAGGGTTAAAATAAAATAAATAATTACATATTTGTTATTTTTGATTAGAACTGAAGTTGACTGAATGATTTGAGCAAAAAAAGTAAAAAAAAAAAAATCTGTTATGTTTTTATAGCAGCTTTGGGAGAGGACAATAATGTCCTCAGATAACCTCAAAGGGTAGTAAATTTGTTCTACGGTAACCTTTGACCTCTGACAAAAATCAAACTTTGAATTTTAAGACTTTCCATGAAAAAAACCTTCCTACAAAAAGTCCTTCAATACTGAGTAACACTGCCAAAGTTATGGCCAAAAGTTGAGCAAAAAATTGTTAAGGACAAAAATGTCCCTGATTACCCACAAGGGTTAAATGGATGTCTTAACAGTGCAAGGTTAGGGCAGTTTTCCCCAACAGTGCTGTAAATGCCTGGGCAGGGGATTGCACTGTCAGAGCACTTCTGGCTCCTAGAGTGGCCTATGCAAGTCTTCTGTGTGTGCAATATCAAACACACTCCTCGTTTTTACTTTTAGACTTTAATGAAGTGCAAGCAACAGCAAGAAAATTAAAACACTTGTATAAGAGGCTGTAGCTTTAACGTGCAATGTTCATGTTCAAACAAACTTTTGTGGAATGGATCTTGTTTGGGTGTCAATAACAATCTTATAATTGATGCTTCATGAATGGAACATGGATGATGATGCATCAATGCAGAGACGGTCAATAATCTTTCAGTCTAGCTGTTGCTAGATTACAGTATCAGTTTTGTTTTTGAGGAAGAAGAAAAAAAGTATTGGAAGATGAGACCCAATCAAAAAGCTTTTTATGTATTGCATGTGATCTGGCAGTATTTCTTGTCTGACTCATAGAGTAAATTGAGTACTATACTTAACCTCATGTAATGCAAAGCTCACTGGGACAATGCAAGAACATGCAAAAAAAATCCATCATAAATAACACAAAAACTGCCAAAATCAATATCAAGATTACATGCCAATTGATTTTATCCATTCGCTGTTTACACTCTGCTGTGAGTGACCGAAGTGGTTGGTTACTGTTTTAAAACAGTAACCAACCACTTTTGTGATTGTCCACAGCTCGGTCACTCACAGCAGAGTGTAAACAACGGAACTTCTTCTACGCTTGCAATTTAGCACAGTAGTCCCTGAAAGCGCGCAAGCCGCCTGGCTTGGTCTGCCGCTGCTTCCGTAGTTCAGGGAGCCCGTAGACGCACACGAAGCACGAGATAGAGTACTGTTTAGGCTCAAAAATGTACTAAATGACCTCGCTTATGAATTGGACGCAGCCAGGACACTTGGATTACAGCAAGCAGTATGAAGGAATATAGGCACGTTTTTGTGGACTTTTATGGACCTTTTTCTTTCGGGCGCCATTGTCCCCTGTTAGATGGAAGTTTGTTGACAACGAAAATCCCCCCTAATCTCCGGCTGCATTTGAGACATCAAAAAAGTGCTAGAGAGTGTTGCTCAGTATGAGGGTGAGTAGAAAATGAAGGCATATCATTCTTTGGGTGAAGTATTCCTTTAAGTTTGCTTGAATGACCAGCTCAAGTACCAGATGTTTCTGTGCTTGGATGGGCTTTATGTGCAGCCTTGTGTGTGTGTGGAAAATGTAAACTACGCTCTTGGGGTGTGCGATATGACGATATGAAATCGTTAAGGATTATAATGTGGGGATGATCTCATAAAGCAGAAAGATCGTCAGAATGCTGTGTGGAGGCAGAGACTTTGACGCGCACCCGACCAGCAAATCGTAGCGCATTATGCGAAGTGCATGGTGGGATCTCCTGTTTGATTATGTAGCGTGAAGCCATGGCGGAAGGAAAAAAGGAGATAAAAGCTTGAAGATGTCTGAACAAAAATCTGTTCTAAATCAGCTGTATTATTCACTCAGATTATAGACATTGCAGTTAAATAACATTTGTTTTAAATTGTTGCACTTTAAGAGATAATGTTGATATTGTTGTTCATTACCTTTTATGTTTACATTTATTGCACATTTTTATAAAAACTGCACTATTTAAATTAAAACCTATTCAGAAAGTTTCTTTGGTTTTATTTGTCATTGTTTTCCTTTTAGGGTTTTACATGTTTTATATGTTAAACATCGGGAAAAATGGTCAAACATGCAAATTAGTCTAGAAAAATCAAAGTAAAAAAGAATCGTGATAAAATCGTGATCGTCATTTTATTTTTAAAAAATCGTGATATGATATTTTTGCCGTATCGCCCAACCTTACTACGCTCGTACACTTTGTCTACATTCATAAATCTTAAGTACTTGATATTTTGCCCAGTGTAAGAGACAATGTTAGCTTAAATGCTTAGATCATTGAGCAGGGAATTAGTGTGGTAAGCTCAAAATATAAAAACAGTTAATTGATCATAGATGGTAATATAAATGATTTTAGGTAACAAAGTCAAATAAAACCCATATGGCCACATAAAAATGCTTGCAGTCATATTATGTTAGGGGAGTGGGCAGCTTAGGGATAAAAAAAATAAAAATCCCCATTATCAGAAATTCAATCTGGAACATCAGAGTAATTCCTGTATAATGCTATAGACCATTGTTGGTACCACTGTGATAAATTATTTGCCAAATGGGATCTCAAATCTTCTGCACAGGAGTGTAAAGCAGCACCATCCAAACCATTTCCCCAGAGACACTTGTGTTGCTTTATCTGACAAACCAATACAGGAGATTCTGTGGAAAAATCTGTGCTTTCTTCCTTTTAGCCAAAAAAAAAAGAGAGAGAAAAGGGGGGATTTTGAATGGAGTGGCGATTCTTTATGCAGAGCTGAGACACGACACCTTCCAGACGGTGAGAGATGGCGAGCCCTAATAATACCGAGCTGTACAATGGTTCTGACAGGCGAGCAATAAAGCAATCAGGGTCCCAGGCATTCCAAATCTCTTTTTACCGCCCACCCTCTAACAGACCGGGAGATGGGCGGCTGACCTGCGAGCTGTCAATCATGGGGGGGATACCTGCTGGAGCCTGATCAGGGAGAGCTGAGGGCACCGGTCCATCAGATCTGTTTTCACACTCCAGACACTAACATTGCAAGCATAACCACAGACACAAAAAGCCCCTCCGCTTGGCTCTTAATTAGGAGATGTGTGAGTGTGTGTGTGTGTTTTTTCTTTTTTTTTAGGAGGGGGGAGGGGGTGTTTGGTTTAAATGGGGATGGGAGTGTCTTAGATATGGGGGGGATAATAAGAGGAATCCCAGTGAGACGGAGAATAACCTTTTCCCTTGATTTTGGAATCAGGCATTGATCTGTCACGCTGTTTTGTACAAGCAAGAGCTCTTTCAGCTTGCCTCTCAGTGTGTGTTGCTTCTTAGGGTGTATGTGTGTGTGCGATGCGTGTATGTGATGGGCGTAGGGTTGAGGAGGAGGGGGGTGAGGCTTGTTCATTAGCTGTCTGTAGCCCATTCCAGCAAATAGATCACCATAATACTGTGGTTAGTTAATGGCTTTCTGGTGTTTTCTCTAGAGTCTTCCTGTCTGAGGGTTGACTGCTGAAACTTCTCCGCTGGCTTTTCCTCCTTTTCTCCAAGTGGGGAGTCATGTGTGTTCTGCTGCCTAACTCAGACAATTGGCTTCAGCCAGCGGCCAAGTCTGTGAGCAGTCTGGCCGCATGGATTCACATTAGAGAACTAAAAGCAACATCACAAATAACATGCTGATCTGACATTCTGTCTCACCGATGACTGGAATCATATCGGCTTCTCCACAGTCCCCAGGCTGTGATAGGAAGTGTTTTCCAAATAAGGAGCTATTTTTATACTCAACCTATCATATTGCCTGCTAAGGTTATGAAATAGCACAGTGTAAGTCTTTTAAACTCCTTCAGTTTGATTAAGGTTATCATTAATACTGACTCCAATGAAATAAAGGACTAGACAGTTCAAGTTTTCTTACTGTCTTACTGTATCTTATTGTATTTTGAAGATATACAGTGGAAAACACTGTTAAAAATATACTAATAACACAATAGTTATTATTGACTTTATATCATTTATAATTTATGGCCTATGTGAAGAGTTTCCCTTTCTCTCATTTGATAATATGTTATCATAAAACCTCGATATCTTGTCCGTCTCTTTACCTTCTGCTGTGATAACATGTCATGTGACTTAAGACTTTATCTTGCCAATAGTGAGTAGTGTTGGGCACTGTTACTTACAAAAGCAGTTTGTTACATTACATTTCATCACAAACCAAAAAGGTAGAGGATTAGAGTTTTTCTGCTGAACATTTATGGCTCAGATGAAGGCTGAATGCAGAAGTGTTGTGAACTATGAGTTGCCTTTGCCCCATCAAAATGACTATGTAAATGGACATTTGTGAGTGCTGATGGTCACATTTTCTTCTATGTTCCCATCATCAAAGATTAAAACCATTTATTTTCTATTATGGCTATAACCTTGAATTTCCACAGTCAGTCTGCATAGCATCCACACTGAGGCTTTTCTGACCAACGGCATGTGTCCTTGCCCACTTTCAGCATATTTAAGCACTGTATGTTTGGGGGGGGGATCACACAATTTTACCAATTTTACCCAGGCAGTATTAGCTGTCTCATGCATTCATGAAACAGTGACATTCCTGCATGGAGTTTAGGTTTGGATATTGCTGGATAATAGCGGCTTCCAGAGGGACGACTTTTCCATTCTTACAGCATTACCTTTCATTAATCACAGATTTGGTATTAAAATAACATGTATTTAGACACTATTTTGAATTTTAAATATAGGATGCAACACTATTTATTGTCATTTTATGTCAACAGTGATTGCACAGTATTTCATATTTGTCTTGATAGTTTGATATTCTAAATTCCCTGTGTCTCCAGAAAGTTATCAACTTAGAACTCACTCTGTAAGCACATTAACAAAACTTTTAGTTTAAGATTTGTTTTGTCCAAATGTAGTCAGAAGTTATCTCTGGGCTGGGGGGCTCTTTCAACCATATGAAGCCATTGTCAACAAATTTTTGAAAACAAATTAGGTCAAGCATCTGATTGTGATTACTATATACGATCGACAATCATAAATGATTCCTCTTTTGTAAGAGTTTAGGAACTAATGGTTTTTCTAGGGATGCAGATACAGTATCTGCCTAAAAATGTACATATTGGTATCAGCGGTTATAGAAATTTTTGCTGATAGTTTCAGACAGTATATTGGCCATGCATATCTGCTACATGTATCGACTGTTATATTAGCAAAATACATACATATACAATGTTGCTTCACTTTATCATCTCCAAATGTATATATTCAAAGATCAAATGTTTACTTTTGAAGAATTAAATGTTGTTTTTTCTTCTTTTACAGCAATTCCTTACACAAAATATTTCATAATGAAGAGTTAAATTTCATAAGATGAAGACTTTGTGCTCTTGAAAAACAACATTGGTATTGGTTTCTGCAATAATGAGTTCAGAAGTACTGGCGTATTGGATATGAGTAAAAATAAATCCCTAGATTTTTCAAATTGTCAAATAAGTGAATTTTATTCATAGTTAAAATCTTTGGTTGCCTGTATACATTGAGTCTTCTTTTGTGAAAAAAAAAAATCCTTTTTGTTTTTGTTGTTCATAATCTCCCAACATTTAAATTCATCCCTCTTCACACTGAAAGCACAAACAGCTTCCAAGGAATTCCCAATAATGTTGTGTAAGTTATTGTCAAAAATGTAAGAAGCTGCCCTGTCTCACACTGTTAACAAATTCCTGGATCCACATCCACATCCAGATCACCACTAAAATCGTCTTAGTTGGTCTTTGGCTGACTTCTGACCTTCCCTGAAAATTTAGTAAAATTCTGTTCAGATTTTTAGGAGCTTATCCTGTTCACAGACAAACTAACAAATGCCAGCAAAAACATAACGTCCTTGGCAGAGCTGATCAATACAGTATGTAGTTTCATAAATTAATGGATAGATTCCAAGTCTGTAAGTCAAGTTCACAAATATGTTTCAGACATGAGAGATTCATCTTGTCATGGATTAAGGATGAGTTTGTGAATACATTTGTTGCAAAGACTTTAAGTAAGGAAGCATGTTTTTCTCATTGTGGAATTCTAGCAAATGACAGTAAATGAGTGATTCAATTTACAAACATTTGCTTCCTGTAAACCTCAAAACAACATTGTTGGGAAAAAAATCCCACTGTTTTTTTCCATTTGTATAATGACAGACCGACAAACAGCTCAATAAGTCACAATTAGAAAAGGGCACATTAGATAAATGCATAAATGGGACATACAGTGTATCTTACTGGAGCACAGGAACAGAGCTGGAGTTGGTTTCAGTCTCAGTTTTCATAAGATGGAAACAGCATAGTTTACTCCCTGTGTTCATGTTGAAAAGTTGAACTTACAATAACTTCTTGTTTACAGTTTCAGTTGGTGTCAATAAAACATTCCCTGAAAAGCGTTCCCTTTCAGACTCAACAGAGCTATGACATGCATTGTGTAGCTAAAGGACAGGTTTGCTTTCTATTGGCTGCAGTGGTTGTAGATGTTTGTTGGGCATTTGACTCGGAAACACCCTGTGCTTGGACTGAGATTGTAGCAGAAAAAAGTTTGGGATCATTATTATTATTTTATACACTACTTTACTTCTACAAAATAATGCAAAAAAGGTCAAATCCCACTATGTGTGTTCTTGTGAGGAGTGCGCTATTTCATCGGGACACCTTGGAGGTGCATTAATGGGCCCCATGTTTGTTGGCTGGAACTTGGCAGGCTTTCTGCTGGAAGGGGAAGCTGCATCTGCCAACTGCCAATACAAAATCCTACCCTGTAATTGTCTATTTACCATGTCAGAGGTGGGATTTATATCGTAGTTTCTGCTTCCCTGTTGAGCAAAAAAATAGCTGGTTGTTATTTATAGGCATAACGCATACAACATGATCTGGTCATCATTCACTGATCTCTCTAATAGGTGATCTGTGAACGGTATCATTGGTAAAAAAAAAAAAAACCTGACCAAGGCATCCCTGGTTTACATGGGCTTTTCTGGTCTTAACTTGGTCATAACTGATTTAAAAAGTTTCAAACTCAGTTTTGCCAAAATATTTTTTCCATTTTCTTAGTGTAATCAGTGCTTTTACCAAATTTTATTAATCCAACTAATTGTAAACTTAACCACCTTGTCTGGGTTTTAGTTTCCTGTTTCCTGAGTTTTTTTCCTGCATGTTGACCAGTCGTTTTGGCAAATTTTTTGAAGTCATATATTTATGGATTTGGTTGACCATTTTATTCTTGTTTTCTCTACTTTTTGTTGAAAAGCAGTTGTCTCAACTGATGGGTAAAATCCACATATTTTCAATATATAGTTAATTGAAAAGCATGAATGCATGACTTCAATATAGTGACTTTGTAATAATGTGCTTCTTAATTATCCTTTTTACCCAGCCTCTTTTTCAGTGACATTTTGCTACATCTTTGGCCAAAATTGATACACCAATTATAAAATTTACGGTTGATATCAGTATCTACATTTTGAAATATTTTAGCTGATACTTAAAGGTGCTATGAGTAGAATCTATTTCCGAAGACATAAAGACTCTGCTACCCATGAGCACACGCGGCGACTGTCGTAATGCTGCATTCCAGTAACCTTGGAACTGAGAGTGACATCATCTCCGACTTATGGGCATTCCAGCTGAAGTCGGAAAATACATGCCGATCTACCAGGCTATTGTTAGCTGTTGTTAGCACACCCTGCGTTGTTGTATGAAGAATGTGATTATCACTATGGCAGCATTTTTATAAATATAAGTCTAACAATACTATGTATACAGCTGATCTAGAGCGACACACCCCAGTCAGAAGTGCAAATAAATTGATTATTACAGGAGCTAAATAACTGTTCACACTGGGGGCATCCATCTTCAATTGTCAACTCGGGGGTGGTGAGGTTTCACCATGTTCCCAGTAGGAAATTCCGACCTCGGGGGGACGTTCCAGTTGCAGTTTCCCACTCAGAACCCGGAAATTTCTACTTCTGATTACAACTGGAACGCAACAAAAGACGTGACCCAAGCCAAAGCGTGTGTTTGTTGTGATGCTAATAAAAATGCAGCTTGGACCTTCCTCAGAACTCTGCATTGCTTTACAACTTCTTTTTTCAACAACTTACAGGATGCAAAGCAACGAGGTAATGTATCTCTTTCTAGTTACGTTGTTTTTGATGTGTGACAACAAGCAATTTTTGGAAAACTTATTATCGTAGTTTTGAAGCCGGCTGTCCGACCTGACCACTTAGCTAAGGAAAAGCATTTATAGATAACCTATTTTATGCTATAAAACTCATCTTACAGTGTGTATTTTGATCCGGCATACATCTAAAAGTGAGACTTTTTTGTAATTACTTAGAAACTCCTCATAGCCTCTTTAAGCAAAAACTGTTGTTTACAATAAAAATTGCCCAATGCCAGTATCAACATTTAAAAAAAAAACTTTTTGACACAAGTTTTCCATAATGTCAGTATTTTTCTCAGGTTTGATCATGAATACACATCAGAGATTGTCTAATCCTGTACCATATGCCAACGTTCAAATGGTATGATACAACAGAGTAGCATCTGAAGCTATTAAGTTTTCATCCTGCATTCATTTGCTAATGGCTGTTGTCTGGAACAACGGTACTGGCCAGTACTGATCTTAAATGTATGCCAATGTGCTTTCCTAGACAAATGTACAGCTCATTTTTTATAAAGTGTTTGTTCATGCAAAGTGTTTTGAAATTTGGGTCAAGATTCCTCATTAAAGAGATGATAGTGGCACCCAATCATAGACCATTTGAGAACTACGAGTTTAAAGGGCCTGTTATTTTAACAATTTATAAAAAAAAAAAAAAAAAGAAAAGAAAAAATGTAGCTTGTTGTATGTACTGCATTGTTACAACAGACCGTTTTTTCTGGATTAAAAAGCTGTGTGAAAAGCTCATTCTTAAGACTGTGATTTGGAGTGATAGTTTTTAAACATTTGGTATTGTCCTAATCCATGAACCCCTCTGAACAGCATCTGTGTAATTGTATATGACAGTATGTGGGGGGTGGGTTTGTCTGTGTCTGGGGATTTGACTCCTGCCAACTGGTTTCAAAGTTCAAATTCTGAAATCTTAAAATCTTTCTCTGTTTTTGCAAGCTTATGGGATCTCTCTTTTATGTGCGGAAAAGTAAACGGTCAATGATAGAAGATGAAAGCCTGGAGGTTTTAGGGTGGGTTCCGACCCCCACTATATTTGACAATGAATGATGAGTTTTGCAGAAGTCTTTACTTAAAGTGTCCCTCCGTGGTGCTCAGCAGACCCCCAGTCTCCAGACCACTGAAAGGCTTGTCTTGTTCCTTCCAGATCTCTGATGTCATCCTTCACTGAGAACATGTATGATCATCTGCAGCTGGATGAGGGGAGGCCCATATGCATTTTACATCAGCTTCAGTTATTTTTGGGTCGGTGAGAAGCAGAGTTTACTGGACCATTCACAAGCTGACATCACACTGAAGTCTGGTTTAAACTGGGTTTTTTTCTTTCTGTGCTCCTGTCCACTGACAGCAATAGCCTTAAATACATCATGTCTTTAAATTTTTATATCATACTGCTTCAAATGTTTTACCCTGATGTCAAAACTTTGGTTTGGTTTGATGTCAGTGTCGGGTTATGTGAGAAGAGCCACCATTACCGGATATCTAAATGGTAAATGGACTTGAGCTTCAGTAGTGCTTTTCTAGCCTTTTGACAACTCAATGCACTTTTACACCACAGGTCACATTAACCCACTCACACACATTCACACTTGCATTCATTTAAAGATGGTTCTAGGATGCAAGTTTTCCATCAGTATTAGCTCACACATCCACACCCTTTCATACCCATTAACACTCCACTAATCCAGCAGTGGGAGCAACTTGGGTTTACGTGTCTTGCCCAAAGACACATAGACCTGTAGCAACCTGAGCTGGACTTGAACCCTCAACCTTCCAATTGATGGTAGAGCCAATACTAGACTAAGCCAACAACTTCCAACAGGTTCCTTTTAGCCAGTTCAAGAAGAGATGCTATGCTGGTTGCACACTTAGCTTGCATAGTTTGACTTTTATTCATTTCTAATTTAAAAAAAGGCAGATAAACTCTGATAAAATGTATGTATTATACAAAAAGACATTTAAAAATTTGTGTATCTTGTAGGGATGTAACGGTTACCAGTAAAGTGATAAACCACGGTTAAATTTCTGACTGTTAGCTTCCTGTTTGAATTAACGGTAAACCGTGTTTGATTACCACACTGTGTCGATAACTCTTAGTGTTGCTGCTCAGACGGAGACGCAAAGTTTGCATTGTTTGACTGTGAAAGTATGGCCATGGCGGGTTGTGCCCACACAGACACTATTGCAGAGGTGTTTTCCCCTTAAAGGAAAAGTTCGGTTCCTGCAGCTTTTACATTGTTTATAGAATGAAGAACAATAATATACTCACCCAGAAGGCTTTCCTGATGCAAACGGTGCTTCGGGAGATATTTAGATCCAAAATCGAGCAGCGGACACCGATATAATGGTAGCCCGTAGGGCATAGATCGCCACTCCTAAAAACTGCATTAATCGCTTCAAAAACTCATGTTTTTCACCGATATTCCATCATGATTTGCTCGAAAGGACCGCCATTGCAGCCTGTGTCTCTCCACACAGCGCTGTGTGGTTGAACTAACCTCTGAACTGACGAGCTGTTTACATGCTCTTGGCGCATGATAAAGAAAGTGCTCATTGTTTCAGAGGAAGATCGGCAGCTACAAATCAACTTTCTTCTTCCAGTTTTGTGCAAAATGGTCGAATGTCTATGGGATGAAGATGTTGTGGAGGAGGACTTTGAATATGATGGATGTCCTTACAGTTTGGTGCCACAGTACACAGTTATACAGATATGAAGCGATCACAACGCTCCAGAGAGTACTGCGCATGCGCGAAGAGCATGTAAACAGCTCGTCAGTTCAGAGGTTAGTTCAGCCACACAGCGCTGTGTGGAGAGACACAGGCTGCAATGGCGGTCCTTTCGGAGCAAATCATGATGGAATATCGGTGAAAAACATGAGTTTTTGGACGATTAATGCAGTTTTTAGGAGCGGCGATCTATGCCCTACGGGCTACCATTATATCGGTGTCCGCTGCTCGATTTTGGATCTAAATATTTCCCGAAGCACCGTTTGCATCAGGAAAGCCTTCTGGGTGAGTATATTGTTGTTCTTCATTCTATAAACAATGTAAAAGCTGCAGGAACCGAACTTTTCCTTTAAACGGACATAGTCTGATGTCCGGTCAAAATGTACTCAAAGGACATTTCCTGACACATGTATTGACAAAAGACCTGATATAATTATAACTTTAAAGGGGTTAAATTATGTCAAGTGTGTGTAGAAGTACTTTTTGAACATTATGAGCTTAGTGCAACAATACCGTGATAATAATAACCATGATAAGTTCAGTCAGAGTAATCGTGCCGTGAAATTATCATTACGTTACATACCTAGTATCTTGACTGTCAAAATGCCCTGTACTCTTAAATACATAGTTTCAGGGAACTGACAATCTAGCAATTATTCAAGTGTGTGCCATGTAGAGAGGCTGTGTTTAAGTTCGACCTGTTACCTTCCACATACCATTCGACTATCTCCATCCCCACTTTCCAAATGTGTCTATCCAATAAAGGCAGAACAACTTCTTTTTTGTGCCCTTGCTTTATCCGTCTCCACCCTGTCCATCTTCTAGTCTCTGGTATTGTATCAAATAGTAAAATACAAGCTATCTGTCTTCTTTTTAACTAAGGCATGGTGTATGGACTGGGATGGTTAAGCCTGTATACTTCTCATGAGGGAACTGCTGCTGACTGTTACATGAACTTGCCACTTAAAGCATGTGACTGGAGCTATACCCCCCCCACCCCGAATTGTAAAAAAAAAAAGGGAAGTGTTGTTTCACTCCAGTCTGATATCATGCAAAATGTTTATTTATTTATATTTACATTTTATTTGTCCGTGCCTGTCACTTACCCTCAACACCAGGTAACTTCCTCCTGGCCCTATTTTTTTTGCTCCACTTTTCAAAAAACAGTTTCTCAAATAGTCCATTTTAATGCACCCCCTCATGATGTCATCAAGGGATAAGCCGCCTCCCCCAAATGGGAGACACTCTCTTAGCCAAGTGTTTGCCCTGCTCACAGCTGCCTGTAGTACTTGTAGTGATACAGCTGTAGTACTACTAAAACCAGATCATGTTAATTGAGAGGAACACAATTCATGGGGATTCACACTAAAACAACCTTCTCTAAGTCGGGATGAAGTAGAGGGGTTCATGGGAACGCCAATATCCAGTATATGAGAGACAAAAAAACAAATATTTCTGTAAAACCCATGGCTCTAAACTACCTGAAAATGACATTAAAGTTTGTTTTCCCATTCAGATGAGACATTTAAGTATATTTTCATATGATAAATAAATATATTGCTGTTATTTGTGCTTTTAGAGAACAGTCTTTAAGGTTAGAGTTAGACCTAGGTAATATATCAATTAAATAGATTAACCCAAATACTTTTATTTTGGAAGCTTTAAAAAATAAGGATCGGTATTTTTTCTGGGACCTTCTCCACTGCTGCTATGCATTGCCATAATATATATTTCCTAAGAAAAATATGTAAGTATACCTGAAAATCCTGCTTTGCTGCTACATGTCAGTGTGATTTATTGTAAAATCATAAACACAAATGCTACACTTCAGTCTAAACATTTTGTGGCTGTTGTTTTTGCTTACTGGTATTTGCAAAAGGTCATTTGAAGAATTATTTTTTTTATCATCCTCACATTGATTATGAGCTTGATCCAAAATGCTCTCAACAGCTTGGATCACAACCTCAGATCAGAATTGATAAGGATTTCTTTTCTATGTTTTGAGCTGAGGGAAACCAAAGGAGTCATTATGTTTTTTTTAATCTCTCAAAAGTTCAGAGTCTGATCTTTTCGGAGAGTTGAAGTGAACTTGCTCTGACTGCCTGCTATCTCTGTGAAGTCTGTGTGGAAGTTTTTCTTCATTTTCTCATTTCTCATCCTCAGCGTGAACTCACAGCAAAACAAACAAAACCTGTCTCTCCTTTTATTGGCAGCTGATACACGCACAAGAGGTTGTCTTGGCTGAAAAAAGCAACTGCTGAGGCGTTGCTGGACCTCCAGACCTTTGTGACCAGTGGCGTGTCATCCCTCACTTTGTCATGTTTAACTAAAACCAATCCCCATTTAAAGCAGCATCCATCAGTGTTAGTTGAGAACAATGACAGATTGCCTTTCTGTGGCACTCAAAGCATCTGGATCCTTTCTTTACTCCCCCTCTTTTGTTTATGGTAAACAGGCTGAATAACAGCTGGGTGATGGGAATTTACAAGTTAATCAATTGTTTGTACGGAGCCATGCCGGTTCTCCATACCCAACCATCTGTAAGTTAATGTTCATTTACCATGCTAATTTTCCCATAGGCAACAGCATATCTATTGATTTCTCTTGGAGAGATTTACCCACACTTAACTTCATGATATACTTAAAATAACACCAATATTGAACATGTGGGAGTCTTTAAGCGAGTCGATGAGGAGTACGATGTCAAAAATGTGAATTTAACAATGGATTTATCTGCTTCTAAAATACTTGCAGTGTGCCAAAACAAGCTCAATACTGAGCAGTTAAACTGTGGGGTGTCGTATCAAGTTTCACACTCTTGTAGTGCATGTAGGTGATGGCTGTTTGTCCTACTCACCGTGCTTCCTGTTTAAGTGAAGTTGCTTTTGTCTCTCTTTCCAGGTGTTTGTGCCTGTTGGCAGGGTCTTGGTCTTTTGTTCCTCCTGCTCCCCCTCTGCACTTCAAGACAACAAGCAACATGCAACTCAAATCTCAGACAGGTCAGTCACAAGTTTGTTTCTGCTCACAGTTACTCGCCTTTTTTATTGATTTTTTTTTTTACAGTGATGGCACATCCACAACTATTACATAGACATAGAGTTGTTTTTTGCCTTGAACAAAAAGTTTGTTTATTTAGGTCACGCCCCTCCCATTAACTGTTTGCTTATTTGCTTATTAATAAGCTGTGTAGTATTCACTATTAAGAAGTTACGTGACAATCGCACAGAGCTAATAAGCCACAAACTTATTTTCCTTTATACCCTCATAATTACTGCCTAGAACAGTAAGCCAGGAAGATGATTACATTGAGGGATTTACCCTGAAAATATAAATGATAAAAAAATATATTCTTGTGAAACAAAGCTTGTTTGTTTCTAGTCAACTTTAATTTTCTTGTAGTGTGTAACTTCTATCATAAAAACACTGGTTAAAGTCTTGGTATCCCCTAAAGTGAGATGTTTTTTGTACTTGTAAAAAAAATAGGCCAACTGAGAGAGAAGTCTTAGGCACAGTAAGTTCGCCTACGATGGTGATTTAAATGAACTTTTCTGAATCAGAAATTTATTCATTGTTGTTTTTGTTTGCCCCGCTACGCCCGTGTTGTCCTCTTCTCAGTCCACTTCTCTGGCCCACACATTTTTTAGCTCTCTCTACCCTAATTTATCTCATGGATGCCTCTGCAAGGAGTCATGCTTTGCTGTGCAGAGATAAGTCTACACAAAATCTAATCAAAGCACCATATTTTTAAATGAGGATATTGATATTAGAAAGTAGGTACCAAAAAATTGAATGCACATGCTAGTCTGGCAATATGTTGCTGTATAAATAATCTCCCCACCGTGTTAGAATTGCATATCATAGTCCATTCATAAAAATGAATTTGCAATTGTGCTGACCTAATTTTATGATTGTAATAGAATCTGTGCACATGGTTAATTATATAAGTTGTATACTATATTAAATGCATTGAGTGTGAAGAGTAGGCAGCTGCGGACCATGGAACAAATATTAGATATCAAATATCAAACTATGATTGAACTGTGAATAAGACCCCAACATAGTCTGAATTAGAAAGACTTAATTGTGAGCTAAATAGATTTGAATAAGACAAGAAGTTTGTGCTTTCTTTTGTTCAGAATAAGTCTTTCATGTTGATTCTAAATAAAAGAGATTAACTATTTATAAGGTACTTCTACCTTATTAAAAGACAATACTAATCAAATTTAACAAAGATCATAATTGATGAACAACAACTTGCTAATTTCCTTTCAACAAGCATTAATTGGGAGCATATTAAGCAAAAATTGACTGTATTATTGCTGCAGAAATAAATATAGGCATTAAGTAACACTCAGTTGTATCCAATAAGCAGTCAGTGTGCCACTAATTAGCATGCTAATTAACAACTAGTTAATATTGAGATTTGTCACTTCAGATGAGATGTTGCCAAATCTTTTTATTGTTAAAAACATTATAAGCATTTTTTTATTGAAAGTATGCACACGCTCAAACATCAGACAAAATGTGGATGTTAACCTCCCTTTGCTCATGGACCATTCACCTTTGAAGAAGAGATTGATTTATGTGTTGAAATGGAAATGTTAATAACAGAAAGGCTGCAAAATAATGTCAGAAAACAAGTAAATGCACACAAGGTAACAAAATATTTGAGAACAGATAAAAATTGGTAGCATATTTTCCTAATAAATCTTCTTTATTTGGCCATGGTATCTTGGCAGCATTGAACCAGTGTTAGGATAGGGCACCATCTACAACTGTGCTGTGAGCACTGCTATTCACCTTTCCCTATTTCCCGGCTGCAGCACAGAAAACCGCACGCTACTTTATTTATAATCCAACCAACCTCAGAGTGTAACTCTTGCCCCGTACTCTTGCTCGCATCACACAGTGAGGTCACTTCCCTCTGCACCTCCACCACTGCTCCTGCATTCCAACATGGCTCTAGGACAGCAGCCCGGCAAAGCTCTGTACTCCTCAAATCACAAAGAGGCCCAGATCAGAGCCGAGCTGGACGCCAGCCAGGATCCGGGCCCTCACAGCCCAGGCAGCTGGGGGCAGCCTATAATAAGTGGGAGACAATGAGAACTAGCACACCTCCCACGCTTTGCATGTGGATGTCGATCCAGTATTGAAATTTAATGGTTTCATAGGTTTTCCTTCGACCACACTAATTATGATAAGATGCAGAAACCACTGGTGGGTTTACAGTGAATGTGTACATTGAGGTTATCTGTTTAACATAACAGACCTTGAATTATAGCTACATGTTTTATTCTGAACATCAAAGAGATTTTTGAAATTTTAAAGATGCAATAGGCAAACATTTATATAATCATGAAGGCAAACAAAGAGTTTTAATTCTGAAGATTGCATAACTATTTATTCCCTTGTTTCATGGCTTACATATCACTTTTTGTGAAACCCACAGATCTAGCAGCTAAACATTTGGTTCAAAACAATTATTTTCCAACAGACATCAAATCGCATATGTACATTTATTTCTTTACATGGGAAACGAGACGTATTAAAGTCCTCCTGTTTTAATGAATAATAATGAACAGTTCAGTGTGATGTGGAAGGCAGCGGTGCTTTAATGGTCCCTCGTAGCCTCTTAAGCCTCTGGTGATAAATCTCACACAGGCTCACTCGTATAACTAAAACCCAAACCTCATTCAACTTCACATCCATCAGTATTTGGCTGAAAGCGATGACAAAGCACTTTCAATTACACCAGTAACTGACTCTGGAAACAGTTCATAGCAGGGTCCAGCCTCGAAGACCAGGGGAAAAAAAACACAAGAGGGGGGAGGGCAGGATGGCTGGTAGGGCATCCGTTTGACTCGCCCCCAAATAATGAAAAGGGTGGTGTGACTCAGTGGACACAAGGGACGCCGCCAGCATCGCCAAACCAAGGACAATTCACCTATTTTGTGTGCTGTCACCCCCGGAGTCTGATTTATGGCCTGGACATCCTTCCGCCGACCTGTTCGTCCATCAGCCCCGGCTCCATAAGGATACTCCTGTGATTAGAGGCTGAAGTATCAAAGCGTCCTTAGTCAGGACCCTTGTCTAGCACCAGAGGGCCCCGCCAGGCTGAATGGGGAGGGAGAGCGTCACAGCGGCAGAAGAGTGCCGTTCTTAACCCTGAGCACCAGAGAGGAGAAGAGCTTTTTGAGAATCCATCAACTGAAAATGCTCCGTCCTATAATGTTGCTGTTTTCTTTTCCCATTTTTCATCCCAATTTGTAATTATATTAACGTGGAGTGTGCGCTCTCTAAAAGTTAACATGGTGCTGTTTAATTGGAGTGATTTTCCTCATAATTGCATGATCCTCTCTACCACTTTTGGCTTCCACTTTGTTTGAATAAGCAGGCTAATTTCAGCATCCGTACTCAAAATTAATCAGTATAGCATACTTAATACTGAAGTTCAAAAATGAAATAATTGAGGAAATGTAAATCTGTTTTGGATAGTGGGAGCCGAAACCACCACAAAAAAAAACAGCAAAACATCAAATGCAAGAGCAGATAAGTGATGATCATTTCTCTCTCTTTTAAAAAGCCTTTATTACATAAATAAAAACAGAGCCTGATCCTCCAGAGGGCCTGATCTTTTAAAGCAGCTCTGACTCCAACCCCCCTGATGAAAGGCCCACACTAACATCAGGAGTCCAGAGCCTTTACTCTCTAACTTCAGGCAATTATGACACAGAGGAGATCTTTGCCTTCTGCACTCAGAAAGAAGAAGAAAAAAGGCATCCCTTTTTTCCAAGCTTAGTTGTAAAAATAAGCTCGCTCTCCTCAATTGCAGTCACCCCGTGCCCTCTGCAATAGCAGCAAGGATGTATCGGAACAAGCCATGGGGCAAAACAAATCACTTGTGATTTACAGAATTATAAAGATTTTAATAGCTGCAATGTTTCTCTCTCAGATTGGTCTTTATTTCCAGGAGTCAAAGTTTCCTGGCTGCCCCGGGCTTTTTAAAAGCAGTAATTGGCCAACAGAGAGACTCAGGATCTCCCTGAGTGATTGAGTGTATTTGTTGCTGTGAACTTGAGGGTATCACTCTAAAGATCACAAGTCCAGGTTGTGAGAGCCTGCAACTTATCAAGCACAATTCAGTTTGCAGCCGAGGAAGTCAGACTTCTTCTCCATACAGTTTTGTTTTAAGTTTTAACCTTTCTCTGGAACTTGCTGCATTTTTTTGCTGATTAGTTATGTTCCAAATAATTCAGCATAAACTGAGGGGCTCTGCTTTGTGAACTGAAAACAGCCTGGAATTAATGCAGAATAATGGTTATGATGAAGGGCATGACTGTTATTTTTATTTTATTTTGGCATTTAAGACAGCAGTGGCTCTTTGAGAGCTCAGATTGATTTTTTTAATGTAAGATTTTTTTTAAACTTTGTTTCCACCTGGCAGTGAATCAGCACACCACTTTTTGACATGAGCAAACTCTACTTCTAGACGAGCAGAAAACAACAGTAACAGCAATAACAAAAGAATAAATTAGACAGTTGCATGATAATGAACAAGATGTGTAATGTTGAAGACACTGCATTTCTACTGAGAAGAATATAAGAAAAACAATACTGTAATAGTATACCCAAAAAAACACATCTATGTTCTCTCTAAATTATAAGTGCATGTATCTCATTGATTTTTAAAGACAGGGATTCATCACAGAAATGGTAGAATATTTTGTTCTCTTTCACCACAGTATGAAGCATGCACAGTCTGCAGGCAATAAATTAGGCATATTCAGATAGAGCAAGGCTATGTTCTCCCGTGCAGTGTAATTACAGATGTATGGTAGAGATAGATAGGGATGTCGGATATCTGATTTCTGATGACATGTTATACGGCAATACCAATATTGATATGCATTGTTTGTTACTTGTGAAAACACAGGTCTCTCCTGTCGTAGAATTGAGCTGTATCGTACTCCCATTGTATTTAGTGACATACATAAACTAGACAAGTGCTGTGTGATGCTACAATAAGTAAAAGGTCTGTGTTTTTCAAGGGTGTTTCATTGGTGTTCAGCATAGAAGATCAGTTTAACATTTCTCAGAATTTTATAAGTTATGCGAAACACTAAAGCCATCTTTCATTTATCTTTGAAATTCACAAACATCACTTTTCAGACTTTGAGCTCAGTGGAACCTAAAATATAAATGTGCCCTTCTTCATTCTTCATCTTGAATAACAGGCTCACAGGATTAACCCCTGAAACAATCCTGAGGATGTGTTTGAATTTAAAATCAACACTTTATCATCCGGTGAAAAAAAAACACTGAACTAGGTGTAGTTCAGTGTAAAATTAGAGTCCTTCAAGCAAAAGTTTTAGTTTAGGGAATGAGTATGAGAAGAGCTGAGACATCATGGAACATTGTACATTAATGGCTGATATAAGCATTTTAAATGACGAATATAGAAATGCTAATATCTGCCAACTCCAGTTATTATAATGATATTTTCACATGATTTATGCCATGGCTTAAGTTATAGATTTCAGTACAATATATTGTGCTATTTTCTGACCATAATAATTTGCCTCTGTGGCAGAGAGGGAAGGATGTAAGCTTGTACTTTATACATCTGAATAAAGCCCAGAAATTTAATGAAATTAATGATGTATTCTATTCAAAGAACTTTCTCAGCACCAAGTGTGTTTTATGTAGAATTTTTCCTTCAGTTGACTGTGTTATTTGTTTACTAAGAACAAAACAAATTCAATAATAGGAAAAAAAACATGATAGATCCTTTCAAAGAAGAAAACACGTAATTAAAGAAATAGCTGAAAGGTCTTTGCAACTTAAAATCATTTTTAGGCTCGATTCAAATAAAAACTGAGGAAAATTTGAACCCCTTCCTGTTTGTCACAGAGGCAACACATTAGGCAGTTAAATGTAATTTTGTTGTACAAACTGACAATTATAGTTTAAGCCAAATATTGACTCTTGTGGAAGTGTTATTTAAAGTTTTTAGACATTTGCAAATAACAATAACATGCTGATAATCTGCAGTTGTGGCTGTGCTTTTTCATGTCAATTAAATCTTTAAGGAAAGCTAATACATCTCTTTAATGCACTAAATATGATTTCACACATGTGCAGAGCAGCTCTCACAATGTAAAAAACACATGCTACCTACCTGTTTGAAAAATAAGTGTGGCAGTAGCTACGCTATATTAAGCAAATCCACCAGGGACGCATAATCGAGTTTGACTCTCTACTGGTGGTCTCCTTGTTAGTGTTGTGAGTGTCAGAACTGACAGTGCAGGTAGCTCAAATGCCACTTAAGGTTTTAGCTTCAGTGGCTTTTGGAAAGAAATGACCGTGACCTGTGTAGCCTGAGCCCACATCCCACACCCTTTCTGCCTGACAGCTGCTCAATGGCAAGTGTCTGCCAGCATGCCGAGGGGAACGCTGCCAAGCAGCCGGAGATGGAGATGATTACCACATCCCTGTCTCCCTCTCAGCCGGCTCGCTGAAAACTGATACCTACTAACAAACTGCTGTCAACATGTTAGCGAGGCTCGGAGTGAGAGCAGTAGTAAGTGCTGAGAGAGAGAAAAAAGGGAGAAAGGGAGATGTGTGGGTGAGTCAACGTGAGGAGTCCAAACAAGTTAGGATTAATGACACTGAAACAAGATTTTTTTTTTCTGTCTGCCGTTTTCAGGGTAACACTGTTATGGCAGACTTGAGGAATGCAATCAACGCCATGAGAGAAAGCCCGGTTACTCTCGCATAGGGTGATGATGAAATGATGGATGTCAGACTGTGCCATCATAAGGTCACAAGTGTTCAGGCTGCTGTAGCTCATCATGCAAAGTTATGTAGATCCATGTGCAGGTATAAAAACCAGAGTAAGGGAGACGGGAAAAAATAGTTAAGTTTTACTTTTTACTTTAACTGTAATAATTTGTACAAAATGACTGAAATGTTTCAAAAGATTCCAGAGTTTTCCCGTTGTTGTGCAGAAATGCAAATCAGTGCAGACCTTTACCCCAGTCACTTGAAACTCAGGCTTTCCTGCTGGGTAGAAAACGAATACAGTTCTTCCAGAGAAGTGTTATAAATGTCATTGTCTTTGAATAAATCCCCCACAGAGCCACTTTTTAGAGAAATAAAGCAAAATCACAGCTGACATATATTTTTTAATTGTTGCAGAGGGGGACAGGAAGCAGCATGCAGTAGCTTGAATTATGGGTAATTAGAATATCGCTGTGCTTAATTACAAAAGATTTTGATTGTCTGATTTTTAGCAGAAGGCCTATTTTAGCTACTTTCTTAATATGCATTTGTTTTTGAAGACTGGGAATGACAATTATGATAATGTGCATCTCAGCTTGAAATATTTTAGTCAAAAGACAAGGGAACAGGACATGGTAAGAAGACATGATGCATATGGAGATTCTTTGAAAATGCTAATTAAAGACAATGTAAGAGTGTAGTTTGTATTGCTGTCATTTGAAAAATAAGAAGACTTTATTCTTAGATTATTCTAGAAACACTGAATTGTTATGGTGTAATCATATGGCGGATATACACAGAGGACTACAATTTTTTTTATACGTCAATGCTATTTCTTAAAAAAATGAAACTATATGGGCTAAAAATTCTCACTGTATGGTTGCTCATGGAATAATTCTGAATTTTTGCAGATACCAGATATGCTAATATTTCAAAACTTGCTTTATTCGATATCAGGACTTACACTAAGTTTGATAAATGTGTTTTTTGTTGTTTTTAAAAAAAGTATTTCTTTCCTTCTCAAGTAATTTCTTTTTTTTTATATTTTGGCTCTAAATTTGTATTTGAAATAGACAGAAAAATATATTGAAACTTTTATTGCCTTTTGACAATTACATACCACACAATAAAAGTTATGCAAGGTTACATTTTTGCTGATGTCTATTGTACTGATATTTACAAACTTATGATTGCAGATACTGATAAAAATGTTAAGTTTCCACAAGATTAGTCTGTTCTGTGCTGTGGCAGTCTACTTGTGTGAGAAACAGAGAAGATGAACAACTTTCTCTTACCCCTAAAACTAGGGCTGTAAGATATATCGTTATTGTATCTATATCGAGATATGAACATTCAAGATATTAATAATGAAAAAGTAACGATATAAATGATATAGATTTTATCCCGTTTGCCCTGCATGTACATCTCTGCAAGTCGCAACAAATTTCCCTTTTACGACTGCCCTTGAATGCACCGCTTGATTTGCACTGAACCCGTATCATATCATATCGTATCGATATTGAGATATCGGGCATGAATATCAAGATATGAAATTTTGTCCACATCGTTCAGCCCTACCTAAAACCCACTGTGAGTCCACGCAATGCCACGGCGGCCACCTGGGGTCTTGCATCGAAACCAGAGCGCCACAAAGTACTAGCCAGGCTTTCACTGCCAGACCACATGATTTCAACTCGCCTCATATATTACACAACAAAAACCAACAGCCTACAACAAACAGAGAAGACTCCCCTAGCCTGAAGAATTGTCATTTCTCTTGTTTTCACCTTGGAATGTAGAAGGGTGATGACGTGTCATACAGAATCTCATTTTTTTTTTTTTTTACCTCCATGATAAACATCTTGTCATCCATGGTGAAAAAACTCCTTCTGGGACCTCTCCTGGGACATGAGGGCTGATGCGACCAGTAATGACCTCATGAACATATTTTATTTTGAAGAGACTGGATGCTCAGAGTCAATTTTTGTTGCCGACTTCCTAGCTGGTGTGATCTGTGCTCTGTATACTGATGTGCCAGTGCTTTTGGAAATTGACTTGCAATATTAAGCAGCCTCGGGGGTGGATATACGACCATTGACTAAACAAATTCTATGTACAGTACATTGGCGGTTGTAGTGCTGCTGTTCCACCGTGTGATACTCCTGGTGGACATTTGGGGTTGTATAGCAATGTGTTTGCAAAAATCTGGCAATAAGATATGTATTGCCATACACTGTTGACAATAATATGTTGTCAACAGTGTATGTTGCGAAATATATCTGTACTTTAAACTGGTCAATATACCATGTTTTTTTACGACATTAAGTACCTACAATATTGTGTGCACATTAAAAATCTAATTTCTAATCACCATTGTTGATATAGATCATGACCCCCTCAGCATTTTTAAACATCATCTGTTTCAGTGACAGAAATAATAACAGCAAATGTTGCAGAGAGACAAATGAAATGGATAAATGTCCACTGCCAACCAGAGGCTAAACTAGAATACTAACAAATGGACCTGAATATGTAAATTATAGGAAGATAAAATATCACAATATTGTAATAAAAGTCTTAATACAGTATTGTGCAGCAAAATATGGTACTATTGGTGAATTGACATTTTCTTGCACCTCTAGTACTGTATTGTTTTAGTAATAAATAGAAGCTAAGTGGTACTGTCCTACATTCCACAAATATTACAGTAAATGCATGGGTATATATGGCCAGTGTATTGGCTGTATAGATCTACATCAACTGTCTTAGCCACTATCAGTAACAGACATCATGCTGATTACACCATGCATCCTTACGCAATATAATTAACTACAAACTGCATACCCTTTTGTCCTGGTGTAAACTTTAGTTGGTACTGATACCAATATTGATGCATACACAAGATTATGTAATGAACATCTGGTTTTCCTCAAACTGGTATTTAATTTTTTTCTTATTGTGACTGTATATTTGTTTTAAAAATAGACAAAAGACTAAACCATTTGATTTTACCATGAATACTAATCCATTTTAATGCAGGATGCTCAATAATGAAAATCAAAGAAATGGCTCATTTGATTGCTGCAAGAAAAAGTTTTACATAATGGTAAAATCCCAAGGGCATAACCAAAATTATATCCAATGTAAATTATCATTTATGAGTAATGTGTATGGACAGAATATTGACTTTAAATATGGGTTGAAATTTTCCAATCTGCTCGTCAGGAGCTCACAATGTCTGATTTCTTGATATTTTCCAAACTTTTCACTGATAGGTGCACAGTCTATGCTAGATTTTACTTTCATTATAACAGTCTGTTCAGGTTATAAAACAAATGTGAAGAAGAGCTTCTGATTCAATAGTAAATGATACTGTACGGGAACATTGGGTGATTATAAGATGAGCACTGTATGACACGGTGGTGCATTTTACTGATAACATTTTACTGATATTTTGGAGAAATATGGCTGATATGCATAGCCAGTAGACTATACTGGTTGTTCACATCTGCAAAAAAAATGGCACATTTTTGCAAAATACCAGCTTTACACTGATAACATTGTACAGCTTAACTGCTGATACCACTCATCAGATTTAAGCTATTATCTGCTGATGCTGATATTGTACTGATCATGTAGTGCACCCCTCACTAAAATGTCCAAGCTCATAGATGTGTTTGAGGTTAATTCTGTCTGTCAAATCGAGAAATCAACATCGCCTAAAAAGGCAAACTTCACCAGTGTGCTCTCACTGGGCTTTGCAGATGTATGTTATTGTCTCCCCATATTGTACCAGAGTTATAAACAATGCACAGTAATTCACTGTGGAACTTTGTTGAGCAACAAGATAAGTATTTCTCTAAAATCAATTTTTGAGAAGAGACAATGGAAACAAACCTAAGTGCTAGTTTGAACCAACCCCATAAGGCTTCCAGGGAAACCACTGAGCCTAAGAAGCACTTTATTAGCCAGCAGGAGAGGGGGGTCAGGAGGACCAGCCCTATCATTGATTGAGGTTGGAGGATGCATCCACAGCTGCACTTTCTCTAAATTTCTAAGAGTAAATATGCACCTTTGAAGTGGGGGGTGCCTAGGAGCACTCCTCTGCACAGATTGTGTGGGTTTCTGTGGGGAGCTGTAGTTACGGGAAAGATCAATGGACAGGGCATTAGGGGGAAGAGTACACTACACTGTCCAGCCCTCCAGCCTACAGAACAACTCAGCAGCTCCTACATGGCCAGTATTATTGAGCTCCGGGCAGTTTAATTCTCCATGCTGTTTTCTCAGACTGATACATTTTCAACCTTTTCCGGCTGCAAAATATGTCGGAGGGAAAAAAGGATGAGATATACTCTGAACTTTATGCACAGTGCAACTAGAGTTTGGTTTATATTACTCCACCACCACTTTTTTCTTAACACATCCAATTCTGATGCTTTAAAAATATCTGCAGGAATAGATTGAAATTGTGTCTGTCTGGTGCTAGCAAGGTCATTGTTGTAAGGTGTATTGTTCATACAATTGTGGGCTTTTCATATCAGCCTTTCATAATATTTTTTTCAATTTTTTTTTGTAATGGACCTATTTAAGGATATTCACATAGGAGGTAATTTCTTACCTTCAAAGTAAAGGGACAAATGTATCTGTATACCTTTATTAGCAGATCATACATTTAAAAGTGAATGATCTGTAATGTGGGCTGCTGATATACTGCTTGTTTATATTAAATGTTCCATAAAGATTCATTGGACACAATTTTTAAGCTTTCAAATATTTTTTCTCGAAGAACCAAAGTTTTAGGTCTGGACTACAGCTAGTTTGATCATTTGCAGACATTTGGCAGGATGTCTGTATGTGCCATAATTCTTAATTTTACATGGAAGAGTACTTAAGGGAGTTTAGGCAGAACCAACAGACCTACCAGGATTGTCTTTTTCATTTTTTAAGGGAACTTTCCAGATAAATAGGGTACTTTTTCATTTGCATTTCTTGTAACATTTCAAGGAGAATACTCCTCCTCTAGCCCCATGTTTTATATTCTGAGAAGCTACCCTTTTGCCATGCTCGGTGTCTTTTATTGTTGCAGCTAAGTTTATACGGATGTAAAGTGTCTTCCCAAAGAGGGTGCTGGTATCCCTTTGTGTTCTACAGACATTGAAAGCAAGAAGGCTATCATGTACTCAGAAAATTTTGAAATTATTTTAAGTAGAATCTTTCCAATTTAATAATGATTGTGGTCCTCCAGCCTCTTACACTCTTAACTTAGGGGTTGTAAAGTGTAAATCTTTGAGAACTCATGCTAATGTTCTTTAAAGACACATATAATGTATATTTCTATGATTAAAAGATGGCCAAAGAAGTTGAAAAAAATAGTTGGTCAACCCTAGGTAAGACTACAATGTGATTTCAGATTAACTCATTTTATAGATAGTCTGGGGAAACATTTTTTTGTGTACACCAAACAACACACACATTGCTTCTTCTGTTTCCGGTTCTATTCTAGTGATGCACAGTATTAGCAGGACAATATGGGCAGATAGGAAATGTATATCAGTATTGAGCGCTGATATTGATGCTGTACATATTTGCAGTTTTATCACATACACAAACAAATGCACCACAGTACAAGATTACAGAGAAAAAAGACATTTTGCCTTCAGTGAACACTTAAACCAAATGAACTATTGTATTTTTTATCACTAAATATCTACTCTAAAAAACGGGCTTTATAATTCCTTGTGTTACTAGTTGCATTTGTCTTTAAAGTAAATGATGCCATAATGAGGAAGCAGGTTAGTTGTAATATAGGGGAGACTTGATGTCTTTGATAAAATAGGTTTCCATATTGGCACTGGCGACAATGAGTGTAAAAGCATCAACATATTGGATATTTATAAAAATCCATTTTGGGCATGTCCAGTCTTTCTAAGCACTTTGTCTCAGAAAACCACCCTGTAAACCTGCCGTTTAGGACAGAGAATTCATTTGACTTGAGATTACAAACTCCAAAAAGGGCCACTTTTTTATCAAGTGCTCCTGAGCTCACAGTCCATCAGCTTGTTGCTGTAGCGCTATTTCCTAATCCTCAAAAAGACAAAAGAAGCTTATTTTTTAGTTTAGAATACCAGCATATCAGACATTACACTAATATCCAGTATGATGCATTATTTTTGAGATATTTGCACATTCATTTTTAAAGCATTCAAAACAATGATGAAATGATATATAACAACTGACTGGAAATTTCTCTGTCGGCCTCTTAAAGGCATGGAAAAACCCATATCCTGCTCATTGTGGGGCTGGCTCTGTGTACTTGTGGCAGGCTGTAAGTGCATTATACTAGTGCTGAACACACAGCTTCCATATTGTGGTTTGTGACGACGATGGAAAAGCCTTTTGGGGTAGCCACATGGCCAGACAAGGCTAATCTGCTGGTGGTTGGTTCAGGCCAATAATTGAGCAAAGATATTTAAGCTTTTTGTCTTTCATTTTTTTTGCCTAAATTATTGCTACAGACTCAGTTTTCTTGATTATAAAAACCCTAAAATAAAACTGAGTTGTTGATAACATGAACCAGTGGTGTTCTGTTCTATTCTTGTACTGTCAGTCAGTGTTTAATTTTGGCATTTTGGCTGGCTGTTCTTTTCTAAAAAGTATTATCAGTTTTAAGAAATTAGCCAGCGATATTTTATTCAATCTTTAAATTTCTGTGAATCAACTCAGTAGAACTTTGGAGATTCACACCAGAAAAAAAATATGAGGGAGAAAACTTAATGCTACCCATTGCTGTATGTCTACCTCCACTCTCTTGCCTGCTTTCTGATGATCCATTCTCTCTCTGTTATTTCCAATGAGGATAGAAAAGCCCCCCCAACTTAACCTTAAATGAAAAGAATTGATCCTTAAAGTGCATGGGTTATGCCCATGCATTTTTTTTTTCATGGATATATGGCGACTGTAATTTAAAAGTGCGAGTTGAGTGTAAATGGTGTATGTTGTTCTGAATTTGGGGCTTAAAGAGTTGACAGTTTGGAACCCTGGTGTTGACTGCATTAAGGGCATCAGCTATTTGCCTTCTTGTACTTGGGTCATGTGGGCACAACTGCTGGCCAATCAGCCTTCGAATCATTGATGATTTTATGACCAAATAAAGAATGTAATGGTGATAGGGCTGTCAGTAAGTATCACATCAACAAAGGTGGGTACATTGCTTGGAAACGGTGACATTTCCAAAATAAAAATACAAATAACCTAATTAAATGTAGCCATAATAAGATAACTTTGCTTATTACATAATGTCAAAATTAAGTATTTCCTTTACTTTAAGCAACTTTAGCCTTTTTATCCCCTTAAAAAGACTGACAAACAAAAAAGTTCAACATGGTTTTAAGTGGTTGTCATTTTCTTATATGTCAGCCCTGTGATTGGCTGGTGACCATTACGAGGATATGCTTCAACCCCCCATGGCCCCAAAATTTAACAGAATCTGATATAAATTAAATCTCAACCAAGCCCACCCTAGTCATAAGCCTAAAAGTCTCGCTCTAGCTTACAAAAACTGTAGAAAAGACTGCTACAATGGGAGTCCTTACAATTTTATCTTTTGGTCTGAATGCTCTCCCTTTAAATGAACTTAATAAGCAAGATTTTAGAATTGGTATAATTATATTTCATTCATATTTTTACACTGTCTTGGGTGCTGATAGCTTTTATGCTTTTATGCCCATGCACTTCTGTCTTAAGGATGTATTAAGGCTCTTGCCTTCATGCAGGCGGCCCGTGTTCATGTCTATTTTCTGGCCTCTTGCAAGTCTTCTGTACCCCAGGTTAAAATGTCTCACCCTCCCTCGACCCTTTTCAACCCCAATCACTTTGTCTTTTTTCTGTAGAGAGAAAAAAATCCCAAATAACCTTGGTAGATAAAAATTTAACTATCAATACTTTGATTAGTTCAGAATAAACAAATGATATTTTTGACAGATTAAAAGTTCATGTTTAACAATGCTACTTTATAGTGCTGGAAAATCAAGCATTTATCATCAGAACAGCCCAACCCTAACATGTTAGTTTGTTTTTGCCTCGTTAATTTAAAGCAAATATACATTTACTCAGGGTTTTATTCTTGAAGGTTTTTTTTAGCCAGTCATAGATTTTCTTGTCTTGAAAAAATCTTGGCAGAAAACATTTTCATATTTTTTCATCCCCTGATCCAACGCCGTTGTCAGTTAATCTGTGCGAGTCGGAATTGAATTAGTGTGGTTGAGTAAATGCTGAGGCTGAAGGGACAACATGTATCATCTCCGCAGAGTGTCAGTGTCGTGCCTTCGCACTCCCAGGTGTCGCCGGGTTTGGCTCCACCAGCCTTGGAGATACAGCCGAAGAGGGTCAGCATTTACAACCCCTGTCACACTCTACAAAACACTGTGTCACTCAAGCACAGCCTGTGTGGCAGCTCTGGCATTAATGGAGACGTTGACATCTTCCGACAGAGTGTTTATCTAATACTAATGCTAAGCAACCAGAGCCAGTAGTCACCCCCCACCCCCCTACAGCACCCCCACACAGAGCCATCAAACCTCACCGCAGACCTCGCTGTCTGGCAATCACACCAGTTTTCTCATTCATCCCTCAAGACTTATAGAATTCATAACAATGACTTTGCTGCTGCTCCGTGTCATGTCTGTGTTTTTTTTTTATTATCATTCAGCCAGATATTTCTGAACCACCATCCGAGCAGACAGCCCTGACTGCTTCACAGGTGTTTTAAGACAAAGTTGAGTAAATGTATGACAAATTGCAGGAAGCATCACCTGAGTATGCAGGCGTGAATCATCGGCTCAAGACCTCCAACAAAAGCTGTTTACATATTTGTGCTTCAGCGTTTCTCCGACATTTTTCTTCACAGATTCCCTCCGCTGCATTCCCTCACACCAACACACAGACTGGCCTTTTGGAAGGATGATTCAAGCTGGTGTTGAAGAAAAAATACAGCGAGTCGGCGTCTTATTTTTAATACCTTTAACCCTTAATGGAGACAGCATAAAGAATCTATTCAGGGCTAGCACAATTCCTTCAAATGTCTCTTAAAACAATTTCTAAAATTTCTGACTTTGGAAGTGCCTTAAAACAAAGGTTCTTGAACTGTTCACCCCATTGTCTGCTGAGGTAAATGTTAGAGAACAGAGACCCCTGCAATAATGCTGTCTGCAGCCTAGCACCGCTGACATGGAAAAGATTTGTCATGCATAACTTCTGTTAAACATTAATGACTATGGTTTTATTCTAAATTGGGCTCATTTATGTTGACATTTGTTTTACAAAAATTTGAAAAAAGTGTCACCTTAAATCATCAAGTATTCTTTATTGTCAGGCAACTTGAGATCACTGAGATGCTCTTAACTTTTAGAATGCACTTTGATTGATATATCCAAATACTATTAATGTAGTAAACATTGCATGAGTTTTGTAGGGGTGTCCGAATAGTTGAACCTTTATTTTGTTGAAAGAAAGAGCTTCACTCAGCTGCCAGTCTCAAAGCCCAAGGCCCACTTATAATGAAAGGATTGGTCTATTCCTGCTTTAAAGATGGGTACCCATGGTCTAATCTCACACTGGATGTTTCATACAATGAAATAATGGTTGGTAGTCCACCTATCTGGAATACATTAATGGTGGGAGAAAAAAATTATTCACATAAATATCGTTTTTTTTTGTTTGACAATATTTAAATCAATTTTTTTGTTAAAAAATCTATTTTTTCCCCCCAAATTTAAATGCTTCCTTTTAGTCTGTGTTAATAAGCCACTTTTAAATGCAATCCAGGCTTTTGAAGAGAGAGTATAAACAACTGGTTAAAATATACTGCTGAATAAATCCTAAAAACAGACTCACATGTTATGTGTATTTTCCTGATGTTGTCTGTAGGCATCATCATTATTCATTTTTTTCACTGGTGTTGTAAAAGCTAACTGAAGATTGCAAAAATCGGCAATATTGTAGAATCGCAATTTAAATCTAATCGGCACCTAAAAATTTTTTAAAAAATCGAATCAGGAGAAAAGCATATCGTCCCAACCCTAGTATAATCAACCTAGTGTTTTAGTGTTTTTTGTTTGTTTACTTGGATCCCTACCAACCAGAAGCAACTTCTCCTCCCTGGACCCACACATACAAACACCAAATGTTCACACAAATTACATCAATACTTTAAAGTATAGTTGAAAGAGACAATAATACAAATTATGGCTAAAACAACATCCATTGAACACAGTTTGAGATTCTGCTTTTGATGACATATTAAACTATACAATAATAAATGCTTTACTGTTTATTGATATTTATTCTTTATTAGGGTCCCCACTACCTTCTTCACATGGCCTCAGCTACTCCTTACTCAAATGATCTAGTCAGAAATAAAATACAAAGATACACAAAGGAAGGTCACCTTTTTTCCTACTTGCCTGCCCTTTGTCAAAACATCACAATTAAAAATTGACCTAATAAGCACTCAATATTTTTATTGATAAAAACAATGCAATTCCAAAACCACAACCTGGATACTACAAATAAATTTATAACCAAAAAACACAATTAAAGTCATCATGTACTCTTGCAGTCATCTTGAAATTAGCTATATATTTTTCTTATCTATTTTTTTTTCTTTCATGCCTTTAGTGGATAGAGATGAGGCAACAGAGGGAGTCTGAAAGTGGGGCAAGGACGTGGGGGGAGACATGTGGCAAATGGCTCAAGCTGGATTCATGCCGGCCGCCTCAGAGCATCAACTCTGTGGACATGGGGCGCGCCGACAAACTGCTCAGCTACTGGTATCCTAACCATGGACTAAATTTGAGCACCCAGATTTAACTGTGTAAATCTTTGGACAGGGACACCCCTAGAGTTTGGTTTAATCTTTTATGTTGTTTTCTTTGTTCATCCGTCAATTCAGAGGTTTAAAGAAGAATATACATTTATACATCCCTTAAGTACAAATAAGGGATGAACAGAGAAGATGGGATAGTGGCAGTTAAAGGAAATTTGGGGTTCTTCATGGAAACCTGACTTCAGGATAGAATTATTTGATATGGTGAAAAAAATATATTAAGTTTTTATTACTTGGATAAAATGATGCACAACATTATTGTCATGGTATCAGTGTCAGATAATAGTTTGAGTTATGGATGAACAGTCAGGACAGAGATAACATTTCATTGTAATGAGGTAAGGCAAGAAATCTAGTTTAGATTTACACAAGATTATTTCAATGAAAGGATTGCTGGTACAAAAATTAATGTTTTCATTTTTTAAAATTTTCATACATCTATAATTTTTATTTTCATTGTCAAAGTGGTTGAGGGTTTTGAAGAATATTTATTTAAAAAATCCATATTGAGCATATATATATATATATATATATATATACACATATATATATATTTATATATATATATGTATATATATATATATATATATATATATATATATGTGTGTGTGTGTATATATATATATATATATATATATATATATTTATATATATTGGGGTAACGAAATGGTCAACTCACGAAACCATACGAAATACGAAAGATGGCTCACGATACGAAATACTCACGATACAAAATCAAGATTATATAAAATCTCTAACAGTAGGAAGTTCTGCAAAAACGGCATTTTCTTTATTTTCTTCCTAATGCAGACGTACAAAAAATATTGCTGCATCAGTACAAAAAAATGCTCTTTGAAAAAAAAA
Organism: Scarus forsteni; assembly: GCA_036419115.1. Classification (NCBI taxonomy): domain Eukaryota; kingdom Metazoa; phylum Chordata; class Actinopteri; order Labriformes; family Labridae; genus Scarus; species Scarus forsteni. The sequence continues at coordinate 8,676,992 of JAZDUH010000245.1, read as the reverse complement.
TTGTATTTTTTTCCCCTTATTTAGACCACAGTGCAAATACAAACATAAAATCTCAATAAAAAGTGCTTTGTTGATGTAACAACCAGGATAACTACATCCTTGAATGAAAAGAAAAACAAATAGCAGTCCTGTGAGCTATATAACTGTGAGCTATATTTAGCTTATAACAGTGCATATACTTCTGATCTTCAAGTATGATCAAATTCTGTCAACTCAACAGTAGATGCAAAAATCAAATGTTTTTTATGCAGACTTACACAAACATTCAGTTGCTGCCAGTCTCCAGTTCAAAGTAGTTGGTAGTTGTACTCCCCGCAGTATACAGTGAACTGTAGGGGCATATTTTTCACACGGTTGTCGTTTTCCTCCATATTAAAGCAAGTGTTTCGCTACGGTAGGCGAGGAGGGTAAACATCAGCAGTCATACACGTGCCCTTTGGCGTTTATTTCTTGCTCTTATTTTGTGTGTCTTTGAATTTTATTTCGTCATTTTTTTATTTTGTGAAATTTTGTGGCACGAAATTTCGTTTCCCCCCTTATATATATATATATATATATATATATATATATATATACATATGAACATACAGAACCACAAGTCTTTAGAGTGCTGAAAAAGACCTGGTCCCTGTTTCGTGACAGTTTCTTTATGTTCACAACAGATGTGAAAAACAGAAGCATTTTTCAGTTCTACAATTCATGATACTGAATTATTTTTGATTTATTGAAAAGATGAAGGATTATTGCACACATGTCTATTTTGCAGATTTTGCATCAGACTGTATATGGCTGATGTGCATGTTTGATACAGTGACTGTTGATATTGGCAGAACATTTACCTATGAGATAATTAGCTTTTTTAAGCCATTGTTGGCTAATATCGATATTTTGCCAATAATTTTGTTCATCCCTATTTGTTTCCTTATTAGCTGCAACAAGTTTGGAAATATCAGCATACCAGATATTGGCAAAAAATCTATTATTGTGCACCCCTAGTTGTGCATCAAAAAGTCTTCAATTGGGTTTCTGAAAGTGCGCAGCAGCCCTGTCTATCAGTTCTTAAAATAAAGACACACATTCTTACTCACTAAACTATTTTCTTGCATCGCTAAGTCTAAAAATGTAAAGAAATTCGGAAACAAAATGGCAAACTGTAGCTTTTTGTGGCTAAACATATTGTGTGGTATACAATGCACAAAAGGCCATAAAAATGCCTATATATCCCTATATGTATCAGAGACTGATGATGGGTTCATGAAGTGTATGGAGCTATCTTTAGAGGATTGATTTCCCATACTGCCACGCAGTTGGCTGCATTTATATTCCATGCCTGTGGCTCTGTGACCCCTGGTTCTCCTTTGATGTGGCAGGCAGAAGCACAAACCAGGATGAGGCAGAGAGAGAAGGCTGAGGGATAGCAAAAGGTGAAACAGTCTACAATGGGAGGAGGGGGTTGAGTTGAGGGGGGGAGAAAGATTTTTCTTGTGGTTGCAGGTTTCTTGGAGGGATGAGAGGACGGGATGAGGGAGCGTTGAAAAAGAACCGGTACGAGTTTGCGGCGCAGCAGCAATGAAGCCATCATCTGACAGATCTGTGAGAGTTTGCACCGAGGGCGGGTTGGTGGTGGGTGGGCAGAAAGGAAGCTAAGGCTGAGGGGAAAAGGGATCGTGTGATGGTGGGGGGTTGGGAGAGGGCACGACAGTGGCGCGAGCTGATAGAGACGTCAGCGCCGCTTCAGTAATCTCACGACGGCTGGCCGCGGCGAGGGGGCCACGGAGGGGCCCGCGAGAGCAGAGGCATGATAGAGCAGACCACCCCGACAACACTAGCAGGGGGCCGGGCAGTATGGACAAATCAAAGCGGGAAGAAGTAATTTTTGAGAAATTACAGAAATCTCCATGGAAATTAGCATGAAACACTTTCTAATCTCTTGCTTTTCACCGTGGACGATAGGGGTCAGTGCTTCAAGTTCTCCGGTCCCTGCTTTCTCTTTCTCTCTTGCCCCATCCCTAATTTCATTATTCCCTCTTGATTTTTTCTCTCTCTCCCTCCTGCTTTTTTATGTATACTCATTTTACAGCCCGACTCTCTGAAATAGCCCCTCCCTCCGCTCATATTCTTCAACCATTCATTTGCTTGAACCCTTTTCATTGACCACAATTAAACGTTTTAGATTTCAAAGACAAATCAAGGGAGAGCCAAGCCGTGCCCTCGCAGTGACACGGGATCAAGCTGTTGGGTGCTCTGGATCCTCACACAAGGGTGAATCCCCCAAGTTTTGTCCTCTGCACCCTTCCTTTTTACAAGCTTGCGGTGTCTGTCAGAGCTCAGGATGCCGTTCAAATGAATGGGAGGAGTGCGGCACCCTTGGTACTGACCAGGCGGTTATTGGTGATCGAGCGCATTTGAACTAATACAATGACAGACTGAGCCATAGTCCTCCTCGTCACGAGTGCTGTCGATTTGAACAATACAGGACCAAAAGACTACTCAAGGAGATCAGTGCTAGAGAAGTGCAGACTTCTGCAGTTTGTTTGGCTCTTTTCTTGTTTTTGACATTAAGCCCTTAATACTAATATGACGGAGCGTGAGATTTTTTTTTCTGGAATATTTAAGCTTTACAAACAAGAAAAGATGCAATGAACATGTAAAGAAATTCAGTTTTTTTTCTACTGATTATAAATATTTTCAATAAATGTGCTATTTTTCATCAGTGGCTAAATTCATGAAGCCATAGTTGTAATTTTTTTTTCCATTTTACCTCCATGATAACCAGAGCGTCGTCCTCTTTCATGGTCGCAGTCATATCATCAAACCTTGTATTAAACAGAGCGGCTCGTGCTCCACTGAAGCACTTACACACACACACACACTTTGTTATTGTGTGGCATGTAAATTTTCTCTCCTCATGTATTCATCCCAAGGCCAGACAGAATATTAAACTTATTGGGTAAAATAAAAAAAAAAGGGTTATTACATGTTTCGTGAAAAAAAGAAGGACCCTCAATGATTACATATTCCAGAACCTAAAAGTGACATTTCTTAAATCCAGTGTGAGCGGGTAATTGTGTTTTCAGATTAATTATTAGATAAATTCGACATTAAACATGTTTTACTTCTCTCGACCTCATCACCGGGAGAAAGAGCCGCGAATGAGCTGCCAGGAAATTCAGTCGAGGTATTTCCAAAAGAGACAAGGGTCTCACAAAGCACCAAAAGCCGATGAGAGAAAAATAGAGTGGTTTATTTTTCAATTCTGTGTGCTTGAGTACATAAAATAAACTGCATCCAGAACGTTGGTAATATTTTTTCCTCAACAAAACAGTTTTTCTAATTTGGTGAAATATTTCCAAAGTCTAAAGTGAAAATTCCTATTTTGTTCAGGAGAGTGTTTTGGATGAGACTTGTTTGAGTTCTCTTTAAACTGTCAAGGAAGCATTTGAGTTTTTTTGTGTGACTTTTCTTGCTTAAGTGGTGGTTATTTCAGTTTTTATGACAGTGTTATTTACATTCACAAACTACAAGGGAAAGAGGACGATTAGAAATACATGTATAAGTACATTTTGCCTGAACATTTAAGTTTACTGGAGAGGTTGACAGTGGAAACGGTGATTTTGAGTAGGGATGCAGGATGCAGGATTTTTGCAAACAAGCCAATAAATTTCAAACTAATTTTTGCTGATACCAATATCAAAAGTGATATGAGTATACTTTAAAAAATTATCTTATCAGTCCGTTTGTTAGAGGAACAAATGTAAAAAAAAAAAACATTTTTTTTCTAAGATGGCAAAATATTGGATCTCCAATCTGATCTCATGAATCAAAAACCTTTTATGACGAATATCTCATGTATTGTCATAATGGGCAACTGATTTGATTTTTGTAACTACTCGACAACAAAAAGAAAATCTTAAAAAAAATTTATGATACAAGGTCTTTGCCTGAATGCAGCAGTTTGAACTCTTAATGAAACTGTCTTGTAAAAATTTGGACAATTAATGTTAAAGTTAAATAAATATTCATTACTTTGGATTATATGTCGGGTTTCACGCAAAATGTGCTCATTATATTTTCAACAGTAACTGTACAGGGTCAAACAGCATGGTCATGTCACGTGCTCTGCAGGTGACTAATGTGATACATGGCAACTTTTACAAATCGGCTCTAGCCGATACAAATATTGACATATATTTAAGTTTGCTTAGAAAAAAACAACAAGAGTCTTACAAACTGTAATCAACCTTTATTTGATATTGTGACAATTTGTTGAAAAACGAAACAATGGCAAAGTACTTTTGATTCCAACATCGATGATCATGTCTGCTTTTTAAAAGTAGAAATTTTGTGATAAAAACAAATTAAAAAAATGTATTACAAGTGATAAATGTTCATTATAGGAAAGAGATATTTTAATGGTAACCTTATGGCGCACGTCTATTAATAATGCAGCCAGTGTTTGTAATATATTTCACTGATATGTGTATTTGAAATGTCTGCGGTAAATATCAGGAAAAAAGTCGTATTGGTGATTTCTAATGATCCTATTTTTAGACTGTCATCAGATGCAAACAATTAGCAGAAAAATAAATGAATTGCAAAAAAGTTGATACAACTGAGAAACTTCTGAGTCCCAGAAAAAAAATACAGATATGATAGAATAAAAGAACACAAATCTCGTCTTTGTTTTGCCCTTACAAGTATTTTATTTTAATTTGAGTAGTATTTAGAAACAGTTTTAAATAAAAATCTTTAAAATGACAAAAACGGTATCAGCTTTTAAAATATCTCCCTTGAAAAGTGTGCTGTTTCATTTTGAAAACATGCACCCATCTGTACGTTTTTTTTTAAAATAAACTAAGCCAAAAAAGTTCTGTTTTTGACAGCATTATTGTTTGAACAAGGTTTTACTTTTAGTTTAAAAAGTGTACAGCATTCATTTTAATGCAAAGCCGAAGCTCAGATTCTAAACATTACAAGAATGCTATTCATATAACTTTGTCCCAGTAAAGACAAAAAATATTTTAGAAATGGAAGCAATACCTCAGATAACTTTTTTAATTCAAAGCAATAGAGAAACTTTGGAGTCTCACTGAAAAGACAAGAAACTCCACAGTTGGATAAAAGCATATATTTTCTTTGTTTTTGTCCTAAACAATTAGTAATTTTATTTTTGAAAAGTCTGCAGCAACCTCATAAATAAAACACTTTCAAACTTTGACCAACATTGTAGTTCCACAGAAAAATGCAAATGCTACAGAGAGCAACATTAATGTTTTTTGGTCCTAAAACGTCTTGAATGTTTTACTAAAATGAGCATTTACCTTCTACATTAATTGAGACATTGTTATAAGTTGAAAATATACCTCACTTTTTGTTGTCATCCTATATGTCTCTGAATGATCCCCCTTAACTCACAGTGTCACATCACTTCTACACATGTCTGCCTTATTAAAGAAATAATGCACACATACATTCACTAATGGCTACAGTGGACAAGGGAGAAATAATGGGCATTAGGTCTGAAAGTAAAATAGTGGCATTTGATTAGCATTACATTGTATGCTGATTCATGAGAAATGGCTATAGAGTGGAACTGGTGGGGACTTAATTAGAGTACTTGCAGACTTGGCACTTTGCGCTGACAAGCCGTAGAAATGGGTGTAAGATATAGAAACCTTTGTCACCTCTAGTTAAACCTTCTCTTCCATTCAAACAGTTTGCCCTCTAATTAAGCTCCACAGTTGGATTGTTGAGGTTTTTCCCCCCCCCAAACCATTCACATACAATTTTGCTAATTGCAAGCACAGAAAATGACAGTGTTGTCCAAACTCATAATGTATGGTATTGTCCAACATGTCAGGAAGAATCCCGGGAAATTGCTCACCAAAATAGAAAAGTTGCCGAATGCAAACTTACAGTAAGAAAAGTGGCATTTATGAGAAAGAGTGGCCGTGTCAGTAGATCATTTTAGAGGTTTTGAATGCTATTTTATTCAGAAGCTGATGTGAAATTGTTTCCTGGAATCTGACCTATTATTTAAAATCTCTGAATGCATGCAAGCCATTCAGTGAATTAAAAATATTTTCAGTACTGCAGGTTTAATGTGCTCTGCAGCAGTATAGCAAGGGTACACAGATATAAAGCTCAGGACCTCATTTAACCTGAATGGTACAAACATTTGGCAGGGTCTGAGTGTACCTGCTCCTCAGCTGCGGTTCTGCCAGTAATAGATAGATGGCACTGCATCCAAGGTAGAGCAAAGGGCCAGAGACTTCTCTCTCCCATCTCTCTCAGGGTCTTACTCTCATTATCCATCCGAAAATTAACCTGTCAATTTATCAATCAACACCATCTTGAGTTTTCTGCCTCCTGTTTGGCGACGAGCAGTGCGACGACGCCGACGCGCAGATAACCAGGAGGTATGTGTTTGTTAGTGTAGTGAATGAGTGCATTATCACTTAAATGACTGCTATGAATCACAATTGCTGCCAGCCGCTTGATAAGAGGAGAATACACAAGCAATTTGATTTTAAAGTATATATCTGTTTATGTATTCTTTTATGTGGGCAGAAAATAAGGTCACGGCCGGGCCCGCTGTGGTTCGGCTTTGTTGCACACAAAAGTCCTGGTACTGTGAAAAGGCCATGAGGGGTTTGTAAAGGACGGAATTCTCCACCAGCACCTCAGTGAAAAGGAGCAATTTTTGACCAAATCATGAGGAGGATTTATTTTAAAAAGTGTGATTTATTATATCAGTTCTTAAATACTTCAGTATAAAAAGTGATAATTTGATTTGTCTCTTAGCAGAATTAAACAATTTTTAAAATTGTTACAGTGATACAAAATAATTTCACAATAATGCAAATTAGTTAAAGTTGTAAAAAAAAAAAAAAAAAAAATTGTATTGACAAAGTCACATTAAAAAATTAGATTTACAATAGTTATATATTGATTGAATTCAGAACTTTATATAGATAAAGTTGCAAATATCATGATAATATAATAATTTCTGGAGTATGCCAAAAGCAATTATAATGGCAGTAATTATTATCATATATTTCTATTTTTTAATAGAATTAAAAATATATATATTAGTTGTGCTTATTAGGTTTTTCATTTTTGTTACATATATTAATATAACAACTATGTATTATATCAAAATTAGATTTTTTTTGCAAAATATTAATATTATTAATAATAATAATAATAATAATTTACTATTATTATTACTACTATTATTATTGTTATTGTTTTTTTATCATGGTCATCATTTCGCATATGATTATTTTGTTTTTATTAGCATTTTGTCTAATCTTTGTTTAGATACTAGGATTGAATATTAAAATTGTTATTGTTTTAAATTTGTTTTGTTTTTATTTTTCTGATGAATTAAAAAAAAATGCATAGTCATAAATGAGATCAAATTAATAACAGTGATGCTACTTCTAAAAATAATTATTATTTTAATGAAAATTATCATGATAATGATCACATTGACGACAGCAACACAATATTTGATATTATTATTTTGGTAATTATTATCAATGATTTTGATGATATGCCTTCTACTTATAATTATACCGTTATTGTGTTGATTTTAACAATTATTTTTATGGAATTTTAATGTTAAAAACTATTGCTTTCAGTAGTAACAGTAGTAGTAGTATTTTATTAAGTTGTTATAGTTGTGGAAGTATAGTCTTTATACTGCAAAATTCTAATAGGTTTAACAGAATAAACGTTATCTTTTAATACTCTAATTTATGTCTTATCCATTTAACCATTCCTTGATTCATTTTCTTTTTAGTAATTATTTTAATTATGTATTTCATGTATTTAGACCATTTATATCTATAAGTAATGATGTAAAGAATTTGTTATTGGAATCTTTTTTTTTTTTTCAAATGTTGAGACTTTTAAGTTTAATTCATGAACCATCATTTTTTGAACTAGTATAAGACATATATGGAATTGTTCTTCTAAATATCAGTATAACAGTGAAAGGATGTTTTGAGGGCACTGCACACACACTCTAATTTTGTCTATTGACTTTGGAGTTAATGTTACATCTGCTCTTCTAAATATCTCAGAGAAATGCAGAGGATTGAGATCAGTGTTTGCCTGCTCAGCATGCCTCAGAGTTCTAATAAGCACTGGGACATGTCTTTATCTCTAAATGCCTTCTAATGTGATAAGCTAAACTAGACCCTCAAAAATCCCCAGCAAGTGCAGCCACGGGTGGGGGACCTCAATCGCTTCAGTTCATTCTTCTTTTTTTTCCTGCTCATTTCTTCTTCTCTGTTCAGGTTATTAGCGGCTACACGACTGGATCGCCCGAAAATGGAGGGGCGAGAACGGAACCAGATAGAGGTTGTGAATAGCGGGCGGGTTTCTTCTTTTTCCAATTGTTGTTATTTGCAAATGGTCTTATTGTGCGGAGGTGTTGGAGAGGAGGGGGCGCTAGTGAGGGAAAATGGCGGAGAGTATTTTAAAACGCTGACAAAAAGACAAAAGTAAAAGGAACGCAACATCTGGTAATTTGTTTCAGCAAGCTTAGCCTAATGATGTAAGCAGATTACTTTCCAACAGAGTGAGAAAGGGCCATCGGGGGCTCTTTTGTCTTTGCTCTCTCTTTCTTCGTGCCCCCTTTATAGGTCTTTCTCCCCATTAAAGATGGAGACAGAAGCCACTGGCGTGCACACGGCGGGTTCACACTGGATGCTCCTCCATGCCATTTGATAATTCGCACACTCAAGAGGTGGATTTTGATCAAATCAGTAAATTTCTGGGCACACAGCGGGGTCTTATTTTGCCGGCTATTTCACCGTCTTAAAAGGGGATCCTCCCCCACAGTCTGAGGTGGGATGTAAGCCACTCGATGCTGTGGGTGTGGGTGCCCCTGGCCCGATTCGCTCCCTCTCCTCGGAGAGCAGAGATCAGTGGTATGCCCAGATTGAAAGGGAGGGCAGGGACCCGGCGTGATGAAGGACACTGGCTCCCTGTCAGCGCGTGGAGGAGACTGGAGGATGAAACACACCATTAAGACCAATTTAGAGTGTTGCTCTAAATTTCAGCAGGACTGATCGATCCTGACAGGAGGGCATCGTACCGCCTGCCAGATCACTTAAACCACTGCCCCTTGTCTCACGTTGCTTAATGTCATGTCATTGGCTATCATTCCCCATCCAACAGTGATCTGCTGGATTTCATTTCAATTACTACTTGTAGGATTACCTTTTATTTCTCACACATCAGTAATCAATGAGGATTTTGATTATAATGTCATAATGCGATCGCGGCGCTACATTCTCTCCCTTTTTTCCCTCTTTTCTTAATCCAATGTGAAATCCTCTGAGAGCAGCTGTCCTGTTGGTTTATTGATTTTTCTCCCTTTGCTCTGTGAACATCGGACAGAAACTTCACAACCAAGGTACAGAAGAGAAAGACGGTACTGTACTCAAGAGCTTAACCATCAGACAGGTAGTTTACATGATAATAACAATAACAGATATTAATACCCTTTATTTATAGAAGCCTATTTTGTACATTAATGCAGCGTTGAGTGCTGCAGGGAATTAAAAAGGACAACTACCCCCAAATATGACAAAAATAATGAGAGAGAGAAGATTAAACCTTATTTTCACTTAACAGTTGAGGAAAACAAGATTAATGATGAGTGAGTGGATCAAACAACATTCACAATAAAGCAAGATGCAAAATCATACCTGCATTAATTCCCAGAGCAGTTGGTGTATATCAGGGGTGGGCAACTGGCAGTTTGAGGCCCACATAATATATCTCCCTTTAATCCTTACTCAATTTCAGACAGAAACTTGAACGAAAATCTAAAACCAAAATTTTTTAGGGCCGGGAAATTCATCAAATTCCAATTTTGCAACACTGTTGTTATTATGAGCACAACATGATTTTGGATGCACAATATTAGATTTTTGCTGATATCTGATATTCCCAAACTCAGTCCCCAATGATGATACTGGTACAGATATTTTTTGGTTGAAGTGCTCAGCTAAAATCAACCTGTCCCTTCTTTGTGATGGTCTGTTTGTGTTTGAAACAGATGTAAAGCAAGTAAAAGAACATTACCAGGCTGTGCTCTCCCCATATTGAGCATTATTGATTACTTCTAGAAATAATTAGAATTAATGTAAGAATTACTTAAAAGTACTGATGCTCAGCCTGTGGTTCATGATGGCAAATAGGGTGGCAGAGATATTTTCAGCAATTTTTTTTCTGATGTGGGATAAAGTTCTTTGATTGGACCTTGGACTTAACAGTTAAGTATTAAGTATGGACACTCTAAGCAGACACTCTTTATACTCCTTTTTAAACAAATATTGTTAAGCAAATAATAAAAGGCAATGTAAATGATTTTTAATTTTTCAAACAAGTAACAATTGCACCCCCAACAACAAATCCTACTCCACACAGCCCACAGCTCTCTAAATATAGGTAGAAAAATAAATAAATAAGCACATCAACCAAACCAGAATAATTCTGAACTGTCAATTTCATGCAGTTGTTGAGAAATGTTAGTTTAAGACTGCAGTCAGTAAAGGGTGTTTGATGCTCAAATCTAGGCTGTCCTACTATATTGTTAGTTTTACTCTGCTTTGACATGATCCTGAGAACTTTCTGATTGTTTTCTCAACCCTAACTTCTGTCAGGAGCCAAGTATCCTGGGACAATTTGGAAGTGAGGAAATAAGGTCTCTCTTTGCAGGATAGTATGAGGGCTACTAACCATTAGTTCAAAGAAAACAAATATAAATTTGTAAATTTATAATGAACCAGATGTGCGTTTTTTAAGAGTAAGTAGTTTTAATTTTACTGTAAAAAGGTTTAAATGTTTTCTTTCAAGTCTTGCAGTGGTAATAGCTAAAATCATCTGCCCAGTGTGCTGTAGTTCTGAAAGGACTAAAACTCCCAACTCAAAATGAGTGTGTTGTTTTCTTGTAAAAAACTCTACTGTCTTTTCAAATCCAGATGGAATGATGATGTGGTTATTCTGGGCTAGTACCACAATTGTTTTCTTATTACTCAGTAAAAATACATTTGCTCTTTCTCTAAACTGCAGGAATGTTCGATGAAAGAGGTTTCATCCGGCTTCTTCCTCATACATATAATCTGCTGTTTTACTCTGTATTGTCTCAAAGTTTTGATGTTTGGCTCCACTAATCTGAAACTAAATACTTTTTAAATGTACAATTTTTAGTTTTGTTTGCTCATAAATACAGGACTTCATAGCCTTGAAAAAAGAATTTCTTTAAAAAGATTCAGTTTTCTTTTTTACTTTTTCATATCACCGACCCTTATGGATTTTTGTAGAACAGTAACCAAACTTGTCTCATCAAAGATTTTCCTCAGGTCACTGAGCGGTCTGAAAAGTCTTAGAGGTTTTACTATCTACAAGACACTTCCAAAGACATGCGTTTATTATTTCTCAAGCACACATGGTCTTAACTTTGTTTTAAATCTGTATCATTAGACATACAAACCTTTGACATGGTAGAAAAATTTAAAGAAGCACCTTATGAAAACATTTGCAAACAGTGGCTTGTACAGGAAAGAAGAATATGTGGAAGGACATAAATGATTTGCAGTGCAGGAAAAGATCAAGAATGTTTTCTTTGTTTGGTATGTAAAAGGTCATAAATGTCTTGAGTTAGTCTTGAAAAGTGTGCAGCAGCTGTCATCCATTGTATTTATGATATCTCACATTAAAAACACATCCTTCTTTTTAAACTCAGAGTTTATGTTAGTGTTTTGTGAAAGAAACTAAAACTACTCTTGTAATTGTAATATGGTAAAAGCTCACAATGATAACTTGCTAACATTTAACTGTTAAAGTTTGAAGCATACTGTCATATGTACATTTCCTTTTATACCTTCTGTACTTGCGTATTTTCTGGGTTGTCCTCATAGAGAACAGATAGGGCATAAATAAACTAAGAGCTATTGCTGTTCAGTTTTTTTTACAAACAATTTGTAGTTGAATGATCTTGTTTTATGTTCATTTGTTGAGATGCACCTTACTAAATGTTATGATCATTCTTCCGTTTACCTCCTGCATCAGCTCTTCTTTGTGCCTGCGCTGACATTTTATATGCCATCTATTTATTAGTTGGGATGTTCATTGCAGCGGCTCAGGTTAAGTATCTTGCTCGGTGTCTGACTGCAGATATTGAACCTGCAGCCCTCTGGTACCAAGTTCAGTTCCCTAACCACAACCAGTTTGCCCCTTTGAAGGATGAGGTCTCTGGCGGAGTGCTGCTATGTATACCACACAGACAGTGATCTATTCTGTGCCTCATATCATGTAGCTCCATGTCACTGACTGATGTTACCTGCATCCCCCCGTGATGATTAGATCCATGACTGCTCCTACAGTCCCCCTTATAAAATCACTTCCTTTTCTTTTAACCCTCCAGACGCCGAGCCCTCTGTGGGAGAGAGAAGAGAGAGAGCGAGGCAGGAAGAATGAGTGAAGTTATTTTAAAGGATGATATTGCTTCATTGTGCGCTGTCAGTCTGTGCTTGACAAATGTTCCTCATCTGAGTTGGTGACACACTGCACTGTATAAACGGGTTATGAGCTGGAGTATAAGTTATGTAAGTCACAATGCTTTGAGACATCTGCTAAGCACATTGATATGTAATGAAACATAATGTAATAAAAATAATGGAGGCAATGCAGGAGATTTATCCCCCATTTTAGGCGTCACGCTCAGCTTTATTACAACCTTCCACCTGCGTCCTGACAACACCAGAAGTCTGAAAAACAGGATGCTGTCTCAAGCTGCAGGATTGTTACCCACACAATCATCACTCTACACTCATGAAGCATTTTTAATATTTCCATAATTGTCTTTTAATTGGAAGCACAACAGCACAGTACTATGGCAAGGCAATACAAGACTTTTAAGAATATATTGATACAGTTTCATACAAGATAAAAAGTAAGAGAAAACTTTGAACATTGATCAAGTGTGTTTTTTATGTTGATTTCAAAATGTACAATAGATTTCAGTCCAAATACTCATTTAAGGATTGTCTAAAGTACTATGCCTATTGACCACAACATTATCTGAAACACTTAATCTGAAGGCAAAAACATAATTTATTTTTTAAATGAAATCAAAGGCAACATACTTTATGAATAGAATTCAAATTATGCCAAAATTTGCTCAGTACCATGACAAAATCAAGTCCCAGTTCTTACCACCACAAGCCAAATCCTGCACTGTCGAAGTTGCACAAATACTGTATGTTGAAAACATTAGCACACAGCGCAGAAATCTTGTCTGTTCTTGGGATTTTTCCAATTGTTGCCCCCGCGTTCAAACAATTTAACAGTGCTTTTTCATTTTGTTCAAAACTAATATCAAGTTTCTCTGCTCTGTCAATCAGTAGAGAGGTTATCTTACACAGTGTTCACTGCAATATATCACCTTAGAATTATGTAAAACCTATTAACTGATACAGCAAAATGACCACATTTTAAGACTATTGCAGAGTTTAAAATGTTAACTTTAGGTGTAAGATATTATTTTGTTTTATTTTTTTTACTTAAATCCATTAATCTTTTGGAAACATTGATGCCTCCATACAGTGTAACTGCAGAAAAATCACCAGTTAAGGTGGTAGGGATGGTGAATTTGGCCCAACAACAGTAAGTTCTTACTTTATAAAGCACTTCACCCTGCACAGATCACACAACAAACTACACAGAATGTGCCTTCAGACTTCAGAGATATTCACAAAGACATTCAGGTTTTAAAGTTCATATTACTTGTCAGTATTGCACAAGAGCAGCACATGTATTGATGTATGTTTATATATAAGGCAAGAATTAGATCTCTAAATAGGTCTTTTGTATAGAAAGTCCTTGAAGTCACTATAAACCATGAAAAGATACATGACATGTTTTCTGCTGATATCTTGCAAAGGTGAACACCTTGACTGTAAAGCACTGTGGAAAACACTATAATTGTCTATACAGTAATAATAACACTGTTTAGAGTCTCAGATTGTTAATCTATAATATTTCCTGGATTAAGAATGGTTGATATGCTGTTTTTTTTTTTAAACGACTGAAAAGAGGATTTGTCTTTCAACTAATTTCCTCAGACTGTTAGACCACGGAAGAATCTGCATTAAGCCATAACAGTAATGTGTTCATATATAGTGAAACAGTTGTGCTGTCTTAGAGTGCTAAACTTGTCATTATGTCGGCAATGTGAGCAATTAAAAATTGAAGATGCTCAGGTTTGGCTTTTTAACAGCGTACAGGAGTCATTTGATTGTTAAAAACAAGCAAAAACTACCCAGTGTGGAATATTCAGTACGTCTATTGTTTTTGTAATCATCACAAGCAGATTCTTATATCTGTGTAGTCTAACTCAAATTATTTAAAAGTTGTTGTACCAGGTAGAGTGACAACCATTTGTTAATTCATAGTGACAAAATAACATCTTCATCCCGTTTTGTCATTTGACTGGAGGAATGGATGATAATATGATTTTTGGTGCACATTTTCCAGCCCTATTCACAATGAAATAACAAAACAGTGAAGCTCCAAGAACAAAATATAAAAGTAGTTCTGCTTAATTATTCAGGTGATGTGGATGTCTCTCATTCGGAACTTAAGGAAGTGTCTGTAAAGAGGTTAAACGTTTAACAAGAAAATACACACTATTGAGAAAACCTCATTGTTGATTAATTAAAAGAAATAACAAATAAAAAAGTTAACACTTGAACTTGACTGTGGTCTACAAAGAGGAAGTAAACCACAAGCCCACTGTACCATCTAATGATTTGCCTGGTGTGTATCTTGGGGGGCTGTGTATGCCACCAGCTGAGGCGTTAATACAAATATAGCAGATAATTTGTGAACTAACCTGTTTTTAAGTGGCTTTCTGGAAAAGTGTGACAGGCAGGTGGGGAAACATGGCAGAAGTAATTAGGCATTTGTCGTTAGTGAAGCGTCTGGAGAATTCAGATTTTGCAGGTAACAGAAGTTTTAAAATCAAAGGATTATGATGTTTATTCTCATGATGGATATTATTTATTTTTGTATTAACAAATTATTTAAAATTAAGGCAACAAACAGTTCTACCAAAAGAACATCTCCTTAAATAATCTCATTAGCTTTAGCTGTTTTCCTTAAAAAGAGAAATAGTAGGGCAATTGATAAAGTCTTAGCTCCACCTTCGCCGCCTCTCCATTTTGTAATCACAGGCAGTTTGGCAGCGCAGCGTAATTAGTTTGCACGCCAGATTTCCCATGAGTACCAACCTAGCTCAAAGCCAATCCCCTTCCTCATCAGCAGCCCAGAGACTAAACACCTACTTTATCTGGTTCCCCCCAAGGCTGTTCATCCGCGGGGAGTCAGGGTGCCCTGGAAAACATTGCCAACGAGGGCTCCAACGCCTCGGGGCTGATATGGGTGAAACTTCAGATGGCAGATGGCACGAGGAAGGGAAAAAGGGACCATATCTTTAAGATAGAACTGCCAAACAAAAGTGGAACATCATATCCCGGAGCCTTCATCCCAGGGCTCAGATTAAAGCATGAAATATATGTTTAGTGGAGCCACAAATGTCTTCATTTCAAAACCTGTGAGTGATCAAAGTGTCTGATGTGTGGAGGCATGCTGCAGGGGATTTTCATGTTTTCACCAGTTGACAATAAGGGAGGAAATGTTTCCCAGCTTGTTCAAATGTCAGCATTGATAAAAAGGACCGCACAAGTTGAGTGTCATTTGTAACAGCAGCAGAATGTTTTCTTTTTGCTTTACATCATGTGCACATCACAACATGATCTATAAGTCTTTTAATCTTCGTGACTGCCTACTTTATTTGCAAGAAATTCTTCTTTCTTATCAAGTTCACTCTTTACCATTGTGTTTGCAGACGTGCATACATCTGAATTACCTCTGCCAGTCAACAGCAAGAAGTGATCGGGCAGTTTCAATACCACCAGGCCCATCTGGGAGAAGGACCCTTTTCATTCGACATACTTGGCTGCCGGTCGCCTCACCATAATGGGCACGCTGAACGAGCTCTGAAGCAATAGCCAATTAAATGCCTTGAAGGGGATGCCTCGAGGCCCCGCATGAAAGGCTTCAGGTGTGAAATGCTTGTTTTTCAAGAGTGCTGCAAATGTTGGCTGCTTTCAAGTTTGCTATTGCCCCTGCTGGCTTCCCCTCGCAGCCCACCCCGGCAGCCCTTCTCATGTGGAGGAGGGTAGAGGCTAGAGGTGATGGGCAAGAGAAGACCACTTAAGTACAATTTTCTATTCAGTGTTCCAAACCTGTGCACTCTCATGTTTTTCACCGCTGCCTCGTAACAGCGAGCAGAGTTTCAGATGATGCAGACAATGGCTTTTTAGCGCACAATGGAGAGAAGAGGAGAAGCTGGAGGGCAGACAGGGGGGAAGCATGGATGAGACAGAAAGTCTGCGTGCACGGATCCAAACCAGAGGCTGCAGTGGCTCGGGTGATGGTGGGGTTGTCTGGGAGGGGGCTTAAAAGGAGATGGATTGTTTGCTAATTGTGGGCATTTCTGACCAGAACATGACAGGTTCAATGACTACTTTAATGCGTTATTGAATACAACAGAAGCTTGAAACGCAATTGTGGGAGAAGCTTCTGTTTTAGCAATTTGTTTTCAGCTCCTCCACAGGAGGGAAAAATGTTCATTCATAGTTCAAGTGTAAGAATAGGCTGCTGTGTCTCTGCTCAATAATGGCTGTTAGAGGCCATTTATATCTAAAGTGTTATATCAAACTGCTTTATTTCTACTTTCCATTTGTCCAGCGTTGAAGTTGAGGAACATTCTTAGATCATTGAGGGGGAACATTAAAAGGTGCCTGCGGGGACTAAGAGGGAATAAATCCAGGGGGTATTAATCTTATTAGGATCATACATCACTGTGGTGTCAGGTGAGGAGACAAATGAATGGGTGCCTGTTTATCTGAGCTAAGCTATGTGGTTTACCTAGCCATCGCTCAGGGCACATATTGCCACTAATAAATTGGTTAAGTCTGAGCAGAGTGATTGTAATGAAGTTAAGGGAGCGGTTCGTCTGAGCTCTCACCAATGCAGCCGGCCGCTCTCGCATCCCCCTTTTTATCTGTCCAGAGTGGGAGAGGCCTTTCGATAAGATGAAGAGAGGAGAAATCAAAATAAATGGAGTCCATTAAAAGCAGCAATGCATCAACTGCTTGATAAAGTGATTAATAAACAGGCTGGGATTGTGATTGATTAAAGCATTTAATCAAACTGTTAAAAAGCACTATTGGCAATGGTGCATAAATGCCCTGCGTGTTTAAAATGTATAAAACGCCACATAAGTACTGTGTCCTCTCTTTAAAATTACATATCTGCGATGATATGACACATTTACAATAATATTTTGTAGCTTAAAATCAGTGCTCTCACATTTTTTATAATGAAATGCAGAGTTTGTGAATCCATCAACAGAGGGCTTTCAGTTACAACAATGACAGAAGACAATGCGTTGAGACTGACTCACAAAAAGTGGACTTCCTGTTTGGCACTGTGTGGTCCTTGCAAATAGGGCTGGGTATCAAAATCAATGTGTGGCATTTGTACCCACCAAACTGAATCACAATGCAGACATTGTTCTTCTTCAACTAAAGAGACAAAGATGATGAACCTCCTCTGCCTTCTCTGTCCAGTGAGCCGGCTCATTTTGCCTTTTAGCCAAAGAAGCTAACATTCTAAGCAACAGAAGCACTTCAGCATTGGTTGTGACAACAGTAAACAGCAATACTCTCTTCTTTTATTGATTCAAAGATTATAAAGTCACAGGCACCATTTAATGCAATGTGATGCAGTGTAGCAATATCGAGAAAAAAACAAACGATACCAAACCCTACTCGAAAAGAACTTGACGTGAACCAGGGAGGTCACTTTTAAGAGCTTTTAAAAAGAAAAAATTGGGTAGTTTTTGAAGTCTTAGCTCTACCTTCCCCCACCCTCTCCATTTTGTAATCACAGGCAGTTTGGCAGAACAGTGCTATAACTATACAGCCTTCACTAGTGTTAGCTGTCATTTATGCTTGACAGGTAATGCTGCATGTGCTCATGCTTTGTCACAAATCAGTAAGTTTGTCCTCTATTCCTGACATCTGTCTAAATCCAGGCTTTGCTATGATTGCCAAAGCTATATTTGTGCCCTACTTTAGTCATCTCCCAGTTACATGACAGAATGTTTGATAAAGTTAGGCTCTCCTTAGTGCAGTCCACACACTTCAGGATATCTGATTTATAATTTCAGGTCTGGATGGTCCTGATCCTCTTCCAAGACAATTATGAAGGACAAAAAGACTCTTCACACCACGGGATAATCAGGTAAGATAGTCTTAAGGGCCACCAGATAATTGGGCCTTTGCTGACTTTGATTGGACTTGGGACTCCAAGCTGAAATTGAGACCAATTAAGTTGTAGTGTGTGCCCTGCTGAACAGGGAACAGACTCTGTGACTTAAAGCATCCATTCTTATCATCTGTCATATACGTGCTTTTAAAAGTTTTGGAATAATTTGTAGTACTGTAGGTGCTCACCCAAAAAAAAAAATTCTATATTGGTATTGATATTGGTTTTGCAATTCAAAAAAGTCTGCATAATGTATCTTTAACATAAAGTGAGCCCTGACATATGGACATTGTCAATCTAAAGTCCTTGCACACTTCTCCCCCGGTTTAACCAAAAGAGCAATGATTGACTTACCAACATGGAGTCATTAGAGCTGTTTTAAAATGTTCTCAGCTACACTGGCATTAGGCTTCCAAACACTTAGTAATCAATGACTAAAATCACTTGCAAATTCTAAGGTGTGGGCTGAGTGGGCAGTGACAGGCTGGTAACAGCGTCTGTGAGATTTAAATGTCATTCAAATTCACTAATGCAAAGAGAAATACATAGAGCAGATTGACACATCCAGCTCGGGAAAGTTCAAGCCTCATGTATAGCACATTAAGATGGGAAATTACAGATGTTGTAATTATGAGCAACGAGGGACCTCATGTGCTGAAAGGTGTTGGGTTAAAGTTCTTGTACTTTGCTTTTAAGATGTGCAGCACAGGAAAAGAAAAGATTGGCATGTATCTGCAAATGGCATGCTTTTACTGAAATGAATGGGGTAAATTGGGAGAAAGTAATGTCAAGAAATAATTTCCTCTGTCAGAGGAAATTTGTGCTATGTTCATTCACCTTCATATGCTGTAGAGTTGGAGGCAGGATATGTTTATTCTGCTGCTTATTCCCATCAGTACACATTAGATAGATTCTTTTAAAGATATATGTATTGTTTCTGACCAAAGCAGGCATTACGGTTCAAAAATGTTAAAACAAAAATAAACTTAGCAATGATTGAACACTTCATTTATTTTACAGACCTTAAACCTTCATGCAATATCCCTCATCTACAATGAATATGTAAGGATTTTCAGTTATAGACTACAACTAAAACAATAGATTGTACAAGGCAAAATGCCAGCATCTACTACTATAATCTGCAGAAAGAGTACTGACAGCATAAAGCCATAGAAGCAAGTGGAAAACGTGAAAAGAATTCCAGTTTAAATGGTGTTTTCCTTTTACTGTGTGCTCGAAGAATTGAAACTGTGAGTAACATTAGCATGCAAAATTAGTTTTTTTATGTAATTGTATTTTACTTTAGTACAACTTTAGAGTTTCAAGGGAAGTAATCCTTATTTTGTTGTAAAACTTTCATGGCTATGTCAAAGTCAGAAAACTTTCAGTTACTTGCTTCAATGATTTGGATAACAACTGATGTGAACATGAGCTGAAGTGCCTAAATTGCAAGTCACTTTCATTAAATGACTCCGTACATGCAAGCTCCATGTAGAAACATGCCAATTCTACCTTTTCTAGTCCATAACCAGCCCATGCATCAGCAATTACTGACACCCAACATTATCCATTAAAATGTACAAATATGTTGAGTAAAGTGTACACATAAGAAGACACACACACAATCACACAAAGTACAAAATAAATGAATGCTCTTGTCTACCTAACTCTTGCCCCCCCAGTTTGCATTATGCCTCTTCATCCAGTTCCACTGACTGGATTTAAAGTGCTTCATCTGACATCTCCTTACTTTGTTTCATTGACCCTGTCCCCCAAACCCCCATTTCTTCAAGCAATGAGACTGCTGATCTTTCTGTGAACCCTCTGCACCCCACCTCTGCTATGGAAATCCTAACTTTCCACCCTCGCTGTTCAGCTTCTGGCCCCAGGTTTGCGTATCTGAGCTTTTTCCTTTCATAAGCTTCCTCAACTGAATCTTTCACGGGAACTGTCCATTTTATCAAATAGACTTTCCGCTGACTTGCAGACCATAATACAACATGTCCGGTCTGTGGTTTGTGCAAGCTATGTCTTGTGGAACATCAGATTCCCCTGTTAATACACCTTAATCTCCCAATCATAAGCTCCCCTAATCAGCCAAAAACATGCTTATATACTGACCCTATATGTATACTTCTCCCCCTCCCATGCAAACTGTATTCCATGCTATTTTCTGATTACCTCTTGAGTTCACTTGTCTTTTTCTGTCTTCAGTTCCTGCTCCTATGCTCTTCAAAACCTGGTTGTGCCTCCATGTATAACGACCTTGTGATTGAATAGTCTTACAGCCTGACAGAGTGTGCCTCAGGGTGGCTGTCCTTGAACACAACGCACATGTTGGGTCCTCACCTACCCTTTATTTAGGTTCTGGGATGACGTTAACACATCATAGGTAGCCCTTAAAAGGAACTCAATACAATTGTCCTCCATACTCCATAAGTTCACAAATTCAGCCACTGCCCCGCCCAAGCAACTGCCTTTTTACACCGACTGCCTCCCTTCGCCTATGTGCCTGTTCTAGGATTGGTCCCTGCCTATCTTTGGGGGGGCCTATATTGTCTACCCTTTCACTGCCTTGTAGTGTAGGGGGATTTGGGACAAGGTTCTTAACTGCCTTGTCTTTGCTACTTGATAGCAACAGCTCGGTCCTGACCTTTGTACATCATATTGTTCTGTTCAACTAGAAAATTGGTAATTGGAGTATCCTTTGCACGTAAGGAAGAGAGAGAAAGAACATGGAGAAGAAGTGAGGAATGACATGCTAGGAAGGAACCACAAGCTGAATTTCAATCAGAGAACAATAAGAATACTACTGTACATGGTTGTTTATACATAACCACTGAGCTACTTGTGTGCTAGCTATGACTCTGTTGTGTCAAGTTGAATCAGTATGATAGTTGAATACTCAAAGCAGTTGGCCTCAATATTTAACAATGTTTTCTCCTAAAATGTTTTCTTCTAAAATTACAATGCATCGATTATCCCTGTCTTTAATGACCTGTATCGAGACAAATTGTTACACTACAAAGCTAGCAGTGAGCTTTTTCGACCACAATACCTGCTGCAGTCCAGCTGCCATTGTTGAATAGGCACCACCGTATCTGTGTCAGCCTGATGCAAGCCACACACCCAAGTACCCACAATGCAATATATTGTGGAAATGACTGCATGTGTTTTCTTTATCTCAGAATGGTGAGAAACATATAATAGACTCTAATTTGTGTTTTTAGAGCAATAATCATTTGACACTCAGTTGAAATGACCAGATACAGTGCATGCTATTTAATCTGAAGTCTCCTACAAATGAATAGAAGTCACATGAATGACTTGTTAATTATGCAAATGAAGTGCTGCAGGAACCTGGTAAGTTGCGGGAACTCTGTCATCTCAAAGGGTATGGGGAGCGTGATAATGTAGCAGCCTGGCACGGCTCTCTTGATGTAATGACAGGTCAATTTGACTGTCTTTATGCTCCGCACCCCGGCTCCTTTCTCCGACTCTGCTGCGGCTGCCCCTGCCGCCTCCCCCCACCCTTCTTTCACGTGTCCCCTGGACTTTGATTTCTCCTTTGTTCCATTGGCTCCTTTACTGACACTTCCCAAGAATAAGAGATGCCACACAACCATGACCCTTTCACACCGCGCTGATGACCCCTGTCTCTTCTATGCATGACCTCTCACCTAGGAGCTGACAGCTTGATTAATTGAAGAATGTTATGATTTATGAGTATCTTCTCAGCGTGATTAACAAGGCAACAGGTGGCACAAGCAAACAGCTAACTCAAACATTTCTAAGTGAGTAGGAAACAATGAGGGATTATATTAAGATACCTTGTTTTGTCTCAAACTGACTGTCAAATTGGTTAAGCCATACATCATTTTGACTTTTCTGCCTACCAGTGCAGTTTTGATATCTTCACAGAAAGGATTCTATTGTGTTGAACTTGTGAGAGTCAAAGAAGCATTTCACATCTCATTTATGAAGTTATGTGAAAAGCTCGTCAAGTGTCCTGATTAACACAGCAAGTGTTTGGTTTTGTGAGGCCTCAAACCATGGAAATATTTTTTATTTCTAAGTTGATGCCCACAGTATTATATGATTCAAAATAATGCATAATAAGCAACACTCAAATCAGTTGGCACTTAACACTACAGCCAGTATTGCAGTGTTTGAATCCAGGAAACCACCTGTGTCTGTTTAAGGTAATCTGTGGGTGAATAGTTAGGAAAAGGGGGCTGCTAAAAATAGAACATGTGATTAGATTTGGTTATAGCTAGCACTATGTGGTTCGCTTGCACAACCTTAGATTATAGATGAGTCAGCCTTATTTAATGTCTGTAACTGGTCAGATCCATCTTGCCAAGCTCTAATCTACAGCCATTTTAAGCTGCCCAGAGCAAGAATATCAGAAAAGATGGGAACTATGAGAGAGATGACTGCTCATCCCAAGATTAGCATATAGATGCTAACAGCTTCAGTAACAGTTTCATCAGATTTGGACCGCTATTCTGTAATATATGAAAAACAACAACTCTACAAAATGTTTTACACAAAGGATATTGTTGCTCCTCTTCCAGCATGTTTTGGCAAGTTTGTTATTACTAAGTGGTTCATGTTTACTCCATGGCAGTAGCACCAGCCTGCTACATTATCTGATTGGCCCATAATAAATGTGATTGATGGAATGATGATCATCCAACCACCAGCCTGATATACATTTGAACAATTTTTCCCATTCACTCTCTCATGGGTTCCCTCCCAGATTGAGTCAAGTTATGGCTTGCATGCTACATAAAGATCTCTGATATCACAACAGATTTCCACATTTTAACTCGGGGTGTTAATCTTATAATAAATTACCAATCAATTTGGATATGATTTTGAGGGTCACAGTTTGATCCAAATTCTGAAAAGTGCTTTACTGTTGAAGTTATAATCTACCACAGCAAATCTCCACTTTATTAATAACAAATATGGCAGATGAGAAGCAAAAAGGCTTGAAGATTGTGTGGTTAGTGGTAGCCTTCCTGGGACATATGTAGAGGTAAGAATTAAGGTCCACCTTCTCTCTATGCTGTGTGTTACAGGAGATGCAGTGCAAACTGTTGTGCTTTTGCCACAGATCAACAAGTTGGCCCTCTGTTTCTAATGTCCAACTAACTTTATAGTTTGCATTCACTGTTGTCTCCATTGCTATGTTTGTTGTGATACCTTCTTATAATTGCTTCCTCTCTAGCTTTTGATCATTTGAGATTAAATATATAAATATTTGTGATTTTGCAACCTTGCAAAGTGCCTGGATTTGCCAGATTATTTGTGTGTCATCAGACAGGTCCGTCTGCAAAGCTTCAAGCGGAAATGACTGTCCTTGTCAGAAAATGAGCAAGCTTACAGTACCAGTGTCCTTGCATGAACGAAGAGGCAGAAGGTATAAGCATAAACATGGGTAACTCCCTCAAGTGTTTCTTGAGAGGTTCTTCCCTTCCCAAACATGATCTATGGGATGTTGCCTTCATGGATTTGGAATACGTATCTCCCACAGAAAAGTTTGATACAGACTCAGTATCGGGTTCTACACCAAAAGTTAAACATGTGTTTTTCTTTCCCTTGAAAACATAAAATAGGGTTATTCTATAAAAAAACAAAATCAAACTTAAACAGCTTGTGTACAGAAAAGCATGTAGTGTGTAAAAACAGCAAAGGGGAGCCTTTCCTTCTACCACTCTCTGCCTTGCTGTGCTTACTGATGACAGAGTGCTAATACTTGACTCCACACAGCATGGAGTGTCATTTGGAGAGAAGCATATAAGAGGAAACGATGTCAGCGGTGACACAGGGCCACGTCCAATTGTCTACCCAAAGCTTTGCGAGTTAACTCACCTGACAGCTTCCCTGATAAATCCGTCTCGTAGGCCAGGCACTTAACTCTGCGATGGAACTTGGTGGTCCTACTCAGGTGACGAGGGACGGGGTGCCGAGGAGGTCATGTGAGGCCTTTTTCAGTGACTGGGTCTGTCACAGGGGAGGACTATAGCAGCCTCTTGACACAGTGTCACCAGCAGACTGTCCAGCTGAGCAGGAGCGCATGGTGAGACATGGCCCTTTCTTTTGACATGGGTTCACTGTGACCTTAGCTTCAGGCTCTGACAGCTGATGGATGATTGATGTTTCTGTTTCAGCCGTGTCAGCAACTAAAAGACAGGGAACCTTGGAGGTGGTGTATCTGTGATACACAGTGATCTTTTGGGCAACAAAAGATGTTCAGCTACAGTTTGTGTCATGCATTGTTCCCTTTTTTAATTTGTCTGTACCCATTAATGGCAGAAAAATATTTAAAATCTGTGAATGTCTCACGGGTTTCAAATCACTTAGAAATGCTTTGTTTGTTGTTTTAATATTTTAAAATGATTCAGTTAAACCCACAAACTGCTGTGGAAAGACTGAGACGGATAGATTTAGCAGAAATTCCTCCAGTATGGCATAAAATTAGTGTTTGTAATGATAAATATGCTTGCAGTTGAACAGATTTTATTTTAATAATAACTTGAAATATTTTAAAATATCCTTGACATACACTGTAAGAAATTTGTCTATTCAAATGTAATTTGAAATTGTTCCATCATTTCAAAGGTTCTTAAAGATGGAGCTGGATAAAATAGTATAAAATAAAAATAGAATAGAACAACTTTTTATTGTGCACCTTTGGTGGAAATTTGCCTTTGGCACTCCAGCTACAAATTGCACATAATACATTCATGCAGACATTAAAAACAGACATATAGAGCAGCTTAGTAATTACACTAAAACAATAATACAGAATAAAAGTATAAAAACAGTTCATAGTGCTTTGGATCTCATCTGTCATTTACTTAGGTTAACAATGTTCATAGCACTTGGGATGAGTCACCATCTGCTAGTATACTTTAGCTTTCTGCATGCTTTGTCAGTTTAAAGGTGAGACAGTGGTCTTTGTGATTTGCCTATTTTTCTGATCCTTAAAACTAGGGACGGGTACCTTTCACATTTGAACCGATACCATACCGATGCCCGGTACCTGGGAATCGGTATTGGCACTCAACGGGACCAATTTTCAGCACTTTTGCGTGTTTATGGGGTAATAAATATTAATTTGTTTAATATTAAGATCTTAAATTTTTCAATGTAAATTTATTTCTCAATATATAAAATTTGACAGATATATATCAAAACAACATTCAACTGTTTGTATTGTAACACTGTAGTTGTTCCAAAAAATTCTTCAACATGAAAACCAGTAACTAAAATGAACCACAACTTAATAAATTAACTGCAGCCCTCACTTTAACTTTAGGGCAGTTTAACAATGGGTCCGACAGAGCTGTAAATAAAAAAAGCATTTACATTAATGTTACAAAGTACAAGGAACCGACCTGATAATGATAACTGACACACATTAAAATGCCAAGCTAATACCATCTTAGACATGAGGCTTATTTACCTGGACCAGGTATCCTCCTTGTTGCATTTGCTGACATCACCAAATGTTAAAGCCATTTCTTTTCCTGTGTTTCTGGCTGCAGACGACTAGTCGCCATTGGACGCAGGCGTGCTAACAGTGCCTAATGAATCCTTTGTGGTCGTAGATCTGAGGCTATAAAAAATTGTGCACCCTTCAGCTTTAAGGAAAATTTTGTGCGTCACCAGGTGCTTCCTCAGATTTGAAGTATCTCCGCCGCCGGCCTTACACTTGGCGTCACAAATATTGCAGCAAGCATAATCTCCATCACATTTAATAAAGTAGAGCCATACTTTTGAGCAATTTCTCTCAGCCATGCTTGCTTTGTTGACTGAACCCGCGGCTGCTGACGTCATTATGCTATTGCTGTGCTGCGTTCAAGTCCAGTATGGAAATTCACCTAATCTACCCAATAGTATGCCTGCTTCTTCCACTCCCTCACAGTCACAAGGATGCGTTTAGGTACCTAAACATGGCACCGTTTGATTTTACGTGAATCAGTACTCGGTAGTACCTACAGAATTCGGTCAGTACCTCTTAAAGTACCAAATTTGGTACTCATCCCTACTTAAAACAAGTAGGGATGTACATCTAAGGCTGTTGGCTTGATGATAACAAATAATGGAAGTTGCAGTTAACTGGCAAACAGATTTAGCATACATTTTAAGTTGAGAAGCAGTCTTTTCCAGTATTAACACTAAGCTATATAGATAATTTAATCAACACATATGAAAACATTCAAAGGTAAAAATTGCTTGTCCATCAGGTAGAAGAACAATTACGAAAAGACACCGAAGTACATACAAAAACAAACTGGTATAACAATAAAACAGGGTAGACTTGGATTCAAATTGACTGACCTTAGCTTAGCTAGGTTCATTTGACAGTCTTAGATGGTTGCCACCAGAACAGCTTTGTATATAATATCATACTTACTGGTATCTGACAAGTTATAGCTATGGGAAACAAAGTATGAGAAAATTTTGGCCCAATTTACCCATCTTGGGGCCTGTTTGAGTCTTGTTGCAACCAATTATATGTCCAAAGTTAGTATTTTTATGCTCCTGATGAAGTAATGACTCCTTGATTCTAAAACTTTTTAGATTGAAGATTTGTAGTTTTATTTTGCTAGTTCACACTGACTCAAACTTAATACACGCTACAGCCAATGAGGGTTTGCAGATTTCTAAACTTTACCAACTGTATGTTGTATGCTTTTGCAGCTTTCAAATATGAGAAAATAAGTACAACTGTGCCTTGAGCAAAGTATATATTGAAAAAGGACCAGCTTTGAAATAACTACGACATTTAAATTTTTCTTGCCAGACATACCACAGTTTGGCCAATGGTGTCCGCTGTCCTTCATCTTTGCTTTTCTTCTGAATTCACATGTGATTGTACCATTTTCTTTGAGCTCTTGTACCAGTGAAATCACCATAGTGAAACTGTCACTTGAAAAAGCAGGTGTGTGGTCCTGAAGACTGACTCAGTTATCAGGTATACTGTATGTGTTTGGAGGACTATAATGTAAAAATAAAATCAACTGAAAGGTTGTCCCACCTTGAATTTGAGATTTATCAGTTGATTTATCCATTGTCGTATCATCCTTAGCTTGTAAAGGTAGAAAACCACCTGCACAATGTGAATTGCTGAGGCGAGTGATGTCTGTGTGTTGTGTTTACAAAGAGTTGCCATCAATGAAAAATTAATTATCTGAGAGTCAGCAAAGGTTAATTTTGGTCCAAAACCTTTCGATCTGGAGGAGCTGACCCCGGCAGTGCTGGTCGCCGCACTTATGCGCGGGTGAGGTGACACATGCGCTGACCTGTGACACGGCCAGTGACAGCAGAGTAAACTGGGCCGTGCTCCCCTGCCTCT
Source organism: Scarus forsteni (assembly GCA_036419115.1). Lineage (NCBI taxonomy): Eukaryota > Metazoa > Chordata > Actinopteri > Labriformes > Labridae > Scarus > Scarus forsteni. The sequence continues at coordinate 8,649,199 of JAZDUH010000245.1, read as the reverse complement.
GTGCGCCTGGAGAGCTTTGAGAGGGGCTCCCAGAAGAGAGAAGCAGGTTAAAGCACAGCGCCTCTCTAATGTCAGCAGCCCGGCCCGTGATCAGCAGCTCTGTCCTCTACAAACACTCCCCGGTCCTGCCACCCACCTCTGTCGTCTCCTAGAGACAGTGCTGCCCACCGCTGGTTGCCCCATATGTTTGGGCTGCACACAAGGTGGTTTCTCGGATACTGTGGTTGCTAATTATAAATTTAATTTGCATTTTAATTAGAATGGTGGAAAATTAAAGCCTGCCAGCTGGAGAATTTCAAAACACTTTCCCTCCCTCCTTTTTCCTCTCACTCCCCTCCCCTGGTTTAGGCTGAGTGTGACTCTGTCCTGTGTTTGATTGTAGCAGAAACATCCTCTCAGCGTGGGACAGTGTGTAGTGTCACCTCCGTGTATTTCCACCTTGAGAGCAGTGTTTGTTGACTTTCTGCATGTGTGGGTAAAAAGCCCTATTTTGTTGGCCAGTGTAATTATTGAAGACAATAAAAATGACCCAAAATATTTGGAAATTAACATTTTAAGTGTAAAAAGGAGATGATAAACAGCTTAAAAAATGCATTTATTAATTCAATTTTAGGAAACAAATCTGGCAAATAAGCATGTTCATTTTTGTCGATCAGACAAGAATAAATGTGAGAGGCAGGATCTGTAATATTTTCACTCTTTCAATGAATAAGTGACTTTTTTCCCCCACTATTTTACACTTTTAACCAAGTTCTATAACAACACATAGCTTAATCTGTGCATCAAACAGCAGATGAATTGATAATAAATAATCTTGGGAAAAATACCCAATAGAAGTTCAGAGCATTGTCCACAGTGAAATAGGGTAATATTAATTTTACAGTTTAGCTAGATTAAAGGCAGAGACTAAAGTAAGTGATGATTGCTTGATATTTCCACCATTTAATACCTTTTAAAAAATCAGGGGAGCAGGATCATATTCCAGACTTGCTGCAAGTAGGGATCTGTGCAGATAGATGAACAATTTAGATCACAAAATATCCTACACCAGATCAGGCCAATCAGTTGATGTCTTTGCATTTTCTTATTTATACAGGCCTAAAATCTCAGTCAAATGCTCGGTCAAGGCAGTTGCTCACCACCTGTAACCATTGTGACTCTCCTTATAAGCTGCTGCCTTGCTGCTATAAAAGCTCTCAAACCTTGATGTGTATAAAATATATTAAATGAACACAGCGTGATAAATGGATAGCATCAATAGCCTCTTGTAAGAACAGCACATTTACCTGTATTTTAAAAGGTACAGTTAAGTTTTTACCAGAATGTCACATTCGGTTTTAAACATACCTTAATGACTGAGGAGACTTTCTTCTACACTCCAACCAGAATGAAAGTTTAAAAATACATACAGTCTAAAGTATTATACTGTGTTTCAACTGACATAGTTTTGTGGAGCAGTTTGTGGAGCAATTTCTGATCACCACAATACAGAGGAGGGAAAAGAGGCAAATTTATCTTGTTGATATTATTTAAAGAGTTTATAGGGTTTGCTACAGCTGTCACATTTTGACATGGTCATAGAACAGTTATGACAGCAGTCATGTTTTTTCCAGTGTAAAGCAATATTATATGGCAGAATTACTCGATGTGTATTTAACACTACTGTCATATTCAACCAACTACAACCAAGAAGTACACCAAGGGAGCGTCTTACTGCATTGATCCACCATTTGCTGATTTTTCTGGCATTTTGTTTTTGAGATGGAGCTCTGTAGGATCTGAATTTTTGCAACCTTGCTTTGCACAACCATTCATCATTAGTCTCATATAAATAATAAACAGTAGTTTGGAAACTGGAAACACGTCATTTGGAGTTAGCCACCAAAGGAAATGTGAAGTCTTATCACAAACCTTTTTGCACTATGATAGACTACTTACATATAACCACCTGATTAAAGTGGGGAGTATCCTCTTTAGCACAGAAATATGGCCGTTAGCCCAAAATGAGGACTGAAAGCTAGCACTGCCAACACAAGCATTAGCCTCACTCCACCATACCAACCAGCCCAATGTTGTCCACCCAGTAATGCTGTGGTCCTGTTATAAAGATTGTTCAAATATGACACTTTTCTGAATGGATTTCTAATGTTAGACCAATCTAATATTTTTTATTTTACCCTTTAACCAGATTTAAAATGACCTGCCTGGGATATTCACTAAGTGGAATCTGCTCAAACAATCCTTTCAATATATTGTCATTGCAAGTAATTTACTGCACCCAACAGAATTAAAACTTCTCCTGTCTCACATTATTTGATATTTCTCTCCAGGTTGGACCGCCTACAACATTTCATGTTTTAGTCAGGATCTCCTTCATGGTTTTAATCGTTATTAATTGTTCAAAGTTTGATAAACTCTTTGCCTACATTAAATTAAAAACACATACAGAAATAGCTTACATTATTTCTTTTTTCTTTTTAGTCACAATTATAAAAAGCAGTAAAAAGCATCCTTTTCTGATTTTATTTATGTATAAATTGTGGTCCAACAGAAACTATATCCTGTTACCCTGACACTTTAATCCCCTTATACGAGCTTAAATGTCTGATGTGTGAATTTACTGTTAAATTTATTGCAATTCTCCTTTCCGCAGTGGTCTCCCATGTCTTTGAAATTTGTTAAAATTGTATTGAAGCTTAGTTTGTTACCACCCTAAAACTAGCTTGAACTTCTAAATCTTAAATGGACAAATTTAAAATGGCTGCCAATGTCAAGTCCGTCATCAGCCTGGTTTTCTAATGAAAACTATTTATGGCTTATGTGACACCTTAAGTTATTCATGCAAGCTTGTGAAGTCCTTGGTGTTTTATGGGAATAACGAGTTATTGAATTCCTTCTTCTATAGTTTAATCAGTAAAATAAGGTCCAAAACCCTGTCATGGTGCTCGATTGACACGCTTTACACACGCTGTGAAGTAAGTGATCTGCATGTGTGGGCTGCTAATATCATTCAGTTTTGGTTATTATTCTCCAATCTCCATAATTCGTCCCGTTCCCCCGTGTTGTTCCACCATGGCCATTCTCATTCCCTTTCTCACCTCCCACGGGCGTCCTTGCTCAATAATTGTCATTAATTGATTGACAGCTCCGATAGACCCAACTAACCCCAGTTCTGCTCTCATGTCTGTGTTTTAAATGAGAGCTTGTACATCCAGTGACCTTGTCTGCCCATCAGCTGTCAGCGAGTGTGAAGCCAATCCAGAGAACGTCTCACCTTCACAAAGTAGAGCAGCCTAAATGATTGTAATTGCTTTGTGAATCTATTGTGTGCTGAAGTGCTTTCTGCTTGGTAAAAAATTGGTTAAAGTTTGGTTTCAACTCTTTGTGTGTATGTAGGGCCAGGAAATGTAGACCAAACTGATTTCTAGTTATTGTTTAAACTTAATTGCTGTACTTCACAAACAGGAAATACATTTTTTTTCTTTTCAATAATGACCAATTGTCACACAGAGACTTTTATTAACCACCAGATGCACGATGTCAACAAGAATATGAAAAACTATTTGAAAATTGACGCTCTACTCCATGACTAAGAGGAATTAAATAAATTAATGATTCTCTGTTTAACCTTACCATTTGAAATGTATTATCCAGTTCACAATTAACATGTGACATTCAGCCCCTCACACATTTTAACTTAAAATTGTGTTGAAATATTCTTTAAGTAGGTTACCCCTGAATGTTTTTAGAAAACTTAATCCAGAAAATGTCTTGTTTAGCTTGCAGCTCACTTCCCTCACAGCAGGGGGTTCCCCTCAGAATGCCTGTGAGTCAATGGACGGATGGGGAGGGGCAATATACCAGGAGGATTCCTTGAGAATTACTATAAACTTTGATTGTACAAAGAAATCAGCTTGGGCTCATTATTTTTTATCATCTAGTCAGAAAACAATGAAATAACCTGGAAACTATATAGTTTGTGGCCCTGAAGGAAATGCATATTGAGTATTTTGTCTTGCAATTCAAGCACTTCTGTTTACTCTAATTTCTGTTGTACTCTGAATCTGTTCCTGTGTGCTCTACAAACTTTTGAGGCTCTGTTATTCAGTGTTAACTCAGCTGGCAGCTGCTTTAGATTTTGTCTTTGTTTCAGTCTGAAGACATAAAAACAAAGTACTCTCAGTCACATTTCAGTCGTTTGGCCCTGTGAAGTTATATTCTAGTTTTATACATCCATCTTCAATACTACTTATACATTTTGGGGTTGTTGGGGGGCTAGGGCCTATCCCAATTAACCTAACATGCATGTTTTTTGTTCTTTGGGGAGCGCCTGGAAAAAATGACGGCTAACTCTGTGTCACTTTTCATCCCAAGACTGTCCTTCAGAGCTCGGAAGCGGGTGAAAGGCAACCCTAGTTTCATTCTGGTTTTAGGCCGAGCTTTGCCCGCTTGGCATTTTGCTTCTAATAATAATAATAATTATACATTTTATTTAAAAGTGCCTTTCAAAACACCCAAGGACACTGTACAGGATAAAACAACAACAATAAAATCAACAATACAATAGAACTATAAAATCAGCAAAGTGCAACAGACAGTGATGGAGTGGAATATTCATGGTAAGGGATATGCAGTTCGGAACAGGTGGGTTTTGAGTCAGGATTTAAAAAGAGATAGGGAGGTCAGATTTCTGAGGTCCGGTGGGAGAGAGTTCCAGAGCTGGGGAGCAGAATGACTGAAGGCCCTGCTCCCCATGGTGCTGAGGCGAGCAGAGGGCACAGTGAGGTGGGTGGAGGAGGAGGATCTGAGGGAGCGGGCTGGAGTGGCAATGTGGAGGAGATCAGATAGATATGATAGATTCTGCCTGATTGTACCTTCTTTTCTTCCCTGTCAGCGTAGGGTGCATGCACAGTACTAACAACGCATGCGTGGGCATGCGCAGTAGTGCTAGGTAGCTCATTTCAACAGGTAGCATATTCAACAGATGTGATTGGCTGGGGTATCGCTGGTTACTTTCCCCCAAAAATGTCCTGAGACAACAAAACATCAAAATACAGGCAGAGGGGGAGATGAGGCTGACAAAGATACCATCATACATCAATAGGAGACGACTGAACAGGATTTTTTCTGAAAATGTTGATATTTTATTTTCGAGGAAAATCTTGCAGACCCTACCTTTAAACAATGTAAACAGTGTTGTAAATGAAAGGCTATAAGTCTCATAACAATAACTCAATAACAATAGTAACAATAACAATAGTTACATTATGTTACTGATGTGATAGTTTCATTTTGTGAAGAGAACTAATTTTCCCTCCAAACAACTTAATTTACCAAAAACCTTCAATTGTAATCTTCTGAATAAAAATAAATGCACAGTAAATTTCTGATTGTATCCTCAACAGGTCCCAGCACACATTGTGAAGTTGTGTTGCTCATTGATCCAGTCGGCCAGCCGAGATGCATCTGTCCACACAGATTTTAACACCTGATTAACATTTTTAACTGAAAATAAACTTTTGGAAAATTAGCCAAAGTTTGTTTGTGTGGATGGTGAGCAGCAACAGCAGCAAACAGGAGAACGGGCAAAGGCCATACAAGGCCCCCTCTGACACGGGAGTCAAACCAGTGGCCTTCTTGCTGTGAGGAACCAGTACATCCAGCTGTGCCAGCATGCAGACTTCTCTTGATGTAATTCTACTGTATTTACTTTAGATGACAATAATAAGAATGAAATCAGATCTACATAAAACATTTAAACACTATGTTCTTTGGTGGGATTCCAAAGAAAATGTTAAACTTGGTGCATTGATATAAAAAAGCAACACCTCAACCATTTTGTTTATTTTTGTTTTTGCATTATTTTCCCTTAAACACGGAAAAACTAGACATTTTGCATTAACATAAACATTAACAGTTTTTCATGAGACAGCTTCACCTTCTTGTGACAGCTGAGCCACTGTTAATATAGGCTGCGTTTTTTTCTCTCTCTCTACAATAATCCATGCATGTCCTCGGCACATGTAATGTCTGACATTCTTCCAGGTTGTTTTGGTTTGGGAGGCTGCCAGCCCCAGTTTTGCACCTCTTTGCGGGCCCAGTTTGATGTGGTGTGAATAACATTCAGACATACACACACGCCCTCATTAGCATTCATTCAGGGTAGCAATGCAGGACACCCTCTCTGCTCTGAGGGTGGCATTTGGCAAGGGCCAAATACACCTGGCAAGAAGTCTCCATCTTTCCCCTGCCCATCACGCTCATCACATTTAGTTTTCCATCATGCACTCAAAAACAGTCTTTTGTAAGCTGATTACTAGACATAGAGAGGCTACATTTATATATATTTTATAGTGTAATAAGCAGCAATTACATCTTAATGCCGTCAAATGCGGCTTAACACCACAAACAATACAATGCATATCAGAGTCTTTGATGTGATACAGTGGGGAAAAATCTTTAAAGCAGCCATTAGACTCCTGATTAAATTAAAAAATGAAAGCACCAGAGAAGAGTCCGTTCACTGACCCTCAGAAGTCTGGCATGCCGCAGCTTCTCCCTCTAAGGCATGGATCCACCCGCCTTAGTCTGGAGCAACTGTGGCTATGTGAGAAAGGCTTGGCAGGAGGACGGCGCACATCCTCCAGATCTGAATCTGTGGACTGCTGTGTCTGTTACTCTGTATAACAATCCCCCTCCTCTCTGCCATGGAGGGAACACATCCAGTCTGCTGCCTGATCTGTGGAGCTGATTGTTACAATACTGTTGATGGAAATGTTGATCCAGGCATCACAATGTGAGAAGGAATATGGTATTATATGATATTTTACCTAAGCCAATATCAGGTAGTTGTGCTTCCTTTTTATATTTTTTTATTTGGCCTTAATGCCCCAGATTGTTAGACATTAACAGTGAATAGAGTCTTAAATTAGGGGGTGAGAGTGAGCAATGACATGCAGAAAAGTAGCTATAGGCCCCTAGGCTGCTGGTGTAAAGTACATTTTGGAGGTGTTTATGCAACTGGCACCCCGGTATCAGTCAGTTTTTTGTTGTTAATCTTTTTATTTCCTTTGGTGAGAACGCCAAGTCTTCCCGAATGCTTACTTAACATTTTGTTCATATTTTGCATGTGCCTCACAGCTAGGAGTTTGCTGGTTCAACCCCCAGTTAGTCAGGTGCTTTGGTGTTTGCATGCGTTGGCTTTCTCTTGGTACTCTTAGTACTTTCCTCCCAGAAGCCAAAAAACAATGTTTGTTAGGTTAATTGGTGAGTCTTAATTGCTGGAGCATCATGTCTGTCTCTTTAAGTGGCCTTGTGATTGGCTGGCAACCCTGAACAAGGACCCTGAAAGGGTTAAACGGTATAGGTTATGAATAGCTTGAAAAATAAAAACAGCATTTTATTTTGCCACAAAAAATAAATATTTGCTTTTTGTTTTTGGGACGGATATGTCTTTGCATTACATGTACAGTAAGGAAAATACACATTTTAGGGTTAGTGATGCACTGATTGTAAAATTAATGGCCAAAATTTTTGTTTTAAATAATAGTTTAACTCCTTTTTTGCTCATGCATTTGAATAACTTTTTATGGTGAAAAATGTGCTCTCTTCAAACATTTCTCCTCACATCTGACCACCATTGCTCAACGAAAAGGCCCCTGTGCACTGAGTATTGACTGTGTTTTTTGCACACATAAAATTGATGTGAACAACAGGGCAGTCTCTTGAATTGGGATGGTTGCCAATAGAGAAGGATAAAGTGCAGATGTGTCCAAGCAATGGCCCAAGGGCCAACTGCAGCAGTACCAATAATTGATAGAAATTTGGCTCACGCTAATGTTTCTGTTTGAGTGAAGAATAAGAATAGACTGATTTCAGCATTTAGGAGCAGCGTAAGTTGTCCTTTTTCTCTACTGTCTTTTACTGGTCTAACATGCAAAGAATAAGTGCCGTGATTTTCCAGCACCTTCCAAACTACTGAAAAGTTTATCACATTTGTGCATCTTGTCCAGAAGCCCATTCAGTAGAGACTTCAGCCAACAAGCAACTCTGAAATCTGATAGAATACAACTTACTTTTTTTGTAATCCTTGTGATAACTGTTGTTTGTATGCCTGTTTCTTCAGCTATATTGGTGGGTTCACTGTGTACAGAAGGTATAGAGGGTTCAGCATCTTTTGCTCTGACATGTGAAGAATGGTACTGAAAACAAAGCACCGTAGTTATTTATTTTGATACCCATCTTTGGACAATATTCTACCTGTTGAGTGATTGTACTTATAGATAGACTGGCAAACTGTTGTTTGGCACTGTGTCCAAAGTGGACACAAGAGTTTGATGTCCTGTCACATCGCACAGCTTTGCACTCCTGCTGTCCACACTGCTCCCATTAAATATGTAATTCTATACCCTGTGTGTCCACTTGTAAATGGTACATCAAGTGCTTGAACTGTACAGCTGGAGAAACAGGTGTGAATTGCTTTGTATTGACAAGGGGCAGTGTCCAGTCTCTGCCATGTTGTACAGACTAACAAGCTCTGAGAAGTGAGAGAAGTAAAGAAAACAAAGATAAAATCCCTCCTGCACCTCATCAAAATCCCTCTTTCCTTGCTCTTTGAAGCGAACGAGGGAGGGAAAAATAGAGATGGGGCAGTAAGGCAAAAATGTTGCTTGCAGGCTGTTAGGACACTCATGATTCAGTGTTATCAGCCCGATTTTGTTACAGGTGCTTGCTTGTATTGCACTCAGAGCATGAGGTTAGAGTGAAAAGGTGACATTTTGTTGCATGAATATTCCACTTTAAAAGATAGAGTATTCTTTTGTATTCTACAGACAATCTGCCCTTTTGTATCACTAAATCTCAGCTTGAAATATCTGCAAAAAATGTAAGATCTGCTCAATCTTCTAAAACCAGAAATAAAGGTTTGTATTCAATTTAACCTTTATTTAACCACGAGAAAATAAATGACTGCTATTAAAAGTATTTATTAAAAATGTCTTGGTGAAGACAGGCAGCAGCAGTTTCCAACATTTGATCAGTGTCAAACACAAATACTATGAAAGGTAGCGAATAACATGTAAAACTGCGAGTTTATCCATCAAGATTAACTACTGTACTTCAAAAATGTTGTGGGTCAAAAAAACTGCAGCCAGATGTTTCTGCTTCTAAATTGTATGAACTCTCTGTTCCAAAATTCCAAATTTGCACACCATCATTTGCCAGTTTACTTCAGTCATTTTGAGCAGATAAAAAATCCTTGTCGATTAGAAGCCATCACCTGCTGATTCTGATTATACACTGATAATATAGTGCATTCCAGTAACAAACCCTAGATCCATTTATCAACCAAACTTGGAGAAAATCGAAGCCACGATTGACAGTTTTCTTTAACAAGAAATCCAGGGAATAATGCTCCCCAAACTTAAATAAAATGTCCCAGCAGCTGCTATTGCAGACCTCTTTTTAGGTTTATCTTTGTCAATTGCCAAATATTTGAGTGTATGAAGTGGTGTGATGAGGTGCGGGGACAGATATTTGAAGGGATTTTAACTCATTTGAGCAATTACATGCTTAACTGGCCCAAGATAATCTGTCATCCAAAGCTTCTGTCTCGGGCTCTCCCTCTCTTTTCCGATCCTCCGCTCTCTCATACCCTCCTACGTGGCACAAGAGAAGCTCAGAATAGTGGGATTTAGAGCACAAAAGCTTACCCTGAATGGAATGAAGGCCTCGGAGAAATTAATTGCTTCTAACAAACAGCATGACTGCTAGCATGTTTTGTGTGCCATTCTTATCAGCCTCCTGAGGTAGTGGGGTGGGCGACGGGTCTGAGATGGTGGACCTTAAAGGAGGGGAGTGGGCAGCAGGAATTAAAACTCCTGTTATTTTAATGTTTTTCAAGGATAAATACGTTAAATAAACTCTATGCAATGTATTCGCATAAATAGAAAAGTGTGTTTTTGGATGTGAATGAGCATTCGATTTAAGATCAGGGAAGAAACATAGACGATTGGTACAACATTGGCATTGGAGACTTAAAGAAGTGGTTAAACATTAATTTGATATTAGAAGTATACTTGAATGCTCATTGAGTGTGCCCCTGAATTAAAAAGACCTGTTCATAGATACCTGTTGCCTTATTTAAATTATATTCACCTTTTAAAAGTCTGCAAGATACCATGTTTGGCTTTCAAGGTCAGATCTTTTATTCACTGACTTTACCAGCTTAAAAATTTATTGAAGGTTAAATGTTTAAAGGCTGTCTCTGTCGTTGAAATCTGAAAAGTGTACTTATTGCTAAATGGAGATAAAATTCATTTTCATATCTAAAAAAAAGTTAACCAATTTTATCCTCACACAGCTGTGAACTTACTGTGAATCGTGCATATTCTAGGGCTGTACAATAAACTGCAGAATGGTCTCTGTAATAACCTTTGTAAACAAATTGCACAAGTCTTAAGTTACTGCAGTATAAGAGCAGTGATTTCATGAAAATTTGCATGGCTCTTACAAATTTTCTGTCTGTAAATGGACCCCAAGCATGCAACCAGCTACCTTTAGAGCAATTCCTTCCAGTTCTTCAGAAAAATACTTGACTAATTTCAGTTTGTATGCAAAGCAATTTAAATTGATTGACATAGTTTAAGATGAAGACTTGTATCACATTGAAATCATGAAAATGAAGCAAAAAGATTGAAATGGAATGTTATATATTTGGGCAGCAAATGGTGCAGCAGGTAGTGCACGTGCCTCATAGCAAGGAGGCCGCTGGTTTCGATCCCCTTGTCAGTCAGGGCTGTTTTGTGTGGAGTTTTGCATGTTCCTCCTGTGCATACATGGGCTCTCTCTTCCTCCCACAGACCAAAAACATGCTCATTAAGCTTATGGTGACTCTAAATTGCCCTTAGGTCTGAGTGTGAGCTAGAATAATTGTCCTTCTGTGGCCCTGTGATCAGCTGTTGATCAGTCCACGGTGTACCCTGCCTCTTGCCCAATGTCAGCTTGGATAGGCTCCAGCCCCCTGGTACCCCAAAAGAGATAAACAGAATAGATTATGGATGGATGGATCGATTAAAGGACAATACAATATTTGTTATTTTAAAGCTAAAAGCTAAGGAGAATGACATGTAAGATCCCATATTATGTAAAATACCCTTTTTTATGTATTTTTTTTACATTAAAAAATGAAGAAAAAAATCCCTTTCACCTTTTCCCTTCCTGCTCACTTCACCTTTCGAAGATTGTGCGCTCAAGTTGTTTGAAAACTCCCCCCATGATGTCACTGGGGGATATGCCACCTCTCTCTGATAGATGTAACTCCCTGGGTCAGGCTGCAGGGGGTCTCTGTTGAAGGAACATCTGAACATATCTGTGCAGCTACTGTAAATATTAAAGCACAGTGCTGGGCAGCTGTGTCTGTTGTAGTTCCTGAGAGGGGAGTTGCCAGACACAGCTTTTCACTAAGGCAGCCATCTCTGAGCAGACCTAGAATTCAGAATTTGATTTTAAAAGTTAAATCAACTTTGGACTGCAGGGCAAGAAACTTTTTAAGTACTTTCCGGGGACATCTGGGACCAGTGTAATGATTTCATTGTATTTAGGTGCCTGATGTTCCTGAGCACACAGTCTTACCTTCATGTTGGACATTAATTCACTTTTAGGTTGTGGATTCAATTTAACAATCCACCCACACATCATCTGGAAGATTTAGGCTCACAGTTTGCTCCTTATGTGCCTCTAAAGCTGCCTGGACGCCACCTCCACTCTTAACTCTTTACCAAACTGTTGCTCTGATGTTGCTGACCACAGTGTTTATGCCAAAGACAGATTTACTTATTAGTTTTGTCTACATCTAAATTATTTCTGTAAATTAATCCATTCCAGGATACATTGGTTTCAGACTCACTGTGTTTTGTAATTTTGTTTATCATGTCTACTGAATCCTTTTTAAAAAAAAATAAGTTTTATCATTGTTATTACAAGCAGTAAAACTTGTTTTTATTTATTTTTTATTTGATCAGTTTATTTATTGCTATCTTATGAAGACAAACTGCATAAATCCACCATAAGGACAGCAGCTATGCAAAATTGGTTTGAGTAACAAGAATAAAAAAACTTCTTTCAAGGAGGCAAAGGATCTTGAGTAGAACCAGACTCATGATTAACAGCTATCTGCTGAGGCTGTGTTGGTGTCTGAGAGAATAGGGAGAGAGGCAGAAAACAATTGCATCAGAATACCATAACCCGTGGTTCATTTTGGTGATGACTCAGAGGCCCAAAAAGACGAATTTCAGCTCATGGAAACTCGCCAAGTTTGTTTCAATTAACTTTCAGTATGTTTAATTTGATTTATTAGATCCCAACATGTACCTCAAATATGTTGCAGTGTCACTTTTCTCTAAATGTATTCAGCTCCAGTATATTCCCATTTATGAAAAGAAACCATCCTTCATAATTAACTGTATAGATTTGAAGAACATTGCGGGAAGCATTAGTGGGGGCAGTTGTGGGATTTCCTATTGTGATGGTGTGTGGCATATTTGCCCCAGTTCTGTTCACTGCTTGCTCCCTCTCCCACATGTCACCATTCTGTCTACCAGCAGCAGCATGGCATCTATCATCCGGCACAGACGCCGCGGCACCCCACAAAAGGAGGCTGGAGCACGCACAAAGACATTTGCATTTTTGCATCTCATTATGGTTATAATTGCATGCCGGCGTAAGCAGCTCGCTCTCCATTATCTCACGTAATTTTATCAGTGACGTTTGAAATGTGTGTTTAAATGTCAATTATTGTCTACAAAAAGGAGTGACCTTCTTAGAGTCATCCCTCTCTCTCTCCTCAATCCCATGTTCTCTCTTTCTCCCTCTCTCTTGCTCTCTCCAGGCTTGTATCTCTTCTTTGTGTTGTATTTGAGCTCTCTTAGTGATTTTAGCTGCATGTTGGCTAACTTAGCTTATCACTCTTGATGACAGCAGTCAGTGGATGAGCCTTCTGTGATAATAATCAACTCACTGTCAACAGCTTTTATTAAATTCTCATTAAAACAAAAGATTTAATTAATAATGAGCCTGTAAAAATAAGACAAAGTCATACATGGTAATGGATAAATGATGACCAGAGTATTCATAGCAGGGGTGGGTAACTGGCGGCCTGGGAGCCACATGCCATCCTCAGTCTTACCCATCAAGACTTGCATGTCTATTCCAGGCTTTACAAAATGTTAATATAATGAAAACTTCTCAAAAATTTGCAATTAATACTTTGGATGTGCTCAGGTCTGATATAATTGGCTTTATTGTTTCAGACAAACAAAAACAAAGAAATAAATGTAAAATATGCTGCATAGACTCATCAATATTTTGTCCATTGCATGTTCATTGCAAGCATACATTAAGCTTGTTCAATTCGATCTTTCTGTAAGAATCTGAGTTTTAAAACAAAAATATAATAAAAATTCAAGGTTGTCATAATTATCTTTTTCAATGTTCTGTCAGGGTGAAGTAAAACATGAACATGTGGGCCCCTTGGAAAACAGTATTACCCATCCTTTACTATCCTTAATCTAATGGGATGTTCGAGAAACCAAGCAATTCTACATGTAACAGTCAAGCAATGTATTTACTGACAATGAAGAAAAAACAGTCTTGAATTTATACATCTAATTCAGGGATGGGCAACAGCTGGTAGAGTGCTTCTGGGATACTCTAAGGCAAGAAGAGTAAAAAAGGCAAGAACAGTAGACAGAATAAAGGTCTCTGAAAAAAAACTATAGGTTTTACATATTTTTATGTCTTTGAAAAAGGCGTATTTCCAGATTCAAGTCATAATTATTTAATGCAAGTCAGATCTCTTAGTTTTACTCCTTAAAACGGTTTTGATATGAATATCATTCAATCTATTTTGATGTTTTCTTGTACTGTTATATATACAGAAAGAAGAGGACATCTTTCAGGCACATTACACATTGTAATGCACAGAGGAGTCATGACCAATAGAGCAACAGTAATGCCCTTACTGGGGATTTAATAAAGCCATGTAAGTGAGGTTTAATGCAGTCTACAAGGAATATTAGAGAGGTGGAACGTTTGTGAAATAATTACATGAGATTTTCAGTAGCTCAAAGAATGAGCTCAAGTTGAGTAAAATACATGCACACATTATTAGTTGTTGTCCAAGAAAATTTGCTGATTTAAAAAAAAAAAAAAAGGCTTTCTTGTACCATACTAGAAGAGCTTTTGAGAAGCCTCTGCTAAAAAGCTGAGCAAAATGATCAAAGTCATTAGGAACAGACTAATTTTCCTTTACCAAAGTTTTTATTGTCATGTTGAGAAACCTACACAAGCAGTGATGCTTCACAACACAACCACAAAGATGTTGAAGAATGAGAACATTCACAAAATGAAAATGAGAAAATTCAATTTTAATACTGAAAAAAAATCAGTTCGCCAAAAGTTCATTCTTAAAAACACCTTGAAATATATAATATGTTTCCGTGGCACATAATAGAATAATTTTCTCACACGGGTTTTGGGGTTTTTAGTAAGTTTCATTGTTATTCATTGGACAGCATGTTCTGTCGTCAGCCTAACCTTCAGCAAACAGTGTGACTCCTGATATCATGTTCCTATTAACAATGGATCAAGTCTAACAAAAGGTGAATTAAATCACACAAGGAAATGTAGAAATTAAATTCAGTAACACCTTTCAGCTGTCTATGACTACTCTGTGGTTATAACTTTCCCCCATAATGAGGCAAAGTAAGAGTTTCAGTCATTTTATTTTACCTCCATACTTGCTACAGCCAAGACTTTTGTAATTATGGTACCAGGCTGTCCGTCCATCCGTCCATGACATTTTACCTTTGATTTCCAAAATACAGACAAGTCATTCTAATGTCATGATGGAAATTTCTGCGTAGTTTGAAGCAAATGCCTTAAACATTTGTTTAATATTGCATCAACAAGACTGCACTGACAGGCAGAGGGTGATAAGACTCTTGACCGTTACCTTTGACCAGTGACAACCAACGTCCAATCAGGTGATTCTTTGGAAAACGCACACAATTCTAACTAGTTTAATCGAAATCCTTTAGGGTGATGTTCAGATTTTGCATTCACATGCAGACAGTAACCAAGAGACTCCATGACCTTGAATTATGACCTCCATAAAGTGTTTGCATCTCCCCTGACTCAAAATAAGCATTAATGAAAAGTTTAGAGGAAAAACCCAGTTGTGACAGATGTAGTGATTTGATTAAATTAAACTTGCTTGGAAGAAGATTGTCATGAAATACTGCAAAATAACAAACGTCGGTTTCCAAATAAACGCTGATTGTATTTTATTCGGCGCAGCCTATGAGCTACGGTCAAAGTTACAGAACACACATGTGAATGCTGAGCTCACAGCTGACAGTGCACGCTTGAAAAGAAACATTATCAGACTACCTTAACAGTCCATATGGTTTATTTTTCTCTCTGGAAGTCCTGTCAGCTTGCTTCTCCTCCCTCTGTATGTCAACATACAGAGGGAGGAGCTCTGTCAAACAACAGTGCAGTTACACGCAACGACCACAGAGGGTAGTAGAGCGCAAAAAGCCGGAATCGTACACACTAGGACTTTACAAATCCAAAGAAGAAGACGTTGCCGCTGCTGCTGCAGGTTATTTGCCCTTAACATCAGGAGGCTGGACACGTCAGTTAGCGGTACATTGATGTTTATTGCCACAGCCCCGGTGCAGCAACAAAACAGAAGTAAGACCTTAACTTATTACTTGAGGTAGTTCCTTACCAGTAGTAAGAGTGTTTAGAGAGTGTTGAGTTGAAAGAAGAAGACAAGAATATAACCAAAATACTGTAATCTTGCTGTAATGCTAGGGCCACACCGGACGCAAAGACGCGTGTTGAAATTACATACAAAGTCAATGCAAAGATGCGTTTCGATGCAGATTCGCCCCAGGCACGGCACGTATGGAGCGTCCGGCGCATTTGGGGTGTCAAACGCCTCTACGCTCGAGTTGAAAATATTGAACTTTCGACGCAAATTCGCGTGACGTTGTGCTGCGGCAGCCAATCAGCGATGACATTCCCCCCCGACGTCATTGATTTGATGATGTGTGACACTCCGGCCACCTGCTCCTGTTCAAACCCCTCTGAAAGATGGAGGAGAGGTTTATCTGCGCTGTTTGCCATCATCCGGGGCTACACGATTCGACGTGTGTACTCTACAGAGACCAGAACACAAAGGAGCAGGCTTGGTGAAAGTCACTGAGGAGACAGGTTTTGAAGGTAAGAACTGTAAATATTCGTTTCCAGCTGGGTTTGCCTGCACGGGTCGTCACTGAGTCCGACAAGCTCCGGCTCTCTACTGCGCCTGCGCAGTGACGCGCGTCGCCCCCAGCTTGTTAAAATGGTCCAGCGTCCAGCCTTTGGTGTTACGCGCGGCGCATTACAGGCACTATGCGCGTTTAAATACACCAATTCGCATCCGGTGTGGCCGTAGCATAAGGGTGATATTCATACTGGTGTAAATAAATAATTTGATTACATTTACCATATTGTTTGTTTTTTTGCTAAGCAAGATTTTTGTGGGAAGGGAATTAAACGCCTGTTCCAAATAGTCGCCTGGTCTGCTCAGTGATTGAAACAAATAAACGCCCCAGCCATTATTTGGTATTTTACAGTAATACAAGCAGAACCTATGTTGATAAATTTTATTATCCAAAATTTAACATTTATGGTTAACAGCACAACATTTTCTGTTTATCATTAAGAAAAAGCCCTATGGGGGCGAAAGTAAAATATAAACAAAACATAGGTGAATTAAAATTAAAATTAAAAAGACTATTTAAGACAATGGGCTTTAAAACAGGTCATCTGAAATCTTCAGTGATTAAAATGTGTGAGAATTTAAACATAAAGACATTTGCCAAATTCTGTTTTTGTTACTGTGGGCAATTTATCACATGCAGCATATATTTGGTGTTACTTTGGCTTTTATTATTCACAGCATGTAAAATCTGTTCTTATTTAGAAAAAGCTGTGCCTGAACTATGAGGAGAGATGGAGGCAAACAATAGGACATATTTGTTTGACTTTTTACTGCTGTTTCATCTGCAGCTTGAACTCTGGAAGTCTTTGAGTTGAGAATTTGATGTTTGTGATCAATAATATATGTATTCATGAAAATAAACTATGAGTGAAAGTTGTACTCTGCTTTGTGGCTAATGTATGTGCTATTTGAATAAACCTCAGACACCCCACCTCACTGAACTGTCCCTTTAAAAGAGGGATTGAGGTAGGAATGTTCTATAGGTACCGATCACCTGTAGACTTATGATCCTTATTTTGCCCCTTGAACAATTGGCATAAAAAACATAGTACATGAATGATGAAGACGTCCTGTTATACTTTTAGTTGAGAAAGATGTTGTCTCTGCATAGCTAATGATAAGAAAATGATTGTGTTTCAAGTTCTGATCCATTTAAAAGTATTTTAAAAGTTGAATCTTTTGAAGGGAGTGATTGATTTTGTTTATTTCTCTTTGTCCAGAACATTCTTTGATATCCTCATTACAAAAAGGGCCATTCTTTGTTTTACACCTGGACAATGAATAATAAATTACAAGAGAAGCGTCACTCATCATTACTTTGAATTCTTACTTGAGTTATTATTGATGAAAGAGATGTTGGATATCTTTTATTCTCTCTACTTTAGTGAGTATTTTACACCCTGAAACAAGACAGTGCACATTGTTACTAATATAGCGTGGTTTGTTATTTAAATAAAACCTTGTTTTGCAGCAGAATGAGCAGGCCTGTAATGAGCTGACAACCAGGAGAACCACAGTCTTGAGGAGTTTATCAAACTACTAGCACCTTCTAATTAAAGGAAGCACAGCCCACCAGGATACATTTACATTTGATTTGATCTGCAGCAGAATATCTCCCCATTAGCATCCTCCTCCCAGTGAATATGACAGTAATTGCGGTCTCACTCTGTTCCTGTTGTCCTTCTCTAGTTGAACACATTTAGCAAATTTACCTCGTACTGTAGGTTATTATTGTGCCGTACAGTCTGGGGAATCAAATAAATCACTTAGGTTATCTTATTAATTAAGTCAAAATAAATGTGCTAGAGCCAATTTATTCACTCCAAATACCATGGGATCTCCCAACGCAACTAATGGCATAGTCTGACATTTCATCGTCTTAACAAATAACCCGAAGTAATTCATTTAGATTTTTTCCAATTAGAGATCATTTCTTGTGGCTGCAAAATAGTATAAATACGCAAATGAATTAGCATTTTAAGCTGGGCAGAATTGGTGTCGATCTTTTGTCAGGTTTTCATTTAAAACACTGCTACCTGTTTTAATTATGGAGGAAGGCAACTTAAAAAACATCTTACCTAACCTTGTATTTGTCATTCAACAGTGGTTGACAGTAACAAATGGACTTTACTTGGTTACTGTACTTGAGCAAATGTGTTTAGTATCTGTACTGTAGGTTTTGGAAAAATGCCCCAGTTTTAAAGGAAAGTATTATTGTTTTGACAAATGCAGTTCAGTTACTAAATATGAAAGTCCTGAAAGTTTTAAGTTCTAATAGCACTTTGAATTATCCCTGACAATCTGTTTATTGTCTTTTGAAGTATATTTATGTGTTGAAGTGAATAGAAAGGAGTGAGAGGGCTTAAAAACAATGCCATCAGCAGAAAGTGGGCCTCATAGAAAATAAAATGAAACCACTGATACAACCTTAAAAGAATACTTCTGGTTTGTGGGAGGAACAGGCAAAAACCAGTACATGTACGGGGAGTTATGTAAACTCAACACAGAAAGGCACCATATGACCGTGAGACATCAGCACTACCTGCTGCACCGTCATGCGCATGCAAACCTAGTGTGTCCAGGAAGTCTTGATTTTACACTCATAACAAGTACTGCAAATTACACCAGTCCTTACAAGCCTCAAACTTTTGTTCATCGCCACAATTTTCCTGCATCTTTGACCAGTCATTCTCCCTCCAAGCCCCACATGTACTGTTGTTAGTAACTGAACCCTAACATCAGACTTAAGGCCGACTCTACTTTTTTTTAGCAGAGTTGTGCAGCACAAGAGACTCATAAAAACAGGAAAAGCCTTCAATGTTCACATAATTTCATTTCATTTCATTTCAAACCTTTATTTATTCTCGAAAGGACATTGAGGTTTCCCTCATTTCCAATGCCGTCGAGATTACAGCCACATTAAAACCACAACACAATAAACAAGTACAGAATACTCACTGTGAACAACAATCTCATCAGTGACAAAGAGGATAAAATAAAATCAGGTAAAACAGTTGCAGTGTGAAACACAATGGTTAGAAATCAAAGTCCTGATCTCTGAAAGAGAAGGGAGAACATGAATTTTTAGAGAGTGTTGGAGGATGTTCCATGAGCTTGAAGCATCAAAAGAAAAAGCTGTTTTACCAAGTTCAGTACATGCTCGAGGAACTTTAAGAAGTAACAGATCAGTAGAGCGAGTTGTATAGCTACCAGCATTCCACTCTAACAAGGTTGAGATGTAAGGTGGTCATTTTCCAATGAGGGCCTTAAAGATATATAAAAGCCAATGTTTGTTGCACCTCTCTTCCAGAGAAGGCCAACCAACCTTCTCATACAGAACACAATGATGAGTGATATACACTGTCCAAACGCTTTAAGACTGAAGCTGCAGCATGTCTGTAAATCACATCACCATAATCAATGACAGATAACAACACAGCTTCAACAACTCTTTTCCTACAAGATAAAGGAAAGCTGGATTTGTTTCTGTACAAAAAAACAATCTTCTGTCGTATTTTAGTGACAAGATTGTATACGTGCTGTTTAAATGTTAAATCCTCGTCTATCCAAATGCCAAGATATTTATATTCAGTGACTCTTTCAATTGTAGAACCTTCTATAGTGACCAATTTCAAAGTTTATAACAGCAGATTGTTGATGTCTAACATGTCTAACACATCTAAATATGTCATAATGTCTTAAATGTTTTGTTCTTTGTTGTCTGGTAAGGTTTCTGGTTCTACCCCTGCTCCTTTTAAATGAGTCCAAAAAAGCTTGAGATAGGGATAGCTATTGTAGATGGAGCATATTTAAGAGTTTACTTGCTGCATTATTACCTCTTTTGTTTGTTCATTTCTAATTTTAATTTAATAGTTTATTTGACAGGGGCCATGCAAGACAAAGGGCTGTCAAGCCCAAGTTAGCTATAAAGCTAATTTTCATCTGTGGTCCCTGGGCAGAGAAAACAGAAGAATACACAATACAATAATAAAATATACAATACAGTAATAAAACAATACAAAAAAACTAAAACATTTATAAACCAGATAAACTAGCATTTAAAACAACAGTATTCAACAATAGGCCATGGTTAACAACACACTAAACATTTCATTGTTCTTATCTGTATGCAGAAGATTCCGTCAGTGGTCACATGATTGTTTTTGCTTTAGCCATAATTTCAGTTTGCTTTTAAAGACGCTGAAGGTTGCGGAGTCCCTAACTTGTGTAGGAATTGAGTTCCATTTTTCTGCTGCTTTAATTGAGAAAGCAGACCATCCAAAAGCAGTTTCCCTCAGTTTAACTAAGCAGCCTCCTCTTGCTGATGCCCTGGTTTCTCTGCGATTGTTCACACAGAGTAACACACATTGCTTAAGTGTTGGTGGGGCTTGATCATGAATCAATTTATACATCAAGCACATATCTGCATAATAAAGAAAACTGTCAAAGGTCATTAAGTTGCACTTCTTGATGATATTACAGTGGTGATAGTGCCTTGGTTTTTTATCCGGAGTTTTCAGAGATTGTTTATAGAGGGTGTATAATAGTTTGAGAGTGGTTGCCTCAGCCTGAGACCCGCTTGTGATACAGTAAGATAACTGAGAAAAAATCATTGAGTGCCTATAAAGTTTAGCAGCAGATAAAGGTAACTGATGTCTGACATGTCTGAAATTCAAAAGGCTGGCTCTCACATTTCTGCAGACATTTTTTACATTTCTTACATTTTAGATTGGAGTCAATAGTTAAACCAGAAATTTGGAATGTTTAACAATATGTATTACCTCTCCGTTTACAGTCATATCGTGTTCATAATATCATATTCATCCATCTGTGAGGAAGAAAACTCAAAAAGTTCTCAGCTGATATTGATACAAAATATCCGTGAATTTTGTTGACCGCAAAAAAGAAGACATGATTACATTTTGGCGGTGGATTGGATTTTTGTAAATGATTTCTTGACATCCTGGGACAGAGCAGTTATATGTATGTTCAGTAATATCTCAAAAAGCTCTCAAAGGCATTTGATGAAAATTTCTGTCGACATTGGTCATGACACAAGGAAGAATTCATTATATTATGGTGACCCAAAATCTAGATGCTGATGGAGGATTTTTTTTTCCAAGGATTGGTTGAAAGTACCTGATTGTAATTTTTTCCACTTTAAACAAATTTGCTTCCTCCTGTGATGCCGTTGGGGAAATTAAGCTTCATTTCATCAAAACATTTTAAACCAATTTCCACAAATTAATGTATTTTTGGCTGCAATGATCACAAAGATATACTGTGAAATCCTGGAGGGTCAGGTAAAAGATTGATAAAAATATAAAAAAAACAATAAATCCAATTTACTACATAATATAAGAAAATGTATCAAATAATTACTCAATAGAATTTTGAGCAACATAATAAAACTGGAGATAGCCTTGAATATACGATGACCAAGACTGTAACATAACTCAAGAGTCAAAGCCTGATTAACAAGGTCTGTGTTCATTTTATTGAACTGGTGGTCTTGTGCAGACACTTTTATTGCTTCTCCACATGTCACTGGCCTGATTTGCATAATCTTAAGGCCGCTGTGGAAACCCAGACAATAGGCCACAAGAACTATTCAGCCTGTTTCCTTGAAACCTGGGTCATAAAGGGCCCAAAGACATTCAGTCACCTTTGAAATGTAAACATTTTGGAGACACTGAATGCAAATATTGTACTAATTTGTCCTTGTAAAGGTTTAATAAAAGTCTTAAACTATTTTAAATTTGACAGCGAAATATGCAGCAACATGGAGAGGGAGAGGTAGTGGCTGATGTTTTTAGATGGATTGTTGTTGCAGTGTTTCGTAGCACATATTTTCACAACTCTAGGAGGCTTTGCCACTTTTTCAGCAGATAAACACATTAGTAATTTAGTAAGTGTTCTCGCACCAACAGCCCAAAGCAAGCAGTGAGAGTGGAGCAGCTCTAACCCAGGCATATGACAGTGCTGAACCTTGATGCCCCTGCCCTTACCCGCCCCTCAGGCCCTCAGCGGAATAACACTTGATCCATAGCTCTTGAGTCTCCATCCACGCCTCCCTTTTATGGCCCGTGGGCATGTGAAGACCCCGAGCCAGCCGTGCTTATCTGACCCTAACCTTGGCGTATGGTGACCTTGACCTGCACCTCACCCCTTCCTCATCCTCAGGGCTACATCTGTTCCTTTCCCTTGGACACCCAAGTAGTTAGTGATATTGAAACATCACCTTGGGGCTCCATTTGTTTTCTCTGGAGAGGTCAGTGAGAGGTTGTCATTAGGACTGAACTTGATCCTCTGCTTCCACATAAATTGGTCCGTCCATGCGAGGAGTGAGCATGCAGTAAATAATGAGCGTATAATGCTGAACATGAAACAGAATCTGAAAAGTGACACTCTATACTTTTCCTTTTCATATTACATGGATCAATTTGTTCCCAAGTCAGATGTGTCGTTGTACCAGCTGAAGAACATGCAGAACAGAAATGTCACCTCTGAGTCGGACTTCTGTCTCTGAACAAAGAAGCCTGCCCTTTATTAGCATTGATTTTATAACAAACAGCATAAAAAGGATTGTTTTTGACCTGTTGTTACCACATTGAAGATGGAACAATATGAAACTAGAATACATTTTAGTAGATAAAGACACTCTGGAAAACCAAAGTATTTCTTTAGACTGAAAAAGGTCTGTCCTGCTTTCAAAACCTGGTAGTGGCCACCATTTCCTTATTTTTTACACTTGCCAAGACTTGTAATCTTGTGTGTCTTTTGAGGTGTTAAAACTACATTTAAGTTATCACAGTCTTAACTCTACAAGAATGTCAGAGTAGACAATCATGTAAGAAGTACCAGACATATTTTTATTCAATTTATAAGGTGGCTTTTAACATATACTGCTTTTCAAAGCACTAAAAGTTATCTGACAAGGCAGGGGTAATAAAAAACAGGACATTCAATTTCATAAGGTGACTTTAAACGATAATAGACATTTCTGACAGCTTATTGCTTAAAGCCCACTAGAATTCAAGGAATAAAGCATTCAACCCCGGAACTTTCAGAATTTCTGGGTTATGTTAGTTGTGTATCACAAACACACACACACAAAAAAGCTCTGTTTTTTCTGAGGAAAAATGTGAAATTCAGAATTCCTGGATACATTTTGGATTTACATATGTATATATATATACACATACATACATACATACAACATATGCATACATATGTTAGATATGTTTTTGATTAATGACAATCAACACATAGTTATGTGATTACATAATGACACATTGTTGTTGATGAATAAACATTAACCAGAGAATGATCTTCAAGTTTTAGTGATGAGTTTTTGTGTAAAAAATGAAAACGAATCTACTGTTTTTTAAGAATAATAATTAATGAGATAATGTTTTTTTTAATAATTGTTATATGTTTTGCTAAAAATCATGTTCTTCTCTGACAAAATTCTGTGACAGTTTTCCCAGAAAACATTAAGTATCAAATTAATCATGATGATGACACTGCTATATTTTATTTATACTGCTTTTCATAGCACTCAAAGTCACCTGACAAGGCAGGGGTGATAACAAAATAGACAACAGGATAAGAAAAGGAATGATTACTAAACATCAATCCTAAGGTATAGTAGCTCGAGCAGATGTAAAAACAATCCAACTATATATACCAGTTTGAACAGATCACATCAGATACAAACATGATTTGAAGATAGGGAGAGTTGATGTTCTGAACTTCTGGTGGGAGGGAGTTCCAGAGGTGGGAGCAGAGCAGATGAAGGTACTAGACGGTGGACGAGCAGGCGTGTATCACATAGAGGTGGATGGAAGATAACATGAACGCTTGGATATGGTGAGCAATAGTGAAATCAGTTAAAGGAAACAAAACAATATATTAAGGATTAAGGCTCAGCA
The DNA here is from genome assembly GCA_036419115.1 of Scarus forsteni. Taxonomy (NCBI): domain Eukaryota; kingdom Metazoa; phylum Chordata; class Actinopteri; order Labriformes; family Labridae; genus Scarus; species Scarus forsteni. Next base: position 8,624,935 of record JAZDUH010000245.1, on the reverse strand, counting down.
CCTGAATTGCCCAATTAAAATTCAAGTGGTCTCAGTCACCTTTTTAGTCTGCCGTTCACCACCTCCTCATGATTGATGTCTTTGCATGCCTGTACACTTATTCTTTCCAGTGAAGACAAACAATTTTTTTTCACAACCATCAATGAGTGCGACTCCGCTGGTCGGAGTATGAATGCAGCAAATCGACATTTTTTTGGAGGAGCGATATCAAAGTGAGCACAGTTAGCAGCACACATGTTGCTTGGAAAATGACCCCAGCTGCTGCTGTTGTCTCCCAACCTTTATGTGGGAGAGTACTGTGCATTTGCCGCGAGTTACCATTTTCCCTGAAATGTTTACCCTGAAAATGGTGATTACTGTTTACTGACAATAACAATAGGTTTCAAAACTCCTTACTCTGTACCTCAAATTAGGGATGTCCCGATCCGATATTGATATCGGATATCGGTCAAAAAAACAAATATCGGATTATATCGGCCTGCATCCTAAATCTCCGATATCAGCACTCCGACACAAGCAGTCCATTCTAATATGTTTATTTTTTATTTTATTCAGTTGTAGAATATGCTTATGTTTAAGTTCAACACAGTGGTTATTTTGCAATTGGTGAAATAGGTTTTTGTTTGATTTATTGAGGTCACTTTTCAGGGTCTTCTAATATTTTTTATTCATGTTGTTTTAATTGTAGTATATTCTTATGTTTAAGGTTAAAATTTATTTAACCTATTGGTTAATAACAAATGGGTCAGTTTTTCTCATACCTACTATTGCTGACTACTGTTCCCTGTTTGAGTAATCTGACCTGATCAAGCCTTTTCTTACAGTCCATACTACAAAATAGGTAATAAAAGTCTGTATGATTCCTGCTGATATCGTATCGGATTGATATCGGTATCGGCCAATACTCAAGGCTGCAATATCAGTATCGTATCGGAGGTGAAATAGTTGTATCGGGACATCCCTACCTCAAATCTAAAGTTTGTGGATTCAGGCACTCCAGATGTCATTCTCATGTAAAAGGGTGCACACACAACAAAAACTCAGTTTTTGTTCTCCATGTTGTGTAAACAACCCTTAGTGGTTTAGAAGCATTGGACCGAAAGGGTTTATATTTTAACTATTATTTATGACAAAAAATATTTTTTAACCAACTTTTGACAAAATGTTTTTGGTAACTAAAAGTGTTGAACTATTAAAGGAAAAATTACAAAAGTATAATAAAATTAATGAGCATTCTTTTCTAAAAAATAAACTAATCCTAGATCAAAATGAGCTGCCATATGAACACTGCTCTTCTCACATAACCTCTGCATTTAAAAATAGAGAGGCACCCTTTTGTCCTTTTCTGACTTTTTTCATCAGGTAATTGTTGCTGTTGACGATATAACTTTAACTGTACGATTGCACGCTTTGCTTTGTCAATGTGTGCATCACAGTTGTTTTTTCTGCTGTCATTTCAGCTCATTGGTTTGTCCCAGGATGATATCTTGATTGTGATGCCCTTTATTATTTTGCTTATTGTTTCAGCAGTTCTGTGAATTGGCTGACCTTTTTGGGATTCTTCCCTTTATTCTCTCCAGCAGAAACTAGCATCCCTGTCTCACTGCTGTAGGATTGTAGACAGAGTTGATATTAATATTAATGAACATTCACTGACATTGTCAGGTTTTAATGGATAATAAAGAATCCTCTCAATAGCCAACTATAGCATGCGTCGGCAGTGTATGTGTTCCAGGAATGGTTATTTTCTTTCGTAGCTTGGATGTATAATAATGTGAGTGCAATAGGAAGTGCTGGTGTCTCTTGGCAAGACTGAAAATTCTGGTTTGACTCAACACAGTCAGGCTAGTTTTCATATTTCCTGGGTACATGTGCATGTTTTCTCTGGACACTCTGGTTTCCCCCACCAGACAAAACAAAGATGCTTGTGAGGTCCATTGGTTTAACTTAATTGCCTTAGGTGTGATTGAATGTATGGTTATCGATCACTCTATGTCAGCCCTGTGATTGTTTGGCAACCAGTCTAGGGCATACTGCGACAGCAAGAAGTTACTTGTTGAAAGACCATCCTTGATGCTAACAGCTTCAGAGTTTGTTTGTTCTGTTGTGCAGTAGCGCCCGCCTATTACATTATTTGATTGGCCTGAATGAATGTGATTGACAGAACAGTTGGCCAATAACCTGATAGAATATGCTTTAAAAGGGTCTGCTCTCCCCGAACATTTTCTATGCTCTCTTTTCAGATGGACTAATGAAATATATTAAACAGTTGATCTGGTTTGCCAGGTTAAGAGTTACCAACAATGCTCTGAAAATGCTATCTCCTCAGTCTTCAATTTCTGCATGTGAAGCAGATCTGACGGAAGTGATGTGGTGTTTGCTTAGACACGAAACTCAAACTGTCCTGCTTCGATAACAATTAAAAATATATATATATTCATGTGATTTAAAAGGAAGTTTTGCATCTAAACTAATATAGTTTTATTGCATTCATGGAAATGAAACTATAGTTTTTTAATTAACTCAAACTAAACTCATGGAAACACAATTATGTATCAGAGGATGGCCTTTTATGTACAATGGATTATCTTCTGTATAGGTTAGTTTTTATTATTTTTCAAATCCTAGTGGACAATTGCTAAAGAAAACATGGGATACAGCTATTAGTGCTTAACATTAATTACAGTGGACCAACCATGTTTTGTCCATATGTGGAAAACTTGTAGTTTTTGGCAAATATGTGAGCCATTTTGACATAATTTGTTTTTTATGATTTATATTGTTGAGAAAACAAACATATTCCTCATTTAACTTCACAATTTAAGTTCAATGGATTCCAGACTTTTCATGTGTGGTTGTTGGGAGGAGAGCAGATATTTCTTCAGAGTTTTAACATTTTAGTTATTGGCTTTTTTGTAATGAAGAAAGGCAGTTAACAATGAGTTTGTCATATGGTTTTCCTACTCCCAATTAATTTCAAGCTCCACAAAGGAAATATGTGTTCAGGAAATTAAGGGGGATAAAGCAGTCCACGTAGTGATATTGTGTTTGCTAAGTATGTGAAAATGTATTTTGTTTCTCTATGGGTCTCATGGTATCGTATCACACTGGAGTCAAGGGGGAGGCTAAAGGTTAGAGCTCTGAAACATGGCATTGATCCCAACACCTGACAGCATCTCGCTCTGTCTCCTCCTCTGTTACACAGTCTTCATTTGGCCTTTGTAATTCTAACATGTCATTTTCCTCTTATTTACTGTTTTTAATCAATATATGAAAAATAGAAAGAAACAACAAGCAATAGATCAAGGAAAAAAACAGTATTATTCCCCTGATGTGGTGTGTATACAGTGTTATCACAGACAAAAGTTTAACACAATTTATTCTTTTTTTCTTTTTCATCAGCCCAGATGTGATGCTGGAACCAAAGGTGTTTTTCAAGCCTGCTGTGCTCTGCATATCATAAATCAGACCTAACTGACATTTTTTTAAAGAGAATGGATATCCACCCACTCTCTGTGGAAGGGCCACGGTATTTGTATGGTCAATGTGACCTTTCTCCATACCCTCTCAGATTAGGTGTACCACATAGAAAATTGCGCTCTTGCTGCAGTCCATAAATCATACCGGGCCATTTTTTTCCTTTAAAGAGGTATGTAAATACCAGTGTACTAGCTAGGTAAACAACACTAACCCTGATACAAATGGCTGGAAAATTGAAGAAAAGCACCTTATTTTTCAGCTGAAATTGCTTTTGAAACCCAGTTCTGGCACATGGGATGAAGGAGCCACGAAATGATTTGTGCTGGGGGAATAGAAATGGGTTGATGATAACCACACTCGACACAGTTCCTGTGTTGGGGAGTTCTGGCAATGATCAAAGATATCATTGTTGCACATTATTTCCCCCCATTGCAGACCCAAATACATCTGTATCTGAAGTGACATCCACCCCCATACACTCAGAGTATATTTCGTTTTAGGGGACAAAGGCCCTCCACCACAGAGCAGCGAGGGCCTGGATTAACCAGTCAGTCCTGCTGCTGGTATACAAGCCTTCAGAGAACTACTCTCAGATATTACCTCGCACCATTAAAACATTAAGTCACTTTTATTTGTCAGAGTTAACTCTAGAAAGGCTATGTTTGGTCTTTAAGATTCAAAACTCTTATCTTGAGCAAAAATACTCATAACAGAGTATTGCTTTTACTATGGTGGTAGTTTGTCTTTATAATGGAGGAATTATACCAAAATGAAAATTGTTGATGGTTCAATTTAATAATTTTCATTGTTTGTTATAATCACATGCAAAGAAGCAGAAATTGCCTCAGCCAATGAGGTTATGTTTTGCTGGGATTTGTTTTTTTGTTTGTTTCTGAATCAAACAAACAAACAAACAAGCAAGAATGTTGGTCATGGTAAAAGAAACAAGTAATTACCTTTGATGGTGATCAGATAGTGAATGTGGATCCAGATTTTTTATTTTTATTTTAATTTTTATTCCAGGACAGTAATTCAGCTGTTTAATCGGACTCATAATGTAGAAAACTTTCATTCCATCTTGCCTACACTGTCTTTGTGAGTAAATATGTGGGGGTTTTTTTGTTGTTGTTTTTTTTTTTTTTTGGTTGAATAAATGATTGCAAAAATCCCATTAAGGGTGATACTCGTTATCTCGGACCTCCTTTCATTTCATCTGCTTTTCAGTGCTTGAATTTTTTATCCCTGTTTGTCAGTTAGATATAATGTGATTTTATTTTATTTTTCTAAAAAAGCTGACTTTCTGGAAACCCTAAAAGCAACTTAAACCATTTCTGTACAGAAACAGCATGCAAATGAAAGTGTGAGCTATTTGAATTTTTTCATTAATTACTTATTTAGTTTAGGACTTTTCTCTTCAAACTATCATCTGTGAACTCCATCCAGTGATATTTATGATATCAAAATAATAAAAAAAAAACAATTTCCACAGTTTGGTACACAACTGTGGCTGCTTCACAATATGATTTATTTAATGTTCAAAGATTTACTGATGTTATTTCAATAAGTAAGTTGTGAAGCCGAATAATCGTGATCTATGTATCAACCAACGAATGGGGATGATTAATTTTTCTACCATCAAGTAGCTCTACTTTTTAGGTAAACTTTTTCTGATTGTAGCTATTTTTATGTTGTTATCCTTAAATTATTTTCTGTAGCTATTCTTACTGTTTTGTTTTTTGTTTTTTTTCCCTCCTGCTCCTTATTCTGCCCTTTCAATGTCCTAACCATGTGGAGAAAAGTCTTTATGTGTGGAATGAGGATAGAAGGGTGTTCCTCTGCTTTGCATGTTGACCAAGCATAATGAGCTAATCTTTATTTTTGGTTCTAGTTCGACTCCCTCAAGAGCATAAAAAAAGCTCCTTTCTGAATCCATATACTCTTGTTCCAGTACAAGTCTCAGTTCCTTTCCAAGTATCTTTCCTTAGCTTTTTTGGCTACTCTTCAACACCTGCAATCCTGTGCAGAGCGTCTCAAGGAGAGCTGCAGGGCACAACCCGTGGCAGCCAAAGGGACAGCTAATTCCCAACATCTGGTACAAGCCAGTGCAGTCCGTAGAATCGCCATGATCGTGGTATCGCTGCAGTGGACGCTGCTTGGCAGCTTGTGGCTTCAGACTGCTGAAGAATCACCCCCATCGTGTTCTAAGCAGAACGGGCGGACAGCAAACTGTTTCATTTCAGCATGGTGGACCATTGATGCCTGCAGTAGATCCCCTGTTATCTAATCAAACAGCACTGGTCAGTTATGATGCCAACTCCTAAATCCACAGCCGTCTGTAAAGCCGTGGGGGGAGATTAACCGCTACAGCGCCAATGTCCTACATTCAAAGACTTCCTCTTAAGATCTCTTTTCCTGGAAAGTACAGTTATCCATACAAGCAAACACAGACAGCGAACACAGAAATACAGCCTAAAGTAAGAGTCCTTCATGCTGTAATGGGGCTATCACAAAGACCACACAGCTTGTGTTTTGGAAGAAGACTTGATGCTTTCCAAACCCTCTTTGTCTGGGACCACTAGAGTATCTCAAAGAGGCCTCAGCTCCTACGTTGAGTTTTGGCACGTGTTGTTTTTCCATGTAGGTGCTGCCTTCTGACTAAGATCCATCATGAGCAGATGAGATTAAACTGACAAAGAGTGATAAACCATGACATTCAAACTTTCTGCTGCAGAGATACATAATATCATTGGCACAATATTGGTAGATAATTGCTTGAAAATAAATAGATGGTGGGCATTTGGTTTAGTAGATTAATCATGACACTATAAAACACTGTACAGTATTTAATGTTTGGTATGATACAACATTCTATGAATAAATGTGATACAATATGCTCTGATTTAATGCAGTATAATACAATACAATATTACAATACAGCACGATACTATATGATACTGTACAACACAGTTTCAGAAGTACAGTACATTATGTTACACGCAACAATTAATAATGAAATACAATGAAGTGCAAAACAATACAATATGATATGATGCAACACCAAAACACCATATAATAACTATACCATAAGCTACTGTAAAGTACAACAGTACAATACAAGATCTTAGCTCCTCAGCTCCTGTGTTTTCTCATTTTTAATTACAGATAGCGCTTCCTCAGTCCACTAATTCTGTTTTCTGTGTGTTTTTGTGTGTGGGTGCGTGTATGTCAGTGTGTTTGCTGTATGTGGATTGCGAGGGTTGGTGTTTTTTTATTATTATCATTGTATTAAATTTTCTACTTTTTTATTTATTGTTTATTTTTATGTGAAGCACTTTGTGCTACATGACGTAGAAAAAGTGCTATACAAATAAAGTTTGATTGACAGATTGACATTATGACACCATATGAAGTGAAAACATACAGTGCCACATGGTATAATGTGGTACACTACAATCTGATCTGTTTCAATGGGATAAGATACAATAACAGACAGTTCAAATGCAGTATGATACAATGCTTCACAGCAAGATCTATACACAGTGAGATCTGATACAGTGCAATACAATATTAAACCAAACATTACAATATGATACAGTACAAAACACTATTGATTCTTTAGGCAACAACTCAGTATTTTATTTTAACAATACAATAACATCTGTAATACAAAAACTTTGTGTAAAGTCTGCTATAATTCTTATTCTACTTGAGTAGATACTGCTGCCATCCTGCTTTACTGCTCATACTTATTAAAAATTAGTTTTTTTTTTCAACAAAAGACCATAGACAGCATTTGATACATCCAAGAGAGCACATACTGGTGGACCTCCATCTATCTCTGTTTACTTACAGAGTCTTTAAATGGAAAAATATACATGGTTGGCAAATACAGTGATGTATGCCGTTGGAAAGATATGTGATATGTCAGTTTCTAAAATAAACAGACTGACACAGTTCTTGGATTTGCATCTGGATTCAGATCACCACAAAAATCTAATCACCTGGTCCTTGTGCCGTGACCAAAATTCCCTGATAATGACATGGAAATCAGTTTAGAACTCAGTAAGTTATTAGTGAAAATGTAGAGTACTGCTTTACCTTGCACGGTTAAGAAATTGTTGAAAAAATTTGCTTGATCCATATCTTAATTTGGATCACCAAAATACCACTTTTTTGTTGTTTGATGACCAACAATCACCAAAAAAATATCCTTCAAATCCATTTGTTAGTTTTTGAGTTGTCCCATTTAAAACCCAACAAAAAAGCAAACTAACAAACATCGCCAAGCACATATCCTCCTTGGCAGAAATGATAACCAAATTTTCCATTATTTGATGAAGTTTAAAAAGAATCCATCTACCATCTTTGGTTGAATCAAATGTTATCTGATATTTTTATTTTGTCAGATCCTGTGTCTGTTTCTATAATAGGCTGCCCCAATAGGCGCCAAAGAGTAGGGGGTCAGTCCTCTAACATGAGACGTCAAAATGTGTGTAATATTACTAGTATTTGCATCAATACGTTCAGAATTTTCTGCTTATTTAGTATCAGCCATTTGTCCATACTTTCCGCCTCATGGTCTGCAGGGGCCTACTAAAACCATGTACTCTACACTTTCCCTGCTATGTGGGTGCGCCTCATTATAACCCAAGAGCAGAAGCTTTCACAAAGCAGGCAAAGAGCTCTGGGCACTTTTTTAATATTTATATCACAGTCTGCTGTGGCAGTAATGATATTAGGGAGCTGAAGAAACTCTCCACCCAGCTGGACATGTTAATTGAGAAGCCACCATTTAAAGGCAGAGTTCACATTCATGCAGATGGTGGGACAATGCAGCATGGCAGACATAGGTCAGTGTCATTTCCAGGCTGTACCTTAATGGCAACATTTTTTCATTCCCTCCCTTTTCTGCAAATTAGACACATACTAGTCCCTAAGGTCTGTAGTAGTCTTTGGGGCTGGTCCCTGTACCCCACAGTGCCCTTGACAGAGGACTTTATTATGTAGTTGACATAATTGTTTAAATTCTCCCCCACCCTGTCCACTCTTTCAGTCTCTTGGTTACTGTGTGAATTTCCTGGACACTGAATTAAAACAGGAAAGTTTTTTTCAGGCTTTAATGATCACTGATTTTTCAGTTGACATGCATTCCAAAAATCATTTCAGTTTTAGGAAATCTTCATATTGCTTCAGATATTCTGACATTAATTTTTACTCAAAGAACATCATGCCTCCTTCATACTTGAGTAACCTGTTATTCCCATTGTGAGTATTTGTTACGGACAGGAATAGAAAACAAGATGATTAACATGGTTGAGATGTCATATTACAGTTGTTTACTTGCACTCAGGAATTGAAAAATTCTTTAAGTGGTTGAATATTTTGCTTGATTAATTTCCAGCTTTTCAGAGAAGCCCAGTTAACGGCTCAAATGTGGGTATTAAAAGGTGAATTCACTCAGACATTCCTCATCCCTGTTCAACATGCATGTAGAAATATACGCATATACACAAACAATAATGATAACATTTTCAGTTCTGAACACATTTTTGAAAGATTTCTAAAATATTTGTGTTTTTTTTCTCATTTTTATGACAGGTGGTCCAATAAATTTGTAAATCAATGTATGTGGTAGATATTAGTAGAGATTTCACGGTATGGCTGTACTGACAATGAAACTTATACACATGAATCTGCTGAAACTTACGTTTATGCAGTGATTCTTTAATCTCAAAACTGTGTATAACAGTTTTTTTTTCATGATAAAGTATGAGTTTTAAGGACAAGAAATCTACAAAGAAAATAATTGAATTGAGGTTCTCATTTGTCATCAAGACAAAAGTCTGCTGTAGGTTGGAGCAGTGAATACTCCTGTGCTGGATAACAATACCTGATTGTTGCAGTGTATTTTATAAATATAACATAAAAGGAGACATAATGTCATTGTAGCCCACTGCCTTAGGGCCAAACTTTATCTCACACTAATACCTGTCGCCTAACTCTGTGATGTGTCCTTCTAAGTAATATGCAGTATAGTGTGCTGCTAATGTGGCCATTAATCAAAGTCATTTGAATGATTTTAAATAACAATGTTGGATTATTGAGGCTAATTAAATCATAAAGTGAAATTACACCAGTGTAAACAGTAAGATGATTAGACTGTGTGGAAGTCATGCTGCTGCTGGGAAACCTAACAGATGGTTTTATCCTTAGCGAGACAGAAACTGTCGCACCACACATCTACATCAAATTAGAGTACCCAGAGTGAGTCCTCCCCCCGCTCCATCCATACACCGGAAAGCAGGTGTCTGCTTAATAATTTGGTCAAAGATCAGCGAGTTAAAGGTTGAGGCCAGGGGCAGAGAGGGCTGGGGTCATCCTGGTGGTAAGGGAGGTGGTGAGACATGATCTCCTCAAGTCTGGAGCAGCCAAACCCCAAGGTCATCCATTAGTGCTCTGGCCCATTGGTGCTGGAAGACCCACAATAAATTTACTGTGCACCCTTAACCCTTTTAATACTCACCATGACCCAGATGAGGAGATCGGCTCCCTCAGGGAGGGGCACATTACATTATTAGCACTGTGCACCCATTGACAGCTATTATATTCGAACACTCTATTATGGGTGACTTCATACTGTAAATACTTGAGCACGAACACCAGATTATGTGCATTTCACTCATTTTTTTTAATTCCATTTTGTCTAGTTCAAAGCTACTGGTTTGGACAAAGCTGCAGGATAAGTCTATGTATAAATTCATTCTATGTAATCTTAGATCTTGATGTCTATAGTAGCAGTTTAAAACAAAAGTTTGCTTGGGTAACAAGTACTAGCATTTTAATATCAACTAAAACTGAGCACACATGAGTACTTCATAATATGAATTTGAAAATTATTAAAAGAAAATAGTTTAATCTTTAAGTTTTGATATTTCATTAAGCAGTGTGCTTTCTGCTCTGCTTTTGACATTTATGCTAAATATGACCAAACTCCGACTTTGCCTTCACGCTCAGATAATGACAGGCTAGAATCTTGTGGGAAAATGACACCAAGCACTTTACTATAACTCACCATTATCATATAAAATGCAAGGATTTTAGAGTGTCCAATCAGATTTCAGGGGATTCAGGGTACCCCTGTCTGCCCCTTTCCAGGATGAGAAAAAGAAAATAAGCTCTTTACAACAAAAAAAGAAGCTAACACCTCATCTTCATGTTCAAGCACAAATCAGGAAGGAGCTGCATAAAGCTTCAAACATTTGAATGAATTTGGTGCTTTAAGATGGTTAGCACTTATAGTTCATACAGTGGACCTCAAGATGGTGAGGAAGAGCAAAAGAGCACAATCTATGCTGTTTGCTGATATAATCACTTCCTCTTTGTTCATCAGTCAAGCAGAAGTTCCTTCTAGTGCAACTAAATTTAAATTCACCTTCTTAAAATTGCTGAGGGCCAAAAAACAAACAAAAAAAACCCAGCAGGCCGCCGTTCACTCCCGTCATAATCTAAACACCCCTGCTCTATATGCTTGTGTGGGACATTCACTCTTCTTTCTCTCTTGTAAACTTTAGATTTTGCAATTGCAGTTCATTGCACTACCCCCTATATAATAAGCCTTCACATGTCTTTGTTCTGTAATGACAAAAAATATCATGTGAAACTTTATAGAATTATGTGCAGTCAACAGTAACAGCTGTGCATATGCAGAGAGGGATCATTTTAATATCAACAATAAAACCTTGAGTTTATACGCATGCTTGAAATCTACAATATTGTTTTTTATGTTTGATCCTTTGCTAAATGTTTGGATTTTTGAAAAGGTGCTGAGAGGTGTTTGAACTGTCCTTGTATTGACTGCCTGTTTGGACATTTATTATAGACTTAAGATGCAAAATTTACTTACAGGTTACACTTTTGTGAATAAATAAATTAATTAATTAAAAAAATTGTTTACCTGCTATCACCAAAATTGTTTACCTGCTATCACCGAACACAACGTTGGCTGTACACAGTAGCCCAACTTTGGTTCAGGGGCCATCTGCAGTCCGTAGTTTTCTTTAGGTTGGCTTGCAGCTATTTATAAACTTGAACTGAAGTATGACCTACATTAGAACATAAAAACTAAGTGTGAGTGATGAAAAACACAAATTAATTATGACAAGAAATGAAATAAATGATGCTAATTTTCTGAGCTATCTGCTCCATCACAAGGTCTGATTTACAAAACATTTTTTACTGAACTTCTCCAAGCAAGCAAACTCCAGTATTTTGTTAGTTATTGCTCCATGTTGTCTATACATGGAGATAAACCCATCTCCTATGCAGGAAGTGTGGTCTTCATCCTACCAAGGGTGGATGTAGTGGTGTTTTGAATGTTCAGCCAAAAATCCTTAACAGTGATTAGCTGTTTGCCTTGTGAAGCCATCAATAGATGATGGCTATGCATTTCTTTTTCTTTTTCTTCTAGCAGCATGTTCATCACAGATGCAGATCTAAAGATTCATTGGAGTGATTTTACCAATCTGGATAAAATAAACATGAGACATCATCATAGCACAATCATCCCTGTATTTTTCTGAATGTGACCTCAGGTGAACAAAAGTTGATCACCCTTGGTTTATAGTGACATACCACCTTGTCTGACATGGCAAGAAAGTTCAATTTTATTGTGAGTGTACCTAAACTATAAACAACAGCTGTGAGGTGCTGAAAAGGCTCAGAAATGCATCTCAAAAGTGCTTGAATTTAACCTTTTTCAAAGCTATGCATACCTTGTTACAGCTGCTAAGGATTGGTTAAATTTTGTTAATAACACTATGAGTGAGATTTCATCTCTAATCTAAATAATTGAAAGATATTTTAATATCTAAAATCCCTCCCATGGCTATCTGTGATCACTTTCAAACATCCATGTGATAGTGTCAGTGTCTGGTATTTTTTCGAGAATATCTGAGTTATGACTGATCTTTATCTGAGCTTTCAAACAATGAACTTTTTTTTCTGCCTTTAATAGGATGAATTTTTCTATCCTCACAAGAAAAGGTGAGGCTGAAAGGAGGAAGGAAAGGAAATGTCAACAATGTCAACCACCCCCTTTAAATAGGACCCTCCTATGATCCCTTGCTACCATGCTTGGTCAAACCTTTCCAGGTGTCAACACTGGGCTTCAGAAAAAGAAATTAAAGTGACACAGTGTTGACAGAAAGGAGAGACATTCCAGTTTTCACCCCTCTCAGGACAAAGAGGGAGCCATCACCTCAGCTCAGACACAGGCACTAATGAATCAAGCAACACCTTAACTTCTGCAGAGCAGGGGACTTTTGGCTGGGGGCACCCTCGCAGTGTCATTGATAATGGGATCCTGTATTGGACTGCTGTTGATTTGATGTCTGCTGTAACCTCTCCCTTGGCCTCCCGTTTTGACACAGTTTAATTTTACCCCTTTGCTCATAAAGACATCCTGTTAAAAGGTGTTGCACACATGTGATGTCTTCAACTTCACTTGTTTTATTTCTCTTCACAGAGCTTGAAGAATTGGCAATTATTTCTCAAGCAAAATGCTTCGATATTTATTTTACCTACAGAGTGGATGTTTCATACGCAAGTATGGGAGGAGGCAGTGCAAATAAAGATTATTTTGTAGCAAGAAGAGATGCTTCATGTTTGTACATTGTCGATATCCAGTATTTTGATATCTATTAATTCATGTAGTTAATGTAAGTACTGACAAAGTATGTGCACCTACCTTTCTTTGATATAAAGAATACCAAGGCTCTACATGTCCTGAACGAGTGAGTATAGATGTGTAGGTGCTCAGGGTATGATTTAACTCTAAAGCCGATGCAACGAACTTCAATAATCATTACAACCAAGGTATGCAGAGGACCATTAAGTAACACACAACATCTCAAATCTTGAGGAAGATGGGCTACAGCACCAGGACAGCTAACAACAGGACACTGACGCCACTATTCAGCTCAATAAAATTGATGTAGCCAACATGACAGTGTAGATCCATCCTGTCTTGTATCGGTGGTTCAGGCTGGTAATGAAAGTGTAATGGTAAGGAAGATATTTTCTTGGTTGACTTTTGGTACGAATTGAGTATTATTTGTACATTTGTTTATTTTTAAAAGAGGGAAATGGGACAGTACATGTTAATGAACATATAAATATAAACATGCGAGATTATAGCCGTGTGGCTAATTTCCATCTCTAGTCCCATTGGCAGGTTGGTGTTGTACAAAACATTTATACACAATAAAAAGAAAACAAAGCAAAACAAACAACACGAAACAAAGCAAACATAGTTGATCATCAAAAAACATTTAGGCCAAGGGGCTGGTTAAAAGTGCAGACTGCTTAAATGTAAAGTGCATTGTTGTATTGCAAATTGCCCAAAAAATATGAAGTGCTGTTTTGATTGCCTAATGCTCAATTGCATATTACAATAATCTAATACCAGCAATGGTAATTTGTGATATCTAGAGTACCTGGAACTATAAGTGCTAGTTGCATTGCACATTGTTCCGTAAAAATTGGAGATGGAGCCCTTGACAAAATAGATACATAGGACAAATAAACAAGTTTAGGCCTGGTTATGGGAACAGTGTTGGTTTTCCAGTAGCCAAGCTTTAAGCTGTTTGGTAAAAGAGGTCAGAGTTGGGAGTTTGCGTATTGTGCTTGGAACTGAGTTCCAGGTGTGAGATGCGCGGACAGAAAAAGTGGCTTGACTATAGGCACTTTTTCTAAAAGGAACAACATAGTCCATAGCTCCAGTTGATCTGTTTGAGTTTTTTTTCACAAATTCTTGTAGTGGAGGTGGTGCTTGGCCATGGAAGATTTTGTACATCAAGACAGCATCAGTGTGTTTGATAGTGTTGTCCCAGTTCAAGCGCTCATGCTTTTTTAATACCTGACAGTGAAGGTACGTTTGGGGTTTTTTATCTAGTACTTTCAGGGCTTGTTCATAAACAATTTCGATCTGCCTTAGTGTTGTCTTACAGGCCGCTGCCCAGCTTGTTACACAATAGAGCATATGTGACATGATCATAGTGTCAAAGTATAATTTTGGTGACTCAGGAGTTAGGTGGTTCCTAAGAAATCTAAAATTAGACAAGTTAAACTTAATTCTTTTCACGGTCTTTTTTTATCTGTTGTTTGTGAGTTGTGAGTCAAGAGTGATTCCTAGACATTTAAACTCTTGTACCACCTTAATTGTTTTACCTGCAAAAAGACGTTGGGATCATTGTCATTATTTGCCCTATTTGAGAAGGACATACAGACAGTCTTGGATATGTTCAAGTATAACCTTGATTTCTCAAGTCAGTTGTACACATTCATCAAGGCATCTGTCAGTTCTTGCGCAGCGTGTTTTTTGTCCTTTGCATGGACATACAGAACAGCGTCATCAGCATACATTTGATAGGTGAGATTTTAGGGATAACAGCTTGGCAGGTCATTTATAAATAAACTGAAAAGCAATGGACCCAGGACCGATCCCTGTGGTACCTCAAGATTGTTGGTGTGTGATGTTGACTTAGTGTTCTGTATCCTAACACACTGTGTTCTCAAAGAGATGTAGGATTCAATCCAGTTCAGTGTGTGTGAGGAGAAGTTAAAGTAAGACAGTTTGGTTAACAATTTCTGGTGGTTTATAGTGTCAAAAGCTTTCCTGAGGTCAATAAAGACAGCACCAATAACACCGCCTGCATCCAACTTTGATTTTAAGTTTTCCAGGAATAAACAGACAGCTGTCTCAGTAGAGTGATGTTTTCTAAAGCCAAATTGCATCTTATTTAAGGTATATGGACTGCTGTTAAGATGTTCAATAATTTGCTCCGCCACAAGTTTTTCCATGACCTTGGAGACTGCGGGCAGTATGCGTATTGGTCTGTAGTCGCTAACTTTCATGGCATAGTTTATCCATCATTTAACCACTACTTCTAGCAGGATAACACACCATGTCTCAAAGCTAACATCATCTCTTTTTTTTCAACATAAACTTATTACAAAGCAACTTCACTAAACATACACCTTGCCATCTGATAAAAGCTTCTTAATGACTTCCTCAGCGTTGGTGGATTTTCCTGATCTTCTCCCTTGCTTACATGTTTTTATGTTCGTGTCTTGAGCTGTCATTCATATCTTTTCCCCCCCAACAGACACACACCATGCACCCCCTACAACCCCCCGCGTGTGAGGCTGGTGGCTCCATTGTATGACCTGTTCTCACACTGTTCCATCTTCAAATCACGCAGCCAGCCTTTCACGGCGGCAATTCAGCAGCAACAATCACACACTCGCGCCTCAAAAAAGACCTCTTGCTCCCTTTGCCAACCAATTAAGAGCCATCTGGGCTTGGATGCAGCAAGAAAGCTACTTCAGCTTCATAAATATTTTTCTACTTTCAAGGCATATTTTGATGTATGGACTGAATGACTGAAAAATCAGAGCTTTGTTTGGTAAAATGTCTAAAAATGTATTATCTCTTAAAATAAAGGGTGGGCTAATCATTGCTGTTAATGTGTGAGGAGCCAGCGAAGGGCACAACACAGTTTAAAAACACAACAGAGCCAGCCACTGCTTTTGAAACCGCCATGAAAGTGTGTGATTCTCCATGAACTTGAGGTCATAGATTCCCAGTGGCCGCGTAGGGCAGGGATTGGAGAGCGGCAGGGTTCAAGCCTTGGGTCAGTGGAGCTTCAGAAGTGACCAGCCAGCTTTGTCCCGAGAGGGATGATGGTGACGGATTCACTGGTGTTTTCTCATGGTCCACTGAACCCTACAGCAAAGAGTCACAACTTCCAGTCAGTAGAAGGAGTGTACACTGCTCTCATCTGCAGTTCACACAACAACTCCAAAAGCGGAGCTGTCTGGATGGGATCCAGGACGCCTTGAGATACACAAAATCCAACCACAACCTCATGGTGGCACTGCCAAACCTCATTTCACTCTCTTCCCCCCTCATGTAATCTGCAGTACACATCAGGTCTCTGACATGCACTGCAATGGTTCATTTAACCATTGTAGGAAAGTGTTGAACCCCCGTGTTGTCAAGTAGGCTTTATAAAGCAGGAAGATATGAAGAGAAAACCCCACCCCTGCCTTTTTTTTCAATCAAACTAAGTTAAAAGGCTTACTTACTGCTAATCAAAATATCAAGCCCACTGGCGTGGTAAGTCCCAGCTGTGGCCCGGCGCAGACTTTCCCTTCTCCCCCATACTTTGTTCTGGGCAACACATCCAAGAGCTCTTGCTGTGTTATGTACTTAACTGAGGTCAGAGTTGTCATTATCTGGGTCTTGTTGGCACTAAGGCCTCCTCTGATGATAGGACTCCTTTTCAGACCTGCAGCTTTTAGCACTCCCTACAAGCTAACCTCTGTGAAAACCAGGCAATCGACCACCTGCAAATCTAGCCCAGGGCTTGGACTGTGTTTAAAGGGTAAATGCTTTATGACATTCTGTCACATTGGCACTGTTTGCCCTAACCTGGTGCACATTAGATGCTCCTTGTTTGTTGGTCTCTGGGTATTTTTTAAGTTTATGTGTTCTGACAAGAGACATATGTTCAACTGTTACACAGGTGGGAAAAATGTGTGGAGGGTAAGACCCTGTGTTGTGAAAAAAATGTCAGAAAAGCTGTTACATTGTAAGTAAGCCTGTCTAATATGGCTTAAATGATAACCATGATCATTATAATCAATTATGGAGTTCAAGATTATACATATGTATATATATATATATATATGTATATATATATATATATATATATATATATATATATATATATAGAGAGAGAGAGAGAGAGATGTATATCTATCTATCTATCTATCTATCTATCTATCTATATATATATATATATATATTTTTTTTTTTTTTAAATGTCAGAAGAATATGAGGCATATAATGTGCAATGTGTATCCTTGTCTAAGAATAGATTTTTTCCAAAGTGGCAAGATCAAACGTTTCCGCAGTAAATTGTGATTGTAATTAGCTCTGAGCAAGAAGAAGCGATCAGGAAGTGACTGTACTGAGATTAGCACAGACGCTTACAGCTTCAGTAGCAGTCAGATATTAACCATATTTCTTAATTTAATGAAAACAAGTAACATTACAAATTTCTGAAAACAAAGCCTGTTTTTGCTCCACTTTACAATGTTTTGGAGAGATTTGATTTTACAAGGTGTCTCACGTTCTCTTCTTAAGACCGCGACTGTAGCACCTGCCTGTCACATCATCTGATTTGCCTGTAATGAATGTGACTGACCGAACAATCATCCAACCACCTGCCAGATATGCTATTAAAAGGTTCTGCCCAACACTTTCTATGGGCTCTTTTCAAGATGGATGATTGAAATTTATTGAACCATTTATTGAACAGTCCATCTGACGTATCAGGTTTGTAAAAATGATGTGTTGGAGACACTGTGGTCTGTTTACACAATAAATTATGTAATGCATATTGGTATTCAGGAAGAATTAGTCCGAAGGAGTGGATTGTTAAATATCAGTATAGGCAATGATCAGCAAAGTTGCCACCTTAAATATTAGTTTTGGCATTGACCCTTATATTCAATGCATTCATTGTAACATTGAAAATTGTCAATGTTTGAATTTCTTTATTTGTGGTAAGGTCAAATTTGTCATAGTGATTAAAATTCCGTTTATTGTGCAAACCTCATCACAACTATATCTTTCCCCACAGTTGCCATGTTATCATGATTTTAGGAATGATACATCATTACAACAATGGGAAAAAACAGATTTTTAGAAGAATTACAGCATAGATTGGGGAAAAATCGCATCACTTTGGTTTGTGAAGTTTTGCCTCAGTCTAATAGCTGCTTTGTGCATCATCTTTCATTTGAAAAATACAGCATCCACAAAACCTCTTTTAGCGCTTATATTTTTTGCTCTCCTCTTCTGGCTTAAAGACATACTCACAGGATCTGCAACATGCACACACCCAGACGTGCACTGCCCTTGTAAAAAAAAAAAAAAAAAAAAACAGAGCTCCCCCCCATAGCAATTTTGTCAGAAGTTGACAATGTCTTGATTTAGTTGTCTGGCTGTTCCGGCCAGTTTTCCCTGCTGTGCTAATGTGAACAGGACATCCTGCTGGGCACCAAAGAATACCACTTCACGGCAGCCGCATAGCTGGCAGCTTTTATTTATGGCGCTACCGAAATGAATGGGTATTAGTGTCCAAACATTTCACCATGCTCCTGCAGCCACACACAAAAGCCACTGATTTCCAGCAAATCTGCACTTATTTTATTCAAGAAGACTAAAGCTGGAGAGAGGAAGAAGGAGAGAGAGAAAGCGACACAGGCAGAGAGCAAGGGAGAGAGAAAACATTTATAATGACTTAAAAGACCTCAAAAGAAGAATAGGAATCGCGTTTGAAAGGATTTACGAGGCTGATAATCGAAAAAGGGAAAAAATGGTCCCTCTATTTCGCTGCATTTTTGTCTGAGTTGAAATGGAAAATATCTATATCCCTAAAATGACTCAACTTAAGTGCCTATATTCACCAAAATCTGCACTTCCTCCACAATTACCCAGCTCCCATCTGCTCTGTTTTTCCTGCTGGTACAAGGCATTGTGTTTTTATGGGACTGTGCCAGAAAAGTATTTTTATCATAGCAAAAATTGTCCATTTAAAGTGTCTCCACAAATCACTCTTACTACCATTTTGCAATCCAGGCTGCCTACTGTCTTGTTAACCTCTGAATTTTAAGTGGACGCTTCCCATTAGATTGCAGTGGTGCTGCTGACTCCTCTTGGCTTTTTCTGCAGGGGAGCGGGGCTGAGGCAGAGTGCTCTCCTGGCCTGCCGCTGCACTCTGCCTGGTCTCTGCGTCCTGGACCTCATCAGCGCAGAGTCCGCCTGTCCTCGTGTCCCTGCCACTCACCTTCCTGCTCCTCATCTGTCATTCCTGCCCTTCTGCAAACACACTCCTCTGACATTTTGAAAAAACTCTGGCATTCACCCTCAATATGGATTTTTGTTGATTATAGCTTTCTGTCTGTGAAGATTGCACGTATTATTGACTTTGCAATCCCATGACTATTTGCGCAGCTTTTTCCTCCCCTTTGCATCGCGGCGAGGTCCAGCAATAATATTCAACCTGCTTTCTCATAACCTCTTTTCATTATCTTTTCTTTTTTCATATTTTTTTTTATTTCTCTTCCATATATTTTACTAATCCCCTCTGGCTGCAACCCTTTCTTTCTGCCACCAGAGATCAGAGTTTCTGCAAAGCTTTGGTCACTGATGTCATTAAGATTGGGATCTGATACACTAGATGTCCATTGGTTAAATGCCCCTGGCCTGAACTCCCTATTGTCCCCTAATTCCAAGCGGCAGCCCTGTTTCACTTGCAGCATAATAGCCTATAGGTTAAAGTTCCACTGCTTTTGCTTTGAATTTACATCTTTCACCGGTTCCACTCTCTTGTTCTGAGCTGTTGTTTCTTTTTTTATCCTCCTTTTTATTCAAGGCAAACTCTTTGCCTGCAGGCGGCACAGCTGTTTGCGCCATAGTTCTCCCAACAATCTCCCACATCCAGGCATCTTTTGGAGGGTCAGAGGAGAGCAACTTGACTTAACAGGTCAACGTAAGTGGGCCCCGCCCTTCTCCAGAGGGGAAGCCACGGAGCCTTCCATTAGGAGCTGACCTCCACGATACACTGGTCTGGCCCCAGCTTGGGTATCACATGGCTCTGCCTGAGACAGTCTGCTCATTAAAGCCTCCTGCCCATAGCAGGATTAGGCCTTTTCATGGTTTATCCTCCACTCTGACAACTGACAATGGGCGCGGATCACTGCTTCAAATGGAGTGTGCATATGAATCATGGAATTATAATTGCTCTTTCATGATGAGAATATTGGAAAATCTATCCACATGCACAATGCAAAGAATTAATTGGGGTCTGTTTTCAAGGGCACATTGCTACACTATATGAGCCCCAGAAATGGAAAGGGTGGTAATGAGGCATTTCCACTACAGCCTAGCACCTGTACACAGTCTGCTGTTTGCACACATACACTCATATACCTCCTCTTTGTAACCTTTACCCACCAGAGTACTTTTACTCAAAGTTTCACTGCACTTAATACTCAATGGAGTGCTGTGTTTACCTGCATGTGAGCCTTTCAAAGAGCAACCCCATTACCAGTAGAGGCCTGTTCCCTGCGACCCAGCTGTAGTTTCCTATGGGTTCTGGGGTTATGGAGGGCTGTAGATTGGGGGCCAAGTAGTAAACTAAGATGACACTACCTCTTGAGCTGTGTGGGAGGGAGAAAGCCGCTGATTGTGAAGGAAACAGGGGCGCTATCTGCAGCGCCGAGCCACAGTCGTGCTTCCTATTTACACCACAACTCTGTTTTCATTATTCATATTTCATGTGGTATCATGGCATGAAAGAGAGTTATTTCCTTGATGGCTCAGGGCAGGTTACAGTTGACTCTTGGGTTGCACAGCACGCAAGATGATAGAGTGAGAGGGCAGCTTTCCTGAATCCAAAACATCAAAACAGCCTGTGCAAAAAGGAATATTTAAAATACAGGGTTCTCTGTAGTCAACCAAAACATGCAAGTAGGTAAACACAAACTTGAGAATAATCGTAAAATTCAAAGAAACCGTCACTCCTAAATCATTGCATATAATTGTGAAATGAGTTAGAATAAAAACATTACCTAATTTAAGGTGTGAACAACACCAATGTCATTTACATATGTGGCGAAGCCTTTTCACACGTCTCTGCAATAAATATAATGTGGTAAGGAACAGGTAGATTTAAAAGGTGTTAATGAACTGTTGATTTAATGCGTCTGTCTCAAATAACCCACCTATCAAAAACCACATGTCATTATTTCTAGAAAAGTTTAATAAAGAAGTTTCAGAGTGAAGTGTTTCTGTTTGAAGGGACAAAAGTACCACTGAGAATTTCCACGAAAAAACTGATGGCAAATGAGTAGAATAGTACTAGTACTCTTAATTATTGAAAAGTCTAGTAAAGCCTTTAGTACATTTTAAATAAACTGTATATGAAAAGTCTTATTTTGTTTTGTAAGATGACTTCAACATTTTAGGTGCATTTTAACTGAGACATGTCTGAGATTTTTTTCCAATCTACACTGAGCAGGTAACTTGTTACCATGTATTTTACAATTTGGTGTGTTTGGACAAAG
Source organism: Scarus forsteni (assembly GCA_036419115.1). NCBI lineage: Eukaryota > Metazoa > Chordata > Actinopteri > Labriformes > Labridae > Scarus > Scarus forsteni. Next base: position 8,603,257 of record JAZDUH010000245.1, on the reverse strand, counting down.
GTGGCTTAGTTGGGTAACATTTCTAGCGTCAATAAGGATGTAGAGGGTTTGAGCCCAGCTCCAGCTGTCACATGCAGATGTGTCCTTGGGCAAGACTCTTAACATAAGTTGCTGCCTCTGCTGGACAAATTCAGTGGATGTGTTGGCTAATACTAATGGTCAACTTGCATAACTCAAAAACAGCAGTGTGAGAATGTGAGAGTAAATAGATGTGAATGGATAGATGGCTCAGAGGTGTAAAAGTGCTTGCAAAGGTCAGAAAGACTAGAAAAGCGCTATAAAAGCTCAAATCCACAAAATATGTGTCCTTGACGGATCTACAATAGCACCCTTAAACCTCCAAACATGTAAAAATCTTCCTCCTCTCCCTCTGCTGTATGCCCCATTTTGTCAGAAAATGCCTTGTCCGAAAGTCCAGTAGTTATGCTCATGCCTCCAGAACAGAGACAAACCATGAGCCAGGACATTTTTGGTCCACAGGTGGCTACAGTGGTTGGAACATGTCTGAGCTTGTTTGTATTGTCTCAGTAAACACCAGAGCACAGCCAAAGTAACATTAGACATTGCTGATGATAATAAATAGCATGTTCTGAGCAGGGGGGAAACAGAGATATTGGATTCCATATTATTTAGATATATATATCTGTATATATATATATTTAGACTATACATTACCTATGTATTTGATCAAATAAACTTGATTTAAGATACAATCAAAACCATTAGATGAGATTAATGCTGAGTAAGGATGTGCGTCAAAAGATTTAATTTATAATTTTGTATATATATGACAGCATAAAGCAGGGGTGTTGAACTCTTAAAGGATACACACATCGGGACTGGTGTCTTGTATTGACATTTTTTGGGGATGCAGGCTGAAAAATTTGCCAACCTCTGACTAAGACCATCTCTTTCAAATCTATACTGGATTGTTTCAGGAAACACTTGATGAAAAATGTGAGAAAAGTTGACAAAAGACTCTTGTACACTAAGATACAACAAGATTCTTGTCAATATGCATTTGCATACTCTCCTGTGTATGACTTGTGTGTCAAAGTGTGACTTTGTTTCATAATCATTTTAATTTAAGCTTAAAATATAATGCACCTTTGGTTGTAATGTTTTCGTTAAGGAAATAGATTTACTTCAATTCGTTTTCAGCATATTACAGTAAAATCAATACCACACTTGTGTTGGTTACCTATCATTCTATAGTGTAAAAACTGAATTCAGTTTTGGTCTTGATATGGTCTTATAGAGTCTGAAGTTTTATTCTAAAAAATGTGCATGAACTTAGCACATAGCTTAGAAAAGCAAGAAAAAAAATATAATTACGATACCAGTAGCTTAGCAGTTTTGTCCCCATTCCCCATATATTGAGGATGCCAGTCTTAGTTGAAAACATTACCAAGTCTCACCACATATTGCCCCCTACTCTCCATTCCCACTTCACAAGTCCATCCACTGTCCTTTCCACTATGATAAGAACAGGAAGAGCTTAAAGATGTCCTAAAAAATGAAAAAAAAATTTTGTTTGGGTCTTAAACAGACAAAAGTTTGATTCAAAACAGCAGAGCGTTGCAACAGTTTTAATGCTGTTTTTTTTTTTTTTGGCTCATAAAGGTCTTAGAAAGTCTACAATTTTTAATGTTTGCAGCTACCAAGGAGAATTTTTATTCCCCATCTTCATGGCTTGGTGACAAAATCTTTGGATTTATTTTTTTAATGACTGAATAATACATTGTTGAGTCCAAAGAATGCCAAAATCATGTTGTACCTGGCAAGCCAGCGCTCAATAATATTCAACTTTAATGACCAGGCAGCCACCAGGACAAAATTCAGAATGAATTAATTTTGTTTTGTGAGCAACAGGGAAATTCTTTTGGAGCGCTGTCAAAAACAGAAAGAGGCCAGAGAAAAGAAGAGCTGAAACTCTGTTAGCAACACAATTAAACTCTGGTAATGAGGTCAGACATCAGATCCAGTGCAAGTGATATCATTACGCAGGCTGAACGGATGGCCTGCTCCAGCTGCCTTGCTCTTGCTGTGGGATTAGACTCACTGTCCTGAGGGCGGCACTTTTACTAGGCTGACCCCCGCCTGCCACCGGGGCACCAGCCACCCCCTGGGCTCCGTGGGGGTTTGGCCCACAGTCCTGGTGCCAGTGGCACCAACGGGACTGCGGAGTAGTGAACTGTGCTGCCACGTGGAATGACAGGACTCGCCACTCCATTAGGAGGCACAGAGACAGGCAGGCACCAGCACACAATCCACCCTGTGTTGCCAAGTATGAATGACTGAGTTCCTCTATTTCAGTCAGCTCATTTGTAAAAAGCAGCTAACAATGAAAAGGTGATAGAAGGACATTGTATCAGTGATGAGAGAGCTGCATTTGAACCTGTTGGCTCACAAGTAAAACACAACTCTCCACTGTCCTCCTGGAACTGGAATACGCTCTGTTTGGTTAAAATCCTGGTTCATACTTGCAAACAAGATTGAAATAATGAAACGTACAGATTGGTAGCAGTCTAATTTTCTTTGCCTATTGTCCAAAGCCTCGTTTGCAAAGTCCCTAGCAGGAGTCGGCTTAATTTGTCTTTTCTTATTTGGTCTGCTTGTGTGTTTTGTGCTGTTCTCTTTTTGTCTCCCGTGATTACTTTGAGGATATCGTTATGACATTCAGCAGCAACAATAATTCTTCTGTTCTAATTCATATCAATTAGTAAGCGACGATAATTCAAACTGACGGCACAGTGTATCTTGAAAGGCTTGTGAGGATGTTGTGGCGGCAGCATCACTGTGCAGCCAAAAGCCACCCTCCTTTCCCCTTTCTCCCCCACCCTCTCTGTCTTTCAGTCCACAACAAGGGGCTCCAAGCAAAGCGGACAATACAAGTCGGAGCCAGTACTTTGATAATTAGTTATTGATTGAGAACAATGGCACGGCGTACACTGTCGTATTAGCTAGACGCCAGTAGGTCGCGACACCGAGAGCAGCCATCAAGAAATGAGGGCCAAAACATGCCTGACTCCCCTAATAAGATATTCCTTCATGTTTTTCTCTTTCATTTCCCTCCTCTTTTTCCCTCCTCAGGCATGTTAGCGTTCAGGCTGTACAGGGTCAAAAGTATTAATGCTTTTGCACAAACGAGAGCATGATGAAGGAAAATTTAATTAGGGAATGCCCTCTCAAGCTTCTCACACACTATCGCCCAGTTTTCTTTGTTGTTTCTTTGTTTTCTGACCTTTTTTGCCCAAGTTTCCTCCTTAAAAAAGAGAAATACAGCAGTTATGAAATCCTCTGGCACTGCAAGCTTTGTTTTCCTCGTACGCGGAAATGCCAAGAAAAACATGCATAAAAATATTGTGGAGTATTGTTACATATCAAAGAGCACCTTTGAAATGGTCTTGGATTAAAATAGAAGAAGAAATGAACAGTATCTGGTATGATTTCCAACATGCGGTTGACCTGAGCTGAGTATCACATCCTCCCCTGACAGCATGGAGTGAAAACAGATGAATTTTCAGCACACATATTGATGGCTGTATGTCAAGAGATGGTGTCACTTGGTGAAAGTTTGGCTTTTAACCAAGTCGTGTTTACATCCAATAGAATATCCTCAAATAATTGGTAGGTCTGCCCGCTAAAGAGGAACGTGTCAGCTTTAGCGTTGACGTGAAAGAAAGCTCCCTAAACCGCTTCACCTGATCCGTGGCCTGTAAAGATGCACCTGGCATTAAGCAGACAGTGCGGCAGCGTCAGCTGAACAATGGAAGACTGTCAGGACCGACAGCAGGCCACGGCTCGCCATCACTGCTCTGACAGCGAGGGCCTCAGAGGGTAAACTGCTTTGCTGGAACTAATTAAACAGATGAAGTTATGACATGAATATGCAGATGTTGTTTACATTTTACCATATGGTATTATTTCAGGTAATAACGCACGGGAGAGCTTTCCCACTCATTAATGTGGAAGGATGGAGTGAAAACACTGTCTATCAAGAGACACTCGGAGCGTGTTCCAGAAATATGATCAGACTGACATGCGGCTGTTGAAATGTATTTCAAGCCACTCAGTTAACATACATGTTGATGGCTATTACGGTTTGTTTTCAACTGTTGCCATACTAAATGTTAGTGACGCTTTTCATTTTTTAATACAGGATTTAATGGTTATTGTTAAATAATTTTATAAGAGTCAGATTCATATTTTGAAATTAGTTATCTCCTTTTTGTAATCTTTATGACAATATGTAGTGTTGCTCAGATACACCCTTGTTCATACCATTTTATAACAGCCATAAAATGCTAATTTAAAAAAAATAGCGGTTATAAACTTGAAGCTTGCAGCACAACAGTTGCCTTCAACAAACATATGTGCAAATGTAATGGTTCATTCATTTGCTGAGATTTGTTATATTTATGGAAAGGTAATCGTTTTCAATTTCAAATTTTTTTTACCACAGTATTTTGCTGCACAATGTTTTTTTGATTTCCAACTCAATATGGATATTTTATCAGTTAATAATGTTTAGAAATTTGCAACACTTGTTTTTATTGTAGTTCAGCCTCCGACTGCTAGTTGTCAGCAAACATGATGGCATTTAACTCTTCAGTGTCTTTTTTTGCATTTTTTGTTATTATTCCTAACACTGGAACAGACAAAGTTTATACAAGGACCATGTTTGATATAAATTACACTAAGAAGAGATTATTTTTGGTATATTGCTTATATTACTGTGGGTTACTAATCCCTCATATACATATTTTAATTAGATTAACTACCTTAGTAAAAAAAAAAAACATGCTTATTGTATCCCCAGGTAATTATATACATTTTTTCGCCTTACAAACTGCTTCCTGACAGAGCAGACATCCAATTCAGAGAGCCCCCTAACCCACCCATGGAAAAGCTGCACTGGATGGTATGAGAGCAAGAAGCAAGATGCCCACACTCTGTTGTAAAGTCAGGACACTGCTACTCCTTTGAATGTCTCAGTTTTGTTTAAAAAGGTCCAAAGAATCTAAACCTAGAGGAGATAACAAACATTACACCTTTTCCTGTTCCCCTAAGGTACTCTTCTTTGTTTTTGGATTGATACTATATTGATTTTAGTCAACTTATTCACATTTCTTTTACAAAACATTTGACCTTGACTTAACTCTTCCACTCCAGCAGTTTTAGCCACAACATTTGCCCATGCTTTCTTCTAATAAATGCACAACAAGCTGTAAGTACTGAAATATAGAAATACTAAGGATTTTTTTATGGAAACAGCTGCCAGTTTGACACATTTTTAGGCATTCATTTTTTGTGTGTAAAAATCTAATAATAGAGTTCTTTATTTATTTACTGCCACAATAGTTCAGATTTGAGATTCAACAGCCACACTATCTCCAAACCACACAGTGTTCTTTTGGTGACATGGTTTAAACCTGAACTTTAATGTCAAAAGTGAAGGTTAAAAGTTACTTCTTTTTCCTTTTAAAAAGATTAATTTTAGATTATGAGCAGGAATTAAAATAGTATTAGTTTAAAGTAGTGTACATAAGAAAGTAAAGGCCAGATAGAGATGCATTTGTTCAGAAAGTCTTGTGTTGTAACTGTTAACTAACTGGAGCTTGGTTTTATTTTTATCAATATCAGAACAATTTAAGAGAAATCTGTAAATTTTGTTCAAAAAGCTTGTCTTACGTTCGGTATATCAACAGTTTCATCAAACTATAACAGCTACTTTCATGAACGTAAATTAGGCAGCTTGGAATGCATTTCAACAGCCATGTTTTAGTCTGATCATATTTCTCTAACACACTTGTCTTTTGATGGACAAATTTTACTCAGTCCCTCCACATTTCTTTTGGAAATGCTCTCTTGTGCATTGCTACATTGCTTGTTAAAATACTCAGCCTTTGTAATGCATTATCTTACTACAAATATAGTATAAAAATATTAAACTTAAACATGATATTTGCTTATTTTTAAACTTTTTTCTTTTACTTAAAGTACGATGTGACTGAAGTAAAAAAGAGTCAGTAATCTATTACAGTTGTACTATATTGTCTGTAAGACTTTGTGTAATTATTACAGCAAAATCTGCAGATCTGTATCATATTTTTGGTGTTATTGTTATCACAGGTGTATAAGCTTTCTTAAGGCTTATAAAAGATGCCTATGCCAGCACTAGTATAACTGTATGTTAGAACCTACACATGTCAGAGTACACCTGCCATAAGCCCAGTTTATTTCTCAATGCACATCCTACATTTAACTCAACTTCTCTGTCTTTTTCCCATTTTCAAAGTGTTAAAAGAAGTAGAACTGTCTGAGTTCTCTTTTTTTTTCCTGCAGTTTTTTTGTGTGTTCCCTCACCATTCCCCCGGAGCGGGTGCTGAGAGGTTAAGAGGGAAAGGGCCGATGGAGTCGCGTTTAGTAAGAAGTGTGGGATCACGGGGGCCAGCTGGTGGGGTGATGGGGAGCGTAATTGTGCCCGCTGTGTGGATAGGGTGGGGGGTGAAAGGATGGGGTGAGAAGCCCTGGAAAAAAAAAGGGGAGGGGAGGGGACACCTCAATTACCTGTGCTCCCCGTGACCCCTCTCTCTCCCTCTGTCTCTCCACGGACAGACCCACTGTCTGAGGGGCGGGGCGCATTTCCACAGGCAGATGCACATCCCCCTCCTTTGTTCAAGATAGCTTTCGCTCTTTTATTTTTTTTTTCTTTCCCGAGCTGCTCAAACTTAATTGCAACAATCTCCCATCCAGTGCCTCTCTCCTTTATCCGTCACTGTCAAAAAATTTAAATTTTCTCTTTAAAAAGGGAAAAAAATCAAAGAATTCTCTGCTCCGTGTTGATGTTTGATCATGGAAATCGGTCAAGGGATATTAGATTAAAGATGTACAAGGAAATAAAAAGCAAATTTACCGTTCTCTCAAACATATTCAGCAGGTTACATGCAGCTGTCAGAGTTTATTTTGAAGCTTCTTCTTGGGCTGATACAGTAAGTGACAGAGACTGGTGTAAAATCAATACTTCACAGGAGTGTGATGTCTTAATAAACTCTCTGTGTTGTTCAGACAGGGGAAGCTAGACGTGTACGAGAAGGACTACAGCGCAGGCCATTGTGAAGCTGTCAAGTCTAGTCCTCAAAAGCAGATGAAGCTGTCAGATTATTAATATGTTTATACTGACAGGCCCCAAGTCCACCCCTAAAACCCTCCCCTCTTTCAGTGTCTCTCAAAAAATATGCTCGGCTTCAAAGACGAGAGGCCATGGGGTTGGATGCAAGGTCAAAGGCCAAATACATTTTGAAAGCAAATTCTCTTCCTTTTGCAACCTGTTTTTATTGCTGTCGCTCCCCTCCTCTGTGGCGAGCATTCAGCTGCATCTTAGGCTGAATTGGCAGCAGCTTTCAAAGCGCTTGGCAGCCTGGTGATCCTCAGGAGCTCTCAGCTGACATCTCTCTGGGCCCCGTCTATGCTCAGGGGTCAGCACGAGCCCTGACTCCCAGGACCCACTCACTCAGGCGCTACCATGAGTCAGTCCCGCAGACCGAAATTAAAATGTGAAAAGCTGCGCGACTGAAGGCATTCCTCACCCCCCATGGCATTTTCCTTTCTCCGTGACAGTTCCTCTGAGACCGGCTTTTTCTTTCATGTTTCTTTTCTCCCTTTAGATTATTTAACAACATGCGAACAGAGCTGTCAAGGAGAGACATGCTTGATCGACAGACCAGGGGAGTGGCTCAGCCAACATGGGGTTAAATTCGATTTTCTGCATGTTCACTATGCCACTCTCCAGCCAGTTATTGCCTGGGCTTGATGTTTTTTGATGGATCAATTATCCATTATAACGTGTTGCGAAGCCAAACATAACAGCAACTATGACACCTGTCACAATCTTCTATTAGGGTAAGGAAATTGAAATAATTTAATGACAGCTAATTTAGTCTTTGTTTTGAATCTCATTATGGTGGCGGTAATTGTGTTCTATAAAAAAACTGAGAGTGAAATATGACTACGCACTCAAAGCAAAGTACCCCGACTAGAGCTATTAATTTGATATCTCTCAGCGAAAACACAAGTGAATACATTGTGCTTTATCAGATTCAGACAAAAACAGGTTTGAAATGATTAGGAGATCTTGGGGGATTTTTTTCCTGCTTTAGAGTCCAGGAAGCCTAAATTAATGTTAAAGTTAGTGATAACAGACTGGGACACAGAGGCAAGAAAAACACAACAAAGCCTCCACACTAAACACATATATTAAGATGTGAAGTCAGTAAACTGGTGCTGTGGAATGCCTTACCCTCCAGTACAATACTGATATAAACTTTTATAATTTCATAACACTTTGATTAAAAAAAGTGCCATGATGTTGTGTAAAGATTAACAAAATGTTTGGCCACTGTAACTCAGTTTTCTTGTCAAAGTATGTGTATTGCTTGTGCCAATAACAACAATAGTTATGCAACAAACTTCTCACAAACAAAACGCACAGAAATTAAATGTAAATTTCCAATAGGAGATACAAATTTTATGTTGTAAAAAAGGTTCTCTCTGGGCTTTAAATGACATAAAACCAGATATCATTGAATTTCAAAATTATAAATTTGGCATATATTCTGCCCATTTTGTGCAGATATCAACGTCTTTTTACCTGAAATGTTGTTTAGTATTTTTTTCTCACATGTCTTTCTATTCATTGATATCAAAAATTTTGCAGAAATATTGTGGAATCAGTTTAAGTTACAACCACCAACCACTTCAATTGCCATGAAGGTTAATTTCAGAAAAAAATAGAAAAATCTGAGTTAATAAACAAAATCAGGCCACAAAAATTCAGATGAGTATCGTATATAATCAGCTGAATATATGAGCGTTTTTTTAGCTTTTGCTCCAGCCATTTGCATCATGTGTCTCATGAATCTGCATTTACACTTTTTCCTACATCTTATATTTTCATTCTCATATTTCATTTCATTCTTGCTGTTGCCAAAATTTATCAGCTATAAAGATGCTGTAGAGTTTGTTTGATTTTTGTTTTGATTTATTTTATTGTACAGACCAGTTTCCTTACAAAAAAATAGGTAATTAAATTTTAGTCTTGAAACTGCCACCTCAATATTTTGAAGTGCATCTCTATTTTTATTTTAGGTCTGCACCATATGAGGGCAGCAAAATACATTTCGGGTTTTTACCAAACTCAGAGCAAATTATAGTACCTGGTAAATGTCCACCTGGAGGAATGCAGCTAAAAAGAGGTTTCCAAAAAGAGTGGCAGAGTTCACCTGTTCCTCTTCTTCTCTTGGTTTAGAACAGATATTGAGCAAGACAATCAACATTGATTCCACGATAATAGATTGATTTTGCAAACAGGGAGCTACTATCTTATAACAACATTCTGCTGACAGTGTAAGCATTGCAGAGAACTAAGCAACAATATACCACTTCATCATGGAGTGTGAACTTTGCTGCAATAGATGGGCAATATAGCTGTAAAGATTGTCAGAATTGTCTATCTATGCCAGTAACTGAATTTTTAAACTATTATCCGTCAAGAATGGTTGTACTTGTGATAATATTGTGCATTTTTAAAATGGCGTAAGAATTATGGAGTACCCCAGGGGTCAGTACTCGGACCAATACTATTTGCTTAATATGCAAAGGGCATTAGTAGTGTATTCAAACTGCTTACATAAAGCCTATTTACAGATGATGCTATATTGTCTTATACTGGGAAGATGTAGAAGGTGTTTGAGATGGTCCTGGAAAGAATTGAAAAAATTCAAAGAATGATATGATGTTAAGTTATTACTGAATTGGTGAATAACATATCATTCAAACATCGCAACTGAAATGTCCACACCTGGAATAGTCACAGGATTTGCGATAGTAGTCATGTTACTCAAAGCCCATCATTCTGCCAGTTCATACTGTATATGTCTTTAGAGAGTTTTTAAACAAAAAGGAGCTGGCACATTAAAATGTGCAGCATTTATCTGAAAATTGTCCTCAAAAATTTTAATATATTTCACAGGAGTAATAAAAATATTGGAACATAATTTTACCTAATAATGTTCAGCCCTGTATTCTGATATTTAGTTAAAAATGAAACAACATTGATTAATTACTATAGTCTTTATTTTACAGAAAAGAGCTGTGGAGTGATCAGTAGAAGTTGATATGAAGATCCATGTTACATCATATTCTCTGTGTCAGATGCTGAAATTATAGAAAATGTTAGATTACAGTGGCATTGTTAAAGTTCACAAGAAACCCTGCCAATAAACTATCAGAAAACATATGTATTTTTACAGCTTTTAAAGCTTGAAAAGTCTGAGATATTAAAAAAGTCTTACTAAGACTGATAGGAAGTAGTTTATGGAAAAGTCTTTACAGAGAAACTGAAAAATCTAAATCAAAATTAATTATTTTGTAATACAAAACAGTTAGTGGAGAAAATACAAAGAAACATGGAAATGTTTTTTCTGTTCTGTGTGTTCATCTGATGTTTGTTTGCAGTGGTAGGTAAATTATTTTATGGCCCTTGATATTCAATGAATTGTGACTTAATGTCTAATAGTGGGTTGTAATCATACAGGACTGTTCCACATTCTGTTCCTTTTTAATCCAGATCTGTGTCTCTATAGTTTTATGTGACTTTATTTGGCCAACAAATGAAATAAACTTCAAAACCTATTAAATTACATTGCCCTGTTTTATTTTTTTGTTCCTTTTTTTGTTTTTTATTTAACAGCTGTCTTTCTTGGCTTTTAAAAATATCACAACACGGTCGCCCCAGTGTTGTTTTGTTCTCAAATGTTCGCAGCTGTCTGGGACGGTAATGAGAATTTTCAATTATCAGCACATCATATTTAGCGTCCCAGCTCCTAATAAGTGAAAGATATTACTCCAGATTGGGACAAAGGAGCGCTGAGAGCTGAATAGACCTGAATATTCTGGTCAATAACACGTATGTGAGAAAGCTGCGTGGGAGCGTCTTATCAGTACATGTGTGCATATACTCAAATTTGCAAGTAAAGAGCCTTATTGGGATTACCCACGGTACATTCTAGTGTGTATCATAAAGAGAAAGAGGGATGAGATGTGTCTCCCTTCTTTTTTTTTCAGGGATGTAAGCCCTCTGTCAATGGTTTGGGGTTGAATTGGCCTGGAATCGCTCCCCTCATTGCATGGAATGATCTCAGACCTAATTTAGTGGGCAGCTCAGGATCCAAAGCATACAAGGCTCCTCTCTCTCTGCATAGAACGTGTGAAATAGATAGAGCAGCCATCCCCTCAGATGTGCTGAAGTAATCTGCAGCCCGAGCTGGTCCAGCAGGCCTCGCCCCTAAAGGGATTGATGCAGTGTCAGAACCTTTGGCTCTGGGGTCAGCCTCTCTTCTTGCCTTCCCCAATCTGACAAAAGCTGAATTTCTTTCCCTCACTATTCGTTTCTCTTTTTTCTTCTATTGAATTCATCAGCCAGGGAGGCATGAGATGCGCGTCGTGAATGAAACATTTTCATTAGAAGGGAGGAGAATCCCCCCGGTCAGAGACGAGGCCGGAGCTGATCTACAGCAAAGACATCCACCACCAATTCTTCTCCTCTCCTCCTTTTTTTTTGTCCTTCTTACTTTCCCCAGCTGTCACTCTCTGCGGTATGTGGCAAAGCTGATTGAAATCAGCACCGTGTCAGGGCCGTCATATCTCCGAAAGACATAAAACATGCAGAAACATCAATAAGCAACAGGCCGCTGACAGCTCTCAGGCAGCGGTGGCGGCGAGGAGAGATGAGGGGAAGGTTAGGACTCTGGGGGGATGCCGTGCAGCTGAAGTGTCTTCTTCAGGCTTCACTGAGAGCCAGCCAAGACAAGATAAAGTCTCTCAGGTTATCGCCTAGTTCAAGTTGCTTCTCGGACAGCAAGGCCACTGGGACACCGGATGTCAGGAGATCTGAGCGTGTGTGTGGATGTGTGTGAAGGGTAACTAGTGCTCTTGTGTGTGTGTTGTAATCCAGGTGTGTGAAATTTAGAATAAAAACACAGAGAGATGCAGCACTTGTTAGTGCGGCTGCTTTATTCTGGCAAAAAATACCAACCATGATTACTGTGATTGATATTGAGATGTCATTTTTCAAACAGATTTCCCAACACCTGCTTCATGTGCAGGTTCTGAGCTTCAACACTCAAACATACCTGAAGGAGTTAAAAATATAAATCTCAATAAAAATCTAAAAACAAAACATGCCACCCTGATTATCACCTTGATAACTCAAAACTGTGATTGAAATCGAAATCCAAATAATTTCCCAGCCCTACTTGTTACCGTCTGCATACCAAGTTCTAATCAGATTTTTCCTGATTTAAAGATAAAATATATATGCGATAATATCATCAATCAAAGTTTTCTAAAGGCTCTACCTGCACATATTTCATTCATAGCTTTTATTTAATATCACATTTTAAAGAAAGCACACCCTCATTTACAATGCTGTCAAAAATGAATTTAGTACTTCATAGAAAATAAATGCAACACAAAAAAAGAACAAAACAAACAAAAGTAAGGATCTGAAAATGGAGGCAGAAATAACAGAACACTTAGGAAACTGTGACAAAGTTAAAAATAGTTATAATTTTTTTATTGATCTTTAGAAACAGAAACAACTGAATTGAGTTTAGATAATTGCAGCAAAGGTTCCACAAGTCATTTCAAAAGCAGATGTAACAATGACTTAAATGCTATTTTAATAATGTCATGATGTATTTTTTGTGAAATCATTACATAACATTTTACTATATGACGAACTATATTTTTAATATTTTACTTTAACAAATTAAGCTTATTGTAATGCATTAAAATTTGCTTACAGTGCTGATTGTTGCTAAAAACCTAGCTGAAGTAATGCTGCTATATTAAATGAATTGTAACAGTAATGGTGTGTTATATTGTGAATATCGATATTAGCCGTTAAAACTACTAAGAATTATACATATCAATAATAGAACACACTGTAAATTATTTACAGGGGCATTGAGTTTAGATGTGATACAATCCAGTCAAAAAATCTTCTCCTGCCGGGGACAAACCTTCTATCTCCATTTTATTTTTATGTTTTTTCTCATAAATCAGTGCTAGTGATCACCCTTCATTGTTAAGGACATGGTTTTATAAACACGTAACCAAATTCAAGTTAAGAGTATGTTCATTTTCTATCAGGATACAATATTCATTCATTCAGTAGTGAGGGCTTTATTCAAGTGAAAAGTAGAAATTTTGGACATAGGAGGTTTGTGCCAGCCAGTGCCAAAGTGTGTTTAGATTTTTATTCTTGTTACTAGTAAGAAAATACTTTACACATCTTAAACACTTGTAATCTATGGCAATGTGATCTTAGGTCAGAGTAGATGGTCATTAGCTTTTCAATATTTTGAAACTTTTTTTTTCTGTCTACCTATGAGTGCTTTTAGCTAAATATTTATTATAACTACAAGTGCATTGTGACATATAATCATATAATGCAGTCTAAAAACTGGCTTCATAGAGGATGATGCTCTACACTTTTATGCAAGTTCTTGAAAATAAGTTTAAGGAATACTCAATACTATCCGCACAATATTTGTATGGATTGATTGATCAAAGTAAATTAATGTATCAGCATATATAACATGATATACATATGTATATACCCATAGCATTAGTTGAGTGTATGGAAAATTCTGTGTGGGATCAATAGAACCAACTCACCTGAAGCTCTGTTTTCTTTGCTGCCCCATTAAACTCTGAAGCAGGGGTCACTGACCTGTAGATCTGTATCAACTCATTCATCTTTGAGTGGATCTTTAACACAAGACACTCAGCAGGTTTAACAGATTGATATGCCTTCACCACTTCGGAAAACTATTTAATGTGCTTAATGCTTATATTTTCAATGCAATACAAACATTTCATTAAAAATAAGATTAATTCAACGTTTTATTCAGTTGTGTTTCAAACAGTCAGTATTATGAACTGACAGGGAAGAGGAACAATACTTTTTTATAATAGTGCGTTTTAGACCAAAACTTTCAAATATCAAGAAAACAGATGAAACTTTGATAATGCTCAACACTTCTACTTTTGTCTTGCTATTTCGTCTTTTTTAACTATTTATTTGTAATGGCAATCTCCAAAAACACATATAAAACTCTGATTAGACAACACTTAATTTTTTCTCTTTTAAGGATCACTTGGACAGGTTAAAGACTAACTTGAGAGTAGCACAAATTAAATTTCCTCGGTGATAATTACTGATTGTTTTATCTCTGTGAATTTGGGTGGGTAATTCTAAACTTTTCAGCAGATATCATGGGGTAGTGTTTATCAACTGCATTAACACTGGTCCATTTGTTTTCTTTTGCCATGCACATGGGGGTTTCAACTGAGTCAAACAATATGAAATCCATGAATACTTTTGTTTTTATTAAAGATATACTGCATTCTTTGCTGTGAAACATGAGATCAGTCCCTATCACCCATACTGCTGATAGCCACATGGAGCCAAATGAAATGTACTTACTTACTTTCAGGGGCTGCCACATTTGCTATTGCTAAATTTGACAACAATATGGTCATACTTTTGATTAAATGTTTGCTTTTATTGCTTGACATGTAGATTTCTGTAAAACAGATCAGAACTGAGGTCATCACAAAACTATTTTTAATCTCAGTTGTTTGGAGGTTGTATTATCAGCAGGGATTGAACATTAACAAATAAGATTCCTTTAAAGCCAAGAAGGCTCTGATCAACCTCCCTTTTTTGTATTTGAGGACATTCTGGGGCCTAATGGGAAGCTGTTGGGGCCCTGGAGTTGCCAGTTAATGTTCACATAGGGGATCTTCAGTTAAGATGATTTTGTGTGTTTTTGAAGAACTCTTCTAAAAATGTGAAAAAAGGTGAAAAGATTAATATGTGCTCTTAAGAAGAATTGTTTGTTCATTGTTTTACTAATTTAGTCAGGGAGCCCACACTCTAACCTGATGTTGAAGTTAAAAAAAATAATCTAAAAGTATAAGTTCCATGGAAATGGGAAGCATGTTTGTATTTAGTGCACAATAGATCACACTGTTTATACAGTGCTGTTTGTAGCTCTTTAAAGGCAAACAATGTTGTTTTCTGTTACTAGAATTGTTCTTGTGCATTTGATGAATGTTATCTACTTGTTTTTCATGATTCTACTTCTTCTCTTTATGAAGTAGAAAGTATGTTTATGGTGGATTTAAGTGTTACATTGTGTCTGCTATTAAACAAATATACTGTCACAATAAGAGTAACAGGTAGATTCTGCTACTAGGGAGACCTGGTGATCTTTAAATTGAACAAAAAAATGTGTACTCTAAAATGAGTTTTACAATATTGGCAAAAAATCTAATACCATGCATCCCTAATTGATATAATAGTTGAACCAAGAGAGAGCTTGGAGAGATGCGTTGGGATTTTCAGAGTCTATTTAATTCACTAATGGGAGGTAAAGGTGATAGTCTGTTAGATCACAGCCTGACATCTTACTACTGCTAATGAGGCAAGTTTTTCAACCCAAAAAAACTGCTGATTCTGAATCTTTCTCTCACCTGATAATGGTGGCCACAGTGCCCTAATCTACCTGTTTGGAATCATGATTCTGGATAAATAATCAGCCGTGCAGGATCCTGTCTTGGTCTGGGTAAATTTAGCAGTAATTAGCATGACACAGAAGCCACTGAAGGGAGCGGGAGTTTGGCTGAAGTAGAAGTTTTTCCCTCAAAGTTGAAACCTGTTATTTCTGTGTTGATGGGTTAACACTGTGGACAGGCGCCCATCTGCATATCAAATGTGACTCCCATTATTTTATGTTTCCCTCTACTTTACAGCGCCTCCCAGCACTCCTCCATGTTCTCCTCCATCTGCCTCATGTCCATTGATCAGCCTTCCAGGGCATCAGTCTGTTTAACATCTGCTACAAGTTCCAGCAGCTCAGGTAACTATCTCGCTGCTCTCCACCGCCTATTGATCTTCATGTCCACCTGCAGGAACATCTGTTTCGGCATGTCGTTTGTCAGCGCAAACAGCTCGCTCGTTTCACTGCACGTCTTGTCCACTTTCACTCACTCACAAAGAGACTCGACTCCTCAGCGCTTGTTAAGCTGCTGTTTGCATTGTGGCATGAAAGAATGGAGGAAAAAGTGAATATATGGGAGTGGGAGTAGTTTCTGTACAGAGAAGAAGTTCTAGGAAAAATAGCAAATAGTTTTACATGAGCAACTAATTAAAACTGTAAGTTAGATTTGAGAATTATACTGATATTGATTTAAAAAGAAAACAATTCAAGATGGAAAAGACAGAAAGACACTTTATTAATCCTGAAGGAAATGCATCTGTTACATTTACACACAAAGAAAAGGCATACCACATTATACAGAGGCAAGGTGGTAATTAGCAAAATGATGTAATGGTAGAGTAAAAAAATATATAAGTTTAGTGCTGTGGACAGAAAAGTACAAAATATGAATATGCATTTTTAAACTGGCTTTAATAGATCAAAACAGCACAGTTATGAAATATAATAAGTGCCTTTGAGATTAAACACAAGATGCTTTTTGGCACTGTGTCACTGATGGAAAATATGAAGTAGTTGGAATATCACTTTAATTTTTTTATATCTTTTTACAGAAGAAAATAATTACTACAGATTATATAATTGCATGAAACCACCAGACCATATAGTCATTTTTGAAAAGTTATTTTTCCTCCTAAACAATAAGACTAAAAGAAGTTTGCAAAAGAAGTTTTCTGAGAGTTTTCAACATTTTCTGGGAAGTTGGTCATGGCTGAAGAAACTTGCAATCAATTCTGTTTTCTTCAGAATTTCCATTTTATGTCTTTGTGTGTCTGAGTAAGTGTGTGTGTGTGTGTGTGTGTGTAAAGAATGTGGATGGGGTCTCATATTTTCATTTTTGGAATTGTACAATTTTCTACTTTGTATTTTATCTTTTGTTTGTTTATTTGATTTTCCATGTTAAGCACTTTGTATTCCAAAGTCCTGAATGAAAAGTGCTTTACAAATAAAGTGTGATTGATTGATTGATCAGTTTGGTGGCAATCCAAGTATGGATGCAGATCCATTTTTTTTGAAGATTTGTGAACATTGCAAGATTCGTCAGTTTTCCGCATTTTTGCTAATACCCGTAAAGTTCTCTATGAATTTGATCAAATTTTCAAATCAAATTTTGTCATTGGAAAATGAAGGAGTGACTAAACTTTGGTGGTGATACAAACCAGGTTGAGGATCCAGGACTGTTTGTAAAGGATATATTAACAATGAGACACAGGGCAGTTTCCACATGCTGATAACTCAAAAATGTTCAAACTGATTTTGATGACATTTTCAGAGAATGTTGGGTTTGCATTAGGGAAGACCCATTTAGCTTTTTGTGGTGATCTAATGCTGATGCAAACTCTGGAATGTTTTTGTGGACATGTTAACATTGCAAGAAAGGGCAGTTTTCCAATTTTTTGTGTAATTAATCAAAAAACAAAGCTTAGCATATTTTGTTAATATTCTTGGATGATGTTGGTTATGGCACAAGAAAGAAGGGAGCAGTTTTTGGTGACCATCCAAATCTGGATGCAGATTCAGGAGTTTTAAAAACGATTTGTTTAAATTTTTCGAGAGGGCAGTTTTCCACATTTTGCACTCATAGCTCACCCAACATACAGTATATGCCCTGGCAGTGGTTTATGCTGTTGTAATACTTCTAGTTTGCCTCTGTTACCAATGATTGAGTCCAAATTTCTCATTTTAATTAATCTAAATGTATTTTGTTCCACAGCTTCTCCTGTGTCATATGACACAGCGCTAGCATACAGAGCTGGGTTGTCCACGAAACATGTTCAGTCCTTGGGGAAAATACACTGACCAAAAAATTGGACACTAACAGACCTTTTTAGTTGTTTTCCCCATTATCTGTTCTTGAATGGGAGTAAGAGAACAAATGATTTCTAAATATAGATTTATATTAATTAGATCTTTAAAATGTATTTGAACCCAGGAATTAAAATTTGCAATAATAATTGATTCAGATTATACTTTTAAAAAAACTAATCAATAGAAAACAACATTCATTGGATGTATTGTTTTAAATGATGTGTGCAGACAGCATGAGAGGACGTCACGGTCTGAGAGAACAGCTCCCATCTTCATATTCACAGTCTTCCTCGAGCTCAGAGGAACTGCTGTTGCACAGTTTAATTTGCTCTTTTGTAATGACGGGGCGTAGGTTAGTTAATTTCAATTTTTGATTTCAAAAGCTATCAAATACAGCTCAGATGAGAAATCAATTTTCCCAGCTGCCCTGGCTTTGTGGTGGAAAGAAGTGCCGCCATTGGCGAACAGAGCATCACATGACCCAGTCAGGGATTAGTTCAGCGGGCCTGTGTTGCCTCCACCTCAATTACAGGCTGCCTCTTGTCATTTACCTCCATAACATCTCATTTTCAGACACAACTCATATTTAATTCATGAAAGGCTGCACAAGAGTAATTGTAATATAGATTGTTAGAGAAAATTTGACCACATTTAGAATGTAACTTTCTGTTTTTGCATGCCAGCAGCAGTGATTGTGTCATTTCCTGTAATTTAGGATAAATGCAGATGGAGCTCTGAAAAAATGCATTTGGTTGGAAAAAATACATGAACCTTTTTTAATGGAGGTATTGTGCAGATTCATCACATAGCAATATGTTGGTCTTATTTTAGAATTTATACTGTTTATGATGGCAAAACCAGCACACATGGTAGTTCTGTGTCCGGCTTAATGTTGTGGACTTCAGGAATGGAAATATGTGAACACATTTTCCATGCATATGCCTATATTTAATTAATCAAGATAAAGCCTGAGACTAAAAAATTAGGGGCCAGGCTACGTGACTAAAACAAAAAGATTTAGGAATGCATATGAAATAAATTACTTAAAATTTCTGCAGATATTGTGGATATATTGGTTAACAGTATTTTTTAATAGAGACTGAAATGTTTTTTCTGGTTTGCATCTCCTTCTTCAACACTCTTTTGTTAATATAGACACTTTGTACGCTTGGAAAAAAAAACTTGGTGTCAGTGATAATGATGAAAGATGGAATGAAAGACATTTTATTAATCCTGAAGACTGTTAAAGAATACTTTAACAGTCAAACAAAAGATACAAATGCATAGTAGAAGTACAAAGTTATTAACTTTAAAGCATAAATTAGATCAACGTATAAACTGGACAGGGGTTTATGTGCATGGACTTAAGTTGTAAATGAATCTACAGGAGTATGTGGGCACGAGCCAAGATAGTGAAAAAAGAACAGAAGTATTAGTCTCTAAATGAACAGACGTAAACTTGCATAAACTGAGGTTGTGAACGGATAAAAACATAAATAAAAGTTTGTGCACACATAGAAACAAAGCAGAAGAATCAATAAATGAACACTGATATAAGTGCATGTTTTTAAACAATGTAAATGTAAAAAAAGACATACTGTACTGCACACAAAAGTAGTGATTTGAAAACTTGATGACAAATATATGAACAGGCATGTGTGCACATGGACAAAAGTGGAGTGTCAATGAGAAGAAGTACATGGACTTGGACAAGGTGATTGGTAACTAAGGGTTTGTGCTTGGACTTAAGTTTTTTTTTAAAGAAGATATTCATTGAAACAAGTGAATAATTAAATAAATAGACAATGATTGGAGTGATGTATAAATAAAAAAGATATTTGCATACGGAATAAATTAGTGAATGAAAAGGTACGTGAGTTAGTGTGCTCAGACTTATATAAGGAATAAATAAATGGGAATAAGTGTTCTGTGCCAGGATTTAAGTAGTTGTAAACTTATTTCTAACCAGGTATGTGTACATGCACCACTGAAATGTTCATCCAACATTAATTTTAGT
This sequence comes from Scarus forsteni, assembly GCA_036419115.1. Lineage (NCBI taxonomy): Eukaryota > Metazoa > Chordata > Actinopteri > Labriformes > Labridae > Scarus > Scarus forsteni. The sequence goes on along the minus strand of JAZDUH010000245.1, from coordinate 8,583,301 downwards.
ATTTTTTTTTTTACTTTTTATTGTACTGTTAATGATAATTATGCAATTAGTGCATCAAAGCTTATTACCTGCATGTGGTGCATTTAGTAACATCAGTATGTAATCATGTTTGTAAATGTGATCTCAATCCATCAAAGTGATGGAGATCATGATTTTTGCCATCGTCAGGCCGCTCTAGTACACAACACTTTCAGACATGAAACTTCAAACTGTACTGAGACACCAAACTTTGTGGGAGTGTCAGGACTTTTGGAGTCTGCTGGGGGCCATTTAAAAATTGGCCCATAGTGCATTTGGCTCCCTGGCCAAAGTTTGGACACCCCTGGTGTAAATAAAGGCAGATTCAAGAAGTTTGTGTTTTTTCTTCCCTTAATGGCACCTGGTCAACTCAAACCATTTTCTTTGTGTAATTGAAGATGACCCAAGGTGCTTTAGCAAACACAACATGAGAAACAAGAAAAAATAAGATTAGGAAGTGTTAAATAGGGTTGAACGACTGAGCACAACACAACAGAAAGAGTAACAGATAAAACACACAAGAAAATGGTGAAGCATCAATTAAATAATCATCACAAATGATCTCAAATCAATCACGTATGAAAAACTGCGTATGAAAAAAAAAGTTTGGTTGATGCAATAATTTAAACAGATTGCTCTAAGTAAGTACCAAAAGATATTACCTTAAAACATTTGATCAGAAAACTCCTTCCAGATCATGAATAATTTTTGACTTTACAAAACTCAAAGCACTTCAAACTGCTCCCGAGAGTACATTTTAAATTCTTCTCAAGCTCAGGTTTGAAAATTGAATCCAGTCCAACATTTCTCGCTCTCTCTCCCTCTCAGTCTAAATGAGCCCCTCTTTCGCTTTGCACCACACAAATTGACAACTCGCTCAGTAATCACAGAATCTCCTTTTCATATGGATCAGTTCATGGAACAAAAAACAGTAGAGTGGAGGCAATCTCTGGACCCAACATGAGATTATATCCATTTGACAGTTGCGTTTATTCTATGTGGTTTCCATGACGACTGGGTGAGGCCTCCAATAAAACCAACCTCAGCTGTCATCTCTTCACCTAAAAGCTTTGTAATTGCTCTCATTTGCATACTACAATTAAGTGTGTTAGCTCACAGCAAGAACAATCAACCTCTACTAAAGACTGGGGATAGTATAATTATTATATCAGTGGATTGGTATAAAACATTACTGACGAGCCTTTGTTTGACGGCTGCATTGTACTGTCAGGCTAGTTTTAGCGCTTATTTTCATTAATACATGTATTTAACAGACACTGATGGGTAATGCATGGCTGCTGGGTAAAACGTTGTCATTACCATTTTCAATCACGGTCGTATGATCTGGTGTTAATTTTCTAGATGGAAAATATGACGCAAAATGTCCAACTACTTTCTTCATGTCAAAACAGAGACCATACCTCGATAAAAATAAATATTTAATTACAAAAATCTCAGCTAGATAGAACAAGATTGAAATGTTAGAGGTGGGATGTCAGACTTGTACCGTTTTAGCTGTTTTAAGGGAAATGCAAGACAATGAGAGACAGATTCATGTTATGTATTATTACCACATTGTCTCATCTTTTCAGCAAAAAATAAATAACATTTCATGGATGGTAAAGATAAAGTATAATTTGTAAGTTTATATCAGTATGGATGTTGACTTCATTAAAAGTAATCTAAAGAAGAAATTCTTCTACAAAATGAAGTCATGTATTCATGGTAGGCCTGGGGATGTAATGTTTGTTTTTTTGTTCTTGTGGAGAGTTTTAAAAAATCAAGTTTTTTTTGACAAAGTTATTGCATTGTTGGAAGATAGAAATACTGACATTTTTGCATAGGCCCATTCCTAAAACTGCTTTTGACAACAGAGATAAAATAATTGTAATAAAGTGTAAATGTGTTGTAAAAAAAAGTGCACGTCATTGTTATTTTGAATAAACCTCTTTGCATTCAAACTACATACAAAACCTGAAAACCTATAACAAACTTACAGCATGCACTTTAAATGCTAAATTAATTTTACTTATTTGACATTTTGGTCAAACAAAATAAATCCTGCAGCTTGGATGTATTTGTAGTTTTAATTTAAAGAGGTAAAGAAACCAATTAAAATCTTAAATTCATTTTTATGCGAAAACATTTAAGTTTTTTTTTTTTCTGTATTGTCCAGTCCTAGCTTAAGATATCCATGTTTTTTCTTCCAGTATTTATTTATTTATTTATGATTTTGTTTAACAAGGAAAGTAGAACTCATTAAAAATACATTATTTAAGTGTCCCTACCAAGATAGGCAGCTGCACAGTAACAAAGTTTGCACAAGTAACGTATCGCTATACATACAACAAAGGCCAAACACATGAAATGCAGTGAAAGGCACTTTTGCACTTTGAGTTACATATGTTGTAGTAAAAGTGCTTTATAAATAGAGTTTGATTGATTTATTAATTGAAGGCAATACTGAAACACAATAAGGACTATTTTTCAAGATTTACAATTGGTCATTTGTCCATCAAAACATCTGCAACCAGATGTTTCTGCTTCCAAATCATTTAACATCCTCTTCAAAGTTTTCAATGAAACGGCTCATTGATACATTTTGTGTATTCAGCATAAATCAATGTAATGGTTTTGTATTAACATGAGTGTAAATCAGTTCAACGTATTTTACAATGTGAAGGATAAAGTTAAGAAAGTATTTTATTGTAAGTAATGACTTAAAATGTAATTCTGAGCTCAAATATTTATCTTTTTGTTGACATAAACTAGAACAGTCTCATATATCTCATAAGAAATGCATTCTACTTATTTTATACCAATATGTGTGTCCATGGCTTGCCTGCAAAGCCTTCAACATAATTAAAGATTTCCTCTCCCTATGTTGTTTGCTCCATGTTGCATAACGTGTGTTCATATAACCCATTTCAAAAATTGTCCCTTAATTATGTCATTAGGGGAAAGGCCACCTCTCCTAGATTGAAGACACTCCCTGAGCTATGCTTTTGCTTGACCTACAGACAACTCCATTGAAAGAAAAATATCTAGGCATATCAGCAGAGGCAAAGTAAGCATTAGAGCCGGTATTTGAAAGCTTACCCCATGTTTGCTTCCTAAAAGGGGAGATGTCAGATACACACTGAAGGATTTACACTAAAGCAACCTGTTCTGAGCAGGGATAAAGCAGAGGGGTTTGTACACATGCCAAATCATAAAAAAACAAAACATTCACAGATTTAATGTAAAAATATTGAAGTATTTTCTTGGAACATCTGGGACAGAAGTTAATTTTTTGAAAAAGAGTAAAAAATGTAACCTGTAAACGTAGAGGGCAGAAGTGACTGAAATGTGAATAATACTAATTAAAGTGTATTTTGTCAAAGCAGTGGTTCTCAACTGAGGAGTCTGTATCCAATACTGGGTCCTGCAGCGGTTTCCCACAGGTCAGAAATATCTAATGTAAGAAAAAAAAATGGCAAAAGCCAATGATGAATAAGACAATAATTCATTGGTTTAATATTGGATGATGATCATGAGTTAATTTTTAATTGTTTTGTTTAGACCTTCCTCCTCTTAGATTCTTCTTCTCATTCATGACTAAGTTATAACAGAAAAAGTGGGAAACATCTCGCAATGTAAACATATTTTAAGAATCCCATCTGTTTTCAGGTCACCACCAAAATTGAATCACTTCTTTTTTGTGCCATGACCAATATTCCCTGAAACTGTCAACAAGATCTGTTGATAACTTTTGGAATTATATGTATAATGTAAACATAATGTACGCATAATATCCAAGCATTCTCTTGGTTGAATCATGTTCTGTTTCTTCTGAGGTTCAAGCTTTAACAAACTAAATTGAATAAAGTAAAGAGTTTAAATAATTTCTTAATTTTCTGTTTCAATGTCCATGGAGGTGGTGGATCCTTAAAGCGGATCCATAGGCCAGACAATTGGTTCCAAACCTGAGGTCTTGGCTTCTTGGGAGGGAGGTGTCAGAGATCAAGTGTCAACCAGAGGATGTGCACAAGATCCTTTTAGCTTTGAGTTTGGTTAAAAAAAGTTCACATGTATAAACTCAAACAATACCTTCTCAGAGAATCTTTTGATGTTTGTATGCCCAAGTTTACCAAGATTGGGGTAAAAATAAGATGCTGATCATTTTTGACAGCAGTGTGACTTATTTTCTTTTGGATCTTTGAGTGTTAGATAGGGATGGGTACCTTTCACATTTGAACCAATACCATACTGATGCCCGGTACCTGGGAATCGGTATCGGTACTCAACGGTACCAATTTTCGGTACTTTTGCGTGTGTTTATGGGGTAATAAATACTAATTTGTTTAATATTAAGATCTCAAATTTTTTCAATGTAAATTTATTTCTCAATATATAACATTTGACATATATATATCGAAACAACATTCAACTGTTTGTATTGTAACTTCTTCAACATGAACAACATGCTGTGTTTAAGTCCGGTATGGAAATTCACCTACTCTACCAAATAGTATGCCTACTTCTTCCACTCCCTCACAGTCACAAGGATGCGTTTAGGTACCTAAACATGGCACCGTTTGATTTTACGTGAATCGGTACTCGGTAGTACCTACAGAATTCGGTCAGTACCTCTTAAAGTACCAAATTCAGTACCCATCCCTAGTGTTAGACCCCATTTAAGTACGACTGCAGGGCTCCAAGGGAGAAAGGTTTGGCTGGATCAGTTGAGAACCACTGGTCTAAAGATCAATCTTGTACAGTGTCCTAGAGTGTCATGAGAGGTGCTTTAAATAAAAAGCATTATTATTTTTGATTAAAAAGCTGCCAAAACTACCCCTGTTGTGATCAAATAAAGTGTCAGGTTAATTTTGATATTATATTTCAGGTATCCACAACAGTAAAAGACTTTGTCATTCATTTTTTTAGGGGGTGGGGGAGCTTTCTGACTCAGTGGAGCACTCGACAAGCTGGAGACAGAGTGATCTGCAGCAGGAGACAGTTTGAACTGCTGATTGAATGGAGGGGTTATGTGCATCGAGCTCTGAGCATTGTTTCTCTTTCCCTCAGATGCACAGGAGCTGTAATGAAGAGCTCTTGAACTGGCAGTCAGAGAAGCTGTGACAGGAGTTCAGGGGGATGCCCCTGTGACACTGCGGGATGTATGTCACACACACTCACACTCTCACACAGATGCACATTCAGAGACACATGGACAGATACAAACAACTAAAAGAAAAATCAAAAGGATTTTTTATCTGATTTTTTTTCATCCATAGTGTCTTTTACCTAATCTTAAGTAATTGACAAAAAGGTAACACAAAAACATCACAAATTTTACAGTTACCTCTCGATACGCTTTAACTTCACACTTGTTTGAATGTATCCCAATAAGTAAAGAAAGAATTATTATACTCCATAGAAGTAAGAGAATAACATTTTTTCTCAGTCTTACAACATTTTAATGCAGCGTGATGACCTCAGGCTGATTTCATTCATGAGGTATTGCTTCAGCAGATAGTGACACTTACTGTAACAAAGACATATACTGTATTAGATTAGCATTGTACTGGTATTTACTGAAGATACACCAGTCCTACATATTGGCATTTTAGATTTTCAGTATTTTTGCAACCCCTTTTTTTTAAATACATTCTGAGAATTATCTCTCCTATACAAGGGTTCATGTTTACTTTGTGCACTAAAGCTTAATTACTGTCAAGCTCTTTAGGAACGACTTACAAAGCTTTGTTTTCTTGTTACTATCTGAAATAGTTTACATTTTTACTATTAACAAATATAGTCTGAATAAACTGTAAATTTTACCAGAAGGATTACTTCCATTCTAAAATTACTGCATCAGTACATAAGAACATGTTATAATTAATGGTGGGATCATTGATTTTTGTCCTGATTGTTTTAGATAGGGTAGCAGGCTAATTCTATTACAGGACACATTCAGCATTCTTTATCGTCAAAAACATAACAGACAGTGTCTTTGTATTGGTTTTGGTTTAAATGAGTGCAAGCAAACAAAAAAACAGCATCATGCAACCCCACAATTAACTCTCCTCACAGTAATTGTTGCAAAATTAGTGGCAAAAATGCTTTAATTATTGTGGATTAATAAGAGACATGTTGCAATTAGCTGCTGCTAAAGCTTAAAGCACTCTATGATTTAAGCATGTTTATCAAGCCACAGAACATTAGCACAAAACAGCCCAGGGTCTCTGACCTCCAAAAGTCTTTAAAAGTCTTAAAATTTGATTATATGTAGTGTGATCAAATCTGTTTAAAGCTTCTACAGGCAGAGACATAAACAGTGCTGCTGGTTCCTTCCTTGTTGGTGAGCAGGTTTTATTCACATTCAGCCAATTTAAGCACAACATTATTATTATATTTTATTATATTCAAAAGTAGGGCTTTTTACATTTCCCTGAAATATAACAATTTGGTAGATAGGAAGTTTTTACCCCGTGTTAATGATATGCATATACAGTAAGGATTTAAAGTTCTTTGTCCTTATACATGCACGTGTTCTTCGATGTCTGCTTCTCTTTATGTCCTTGTAGACAAATTAGCCCCTACTTCCTGTTATGACATTAATATCAGCACCCTGGCTGTAATGTTCTACTACTCACTTTAAGCACACCCCAACAAATCAGCATTTTTAAATGTAAGAAAAATGTTTAATAAGCACACTGTGTTGATTGTAGTTTGTTCTGCACAGTGAAAAATGTCAACATTCTTCTTTGTTTTTGCCTTAAAGAGCTTTTAAAAAGTCCTGAATTAGATTTTAGAAATAAGGCGGGAACCTTGACTGAAATGTAAATAGTGTCCATAAGTCAAAGCCTTGTACATCTAATTATTTTTTCTTAAAGAAGCCCCCCTGCCCCTCATGTCTGTGAGTGGGTTTTGTAGATTTGAAACCAATGCAAAGAATCCAAATTAATGGACAAATAAGTAACAAAATATCAGTTCATTTATTTATTTTTTTTCTGAGAAGCAGCTGCTTGTTTTCCTGACAGTGGCAATGACTGTTTTTTTTTTCTCATATAGTTCTGGTTAATAGAAAGAAGGAGTTCAGTATAGTTATTACAATTGAAGTGTTCAAACATTAAACTCCTTTAATTAAGCCTGTAAACTCTCAGTATTTTACCATAACTACCTGGCCTTTTACATAAAGAGCAAAAAGACTGAAATATTGTTTTTTTCCCAAAAAATTCTGCTGTAATTGAAGAGATATCAAAACCTTACCCTTCACTTACCTTCATTTATTTTTTGTTTTCCCTTCAAACATGATTTATTTTGGGCCCAACACTGGCGTAAAATCAGAGGTTGCAAACTTTAAATGAGAGCCGCCTTCACAGAGGCATAACTCAACTTTTTGAATTAAAAAAGCAGCCGCGTTTCCAGCCCTCTGAGCTTTATTTTCATGCCTGTGATGCCGCGGCACATCTTTGGGCAGGTGCACTTTATTTCAGTTTTTCTGCCTTCGGGGCACTGAATGGAAATGGAAGACCAAAAGGCACAAATGGCAAGTGCGCCATTCCCAGCTCTCCGCAGCCTCCCAACACAAACTGGTCAAGCAGAAATGAGACCTGCATCAATTTTAATTTGTATTTATCCTGCTGATGACCCGCTCCTTTCACTCTGCCGTCGGAGGCACAAATTACACCCATCATAACTCTGATTCCAGCGGCCCACGGTGTGCTATCAGGAAATTAACATGGTTATATACCACCAGCGGGTTCAAGGTGTCACAACACAATTATACAATCACACAACCTGACGAGCTCTGACTGGTCGCCGGTGTATGACAACTAAGCTGGAGGGCTACACGCTCTGTCACATGCAGGCGGGTAAGATAAGTTCACTGAAGAGGAGACTGTCTGCTTCTCTCTATCTAAATCAGTTAAATATCACATGCCGGCTTCGGTCTGTTTTTTTTTTTTTTTTTTTTGGGGGGGGGGGGGGGGGGGGGGTAAAGGCCCACATCTGAACTTATCTTTGACTTGTCAGGTTTTTATACAGCACAGCAAATTGAGCCTGCAGAATTTGAAAAAACATAAATCAAAGCCATATAACATGGGCTGCTTGTATCATTAGCGGTATTAAGTCATCAGTGAGAAGCGTTTAACGTAAAACCGTCTACATGCTGCAGCTCACCGTGACTTTCAATCAACCCTAATCCTTGTATCTCATAAAACTTGGACCAAAAAGAAATGAAGGGAAGCTCTCCTGCCTGGATCCCCTGTGTGCTCTCAGTGTCAAGCCATTAGGCTGTGTGAAATGAGGTGCCACTCATGACTTATAATGCTGCACATCTATAGATGCAACGCTAAAATTGTAGCCCTTCAGTGTTCAGTCCTCTGCTGGAATAGTTGGGAGAAATAATTCCACTCTGATAGCGGTCCATCCTGCAATATCCTGATCCAAAGTCGAAAAGATACAAGGAGGGCTGTGGGATATATTCGGAATAATCCAGCGGGGGATGGCTGTGGGATTTATGGGAGGAAATATGTGTATGATGGCTTGTGTGTGTACGAACCTTGGTTCCCATGTAAAAATGAATGAATCAATCATAACAAAAGAAAACTTGTACCCACTGTAGGATGATACAACTAATAATGTCTACTCAAGCAATGAGAAGTAATGACAAAAAACAAGCTGAAAGTCAGGGAAGTTAGAATTACTCTTTACCAACTAAAATGTCACATATACAGTACAGGCCAAAAGTTTGGACACACCGTCTCATTCAATGCGTTTTCTTTATTTTTATCACTAATTCATTGTAGATTCTCATTAAAGTAATGATAGCCACTTGTTTCTCTTAACTTAGCTGATTGGTTCTTGCCATAATATTTATTTTAAAAGTGTCTGATAGGGCTGTCGGCTGTGCATCAGCCTGACTTCTGAACAACACAAATGATGTTCCAAACTCCATTAAAAAGGCACAAAATTCCTTTAATTCACTGAAAAGTGAAAACCATTTCAGATGACTACCTCTTGAAACTCATGAAGAGAATGCCATAAGTCTGCAAAGCAGTAATCAGAGCAAAGGGTGGTTACTTTGAAGAAACTAGAATATAAGACATGTTTTCATTCATTTCACATTTTTTTGTTAAGTACATAATTCCACACATGTTCATTCATAGTTTTGATACCTTCAGTGAGAATCTACAATATAGATAGTGATGAAAATGAAGAAAACATATCGAATGAGAAGGTGTGTCCAAACTTTTGGCCTGTACTCTAAGCTTTTAGATTTTTAGGACAGTTTGTGCAATAGTGTTGACATAATAAGGGTTCTGCTTGTAACAGCCTAAGTTGATCATTTTATCCACTTTGTTTCCCTATCATCTGCAAATACATCTGCCTTTAATGTCTGTTTAATTTATTTGAAGTTTTCATGAACAGTGGCACATTTTTATTTTGTACCCCACAAGCTCACTGTCTTTCAGCAGGTGATTACAGTGCTGCTGAAGATTGGCTAACTGTAGCTGTGAAAGTGTGGGTAGCTCAGTCTGGTGAATCGCTCCACCATCAGTCGGATGGTCACGGGTTTGAGCCTAACTCTGCTTGTCACAGATTGATGTGGCCTTGGGCAAGACACTTTACCCTCAAATATTCCCACTGCTGCATCAGTGGTGTGCACATGGGTGTGAAAGCATATGGATGTGCCAGTTGGTACTAATGGATCATTTTCATAGACTCTTTATTCATCGCTGAGAGAATATGAGAGTGAATGTGTGTGGATGTGTTGGTGGGACCTAAGATATAAAGCACTTTAAGTAGTCTGATAGACTAAAAAATAGTTGAAGAAGCTCAAGATCATTTAGTTTGTAGCTGTTAAAACTACAATTCTAGCGTATCGTGTACAAGCAAATCCGAAGGAATTACAGTTTTTCAGAATTTGAAGTGATATTTTTATGATATTCAGTTTATGGCTAAAATGTAGATAGCAAGATGTACGATCTTCAAATCAGTTTTGTGGACAAGCCCACCTCTGTATGCCAGCTCCATGTCATGCAATGCTTCCTTGGGTAGAGATTTGTTGAAAGCTTAATGAAACAGCTTTCAGGAAAGAGAAAAACGAAGACCCCGACGAGGAAAACCATTATGAAACACACCTTTTTGTAAAAGGGTTCTTGGAATTGAAATTATCACTTAATTTGTTGAGCTCAGTTAAATCAAGTAATGTAGAGGAAAACCTCCCACAGTCACACAGGTGAATATTTATCTAGAGTTAAATTTAATGTTAACTGTACACACTGATAACTTTATTTTGAGCCATAAATTGAATTTTGTGAAAATATGACATTAATGTCTAATGTCTTTTTAATAATTAAAAGGTGGGGCTTTTTTTGTTGGAAAATATCATGGAAACATCGTGGCACATCAATTTAACTAGTGACAGTGTAAAGCGATGATTTTCAGATGAGTGCATCATTGTTTATATAAATGAGTATCAGGATAAAAGATAAACAAAAAGAAATTCACAAAGACTCTTCCTGTTTTCAACAGCTACTGCAGGAACATCTGAAAACTCAGTCAGCTAAAAGTCACCAGTCAACACAATCACTGACCACAACATTAAACTAGAATGTTTTGTTCAAACTATGGAAAATGATGTAAAGCTGAAGTAAAGACATTTTTATGTTTTCTGTAAACATAGTTATCACTTTGAGGTAATCTGATCCTAACATTGATTATTATTATTACATTAATTTCAATATCTCAGTTTAGTTGATGTTTCAATCAATCAATCAATCAATCAATCAATCTTTATTTGTATAGCGCCAATTCATAACAAGTGTTATCTCAAGACACTTTACAATAGAGCAAGAACTCTTCATTTTGTGGATACACATATATGCATAGATACATATATACATATAAAGATACACATATACATATATATACAAATATATACATCCAACACCCAACATGAATCCAATCATGAATCCCTCCATCATTGTGGCAAGAAAAAACCTTCTGTTAAGAAGCAGGAAATCTTGAATGCAAATCCCAGTCTCATGATGAACAGCAAATCCACACGATGCTGTGTTGGGTGTGTTGGCAGAGGAAGGGAGGTAGGAGGAGACAAGTGGACTAAAGTAAGAACTAAAGTTAGGGACAGGTCCATGAACCACAGACCTGTCGTCTGATTTATTAGAGGTTAGCCTCTTGAGATGCTACATCTCGTTTTCAGGAGGGTCCTCATGTCTGAATAGTTGTGGTGATCATTTTATAGTAGTATAACCAATAATATTCTTACTGATATGTTTACATCCTTCACATCAGGCAGCTGCACACAGCCTGAGCCACTGAGTAGAATCAAATATATTTGTTACAAAACTCGTGTTACAACATAAGAGAAGCTGTTTTTTCACTGTAGAGATAGTATTCATGTCAGGGTTTGTTTTGCTGCTCAAAAAGTTCTCAACTGATTTTAAGGGCATTTTGCACAGAGAGGGAGTGCTGGTTGATTTTAGATGTGATCTGAAAATGAATGTTTATATAGGAATTTTTTAAAGGATTTGTCTACATTGTGCAGTTGGATAGTTTCACACATTTTCACTCAGGCAGTGCTCGTCATGACAAAGAATAGATGATCAGTGATTTTAATTCGGATACAGGATTTTTTTGAGGATTTATTACATCACCAGATCAGGCAGTTTCCCACATTTCTTGTTAATAACTCCAAAAAGACTCAAAGAATTTTGATGACATTTTCAGAGAATGTTTTTGATTTTAGTGGCGTTCTGAACACAGACCCTGATTTTTCTTTTTTTAAGAATTTGTCAATGTTGTGTAATTTGTTAGTTTTCTGCTTTTTGAGGTTTGTTCTCTCTGAGTTGAAAATTAAACTTCCTGTAGACTCCATAAAAGAGGAACGACATTTACATCTTTGTGCTGCCCGTTACTAAAATATCCATGACCCACTACAAGTTGAAGACCTGCTGGTTTGGAGACCTCTGTGGAGACCTCTACAGAACTCACTGACTGTCAGCAGGCTGTCACGGTGCTATTTATAGTTCTCATAAAGGTAGATTTAGTTTGAGTGTACTTCAACTTTTATAAATATTATTTTGAGCATGGAGTGGTCATTTTTAATCCAATGACACTGACGTTTTTACTAAATGTGTGTATTAAAAAAATCTTAAATATAGCTCCTCCATGCTTATTCCTCTGCGGAACAATCTGCTCTTAGCGCTCCATCCTGCAACATTCCACTTCAACTTAAGCATAGCTGTGGGACTTATAGGAAAGATGGTCTTTATTTTTTGTGAGTGTGCATGAGCAAACCTGTGCACACACAAGTACTGACTGAATAAAATAAATCAAAAAGGACAAACTTTCACATACTGTAGAATGATATGATTAATAAGATTATAAACCTTAGAGATTAAAGACATGGCACACAGAGGAAAAAGGAAAAAGACATCAATGCTTAAATAATTCCTCAGAGTCAACATAAGCGGTGGATACAAGCTTTCAGGAAATCTATTTGTGGGGTAAAGTATGTTCATTGCGTCCAATCTGAAAGCCTGTCAATAGAAGACACACTTTTCTTGGAGCAGTTATTACAGAAGGACAATCAATGAAAGTTATACTGACTGCTGCTTTACTTTAGAGGAACAAAAATACGCTAACAGCACTCATCTCCACGTGAATTTTTACCCAGAGGTACTGTAGATGTAACAGTGATACGGAAATAAAGCTAATAAGTGTCACTTTGATGTGACGACAAATTATACATGCTTCTATCAGATCTCATTTCCATTCCACAACAGAGACAGAGAATACCCTGAAGCATGGCTGTTAATGGGAGCCTCTATCAGCCATCATGGAAAGCCTGCCTCATTACTCACTCCAACACAACTGTGCCCAGGGTGGTCGATTTCCCCAGCGGACACCAGTTCACAGACCAGAGACGCACAGCACAGTGCAGCACACGACTTGTTTTCGGAATGCAAGGGGGGCACAGATGCTGTCATGCTGCAAGTGTGCAAAATCAGGAAATTAATTTGGGCAGAATTTTTTTTTTGAGACATGAATTAGCTGCAAGAGAGCTAACAAGATATGGAGAGGATTTTAATACTCATTTTGTTTAAAATGTGTAAAACAATGTGACATGTAATCAGCTGGGAAAGGAACATATTTGAAGAAAATCTACAAAATAAATCAGAACTGAAGAATCCAACAAACCAACATAGCTGAAAAAATTATATATACAGCTCCAGGTGACCCTGTATAGAGGGATTTTTGATAACTTGCTTAAAGGAGTGTTATTTTTATAGATAAACCCCTATTTGAAGAAATACTTATGAAAGTAAGACTTCTTACCTGCTAAATGGAAGTTCCCATTTATCCTCAAAGAATGTCTCAGCTTTGTTTTAAAAACAGAACTTAAAAAACAGACTTAAAAATGATCAGTAATTACATAAATGATAAATGTGTTTTATTTTGGTTTGAGTTCTTACAGTTTCTCAAATATAACCTCTTAGATTAAGGAGAAAGAAATTAACTTGACTTTGAATTTTTTTCAAAAGTTGGATTAGGACTCAGCCATTCGAGACTGAACACGAGTCCATAAAAGCAGGAAATGAGGATTTTATGCAAGTTCCTTTTTGTGACTTGAACTTGACTGCATTGCCTGAGGTGTAAAACCTGGAAACTTTGAGACTTGACACTGAAATAAGGAAAGGTGGATTTGATGCAGACTCTAGAATTTCTTTGGTGACTCAGACAAGGACTTGAAAACGTTGGACTCAAGACTGACTTGGACTCGGGTACTCAAGTATAACACTGTTATATCCAATGAAGATGATTCAGGTGTAAAGTCTACAATTGCAAAATTGTTTTGTCCACACAGATGAGGCGTTTTTACAATAAATGCACATTTCTGAAAATGCATCCCAAAGTGAATAAATCTCAAGCCTGTGTTTCCACTTGTTCAGAAACAATGATGTAATAGCTCCAGTGTTCCTTTGAACAGCATGTGCAAACCCTAACAACGACGGAAACGCTAGCAGGATACATTGGCGCATTTGTGCTGCAGAGGCTTCTGAGCTTGTTTGGGCTATTACAGCTAAATCTACTGCTCCTCTATGACCCCCATAAGCAACAAGAGGTCATAGAGGAGCAGCATACATTCCTCATCATGTCAGCACATGGTTCATGTCTTCTTTTGTGGTTTTGGTATATGTCTGCAGCCAAATTACAGCACCACTTACAGGCCTGGCATAGTACTACGGCGTTCCCAGTGTTGTCATGTGGGTGGACGCATTTAGGAAATGATGCTGTCTTTACAGGGAACATTTTACAAATAAAAAAGTTTCCTGATGTGTCTGTTTTTTGTGGTCGCTATGACCGAGTTACCTGACAGCCACAGTGCCTTTATCATTGCCATTATACACTGGCCATGGGGTGTTGGTGGGTCAGTCTAGTAGTGGGCTCTACAGGAATAGGAAGGTTACAGGTTCAAGATGAGCTCTAACCATCACATGTTGATGTGTCCTAGGGCAAGAAACTTGACTCCAAGCTGATCCCATTGCTGCATCAGTGGTGTATGAATGGGTATGAACGAGCTTGGATGTGTCAGCTGACACTAATGGATGACACTCTGAACTGTCAATGAGTGAATTTGAAGGTGAAGGGTTTGAGTGGGTAGATGTGACCTCTGGTGTAAACGTCATAATATAAGCACAAGTCTCATTTACCATTTACAATACACCATCAGGAACCTGCCAGTACATTTTTCTGTTTTTCTTGTGTATTTCATTCATGTATTGTACTGCTAAACAGAGACAGACAACAAATATTGTTTGGCTTTGTGTTCTATTGTTCAAGCGCTCCTCACACGGCCGAATGTGATGCTTTAAGGTCATGTATGTATATGCTTTCATGTATGTTTTTCTCTACCTTTTTCCCCACCACCTGAGCATCTATCTCTGCATACAAATTTGGTGATTACTATAGAATAAGAGATATGCTTATGCATAGGTACACACATGCATAAACTAATATCATAGTTACCCATCACACAGTATTATATCAAACTTCCTTTAAAAATTTAAAGTTATAAGTACTTAATATTTTTTGGGACTGCAGTTTTTGTCTTTTTGTCTCTGTATATTCCATATATATATTGTCATTGTTTTGAAATAATAAAAAAAAGATTGGTAATGAAATCAAATGAAATTTAAGGCAAGTATGGGGACATATTGTGGACTTCCAACAGTTATACTATTTTTCTCTTGTTTTAGATTTTTAACAGTCAAAATAAAATTGTTACTTTGTAAAGTGTATTAACTAACTTGTAGAAAAAATGTTCATGTATGAATGAATTTCATATAATGAGAGAGAAAAGCTGTTTAAAGTGAACTTCCTTGCTTTTTCTGAAAGTTATTCCAAATTTCTTTTCTAGAAGCTTAACGCTTGAACCATGGAGTCTGCTTTTACAGCTTTATCCCTGAAAATGTAACCAGAGCACAAGAACACTAGAGTACAAGTTAATGCACATTATGGTGTGCAGTTTTTGTTCAATAGTCCTCATTTTAAGACAGAGTAAGCAGAGGAGGTGAGTGGAGCTGACAGTGGGTCCCTCAATGTTATTGCTTTGATTGAAAGCCCCTGAAAGTGGATTTATATATTCAATTCTATAAATTAATCATGTTATTTTAATGAATTTCCCTGGTAATATAATATATGAAGTGCAAATGAGCCAAATTAATCAACTTAGTGTGCTTTGTGGGATGCACAATTTTAGAAATTTAAAAACAAGTGGTGTATTCCGTCCTTTTTAACCTAAGCTAAAATCAGTCCAACCAGATTCAACATAAAACCCCTTTGTTGAGGATATCCTTGAAACAAGAACTGTGGTGATAGTACCAAGATACCAACTAATTTTATGACTCCTGCATCGATCCACCCAAATCAACACTTCCCATTTGCATCTCGAAGTGCATTAAATCAGACTAACAGTATAAAATAACTTAAAGTAAACTTGAAAACTGGTGATTTGGATAGATGACTTAAAATACTTAATGGTACCAGAAATACCAGAAAAATACCAACAGATTATCAGCCCTTCCAAAAAGCCTCCTCTCCATTGTACATCCCCATGTGCAGCAAGTAGGACCGACACCATGATGACAGGTTTAAGTGACTGTGAAGTCACGGTACAAATCAGAGAAACAAACAGTGATTATTTCATGGTAGTAAAACAGTTGTCATGAAAGACAGATATGGCTTTTTTGCTGTTTAATTTGTGTCTATATTAGAAATGTTGGTGTGATTATATGAAATGAACATTTAGAGTCAAGATATAAGCAGCCACCAATCATCTCCGTTCTCATTATACATCCGATTCTATACAACTTAATTGTTATTCAGAGAGAGAATTTTCCATCCGAAGGTGCACCATAACCTTCTCTCCCCTCCAACCTGTGCAATGCATATTTTAATACCTTAATGTATATTGGCCAATCTGAGTTTCCAGCCCGAGTCGTTCCTTCGTCCATACAATCTCAAGGACCTGAGATTCCTACTATTGTGGGTGTAACTGAGAGCGCCTGCACTCTGGGTTATTTTTCTTCACTGTCTGCAATCACCAATGCTCTCCGGTTTTACTCTCTCTACCCCTGTTTTTTAGGTTCCCTGACAAAGTCAATAGGGGGCATCCCTCATCTGTCAAAAACAAACATCAAAACACTTCTATTGCTTTTTCCCTCCTTTCCTCCTCTTCAAATTTCTGTGCTGTCTCTCACACCCTGCTGGCAACACTACAGATTATCAGTTTCACTCAGTGCAGATTAGGGTTGAGAGATGAGGACAAAAAGATCATTTCTTGTTTGTTTGTTTTTTTACTGATAATACCAGTTATTGTGTCCCAACATTTTTGTACAGATATGCCAACTGGTTTTTATGATGACAAAATAGTAAACAGTATGATTATTGTAATAATCAAACAACATTAATACCTGTTTTATTGAAGTTTAAATACAGAGAATCAAGTTGAAGTTTAACCCTTTAAAGCCCGAGACCATAGATTATAGCCAGAACATTCTTATTTTTTGGAGCTGGAATGTTTGTTTCACTTTCTGCTAAAATACTAAAAATATTAAAATGTCCATAAAATTCAACATATAGATTTTTCATATCTCATTTGATACATTAGGTGTTTTTGGCAACTGATAATCTGTTCGAGGACATTTTTATCATTTATCTGATTGTATTCAGATGGCTTTTTTGTAATTTGATGATCATATTTAGTCGATTGAGGTATTATAAAAGTATTTATCAAATATGATACAGTTGGCTTTATAGGGTTAAATACAGAGAAAAGTAGAAATTTGAGAGTCAACCTTATCTTTGACATCACATTTCAACATTATTCTCAATATTTTATTTTGAATTTCTTACTGGAAAATGTATCTCAGCTTAATTTTAAACATTTCTGCTGTAAGGTCTTTTTATTATGCTCCTGTACTGCAAGTTTGCAGACATCAAGACATATTTTTAAAGTTCTTTGCCTAAAAATCCCTTCAGATATTGGTATTATGGCATGGCTGTAAAATCAGTGTCTTACCAAGTCTCTGTTCAGTGACTGTGACTTTGCCTTCTTTGCCTGTGCAAGTCCAAATCTTCCCTCTATTCAAAATTTTGCCAAGTAATATGTTCGATTTGGACAGGTGGGCAGGAGTTTTCCTGTGTTTTTTGGGAATCAGACATCAATTTCCTAATATTTGATGTTTATGACGGAATATTTTACAATACAAAGACCTGTGTGTGGTCAAAAGTCATCTTACTCTTAGTTGGTCTTATAGTCAGTCCTTTTTACAGAGTATTAGAACTGGTTTCATTTTTTTTTCATAATCAGTTTATTTGATATTGCACTCAACAACAGACAGATAAAGTCAAAAGAAAGACTCCTTTTACCCACACTAAATGGGTCAGGACAATGCTGTCTTACCCGATACTCTTATTTGAAAGTCTTTCAGTATATCTGAAAAATATTTTCTCTATATTGCCAGGCCTTTACAAAAACCCAAGTAAAAGTTCCTCAGTTGACCAAATTCAACATAAGCAGCACTGGAAGAACGGTCAAAACAGACAGAAAAAGAGAAAGTCCCTTCGAAGTGGCTGCTGACCCTCCGGTGACTCTCTCACCCAGAGGGGAGGCAGCAACGCTCGCTGTGTGTGTGTTTCACTGCAATCTGTGGAGCAGATGGCCGGAGTCCTGGGCAGAGAGCAGCAGGTCTCAGCCTGCATGTCACCAGGATGATGTGAGCTGGCTCCCTCCGAGCTGGAGTTAATATCCTCCTCCATCACAGACTTGTTAAGGGTCTGGGCTAAACTTACAGACCCTCTATCAATGGACGAAAGCTCTCATAGCTGTTTGTGAAGCTCCTGATTTTTATTAAATGCTTACCCCTTTTGGTTGGTAGTTAATGCTTGCTGGGGAGTATTTCTTCTAAACTTATACTGAAATATAAATTTTAATAAGAATATCAGAAAATGTCTTATCTATTAGACACCAAATTAAAAAAAATAATCTCAAGACTTCTTATAGATGCTTTAAATCCTTAAAAATGTATTCCAAATATATTTAAAGTCTTAAATGTTCATTTGAAAGTGTGTATAAACCTTGTGTGCTTTTTTTGTGTGCACACATTCAGTGAATATGAGGATTAGAGAAAGGGAGAGAGAAAGATATATACAAGTTGAAAAATGAAAAAACTTTGCTTCAAGATGTCATAAATCAAGAGGCTTTTCCCATATATCACTGCTGTCAAACCAAAACTTTGTTAGTGATTTTCTATCTTTCCCCATGAAACAATGTTCATTGTCACTTTTCACAGTGGTGAGTGGGTTCAAGAAAAATTTTAATGAAAAAAAAAAACAGAATATTACACAGTATTTATACATACAGTAATGCAGAATTTTTCCATTTCCTTTTTTTTTATGATGAACATTTTATTGACATTTTGTTACATCCAGTAATATATTTTATCAATTATTTAGCACTTTTACACCATATAAAAGAAAGAAATTATGTACCAAAAGCTAGTAAAGAAAGGGAAAAATAAAAAATAAGACTTAAATAAACAAAAAGGAAAATGAACAAAACAGTAAGTTATTTAACATAGGTTAAAATCAAAGCTTGGCAACAGTAGACACACCAATAAGACACGGTACAGGTAAACAGATTTCTTATCTATGTAGGCCCTTGGGAGAGGAGTTACCAAAAATCTGTTGCTGATAAAGTTTCGAAAGCTTCACCGATATGAATTTTTCCATTTCCTAAAAAAACAAGAATTTGGAGGATTGAAGGTTGCGCCCTACAGCAACTATATGCATAAAAACTTGAAGCCTATGACGATATTAATCAAAGCTGTGAAGTCCCATATAAAATGTAAGGAAATAAAGTGGTAAAGAAATGTTAATGTTTCAGGTCTTTTAATTCAAATGTCTTGGCTTTGATTTTTTAAAGTGTACAGCAGCCCATATGTTAGGGCTTCAATTCAAAACACTGCAACACCTAGACCAACACACTGATTTCTACTCCTGCAACTCCTGCTACATCTTTGATGAAGACCATGATTAATATGACACAGATTAAAGATATGAAGCAGTCTAAGTGTCTGGATAGCATGCCCTCAAACGCAGTGTCAAGGAATAATTATGGACTTTAGTGCTTCTCTGTTATTGGATAATGTCTCTGACTAAGCCATTCTGCATTGACTTGGTGTGTAATAAGTTTCTGATTATGGAGAAATCATTAAAACAAAATCTGCAGCAAGGTAAATAAACATTTACTCGACTTCAGCCGTCCTTCTGCCACTCAGGCTTTCCTCTTTGTTTCTGGCAGGTAATGCAGGCCAGGCCGAGGCGAGCGAGGAGCAAGTGGTGCTGCCTCTCCTCTCTCTCTGTCCCTCTCTCTCTCTCTCTCTTTCCATCTCTCCCTGCTCATATTATATAAAGAGTGGCAGCAGGCAGAGTGACAGACTGCCCCAAGAGATGACACCTGTCACCGGGGGGAGTGCTGCTAATCTACAAGCCTCATTTTGTTTGAACTCTTTGTCACCTTGCCGTCAAATCCTCATCTTCTCAGTCACTGCCAGCTCCGCTCCCCTCTGCTTCAGTGCTCGCTCGGCTTTGCCCAATCTCTCTCTATATTATACAGAACCTCCACACCACCACACATGGCTCACTGCAGCAGACAGAAAAATCTCTGCTGCAGTGTATTCCTGCCTGCAAATGCTCATTTATTGAATAAAAAGTGTTGGATTCATTCTGGACTATTTTGCATTTGGATCATTTGTGACGATTGGCTTCTTTTATGTCTTTAGTATATCACTCAAAGTAGATTGAATTTCTATCACAAAAGGCTCTAATGAGAGAACTGAGGCTTGTGTATAATACTGATACAAAACAGGAGAGAAGATACTTTTTTGATTAATTTAGTGATGTTTTATCACATTTAGTGTAGTGGTTTTTGAATGGTCCAGGATCAAGACTCGCCTTCGCCTCCCTAGACAGACACAAGTACCCAAATGTCCAAAAATTACCATCCACTTAAGTTCATCTGATCATTGGTGTAGTTTGAGCTTCAAATGCATTGAACATATATTAAAACAAAAAAAGGGCACAACAAACAACTTGAAAAGCACTTTTGTGACTCACCAGTTCATTAATTCTGCTTTAGTACTTCTTTTATGTTGTCTCTGATGCAGTATTTACATTTTAATAAACAATTGTGATATATCATTAGAAATAAACTAACCAAAGTTCCCTTGGATTCCAAAGAAAGGGCTTTTTATAGTAAGGGCCTCACATTTTTTGTAATTTCTATTTATTATTGGTAGGGATGCACAATATTGGATTTTTGCTGATATCCAATAATATTGCTGATATTTCAAAACTTATTTTGGCCAATACTGGTATCAATACTAACATGTAAAACTAAAAAAACTTAAAGTAGTTTTTCTATTCCAGCTGTCATGCATTTTTTTCTTTTGATGGTGACACTATAATCATGCTTTATAAGCCCTACAAACAGCTAACTACTCTGTTGACATTAAATCTACCTTTTAGGCAGCTTTTACTTGCAATTTGAAATTAACATGCAAAAATGTGCCAAACTTAAATCAAATATATTAGACTGAAATATCTGCAGTTATTTTCCAAACTGCCAATTCCAATATTTAGCTTCTGAAGCAACTATCTCCCAATACCAGTATCATACTGATAACATTGTGCATTCCTAGTTATTGGTCATAAAATTGAGCGACACTTTGACTGAGATTGTTTTAATCAAACAGATTTTCAAGTATTCAAAGGCCTCATTCAGAAAACACACAAAGAATAAATAGTGGTACTTATTTTATGCTTTTACAGTTGGCATTTAAAGGTTTTATGCACATATACATGAATGCCCTCTCACAACTCGTTTCTCCTGAACTAAATATAAAAATACATGATATCTGACTTTCAATATTGATGTCTTGACATAGTAGAATTATCTTAAACGTTAACCATTATTGATCTATTACAAGACTAAAAGCCTAATTTTTTTTTAATTGCCTGCTGTTAGGTCCTACCCTGTTGGGAAGAGAAACTCAGGATGTAATGATATGCTGTGTTTTTTTTTTTGTTGTTGTTGTTGTTGCTTGAACTGCCAGTTCATGTACCTGATGTATGAGCTTGTCATTTCCAGAATTTCATCTTAAGATTTCAGTATTTTTAAAAAACAAAAGAAACATTTTGGCACAATAATTCACTGACAGCCAAGAATTTCCATTAAATTTGAAAATATATATTTTTTAAAGATTAAATTGTAAAAACTCTGCTGGTCATTGTCCTCTCCAGACATGTAAAATTGCTCATGCCCTCAGCGTATGAGAAGATGATGCTTCCTTGTTCAAATGTTTTTATTTCTCGAACAAAGCCCCATTCATTCATATTGAGATTTGTCTAAGTTAAAGTGATCTGAATAGAAATGCGGTCTGGAGTGGCCCCGGTCTCTATGGAGCAGCACACTCCACCCCCTGGCCAAATATCTATATTGTCCACTTCTACAGACTGTGCTTTGTAATTATAATATAATTCATTATGTCTATGCTGCATGTGTCACAAAGGACGAGTCCTCCCCAAAATCCTCCTGGGCTGTTCAGGCTGACCGAACACATTCTTGTTCCCATTTTAAACCCCGCGGCTTGGAAAGACCCCCTCACACCCCCATAAACAATAGATTTTCCTATTTTGCTTAATTGAGATATCAGCCGCACATCTGACAGCTCGTACCAGCCCCTTACTCGGGCTCAGAGGGAGCTGTATGTTGACAGGAAATGGGTGAGAAAAAGAGACAAATGAGATTAAATGACAAAGAACTGAGTATAATATCAGTCATAATAACATTATAAGCAACAGCTTGATGTGAATGTTGCTTATTAGATTATTTTTTAAATGAGGAAAATCCCAATTTATTGCATCCATAAAAGATTAAAAACCTCAATGTGTATGTTGAGTTTTCCTGTTTAAAAAAGAGAAAAGACATGATATAATCCAAGTTGCAGCTGAGGCATCTGCCAACTTCTTTAAATGCCTCCATTAAGTGGAATTATCTTTTCCAGACACATTTTGTATGAATGCGTCCAAAAATCCTCCTTCCATTTGGATTGCATGGGGTTTAATTTAATCCCTTTGCTTATTAAAAAAAATAAGATGCCGCATCTTTAACAATAGAAGGGCCAGTCTGTGTTGAACACAATGGCTAAGGTTAAATTGAAGGTTGCATGTATCCTTTGCTGTATTAGAAGAGCATTCATATTCAAATAAAAGCAGGCATCACTCGTCCATGCTGCATAGCTATGTGCAATTGTGTGTACTCTGGAGGCGAAACTGCAGTGCTAAGACCGAGTTTTCTGGCTATAAAATGAACGTTATTCGCCTGTTTTTATTTAGCAGCTTCTCCAATGTTATATGAGCAATAATTCATTATTTTCTGAGTCCTTCATGTCCGTCTAAGTCTTGTTTCTTCAGAGTCTATTCCTGATATGCAAAGGTAATGTTTTTTTAAATAACATTGGATCAATCATAATTATTATTCTTGTTAAAGTCACCATCTTCCCATAACAATTGTTTATTTTCATGACAAAAAAGACTGCTACAGCCATAAATTACTTTGATGTTAAATGTTCTGGCAGAATATGTGTTTGTTTTTATTTAATTATGTGACATATTTTCACTCATTTATTAAAACATATTGCTATTAATAAAGGCCAGTTCATGAAGTGTATTAATAACAGTACTGATATCAATAAAAACTCACTTACAGGACTATACTCCACTACAAGTAAGAGGCCTTAATTCAAGGTTTGCCACCATTTTTATCAGTTCATTTAAAATTAAGTTTTGATAGTGCAATAAAATGAGTGAAATAAATATGATAATCATGGTTGACTGTCTTTAAAGACAGAGAACATAATGACTAAGAGTAATGGCTAAAATGTAAGGACTTTTCACAGACCAAAATTGGACTTATCTGTGCCTGAATTTTGGTCGTCTTGGACCAAATCAAAAACTCATTAAATGTAACTAAGTTTTTCAAAAGACTAAAACTAAAGGCTTTAACATACTAGGGGAAGTGGAAATAAACAGCCAATAATTATGAATATTTAAGATGCAGTTTCTGACATTCCTGACTGTTCACATCAGATAAAGTATGTTTTGTTTATGTTCTTAAAAGAAAATGTGCCATAGGGGTCAAAACCGACTCATCATCAAGTGGCTAAAACTGTACTGCAGCCACTTCAGGACCAACTGTTCACAGTAGAAGCTTGAGTACACACACTGTCATCATTCTGCAGCTTTCTTTAATAGTGCTTTCCTTCATACATTATCTTTAGAAAGTCATTGTCATTTTTATGACTTTGGTCAAATGAAAGATGGACAAGAACGATGACACTATGCTCGTCACTCCACAAGATAAGACTTAACCTTTCTACAGCTGAATGTAAATTGTGTTAATTCAAATAAATATACATTTTTTAGCCAAATGTATCCATAGCTGTAGTAACAACATATTGAAGAGTGCCTAGCAAATACCATTTTGTAGACCAAGCTGATGTTTGATTTTACATTTTTGCATCTCTTGTAACAACAACAAAAACAGGCACATTCTGTTAAGGGACACCTGTTAAAATGGTCACTCCTAAATCTGTTACATCAGGCAGTACAACAGTTGTTCAAGAGCCCATATTTTTCCTTGACCCAAGTTCAACCATTCGTATGAATAAAAAATTCTAGTTTTCACTTTCTAAGAATCCTTGATTCTCCGGTACTCTCAGCCTGTCTGGGACCCTCTGTTGGACCTCTCAGGCCCCCTTCCTTATATGGGGCTTGTTAGTAAAGTAAGAAAGAAAGTGATGGTTATGTTTATAGCACCTTTCACAGACATGTGTCACAAAGCGTGGCACAGGGACAAAATACACAATAAATAAAGAGAACAAAAGTAATCACAACAGTGATAACAGGGCTTCGGACTAACCTTTTGCATTGGTTGCAACGGTGCACCTAAAACATTTTTTGGGGTGCACCAGCACAAAAATTAGGTGCACCCAAATTTTTCATAGTGTCACCTTTAAAGCCACAAGGTCACCATTTTATCACTCTCCATAACTTCATATAATGTAAATGAGTAAAGAAATATTTGTCTTTATTTGAAGCAAAATTGTATATTAAAAGAAAATGAGAGTGTTTAAAGTGCTTCACTGAATTAAATTTACATTTTCAAACTAAAACTTCCGGCAAAATAGAACATTTCCAAATAAAATTGCTTAAAAGTACTTTATTAAACTGAAATTTAACATTTCAAACTCAAACATCTGAATTTAAATAAAATATTTCAAAATAAAAAGACCTAATGTTTAAGGTGCTATACTGAACTCAAATTGAAATAAATATCCAGATTTTAACAACCAACACAAAGACTAATTTGTCAGTGCTTTCCTGCTTCTTCATAGTTACCACTCTGTGCTGAAACCTGACACCACAGTCAGGCTCTGTCTGTGCTCATTTGCATACTAACAGCTGATTGGATGATTACTGAGGGCTGTGTGTGTGCATGTGTTTGGCCTACAGTCTGCAGCCTGTGAGGATACAACACAGGCACAGAAAAAAAGAGAGGAAGTAGGTTCTGTGTCTTGTCCTTTTTCTGCTGATTTTTCCGCTACTGCAGTTACTCTTGTCAACTTAAATTTGTATGAGTGCGCCTAACATTTTTTCTTGGTGTACCAGTGCACCTAAGAAAAAATGTTAGGTGCACTCTCACAAATTTTGGGTGCATGTGCGCCCAAAATGGTTGTACTCTGGAGCCCTGGATAACATCAAGAAAGAGAGAGAATACACAGTAAAATGACATTTTGAGCAGCTACCGGCCCTTTACATAGGAAAGAGGGAAATCCTAATTTAACAGACTTTTTGTCTTGTGCATAGAAGCACTATCATTCAAATCATCAATATTACACATATTAATGATTATTATCATTAACAATATTAGCACATTTTGCTTGTGAAGCAAACTATGGGCTCTTTACCACACTTATTCCAAAGTCAGACGAGGTGATATAACCATGATTACAGCCTGACCTGACATTCTGGCCACTTTGATTTTTGTCTGTCCTCATAAGATTTGTTGCCACTCATCAGAGACATTGACCAAAATGAACCTGGTGAGCCTTGCATGTGTAACAATCACAGATTAAGACGGACTGATGGTTGAGAGCAATGTGACTGCTAGCATTTATGAGTAATCATTATTTTTGGAAAGACTAGCAAAAGTATAGTCCTCTAGATTCCATGTATGTGTTTGCTGTAGTCATTGTCAGTCCTTCTTCTTCAAATGTCATCACATCTGTCATTATATGCAGTGGTTTCAGTCATGTAGTCTATCATGCTTGTCAGACTAGTCACAGCATGATTTTATGGCTCTGTGGTTGTCTAATTTCACATGAGGACTTTCAAAATCAATTAGATAAATTCTGTAGTCTGGCCTTAGCATTAGACAGTTTGAGAAATCTTAGTATTCAGGACATTGTTGTGATGGACAAAGTTTCTTTCACCAGAGGGACTGTGTGCCTTGCACTTTTCTGTTTTATTACATCTGCCCAGGAGGTTATGTTTTTGCCGGCATATGTTTGTTTGTTTTTCTGCTGATTGTTAGCAAGATTCCACAAAAACTAGTGGACACATTTTGCTGGAATTTTCAGGAGATGTTGCAAATGGTCCAATTTGAAAATGCTTTGATTTTGGTGGTGACCAATTATTTTTGTTCAATAACTGTCTAATAACATTACCAACATGATTCCGAGTGCTTAGGTGTAAGTTTTCAGGGCCAATGAATCATATTATGATGGTAACTTTATCTTGGAACTGTTGCTTACACATCTAACAGCACTTTGAGCTTTCTGAATCAAGTTTGCACTCTACCAGTGATTTCTTATTCACATCTGGTTTTGTCCACAAGGTGCAACTCTGTCTTCTGAACTTTTTCTGTTTTATTTTATGGTAAACACACCAAGTCACTATTGTTAATTAACCATAAAATAATCTGAGATGGGGGTCTGATGGTCCAGCACTGTCGAATGCTGACTGGACAAAAACTGACACTCTCTGTCCGCCCGTACCCCTTAATACATCATCAATGTGTACAAGTGAGAGAATGGTCTAGTAATTATGCAATTGTTTAAGATATCAGAGAACATTTAAAACTTCTGAACAGACTTGCTCCCAGCAAGTCAAATCATTTTAGATTCTGGGTTGTTTCAACTCCATATATTGGTTCATATATACACTCCCCAAATGCAGGGTCAAATCAGTTTCTATTCTGGGTTGTTTTAACTACATATATGAGTTATATATATATATATATATATATATATATATATATATATATATATATATATATATATATATAGATATATAGATAGATAGATAGATAGATAGATAGATCTATCTACTATCTATCTATCTATCTACATTCATATCTATCTATCTATCTGATGGACTTAAAAATCTAAAATTCATTCCAGATAAACAATATTACCATTTCTCTCAAACATTGTTCACAAATCTGTCTAAATGTGTGATAGTGAGCACTTCTGCTTTGCTGAGATATATATATATTTATATTTATATTTATATTTATCTATATATATCTATCTATCTATCTATATATATATATATATATATATATATATATATATATATATATATATATATATATATATATATATATATATATATGTATATATGTTTATATGTATACTGTACATATAATAATTACTGCTCAGCTATTGAAGCAGCCTCACAGACTGATGCTTGCAACATCTGTGGCATTTTGCTGTGAGACAAAACTGCACATTTCAGGGTGGCCTTTTATTGTGGACAGTCTAAGGCAAACCTGTGCACTAATCATGGTGTCTGATGAGCATCTTGATGTGGCACACCTGTGAGGTGGGATGGATTATCTCAGCAATGCCGAAGTGCTCACTATCAAACATTTAGACAGATTTGTGAACAACATTTGAAAGAAAAGGTAATATTGTTTATCTGGAATGAATTTTAGATCTTTGAGTCCATCTCATGAAAAATGGGAGCAAAAACAAAAGTGTTGCGTTTATATTTTTGTTGAGTGTAGATAGATATACTGTACATATAATAATTACTGCTCAGCTATTGAAGCAGCCTCACAGACTGATGCTGACAGACATTTTCTGACCTTCTGTATTTTACAAAATTGACAAATTGGACCTTCTCATGGCAGGGGATCGTTTTATTTGGAACTGTTCTGTGTTGATTGTTTCGTAAACCTGGGTTCCCCTGCTTGTCCTCGATGCTGCAGCTGAACTAACTAGCTTGTGAACTAACTTTGCGAATGTTAGCTTAGCTCCCTTGGAGCTATATGAACTATATTCATTTTATTTTGCAGGAATTGACAGCAGTTTTGCCCACTATTATATTTCGTGCTTGAAAGTTCTTTCCTCTTGAAAGATGCAGAGTAGAAAAACAAAAGATGTTTATGTAGAGAATGTTGTTGCTTTCCTCTCACAATGACCTGTTTACAACTTTTTAAGAGGTACAAGACAAAGAGTTACTCTTTTTAAGGTTTAATATTTAATTTCCTGGAGGTTTAATGCTTTTCTGTAATTTTTTTGGGCTTGAAAATTCCTGTTTTGTAAAGTTAAACAAATACTTAGGGACAAAGAACGGTAAAAAAAGAAAAAAAAAGTGTTCTGCCTGTAATTCATATATGCGTTGTTTTAAGTTTTTTGGGACCAATTTTAAAAAATAATCATTTTATCTACATTTTTTAAATTAATTGGTAATCTATATTTTTTTTCTGCCAAATATCGGTATCAGCATCTGCTTAAAAACACTATATTGGTCGGGCCCTAATATATACTCTACCCAAATGCTGGGTTGAATCAATTTTTTATTCTTTTAATTTCTAATCACTCCTATTCATCTTTGTAATTGTACAGAAATACCTGCACACATACACCAGCCCAAATACACTTCATCTTGGAGTAGAGTGGCTTCTTCGACTATGTGCTGCATTAACTCTCCCCTCCCCCCCTAGTGTCTGTGGAGAGCCTCATGGCTGTTAGGAAACAAATAATTTCTGTGGCTATATTCAGAGCATGTCTAAGAGGAAGCACAGCAGCTTGTCTTGGGAGTCAAGAACTTGGTAAAATGTCCTCTGCAGTGGGATGGCCAACACAAATGGGCAGGCGCACCTATCCAATTAACACCCCGCCTGCCAATCCCTGTCAGGTCACACGCTGACTCCCAAGGCTTGCTCTACCTGTTTCTGCTGCTCTCAACACGTGCCCGGCTCCAATATAGAATTAACGCCAGTTTTCACCTGGTCACGCTGACGTGCCATAGATTAGACTGGTGCAGCATGGAGATATGCACGGCACTCCAAATGAGGGCGCCCGGGGTGAAGATTTCAAATGCAGTGGGGCTATTGTTTTGCCACTGCTTTAATATTAATTAAACTCTGAGGTGAAAATGTTCTTTACCAAACTAGTGCTTAATTCCTTCACAAGTGAACACCTGATAAGAGATTTTATTTAATGACCACCTGGGTGTTACAACTTATCACACCAGTTAAGACCTTAATGGAACCAATAAGCTACAGGGGCTAAGTGGTTCTTTTGTGTGGTGCAATTTTATGAGAAATGCAATTTTATGCATTACCATATATGCAAAGATTTTTGATTAATTTCTTGCTTCTGTCCTTAACCCTAAATTAATAAAGCATATGAATTAAAGACTAAGTGAGGGAAGAGAGAGGTTGTACTTTCTGTATGAGGCGTCTCGACATGGCAAATAATTTTCACCTTTTTATAGATTATTGATTCTGGTGAATTAAAAATATATATGGAGTTCAGGAAAGTTTGTTTTGGATCGTTGAAGAGGTATGTCATGACAGTACATATGTTTATAAAATCCTGTTTCTCATCAGTGGTCCCTGCAACCCTTGTGGACTTTATGGATTATACCAGGAAGAGAAATAAAAGTAATAAAAGTAACAGAGAGACAGAGAATCGCATATCTGAATTTCTGCTGTTTGAGGCTTCACTATAATACAAACACAGGACATTGAAAAATGAAATATCACAATACAGAATTCAAAACATCAATATTGTATCAGACCACAAATTATAGTGATATTTTGGCAGATCAATCTTTTCTTAGAATCCTACATAAAAGAGAGTTTTACAGAAACATGACAGCACTTCGCACCTTTATTTTACCGAAAATACTATTATTTTTTATATTGTTGTGGCAGATTTGTTATGTTTTCTTTATGTAAATAAATTTTGACTGTCAGGTAGCATTGAAGTAGCAGGACTTGCCAGCCAGCAGCCTCCTATCTCTGACCTAAAGTGTATGATCAGATATGATACATTGTTCTTATCATTTTCAGTACTAATGGTTAAAATTGGCACACTTATCTCTTGCATATTAGGGACTACACAAGACCATTATTACGCCACAAGTGAGATGTGCAATGGTTGCAGGATATGTGATGGCCATCAGGTGACAATGGTAAAGATAATATTCTAGTGGCTTCTGTATTGATTTAAAAGAAATAAAAATAAACTGGTGCAGCATTTCACGTAGTAAGTCTCAGACTAATGTAACTGAAAGTGTGACTGTATCTGAAGTTATACTTACTGTGTTTTAAGTTTTTAATTCAAATCAGAAAGTTTAATTCAAATTATATATCAAACATTTTAAACTATTGGGGATGACAGGACAAAAAGCCATCTAGAGAGAGCAGGATGGGACATGGGAACCACATGTTGTATCATGTTACAGCTCACAAACATGAGAGCCAGCATCGATAAAACTACACTGTTAATTCAGCCATAAATTAACCAAGGTTTTTCTTTTCTGGTTCCTGTTTTTGCTACAAAACTAAATGTCTTGACTGGCAATTAGCTGTGCTCCTCGCCCTTTTAAGTCACATTTGATCAGACAAAGGGTTTTTTTTATGAGATCTTCTGTAGTCAAAAATGTATGTTTGGAGGATTAATGTTAAAAGTGTCCTTGTTCCCACTCTCTTCTGTTTTTAAATCATCTTGTGTTTTTCGAACCTGTGACCAACAAATTTGATTAAATGTATTTTAACCAAACTTTTTGTTTTTGTATCTTGATATTAGGCTTGTTCTGAATTATCTTGTATATGTGGCTTAAAAAATAAGCATCTACAAATGACTATTGCAAGAGGTTAGACTTTTGAAAACAGTTCCTCATTATTTTTTCTTCAGAGTAAATACAGTTACATGTTTATTAAAAAAGTTATTGAAAGAATCATGAAAGAAAATAATCCTTTGACCTTAGATTGGGTTCCCTAAATGTTCCTTGACTCATTTACCTTGTAGAGCTGTGTGCACATTTGTTCTA
The DNA here is from genome assembly GCA_036419115.1 of Scarus forsteni. NCBI lineage: Eukaryota > Metazoa > Chordata > Actinopteri > Labriformes > Labridae > Scarus > Scarus forsteni. Next base: position 8,552,293 of record JAZDUH010000245.1, on the reverse strand, counting down.
ATTTTTTATTTCCACTGCCAAGAAGTTTTTGTTGCATTTTGTAAACAAAAACAAAGTCAACGACTGAAGTGTTGACTTTCTTGACTTTTTGATAGACAGTCACCTGAGCATTATTGTATTCAAAGTACGCTTCATAAAATCAACCCATGTCATCATTGAACCCTTATGAAGATGTTTTGCCTTCAACTTAAAGACAAAATGGTGGGCTTTTAAATTAAGGATTTATTACCACCAGTCATAAATGAGTATCTCACCCTTTGCTGTGTGGGCTGCTTAAGAGTACAGAACAGTTTTTTATGCTTTGTTATTGTATCATAGGTCATGCCTGTAGTGTTTACTTTATACTTCACAGGAAGAAAAACAAGGCAAAATGTGCCCACCTGTAAATTGTTGTTACCAAATTAATGGCAATAATTATCAACAAAAAAAACGGTTTGTATCCCAGTCCACAAAGCCAAAAGATTACAGTGGCTTCTTTTGTAAGGTCTTCCTTTGCCATGGATATTGTATAATATTTTAAAGATGTTCAAGGATTTTGATCTGTGTGTAAACACTTGGTTATTCACTGAATGTTTGGAAAAAGTCTGAATATACACAGTCCAAATGTGGCAGTGTAGACACAACATTTCTGTCATGTTGGTTTTCTTTTTAGTCACTCTCTCATTTATGATCTTAAATGTACACCATTGTTTATGAAAGCTTTATTTTTAAGGAAGTCAATATCTTTGGTCCTTAGAAGAAAAGGGCCTGTTTGCTGGGTGATAGCAACCTGGAGTTCATAGAGCTGTGAGACTTGTTTGTTATATTTAAAGAGGACTGTGAAATAAAACATTAGACTCAAAGAGGCTAAGAAACCAAATCTAAAGATGAGAATTTCCTCTTATAGTAAATTTACACCATCAGAATTTGTCCTTGGAATCAGTTACCCTCTTTTTGAATACTTTTTGTTTGAAAATTGCTTGTTTTTATGTTGTGAAGCAGAATCAGATTTTTATTTGCATTGTAGGTTTGTCCATCATCCTGCTAACTTAATTACTGTATCCTTCTTTATAGTTGTACAATCTTTCAGATTTTAAAATTCAGTGTCTTCATGTGTTTTATTCTCCTGCACTATAGTGTACCTCTATGTTCAAGACAACAAAGTCTGCAGCTTCTTTACTACTCTGGACAGTAGTTGCCCGTTATGGCTGATTCCCCCAGCAACGTCTTGTAGGCTCACCACCGCTGCATAGTTCGAGCCCACTGGCTTGAGGTGGCAAGAAGAGTACAGAGCATTGACTGTAGAGAGAATTTAGAGCTGTTAAATATGGCGCCAAGCTACCCTTAACTGATTTAGGGCCTAAGAGTAGACCTGTAAACCAAACTAGGTTTCCTTTAATATTAGCAGTTGAAAAAATACTCCCGCGTTCTCAAAACTGAATACATACATTTGACATAGGGAAAACTATAAACACTTTAAAGAACCAGTGGCTGAGGGATGAACTCTCAGGCTGTCGTGTCATAGACTGAAAAAGAAATTAACAACACCTCACATCGCTGCTGACCCAGTTCTCATGCCTCCGGTTTTGACATAACGACAAACTATTGAGGAAATTTACATTCTAGAGTCTTTACATTGTGTTTTATTTTGAAACTTCTGGATTCTCCACACGTTGACCTCCTGTCTGGTGCTTTCGTAATGACAGTGAAATAACGAGGTTTGGAACCGGCCTTACAGAAAATAGATCTGAACCGAATCTCTAGCTCTGTGCCGTGCGTGGGCGCCTCAGTGACACGGCACTGGCAGGCTGGAGCACGTACAGTGGAATTTACCTGATAGACTAGAATGAGAGCTAAGTGCTCCGCAGTACGTTTCAAGGGCGTGGCACCAGGCCCTCGCATTATGTGGAATTTGGGGGTTAGAATGCATGTTTTCTTGTTCCCCAATCTGGTGTTTAAATGTCTTAAACCAACATCAGCAGTCATAGGACTGAACGTTGTGCTTGTTAAAGGTGTCTCGTACACACAAAATCAAATAAGCTATAGGCAATGCCTTCACAGTTACACCAGTATTACAATTTAGAGATTGGCCATGCCGGTTAGTTCTTAGCCTGTTTAACCTCCAGTAGGTTGACCCTGCAAAGCAGTTGGATCCACCAGATTCTGTGTATGCCCAAATAGTCGTATGTCCTGGTGTGTTTGACCATTAACATCATTACCTGGGGGTCTGTTAAACAAGAAACTGGTTAAATTTTAATTAAAAAAATACAAAAGTAATCTATGGATGGATCAGATATAGCTCTTTTACCCTCCCCTATGGAAACTCTTGAATCTGAGGAGATGGAGAGGCTACAGGATGGTAAGCAGTGGCGGCTGCTTGTCAGTCAATGAGGGGAAGCTCATTTTGTTCCGGCCTCCATCATAAATTTGTTTATTTATTTAAATGTAAATTCTACCCTCTGTTCCTTTTCAAGAAAATTATCTGTGACCCTGTCGTCCCAACCAGGTATCTTTTCCAGGGATTTTACCAGTGTTCTCTCAATGGCCTGCAGAGCTAGACTGCTTAAACGGTCTTGGCCCATTGTGTTGCGGTTGTAAGACTTGAGCCACTTTAAACAGGAGAAGCTCCTCTCCAGAACAACTGAATGTAAAACTTAGAAGATGCTCCAGTGGAGGGTAATACTTCAAGATCACTGATTGGCTCATTTCACTGTCAATCAAAAAGGGATTCGGCCTCAGACAGATCATCCGATCATCATGCAGTAGCTGAGCGTCCAGGCCAGCCCACTGCCTCATAGACCCCCAGAGACGCTGAGCGTCCGATGGGCAGGACAAAGCCCAGCGTTTATCCAATGACCGTCCAGTTTCCACAGTGGAACAACCCACTCTACGCTTCCCCATCGAAGTCAGAAGACGTTCAGCGTCCGACTGTGTTAAAGCGCTGAGACGCTGTGGGGACGAGTAAGAAGGAAGTCGCACCAGTTACCTGTGATAAGTAGCTGATTCTGAACAAAAGATGAAGGTATTCTAGCGCATATTTAGTCAATGAAATGTACACACAGCAGGACATATCACCACTTTTTTTGGGGACATTTTAGGGGAAGCTGAGCTTCCCTTGCAGTCTTAGAGCAATCACCACTGATGGTAAGATAATAAGGTCTGCACTGATTGGCTGCCCAAATGATGCCTTGATGAGGGAGGGAGTAGGAGGGTTTACAGGCCTCGGAGCAAACTGTCAAAGCAGTCATGATGTATGTCTTTGACAAGCAGAAAACACACATGTAGGTGGAGGTGGTATAGCTATGACATAATAAACCCCAGAAAGTAAAACACAAGTGTTTTGAGGTGCATTTTCATTAAAGAGGCATTGAGCATTTGAGAGTTAGTAAAGATGTCATGTTCTTCTGCCCCCCAAACCCCTTCTAACAACATTCAATGCTAAGAGAATTACATTATGCAGGAAATAGGACCTTTAAGTCCAGTTCAGACCAAAGATCTGCAAAGAGATGAATTCAAACTTGCAACAGTTTGAAGCAGCTCACTCTGCAACATTCTGAAAGTGTGTGAAGTCACTCCTCTGCAACTGTAAGTGATGATCCTCCATAGAAAAGACCCATGCCTCACTTTTCCTTTCTGCAATACTGACTCGCCTTGTTGCTGCTTAGTGTTTGACATGAATAAGGACAGTGATAGTGATTTACTTAGCAGAGCTGCAATTCTAATCTTGTCAAAAAGTGAAAACATAAAAAAGTGAGGGAATTAGAGCTTTCCATGTGAGTTTAAACAGGATACAACAACTTATGCCGCCCATTTCCTGAGTTTGAGGGTTAGATATATCACATTTGCTGGTTGAGTGGTAAGGTGATAAGGTTGCACTTCTTGGCAACAGGTGAGCCATTACCACTGATTAATGTTTACTGCAGACTATATGCCATGTATCCCAATGTACACTTTTCCTTTCTCTGCTTCAAGGCACTGATTGGTTTTTGAAACAGATAACTTGCATGTATCTCTAAAAAACAGTTGTTGGTGATTTGACAAATTACATCTCAGGCAACTCCATCAGCCATCTTGATTCAAGCTGCATCAGCCTGATAAACCCAGCTGCAACTGTCACCTGCAACATTCTTAAGCTGTCCTGTTGTGCCGCAAACTTTGTTCTGTATGTGGATTTAATACATTTAAGGCACCACTCTACCGTCCAGATGGATGGGAAATAAATCCTGTTGACATGTGAAGCAGTCCATCTCTTGTGTCAGGTCAACAGGCAGCTTCAGTGGAGAGAACATGTCCGTGCATGTCTGTGCTGCCTCAGTAGACATTAGAGCACATTGCTGGACAGCTTTAGCCACATCCACATCTTGAGAGGGGCCTGGTTGGACTCATCTCATGAGGATTTGCTCTGAAACAGCCTGTGCGGAGCAAGGCTGAAAGTTCTTGCAGTTGTACAAACAGCTTGGTTTGCCCAACTTTCAAAGAGTACACTTTTTACTTTTACAGCTGAGAATCTGAAGAGGGGACATGATTGCATCAGGGACTGACTGTTGGGAAGGGTGACTTCACAGATGGGGTTGAGATTGACGGGTAATAAACTCTACATGTGTTTTGCCTCTTGGTAGATCTCTTTATTGGCAGATGGGAGGAAGCAGCTGATGACTCTGTGCTTTGGAGATTATACATGGGCCTATACTGCAATCAAAACAACAGTGAAGGAGGCATGACTGGAATCCGGTGGTTTCTCTTTTCTGCTGCTGGTTTTACCCTTTTACCAAAGGAAGGTTCAAGCACAGGGTCATGGTGACACCGTGGATTTGTTCCCAATTTCTATGTCGTCAAAGCAGCACAAACTCAGGCAAGAAGATTACATAAGGAACACACAAGCTGAATAAGCTTGAAATGCTTAGTAGGCTAAGAAATTAATGTGTTATCAATGAGTGTGTGAGGAAAATTATCAGCAAGACCAGCCGGTGTGTCAGCCCTAAGAGAGTGATAAAAAATTTGACATCATCATTGAGCTTGAAGCTATGTAGGTTAAGTTAGCCAGTATCATCAAGTATTTGGCCGGGCTTTTGGATGCCTTGAGAGACAACAATTCTGTCCGAACAGTCATAAATCAGATTATTTTTACCTCGTCTCTTGTGCTGAGGTCTGAGTAGAGTTCTGATAGACCCTTTGTGAAAGTAGGTGACCACAGGGTCAGAAAGTCATGTTAGTTCAGGCAAGGGTTGACCCTCACAACAGTACACAAACACACTGTATTTAGAGTTATATACTTTTGTTTGTCTTTCCAATATTGTCATGAATTTAAACTTAATCATAAATGCTAGCAGTCACAAACCTGTCAAGGATGGGTCGGTCTTAATCTGTGATTGTTGCACATGCAAAGCTTGCGATGTGCTCATTGGTCAATGTCGCTGAGGCAGCAAATGGTTGGAGGCGGGACAAAAATCAAACAAGTTAGACTTTCTGTCATGTGCTGTTCCAGACGGGTGTTTTGTTGTTGGTCACTATCACATTAAACAAGATGGAATGACTATTTTTTCTTAGGCAATCAATTGCCCAATGCATAAATCTTGTAGTCTGAACTACAACTCATTTAGCCCTGAACAGCTCACACTAATTGGTTCAGGAGGTTAATGAGCAAGTGTAACATAGGCCCTTTAGTATGGCAATGCATCAACAAACAAACAAAAAATAACAACACAGTTATCTGAATCTCTCATTTGCCTCCAGCATGTCTTTTTCTTCATAGGCCTCCATACCACATCATCATTTCCTTCAATGCAGTGACAGTTAAACAAGCCAGAGAGCCAGAGCAAACCCTCACTTTGAATATGGATTAACCTCCTGTAGTTGAATGGGGCAGAGTTTGTTAGTTTTTTTGTAGCATAAGCATGGCATAGTAGTGAATATAATATATATACTGTATATTGAAACATATTCTACGGACTATTAAACGTCAGACAAAAACTGATTTCTGCCAAGGTGATCAGAATTCCTTTAAGCATTCATAAGATATCACATTTACAAACAAAGGGTGTCAATAGGCTTGACCTTTATGCCCCAGTCACACATTCTGTCTCTCATGGCGATTGTGCACGACTGTACGCGATTGGCTAGGCTGGTTTGATCAGCATGATATGGGAAGAAATGATTGATTCAGATTCAGATTGTCTCTCTCTCTGACACACGCTGTAAATCCACTGTCAGTAGCACTTCTACAGCGCTTCAGAGCTGTTTGTCCCACTTCAATTAGGTAAATACAACGATGCGACGAGAATTCCATAAATTTTCATCCCGCTGTCACAACATCAGCACCGTTCGAGCCCAGTTGGTGTTACGTAAGCCCCGATTGAGCCCTGTTGCTTGCACCGCCTTGTATGGGATGCAGAAGGGACAAAACTGGATATGTACTTGTCAGTCGTGCTCAGAAAGCTTTGAGGATTGAGCCATGATCAGCCTGATTTAGCACCGTATATGCCACACCAATACCGTTCCTCTTAGGACTGCATTGGGCTTCCACCCCGCTATACTGAGAGCGGTGATTCTCCACGATAGTTTTGAACGGTTCAAAACAGTCGGGACACAGGTTCCCGTTCCCCGGCGTTCATCCACGACTGTACAATGCTGATCCAGATCAAGTACGACCAAAGCACATTTCATCATGATTATGACAATCTTGCTCAGTCACGATGAGAAATGGGAATGTGTGACTGGGGCTTTACCTTTGACCTGTTACCTTCTAAATCTTGTCAGTCCATCCTTTAACGTGGTGTACATTTATCAAAAGTTTGAAGGATAAACCCTCAGAGCATTCTTGTGATATTGCATTCACAAAACTGCCTTCACAAGCAGCGTGTAAACATGAGGTTCTGGAACTGCTGATGGTGCAAAAGCATTAAAAACTAAAATAACAACTGACATCGGATACTACATTTCATTGGTTCAATCTCTTAAGAAAGGAACCACAAACAGTGTACAATGAAACTTATGAGATCCATCTAAATAGAATCTAGTAGCCAGGGTAGAATCAGAGCTGACAGCGAAGCAAAACACAACCCACCAAAGCCAGCTCTCATTAAAATGTTTTATAAAAGCTTACACTGCATTTCCAGTATCTAAGAGGATCCTATGATCACTACATTTAAAGCCAGATGAATGAATATTTTAACAGCTTTATTTTATTTAGAAATTAACTGAATGGATATAAGTAAAGTGAAACAGGACACCCCGAGGACGAGTCTACTGCCAGATTCTACTGCCAGGACATTTTCTGTGGGGAAACTCACAACATGTTAGTTACAAAGATCACTTTTCCACAGCCCACTCACCAGACAGACCGCTGGTTTTGGACGATTCCTCAAAACCCAGATTACATTCTGTGACAACATTTCTGAGCGTTCACTGCCAAAGATTTTCAAATAATTATTCATACAGAGCCTTCAGAGGACATGTTACAACAACATAAAGGTTTGGTCAGATTTGCACAATCAGAAGCTCGGTAGTTAAGTTTGTGAAGAGGCAACAGCCATTGGAATCTTTATGGTCAAGTATAAGCCAAAATACCACTATAATTGTCATTGCTTCAAGTTTTCTGATTAGCCCACATTTGGACCACATTTATTAATATAGTGTTACCATTGTTTCTTTCATTGTTTTTTATACAAAGCTTATAGGACTCTGTCACTAATAAAGAGAGGATAGCAGCACTGGTCAAGAAATAGATAAAATATTGTAGGATCAGTCCAAAGCTTCTTACCAAAACTATCAGAGATGGCCTTTTATGTATTAATCTGCTAACAGTCATCAGATATTTAAATCTGCTTTTTACTTGGACTTTTACAGAGCTACATTACCAGCCAAAGAATGTTATCTGACTCCAGTGGCAGTGAGCTGTAAGAGATGTATTCAATGTGAAATTCCCTGCCAGCCTATTTGTTTGAGAATGTACTTTCTTTAATGTTATTTTACTGAATATATTAATTAAACTTCGACTATACTGTTATTAGCTCTTTCTCTGACAGACTTTTAGTATCAGTTCTCCTCTGCACGATTTGTGTAAAGTAGGTGTTAACATGGCCCTTTAGAATAGTGGTGTTTAAAAACAACAATAAAATGAACTCAGACTCTCTTTGTTTGCAATATTCTGTGTCCAGCGGTGTCACCTGCAAGCTGTGTAGCCTCACGTATGCTCACATGCTCTTTGACTGATGCCAGATGAGACTAAATGAAGGAGAACAAGTCAAACACCACCATCCCAACATGTGAACTCATTTTCTTTCCCTTTTTGGCTAACATTACTGCTGAAATGAGTAGTTATTAAAGTTGACCTCAATCAAATCTGCATCACCATAACATGGATAATTATTTAAAAGTGTCTTGTATCTCTTAACTCCCATGAAATTCAGTTCCTGTTAACATCACAGGGACCACACAAGCAGTGTTTCCCCACTGTATAGTTGTTTGGTTGAAAAAGATGTAATCCCTGGTCTTACATGCCAGGGACTGCAGACCAAAGATGACCATACCACCTTCTAGCCCTCTGTAAGCTTTATGAATAACCTGTCAAACATCAACCCTGGCTTTTTTATTGTGAGATGTTGCTTAACCTACATGATGGCACATACATTAAGAACACCACTAAAGCAAAGACTGTTTAATCCAAAAACTTTATATTCATAAAGACCTACACTTCTTAGGTCTTTATGACTGTAATGTTTGTTTTGGTTTGCAGGGATTTTTTCCAATGCAGCACTAACTTTTTTGTTGGAAAATTGTTAAGAGAATATTGCAGTAGATCTCAACTTAAGAAGTCAGATAACTCAACAAATCTTGTTGTGAACAGCATGAATAATGCTTTTATAAAGTAGTTGTGTAAATAATCAGTAGGATTAGAAAGCACAATGTTGGGCCGAGTGTGGGCTTTATTATGTCTTCAATCTAAATATGTACTTCAGTAGGCTAGAAATGGAATTAACTGATCATTTATTTGTGAAGACTGTATATTTTTGTGTTAAAACAAGTTCACTCTGGTCCTATATGTCCCCTGAACAAATATTGGAAAATTCTTGCCTTAAATTCCACACAAGTATTATATACATATGAACCTGCCTCCTCAGAACAGGCTGTTCTATTGCAAATCCTCATGCACTGCGTCTTGCCGAATCACACTCTGGAGATGGATGTCCAGTGGTTCAGCGCTGAGCTCTGATTGATGTTTACTTTGGCTGATATATATATATGTATATATATATATAGATATATATATATATACATATAGATAGATAGATAGATAGATAGATGTGTATATATATAGATAGATGTGTATATATATAGATAGATGTGTATATATATAGATAGATATAGATATATATCTTTATTTTTTGGCATATGTAATCTGGAAACATCCTGAGTTGATTTGCAGTTAAGTAAATTAAAACTTTGATTGAAGCTAACAACACACTTTACATTCTACATGTCTTTGCAAATCTGTAAAATGTAGGAGACCTAAGACAGGGGAGTTTCTGTTGTTTTTTTTACATTTCCCTGTCAAATATTCACAAGACAGTATTTGACCAGACCACTCATCTACTGTTTTTTGTACTAATTTTACAGTAGAGATTCTGAAATCTCAGAAAGTTGCTTTTGCATCCATTAGAAAAGAGCAAAGATTGAGAATTAGCAGCATTACCAGTATGTTTTCTTGACATGCAATTGCCTCTCTATAACAAAAAACAGAGACGTTTGAGTTAAATTATATGATTAAAGAGAAAGTCTTAATTTGTTTTATTTTGTTACCATGCTTGTGAACTGTAAAAATATGTTATATCCAAATAGTGACATGTTTAGGCCTGATTACTGTCATTGGCTATTGTTGGTACACTATGGTAGAAGGCCTGACTAGGGGTCGTAAATGTTTGATTTGTTTAGTATGGAAGATTACAGCTAAAGGTTGCGTCTTCATGCCCCAAATTGGACTTAAATGATCCAGAGCAGTGGTTCTTAGATGGTGTGATGGGGCACACTGGGGTGCCTTAAGACAGATCTAGGTGTGCCCTGGGAATGTGTAAAACCATGTGTCATTTCTGTAACCATGGACCAGCTGATGATTTCGTTTTTCAATATACTTAGTTGTATAAAAATGCAAATTCTGTAACTTGAAAAAAAAGTCCCTCAAAAGACTTAAAAAGTTTTGCAGTTTACAGAATAAACTGGTTAAAATAGACATTATTCAGAATTTTCAAACACAAAACTGTAAAACATTTGAGGTAATTCATATTTAAGAACTATCAGCTCATCATCCTCAAGCATCAAATTGAATCAAAACACCATAACCTTTGACTGTCATCTTGAATTTGACATTGGCAAAGTTTAGCTTAAATCATTAACATAACAAGCTGGAATTTGGTAAAAAAATATATGTTCAAAGTCAGCTCAGAGAAATGACTGTAAGGCCAATACCCAGCACTCTCGCTACCCCACTCCCCACCCCCTAAGAAGCCTCAGGTGGTCCTGTGTGCAGATAACAGTAGGTAGAAATTGATACATGACTCCCTGTATGCATGTGTAAAAATTCAATAATGCTTTAACCATGGCTTTCCTCTCTGTCAACTTAAGCGCAGGAAATATTATTAGGCCTAGTTTGCCAGGGATAAATTTTTCTACCTTGGGATGTTACAAACCATTAACATCAGGCAAAGACATATCACTTTCCAGGTCTGAGTTTTGTATGTGAAAGGCTACACTCACCTCAGTGGATCCCAGTGGATATTAAGCTAACAGTTGTGGATTCCAGTGGGCATCTTAGCAACAAGATCCTCTTTATTACTCTGAAAGTCAATGGCACAAATATGATCTGGCTGATGTGCAGGCGGCTTTTTAGAGGATTCCGCTCAGTGGCTTTGTAGGAAGGGGTGCAGCTTGTCTACACCGCATGTAGTGTGCCGAGTCTTTACACTGTATTGTGTGCACTGACAGGTTTGTGATTTGTTTGCACTTCATGGGTGTCTAATTGATTAAGATTAAAGGAGGATGGCTTGTCTGGCTGTTTCTGGCTGATTTGTGTTTGCTGAGCCCCTCCTTTTTTAAGTGCAAGAAGACCCTCAAACAGCACACACCTAACATGAGCCAACACGGGCCACATGCTGCTCTGCATGCTGCTTCACATGCACCACATGACACAGCAGCTGAATAAAGCCATCACTTACTCACCGAACAACTGGGGTTTCTGGCATCACTGTCTGTAACAGGAGCTTTTACATTTCCGCTTTTACATTTCCAAAAATTTCTTGTGAGTATTCTGCTCATTTGATGTGTAGAACATTGAATTAGATATACATTTAGAGGCCATCTCAATAGGGTTATTCAGCAATATGTATTTTAGTGCATTTGGTTCAGTCTGTGGGATTTCTGTAACTAGACTGGTCATGTGTCATAGGTCAAATTAGTGGCGCCCCATGTTCATATTGGTTTTGTAAACACTAGTATATGTCCAGAGGGCTATGATGGACTACACAGATTTTTGAAGCTATTACAAAAATGTTGAATTGAACCCAAAGAAAAATAGAGGAGAAATGTTCAGTTCAAGGTCATGTAGCCTAATGTTCACCCTTTGTATGTGGACAAAACATCATCACAAACCTCTGAGGGATTTTATTTGCGCAAATGTCCTGTCTGACCCGAAGACATAATATTTATAATTTCAGTCTCTTACATTAATGTGTAAGGTCATTTTGCCTTTTCTTCCCCTATTTGTTGATACAATATCTCAAGAAAACTATGATTCTCTTCTAACTTTGCACTTTCACCCACCCTGATGTAACAATTAGATTTTGGGAGTCACAGGTCCAACTTCATGAATGGAGCCTTATTCAGTCATTGCGAACATGATATCTCAAGAATCTGTGGAGAGATTTTTTTTATTGGACTTTGTACAAATGATCTTTCTGACTGAAGGTTGAAGTGATTACATTTCAGAGTGTAAAGGTCAATTGGGTGAATGATCTTGGTGTAAATGTGTTTTTTCTCTACTTTGAAGAATTTCTATTGAATTTTGCATGAATGCTTTGAGTTGAGGAGTAAAAGTGCTTTGAATAGTCAGAAGAGTTGAAAGGCAGTGTAAAGCTGAAGTCTATAACATCAACATGTCTGATCGTCTTTTCAAACATTGTTACACTTGTAATTGACAGTGATGTCCACTTGCCAGATCATCCTAAGGGTGCTTTCATACCTCAAATGTTTAGTCCAGACCAAACAAACTGTATTTTCACTTTTCTGGAAAGTTTAGTTTGTCTGGACTGGCGTGACATCTGTCATGAACTGTGGTAGGAGCCAAAAACTCTGGTCTGCTGAGAAACTGAAGTCAATTCACTCCTAGCGGACCAAAATTGGTGAGTGTGAATGCAGTCCACATCAAACTAGGGATGGGCATTTTATCCGATGCACAATCAGTGCATCGATGCGAGGGTCTATGGTAAATTGCATCGGTTGGAGTGGTGTGCATCGGATTAGAAACTGGGCTGAAACCACAATGCATCGCCTTGTAAAAGCTTTGCATCGGTAAAATCCGATGTCATGTTATTATATATATATTTTTTAGATATTTATATTCCACTACTGTTAGGCCTATGTCCCTGTTTGTGAAATAGGCTTACTTTTTTATGTTGACAAACACACCTCCTGACTGCTTAAGTAGCATACTGTAAGTGGTCTGAAGTGGTCTTGAAGGAACAATAAAGTTGAGTTGAATTTGCACAGATTTGCATCATTATTGCATCCTGATTGCATCGTGATAGGAAGATAAATCGTATCATCCTGAATTGGTAGATGCTTCATGTGAATGGTTAGTGTATCGTACCGTAGCCTACATATCGAGATGCATATCGTATCGTCCTGGGGATGGAGATCTCCATCCCTACATCAAACAAGGACCAAACAAGGCAAGCTAACAAAAAGCAAGACAATTGAGGCTTGGATTTGGCCGGATATCTCGATAGTAAGCAGGCTAATGTAGTGTTCATTGACAGGATCAGGCAGAGTGTTGTTAATATTAGCATTACTAGCACTGCCATCCTCCGGTCTCTCAGCAGGCTGATGTCTCAATCCAAGTAAAAATTGAAACAGTTCTGCAATTTTACCCGCTTACCAAACCAATTCCACTGAATTTTAAGTGTGAAAGCAACCTAAAACAGTTTTTTTTTTACAGGAGAGGTCAGAGAGTGAAACAAAAGGCTATGTGGTGGTTGCATTGCTGAAAGTCAAAAGGCAGTAGCCTGGCACACCAGATGGACCGTTCAATATATTTCACTGGCCGATCTGGTAAACAGCCCACAGAAAGTATTTGGGGAGGGCAGAACCTTTCCAGAAGCCTATCCGTCAGGTACCCAGACTATCGTTCCATCAGTCGACATTTATTACAGGTCAATAAGTCAATGTAGCAGACAAGGGCTACTGAGCTTCAGAATGTGAGCCATTGGCTAAAACAAACTCATCAAAACATGTCAGAAGTGGAGTAAAAATATCCTTACTTTAGAGAGGTTTGTTGTGATATTTGTTTTCATTTGTTGTGGTCACAACCAGATGAAGCTGTCATTGAATATGTTAGCATCTATGCTAATCCTTGTACATGCAGTCACTTCCTGTTGTCGTCTTTCTTGTAGCTCGTTTCTCCTCCTGCTCTAAAGGATTCTGATTAGAGCCGCTTTGGCTCGATCACAACCGTTGTAGATCAGAGCTTGGCAAGATGGTTCCGTCTGATTCCAGATAATGGATCAGGCAGGCCCAGTTGCTGTGCAAGGTTACTGTGGCATTGTTCTTGATGAACAAAGGTGTCTCGTAGTTTTGTTCTGCGGTAATTTTCAATCAGTAATCCAAAAAACCTGTTCAAATAACCCTTTGACATTTTGTTGATAACACTGGCAAGACCTTTATGTTGTGTACCTATGTGTTACAAGGTCGTAACACCAACAGATTACAGCATTCCTGCAGCAAACTTTATCCACGGAATAGTACGTATTCATCCATCCTTTATTCAAAGCAGAAATCTTAAAGTCTAAAAATGAACCTGTTATTTTTAACACGAAAAGTAATCTTATGTCTTGACAATATTCACTTTAGTCGCCTGGTGCTGAAACACGTCTATTTGAACTGGAAAAAAAAATGAAATTGTTTAATTAAACCACAATTTTGAAAGGTAGAATTGAAGTGGGCTGAATAACAAAGGAAAATATTATGTCAAAGTCAGAGAAGTGGTTTTATTTTTCCGCTGCGAGCTGAAGCTAAACTACAAAGTGCTAGAGCAGAATCCTGTTCTCCTTCACTGGCTTTGATAGTGGACCACCATGTTATAAATAATGTATTAAAGGATTTACAATGCAGAGAAAGAGAGCTGCTTTCAGAAACCGCCTGAAAAAAACATGTTAACTCTTTGCAGTCTAGTCCCAATCTGAGTTATAAAAGACTTCATATATTTTCTTTTGTATTGTCCAGGTTAAGAGAGTGTTTGGTTTCCTTTTTTACAGTTTGTGGTAGCTTATTTTTCTGCCAAAAGGTGTCTGAGGCCTACTGGGACCACTTAAAAGTTTATGCAGAGCGCTAGCCAAGTTGGACAAAAAAAGCCTTGAAGTATACACACACTGGCCCCTTTCTCAGAACCTCTCAGCTCTGGCTAGGGGGAGTGTTGTTGGTTTATGAGAGGGAAAATAGCCCCAGCCTTCTGCAAAAGTGAAATGGGATTAAGGCCTTTGTTCGGCCCACAATGGCGAGGGGAATTAGCAATAGTTGTAGGCACTTAGAAGAGCTCTCACACAGAAGCTTATCCCAGATTTTGCACAATAATCATTTGAATATCAACAGTGTTTTGCAACTACAGCGCTAATGTATAAACCTCTCTCTTTTAGATATTGAAATCCCCCAAAGGATTTTTTTAAACCAATGGCCATCACAAAATGGACGCTCTTTATGAGTAATCATATTTTGGAGTATCATTGTGCTTCATGTTTAAGGGAGAATATGGTATTAAAAAGTTGGGAAGAGAAGTTGGGGAATAAGTTTTTGACATTTATAGTTGATGGGCTGCTAACTTCTTTTTATGTTTATTGATTTTAAGGCATTTGCGCGCCACATAAACACATTTTAAAGGTCTTTTACTCACATTTACTAAATTGTAGCATCCAACTATATTTGACACAGTATTTTGGATTCATCATGCAATAATCGCCATATTTGATGTAACTTGGAGAAATATGTCTATTTTCAAAGTAATTACTGTAAAATATAAGGAGCCTCACTGTGAATGTCACACTTTTATCTGCTTTTTTGTCTTCTAATGACCCTCTATTAAAAACAAAATGAAATGATGATCTTTAAAGTGCAAACTTCTAATCTACACAAGTTGTGACACATTGTAAAGTGTGGGTTAAAGCAGAATAGATTAATCTTCCATTTGTTTTAAGTTGTAAATGGAATTCAGCAAAATAATCCTTGGCATACCATTTTGCTTGGTTATGGGGTGCATGCTGTATTAAAAGTTAGAGGTAAACTGAACATTTAAGGTAGTAGCTTTAGCCTCTGATCGCTGACAGGATCCAAATTTTTAAAATATTATTGTTCATGTTGAGCCATTTTGGAGTCACATAGAGTTTTTTTACACCTGCTCTAAAGTTCAACCCAGTGACCGAAGGTTTTTCTTCAATTTGTGTTAACATAAGTTAAGTGATATATGTGATAGAGACTGTCAAACATAGATGCTCACGATTTAAAGGCAATTAAGAATCAATCCAAGCTACTTAAATGTGGATGATAAATTTGTATTTGAATTTTCTTGTTTAATTGCTAACTTTTTTCACAAGTTTGAAGGTTTCATAGTTTGCACACATTTTTTAAAATCCTTTTTCAGTTTCATTCATTTACATTCAGCACATGAATAAATTGGTTCATGTTTAAACTTCTGTAACTTATTGTTTTCTTGTTAAAAAATATACAGAAATTATTAATATGTTGCCAACAAAATGTAAAATCAAAAGTGTTGAAGAGTTGGAACACTCGCAAACATAACTAAAAGTGTAATGCAGTTATTTGAAAATCAGTCCCAACATGAAATGCACAATATTAGCAACATGAAGTGGGTATTAGCAGATATTTGCTGCAAAAGTTGATTATATAGTGTTGGTAGAGATGACACATCCATGACCAAATTCATATATGTCAACTAAACTACATGTATTAGCCATCTATTGCATACATTTGTCTGATGCATCACTCAAATGTCTACATCTAAAACAAGTATGATTTATATTAGAGTCAAAGTATTGGCCTTGTGTTGTTGTAGCATGAGTAGAGTGTCACCATGACTGAGACAGGTCAGTTCTGGTACAGAAAAGAGTTTGGTGTTCCTACAAAAAAATCCCCAGTAAAGCTAAATTTGGGTTGACAAATCAAAACATCTAATTTTCTCGCCTAACTGTGAGCTTTATTTCACATATATTTTGTCCACTGTCCTTCAGGAACACTGAATCCCTTCTACTCGCTGTGGCTTGAGACTTATCTGGGATCAGGCGGACCCACTGACCGGCGTAAACTCTCACAGCGGAGGAGAATAATTCTGAGCTTCTGCCTCAGTTGAGACTCACAAGACCAGCCTCAAGAAGTGTGATGGCCTCAGCATTTTTTGCCCACACAGTGAAAACGTATTGTCCAATTCACAAAACATTGAGTGAGATCAGCAGACTTGTCAAGAGGCCCTGGCTTGAATATGAATGATGAGAGAAGAGCAGGGTGGTCCTGGTGCTGTTTTGGTGTGTCGGCAGGTGAAAATAAGCTCAACTGTCTACGCCAGCTGCAGCGCTAAATCACAAACAGGAGAGCAGAGAGTTTACCAAATGAAAAAAAAAGGAATAGTTGGCACTTTCATGTAAATTAACAGCAGTTACACACAGGAATCATCTGCAGACTTTGGTGTAATTGTCCAAATGTATTTAATTTCTCCAGCTTGATTACAATGTTTTTATCCTGAACATGCAATCATAACACCATCTTCCTCAAATTTGATACTTCAAGTAAACTACACGTGCTCATACTGAAATTAAAAAAGGGGCTGAAGGTGGCTTTCCAAAGTGAGTCCACGCATGCATTTCTGTCAAAACCAAGAAATTAAGACGTAACACCTCCCCTTCTTTCCTGTCCTGCACGCACGCTAGTTCAATTCACTCGAGTGTCTGCATAGTTTTCTGCATTCAACTGGATACAATGATGCACAAGATGAATAAAGTTATCTCCGCCGCTGAATGGGATGGTGCCGGTGGGAGGGAACGGGGAGGGTCCCTCGGCGCCCAGGGGGCTGAAAGGAGCTCGGCTTTGAGGGCCAGTGCGCCAAGGGTCAGGGCCCAGCTGCTTTTAGGGGTGAAAGGGACACCGGCGGGCTGGACTGACTCAAGAAACTGAACAAAACCAATCGTGTCAAATAAAGACATCGCAGATTTGGTGACAGATCCCCTCACCAAGTCGCTTTACGCACATCAAGCATTGAAACTCTTCTCTGGTTTGTCTCATGTGTCCCATTTCACTTCTAAAGAGTCTGATATAAACATCCTTATCTATATGAATTTTGTCTTTATTTTATTTTGGACAGTTTCATATACAGATCATTTTTGTCTGTAATTTTTCATTTATTTTAAATTTGGGGTCTGAAGCCACATTTCTGCACAGGAAGGATTAAGCTTTTGTCCTCTTCATTTCATTTTGTGAGAGTCCTGTGTGCTTTTTTTTTCATTCATCTTCTTTATTTTTATTCTCTTTGATTTTGGGTCCTGAAGTCCACATTTCCACACAGGTAAAATTACATTTTTGTCCTTTTTATTTTATGTTTTAAAAAATATTTATGCATACTTCTCTGATAAATTTGTTTTTCTTTGTTTTCTGCTTAGTTTATGATCTTTATGTAATTGAAGGGTGACCTTTTGCCCTCTTTATTTTGTTAACAGTTCTTTATACACATTTTTGGTTTTTGATTTCTTTTGATTTTTTGATCCACAAATCTACGTAGGTAATTCATTTTTTTGGTCTTTTTGTCTTGTTTTTTATTGGTCTTATTTGATATGGTTGCACAACATTGGATTTTTTTTGTCAACATCTAATATGCAAATATTATTATACATATTTAAATAATATTACTATTCTACATTTTTTGTCAAATAGTCATTACCCTATTTTTTTAACAGGCTCATAAATACCTTCTTTTCATTTTTTCTTGATTTGGAGGTTTGAAGTCAGTTTTTCTGAACAGGAAGGATAATTATTTTGTTTTTGAAGTATCTGATGTTTGTTGGAAGGTTGGTGTGTAAATATATAAATATATATATATATATATATATATATATATATATATATATATATATATATATGTATATATGACTTTTTGTTCTAATTGGTAAAAGTTGCATCCAACAACTCTTCTTCATTTTCTTTTGAGTTTAGGGTAAAAATGGATGTCCCTATTGGAAGGATTAATTATTATTATTATTATTATTATTATTATTATTATTATTATTATTATTATTATTATTATTATTATTATTGTTATTATTATTAGGATTTATGTAAAGAACCCTTTTTGTAAATATGTTCATCTAGATTTAGAGGTAAAATCTTTACTTTTGCACAATATTTGGTATTGTATAAAAACTCTTTTTAATACATTTGTTCTTTTTTTCTGCTTTGTTTAGTTTCCAAATCTGAAATCCATATTTTTGCAGCAGAAGGATGAAGGATTAGGTTAATTTTTATTCATTTTTTGTAATTTTCTTTTAAATTTGGAATCTACATAGGATTATATTTTTTTCTCATATTGCATTGCTGGATTTGATTTGTTCCACCTTAATTCAATTTAGTCATTTTTTTTCCAAACTTCCCATTTTTTATTCCAAAATGAATGTACAACCTCTTTAAAATGAGCTCAAATATATATATGTATTTTAAATTGTGTGGAAATAACTTTGTACTTCTTGAATTAGACATGTGATGTGTTAAAAATGTGATTGTAGAACTAACCTGCACTTCTCTTAAAATAACTCTGCTGCAGGTTTTTACTTTCTCTGGAATTGCTTTCTTGGCACTGCTCCTGTTGGACTGTCATTTAAAAAAAAAAAAGCCATATTAGGTCCTCCCTGAGAATTTTATAGGGCGCAGAAATTCTCCAAGTTGGACTTTGTGGGGGGTTAGTGGGATAATAATCAGGCCACATTATGAAGAATTGATGGTTCATTTTCCTTGTCAGCAGTAGCAGAGCTTTGCCCAAAGATGTGCCGACCTGTGCAGATGGGGTTCAAAGCCAATTTCCATGTTAAAAACTCCATGCGGCTCAGAAATCCCTCCGACTGACTCTTGTTGATCAGAGTGTGTGACAAGGCTGTCTTTTTTTTTTTTTTTTTTGAACAGGTCCGCCCATGTTAGTAGATGGAGGAGACCAAACGTACAACAAACAGCGCTGCCTGGATCCTAATAGTGTTGTTGTCATGCGTACCCAGAGGCAATGACATAAAGACAAAAGCTAGCTCCGAGTCTGCTGTCAGAATATAAAATATGGCCCATTATATGTGCCATACAATAATTACACAAACAGTACAAAAAAAAGGCTTTTTTTTTTAGTTTTACTCCCCCTTTCATCAAATGTATGTCAAGTGTCGCTACAAAGCTTTAACTCCTGTGAGAAAATCAGTGCGACCATTCATCATCACAACACATTTAAATTCATATTCCTTCAGGCTGCTTAGCTCTTGTTTTTTTTTTACAAGAGCCAAATAAAAAAAGAGAATCTGAAAGAAGAATAAAGAGACCATTGGGATGATGAAAATTTGTTTGATCAGCTAAGAAAAGAACCAATCTTTTTAAAAAGGGAGAAAAAGACCAATATATCTGCTAAGTATCATGTTTAGCATCATGAGGACTGCAGCATTCATGTCACTCCACCGTACAGACTAAAGGCCTAATAAGGTGTTTGTTTCAGATAAATTCAGTCTCATGCTCATAGTTTGCTTTGTTTGAAAAAGAGAGACAAATTACTTGCAATTCCTGCACATAAGCAGTGTTGATTTAGATGAATACAAAATATTCAACAGAGAAGAGCAACAATAGTTGAAAATAAATATTTCATTATGAAAGTTGTTTTGCAGAGAACAATAGCTTTCTAGGCAGGGGAGCTTTAGGCAGGCAAGTTACTACAATTTTTAGCGCCCATGACTGCAGGTGCACTAAAAATATTTAAAAATGAGCATTTCCATCCATGTATTATTGAATTATCTATTTCCATAGACAAAAAAAACTCTCCACATAGCTTGTAAATAAGTAAATAGATCATTCACATAGCCTTTGTATTGCCAAAAGGTGAAAAATTAAAAGTAGATGCTTGGTAGTGGCCCCAGAGCCAGAAATGAGATCACATTGCCTGGTTAGATTCATTATTTATTGATTTTAATTGCATTTAGACTACCTTTATTTTTTACTTTTGAACAATTTTTATTTTATTCGGTGTGCTATTACTGTCAGTCATGTGTTATGTCTTTTAGGGCTTTGCTGTTGTTGTTTTTTCTAAATTTTAAACAAATCAAAAGTATTAAAACCACGTAAAAATTATGGCTGTACAGTGTTTATTGGAATAATTGCAGCATTTTTTATTTTGGTCACTTGGAAACAAACAAGTTGGATAAGTTTAGCAAAGCTTGGAAAGTTCTCTTTCGACACTAGATCAATGTTATTCAAGCTTTTTTATTTTAATAAAGGAGTTGTTTAAGCTTACGGTTTCCAAACTTTCAATCCACAAGCCCTAAAGTAACACTGCCAGAACTTTGGGACCCCCACTGCCTCAAACTCATATTCTCTGTGTTCACAGCCATCCACTAATACAACACAACACAACAGGAGCACAACAGATTAGAAGCTACAACAATACAATGTGTGATTCATTGTATAATGTTACAGTCATTGCTGCATAAATCACTAATGCTTTACTCAAATGTCTACAAAAACTTTGCAGACACACATTTGAAAACATAAGTATTTCCCCACCCTCCTCTCAGTGGTTCAGATGACCCCCCCTCTTTGGGAACCACCAGTTTAAGCAACAGAGCATGGTCTGTTTGGGCTGTGATGGTGGGGCCCTCAGTGAGGTCTCTCCATAGGGCCCACCATTTCTTCCTTTGCCCCCCAAGATACTGAAGGTAGACAAACTCTGTAGGAAATATATTGTCTCATCTATTCACCAAACAGTAGAAAGTACTGATTTTGATATCAATGGAGACTCATTTGTAAATGATACTGTTAGTGATAAAAAAACAGTTTAAGTCCTTCATTAAACATTTGCTAGTAGTTTTAGCAGATTATTTTGATTAAACTGGAGTGCTGACAGTGCATGTGCATTAATTAAATACATTCAGATTAATGATGTTTAGTAATGCTAAGAATAAGGAATGAAATGTACTTTATTAAAACAATGAATGAAATGTAAAGACAACTTAAACTAGATTAAATCTTGGGAAAATAACTAAAATGTGACTACAATTAATGCAACTTACATAAAGAATTAGACTATATTTTGACAACTGCCATAACAAATTTAGTAAAAAAAAAAAAAAAAAAGTAAATTCATGGTGTTTCAAGAAATGCGTTTTTGGTGACCAGAACAGATAACTTTGGAGAAAAAAAGACAAAAATATGACTAAAACTAATGAGTTCTTTGTCTGAGGTAGTGCCTCTCTCTCAGTAGATGGGTTGAAACTCTTAGCTATTTTCAGAAGTGAATATGGGCCATGGTTTAAAAACAAAATAACTAGAAGTTGATATTGCAAGATATCCCCAAATGACATAAATCCTGTCCACTTTAGAAGGAGGCATGGACTGTTTCACTTACCCATGGGACATGTTTCACATTCATCTGGATAACATCTCATTGAAAGTGACACAACCTTTCAACAAAAACTCTGTCTGTCAGATTCAACATGCCAGTCACTACTTACCTTCAGCACATCAAACCCACACTCATTGTGACTTTACTGTTTGTCCTGAAGAGATGATACCAAGCCTGGTGATTTTCTGACCGGAGACAACCATTTCAACTTGAAGCTTTGCCACATGGATCTGCCTGATGATAGACATGAAATCTGGAGAATACAGCTGCTTTGCAAGGTTAAGGCTTTAATGTGTTGAGTGACATGCCAGGGCCGTAACTGTCCAAAACTGAGCCGAAATGTTTTTTAGCTTTTTATTGAATAAGATGAGTCAACTTTGGAAGGTCAACCTTACAAAAATGTTGCTTCAACTCGTGACAAATTTTGTTTAAAAACAAGGCTAAATCCAAAATAGGTTTTAAATCGCACTGTCATCATTACATTTGTTTTGTGAGGAATCAAATTTTGTTAATTGTATGGATTTATTAGCAACTTGAGCTCAACTAAAATGTATTTGATGTTGAAGTTAAAAGCATATTATGAGAGACTAAGACTAGTGAACATTTTATTCTTGGACTAAGACTGAATCCAAAATGGCTGCCAGATTAACAGTGTTATGATTGGCTTTATTTTGTTCAACTTATGTCCATGTTTCCATATCAGTTTACGATATTACGTTGGATTTTGGATGGTGGTTGACAGAGAGATATGAACATTATATTCTCTAAAACTGAACTGAAATGTTTTGAATATTTAGTTAACTGAAACTAAAACAAAAAAAGCTGCAAAAGTGAGCGATGTTATTACATTAAAATGATAAAATAAGTCCACCATGATGATGATGATTTTTGGGGCTATATGTTTTTGACTGGTATGTAAAGACTTTGGACTAAAAATTAACTTCAATATTTTTATGTTTTTACCATCTTGCCAAAATTTTTTGCAGACAAAGACAACCAAAATGTGACTTAAATGAACCCATATTTGAATCCTAAGACTAAGACTTTATCAAAAATAGCTGCCAAATTTAACATTGTTATGATTTCATTTAAGCTGCAGATTTATTTTAGAAGCATTTTTTCAGGAATTATATCTGTGAAGTGATGAATGATATCATTTGATTGATATCAGTATTAGCAGATATTTGCCTCGGATGGTGATTACTGGTATTGGCAGATATGGAAATGTCTATTAATATTTACTGATGATATCTGTTATTAACATAAACAGACTTCACCATGAAAGAAGGGTCAGTTTATGTAAAGTTGAGTTTTTGTGCTCTCAACAGAAAATATTGGGATCGATATTGGTAATAACGACTTTGGACATATCAGCACATCTGATGTCAGCAAAAATAACATTTTGTGCATCCGTAGATATCACAATAATTTTGTGTGTAAGGTTTTGACATGTTGAGTGAAATGTGAGGACTTTGTTATTGACTAAAACCAAACTTGAGTTAAGATTTCATCAGCTCAAATCAGACCAAACTTTGAAAATCACTTCAATAAGGATAAACCTAAAACACATTTTCATCCAGATACTGAGACTAAATCTAAAATAGCTGCCAAAATTAGCACTGCACATAATTACCCTGTCCAGAAGCTGATCTATGTCTTTAATTTTGTATTTTTGGGAGGGGGTAAAGCCATCTATCTTAATTGCGATCAAATTTCTTGAAGAAGAGAGGCGAGTGGAGAACAGTCTCATTTTTCCCACTTTGTTCTTTGTTGGCTGTTATCACACCCCTCTGTGTAATGCTGTCTGTGTGCTATAAGCTGCTAGCCGGCTGCACTGCGCCGCTCTGCGTGGATGTATTATATCCATTGAGATGCCTGCTGGCTGCAAGAGTATTAAGCATGCTGAAAACACAATCTTGGTGAGGTCCGTGAGACTAACAATAGATAGAGGCATGATGACTTATTAAACACATCCAACCGGCAGCCTGGCTTTTCTCATTACCTTTTTTTTCTCTGCTAAGGAAGCCTATGGGCCTGGCGACAAAACTCTTGCCATGTAATTCTCTCAGGCTGCTTTCATCAGTGGTGGAGAAATATGAAGCTGATTTTATCGTTCTCTATAAATTCACAAAAGGCCCTCGAGTTGCCCCCATGGAAGACATACCTCGTCTCAGTGATGTGCCACCACTATTGCTGATCCCGAGCGTTTGATAACGGCCCCTCTCCTTTTTAATGATTTGACAGGCGTCACACATGAGCCCTATAGACACAGCACTTTTTAATACACCTTTCTTTTGCTTGTTTACACCAACCTGCTTACATGAAAGAACATATCTCACATCTCCTTCTCTCCTACAATAAGTGATATATATTAAAAGCTTCATTGTCTCCCTGATTTTATCCTGTTTGCTCCATTGTTCTGCACAAAGAAGATGTCAGAACAGTGAGCATTTTTTTTTAGAATTGAGAAGAACACAAGCCCGTCATACTCAAGTAAAAGTACTGTCATTTTAGTCAAGTAAGAGTACTGCTCTATGATTCTGCATCAGTAAAAAGTAGTTCATTCAAAGTTTACTCTGAGTCTTTTAATGCCATGGGTTATTGAAATTAATCGTAAAACAGCACAAAAACAGCAAGGCAATCCTTGGAATAATAATTTATCCTTTCTTTTTGTGCTACTGAGCATTAACTTGATAGTGTCACATACCTGACAGGAACCATGGACCTGCTTTTTCACTATTTAATTGTATTTTTTTCCTGAAGCTAATAATAGGAAGTATTTAGGATGTCACAAAGTGCTGTATTCCCGGCCAAAAGACTTTAGTAAAATTACTGTTTATAAAAAGTACATGCACAGAAAAAGCTACCTGACAACAGTAACTGGAGTATGTGTAATTTAGTACTTTTCACTCCGACATTTTTATATTTTTAAGTAATTATGCTTACCCAAATGGAGAATTCTTACATCTCTCTGATCTTTTTTTATTAATAAGCAGAAAGGCTGTCTAATTTCAGGCTCAGTCTGGTGGTACGCTCCAGCACTCAGAAGGCTACATGTTGAGGCCTGGCTCCAGGTGTTGCATGTCTGTGTGTCCTTGGGCAAGACACGTCAACAACCCCCCCTCCCACACACACACACACACACACACACACACACACACACACACACACACACACACACACAGCTGTATCAATAAATATAGTAATATATTTATACAGTAAATTGGTAGAAACTTCAACCATCAGTGAGTGCTCGTGTGATCAAATGGATGTGACCTGCGGGTTCAAACCACTTTAAGTCATCAGAAACACTAAAAAAGTGCACTAAGTAACAAGTCCATTTAATATCATGTTTTCAAATTAGATCATTTTTAATAAAACAAAAACAGTATTTCAATTTTTTGCCAAAACAATCATGATAAATACAAGTTTTGTTTTGTTTTTAAAAAAAGGGCCGAGTGTTTTTAATAATCCTGAACTAGAACCAACCTATTAATCATATTTTGACCGTTTTATTGAGAGACAAAAACAAGATAAAGAACATTTGATTCTATAATAAATAACAAGGATGCATGCTGTTATTGGTAGGATATTGGTATGTCCAGAAAACTGCTCGAAAAGTGAACTCTACGGTACGAAAATTTCTTCCAATATTTGTTAGTATCATAGCCTTATTAACCAGGAAAGACCCCATGGAGTGTTTTTATGGACAGATAGCCTAGCGGTTATGTCCTCAAGCCCCCTGTGCAGAGTGGATGATGCCCTCATGGCTATCAGCATGGGTTTGAAACCCAGCCTTCGCCCTTTATTGCATATCTACCACCACCCTCTCACTTCAGTTTAGTGTCCCTCACTTCCAAAAGAAGCCCCAAATAAATCCTTTCAAAGTCAGTATCGGTATCGGCAACGCTAATGAGATATCCAATATTATGTATCATATAAATGTAAAACCAGCTTCATTTGCTTTTTAGAGTGACAAACCGAGCTGTAACAACCAGCTAAGATACAGTAAGCTCTGTACAGCACTTAACAAACATGTCTCACATTAAAGGAGCTTAAACTCGTGTTGATTTTAATTTAAAACTTACAAAGAAAACACAGAAATGTTCATATCTGTCAATAGAGACGATAAACTTTAGAGCCTTTTTCGACCTGTGATTTCAAAATGATTACACCAAATTCTCAGTAATAAGTGATCACCAGCCAAATATCAAAGTTTGTTTTACCGCCCATGTTGGTTCAATGACAAGTTGGACATTTAAAGAGAGAATGAAATATGAGAATAATTGACAAAACAAACAAAGATGCTTAATATTATTGGCGTGATAGCGGTATCTGTAGTAAAAATCTTCAAAAAGGTGATTGTTGGTACTTCAAATTAAAATTTTTGATGATATGTGCATCCAAAATACCGACTGTACATATTGATTTTGTTTATTGCCTGCAGCAGCAAAAATATTGTTTTCATTATTCCTTGTCTACACTTAAAAAAAAAACAATATATATTGTAGGTGTTGTTAGGAATGTGAGATATTACCTGAGCAATATTGGTGCACTCTGGCAGGTATGAACATTTTTTGTCAATATTTACAGCAGATATTTTGCAAGTACAAATTCAGTCAGCTTTAATTCTGGTATTGGCAATTTGAGTATGGAAAATCAACATTTTGGACCACTGCAATAGTCCAGTACTGTGCATCCCTATTATTTATTATAAAATTAAATATTACTTTCCATGTTTTACACTGAGTATATCAGGTTTTTCTACTAAAAGAGAGACCTGGGAATTGTGTCTAAGTAATGTGATGGTTTCCACTAAAATATTTGAAAATATCTCCTTACCAGGTCGTGGCAAAAATTCAGTTTTGTACAGCCCAAGTCATTGAAGCCATGAGGGGATATGTTTTGTTTGACAGTTTTCATCAAAACGAGGTGTAGGTTTTAGTTATTTCTTTATATTTCAGGGAAGTTGAGCAGAATGAAATGAATGTCCCTGCCTGTTTAGAGGCCCTGTATGCATGAACTTTTTCAACATTTTTCTCCCAAGACAACCCACTCAGACAGCTCTGTGACCCACTTTTGGATCCCAGACCACCATTTGAGAACCACTTCAGTCAATAAGACCGTTCATCTCAAATAAGCACTCTTATTATCTCACCTTTAGTCCTCCAAAAGTCTTTGTTCCTGCAGAAGTGGTTTCATTAATACACAAATCAAAAAATAACAGCGACTCACAGTCAATCAAGTGAGTTGTAAATAACAAAATGACACATAACACGCTCAACAAATTAGTTATTGGTGGACCAGAGGAAAACAAGCACTAATAAGACAGTTACTGTCATATATCATTAGATTTGGTGTGTTTGAATGTGCTGCTGTTTTATTCACTTTCCCTCTTATCTAACTCTCTCATGTGCGTCCTGGCACATCTGCAGTGAGCCTGCATACAGCGGGGATTGTTGCCTTTGAAATGTTTTCACTATGGTGTCATTTAAAAAAAAACTTTCATCATGCATGGGTACCTAATCAATTGAAATTCAGCTGCCTTCGCCCCGAGCTCTGCTGTAACTTAGACCAGCTTTCATCAGCTCTGCTTTTTAAAAATAGAAAACCTGCTCTGATTATATTTTCCAGTTTGAAATGGATATTTAGACTCCCTGCTCAGCTGTATTTACACACAGGAGCATAAACAAAAGTTTCATATATCATTTTTATTTACATAATTTACATAATGAGCTCTATGAGGACTTGCATCATGGTTAAAATTAGCAGACATGCTGATGTTTTGTTTTATTTCCGTACGTCCTGCTTCATGTATCAGTTGGAGCTGTTCACATATTTGTGATCAGGAACATCCCCCTCAGTCCTAATTAGGTCTCCTACGTTTTAATGTTTGATAGTGCCTCAAGGTGTCGTCCCCTCTATCAAATATTTCACCAATTCCCCCCCACACCCCCGTTAACTCTTGGCATGCCGGCGTTACATAATTATTTCATATTTGCTATCTTCACCTCCATAGGGAAAAATATTATCTGCAATAATCATTGTCATCATCGTGATTCTCTTCCCGCTCTGTTGCCTCCAAATAAGTAATTTAGTTGTAAAGCAGCTTCATTTATTTTGCCTATTCATTTTTCTTCCTATCATATATCTAAATACAAATCTTCATTTTATAACTGACAGCTTATTACCTCTGAGCACATGCTGATAAATTTAATTCCAATGAGTTAGCTTCCATTTTCATTCCATTAGTGGATCCCATTATCCACTAATGTGGCAGCAGGGAAGGGAAACTTACACAGCCACAAGTATATAAATATATGTCTACACCTGTACATATATATGTTCATTATTATCAGCATAATTAATATTATTAATAAGAAAAGGAGAAACTTTCACTACCACAAGTATGTGCATGTCTGTCCCTGTAAATATGTGTTTATTATGGTGATTATGATTATCGTTATTACAAATACAAGTATATGCATTTGCACAAGTCTTTACCTGTAAATATTAACAGTATTTTTTGTTGTCGTTGGTGTGATAGGAGAAACTAACACAACCACAAATAAATATATATATGTACCTGTAAATGTGTTACAGTTTTGTTTTAATATGAATAAGTGAGAAGAATCTTCCACAACTAAAGGTTTATTATGAATACCATCATTATCACTTTTCTTTTTTCTATTTTCTTCTTACTTTTTGCTATTTTATGCAACGTTATTGTTATTTTGAGTTTGATTTGTTTGTTTTTGTTTTTATTTCTGTGCACAAAGGTACAAAAACATAAACAGATATATACAAGCGTCTTCCATTATTATTATTATTGTTATTTTTAAAAATTATTGTCATTATTTTTGTTGTGAATTTCCTTGATACAGTTTTTGAAATATTTGCTTAACTATGTTCATAAAATTGTAATATTTTTTTTTTTTACTTTTTTATGTTATTGCATTGTTTTTATTGCCATTGTTGTCTTTATTGTTTTTACAAATACATTTTAGTAGTGTTAGCAGTAGAATTTCTAATAATATAAAGCAGGAATTATTCCAATATTTTATGTGCTTATTTTTCTATATAATTTTACTTTTTAAAAAATATTTTCGTTGTTGCGAGCAGTTGGAGTAGCAGTGATTATTGATTATTATTCATCATTGTATTTTTTTTTCTTATTAGTTTTCCTCCATCTTTTTTTCTGTGTGAATATCACTGTTTAAATTTTACTATTAGCATCGTGTAATAGTTGATTAATCATCAACATTATGTCCATTATTATGAACACTTGTGTGGTTTTGGCTTTTTGCTGCTTTCGTTCTTGTTATTAAAAGTGGTGCATGCGTTGCAGAGTTGTTGTGTTAGTGCTTGTAGTACATGTAATGATACTAAAATTAGTGTTTTTCACAAATCTGTGATTAAAAAACAAATGGAAGACCATGTTTTTTAAAATGTTTATGACCAACAAATTGTCTTGATCTCACATCAGGGTTTTATTTTTTTCCTCTTCTTTCTACGTGACCAAAAAACATCAGTGTGTGTTTTAGATATGAATCCACGCTCTGAGTGTTTTCTAGTTTGCATTTCCCTCCAACCACAAACATTCCTCCCTTCTCCACAAACACACACCTCGGCCATCCGAGAGCAGCTTTAAGCCACTGTCCGGGTCTGTTTTTGGGTGAGGTAAAGAAGTAAGTAAACAATTATTATCAGCTTTGATGTGGGCCTGAATAGCACTCAATTAACAATGTGGCTAATGAGCCCATTAAGGATGAAAGTGTTCTCAACAGGTATGAGAGGATACTGCTGTTTTTGGACTTTTTCAGTTCTCTGCATTGAACGCAGCCTGAATAACCGAGCTCCTTCTCAATCGCTTCAAAGGCCAAACCTCTACAGCCCCCCCGAGAGCAGAGTTAAATAAAGGTTCTCTCACTATTGAAAAAAGAAACACTGATAGATAAATATTCAGAGCATGATAATAATAACCAGAACAACAACAAAAATCCTGTAGAAGTAGCAAAACATTAAATCTGAGCAAATATTTTCAATAAATAAATTCATCTCTTGTTTTTTGAGGCATAAAAATCAAATCTTCAGAATTCCTCCCACAGCACACAAAAAATCCCAGAGTCAATTTGTGTATTTTCTTAATTCTAATAAATTTAGCTTTAATTACATTTTTAGTTTGGGTAAATATGAGCTTGGCTCAGTCTAATAGTAATTACCGGGCAGAACAAATAGGGTTTGTCTGCTGCGGAGAGAGAAAAGTGAAAGAAAAGGAGGCTTTCTGCTACGTTTGCTCTAAAGGACTTCCCACTGAAAGCCTCACGCGTGGATTATTCGCTGGATTCCAAAAGTTTTTGTAAACTAGCAACGACATTTTTAATCCTAACTGTCTTAGCTGTTTGTTTTATGTGAAGAAAAGTATTTAAAATCTTAATCTAATACAAGTTAAACAAAGCAAAAAGGGTTGTTTTTACCTCAGAGACAGGAAGAATGTGACCTCTAAAATTCTCTCCATGTTGTGGCAATGCAGAGATGTGATTTAATGTGTGTGATGAGGGAAAATATTCTTAAATCAGATTTCTAATGCAAGTGGGTGGCAGAATAAAATCTCAGAAAATAAAAAAGGCAGAAAAATGCTGCTAAAAAAGCAGTCAGCGTGCAACAAAAAGTGACAATAACAAATAAAAGATAGAAGAGAATGTTGAATGCATTTATTTCTTTGTAAAAACCTGCTTGTCTGCACAAGTTTCCAATGTTATCAGTAGTTTCAGCTCAAGAATAGCTTGAGGTGTTTTGAGTGTAAATCCGTCTAAAGCTGGCAGCACTGACATACACAGCATATGCTAAATACAGATAAGAGTATTTTTAATAGATCGGCAAAAAAGTCTCCCCACATAGCTCAATGGATGTGCTTTGAATGGAGTTGATAAGTTGGCTTAAGCTGAATGCTGTATCCCCACTGCAACATTGTGCTGCTGGGTGAGCCCATCACAAACTAGCCGTCCAATAAAGACCACTTCCAGGGGAGGGATTATAGAAAAGCCTTCGAGATCAGCTTCATGTCTTACTAGACTTTCTGATTATAAATAGTGCTATGTTACAGGAAAAAAAAGTCGGCATTTTCCAGGGATCATATGGAAAAAAATATCTTTAAGCCATTTATTTACCTACAATGTCAAACTGGATACAAGCAGTGGAGCCAGGGACGTTTGGATGTTCCTCTAAATTCATTTAAATCATTTAACTCCTTGCATTCACATTATTTGTAAGATTATTTGTTTATTAATTAAATTTATTCATTTTTTACTTATCTATTTATCCTGTAGTTTAGCTTTGGAGACTCTTTTCCAGGGATGCTCTACTGAAATCCCAGAAAAACAGAGAAAGCGGAGCAGAAACACCATCAAAATAAAACATAAACATTCATAAGGACACCATTGTACACATTTTTAATTAAGCTGAACTAAACTCTAACTAAATGTATTTTTTAGAGTGTTTTACTGTGATGAATGTGGGGAAAATTTTGTTTTAGAATCCGGCAGAGAAAGTTCCTTCAAGTCCCCATTATACTCTCAAAGTGACTCTGACTCATGTGTGTTCATTCATGCCGTGCACTCCGAGGCTTGGTGAACTCAGGTCATGAACTTTTCCTCTTATTATTTCCAAGGTTGCCCTTAAGGGGGGAAGAAGCTTTCTGGGGTCTGGAAGCATGAAGGAGCCCGAGGAGGTGAGCAAAGACATGGTCCAATCTGAAATTAAGGAAAATTTTACTCTTTATTTTATATCAAATGATCATTATTACTTGCTGAAGCAACAAATAAATACATCTTTTAATTGTGTGATAATAATGTTGTTAACAGGGCAACTGAAATTAACTGTCAGCACAGTAATGTTGTTCTGTATAAGCAGGGTCGCTGCAAGAAATTTTGGGCCCTATTCTGAACCAGCTCGGCACAGTTTCTCAAACCAAACATCCAAACAGTAAATTAATCTCTGATGGTTTGATTGGATTTAGAGAGATTTTCTTTAATAGACTTTATATAATTATCACAACCAAGTTTTTCTCTTTTAAGACACAAATAAGCATCAATCATCTGAGAAAAACACTCTTCAGCTAAAATGTTGGATTAAGTGTTGAATTAGAATATGTTCCACAGAGAACAGTCTTACATTTAGACTATTTTAAGCATTTAAAATGTTGAATTTTTCTCTTTATCAGTCCTTATGAATAGATTTAAAAGTTTTGCAGATTATGTTCTCATATATGTCTTGGTCTATAACCTTTTTTTATGAAGACCCAAAGATTTTAACATTTGGTACAGCAAAAATAAAAATAATATTATCAAATAAATGTTCAAAAGGGTCTCTTTTTTTATATCAGTATTATTTTCTGGAACTAAATCAATGCAAATGATACTTGAATGTTACTTTTTTTGCAGAAAAGCTTGGTATTTTTCAATGTGAGCAGAAGATATTTGAAGACTTATGTCAAAAAGCAAATAAACTAGTGTTCAAAAACTGCTCTTGTATTAATTTTATGGGCCCCAATCAGTCATGGGCCCTTAGAATCTTACTTATTTTTTCCCAGTGTATAGCCATACAAAGACCTTTAACAAACTTTCTCAGTGAGGCCAAATGATCCAGGCCAAACAAAAAATATAGAAATATGGGCCTGGATGCTAGCACTTGTGCCACATAGCTGCTTACATGAATAATGTTAAATGACATTTGAGGAGGGCCCATTAACAGAGCCTTTCAGGGGCACAGTCGTTACCATGAGCAGGACTAACAATTTCAAAGATAAAGAAGGAAATGTTCATGTTTAAGCTAAATTTCTTTATAAAAGTCAAAGACAAATCCAGCACAAATCTTAAAATTATTCATATTTTGCAGCTGAATCTACTAAAAAGAAAGCACATTTTTGAAAGATGATAAATAAAAGAGGAATAGACGGATAGAGTGGAGATAAAAAGTGAATTGAGTGTTGCTCGTCTTTGTCTCTTCTTCACTCTCCTCAGGTCATCTGATGGAGAAATGAGAGGGGCAGATAAGCCTCTTTTATGCTTCCAAGCCACTTAAAGAGCTGAAGCACTAGCTTCTGTTGCTACACAGCGGAGGGAAGAAAACAAGTCATTTTATGTACAAAATGGCTTCTTGTTAAAATATTCACTCAAATACAGCATATAAAGAGAGAATGGTGATCTGAATCAATTGATCTTTTTCAAAAAGTGAGTCTCACTTTTACTGCATTTTTACAAAATGTCAAGTATTCAATAGTTTGGCATCAATGTGTCTTTTATTTCCTGTATATTAGAGAAAATTATTTTTTCATTTTCAAAGGAACTGTGCATGTAAGTGGACACAAACTGTGTAAAAAGGCTACATTACCAGGGTAAGGATCATTTTCATGTTGCCCCCAGTGAATATAACTTTAAAACATGTATTAAAAAATGTAAAGAGGAAAATTACGCTTCTAATTAATCACCATTGTCAAGAATGTGATAAAAAAAAGCATTCAGAAAAGGAAAATTGTTCTGTAGTTATGCACTTTGAAAGGTAAAATATAAAAAGACTGAACTGTTTAGACAAAAGTAAAATAAAAATAATGAAATTTTGAGACTAGAGTCAGAAGCTGAATTTAGTCTCAACTTCATTTTTTAACTTTATTCTCAAACATTTCGTTTGGACTTTTTCTTAAACTGGATTTTAACTTAATTCATGATGTTTCATTTTTTTTCTCAAGGTGCTTTATTTAAAAACATGTACCTTCCTTCTTTCATTATTTCCTCACACCCCTAATTCATTAATTCTAATTTTACACAATGAACAGCAAAGTCCAGTGCACAGAAATTGAGGCACAGCATGTGGCTCCCATCCTGACTCTGTGTAGCCTTTAGTTATTTTCAGATGTTTAAAAAATGTTAAAAACATGTGGAGACTTAAAAAAAACTTCACAAAAAGCTATTAAAACAAAAATAATTACTTATGATCTAATTTGTTATACATGTCCATGTTGTTTCCTTTCAGTCTGTCTATGAAGCCTTAAAATGCAATCAGGAAGCAAAGAAAACTTATTTCCCTAGGGATACAAACTTTATAACTCCATTTTTTCAAATGATATTGCTGTTGGTCAGCCTCTAATAGAGTGAAAGTATTGCTTATACAGTACATTACAGCATTTATTTACGAATAAAACTGTAATCTCTTTTTGACCTACCTAACATAGATACAAATGGTTGTTCAGCAGTAAGAATAAGTCAAATATACTAAGAGGACTTAATGTTATGCACGCTGCATTGAAACCAGCTTTAATTGACTTTATTTATTGTTCAGCTCATATGATCAGTAATGCTATATGTATACAATTTATGTTTATTTTTTTCAAGCTGTTAATGGTAAGTTTTGTTTGATTAAAAGTGTCCTGAAATTGCTATAAACAAAATGGTGGTTGATTTCTTGGTGGTAAAGGTTACCCATCAATGCTAGATGCAATCCTACAAATGAACATTTCACACAAAGATGTCAAGTAGTGTCTCAAATAAATGTAGAGCAGTAAAATGCAAAATAATGGTCGGGGAGAATAGTGCGACTACTATTTTACTAAGAAATCTGAAAACATTGTAAACAGGAGAAAACTTTAGAAAATATGTTTAAAAAAAAAAAGAAAACTGAAAAAGTGGTTCCATAAAACCTTGGTGAATTCATCTGAACATACTTTTAGGTCTTTAAAATATTCTGACAGTGACATAAAGAGGACTTTAATTTGCTTTGTCTGTGTTGATTCATCTAAGAGTTGGTTTCAATTTGGCTCTTAAGTAATGAGAAAAAAATGACAGGGATTTTTGTTTTTGATGAAAGTTTCCCATCCCTGTCTTGATAATCTCAGGAATAAGCACTGCACATAGAAACATCAAGTTACTCATATTCAATGGCATTTTACTGCTTCAACTCCATTTAAATTAATCTTTAGAGAATTTTTTGGTCGTAGATCTGAATTATGAGCCATGGAGCAGTATTGCATAAATAGCATATATCTTATTGGCCTGATGTTTGGTGTGTAGCAAAAGAAAAAAACATCTTCTATCATAGTATTTTCTGCAGTAATATGGAAATGTACTGAGTTCCTGCGATATGTCACGAGGGCATCTCTTCTCTGCCTCCTTAATAAGGCGCTTCTGCAGGCCTCTACTGTAATATATTTCACCAATAAAGCAATTCCAAAGGCAGCCTGGCCTTTTGACCAGCACTGAGAGCGAGGAAAGCAGCGGGCTGCCTCTGCTAACTAGGCTTACTCTCTAATATTAGATACCTGTCCCCTGGCTTTTCACAGGGGGGCTTAGCAGTTGATATTTTCATTTGGTCCTGCCAAGATGCGACACCCCCGCTTTAATCTTGTGTTTGACGTTAAGCGCTCTGTTCATGAAAAGTCTGCGTGAACTCCAACCTTGGGGTGGTGCTGTCATACAAAAATGATGTGGTGGGGGAGCGGAGCCGGCTGCTCTATCCTTGACCTCTCCCATTGGCCTGCCAAAGTCTTTCCCCTGCCCTTCTTAATCAGGTGGGACCCTTCGCTTTTAGACTGAAGATGGGAGATTCTCTGCATCCAGCTGTGTCTTTTATTCACACTAACACAGATGTCCATGGATAAAGACATCACTGCGAAATCTGACAGCGGAGAGGAAGCTGTAGTTTAACTTTATTTTAGAGAAAACAAATAGAGTAGAAATTTTATACGTGCAACATTTTTGTGGAAAAGCATTTAGAAATAATCCATATACAGAAATATAATCTAAAAAAAACCCTGCCCACTGAAATGTCCAATTAGTAAGATATTCATCATCAAAGTGAACACACTAGAAGTGGTCTGGAGGCACAAACTTCTGCCAAGGCATTTCCAACATTCTCTGGTGACTTATTGTCAAACTGTGAAAACCTGTCCCTATCTCACAGTGATAAGAAATCCTTGAAAAATTCCTGGATCCACATCTGGATTCAGATTGCAACCAAAATCTATTTACTTCTTCCTTGTACCATGGCCAACATTCTCTGAGAATTTTATATAAATCCTTTGAAA
Source organism: Scarus forsteni (assembly GCA_036419115.1). Lineage (NCBI taxonomy): Eukaryota > Metazoa > Chordata > Actinopteri > Labriformes > Labridae > Scarus > Scarus forsteni. The sequence goes on along the minus strand of JAZDUH010000245.1, from coordinate 8,516,342 downwards.
AGTTTTTGAGTTACCCGCTTCACAAACAAACAAAAAAACAAAACTAATGAGAAGCAAAAACACAACCTGCTTGGCAGGAGGTAAAATAATACCAAGGGTAGAAAGATTAAAAAACGAGTAACTTTGAACAAATTTTAACCTCTGAAAATACAAATACAGTCTATGAATCCACACTAGTGTAAATCCAAATGATTAATTTCAAGGTGTACTGAAAGTAATGTTTTCAATACGTGTTTCAATGTCATGCCAAAGGAGCAACAGCTGGAGTGTTTATGTGTCAACCAATAACTTACATTCAACCAAAGTAATGTATTAAATAGTGTCTAAAATATGTAATAATATGACAGAAATAACATAACCACAGAGACAGAGTTTACAGTGACATATTTTCAATGAACATAGGTGAAAAGAGTATAAAAATATACTATTTTAATAGAATTTTGCATGTTTAAGTCAAACTCTATTAAAAAATCCCAAAGTGAAAGTAAAAGAACATTTCCAAAAAGTGGAGAGAGATGAATCAACCAGTTATTTGTTTCAGGACATAGCCTGAACAACTGAAATACAAATTAAATTTGATTTCAGAGATATTAATAAATCGTTAACTTTGTACTCTATTTAGACCTTAGTCTCCGTGCTGCTGAAAAGTATTGCTGCAAACAAGATTGTTTTTTAAACAATGAAATTAAAGTGCTGGTTATTTTTTTCTTTATTTTATGAGTCACACTAGAGACTCATGAAATACTCAAAGTACTGATAGAGTGCCAAAAAATATGAATCAGTAGGAAGTTTGTCCAGATTAATACTGAACCAAAAAAACTTTTATATGTAGTTGTATTTATATACCTATTTTATCTACATGCTTCTATCTGAAAAAGTGACCAACCCCATTTGCCTCTGAGGCAACAGGGACTGATTCTTGAACCAATATTGCCCCAGTGTCATGATGACACAAGTAATTCATCTGAAAAGTAATTTTCACTCACGCTACTGTAAAAAAACTTTTTTTGTACTTGTGCTTTATCAAGGAGTTTTAAAATGAGTACTACATTTACTGGAGTAATCTGTATTTTACATATCTGAGTGACGAAAAAAAAGCTAGATAAACTGATCAACTTCAACACTAAGTCTAGAAGTGCTACGAGAACACAAAGCCCTGACAGAACATTTCTGACCTTTGTAGCCACGATACTGTATCTGTGAAAAAATTGGTACGCTGCCCGATCTTCCAATGTTTACAGATCCTTAAAAAATTTCTTGGATTCAGATCACCACCAAAATCGAATTTCTTCTTGTTTGTGCCATGACCAACATTACCTGAAATTTTCACTAAAATACGTAAGTAACTTTTCACATGGCGGTAACAATAAACAATATCCTGATTGCAGACACTAAATCAAGTCAAACAGGGAAAACATTTTAAATACTTGATGCCAGATAGATCAGTAACAGGATGTCTACAAGGGTTACATTTTGAAAATAAAACATGCGAAGTGTACAAATACAAATTTTATGATGTTTTACTTATTTGGTATTTGTAGGTTTACATTTTCATCTTCATATATGTGGCATGCTCTAATAAGTTGGCCAAATATTGTGTGCTTCTGCAAAACGAGGACTTGCAGCATATACAAACTATAGTATCACTGTGTCGTTAATATCTAAATTCATAAATCAGGACAAGTTATAACTGTTATGTTTGTCTTATAGTATTTGGACTGATTTTTGTTGGATAATAAACTGGACTGTTATGGAGCAGAGTAAACAGGGTGACTCATCCAAACATTTTTTTTAGCAAAGTGTCAAAAATACTGAGTACTAGAAGTGCATTTTGAACAAAATACTTTTTACTTGTACATGAGTAAATTCACTGAGTGCAACTTTTATATGATCTTGAGTAAAATTTTACTAAAGGAGTTGTACTTTTGCTTGAGTATGAAACTTGGTTCTCTTTAAGCTTTGATTGCCTCTGCACTATCTTCATTCAGTACTCAGATACTATGTGACATGCCAAAGCACAATCCTTCCCACATTAATTAATTAAGTAAAAGTAAACCAATAAAGAAGTAAAAGTGTGTTCAAGCTTATTTACGACAGTGACATGAGTAATTGCATTAGTTGCTTTCTACCGCTGGTTTTATTCATGCAGACTTAATTGTGTTTATGAAAACAAGTTTCCACTTTTTTGTTGCAGTTCCTTTATGTCAGCTTGTATAGGCTGGACAAGACAAGTGCTCATCTGCAAGCTCTACACATGTTCTGAACTATCAGGAGAAAGACATGGGCGCTGGAGGAGTCAACTAATGAATTTCTTATGACGGGTAACAAGCCCCTTCATTCAGCTGCAGGTATTGTCCTCTGCTTCCATGTTAGCATTTATCGTGATGTTGAGGACAAACAAGCCACTTCTGGGCAATCGTTAAGATGAGTTTCCCTCCTGATTGATGTGTGGAATCAATTGCTCCCCATAGCATCCATGTCAGTCTATTACCACAGAGCCTGGTAATGATAGGCTGTTCCCTGCAAGATTATAGAGCTTTGCAACAAAGCAACAAAGACTTGCTTCCCTGAGTCTGACCTGGTCTGCTATAATTGAGGCTAGATTCATTTTAACTCTGCAGGTAAACAGGAAAAAATACAACACTGGTGGAAGAATGACTTTATTATATTTAAAATAGTGTTTATTTTATGCTGTAATGTGATGAATTATTAATATGTTGAATTATTGAATAAAAATTGCCTTTCATGGCTCCTAGTCCAAAAAAACTGTGGACATTCACCTTTGCTGGAAACTCGTCAAAAAATAAATAAAATATCTTAAAATATTTGCCTTTAAGGTAGAAAAATAAGCACCACCGAGGCTCAGGAACAAGTTATACCCCCTGATCAAAATGAGAGTCAGAGTCCACACTTTGCAATGCAAACATATTTAAAGTGGCCAACACAACAGGTGTTTTCTCCTCCAAATGCCCCTCTGTGTAACTGTCCTTTTTTGTCATGTGAACACCACAGCATCACACCACAGCTCTCTTACTGCCAAGCTGACTGCAGTCCAAGCCTGTTACTGCCAACAGCACTGCAACTCATTTAGTTAGCAGCCCATAGATGCAGCACACTGGCCTGATCCTGATTACACACGATCAAAGATGAGTTTTCAACAATTAGATTATATATTTCAGCATGCCTGTGTTCCTCTGTGATGCCTAATTGAAAAGACGCTGGAGTTTCATAACACAACAATTGGCATTTTTCTTCAGGTTGCCCTCAATCAGCGGTGTAAAACTACAGTATGTGCTGCATTTAATTACCTACAGTAAATCTGATTATCAGAAAATATGCTGCGTATCAAGTGATTCCTGCCCTAAGTGATATTATACCGTAGAGTTAGTTGGAAAAAGATGACATGGGGAACTTCAGTAGAGACAAAAGGCACAAGCTAATGAGACTGGTTAGTGATTCAAATTTATGGAAATTTTATTAATTACACACACCTTTCTTTCATCCGTACCATTTGGTGATGGAGTAATTAAAAGCAACAATGACAGTCCCAGCAGTGTAAAAAAGCAAACAAGATGAAAGGGGGCGGAGCAGTGAGGAGAAAGTCTGGATGAAGTGAACTGGGCCTGGCTGTGGGCAACGGGGCCTCATTAAAGTCGCACTGTGTTGATCAGCAATTAACCTGCTTTGTTGTGCTCCTGGTTCAAACACCATGCTGCCTCTGCTCTTCAGTCAGCAAGGTTTGTGCACCATGTTTAGCTCGAGGTGACCAGAGCACATCACAAGAGCTGCCTGGTGTCATGGACCAGACACTTTTGATTGGTTTATTAGGACAGACGATTGACCCTGTGGAGTTACCTGGCAATAAAATTATTTTTAACCTTGATGGACATATATATATGAAAACAGAGTGTTTATATTTCTATACTCATGTTTGGCCCATTTTGCTCATTTGTTCTTGATTGAACTGAAAGTAAACAGATCAGTTGTACATAGTTTAACTCAGTGCTGTTGCAAATAATCAAGAGAGATGAAATATGTCTCTGTAACCCTCTTTAAAGTTTGTTGGACTTGCCTTTGGATGTATTTTACGTGATAAGGGGCAATATTTTACATATTTTAAACTCAAAATCTTGATAATTTGGCAATTTGTCAAATGTTAGGTAGAACACAGCATCATCAGTGTGCTGTCACATTCGTTCTTCTCTTCATATTCAAAGTATGTCCTCGCTAAAACCAGAGGAGTGAACTGTAGGTAGATTATTTATCAAAGGGGCTTTAGCTTTAAAACATCCTAAGATCCTGATACACTGCTGCTCTAAAGGCCTGTTATTTAAGTAGATGTAAAACTATTAAGGAAGAAAAAATTAAATGTTTCTGGCTTTTGGACCGTTTTTTGTTTAAACCTGATTATATGACTTATTTTCAAATGTCATGTAGAGCATACCATCATCTGCATAAAGAGTTACATTTTTTATGTCCTGTAATTTAAATAAGTTATTAGAACTTTCCCTCAAAAAGCCTCAAATCCTACTGCACTATTGACTTTATTACTCTTAAAGATACTCTGAAAACATTGCTAGAAAAGTTGTTAAAAGCCATCATTTCACAAATTCCGAAGTTAATTTAAAATGTACAGACACAACTTCTAACTTAATTTGATTTACCTTTCATTTTATCTTAGAGTGAACCAGATAGTATTGTGCTTTTTTTAATTTAAAATAATCAGTGTTGGGCAATTTAAAGATTATAATACAGAGCATGTCTTCAATAACTGCATTTAAGTACGAAACACAGATATTGTTAGCATTGTATTTGAATTGAAAGATTTATTTCTCGGCCTTCTGTGTCTATACCTTGTGGACGACAGACTAGGGAGAGAGAGTTGGTAAAGAAATGCAGGAAAGAAGCCAAAGGCTGAATATGAACTGGGGCCAAGCAAGTCAAGCCCAAACCTTCTGGGAAATACAGGCATAACCACTAGGCTACTGATTGTCACATGCATAAATGGCATTATTTAAAGCCATTTTATTTGACTATATTTTGTGAAAGTATGTGAAAAAGAAGATAAATATTTTAACCAATCACAGTCAGCCAGGACATGACAATCTCTCCATCTTCCACTGATGGTATGTTTAATTGACTCAGACTCTGAAGTGAAGATTAGCACTCAAAGCAGAGGAAAATCTGCCCGCTAACAGTGACCCTCCAGAGACCCCGTCTGTATGGACAACAAATGGACGGCTGGTCTTAACTTTTATTATGAGCTGTGGAGGTCATATTTAAAATGAGAGATTAGCCGCTCATCACAATATTGGTGGATTATCAACTACCTGCAATGAAAGCAACCCCTGGCTCTGGGTCGATAAGAGTTTGACTGCATTTCGAATTAATTTTCTTCAGCCTTGAGAGCCGCTCTCCTATCTTGTTATTGATCACAGCGTTAATCCATAACCAGGCTCATCCTCTCCCCGCGGAGCGAGCACAAAAATATAAAACCAACACTGTGGAGGACTCTTGACTCTGTATGAAAACTGGAACAGACTTAAAAGTGATTAGAGTTCATTATTTAAGAATATGTCCCCCAACTATTGTTTCACATGTCAGTCCATTTCCTATTGATCTGTGGGTGTTTATTCTTCTTCTACCAATTTTACACCAACACTCCTCCTGCTCTGTATTCCTTTGGTCAGGGTTGTGTTTATACATGACGATTGATTGATTTCTCCGACAGCAGGGACACTTCACACCTCAGCTGCTCTCTCTGTTTGTCTTTTCCAACAGAGGGACCTCCACTGTGGATGAAATTTAGCCCCCACCTCTGACCCTTGGGTTCAGCGTTTGTCTCCAGTCCAGTGACCACAAACAACTCCTGGATTGCTGTAAATGTCAGTGCAGCGGCGTCTCCGCCCTCTCCCCTGTGAACCACAGGGCTGCACTCAACCTGCACTAATAGGACACTTTCATGAGAGCTCCATTATCGGTTCTTCTGTATCTGATATCTCATGTTTCCTCCTTATGATGCCTTTATGAACTGAACTGCTGTGATCCAGGGTTCATTTGGCAGCTAATTTGAATTAAGGCATAGTCGGAATGTAAATAAAGCTTTTATTTGAGTCACATTTTTAGTCAGTTTCAGTAAAGTTTTAATCTCTTTTTTAAGTGCAGTTTAAGTTGATCAAAAGTCTTGCAATTTAGTAAATGATTTAAAACTTCAACTAAAAAATTCTTAAAGGCTGAAATTACATTTTAGAAATTTGAGATCAAAAAGTGCCTCGATTCGTTCTTTTACTGGTATGAGGTCACAGCTCTTGGACTGTATGTTGACCGACAAATATCTGGATACAATTAAGGAATATAATATAAAAAATTAGGAGTTTTTGCAAAGTATACAAAGAAGCTTTACGCTTTGGACCATGGGAATCAAAGACATTGAGTCCTATGTAATGAAAGTCATTAAATTAAGGATCATACGGATCATAAAAAAAACTTAGACAAACTTTAGTTTTGTTTTAAAATGGCTCGAAACTCAGTGTGTTTGATTCACTCTAAAATTTAGAAAAATCAAAGTGATCTGGAAGTGTTCAAGGAAATCAGTTCATTTTTAGCTAAATGAATTTTGACATGAGTAAGAAACTAGACTTAAAATAACAAGATTAGAATCTAGTTAATGTATGACAAAAGCTCAAGATATATTTAAAAAGCCTTGAATTACCTGGAAAGCCAAAGTCTTGACATCATAATGCATAAAGACACACCAGATGGACTTTTTCATGTCTACATGGGCTATATTTCATGCTCACTTTGGTAACAGCTCATACAACATAACAAGAATGCTAAAGTCTAGCAATTTACTGAAAGATGTCATTCTTTATAACTTAAATTTTGCAAGATGGATCTGCCTAATGACAGACATATGATCGAGTGAAAATGTAAAGCAAGTGAAAAATAGCCCATTGTGTGGACAATAACCATCCCAGATGAAGCTGTCTGCCTGGTCAAATGATCATTTTCACTTTAACTGCAAAACAAACAAAATACTTTTGGTACCAGCCCCAGAGTCCTCAAACTCTGGGGCTCAAACTCTTGTTGACAAAATCAACCCTTGCTCTGTTAGGTATTGAAGCAGTTTTGGATTTAGTCCAAGTCTTTATAATGCTTCAGTTTTGGTCAAAATTTTGCCCTCTAAGGTTTTGTTCAAAACAATAAGGAGGGTTTTCTTTAACACTTCTTTAAACTTTTTCTAAGTTGGCCTTTTAAAGCTTTTTTGGTGTGAATCTGCTTATGACAAGTATGGCAGTCCTAAAATTTGAACAGTATGAAAAAGTAAACTTTCTTTCAAAATTACAAATTTGAGGGCTGAGGTTTTTTTTTTTTTTTGTAGATGGACGAGCTGCCCAAAGTGACCCATTTAGCAGACAAAGCAGCTGGTCCCATCCATCATAAGGCTCAGTTATAATAGAATGTAATTCATGTTCTGCAGACATTGGTTGTAATGCATCCCATTTTGAAGCACTTTGGCTCGCCCTTCCCCCCTCCCCATAAACACACACGCTCCCTTTCTCTCCTCCCCGGGCCTCCCGAGGTTGGTGTCTCTGCGTTAGGACTCTATTGTTGCCTACTGCTGGATAATGCCCTTATTAATTGTACCTCTTTGTAAGGTGTCAGCTGTAGCCTCAGATTGAGATGGATGGATCTCTGGAGTCTGCTCCCCGGCCCTCCACTGACGCTCTATCTCTGCACAACACACTGATGCAACAGTGAGTGCTGCTGCCCGACACACACCAACACTAAAAGCTCAGACAAAAACAGGCATTTTTAATTATTCCTCCAGAAAAGGGGAACATGTTTCCAAACTGAGGGAGCCTATTTCTGTCTTTGCTAAGGTGAGCGCACATGTTATGTGTTTTAATGATCTAAATACCTGAGCAGTGATGAAATATCTCTTTTTTATTGATTATTTCAGTGTGTTGCAGAAATACTGCTTAATTAGGTGGATTGAAGCCTCAGTGAGATCAACAGCATTAACATCAAATCCTTTCCCTCTCATTAAAGGAAACAGAGTCAATTTAATTAATGCTTATTAATCCCTACTGATGCTCATTTTAGCTTCAGAAAAGGCACAACAGTGTGGACTTTGTCCATTTCAGGAAACTCAGGTTGGAACTGTTGTATATTTGATCGCCTTTCCAATCATCTTTGGATCATTAATTTAAACATAAAAAATACCTTTCTATTTCATTTTTGTACCACCCAATAGCACAACACTAATTTATTGTTTTGCAGTATGAACATAAGATTAAGTATCTGTTAAAGAATGCATGTTTTCCAAATAGAAATCACTATTCCATAAGTGTAAATAAAATAGTTAACATGATGAATTAACACCCTATTTTTTGGCTGTAGTAACTTACATGACAACCAACCCAGGTGACAACCAACCCTGGTCTCCCTAGTACTTCTGATTATGATAGCTGTAAATTGTTTCAGTTCATATTTCCACCCTTCTAGCCTCCCTTCCACGATACTGAGCGGATTCATTTCTTGTCTAAATGTTCCCCGCTGTTAGCTTCATGAATGTCAGCGGACGCCACTTTAACCCGGCCAATCATCATGATCACACAGTTAACCAGAGGTGATGAAGTTATAATAATGAGCTGAGCTGGAGCCCCTCCTTGCCACCATGTAGACTGGTAATAAATGATGAAAAACATGATGACTGCTACATTTCAGCAGAGAGCATCCTGTGGCTTTTGGGATGTTTAGGGCTCTTCTAGTTACTTGCACCTAGCTGATAATATCCAAATAAAAGAGACAAAAACACGGCTACACGGTCAGAAAAGTAACAGAAGAACATTTTTAAGTGCTTACTTAGCAATGATTTTTATGCAAGTATTGGGTACCATATTGTTACAATTATCAGTGTATTCTCAACTTGGCTTTACTAACTTATGATTTAACAAAGGACCACAGGGCAGTCACAAGTTCCTATATGAGCAATTATATATTCAAACTTCAAAACATGGAGTAGCAATTTAATTTGCTTAACACAGAATTCAAGCCCATTTCAGCTACAGTTTTAATGCAAAAAAACTAGCATTCACTGATTAAAGTACATTTTTCTTTTACGTATTTTTCTGCTTTTAATAAGCTTTTTATAAAAACACAATTAGTGATGCATTAAAAGGACTTTACAGAAACAACTGCAGACAATTTTAGCTTGATTTCCCCAGATATATTGTTGTTTTTTATGCTGTCATGGCAGATTTTGTCAGCTTTTCTGTATCTATTTAGTTTTTTTAATGGTGGGCTATATTGAAAGAGTAAGGGGGCTGCATGTGGCCCCCAGGCTGCTACTTGCCCATGCCGAGGGTTAACGTGAAGTTAACACTACTGCTGTTCATGTGCGCCCAAGAGCAAGACCTATTATGCTCACACACAGTTTGCAGGAACATCAAAAATATAAGAAGTTAATGCATTTATTAGAAGAAAAAAGTTAACTTAAAAGCAATTAAAAAGCTTTGAATGCATTTTTAGGGCTTCTTTAGCGTCTTTCAATGTAAATAGTATTGAATTACTAATTACTTCTTTTCCTATATTGCAGATGGTCATTTTGTGCAAAGGGTGATGTTTTAAAATGTGCAACTCGAGAGTTAAATTACCCTTTATTCCCCGGTAAAATTTCATTCAGTTGGTCAGATACTCTACTGATTTTCTCTTGACAGCCAATCCACTATGAACACAGCTCTCAGCAGCATTTTGCAAACTTCAAGTGGCCAGAAAAAATCTTTCTTTTATCTTTGTTTTATCTGTGTTACCTTTTCCCCTTACTGTTATAAATACACAAAACATTAATTTTAAAAATTGTGAGTACAATTCCATCTTGTTCATAATGTAACTTATAGAAGTTTTCGTACTCACTTTATATGGTAAATTCTAAAGAGAATGAAATTATAAAAATTTAGCTAGAACACATTTTGCAAATCTTTTCCTCCTTTGTAGTATTACCAAAATCTTCCACAAGATTATATCTCCTAAAGCACTTGCCTGGTTAAACCACAAGACCCACCACTACGTGCTTGGTTAAGAAACTGTGACCAAACATGAAAATGGCTCATAAGAGGTCAGTTTTAAGCCAAATATGACAATCCTGTCTCCACCAGTGTGTTTTTCGACCCATTTACCACCCAAAAAGTCATGTCTGAACACATTTTTTCAGATTCTGAAATGGCTTAAAAGTCATATGATGCATGTGGGAATTTTTAAGGCCCAACCTGAAGGAAAAGAAGCTTGTAAGTCCATTTTTAAGCCAAATGTGACCAAACTGTCTGCACCAGTGTGTTTTTTGATCCGTTTACCACCCAAAAAGTCCTATTTGAGCATATTTTTTTCTGAGTCCGAAGTGGCCAAAAATTCATATGTTAGCATGTGGGTAAATTGAACCAATCAAATCTACTCTATGAAAATGTTTGCACATTGGACCTTCTATGGAGCAAGCATAAGACTGAACAAACAGAAAGTTCACCGATTGCAGAAACACTGTGAAAACATGCATGAAAAGGATTTTATTTCATAAAAATTAATAGTTTGACCATGAAAATGTTGTTTTTCTTCTAGAGATATTTTTTAGAACTGACCACATCACTATTAAAAGCATCTTAACTTCATAACTTATACCTTAATGAATATGTAAAGATCTTGCAAAAAAATAACTGGTATCATTTTAGAATCAAGCTAAATACGTCTTTTTCAATAAAAGATTTCTTGCGACTTTTTTCAAAGGCCTAGAGATGCAGAGTGATATTATTATAAAAATGTTTGCAGTAATCAACTGTACAATATTATGACTCTAAAGGGCATCGGAAGTGATCCATGTGGAACACCTTTTGTTTAAGGTTAATACAGCGGTGTGTTTTCAGTTCCTGAGCCGTGATTTTGTTGTAACACTTTTTAAAAAGTTGCGGTAAGTGAATTGAACTCAAATTTACGTTGAAAACAAGTGTTCAGAGGGCACAGACCTTTACCTAGGCATTTATTAGGCGAATTAGCAGCAAAAATGTCAATAACTGTCCTATATCTCAATGTTAGCGAACCAAAATCTAATTACTTCTTCCTTGTGCCATGACCAACATTCCCCAAAATGACATCCAAACCTGAGAACTTTTTGAGTTACAGTTGCACACAAACAGGCGAACACTGCCTAGAGCTGAACCTGTTTGATTAAGTAGCTAAATTTGCTCAAAGCTCCTCGTTTTTCTGTAAATTAGAGTTAAAATTACATGAATGCATGTAACAAGGGGCTTCCTTACATCACAGACTTTTTGTCAAAAGTTTTTTTCCTCTCTTCTAAAACCAGCTCCATGACCTCCCTTTGGGTCCTGGCCCACCAGTTGAGACCCACCGCCTTAAAGCACTTGATCCACTTCTCTCCTCTGAAACAATGTAGCTGCTCAGGCAGGAGTCTGAAGCAAGAGATGGGAGGTGGAGGATAAAAAAGAGAGAGTGCAGAGCAGAAAATGGAGATCCATTCCCTTCAGATCCCATTTAGAGAGGCCCTGCACATTTTTAAAGTGTCAATTGTTTTTGTCTCTTGAAGTGTAGATGGAATGTTTGAATTCCAGTATTAACTGTAGTGCCTGCTGAGTTAAATTATGGTCCCTGGGCTGCGGGGTGGGAGTAATCAATAAGAATACACGAGGCAGTGTGTAATGTGTCTGCTCCTAGCAGCAGGGACACCGTCCCCCTTAGCCTGTCCCCCAGCAGGTTAGATAAATATGATAGTGAAACAGGGCACACTGGATTATATGATATCAATGTAGAATCAGGGAAGTGCTATTACACTCCCCGAGCCCACTGTGAGTACTATTGACAGGGTTGGCTTTGAACACGGTAGTGTATGGCTCTCCCTGTTTCCTCTCTCTCTCTCTCTTTCTCTGCATAATGTGAAGAACCACAGGAGGAAAGGATCTATATTTCACTTAGCTTTGATTAAAATGGCTATTTTATGCTTGTGCCTTGAAGTTAGGTTCACTGCACCCACGTGTTAATCTACAAAGGGCGTGCTGTGATCATAATTTCTAATTTTACACACATTTTTTGAACATAAAGAGCCAATAACATAATGCACAATCAATATGCAATTGATTTGATTTCACTGATCATAACATTTTCCAATCCTCCCTCTGTCTCACATTGACCCCGCCAAATGTCTAACCAATTAAACCAGCAGGCTCATGTTGTTTTTGTTGTTATTGTGTGTGTCTGCTTGCTCATACAGTAACCTCATATCGCTGATCTACTCAGACTATTGATTAACTCTCCTGCTCAGTGGTGAAAGGATCAAACCTGGCACGTCTAAAAAGGCCATTATCAGCGTCCACTCAAGATAACCTGCTACAACCTGATACAGGCCTTTGCACAGGTCACAACCTCCCTGCCCTCTGCAGCCATCTCACCCATCCCTGGATCTCCCCCATCCTCACCATCATTATCATTCTTGTGTTAAATGACACACAGGTCAAGGAAAACTGAACCCTGTTGATGTCTCACATGTGAATAATCCATGCTGCTGCGAGACGGCTTCTGCAAAATGTCAGGCTCCTTGTTTTTCCAAGAATCTTAAAGGGATAGTTCAGTAGTCTTGAACAGGGATTACATGAGGTTAGTTTCAGATATAAACACACTAGCCACAGTGATTCTGACCAGCTCTGCAACAATACAGAGAACACTGACACAGAAGCTCGGCTATACACCCCTGCAGTCCCTCTGTTTTGGTCAGTAAACTGCATTGCCCACATGACCTTCCACTGAGAGTTACAGTAGGTAAACAGTGCGGTTTGCTGGTGTCATAAATGTGTTTTGGGTCTTTTGTTTTCCTTCTATCCTTTAGCCAAACGCTAGTTAAAAACTGAAGGTGTTGTAGCTATGCTTTTGTGGTGAAACTGAATGCCACTTGAAGCTTGTGGAGATTGGAGACTGTTTCCATGTGTGATCTCATTTCCTATTTAAGTGTTGATAAGGAATGGCTTATTGGAAAATTAGGAATGTAAGCAGCATTCATGGAGAGACTACTTCATGTTCATGTTCATGTTTGCTTCTACATGACAACAGCCTGACTGGTTACATTATATTTATAATTCATAAAGGCCCCAGTTTGGATGAGCTTGGTTTAGATGCACAAGTGTGTTATAGCATGCATTTGACTTTGCACTCTTATGTAGTTGGACAATTCAACTATCAGCACATGGCACTTTCCATCCTCTCCCAAACAAAAATGAAAAAAAGAAAATTGAACCCAGTACACCAGACTGAGCTGGTGGCTCAAGAGCACTTAAGATTGTGCTTATCACGGGGGAGAAGATAAAGTCGATCACATCCTCCAGCTGCAACAAAGTAACCATCCAAGTACCTTTTGCTTGCCCCTTGCTTACAAGCCAGATTCTAGATCTTTCCAATGATTGATGTCGTGGTGCAGCTGTGGCAACTTTGCTTTAAGACCAGTGACTGTGGAAAGAATTGTTGAGGGCAATCCGTGATATAAATAGGCATCATCTCAAATTTTGGATCAACCTACTCACAGCGGGAGCGGCCAAGTTGAGGTGGGACTTGAGACCTATTGAGCAATAGCAACAGTGTGCCAGCTTGTGTCCATGTCAGTCATGCATAAAACTAATTGGAATCCATAATTTGAAAAAATATACATATTCATACATTTTTTATAGTATGTATCTGTTTATATTTTGTTCTCTCTTTAATTATTTTCAGAATCTTGTTTAAAACATTTTTATTTTTCTCTTTCTTTGTCCTAATTCTTTATTTTGACCACATTTGCTTTCAAAATGAAAACAAATTTAATTTCACCTTTACAATCTAGGTGTCGTGTTGCTTCCCTTTCCCCAGAAGATCCAGGTTATGACAGCATGATGAAAGAAAGAATTTCCTCCACACAGAAAGAGCCTTTAGACTAATTGAACATTTTGTCCAAAACCATTTGTCAGACCAGGCTGTAAAGATGTTTATTAAGGCTGCAAAAACTGGACATTCCCAGCACATAAACACATGTCTAGGTTTCCAGTGGCCAGCCTCAAGTGTGCATTCAAGGAACTGCACTTTTTGCCACTTCTGCTTTGGCTTTTTCTTTCAACACAGGAGGTGGCTGCATGGTTGAGTCCTAGTTTCATGGTAACACAAGCATCAAAGCAGAGTATTGCTGATATGTTTTAGTACAGTAAACATTCACTCCAGTGCTGTATTTCCAACTTCTCAACAAAAGCTTGGAAACATAATTTTGGCCGATTATTTCTACCCTGTGATAATACCAGTTGGTATTACAAGTTTATCACCAGAAAGCCTGATTAGTCACCTTTAAATCGATTACACACCTGGAAATGAGCAACTCAGTGAGGGAGTAGTGCCCAGAAAATGTGTCAGTGGTGCCCAAGTGCCAATTCCAAATTTAGGGCCAAGTTCAGTGAGACTGGTAAAGGCAAAGACAGACCATGAAGTGGGCGTCCCAGAAGGACAACACCCCAAGAAGACCCGCTCCTCACCCTTGCCTCACTGAGATACCCTAGACCAGGGGTGGGCAAGTGGCGGCCCGGGGGCCAAATGCGGCCCTCCACATCACTAAATGTGGCCTCTCATTCTTTCCCAAAAACCAGCAGCTGTAAATATGAAGAAAACTCAGATATCCAATAGAAATTATTCTATATAATCTTATGTAAGTTATTTACAACCTTACGTTGCTCTTATTGTGTCTTAATCTCTTTCATGAAGCCTTTAACATTTTATCAAGTATTACTCAATGTTATATTTAAAAAATGGCAGCAGCAAAATATTTGAGCTTTAAAAATTTGAATAACACATAATTTTATTGATTTGAAAAAAGCTTCATTGGCTTTAATCCCATGTATATTAGCTAATTTACCTTGAATTCTATATCAAGCTCATTTGATTATGCATAACTTGTATTTATGTTGTAATATATGAATATTGGTATTCTAATTTCATGACAAATTTAAATTCCCATTTGTTGTTTCTCCAACATTCTTTTTCATTATTGAGAGTTTCTGAAAATTGTAACAATGTGGCCCTCAGGCTGGGAAAATATGGTTTTATGTGGCCCTCTTGGTAATTAAAGTTGCCCACCCCTGCCCTAGACTTTCTTACAGGGGAAGAACTGATTTTGGAGCATATTTTGGGGGGTGATACTCACACCTTTAGCTGTGTTGCTCATTCCACAAATGAAGGATCCTTATTTTTTTCTCAGCTGTTGAGTTGATCATGCTTTCTTACAGTATAAAATGTAATATCAACTAGTATTACTGAAGAGGAGAAATAATCTACTGAAATTTTTCCAGGCTTTTTTTTTTTGCTGCTGTTCTCTAAACTTCAGTAGATAATATTCCAAGACTTTGTCTCTATCTGCAGCGATGTACATCCTAAACTATGTGCTAGTTTTCTCCTTGTGAAAGCAGAGTTGAACCAAATTACTGTGGCTAATGTATCTACTGGTCAAATATTTCCTCATACAACACAACTATAAAATTACAGAACTATCCCTAGAAGGAAGTTATGTCTTAAAAAAGATCTTACACTCACAAACAAATTCAATAGGCTGTTGATTTCTCATATGAAGGGCATCTTTTTTGAGAGCATGTCAGCTCCTCAAAGTTTTCAAAGCATTGTTTTGAGACTTTCAAAACAACAAGTTCATAGGAGTAGTGAAATTAATTAAAGGTGTAGAGCAGCAGCCACCCCCAGTCTTTATTTTCAGACTCTCCCTCGTTTCTTTATTTCAATTAAAAACCCTCAAAGGATGCTGAGGTCTGGATACGTGTCACTGTTACACTCTCCAAAGTGCATTTTGCATTCTGAGAGGAATCCAGGCATTGAAGCATGTTTTTTTGGAGGCCAGGTATTAGTGACATCGCGCCTGCTTTCACACAAAAGATTTGGCAGAAGCTAATTTGCATAAAGGTCAGAGTCAAGCTCCTGATGGAAGTTGTGCAGCATCCCCGTCTCTTAGCAACACTCTTTTCCCGCCTGGTGTCTGTGCTGAATTGGCTGGTCCTTGGCACTCATCTTTCACCAAGAAAATTCATAATGAAATGCCACCCGGCAACCTGCGTCTATCACAAGAGACACTCCTCGGCTCCCCCCTCTTTGGTGGCAATACTTTTACAGTGAAATTAATAAATGGGTGCATTGTCTTAGCGGAGGAGAATGTCACTGCAGTGTGTTCAGGTTTTCAGGGACTTTGCTTGTTGGGGAGGGGGATAAACATGTTTATTAAGAATTGTGCCAAGATTAGAGGCAAATTAGCAGGTAATTGGAGACACCTGCAAAACAAAGGGGAGGCTGGAGAGGTGGCAGTGTGGAGGGTGATAAAGGGAGTGATTGGGCTTCTGGCCTGGCCTCCACCCATTTATTGGTCGGGGGGAGAGGCGCTTAAAAAGAGGGGATTTGGTATGTTGAGAAAATGACTTTTGTCCTCTTCCATGGTGACAGCATCCAGATGCTGCCAAGAGATGTTAATAGAGGGTCAAATATTGGACAATAGTATCCATCATTGCTTTCACAGCCACCTCCATCCTCTGAGCTAAACGCTTCAGAAGAGGAGATGAGCCCCAATTAGTGTTTTTAGTGAAATAACCCAGAATTAAACTGCACTGATTACTCTGTTGAGGATCCAGTCACCTTATTCACGTCTGGTCTTGTGCCAGAACATTTAAACTTTCTGTAAAAAGGTCAAGCCCAGCCACATGCACCCAGCTCTTTCCCCCCACGCCCTTTTGCAGAACGTACATCGACGTCCCCTTCCTCCTCTTCCTCGTCACGTCATCGCGTCCCCATCCAGCTACTGACAGGTGCTGAGCAGACATTGTCTTTGCGGTTTTTTTTTCATCAAAATCAGACTCCTTTCTCCACTCATTTCCAGCCAGAGTCCGTCTGTGAGGGATTGAGCCTGAGGAAGTGTTTGCGAGCCTCACTGAGGGAAAATATTCAGCTCTCCGTGCTGCTGCAGACAGATGCACGTGCTGTCAAACTGGCTCACATCATGTCACCGCGAGAGTTAAAATAAAAATATCATCATTATTATTATTGTACAGTATCATATGTTATTATTATTTACAACTATTAGTTCCTCCATTATTTAAAGAGACAAACTATTTGGAAATTAATAAGGCATTTCATAATTCAACGTATTTTTTATTAAGAAAAAAAAAACCCGGCAAGCAACAACAAACATACAATAACTTCTTTTTGTAAATTTTATCAAATGTCATCTCGAGACGCCTACAAAAAAATAGGTTGATGCACATTCATTCTGTAAATATGACTTTATTTGTTCTTATTTTATTTATTTTAGTATAACTTTTTGGATTTTGGATTTCAAGCCTACATAAATCCACCATGCACGTTGCCAAAGCTGGCAAAAGATACCTCTGCAAGAAAATAATCATTTTAATATGATCACAAAATTAACAAAGGATTTTTAATAAACAATCCCTGGGATATTAAGCACTTTAAATTTGATTTAAATCTAATAATAATAATAATAATAATAATAATAATAATAATAATAATAATAATAATTAAATTAAGTTGCGTGGTTTCATGATGTCGCTTTGTTGGGACTCAATCGGATCTTGCAAGTCTACCGAATTAGGAAGCGATAATTTAAGAAGAAAAAAAGGTTTTTGTTTTCCTGACTTTATTGAATTTTGTCCATCTATAGCTGGAATGATTATTTAACATTTAGGTAAAAACAGTTCATTTACATTTGTAAGAGCCTTAGTTTGTTTCTTTTATTAAAGGATACTCTTGTGTTTTGATTGGCAGAATGTCACTTGTATCAATCCATCATGTAATATGTAAGAAACATTGTAAAAATGTTTTAATCTTTAATAAGTAGCCTAAATGTTAATGAAAATATTGAGCCTTTCTGCTGCATTACCGTGTGAGTATTTTCACTCCTGTAACTGCGGTAATTAGCCAATTGACGTTGAGTTGTAAAATAAATTCGATTGGCTTTACAGTGAGCTGTTTTAGTTTCAACAAATGAGCAAAAAAAATAATGTTGTTTTTCTTTTAGAATGGCTTTTTCTCCGTTGTGTGAAACACTGAGCTTAAAAAGTTTTTTTTTTGTATATTCTGATCCTCATTGCAACAATATGTCCAAATAGTTGAATTTCCTCTCGTCGATTTTCCTCTCGCGCTGACTGATGTCGTCCATGTCGCGCGGCTTCACTGACGTCAGTGTAATTGAACCACTAATTGTTCCCCTCTAGCCTCGTGCAAAACTGTAAAACAGTCCCAACATAAATAGTTGTAAAGCCGCTGAGGAGCTTATTGATCGATAGGGAGGGGGGAAGGAAAGCACCTGCTTTATCTGTCCATCTCGGGAGCGTGAACGCAGCACGCGGCTCTAATTTCTGAGACGTTCAGGTGCTGTGTGTCTCAATTGGGCCTGAGATCAGAGGCTGTGATTGTCTATTGGTTCAGATTGGGCTGCTCGCTGCAATTCTGGGAACTTTTATTGCAATCCGCAGATTGTAATGATGGAGAGCCCTCGATGTGGCAGCACTGATTACATCACGCGCTCGGTAGGCTGTGTGTGCGCGAGCGCGCGTGTGTATGTGTCCACCTTTCATCACAGGTATTTATTCGTTTCTATACGTCTCTGTCAGTGTTCATATAGAGCCACAGACTCCATTACACACAGTGAGATTACCAATCTGACAGTTTGATGTCATCCATTATTCATTCATTTATTGATCTCAGTGTTTAATTAGAAATCACACAAAGATGGCGTTAAAACACATCCAGCTGTTTTATTACACTCGGCGTCAAAATATATGGCTCATTTCCTATTGGCTGCGGCAGATCTTTGTAATTAAATACACACAGAGTCAAATTTGAGCTGGAGGCCCCTCCTCACGCCTTGGGGAGGTTTTAATGCGCATTGTTCAGACATTTAGAAAGCTGGCGATTCTGCCAAGCTGCAACACTGAGAAGAGAGAATTATGTTCGTGTTTTTGGTGAAAGCATTTAAAGACAAAATATTTTTCAAATATTAGGATGAAAGAACCATTTGAAAAATATATTATTTTGAGCTTTAAGAGAAGAATCATCCCACTAATTCACTGTTATGATATATTTACATGGAGATGGTTTTGTTTTATGATATGAACAATTATACAATTTGTGTAGGTTCAGAAGAAACACACTGCATATGGAGTTTTGTTAACTTTCTGGGATCAACAGTATTTTTGTACAAAAGAACAAACCAAATTCTACAGAGAATAGTCTCATCATTCTGTCCTGGTCAAGTGTGTAATTCTACCAGACATATTTGTCCTTTGCTAAAAATGCACCCTTTCATTGTTGTCAGTTTTTTAATGTTCTGGGTTCTCTATTTACAGAGTGTCATTCATACAGAAATCCATACCACTTCACAGAGTTATAACAAATATATCACGACAAAGAGAGCATTGAAACGCAAAAGAGGAACAGTAAAACAAAAAGCACTGGAGAATTTCAAGGTAAAAAGGAAAAATTCCCAGTGTTGGGCAAAACCTAAAACAAAATAATCTGATCCAGTCGAAATTTGTTTGTAGCCACACTAGTGCAAAAAGTACCAAAATTTGATGAAAGTAAAAAAAAAATAAAAAGCATCAGTGTAATGAAGTTAATACCATTTAATGTTAAATTACATGTTAAAAGTGTTACAGAAGGATATACAGTCATTTACCATCACTGTTTAAACCAATGTACTTATAGAAACAAAAGTTAAGGCAAAGATGAGGTCTTGTTTTGGTCTGAGAATGCCAAAACATGTTGTAATTCATACATATATATGTGTGTGTATATATATATATATATATATATATATATATATGCACACACATACTTATATATGTATATTTTTAGGAGTGCAAACAGGTTAAAGTCCGACATCATTGTCAAGTCAAGTCAAACTTTATTTATATAACACATTTTAAAACAAACACAGTTGACCAAAATGCTGTACATCTTAAAACACAATCAAGCAAAAACAAATGATTAAAAATTATTAAAACAACAACTTCAACAAGAACAATAAATATCAGAAGAAAAACCCATTGTAAATTTTGCAAGGTTGTGGACGTATCAGCACTGTCAGTGTAATACAGATGAACAGTTCAATATGCAAAATAAATCTTCATGAAGCGTTACAACATATTTTATTTCTTTCAAAATGTAGGATTATTGTAGATTTATCAACTATAACAGTATTTCATTGTGGGGTAAATCTGGTGCCCCATGCATGTTTAGACACTGAAATGAAACAAGACGAACATTTTTCACACAGTAAATAGTTCATATATTTTAACACTGACATTTCGATTGTCAACAAAGACGTTTATTGAATTTTGCGCCAAGAGGTGTATTTTAAAAGTAAAGCACATTACTAAACAGCTTTAACTTTGTAGAGCACAAAATAAAAATGTCTTTTTTCTGAAGCTCAAATTTTAAAAATAGAATATATTTTCCATGTTGAACATCAGGTTTGCAGGGTGGTGTCCAGACATAATCCTTAATGTGCTTGAAACACCACTGAAAGCAAATAGTTTCTCAAGTAAAAAAAAAATAAACAAGCTGCTGTTAAGCTGAAGTGTAAGGCTAGTAAGGGACTTTTTAACATGAGTACTCATTTTACACCTGACATCAGTCATTTTCCTTTTTCCAGTTGTATTTATATTTTTCTGCAATTATAACCTCACATTGACACACTCAATAACACAGTCAAGTCACCCACCCCTACCATCCTTTAATCAAAGAGACAAATAAATAGAAAAAAAACTTACAAAAACAGACAAACAAACAAATAACAAAAAAACAAGGCAGATTTGGTATCATATACAAACTTGAATCTCAAGTCGGAACTGGAACTAAAAACACTCACAGACCAACAACAGAATCAGACAGAGCCAACACATCTGTGTGGTTGTGCGTGAACAACATCATTTTTGACATTATTATAGCATTAGCTGCTCTCAAACATCAGTTTTGATAGTGTGGGTTGGCTACAAAGGGGGTCATGAATTGCCCTTTGACAAAAGAAATAAAAATAAAATGTTTGATCCATTATAAAGGAAAGTCATTGGCACTGTTACTTTGTGGGTTACAGACTGAAAATTGTGTGAACTTATACTGGATGTTCACATATTTTTTTTGTGTATATCTCTGACTAAATTATTTTAAGGCATAATTAGGTGATAACAACATTGTCCCAATAATGTAATGTATTTCTGCACACAAATGTTTTGAAAGCAAACGTAAAACTGCCCGACAAGTGTCTCATATTGCACCAAAATACAGTAACAGTGCAGTATCAGAGTAGAAGTACTGGGTTACATCCCCTGCTGCAGCTGACAATAAATCACACTCTTGTGTGTGCAGCCTGTGATCACTATCAGCTTGTGATTTGCAGCGTGTTCTTCTGAGAGCCCTCCCCGTGACATATGGAGATGCTTCCTCCCACAGCCACACCTGACTGATCCTCTCCTCTCTCTCTCTTTCTCTCTCTCTCTGTGCACAGATGATATCGCTCTGCTCGCACGCTGTGACAAGATTCCCAAACGGCTCCTCTCGTCTACAGAGAAACATGTCGTCTGACCATGTCACCCAGCTACACCCAAATATTGTGCATTGTTGCTAAAGAGAGGTCAGGAAACCAGCAAGTCAGGTTTTTCTCTCTAGCCTGTGTTCTCTAATTAAGTATTCATGAAGCAAAGTATAGGTTTACACTACACCGGTGGTTCCCCCTCCCTCTGTGGTGTGTCAGCCCGCCCGCCACCCCCCCACCGACAGGCCATCATGCCTAGTGTACTTCCAGCAATGATATCAAAAAGGTTTTTTTTTTTGGTCAAGCCAAAGAGAGGTCACTCTAATAATACCCAAGGTCAGTGGTGGGAGCCAGCGAGTCTCCCAGTCATTATTCATTTGTTCACAGAGTTAATGACAGTTGCAGGGGGATGAGAACTTGGAGCCAGCAGCCATGTGATGTCACCAACACATGCCAAGGGATTAGGAGGGCAAGCAGGGGACAAGAAGTGTGGATTATACAGGGAAAAAATAATAACAACAACCTTTTGTGCTCCATCACCCAACTCTGTGTCTTCTGCTGGAATCAGGACAAAACATGCCAATTTATCAATGAATTATGACAAGAGGATGCTCTGCAAGGAGGCAGAATTATAGATTTAGAGGGAGAGTATTTTTATTTATCCCATTACTGCCTCAGTGAAACCATGTCTGATCTTCTCCTCTTAATAAGAGAGCATGTCTTGAAACCAACACTCTCACTGATGAATTCTTTTGAGTAATATGGATAAAAACAGTTTATACCAGCTACACACTAAATAAGTATCAACAAAGTATACACAGATGAAGAGCTTTACTGAGGTTAACACAATAAAACATTTTAAATTTAGTTTTTTTCAATCACAAACTCAATAGTCATTCTTAAGCATGCCTGCATTTTTATGTATCATTCTAATCAGTTTTTATACTACATTGCTTATTAATACGTTTATGAATAATGTTTTCAGTTATTCTATGTGTGGTCTTTGCGACTGATGAATTAACATTTCTGAACCGCTGGGTAGATCAACTATAAACATTTTAATATTTAGTCATTATCAGTTCATCTAATCATGGAGTAACTCTTTATGTTAAGAACTATATAACAGTTAAGCATAAGCTAATCATTAATGAGGTGTTAATTAAGTATCAGTGAACACCTAAGAGATCAGATAAAATCATTTATTGATTTATTGTTTTTACCACATTTATAAATGCTGTGTTGATGTGTTTACAAATTATTAGAAAAAAAGTTCATTGTTTAAAAAACGTAGATGTTAGCTCAGTATTTACAGGCACTTAACTGATACTTGACAAAAGCTTCACCAGAGCTCAATGTTGAGCTGTTTATGCAGTTATTCCTACACCATGACTTAAACCATGGTTAACACTTAACTCACCATCTATTAATCATGAAATTATATCTATTAATCATTGATTCACAAAAATGAAATTCTGACCCAGGACTAGCATGTTATTTGTTTATTCATATAATAGTTATAACTGTGTAATAAATTACAAATAAACGAACTAATAATGTTTCTCAGATGATGATACCTCTCTGCACATAATTTATGTTTAATGAAGAAAGAGAGTTTTTAGTAATAGTGTGATCAAAGTTGCTGCGACAGGTGATTTACCCTAAATCTTACTCTTTTGCTTCTTTACCATCATTCATAAGTATGTCAATAAAAACATGATTCTATTTGTCATGTTTCAAAGATTGGTTGAACCATCACTAAGGCTTTATACTTGATAGTGATATATTTCTTTTATGTTTAATTCTTCCCTCTTTACCACCAGCGTGCACCAGTCTGATTCAGTCCTGCAGTTTATTACACCAACATTAGTGGTAAAAAAAAAAAAAAACTAGCAAGAATGAACAATGCACACACCTTATTCAGTCACAGTGCAGGCGGCGCGCAGCGAACAATGAACCCCTCCCTGCTGTCTCGCACTATGTCTGATAATGACCACATCCACCCGGCTGATAGCGCTCCTCTTTTATGACCTACATGAGCATAAATACGGCTCAGATAAAAACCTTTCAAGGAGGATATTGAGAATATGATCAGCTGTGCACCAGCAGCAGCAGACAGTGTCTTTTCTTTTAATGTTATATGAAAGCCACATGTTGCATATGAAGAATACCTGCTGGTCACTTGATCCATGGAGGGAAATAAGTGTTTTTTGTGCTTTATGCACTGAAAAATGCTCCATATGTTGTTTTGTTGAGGCAGTGAAACTGGTGGTTGTAGAGGAGTGTCCTTTTAATGCAGCTCTCTTCTTCTTTGTGTCACATCTGCTGAATAATTAGACAGAAAATCATCCACTTTTTTTTTTTTTTTTTTTTTTTTACAAATTCAGCCCCAGGAGCCTGTGTGTCTCACATGCAGATACAGTAGATTCCCTGTTTGAGCATAAGGTCAGCGTATAAACCTGAACCGCGTTTTGCATTACTTTCAGATGAGTGAAGCTGTCAGAGCAATAATGTGAGCTTTCAGTCCCACTTTCTGCCACTTCTCCCCCATTCTAGGACCGAGGGGTCATGTGAAAATTGAAAGTGACAGTCAAAGCAGCATGTTGAACAGGCTGATTGGGCTAAGCTGTCACGGCCCAGATCAGAGCTCTTTAACACCAGGCCTATCTGGGGTCTTTCTTTTAGAGCCGCTGGATCCAAAAAGTAAGGCAGCCTGACAGGGAAAGAAAATATCACAGGTTTTCTCATTCACTTTGGCTCAGATTTTAAATGAGAGAAGTATTTTTTCAAAGCATTGACCTCAAAGCTTTTGTTATTAGCAGACTGTGCATACAAGCAAACTGCATTTCTACTTAGAGAGTTCTTGTAGATCCTTAAAAAATCTTCAAAAGTCCTCGATATTTTTTAAGCTGAAGGCCAAAAGTCTAGAAAAGTCTCATTTTTAGCTCTAAGAAGTTGTGAATTTTAGGTGACGTGTTGACAGACCGTTTAAATCAAACCTGTTTTGGGGTTCCTTTGAGGACAGCTAAATGGTGACTGCAGTTTGGTGCTAGAACACTAAGGATTCAAAGTTCTCTGCCTATTTGCAAATTTGCCTCCACCTCTTGGGAAAGCAAAGCAACTATACCCCCATGTTGGCTGGAGGTTTGAGTAAGTTTTTTAAGCATTTGTTGGGACACTTTCCAGTTTTTGCTAAAAACTCAAAAAGTTCTACATGGATTTAAATGAAATTTTCAGGGATTGTTGGTCATGGGACAAGAGAGAAGTGATTAAATTTGCTGATATGAATACAATAAAAATGTGGATCTTGGAATTCTTTAGGAATTACTGACACTTCACCATAAGGTAATTCTCCACATTTTCACTGGTAACTCACTTAACGTTGTTAAAAAAATGCTCTGGCCAAGTTTTATGCTCTTGAAGCCCTTATAGTTACATTGATATTAAGCACCCTTACCAGCTTCTTTTCCATAAACAAAAAAGTAATCTCACTTTGAAAAATTAGCATTTAAGCTTACATTTGATGGAATAAAGTCCAACAAACCACCTTTTGATTTGTCTGATCTACAATGTAAAGATTAAAGGTCTAATTTTAAAAAGGTCTTGTAAAATATTCAGTAATTGATTGCTAAGGAAAGATTTTACCCTTATGACACGACAGATCCTTGGCATGCATGTCCCCCTTAAAACAACTATAAAACATCATTTCTCCAGATCACATATTTTACATAACACACGTTTTTCTAGTTTTATACTAAAGTAAATGTCCTTGCCCTGTCTGAAACATCATCTGACAAATCTCTCCTCACCCTCTGCTGCTTGCTCCATTTTTCAGAAAATGTGCTCAAAGTCTGTTCTGAACAAACTTCCCCTGATCATGGAATCAGGGTACATGTCACTTCTGTCAGATGGTAGACCCTCTGTGAATCAGCTTTTTATTTAGTCCAGTGCTGACTCCAGTTAAAGGGACATGTCCTGGCATTTGTGTGTTGTCACAGTAAACATTAGAACAGTGTTGGAAAGCTAAAGCCACATCTTGAGAGGGGCTAGGTCAGACACAGCTCATAGGAACATACTGTTCTGAGCAGGGCTGAAAAAGAAGGGTGTACACACGCCACAATCCAACATCTGAATAGACTTTCAGACAAGTCACTTTTAAGAAGTTTGATATAAGATGTCTGGGACAAAGCGTTAACGTGTTGATAAAGAAGTCAAAAGCTGGATCTGCACAGACATGGCTTGAAAATGTGCCTTCCTGCAGAGATGGCTGTGGACTGAACAAATACCAGGTCCATAAGTGTCAGCCGTGGGAGGTGGCTTCTCCTCTTGTGACTTCATTGGGGGATTGTCCTCTTAAACAGACTCAGTGAACAAAAATTTTCTAACGAGTAGAGCAGAGGTTTAAAAATGAATCATGGGCTTATACTTCTGTTTGAAAATCCTTTGAAAAGTAGTTTGCATAATATGGAACCTTGAATGTTGATTTTAATGCTGTTATGGCCGCTGTCAATATCTAAAGATATTTTTTACTGGAAAATTCCTGGAGTTAACTTTTCGATGATTATCAATCACATAACAATCTTTGCATGAGGCAGTTTTTATGTACTATTTCACAGAAAACTTTTTTACCCTATTAGTTTGAAAACTTTTTCAGTATTTTGTGATCCATTTTCTTTACTGCTTATTTAAAGGGGCACATGAGCTAAGGTACATCTGGACTGAGCTCCAGTCAGTCTCAAAGCAGACACATAGAGACATTTGGGTGATTTGCAGTCACTAACTTACCTAACAGGAAGGTTTTTGGTCTCTGGGAGGAAGCTGGAGTATCTGGAAAGAAGCCTTCATGTACTGGGAGAATATTGCTTGCAGTTTCCAACTTTTTGGGGTATTTTTGGGGTATGATTATATTGCTTATTATTGCAGTTTCCAACTTTTTTGGGTATGATTATATTGCTTATATTGATGTATGTATGTGTATATAGATGTAAGCTAAAGAAATCTATTTAAGGTACTCATATTGAAGGTATTATATTGTTTCTGTGTACATACAAACGAGAGAGAGAGTATATATCTATATTTTTTTACTTTTACGAGATAAGGGTCAGCGATATAAGCTCTGCTTCAGCCTACACCTTTTTGGTCAGTCCCTGTTTCGATGGTACCTTATTTTCTGTTTGCTTTGCTTTTGTATTTTTCTTCCTTCTGTATTTATTTTCTGTTGTCAGATTGACAGAAATAAAATCAATCAATCAATCAATTATGTTAACTTCTCTAGCTTTTGATGCATATGGCTTAAATGATGGACTCATTTTAATTTCAGTGTTTCCAGCCAATGGTCTGATGTCATAATGGAGACTAAAATGATTTGTGTAACCTCCTGCCTTTTGCAAACATGCAGTACAGTTTTGAAGCTGTTGTAAAATTGCATTGACAGATTAGAAAATGTTCAGCTTGTTGTAACAAAAAAGACTAAAACTATAGAAAAAGCCCTAAAGCTGTTTGGTTTAACTCTTAAAAGCTGTCTACTTTTCCAATTTAAAAGCTGGTGATGTAATGATCACCAAAGTTCCAGGAAGCAGAAGACAAACTTTGGGAAAGTTGTCTAGAAACTGCATAAATTCAAGCTGAGAGTTCACCGAGGGGCTTCTCTCTCATTTCTTCTTCCTTTGTGCTCATCTGAATGAAAATGTTTGTATCACCTGTTTAGCGGATGATTTAATGAGCGTATGACGCTGTCAGATGAAAGAATTTTTTACTCTTTCCAAAGCATTCCCTGTCAATTTATATTTAGTTTCATCGCATGAAGCTCTGTCAAAAGCAATCAGCCAGCGGCCGTCCATTCAGATGATAATAAATCACGTCATTATCACTTTTCCTCTGGTCCATCTTTGAGAAGCAGGCACACTGAAATATTT
This sequence comes from Scarus forsteni, assembly GCA_036419115.1. Lineage (NCBI taxonomy): Eukaryota > Metazoa > Chordata > Actinopteri > Labriformes > Labridae > Scarus > Scarus forsteni. Next base: position 8,488,820 of record JAZDUH010000245.1, on the reverse strand, counting down.
TTGTCAGGTGGAAGAATAACTTATGATCCTTTTATGTCCTGCTGAGAATCCTTGAAAATAATAATACAGCCCAGCAGAAGCACATGAGCGAGTGAGAGGCAGCGAGTGGTATAAATCTGATGGGATTTGCATATTTTGCCTCTCAAGCAAGACGCAGGCAACAGAAATCACACGATGTATGAAAAAAAGCAAACACACTCAGAAGTTAGGGTTCACATTAACAAGGATGTTTCTCCACAACTCACTTGTGATTGAAATGTGATGATTTGAACGTTAAAGCTTTTTTAAATCTGAGAAGACTCAAAGTCAAGATTATTAATCAAAAAAATCAGTCAGCATGTGCTTACTTGACCTTTACAGCTCTCTTAACAGTTTCTCTTTAGTTCATTCTTCTCTTATTTCAACACATTTGCTTTATTACTGCCTTTAAAAAAAGGATTGAAGAGCCTCTAAACACGCTCACATGTCGCCTGTCAGATAATCTTAGTCCTTGCTCAGGATCACTGTCACACAACTCAGGAATCAAAGAGTCACATGTTGTCGAGTCTCCTGCTGTGCTGCCAGTTTGAAGAGTAGGTTAAGGACTACATTGTTGTGTGTTTGAAGGAGGAGTTGTCAAGTTTTGTCCGTTAAAATCTGGGAATTTATTGATGCGAGTCGTGCTGCTTGTGAATGTAGTGTAGTGGCTGCTTTGTGGTGCAAAGGAGGCGCAAGAAGTGAAAGAAACTCAACTTAATTTGGGAAATAAAAGAAAATGTGGAAAAGAAAATTAAATCTTTCATTTTAGTTAAGTGGAGCTGTCACTCTATTGTTTTTGTCCTGGACCTTAATTGACATAAACAGGTCTATTAAACTTCTAAAAAACAGTGTTCATTTAAAGGAAGAGTTTAAAGGGTTTATGTAAGATGAGCACAAACATTTTAAAAGTGAGTGCAGTTCATTTTAAAATAGTCAACATGCAGCCCACAAGCTTTCTCTCATGTAAACCTTTTATTTAACTGAAGGTATAACACTTCCACTTTGACCCTCCATCTTTTTCAGACATAGAAAAAGTCAACATGAAACCAGATCAGATCAGACTGTTTCTCCTTCCTCACCCTTCAATACGGCAGTATTTTTTTAAACACTGTTTTTTTCTGTGCATTTGGCCCTCTGCCCACATGTAATCTGCATTTTAGGTCACTGCAAATGCACATTTTGGAAAACTCTTGCCAAGGAGAGGATTTTCAGAAACTCAGCTTAGAAGGCTCTGTGTGGACGGGGAAGACTGCTTTCTGGACCCAAAATATGCACTGACCTCCTCTGGAGATGATGTTTATGTGTTGTAATTCTTTGAAAATCCCAGTCTGTGTTTGAGACTAACTGAGGCAAACATGAGGGACAAATGTCATGTCAAACCTCACAGAAAACCCCTGAAAAAGTTCAAAATGCACACAGGCGAGTTGCACCTGCAAACTCAAATGTCTTCACTCAAACTTTAACCTGATTTTTCTCTGCTGCACCCGTACATTCCCCCGTCCTTGTCTCAACCATGCTTAGCAGACAAACTTCCTGCTCAGATGGAGATGATAAAATTCTCAATAAACACAGCCATGTTTCTAGAAATGCGTCCGTCCACATGAAAACAGAAAATGCTGTAGAATACTGTATATGCCAGACCAGTAACGCTGCTGCAGTTATACACCTAAACCAGAGAAAGAGACTATGCACATAAAACATGTATGCAAACAAACTCTGGCATATGCCATGTCCATGTCCACTTGTTGCACACAATGGTCTGAGAGCAGCAGTAGATTCTGCTGTATTAGCAATAACAAGCTCAGTAGCTTCTGTTGCACAAACACAACACTATATTCTGCTGCTGTTTCTGTTGTTTTCAGAGTTCACGCATGTGGTTTAAAGAAGAGTTGGCTGTTGTGCACATGGAAATGCAAGGCCAAGGCTTTCAGATTTGTCCACTCTGGCACCCATGTCAAAAGATATTCATTTTCAGGAACCCAAAAAGCTATATCCATGTGAGCAAAATGACTATTAACTTGTGTGGATACTCATGAATTTGTCTCTCCATGTGGATGGTCCCCTAGCTTTATATGTGAAAAGGATTTTTTTTAAAAGAATCTATCCCAACCTTTTCTTAAATTTTCAAAAGAGCATGTGTGAAATGAGCTATCGACACTTGAACCACACTCATACATGCAGAAGAACCCAGAAAACATTCCTAAATGTATCTGGATGAGCTGCACGTGTGTTTGACAATAGCAAAACTGCTTACTCCAACTTAAACCCTGAAATTTTACTGCTAGACCACTTTTTCCTTTCCTTATTCCTACCTTGCTTAGCCAACAAAGAGAAGAAAACTTACTCCTATAAGGGGAAAATGTCAACATGAAAGTTAGGTCATTCTACAGGCAGAGAGCTCTACACAGGCACAAAACCCTGAAACTGTCCTGAAGTCTGGGTGAGCTGTGTGTTTGTTTTTTAACTCAAACTTCCGCCCAAAAGTTTCCCTCTGCTTTGTGTCTCCACATCCACTATCTGACAGGAAAACAACAGAACAAGCAAGTCTCAGTGAAGGCTGATTTGAAACAAATTTGAAATGTCAGGATTGCATGTGAAAATAGCTTCAGACTCTTAAACTCATTCACACATGCAAAAAATGTTTGTGTGAGCTCTAACATGAGGATTTTTCACCATGATTTTCTCCTGCTATAGCCTCCATATTCTCCTTTCACACAACTTCCCCACTTGAACAAAGCAAGTGGAAAAGTTGTCAAAGTTAACCAAAATTTCCCAAGCAGATTTCAAGAGTACATGTGTGAAAAAAGATTCATTCAGTCAATGACTTCTAAAGTCTCTGCACTGCCAGCTTCAGCTCTCAAAAGATGTTCTTGCGGAGTTAAAAGGCACTTCATGATTATTGTCATCGGTGGAAACAAACTCCATTTAACCTCAAAGATCACAACTCTGTGCAAAAGCTTTCCTACTTATTTGTGTTCAGGGGTGTATCCAGACTTTTTGACTTGGCTGGCCTGTCGAGAACATCGGCATGAGCAGGACTTTACTTTTGTGAGCATTCACACAGGACAGAAAATAGTTGAGTATCATATAATGTTATACTGCATTCATGTGTGTGTGTTTTTAATATGAAAGTGCCAATCTACAGACATTTTTGTTAGATTCTTAGAGGGCAGTCACATCAGGACATGTTTTTAGATGAGTAAAATCATTTGTTCCTATGTAACATCAGGCCTCTTCTGCTACTTCACTACACAGTTTTCCAGTACTTTCAAAGCGTACATGAACATTTTTGTCTTTTTTCATTAAAAAGTCAGTGCTCGTTTCTTTCTCTCTCAGCCAAAGCAGAAACTATTTAGAAAAAAACAGGCAAAGATTCGTGAGAGTGATTACTGATGCCCTCAGAGAGCCAATTGCTGTTTTGTTGGAAGTTTGATGAACTGTTCTGACTGAGAGTGGAGACAAAAAGAGACTCGCTTAATCTGCTGTTGACCACGAGCACAGTGTGTGTGAGTAAGTAGAGAGTTTGTTTGAACTCATTTTCTGCATGTTTGTGGACGCAGACCCTCTCCACATGTGCTCCCAATATTTTTTGCGTTTCTGGTGTGGCTCATGCCTCTCGTTATTTCAGATTAATGTCAAAAGTCATTAAAACGAGCTTCCTCACACCTGCAAGTACAACTGTAGCAAACATACATTCATTTTCTGCACCAAAACATTTCCCTCACACCTTACTTGTGAAATTGATCTGCAAAGTAGTTCTCTACAATTCAAAGCTCTAATGAGGAACCTCCACCAAGGAGGATATGCTTTTGCCAGGGTCTGTTTGTTTGTTGGTTATTTGTTTGTCTGTTAGCAAGATCCCACACAAACTATTGGATGGATTTACATGAACATTTTTACCAGAGGTGTGGTTTGGTCCAAGGAGGAACTCGTTGCATTTTGATGCTGATTTGCAGATTTTTCTGGATGCAAAAAATTCCCCAAATTTTCTGAAAAACCCACAACTTAACATTGGGCACGTATTTTAAAAAAATCAGATCTCTGACATCACTTGATGGATTTGCTTCAAAATTTACAGAGTAATAAATCAAATTGTACTCTTTCATCAAGGTAAAGTTGATCTGGATCCAATCCAGATTGACATGATAAAAAAACATTCACCTTATAAAGGCAAATCACATTCATTTCTCCTCGGCTGTTCGAGGGTTCTGCCCCCTTTACGTCATTATAGGAGTTGTATGTGTTGTAGTTGTATATTATAGTTTATTTGAAAACTGAAGTTCTCCACATGGACAGACATAAGCAGATACTTGGCCGTCATATTGTAGCGTATGGTGACCCAGAATTGTATGTTTTACATGGGTTGTGGAAAAGCCACTGCTGTTACTCAGCTGCTTGGTGGAGGTCTGTGCTCTCTGAGTGTTTTTCTATTTCTACATTTAATGCTTCCATGTCCTGCTTTTGATGTTGTTGGAGGGTCTTGGGAAGGAAAATGACATGACATCTTTTACTAAACTCTCATTTCATGGAGAAATGTGTTATGCCTCTTTTAAAACAACCCCTTTAAACCTGTTTTCTACTTCCTGTGGTTTATTATGTCATAGCTATACAGCCTCCACCTACATGTGTGTTTCTGCTCCTCACAGGGGAGGGAAAAAGAGCTGCATTTTATCCTCGAGAGCAGGGGTGGGCAACTTTAATTACCAAGAGGGCCACATAAAGCCATTTTTCCGAGCCTGAGGGCCACATTGATACAAATTTGCAGAAACTCTTGAGGAAAAAGAGTGTTAAATAAACAACATATGAGAATATAAATTTGTCATGAAATTAGAATACCAATATTCATATATTACAACATAAATACAAATTATTATGCATAATCAAATGAGCCTGACTTAGAATTCAAGCAAATTTAGCTAATATACTTGGAATTCAAGCCAATGAAGCTATTTTCACATCAATAAAATGATGAGTGTTATTCAAATTTTTAAAGCTCAAATATTTTGCTGCCACCATTTTTTAAATATAGTATTGAGTAATACTTGATATAACGTTAACGGCTTCATAAAAGAGATTTAGAGACACTATTATAACAAAGTCAGGTCATAAACAACTTACAAAAGCCAATAGAATATCAGTCTAGATTTTATAGAATTGTTTCTATTGGGTATCTGAGGTTTCTTCATATTTACAACTGCTGGTTGGGAATGAACGGCGGACCACATTAGGTGATGTGGAGGGCCGCACTTGGCCCCCGGGCCGCCACCTGCCCACCCCTTCTCTAGAGAGATTACATTTTTCATGTCATTATTCAACTTAATTCAAATTCTGCTTAAAAGATACCTAGGACATGATGTAAATAGTCGAATTCACCAGGACATGGGACCGCAACAGCCAAAACACGGTGGCATGTTTCATTCATTGGTAACCAATCAGGACGTGGTCCCAGCATGTTTTGGTTTTTTTTGTATTTTTTTTTTCATTCATTGGCTAATACAAGCAGCTAAGTACAAAAATTATTAGTCAGAATTTGAAAAAGGAAACATTAGTCCAAATTTTGTTGTACATTGTGTATGTGTGTACACTGTGTATGATGACCATAAAAGCTTTCTATTTCTAACAAGACACTAATTAACAAAGTACATGATAGGATACAATCCTGGGTGGTGTATGGGTGCATCAGGAAGATAAAATATGTTTGTTTCATATTAAGTTAAAACATCAAATATACAAGTTACAGTGTAATTTGATACCAGCTGCCAACAAAGATTCTCTTATTTTCACCATAAATTAAATTAAAGTTGATTTTTCCTTCTTCCTGTTGCTCCTTCTCCTTTATTAGACATGAGAATTCAAAATAAGACACTTATTTGATCTGTTAATCACTTCTAAAGCTTCACCTCATAACTTCAACACTTAAAAGTTGTTCTTAAGATTCAGAAAACAGCTTCACATTTAATCATCAGAATCATTTGCAGAGATGGAAAAAGTTTGATCTTTAAGTTAAAGCTCAGAATTAGCAAGTTACCATCTCAAAATATCAACGCAAGTGCTGTGAAAAACACACGCTGTTTGGCTCGAGCTTCAGATACGCAAATGAAAAGTAAAAAATATCAGAAAACATGGAAATAAGTGGCAATTTTTACCCATAAAAATAAATGAAAATGCAGCATGTAGCAGCTTTAATTTGAGTTTTCAGTGCCAAAAAAATCTTTGTTAAAAAGGTGTTTCATATTTCAACTATAAAGCTTCTTCAGCTGAGTGCAGGAGAGTAAAAACACCTCAGAGTTGTTTTTTTTTTCTTTCAGTCGACACAAACTGAGCAAATTAGAGGAGTGTGGAGCAGGTTTTGTGCAGCTCCCCCTCAAACACACACAGAGTCTGACCAACATTAGAGACGCTGTTGCTTTAATTGTGTGATACATGTTTTAATGTAAGAACAAAAACTCGGGCTCGCCTCCCTCCTCTAAAGGATCAGGTAAAAGGCTCGTCTCTCCTGCCTTCCAAAAAAGCACTCGTCCTCCCGTGTCCATCCCAACATCACAATCCTCCAGCCCATGTTCTCCCTCTCTTTTTTCTCCTCTTCTCCTCATTCCACTGATCTGAGCTTGAAATGCGGAGACAGCAAAGCACTAAGCCTTCAAACGTGTGATTTTTTTCAAAAGATCTCTAGAAGCAATCTCTGGCTGACTGACCCCTGACAGCTGCAGATCTCTTTATTTCTCTCTCTGCTGGCACTTCATTTGGTAGAAAAGCTCTCAGATTCACACCTCTATCAGGCCGCTCCACTGTTTATTATGTGCATACACACACACACACAGGCTCACGTATGCTGCACACACCTCAAAGAGGGCTGTGTTTTAACGAACGTGCTGCAAATTCTCAAAAACACAGAGGAGTCCAAGGTGTGATTTATCAAGCTGAATGTAGGGATGCTTGGTTTTTGATTCTCGACCACTGATTTTATTAATGTTTTACATAATTACATAGAATAAAAACACAACACTGACTAAAAATACAACAGAACAAGGTATCAGCACCATGTTACGAGTCATTATGTCCTCTATTTGCAACATAAAGAGTTTGTACATACATCCTCCCCCTCCCATATGAAGCCAAACCCCCACCCTCCCCCTTAACCCACAAATAAAGACACCAAACCAGAAGGTGAAAGAAAAGAATTAAAAACAATCATCATAGTTTAGTTGTATCTTGTGTGGTGACTCAACTCTATTAATGCCATGTGTCTCTAATGAAACTTATTGAAAATTATTTGGCTTTTTATTCTTTCAGTGCTGAAATGAAGCCAATAATCTTGTGCATCACCATTTTATCAGTTAATGCTCATGTGATGTCATGAAAACTATAACTTTTTTATCCAGGAAATTTTAAGTATCAAATGTATTGTATTCGAATACGCAGGAACCCTTGTGTGATCAAATAAAGATCCAATAATAAGTGCTAATAATCTTTTTGCAGGAATGCCAACCACACAAGGCTTTTCCAAGTATTTAAGTTTGAACTTGTCTTTCTTGTAGAGCTTTTCAACAGTTAAAATGTAAAGAAATTCACTTAAACTGCTAAAACATAATGATGACTGAAACTTAATACTGTGTTAATGTATTAGAACATTGTTTTAACCTGGTGAAATGCAAACCAAATATGTAACACAGGCCAAAGTGACGTTTTATTACACTCATGCTGAAATAAATGAGATAAACAAATAAAGCCTCAACTTTCCAAGAGAAGAAAAATCCATCATAACATTTTAAATTGGACTTGCATGCATGTCTGATAACCTAATTTGAGACAGGTGGAGTTTCATATGTAGTAGACAGAGGTTACGTTTTAATTAACTTTTAAATGATGAATAAATAAAAATAAAAACACAAATAAAGTCAGAGGAAATAAAGAAAAGAATGTCTGAATCCTTATACTCCCTGATATTAAAGTCTGAATTACAGTGAACATTCATATGTGATAACATGGCTTTAACTGGTCATATGTTAGACGTGTGTGTTGTTGGCAGAAGTTACTTTAAATTTACCCTCCAATGATGACATAAAAGCAATAAATTAAACAATCACCAGAACTGTAAGAAAAGAAAAATCTGTCACCATAGGATCAAATTCTAACAGTGAACCACTTTCTGAACCAAAGCTTATGACGTCACATGCCAAAAGTTGTGTTATAAGAAAGTGTTTTTAAAAGTCCTTTCTCATAATAGAAAGCAATAAATGAATACATTTTGAAAGCTGAAAAATGTGTACCATACCCCTATGTTCAAAAATGCAATAATTAAATGAATAAATCCCAAATCTCTGAAGGAAACAAATGTTATTAATGATGTTATTATCCAGTATCATTGTTAAAAAGTAAGGAATGTTTGCAGATGTTACATGTAAATGTGCTGCCTTGTGTTAAAACAAAAACAATAAATTCATGAAATTTCCAAAAGCTCTAAATTATATACAAAACTGATCACAGTGGGGCTGAACTGAAAATGTGCATTTAAGTCTGATAACATGGCTTTAAAATAACATCTTGGGTGAAAAATATTAGGAGTTACATTTAGATACACCAAATATCTTTACATAGATTTCAATAAAATAAAAATGTAAAAAAAAATCTTAAGTATAAAAAAACATTAAAGTCATGTCTCAAAGTGTGCGTTATTGTCTGATAAATTTTTATAGCAAGAAATGTGCAAAAACATGAATACTTTGCCCTCAAAATTAAAATAAATCCAATAAAAACACAAAAAACTCCAAAAGTTAAAAACATTCAGCAAAATGCACATGTCATGTCTGACAACATGTTTAACGACATTTAATGTGAAAAAAAATGAAAATATGTTGTGTTAAGTCATTATGGTTTAATGTACTCAACTGTGTTTAAACGAATGCAATAAATCAATAAATCCCATAAATTCAAAAGAAAATATAATCTCTCCATCTAACTATGTGTTTGATCAATAAAACAGGCAATATTGATGAAGTCCTAATATGTAAATGTTGACATAAAGCAACAGATAAAAACTCTGAAAAATTAAGTAACTTAAAATAGAGTCCACATCTAAATTTAGATCCATATCTGATGTTGTGTTTTAAAACATCCAGTAAACAAAACCTGGTACATTTGAATGTAAACCCCCATTTCAAAACATACAACAAATCCAATAAATCCCAAAACTCCAAAGGAGGACAAACCTCTCACAAAGATATCTGAATGTTGTGGAGCCTCATAGCCAACATGGTTTAAAACAGACAATACACAAGAGCATGCATTTCAGACAGCAGGTACATTTAAATAAACCCCAGTGTTAAATAAATCAAATAAAAAACACAAACTCCCTCACAGTGGTGTTTTACCCCAGCCTGGTGACATGGTTAAAGCAGGTAACAAACAGAAACACACATTCAGATCTGAAATTTCTCAATCACAGCAGCCGCAGTGTTTTTCTCTTCTGTTTGTTTCCTCCTGGTCTCGGGGAGTGCAGGGTCTGCAGCAGGAGACCCTCCCTCTCTGGAAACCAGACCGCAGGCTCTATCATTAGATCGGATGGCAAGTCTTTATGCAAAGTGTTTTGCATAATTACATACCAAAGCCAGAATAGCCACCCTCAAATTTTATGGGTCACAAAGCATCAACAATTGCTGCATTATTGTCCACCAAAGTCCAGCCCCACCAATGACAAGGGAGCAGAGAAAAGGGAGAAGAAGAAGAAGAAGAAGAGAAAGACGCTGCGCGGATTGAATTTTCCTCCATATGAAAGTAAAGAAGATTATTGCCAAACTGACAACTTGTTTACATTTAGTTGTGGAGTTCAGAGGACTGAAGCTTTGAGGAGTTCATATGTGAGAACAGCCTGCAGCCTCAAACCTCTGAGCAGAAATCAGCTCAGAAAATTCTGCTTTTTGTTCAAATCTGACTGATTTCAGGGAATGATCAGGGGGTTTGAGGGTTTTTTTTGCATGAGAAGACATCAGAAATCACAAATGTAAAGATGAAACAAAAGAAGGATGTCTGTGTTTTAATGTTATTATTTTAAAAAATGTCTTTAGTTGCTGCAAAAACGTAAAAGAGGCATCAGATCAGAGAATAACTCCTGTGCACATGTTACAGCATGTTGTTTTTCACAGTGTTTCACTGCAGGACTTTACTTACACTTTAAATTATAGTATTGTTGTTTTTCTGTTTTACTTTTATTCTTAAATGTTGGTCTTAAGTGTGAGTCTTTTGAACATTTAGTCAGGGGATGCTCCATGATAGCTTTTTGGCTTCTGGCATATTTACAGAAATGTTGATTACATGTGCTGTCCCTGTAAATGTAATCATACAAAATAAACTTCCAGTTTCATCCATGGAGATAAAACCTCTTTGGAGGTGTCTTAAATATCCTCCCTGAATATTTGTTAAGTTGTGTTGGGTTGAAATTACCCACAGTTATCAAATACCACCATTCAATTAGAAAAAAAGAGATATGAAATAATAAATCTGCATCTTGTCTTTGTCAAAAAAATGTTAACTGATTATTTTAGGAGAAAAGGTAAAAGATGCATACTCCTCTATACATAACAATATTCTGCTAAAAGAAAAGAGGATGTTTAGCAGAAGTGGGATAACATTAAACCTTTGATTTACATCATTTGTTCTAAAATCATTTTTTTACTCTTGAATTTATAGATTTATAAAATCACAGATTCAATTCAGTGCATTTGGCTGATTTTACTTTAGAAATAACTGTATGGTTGGTAATTATAAAAAGTCATTCGACATTCATTCTAGTCTCCTTTAGCTTTTTGTTGTTGCCTGTTTAGAGTAAAACTCACCGAGTTGTTCATTTTTATCAGCTTAAGACACTTTAAAGTAACATTTTTTATTTATTATCCTGCTATCACATTTAAAATGATTGAAGAAAAAAAACATTTTTTAATTATCTAATTTATCTCTCATGACACATTTCCAAACAAAAGTTAAACAAAATCTTAAAGCGAGGGTTCATCCAGGGGGATTTAGACCCCCTTTAGGTTTTCTGAAATCCCCTCTCAGCACCTCTTAAACATGACGGACTCCAATCTCAGCAGGCTTGAAAAACTTGTCAAAACTTTGCAAATGTCTCAATTTGTATTTTCTCTTTGATCTTGTGGAGTAAATTAATAACCAATGAGATCAAATCATGTCCTTTACTGTCAGTGGTGTTTTTAATATACAGTTAAAATCAGTTATTAGGCCTCTGCACATTGGGAATATGCATCTTTATGCTAAGTTCTGCAATAAATAAATAAATAAAATACCTAAAATGACATTAGCAATATACAACTTAAAAAAAAAGACTTTTGTAAATTAAAAATATTCTTATATCTATAAATATGTTTGTATGTAAAAGAATATTAAATTCTTCCTTCTCTCACAAACAGCTGATGGACTTTGTGTAATTTTAAAAGTGTAATGGTGAGAAAATGTTGCTGTTCAGTGACATGAGAAATCAAAAGAGGGCTCGAGCCCTAGCGGGGTCTCCTGCGTGCCCTGATTTCTTTGGGAGCGGAGTCCCCCCCACCCAAACCCCTGATCCCGAAATCACCTGATTAGGCCTGTCCGCGTGCACGTATTGTTTAGCTTTAATAAAATATTCTGAATTCTGTTTTTAACGATCAGTTTATCGTCAGAGATTTTCAAAATAAAAGCACCCGTTTCATTTATTCTGACAGTGAGTATTGGCCGGTGTCACGTCAGACAAAGAGAGCAGGCCGCCCCGTGAGCAGGGCTCAGGCGGTCCTGGAAATCCTTGAATGTGCTGGAGCTTCATTTTAGCCCCGACACGGGTTTGGGTTTGGATAAAGTGTGGAAGTGAAAAAGGGATTATATCAAAACAACATTTTCATTTCTATTTTACATTTAAATTAACTGAATCTCATGAAAGAGGAAGAAAAAAAATAAATCACGAATGTGATGAAGAAAGGTTTTAAGAATCAATAATAATCGAATATTGGTGAAAAACAACGAACAGAGCTGTAGATGAAATCCAGCAGATTTTTTTAAGATTAGAATTTAAAACAAAATTCTGTTCTGTCCGCACTGAAACATGTAACTCAAAGTTTGTACATGACAGTCAGTGTTAGTGAGCAGATCTAAAGCTCTGCACAAAGTGATGTATGGAAGATCAGGAGTGTCACAGCGGGATAGACGTCCGCAGATATGCCTGTTTTCAGAGGAAAATATCAACTAAAGAGCAATAAAGCAAACTATATATATATATATATATATATATATATATATATATATATATCTATGTATATATATATATATATATATATATATATATATATATATAATTGCAAAGGACAGGTTTTTATATCTTATATTTGCTAATTATTAGTTGTGTAATATACTAATTTGAGTTCTTGAAAATCATTAATTTACTAGAGTAAATGAACTTTAGAGCTCTCAGGTCGATTTGACACATTCTTCTCCTTTTCTTGCTCTGATGAACTCAGACTGCTGCTCTTGGCTCTTTGTGCCACATGTGAGAGTAGGAATAAAAAAAAGTCTTTTCTCAGTAGAAAACGATCTGACGTGTTTGTGACGCTTTAATGCGGTTTCATGGAGATTTCACATCATCAGTCTGAACATGTTCAAGAAAAAGTTTTTAGAAAAAACAAACATTTAAGTCCCTAAAACCTTTCAATGACGAACACTGTCCACTTCAGAGTTTCACTCTCAGACATTCCTTACAGATTCTCAGATTAATAATCTGGTTTATTTCGTTTAAGGACACACTAAAGCACATTTCCAGCACCTTAAATGTGTGTGTCCAGCCCCCTACAGCTGCTGTCAAATGTTCATTTACGCAAAAATAGATAGCCTACGTATTTTCACTTCTTTATTCGAACAAATTCTCTGCTGCCAAAGACCATAATTATGTTTCGTTTTAAAAAAAAAAAAAATTAATAGAAAGATTTATGTTTTATAATGTGTCATCTCCAAACTGACTTTGAATCTTGTCTAATCTGAGTCCATAAAACAAGGACCTGAACAGACATTTAATACAATTCCAGGCGTTTTCAAAAGTTTTCCAAACCTTAAATCATCGACGCACAAATTCAAGAATTTTCACGGATTTCAAGCTCCATTACAAACCCTGCTTTAATTTTCAGACATAAATTAAAGATGTGAGTGAGTCAATATCAAACTAAATTCATTTCTGCGGTTCAAAGTTGGTTCAACTGTCTGTTAAACGTTTAAACTTCAACTCAAACAGTCTTTCGAAATCATCCCACTGCTTTCCTTTGATTTCACTCTTCTCATAAATAATTTGACTCAGTTTTAATCATAAAATAAGAAAATAAGAGCTGAGGGAGAGGGAGCGGATCAGGGCTGAGGTTAAAGGGGCAGAACAGCGCCATCTACCTGCTGTGGTCAGACCCTAATGTGCACAGGGCAGGGCAAGTGGCGGCCATGGGGGGACCTCAGTTTGACCCAGAGCAGCCCACCACTCAATTTAGGGGTTAAATAAAAAGAATTAAAGAAAAAAAAACACTAAGCTGAAGAACATTGGACAAGGTTTGCTTTGTAGCTTGGAAAAAAAGATTTCTCCACTCTAATCTTGATCACTGGGACCATTTCATAGGACAAGACAAATAATTTAAAATCATTTGAAAAAACATCTCTGAAACATTTGGAGGAAAAATACACTTAAATAAAACAAGTATAAAATGCTTCTAGATATTCAGATGCTTTAAAAACAGCTTAAATTGTCCACCATTCAGAGTTGAGCTCATTATATGAGGCCTGATAATTGCATTGGAGTTTAAAATTTAACATATTGATATAAAAAAGGCAAATGAAACTTTAATGTATGACTTTGTTGATCCAGAACTTAATTTAACTGTCACGTTAAGACTGCTCAGTAATTTGTAAAGATTGGCCCTCCAGCAGTTAAATAAATGAATGTGGCCCTCTTGGTGACCGAAGTTGCCCATCCCTGCTCCACCCCCCACCCCCACACCCCCACACCCCCTCCCTGCTGCTGAGACCCTCCATGAAGATTTGTCCTCTTATAAGGTTGACCGCTCTCTGTGTGCATACCCAGCTCTGACAACGTCCTGCTGCACGCTGCTGTCTTTTGGCGCCCACCACTCCTCTGTGTTATCGCTGTTCATTAGTGCAGGGGGTCCTGGAGCGGGGGGCGCAGACCTGCGGGGGTCACTGAGCGAGGAGGAAGGGGAAAGGGGGGTGGGGAGGGGAGGGGGGTTTGGGGGGGAGCATACTGCAACAAAATGATCACAGTCATACATGCAGGGGTGCTGCTAAAATCTGCAGACCCCTTGAAAAGATACCACACCGGGCCTCACTACCACAGCCTTAAGCAGAAGGTCCCAAACTGTTTTTCCTTGGAGCCCCCCTCCCACCAACCCACCTCAAAGTTGTATGAAAGAGGAGCCCCCCAGGACCCACATGAAAAGGAGTGATATTCTGCTGTCCAAAATCAATGTCAGTTTAAAAATTTCATTGATAAAATCCAGATCACACAAACCTGTTCTTACCAAAAGACCCCTGAAGGAAGTGTTCAGTGAGCATGTTCTCCTGGTTTGAGTTAACGTTTCATAGCTGTAGGCCACAAACCTCACATCTCCATTTTTTATTTATTTATTTTTTAATATAAAACAGTGCTGTTGGTCACCTTCCATGTTGGCGAGTGGGTTTTTAAACATTCAACCAATTCATTCAGCTGTGGAGCTTTTGGTTTGTTCCATGTTCTGTGCACCTGTAAATGTTTATGTGTCAACCATTCTGGAGATAAGAGGTTTATACCTGACAGTGATAAAATATAAACCTTATTTTGACATCCTCAAAGCATACTGAGGCTTGAACCCCCCTGACATCTCTGTTGCCCCCAGATTTGGAACTAAAGGCCTAAAGCAGAAGTTTCTCAACTGGTGGGTCTGGGCTCCAAAGTGGGTCGCATGGCCATTTTTATTTGGTTGAAACTGTGTGCCTGGAAGAACAAATTCAGTAATGAACGGCAGCAAAATTTGAGACCAACTCCATTTTTCCCAACTTTTGCAAAAGCTGCTGTGCCCAAGAACTACAAGGATGTAACTGAAGGTGTTCCACAGGGATCAGTTCCAGACCCTTTGTATTTATAGCATCGCCCCTCTCTGTAACTAACTGTAATCATCTTTATGCGAATGACAGTACTCTGAATTATTGTGATTGTCGGTCCTCACAGGGTGGGTCAAAACCTGAAAGTGAGTCTCTGTGCTCTTTTCAAAGGGTGTCAAGTATGTTCCTTGACAAGAAGAGGCAAAAGTTGAGATATAGAAGCCTCAAGTAAAAAAAAAAAATACAACTGGAATGTGCCTATTTGTTCAACAGTTAATCTGAGATTGACTCAGTTTCTTTCATAATATTCAGACTTTCCTAGTGATTGTTTTCAAAACAAGAAAAACACAGTTGCATTTTCCTTTGAAAAAGGTATTCCACAAGGATCAGTCCTTAGGCCCTTTAGATTCACATTCCTCTGTAACTGACTTAATATATTTATGCAAATGATTATGTTTCTGCCATTTTTCATTACATGTTTTTACTCAATATAAGGTCCATAGTTTAGTTTTAATTTAATATTTTGATTGGTGGAATCCTTTTTCAAATTTGGGTCATAGTTTTCTACAAAAGATGTGGTGTTGATTTCTGAGGCCTGATCAGTTAAGAGCCACTGATCTAAAGTCATCCCCAACATTAGCTCAAATCACACCTGAAATGACCATAACTGTGATTAAAAAAATACTTTACACAAATTAACTTATCCCTGTCACTGTAAACATGTGAGCAAAATACTTCAGCATTTGATCAATTTACATGCAACAAAGCTTAAAATGAAGACTGTCGACATTTTGCTTTTTCTGTGCTGCCTTGAAGCAGGAATGAGCAAATTTGATCATTAAGAGGGCTTCATTCAGGTTTCCTCCACAGTTGGAGGGCCAAATTATTAAAACATGTGGGACAATCTTAATTACATAGTTTAGATAACTTGTTATTAAACAAAATGAACAGAGAGCTTGAATAAGAATTTCTTATTCCAACTTTCACATTTTCAGACTCAAATGCAAATATTCAGGCCTAACTTATTTTACTTAAATACTTACAACTTTAGCTACTTTTTGATGTAATGTTCAGAGTATTTTGAGTCTTTTAACTGCATTTATTCTGTAAATGTAATTAGCAATGTGAAATTCAAAACAAGGTTTTACAGATAGTTTTCTTCATGTTAACAATTTTTTATATTCATCATTAATTTGTGGGCCATGACTGAGTAAAAGTGAGGGCCACATACGGCCCCTGCTAACCTCTCCTGCCTTTTAACCGAGTAAATCCTCAGATCACTGACGATAGAAGAAAGAAGCAGGTTTTCATTTTACTGTGTCAAAAACTCCTCCCTTATGCTGATGATGTGATGATTTAATGTCCAGAAAACAGGGAAATGTTTGAAGATCCACTGTCACTCATTGGCCCTTTGAATCATCCCAACTCTTCTGTCCTTTGTGGCACTTTTTCAAACATTGTACATCTAGTGTCCAATCTGTGGTCCTGGGACACTGCTGGGCCCACAGGGAGATAAAGAGGGTCCTCAGAAAACTCAGAGGAATGGTCCTGACTTCTCTGCTGAGCTCACAGTTGGTCTGCTGCTGTGCATTTACAGGACGGTTAAATTTGATCCTGGATTTTTATTATCTGCTCGACTCCAGTTCACAGGCACTGTGTGCTTTTGTGTGTGAAAGAATCACAGCCAGCCGCAGGAAATGTCAGATGTTGGTCCACATGACAAAAAAATCTTTTCAAGCAGGAGCTGTGAGGCGTCTGTGCAGGATGTTCTTGACATGAAAAGATGTGGGAGAGGACTCGCATGTCCACTTGTTGTCTCTTACCCTGGTGTGGGCTCAGGACTCTGTTTACTCAGTTTGACCAAAGAGTCAAATTTTACTAAAACACCTTAATAAGTTTCAAATCCAAACCACTTAGCATAAAGTGGGAACTTGTCTTTCATAGGTTTGTTGTTTCCCTCCTCATAGTAGGGCTGGGCAATCAAGTTTTTGAGATGTAATGATACAGTTTAAAATGGGATATTAGGTTAGGCAATGTCTGTATATCAGACCTTACACTCAGTAGAATTCTTTTATCAGAAAGAACCAGATTAGTAAGAAGATAATCTAGTGCAATTCTTCACTCAAACCGAATTTAACTGTATTGAACTTATTTTATAATCAATATAAAAAAAATACTTATATCTGTTTAATACATGGCAACAAAACAGAATTTACTTCATAGTCAAAGAATAAAACTGCAGACAATCAGATCCTTCCAATTTTCTCATGTTGCCAATTTGCAATTTGGATGGTGACCTCTCTATTTTTTTTTAACTAAAATGGAGACTTGAAATCATGACCTATAAGTTCCTTTGATATTTTCTAATTATTGACAGGAAAAGACATTTTTTACTATTCAGACTTAGTATGATTTATCTGCAACTTTAGATAACCAAAAAATACTCCAAAAAATGGGGGTTAAGGATTATCAAGTATTAACAAGGATCAGTATTGTTTAAGATTGGCGTGATTCAAAGTTTTAACTGTGGTATTGTGACAATCCTTTGTTTTATCATGTTAGCGTGTACATATCAAAATATATTGTGCATTATCTTGAAGCTTCAATAAATAAATATATATATAATATGATTTTAGTCTTTGTTGCCCAGCCCTACTTCACAGAGCAGGAAAGCTGCATAATCCCTGGAAACCAATCTTACTAACAACTTACTTCCCAGAGCAATTTTACTGACTAGATAAAAACATAATTTATTTTCTAATCATACTTTGAATTTGTTGTTAAACTACTGGAAACGGGATTTTAATAAGTAGAGATTAATGTAGAATTCATAAAAGGGGAAAACATTTGTGGGAAATATGCTCAAAATACAACCATCTCAGGAAACATTTTAAATCTTTGGTGAACATATTAATATTGTAGTGGTATCAAAACTCATATTTATTGTACAATGAGGAATTAAACGCAAAAGTGGAATCATCACAGCTGCAGCCATCACCTCCACCCACGCGGCATTAAACAACATCAAATGATGAAATATTAAAATCACGATTATTGGGGCATCACCGTTATTGTGGTTTTTCACATTTTATGACAAAATGAAGGTTAAAACATTTCTTGGATTTACCACATCTTGTTTTCATTGTTATGAGAGTTCTCTTGAATAAACTGAGCGAAAAGACCACAGAAAGTCCAGCCCTCGCGAGGGCACGAGCCTCCTCTAAAACTGGGTTTCGGTTTAATATTCGTTCAAAAATAAAGAATTTTTATTTAAGCCTGACTTCGCCAAATTGGGTCGCTTAAATGTAATATTTAAAGTTAAAATCAATTGAACAACTTTTTCCTGGTTCCACAGAACGGAACCAAATGATGCGTAAAAACGCGGCCACGTGCACTAACACGTCCACACTGAACTGTGCGCGGGCCGCGGAGCTTTCTGTGCTCCGCTCGCTGAGATGTTCAATAAGCTCTGCGCAGCAGAAATGTCAGGCACTGCTCAATGAGCGCGTGTGTGCGTCAAGCCTGCACCGAGGGGAGGATAAGATCCACCTGCAGCAGCAGAGGAAATAATGCTGCACGAGGCTCTTGATTGAAACATTTTCTTTGAATCTGTAAAAAAGTTTGATGAAATGTTCCTCGCCCTTTTCACCTGTGGAACATGTGAACGTGGGCTCGTCGTTGAGTCGGTGGTGAGGACGATGCTGATGATAATGGGGAGTGATGGTGAGGATGGTGCTGCTGAAGGCTGGAGGAAATCTAACGCTCAGGGTGTGAGATTTTTTGTCTCTCTTTTTTGTTAAAGCACCTTCAGTCTACCACCAGCATGGAGCAGAATTACGCCAAATTAATTTCACAGTTTGGAGCAGCTTTGCCAAATGCGTGTTTGAAGTTTCGGCACACATGCGCACGCACAGGCACGGGCACCCCCACGCACAGAAAGACAGACAGATACAGTACACACACTCACACATGATTGTCTGGGAGGGGATTTTGCAGGTTAGAGAAAAGAAAGAAAGAAAACGTCTTTGTGCGGGTCGCGTGTGTGGATAGGCCTGAACGCCTAATTGATACATAAATATGAAACATTAAGCAGATATTTTAGCAAATTATGCGCCATTTTTACATCAAAATAACAAGATATGAGGTGTGTTCAATAAAATATTAACAGCAGAAAGCAATGGGACGCAGGCATCAGCGTCACATCCCTGTCATGTGGCGTAAATTTTGCACGCAGGTGTGCACTTGGAGTAAAACAGGCATGCGCAATTGGTTTGGTTAATCAAGGTAACTTAGGGGGTTATCACTAAATAACAAGCCCACGCACACATGCACACACACTCTTACACCGGGGGGCCGTAAAGGGGAAACAGTCGGGAAAATTCTGAGGACCACAGAGTGAAAGGAGCTCCTAAAATGTACATTATCCGATTTTTATTTTTTTTTTCTGACTAATTTCAATTCACTCATAAGTATTAAAATATCGATTTTCTCTTCACATACAAAAAACACTGTTTTTAATTGCAAAAGTACTATTGAAGCATTTTGTGCATCGGTTAACTGCCATAAAATAACACTAGAGAAGAGACCCTTCTGAAGAATTATTTCGGGATAGTGTTGTTCATGTATTTGCCAAACCAAAGATCACGTTAAAAGGTCTGGGTCTCGAGAGAAAGACAGGTAAGAGATCAGAGAAACGGATACTCTGAAAAAAATGTATATCTTTTGAAGCAGGGACGGGAGCCTGCAGCCCAGGGGCCTTACTAAAAGCATCAGTCAATTTAAAATAAAACAAAAATGTACAGATAAAGTGAATGACGCAAAATTGGCCCAAAAAATGCTGAAAATAACAAATATTCTTGAGAAATGAGGCTATGAGTGGCTGTTAATAGCTTCTGTTAGACTCTCTATATGTCTTTAAAAGTATATTTAAAAAATATACATGGAATTAAAGTAAAATATGCTCTCATAAGCAGGAACTGTTCAGTAATTCACTTAAAAAGTAGCTTCAACTTGCTTCAATTCTGTGCTTACCTTTTAGTTAATGACTGTACCTGACTTTAAGTTGAAATATATCCCTATTGATTTTAGTCATCTCAGCAATATGCTTTGTTCTATTTAGTTAAATTATAGATAATACAAATATTAAAATGACCATATCTTACATATTGAAACAGTTGGGCCATTTAGCTCTGAGCTAACATTAAAGGCGACCCTCATGAGGTTAGACATCCCTGTTTAAAGGGTTAAAAGATGAGAGAGTGAAAGCACTATCCATTGGACAGGTTTCAGCTGAAGAGAGTTTTCTGGGCAGTTTGAAGCTGAATGTTTTGTCTTTTAACAGCGTAACCTGGCTGTAATAATTAAAAACAGTCCATTAAAATGACGCTATCATTTCTTATGTATCAGATAACTTAAAGATTCTTGGTTGGAGAAACTGTGCAGAGCTGTTCTTGGAGGACAGGGCCCAATCTGATGTCTTTTCATGGTGCCTAAAGTTTCTGGAAGCGCCCCTGCTCTTGCACTCTTAAACACACACGCACGCGCACATCTAGGGGCCTCCAAACAACGCATGTGCTCCAACTTAATGCGTGCGTAAAAAACTGACTTGTAGTCACATTCAGACTTCTTCTCCAAACGACTTGAGAGTGACGCGGCCCTTACATTAATGCTGCGACCCCTGGAACACTGACAATCACTGCGGTGCGTCTAATGGGGATCTTAATAAAGTATCTATGTACCCCGAGTAACAAATCGATACAAGACGTAGGCCCGTATCGACCAATACCTATGAAGTAGCCCTGATGAAATAATACGTGAGGGGTTTTGGAAGGCTGGGAGGGGGGCAAGTCTAATATCCAGGAGAGTGTTTGCGGTCTATGGCTCGGCGCTCGTGGCCGTCCTCCCCTCAGAGAGTGTGTGTGAGAGTGAAAGTGTGTGATCGACATTAAGACAAATCAAAGTGCAGCCTCTAAAAGGTGCTGTCTCCGTCTAACCACTGGGAGAGGTCTGATTCCCGCCCACTCGCCCGCTTCTCCCTGACAGTTTCGTCCTCTTTCCCCCAAAAATACTTTTCTTTTTTTTCTGAAATATGTTGCGCCAGTCATGCTTCCTCTGTGTCCAAACAGTAGCTCGCGATCAGATTTATTTGGCGTCAGAGCTATCAGAGGAAATATGTGCGCCTCCACTGGCGCTGAAACAGACTCCCAGTGTGTGCGCGCGCTTGGGTTAAAAGAAAACTGAAATAGCTTTTCTGAAAATGGGGGAGAAATTCAACATGGGGTATATTCACACTTTTCACACCTCCATCTTTTCTAAACTACCCCCCTATTTATACCAGCACAAAGTAGAGCTCCCCTCTGGAAATCTGGCACTGCTCTGTGTTTTTCGCTCTTTCTCTCAAATGAACTTTGCTGTGTTGGTGTTGATTGGCCCTCCTCTTTTGCTATTATTTCTCTTATTTTGATGACAAGAAATTAAACTTCAAACTGGGAAAGTTAAGTCTAGTTTGGAAAATATGAGTTCTATTTTCTTGTCTGAAAACTCAATAAAGCTGGGACGTTTGGCTCAATTGGATGTTGTGAAAAGGCAATGAAGAGTAATATCTTGGTAAAATTGGTCCAATTGGAATTTTTGTTTTCTTGTTGTTTTCAGAGGAAAGTTATTAAAAAAGTTTGGATAAATTGGACAAATCCTTTTTTATAATCCTTGCGCATCTCTGTAGGAGCCATCCTATTAATGTCACTGTGTTTAAAAGTGAGCCTTATTGCGCGTAACGTTGAGGAGAACCTACATCCTGAGGTTTCCTGTACTTGAGAGTGTGCGGCTGAAACAATTGCTCTTCATGTGTAGTGACGTGTGCGCCAAATGAGGTCAAAAGCAGGGCATTTTATGTATTTTTCTTCGAGGCGTAACCCCCCAGGACTCTACGGGAAGGGACAAAAACGCGCCAATTATGCCAACAACGCCGTGATACTTTTGTTTTATTTGGCCGTGCTTCTGCGTAAAAATATAGACACATCACCCTTAACAATTTTCTTAAATTTCAATAAAATCCCCCCAACTTCTGGAGAGGACCCCTCCTCCCTGTGGTCATGTCTAAATCTTCAGCATCACATTTCTCCTGCAGGCGAAGGTGGCCAATGTCCGCACTCTCCACTACACTCAGACTGACAGACGCAGTGGGACGCAGGGTGCATGACAGGTGCGTAAAACACACATTACTTGTAAAGTTACAGCCCAATAGCAGTCGGCAGCTGCTGTCTTGGTTGTTTGAGGAGGCGCCGGCGTGTGAAGCGCTGGTTCCTTTTCTCCCTTTGTGCTTAAGTGAGCTGAGGTCTGCGAGGCTACGGCAGTTCCGCGGTTCGCGGGTAGATGGCACAATTTTCTTACATTTATGGGCAGAGAGCAGGAAGCCCGGCGCACCAGTGGGTAGGCGTGAGAGGCTGTGTGTTGTGGTGGTGGGAGATGAAGTGTAAGAATGCTCAGAAAATAGAACAAGAGTGGGAAAAATGAAGGGAAGTATCGAAGATGATGAATAGCTGTCATTTTATATGATTTTTGTTGGAAGAAAAGAATTACGACAATCATTAATAGATACTAAATATTAGGGATGCACGATGTTTGACTTCTATTTCTGCAGCATCATTCCAGACTCTTTCTGGACGATTCCACTGATGAAATGTGCACTTTTTTGTAAATGTTAAATTACAAAGTCTATCTTGCAGAACTGACTTGCTACTCTTACTGTGCAGTCTATTAAGTGTTGAAATGGACCATAAACTGAACAAACATCAATTAAAGACACACTTAATTTTAGTTAAATTATTTTTAATATTATATATATATATATGATTAGATGTTCTTCATTAATAAAATGTTGATACGTTTTTAAAGCAAAAATAAGCTTCTTCTGCCTTTCTGAGAGCTAAAAACGGCACTGCAATATCCTGCTTGAGACATGGTGCACCAAATAAAATTATAACACTGTCACGGAGCTCATATTTTCACATTAAAATGGATTATGTTCAACAAATAAGTTTGGAGGATAGATCCTAACCAAATGCAGGAAAAAAAAAAAAAATCTAAAATTTAACTGGCTGTAGATTAAACCTAAAACTTCACCCCTTCAAACAGTCATAAGTTTACTAGATGATGATAATATAGAAACTCCATCTGAAGTAAACCAATATATATTTACATCCTGCACATGCATCTTTAAACACCAACATCCAAGATCAGGTTATTATCTGTTGATACATAGGGACTGGTCGCCACAAAAAGAGCTGGCTCCCAGAGAAGGACAGACTCTGCGCCCGCTGTAACAGCCAACAGGTAGAGACAGAGCTCCACTTTCTCACATCCTGCACTCAATACCAGGCTGATATCTGAGAGAGGAATACTGTTCCCAAATAATACACACTCTCTCAGAGTTTGAACATACAGGCAATATTCAGGAAAATCCCACCTTTACTGGGAGAAATGCAAAACTGTGGGAGTATTATGGCCAAATTTAGAAAAGTGTGAGAGGACCTGAGGACAACCAGTGGAAACTGAACACAGGCAAAGCACACAAATGCCTTTACATTTGATCTTTTTTCATAATTAGTTAAGAATAAACCTTTTCTTCCAACTTTTACTATCACAATATTACTATTTAAATCACCATAAGTGCCTATTTTTCTTTAGTTATGAATATTTATTATTATTATCTTATGAAATGCTTTGTCAGTAGTTCCTCACATCCCTACCATGAAGCTCTTTAAATTGTGCATTGTCATACCAATAATGTGCCAGTTCAACCCCACCAAAGACACCTCTCCGTTTCTTTTACGCCCATGCACCAACGTAAGAAACAGGTGTCCCATACTGCTTTGCGTTTCACTTCTATCATACATTGTAGATGAGCTGCTACGCCCCAGCCTGTATATGCAATAAAGCGCATGCTCTATGGGCTAATTTGTCACGGTGATAGCGCCAAGGTGCAAATAATGTGAATATTTGTCGCCTACATGTGCGCATGCATGTATCAGAGTGGAGAAGAGAGAGGGAGAGAGAGAGAGAGAGGGAGAGAGAGAGAGACAGAGAGAGAGAGAGGGAGTTGGGGGGAGCGAGGATAATCATATTCTTATCTTATTAAACAAATAGCCTCACTAATAGCCGCGTGTAAACCCCAACAAACGTCAAGCAGCACCTCTCTCTACTGTACACACATGGGGGATTAGTTAAAGGAGGGGTCCGGGGCCACCAGCTCGTGTGTCAAAAAGTTCTTACGTCACACAGACGTAGATAAAAGTGACGTCGCGGCGAGTTACACCTCATTAGTTTTCTCTACTGTGTTAATAAATGAGCAGAAGTAAGGATTATTAGAGTTTGGCGTTTACAACATGAAATGTCACTTAATATCTGACCAATCCGAGATTTAAAGAATGATCTCCGAGTTTTTTTAAGTTCGTTTTAAACCAGTGGTACTGGGTCCAAAAGATGGTCTCTGAAGCCTTTTTCAGTGGTCATAAAAATAAATGGTGGCGTAAAGTAGAAGTATGGAGGCCCAAAGGGATCACGCATCCATGATTTCTTTTTTTTATTATTTTACTGGGTTTGGCTGAACAAACAGGTGGACACAGGTTGTTATATTAAACTCTGGACTTATTTTTGGGGGTAACAAAAATGTTTCTCCCATGATGACATTTCAATTTCCAAACAACCCAGGAAAACAAAATAAAGTATGAATGTCAGAGTTAGGCATTGTCATAACAAGTAGTTGCAACAAATCTGCCACTTTCCATTTTCTAAGCTAATTTCTGTATTTTAAACCAAGGGTTTGTGACCCCAAAATGGGCAACTGAGCCTTTTTCAGTGGGCAAAGAGTCCAAGAAGAACTGAAGCCCTGTGGGGGAAAACATCCTTCTGTTTCATGTTACTCCAGTTTGCTGGAAAAATGTATATATTTTAGTTCTTTTCTGAACTAAAGGGTAACTCTGATGATGAAATTTGTTTTCCACATTAAGTTTTATTACTTATTTAAAAAAACATAATTATGAATTCGTTTATTAAAATTCATAATACATACAATATGACCAATTTAGAACTTTAAAAAAAAATGTGTAACTATTTTCTGCACATTTTCAGTGTTTCAAATCAGAGGTTTGTGGCCCATAAATGGGTCGATGAGCTGTTTTACGTGGGACACATAAAGAAACTTAGGCATAGAGAGTGAGGTGTACTAAAGCCCTACTCTTATGGATTATTTTACTCATTTTTCTGTAAAAATAAATAGATGGAACTTTAAAAAAAAAACTCAGGACACATTTGTTTTTTGTCTCAAGGCCGCAGAGGCATTTTCCCATGACAATATAGTTATTTATCATAAACTCAAGACAACAACCTAAAGTTATCTTAAAAGTATTGTGTTTGTATTTGAAAGGTGTAACATACAATATGACCAATCAGAAGCTTTTAAATTTCAGTACATTTTCAGGACTGTCTATAACAGAGGCCCCTTGAGGACGTTCATCTTCATGTCTTATTTCTCTCAGTTTAGCTGTATAGACTATTTTAGTTGTTTTATTGAAGTCTGGGCTTATTTGTTGTTTATTTTGGGGCAACAAATGCGTTTTTACCTTAAAAATGCCCAAGAAAACAACTTTAATTTACATGATATCACTAGAAACTTAGTAATATAAACGTTTGCCTCCATGCCCTCTTGAAATGATTTCTAAACATTTTTTTCTGTCTGTTTTCCCAACCGTGTGTTGTATTCATATATGTCCACTCGGCAGTTTTGTTGGATAAATTAGTGAGGTCCATTCCTGAGAACCCCTCTGCTCCTGTGCTCTTACTTTGAAAGGATGATGACGTGATTTTATCCTAAAGTACACAGTAAATCTTGAACTCTCGCTGTCGCTGGTGTCTACGGTGTGATGTACTCTTAATTATCTTTATGGGCTCTGTGTGATACACCCTCAGAGACTGTTTGCTCGGACAGGCAGTGAAAGCATCACCATGTGGATAAATAGCGCTTTCAGCAGGAAGAGGAAGAAGGAAGAGAAGAAGAAGGAGAGGACAGGGAAAAATACCACCAGCAGAACATCATAATCATCATTTCCATTATAACCAACAGCAACAAAACCACAAACACACACATGGAAATCACACACACAGCATCAGCAGCAGCAGAAAGCGTGGTGAAGGTTGCTTCCACGCCATGCTGATTAAGCCTCTATAGGACAAGGTTCATTCTATTTCAGGCCTAACCCTCAACTAAGCCAATACTACTAATAATTACTGATAGGTCAAAGGTTTAGGGCAACACAATAGCACGCGCAGGAATATCTGCCATTTCAAGTGTCATTCTTGGATTTTCACACACTCTTAAAGTTAAAAGTAAAGATATTCTTAGTTTGGTTTTGATGCCAGTGCTGGAAATACGTGCGTCAAAGCGCGTAAAGGCACGCGAAATAAACACAGAAAGGATTTTTAGAATAATTCTGCTTATTGTTTTTTTTTATTTATCCAACGTCATTGTTATCAAGGTTATTTAGATGTTATTATTTATAATGTATAGTCTATGAATTCATCCCATAAATATTAATGTGTGCATACAGGTGATGCTCATTGCGCATAAGGCAGAGGGAAAGCTTGGTGTCTCTGCACCCTGGGGTCCATGTCTTCTATATTAGGAGGGGTCCGCTGTTCTGAAGCAATATTAGACAGGGACTTCGTGTGCCAGTCTGAATTTTGACACCCTCATTTATTTACAAAACATATATGCACATTTTTTGTTATGGTTAGGACACCATGTCTGTCTCACTCTCATTGTGACGTCTATTAATTGCAGAAACAGATCTAAAACTGAAAAAACAACATTTTAATCCATTATAATTTAAATATAATTAATGTTTGAGATTACATTTTTGATTAGAAGTACTTCATTAATAAGTACATTCTTTTCAGCAAAAACAAGCTTTTCCCCTCCTGCTTACATTCAGGGAGACATGGTGCACTAAACACAATTGTGACTCTTTTATGGAGCGAATACTTCCAAAGTTCAACAACCTCATTTTATTCCCAAGCAGTGTCGTAAAACAGTACAGTGCGGCGTTTATTTATCCCTTTCTTGGGAAATATTCTCAACCTTGTACCTGATAGTGAAGCAGACCGGTCGGCTGATTGAATAATTATTTTGTAATTCATTAATCACTTTGATGGGGCAAAAGGGCAACATCCTGCCACAGCAAGTTGACTCCAGCACCCTCCTCAAACCACACGCACACACACAAGGACACACGCACGTTGGCGAGGATCAAAAATAAAAACATGGAAGAGCTTGAGTTTTCAAATTCATAAATTATAATTTAATACCAAGAACAAATTTACAGCAGAATGCTTGTTTACAATAAGCTAACACAAACAAACAAGAATTGTGTTCAACTATAAACTTCCACACACACTCACATATATCACTTGCAATTAATAATAATAATAATAATCATAAAAAAAGTATCTATACGTTATCAATACCCTGCAGTCATATATTTTTATATATTTATATAAAAACGTGGGTCAGTTTAAACTGTTCATAATTACAATCATGTATCATTCTCTGGTCCATATGTGGCTCCGCACAGCCAAAGATCAGTGTTCAATCAGTGATCCCTTTTTTATTCAACCACAGCGTGCTCTTTCTGTGCGCGTGGTGAAGAAAAGCCTCAAAACAAGGACGGAATATCGAGCCTCCAAACGCACGCGCACACACACACACACTCACGCGCTCTCGCACACGCACACACCACAACGGCACCTGTCAAAGAGCAAAAAGGAGCAATAACACTAAAGTTAAAATAACAACTCCTTTTATAACCCAACCTGCTCACCCTGTTTAAGTCTGTAGCCTAATAATGAACGCTCGTTTCGTTTCTTTTTTTGTTTCTTTAAATACAAGGGCTAGTGTACTGAATGCACAGATTATATCTATACAGTCAAAAAAGAGAGAGAGAGAGAGAAAACATTTACATTTATATATCAAAGGTAAAATAGGTTAGCGACCTGTGGCCATGCATTCACAGTCTAAATATACATGAAAAAAGAAAACATTTTTGTAGTAATATGTATATACATTAAAAACAGAACTTTCAGTGCTACTAGCTAAGTCTGCCACTCAATTTTGAAGACGTTTGTATTACCGAGAGAGAAAAAAATGGCAACCACAGATTTTTTTTTCTTAATCACATATACTTTGTATAAAGGAAAAAAGTCGTTGAAAATGAATTGACCTATATTTACAAGAATACTGCCTCTAATCAGAGTGAAATAACACGACTCAAGTTTTATTTCTAATTGTGTTGTTCCCCCCCTCAAAAACAAAACAAAACAAAAGAAAAAAACAAAAAATAAAAACGCGTCGTGCAGGCCTACTTCTTTAACAACGTTTGGATAAGAAATCACATCATGCTTGTCAGGCACTTAATGCTTGAAGTGAATAAAGGGTGACGTTTCAGGGACGCTTCAATAATACTGCTATTAAACACTACTCCGGCTGTAGGCTTCAAACTTTTAGGACCATTGACCTCAGCAGGTTATTCTTGAAGAAATCAGGTGAAGCTTTGATCACTGCGCACGCTCTTTGCGCGCATTTTACGCATAAAGAGCAACAGCAGGATACTTGTTGGAGCTTACTTTTCATTGTGTCCAATTGGGAATCTGTGTAGATTAAATGGGGAAGACTTTCAAGCAAATAACTTTGAATTAAAAAAAAGGAAACTAGATTTTTTTTTCTTTTTTGCTGGGTCATAAGGTTGATCATAAACTCCCTCATGGTGTTGGTCATCCTAATATAAGTGCGCTTGCAGCATTAAGCCTAGTTCATAAGCCTATACTCCTATTGCTGTGGTTTTAATTCTTTTTAGAATGTTTTTAAACACTATTTCACCTTTCAAAATAAAAGAAAATCTCAAAAATAACACCACCTGTACTACAGAAATCACATAGGCCGGTTTGGAACCAGAAAGGAGGAACAAAGAAAGTACAAAACACAGCTATACATGGACACAGGACAAGTCATTTTGAGAAAAGAAAAACTTACGTTTCATATTTCCCCTTTCTCCAGTTTTTTTTTTCTTTTTAAACCCAAATTATCATTTTTAAATGCACTTAATACTTAAATTTTCCTTACAAGGATCAACAAAAAAATCCCCTCCTTTACCACTCATTTTCTTCTTTCATTACAAAAAAAGAAATGAATTGAAGCAGGTTGTTCTGGGAGCTTGTTTCTGCCATTTTGAAAGTTCAGTGAGTGTCTCAATTTTTGGGGGGGAGTATTGGGGGGGGGGGATTCACAGTCATTTACGTCAAAGTCTTTCTTCATGAAAGCCAGCCCCGTGTAACAGCCGGTTGCTTTTTTTTTATTCCTTCCACAAAAGCAGCTATAATCATTGTAGTCTCGCAGACCCCCCTCCTCATCCTCCTCCACACCCCCTCCCCAGCCCCACCTTTTGTTTGTTCGTCTCCTTCTTGGTTTACTGAATTGACATGTAAGGCCAGTTAAAACTGCTCCCCGACAGCAACATATCCCTGATGAGAGTTTCAATGGGGGTTTTACCTACCAAGCGGACGAAAAATAACTGTTCTATGACCGAGGAGGAGACTGTGCGGAGGGAAGGCAAGCGGAGTAACAACTTCCCAAACCGTGTGGGCTGGTTGGGGTACTGGCTCCGGACATATTCCTCCAGGGCGCACTGGGACTTCTCCTGCAAACTTTCCACATGGGCCACATCTGAGAGGCCGCAAGCATCTGAGAGGGAGGGGGGGAAAGCAAATAAACATTAATAAAGTGTTTCTCTCTCCAGGAGGGGTTTCCTTTACTTACAGCTTACAGGTTGAGATATGGAGAAGAGGAGTACATAAGCATGAGCTGTGAATGGGTAAAGGAAACAGATGGAGTGTAGTTGTAAAATGGAGATAAATTCATTTAAACTGAAGGAGTGCAGATGGATCCCCTCTTCCTTCAACCATTTCCCCCTATTTGCCTTGCTGAATTCTATTTTTGAGGGTTTCTCTTTGTATCCTTTGTTTGCCTTCACTCAATTTGACTTTCTTTTTCTTGGATTGGTCAAAAATGATAAATATAGCAAAGTTGATGCATTAAGCACTGGAAATGTATCACATATTTGTGAGAAGATAAAATATTTAAAAACTAAAGGGTGGCTATCCTTGTTGATACTCATCTACTGGTGACAACTAACAGCTTAATATTTTTTCAGGCAACAATAGTTGGAAATTACTTTCAAGCAGGGCTCATTTATCACAGGAATATTCGCTGGTGTTTCAAGTGTTTTTCAAAAGAAGAGTGTTTGATTTTCTATTCTTCATAAGTTATTAATTTGGCTACACATTCATATATCAGCTCATTTATCCTTAAAACGTAAGCTTTTTAATAGTTGATTAGTCTATTTAGCTCAAGGCTATTTCCAACCATGACATGTGGAAAGATTTTTTCACAGTAAGAGCTCTTATCATTACTGTGATAATAGTTACAGGAATGGTCCCACGTGTTCATTGCATCTTATTCTGACCAAAAGGATTACGATTTATTCAATAACTGATGGTTTTATGAATCTCTGGTGAACAGTGTGTATAAATAGTGCAGATATTTATCAAATTAAAAGAATTAGAGTTTTTAATGCACTAATGGCAAAAGATATGGTTACACATGTTGAACAGCAGCTTATTCTGGAGTTATAGTTTGTTTAATGTTAAATGGGCTTATCAAGCTCAGGGCTATTGTCAGTAATGAATAGTGCAAATGTTA
This sequence comes from Scarus forsteni, assembly GCA_036419115.1. Lineage (NCBI taxonomy): Eukaryota > Metazoa > Chordata > Actinopteri > Labriformes > Labridae > Scarus > Scarus forsteni. The sequence goes on along the minus strand of JAZDUH010000245.1, from coordinate 8,457,892 downwards.
TTTACACAAAACCAGAGTGAAATATGCTTCCACATTTTCATCACAACTTATTATGAGTTAGAAAATACAATTTATTGAATGTCTGGTATGCTTTACAAACTCAAGGGTGTTATCATTAATAAAAGCTGTTTTTTTAAACAGTTTTTTTCACTGTGGTGTATGGTTTCATATTTTCATAGTAGCTGACTCTCCTCAGTACTTTTTTAATGGTTGGAGGGCTTTTGAGCTCAAGGCTGTGATCATTAATGACTAGAGCAATTTTCCTTTCAAAATAAATATTTGTAATTATTTACACAAAACTATGAAATATGGTTCCACAAAAAAATAGCTTACTTTGGCTTTGGTATCATCATTCAATGAATAGGATACGTGTTTGTTTATTTCAGAGTTGTCCTCATAAACAAATGTTGGCAATGTTATTAAAAATAAAAGTGCTTGGTTGTTTACGCAACAATAATGACAAATATGGTTCCACATTTTCATGGAAGTTTATTTGTGTTCTGAATTACTTTTTTTCAATGGCTGATGGGCTAGTTTGACTCGAAGCAATTATCATTAATAAATAGTGCAAGTGTTTTTCAAAATAAGAGCATGTGTCTGATTAGTAATGTCCTGAAACAACAAATGTGCAATAAGAGTATGAATATATTTTTTCACACTTTCACAGAAGCTTATTCTGCCTCACAAATGTTGAATAATGAAATGGTTGATGAGCTTATGTAGCTTAAGGCTATCATAATCCATAGAGAGTGTAAATATTTTTCTAAGTAAGACCTTCGAATATTTAATATTGTCCCATAGTGATAATTACGCAATATTGTACGTTATTTTAAATAAAATATTTCAAGATTTATTATATATTTAAAATCAAAACATAAAGGCTCATTTTAACCACACTCAACAAGCAGCTAGAAATCCGAGCCTTGCTTCCTCACCAACTTCCCCATTTTTATCGCCATTACAACCCGCATGTTTCCCTCCTTAAAGCCACTCAAAAGTGAGCTAAATAATTAAGAATAATCAGAGCCAAAGTGTGTGTGTGTGTTTTTAAAGCGGGGCCTGTCTCTCAAACAGTCAGAGGAGGCAGAGCGAGGAGAGGAGGGGGAGGGAGAGGGAGAGAGGGAAAGACATGGAGACCTACTGACCTTTAGTGAGCAGAGATTTAGCTTGGAAAAAAGGGCCCATAGCCTACGGAGTTACCGTCATACTACACCACCAGAGACGCATAATCACTATCTGTGCTGCTGCGTGTGGGCGGCTGCTGCGTACGTGCCAAAAAAACGCTTGTTCGCGCGTTGGTTAAGTTTGTAAAGTTTATGCATGACAACAACCAAAAAAACCACCAAAGTAGCAGGAGGCGTGTCACTCAAGCTGCAGCCTCCAGGAGAAAAATATGAGGAGGAGAAATTAAGACATGGCTGCTTTGGGATAAAATGTAATCACCTGTAATGTGTTTCATTTGAAGTGTAGACGAACCAAAACAAAAGCTGAAGCCAAAGTGGATCCAGGGGCTGTTTGCCCGCAGGTGTGCTGACTTATTAAAGACACCCCCCTCATACTGAAGCCTTGTATATTCCTCCACACATTATTTTGTATTTTACCCATAATGCAGCAGCTAATGTAACTAAATAACACCGAGCTTTGGGTCATGACCTATTTCTGGAGCAGGTCCAGAGACGCCCTGAATCTCAGGGAATATTTCTGCAAATAAAAAATGAAAGCGCACTAACAGAGGCCATATCACACCCAGTGTTATTAATCTGACATATTAGCATTTACAGTGTGTGTGTGGTTTGTTCTCGGGGTATTTCTTGGACATGTATGCTTCCTGAAATGACAGGACGAGTGCGTAAAGCTTTTTTTTTTTTTACGGTGCGTAAATGGCACATTAAGCATGTCTTTCTTTTCTCTTTTTTTCTCCTCTCTTCCCCTCCCCCTCGGAGCCTGACATCATTTATATCTGTCATCCCTACAAACAAGACGTGGGGTTTACTTACACTGATAAATGGTGGAAAAAATAATCAAAGTGTGGCAATTCATGCGCAAGCGTTGGGAAGGTGTGTGAATTGGTGGATTTTACGACACTTGGGGGAAATTATTGTGAATTAATTTGTGTTATTAGAGTCCTAATTGTGTTTAAATGTCGCTGCACTTTCCTCTGCTGTTTTTGTTGTCAGTTTAATTAAGAAAATATCATGCGTGGTCATACCACAATTTCCAGACTATCCCTATGAGTGTGTCTGATAAATCAGTTGATTAATTTTACGATTTTATAATTCAGTATCTTTGAGTAGGACCGTGAAGGCAGCATTTGGGTGCACATTTAATCAGGGTGTTTTCCTGTCACACAGGCAACCTCCAGATAAATATTTAGGTCAGGCTTGATTTGGCTGATGTCACTGTGCATGTGAGGGTGCATTCACTGAACTTGTGAACTGTGCTCGTTTTTGTCTTACCTGTGGTGAAGAGCACAATTGCCTTTAAGCAGCTGTATTCAGCAGAGTCAACGTGCAAAGCTTTGAGCTTCTCCACTTGCTCCTGGAAGATCCTAATGTGGTCCATAAAGGCCACCACTCTGTCCGCGGACATTGGGGAGGCGTGCAGGCCAGCCGCCGCCAGGAGAGGAGCCACATGCAGGGGCATGGAGCACTGCGCCGCGTTCAGCACAAATAACTCACTCCACGTCAACCTCAGCAGAGCCACCTGGTCTGTGATCTGCAGGTCTGGAAAGAAGGGAATATTCCTGGCCCACTCCACGGCGCTGAACAGCATCCTGGCTGCCAGTTCACAAATGTTCTCGATGCCCATGATGTTGTTGGGCTGCATGCATTGGCTGCCATACCGGGACGTCGGGTAGGGCTCCGCTCTCAGCAGAAGAGAGATATATCCGGATAAGTAGGAATGGCAGTGCAGTGGGTCTCCATTCGTCAAGGCGAACTGACCGTGGTGTGGCTGTGTGGGTGGCACCCGTCCCCTTTGCACGGCTGCAGTAAAAAGAGAAACTGCAGATATTGAAGCCTGAATTCTACAAAACATCACACAGGAAGGCACACAGAGCAGGCTGGGAAATATTAAATTAAATATTCTGGGCCATCAATCAAAAGATGGAGGGAGTAAATGACACAGCACCAGAACACACACTTAAATATTGAAGCTATTTTGTTCTGAATAAGGTACTAAAACATTCACATACTCTTACTGCAGTCTGAAATAATACAGTTGCATTGTTGTGATTCTGAATGAGGAAGTAATCCTGCACACACACATTCTGTTTAAACTATTACAGCTACATTGTTATGAATGAGACTGTAAATGGGGATAATCATACACTTAAACACACAAATTATGTTATTGTAGTTTAAATTAATACAGTCAAACTGCTATGAGTGTGACGGGGGCTGTCGCATCAATATACAAACACATGCACACTTTGTTTAAATTTAATACCTTCATTATTATGAATAAAGCTGTAACAGTGATTCTAATATCATGCTATGCTACTGCAGTTTAAAATAATACAATTACACTGGTATGGTTGAAAATGAAGCTATAGTGGCATTATATCATCAGACATACATCCTGTCTTCAACATTACAGCCTCATAGTTATGAATGGGGCTGTCGTGGAGGTTATAACATACCTAAACACAGATTTTATGTTACTGTAGTTTAAATAATACAGCTACATTAGACTGTAGTGGCAATATACACACACACACGATTCTTAAATATTACCACTCAATTATCATTAATAGGGCAGTAATGAGGATAATAATATACCTGAACATACATATTATGTTACTGTAGAAAGTGACTGTAGTAATACAGCTGTAATAGTAGGTAATAGGTTGTGAATGAGGCTGTCGTGGCACTACATAAACACACATCCATTCTGTTTAAAAAATACAGCCACATTATCACGAATAAAGATGTAGCAGGGATTTAACAGCACCTAAACATCCATATTATGTTATCATAGAGTATAACAGTAACATTGGAGTGATAATAAAGGAGGCTGTACAGTGGCAGTAGTCATGCACAGAACCACTCTCATTCTGTTTTAACCATTTCAAATAAAACAGTTGTCCTGGTGGGGATACTCAAAGCAGCAGATAAACGCTTCAAACACGCTGCAAACACGCCATGCTTACATGGAGCTTTAAAATGATGTTATTCGGCAACAGCAACATGAGCTGGCTGTGAAGGAACACAAAGAGGGCAAGGGAGACCTTGCATGTTTAACCCTTAACCTACTTTGCAATTCATCTCCTTTTACCAAACATGCAGGCCTATTTTTCGACTTAAATACAGAGAATTTCTGCTGGATTGATGGAGCCTTTTGTGCGCGGAATAGAGCCCGGAGTCCGGGTTAAGGAGCCTGGATGTGGACATGTAGCCCGAACACGCTATCTCTTAATTCGCCATAATAGCGCAGGAGGCTGTTTGTTGTAGCACAGATGTATCACAGCGGAATATAAATTCGATAGCTGCAGCCTGATCGTGGTTAGGATGTTTAAGGTGATATGTGAGGGTATAAAAGCGCCGGGGATGGTTATAATAACGCGGCGCAGGGATAAAAAAGGACGAGCCCGGTCTCCTGCACAGCTTAGAGCCGCTCCATGGCGATCTGCAGCCGCACAGCCGAGCAGGGAGCAGGCGGGGAGGGAGACAACAGCAGGCTATGTATGGAGGAGTAGGGCATAATTCATGGTTCATTTGTGGAAGAATAACACGCACAAACACACAAAGATGATAAGTAAAAAAGTCCCAATACCTTCCCGTCTCATGCCGACTTTAAGGCATTTTTTGAGGCGGCAGTACTGACACTGATTGCGGTGGTGTTGGTCGATTGGACAATTCCTGTTGGCACGGCATGTGTAAGTGAGGTTCCGTCGTACGCTCCGTTTGAAGAAGCTTTTGCACCCCTCGCAAGTAAACTGGCCATAGTGTTTGCCACTGGATTTATCCCCACACACCACGCACTCGATGTGCTGCGGCTGCTTCTCCGACTGCTGCGACGTCTGGTTCGACGACGGCGTGGACTGCGTGTTGTTCGGGGGTCCTTGGACCGGCGTCTGAGGGGTCGGAGGGGCGACCTGAGAGGCTGTCAGACTCAACTGGCCTGGCTGGGTGCTAGGTAGAGATAGTCCTCCTTGGGTGTGCGAGGAAAGGGTGCCTTGGGTGTCAGCCACATCGTCCTGGGAGCCTCTCCACACTACCATTGCCATATCTATCAGTCAACGTAAAGAAACTTTTTGTCTGCCGTTTTGCTGTTGCGGTGGAGAATGTCTCTGGGAAGAAAAAAAACGCGGCAAACTGTGACACAAAATGTCAAATCTAGCCTACGTTGGATCCACTTCCGAGGATGGAAAAACTGACGATTTATTGCTGTTGGAGACGCTGCGATTTTCAAAACTGATGCGATGGCGAGCTGAGTCGCTGCCTTGCGCTTAAAGGCCAAGTCCAGGGGCGCTTACAGTCAGCCATCCAGCACAGCCATGAATGGCAAAAGGCAGCAGGCTAAAATATTCAAATACCCACAGCCGAGGTAGCATGGACTACTCAGAGGATGGAGCAGGTTGGAGGGAGCGCGTGCCTGCAGCAGCATGGAACAATTGGTGAGCAGCTACTATCAAGTTCCAGCACAAGTCTTGAAGAAAATCACCAACTGGGTAAAAAAAATCGCGTCTTCTTCCTTTTCTTCCTCTTGAGGTACAGCGCCAGCAAGCGCGCAGCTCAAGCCAATGTTTTGAGAGGCTGGAATATGAAGACAACTCTCCCCCAGTTTAAAAAAAAGCGAAAGCACTAAAACAAAAAAACAAAAAGCAGGAGATCACAACCTAGAAAAACCTCCTCCGTGGACTGCAAAATAATCGGAAAAAGGAATGCAGAATCAAAGTGATCAAATATGTTAAAAAGCCGGAGGTTAGGAAGTGATTTGCGATTGGTAGGAGCCGGGCTGGCAGAATGCTTTCTCTCTGATCAGCTCACTGAGCTCTCTATATAGTGAACTTTGACACGACTGCTGCAACTTAGCACACGTTACCATGGAGATGTGCTGCCATATAAGGAAGGAGAGTGTGTTTGACTGGTCAGAGCTCAGGGACCTCCCCCTCAACCCCATTGGCTAGTCGGCACTTGTGCTACTTGGTACCTTGCCAGAGCCAGCATGGAGGTCGAGAGGGCCGCTTGGTCCTAAAAGGAGACGGGTTTTTCGGGGGAAAGAGGAATCATTTCGAGTCACTTTGTGCACACAGAATGTAGACTATTATCATATACACGCCCGGTGGAGAATAAACAATCACATTAAAGGGAAATATAACACCTTACAGGAATTTTTATGGAGCGTATTTTACCAAAATAAGCGAAAATGCGCAAAATTACGCACAGCGTACCCTCGTAACCTGATATGTGATCATTATAACACAGCTTTCTATTTAATCCCAATATTTCACATGCATGTTAAAAAGACACATTTGTTAAAAGAAGAAGAAAAATATGGCAGTATGACTACATTGCGAGTTAAATTACGCATAGAAAAACAATTACGCAGAAGAATTACGCACATAAACACAGGGTAATAATTGTAACAAACACCACTTACTGACAACTTTGGTCCGGGCATTTAAAATAAAGATGCAAAGAACAGTAGAACATACATAATTCCACACCCTAATTCACCTATTAGCTCTTTTAATAACCCCAAATAGCATCCACACCTCTTATAAAAATGTTATGATAGGCTTCAAACATCATATTGGCTAATCCCCCTGCATGGACATGCACGCATAGTCCCCCCCTCCAACGGCACCACCACCAGCACAGGTCACAAAGGCCAAACGTGGGTGCCACAAGTCAGAGTCAGTGTGTCGTCATGGTCAGCACGTGAAGCGACTGTACAGCTTTAAATAGGGAGTGCGCTTAAAAATGTCACACGAGGTCAGATGGCATGGCCTCACACTGGGGTTAGAATGAAGGGAAAAAAGGAGTTTGTGGTTATTTATATTATGAGGATGCCTCTTTAAAATAAAGACTTTACACAACTTGGGATAACAAGCCATGAGAGATAAATGGTTATTGATGCCTCAGACGTGCAGTTAAACTTCCCAGCATGCCCAAAGGCTATCAAAGTTGAAGTGCAGGTAAGAAATTGAGCACACACATGAACCTTAAGCCCAAAGCTGCGAGTTGGAGTCTGCACAGAGCAGCAAAAGCAGCAGCATGCATGCATTGTCCCAGGGTGTATGACAGTATATGGGTGCCCCCTAGCGTATGAAGTTTCCCTGCTCCCAATAAGACTCAATTTAGAGGAGCCATCCGACACGGAAACCGCCTCAGTCTCGTCTCCCGCATCGAGCAAACTAACGAGCACGATTTTAAACTGATGACTTGTTTGTTTAAATTCCGCTGTAACATGACTTGGACGGCGGAAGCTTTGACAGTTGCCAAAGTTGGATTTACTTTTTTCGCCACTTCAGACAGTTCCCAGCGGTGGTATTTAGACCAATTATGTCTTTATTCGAAAAAAAAGCAAATGAGCCAATTATATGTTGTGTGCATGACTATTATGTCGCTTTTATTTACAGATCGCGCGACCGTGGAGAGTCTATAAATAAAATTATTACTGCGCGATGTGCCGAGGGTGCAGCTTTGCGTCAAACGGTGAGTACATTTTGAGCACTTTATTTGGATAAATCGGCAAAATAGACTAGAATTCAAATATCTGTTTGAAATAAATATGATCTAAGTAGCGGGTAGACTTAATAACGGAGAACATATAGAGAGTACATGTGCCATATCTCTACATTACGCATGGATTACGCGTCCCTGTGCGCTTTTTATCCAAATAAAATGATCACAGAAAGACCAAGTACTTTGCAAATACTCATTCATCAAGTGATCTGATATTGATATGAGACAGGAGGCTGTATTCTCACAAACCTACCAAATGCATATGCTGCTGATTCGTCCGTAGCGGGATGCATCTTCTCCCCCTCTCTTTTCTCTCTCTGTTATTCAGAATATTTTTAGTCTTCTGTTGTTTTTCGACACAGTGCTCAGACAGAATCTGGCACAGCGTCCTCTCCGGATCAAACACAAAAAAACGAAGCACGATGTTTATTGGAAAACTTGCAAATGTCTGATCATGCAAAAACTTTGGAGAGCCGAGGACGAACCGTGCAGCAGAACTGCTTCACGTGTTCAATGTGTTGTTGAGGCGAGAAATTGGCAATATAAAAGTTGACGTGTCGGGTCCGAGCAGGAATCACATTAGACTCGCTGTGGTGAGATGATAAGTAGGCTTGAGAGCGCGCAGAGATCCTGTGCGCCTTTTTCTCTCCTACAGTAATGTGGTGAAAACGCGCTCGCACGCCGCTGCTTTGTGTGGGCTACAGAGGAGAGAGGGAGGGGTGCAGCCTGCACACAGACACCTGTCTGTAAGGGTGCCGAGCAGCTTTTACTACATTACCATTATTACTGTACAAATTATATGCAGATTACATGGACAGAAGACAACGAGACATGGGATTAAAATATGATTAACTACTTTCTTCTTTTCTAGAAAAAATGAAAAATACAGAAATAATAACATGTCTAATTTATTATTATCATTATTGTTACTTTATTATCAATGTTATTATCATTGTTATTTTAATAACTTATTTATTTAAATTTTAGTCATAATTGTTTCCACATCCTATATGAAAACACATAATTGAGTAAATAAACAAAACAATTCCAGTTTTCCTCTCCCTTAATTACACTTTTTTGAGAATTAAAATGAATACATTCATAATAATAACAGCCTCAATTTACCTCTGCTGGTGGGAAAATTGGACCTATTTTCTCTCGTGTAAACATCTTCACCAGCTCACAATTGATCACCTATTAAACCCTACAAAAGTCTCGTGCTGCACTTTATATTTCTCTGGTTTAAAAGTTTCCTCTGCTTGTTTTAGACTATGTTTCCACCCTCTCTAAAAGGACTATATAAATATATACACCTGCATGCACACAACAATAGCGCTGCCCAATGGGACCAGTATCGATCAAGACGAGACAGAGGATGTCGCCTGCACTAAATATTTACTGATCACACACAAATAGCTGGATCCTTAACGATTTCCCATGGCCCGGCAGGCACACAGGACTAAATCACTTTATTATTGTTGGTAAAACACACAGCAGTGCAGATGTGCTGATTGGGATAAGTGCAGTTAAATTAATCGATAGTGTGGAGATAATAGTTGAGATTTACGGGCGTGCTGAGAAAAAAAAGCCTTCACTCACGAGCACGCCCGACTGGCACGTGCACTCAAGGATTGGTAATTTTTCTTAAATGTCAATATGCGCGCGCTGATTAAAAAAAGATATAAATATATAAAAAAAATCCACATATTTAAATTAAAACTACAAAACTATCTAATTTATATATGTGAATCTGAAATGAATAATCGTTCAGAAATATTTCTGAAGAAAAGATAGTTTTAGAGGACGGAAAATAAAAGTGTTAAAAAAGCAGCCTCAGATGTCTAAAAGTTTGCTTTCATGTGAACTCTGCCTTCATTGAGTCCTTGACGCAGATAGAGACCCACTGACCCGGGGGTCTCCGGGTCCCCGGCCTTATTAACCCTTCAGGATCCGCACAGGAGCAAATGTTAACCAGGCTAATCATCTTCAAGAGTCTGATTGATTTAGATAACTCAGCAGACATGAAAAAAATGTCGCACTTCAAAATAAGACAAGAGGAAAGTTCTTTTTTAAAAATATTTTATTAATTAGAAATTACTATATATTTAAATTAATTATTCAACAAATCAAATACAGGCATTCATTAATGAGCAAAGTGTTATTACAGTATAGTTAATTAAATACATCAGATTATTACTTGATTTTGAAAAACGTCTTTTTTTATTTAAATCATTATTCTAATAGTTTTCCCTTTGTGACAGATCATTTGATTGATGGTGTCTGTGCCCCATGTGTCACCACATTAGGAGCTGCTGCATTGCATAATAATTCAGTAAAGATTTGTTCTTTGAGCTTCTCCTCTCCTTACAGGCGCGCTCCACTTTCCTGTTCTGATGCTTCTTGTACAAAGATTAAAAATACAGCAATTAGTTTCATGTCTGCTTTACATTAAGCTTCATTAAGGTGAGGAGTATTTGCTGACAAAACACTATTTAAGTTTTAAGAAGTTTATCTGGATTCACATGGCAGGATAATTACTACAATATATGCAAATCATGTGAGGACATTCAAACATGAAAAAATATTGATGCTAAAAATCTATTTGAAAAATATAAATTATAAAGACCCATGTGCACAGAGTTTAGATTAGTGGATTTGAGGTGGTATGCCAGGGCACACTGCTTTGCCGTATTTGTACATGTGCATTTATTTCCACATGCCGAAGCAAATTCTGGGACTCTTAAAAACCCTCATGAACATTCAGGAAACACTGTTTTTTTTGTAGATAATGCAATTACTAGGTAATTATTTTTCTGTCTTTTACTTCATAATATCATCTTAATTTCAAAATGATGACTTAGCAAAATGTGTTTTGTTGAATTTATGAAATTCAACAAAGTTTCAAATGAATCTCTGGATAATTTTGTGAGTTAATGTATCTTTAGTAATGCAGTTGTTTGTCTTATTTCCCACGCCATAGTCGAAGGAGGTAAACATTCTGAGACTGATCAGATACTGCAATGTGTTAAAGAGGCCATTCTGCATGGATGTGAACATGCTTATTTATTTTATGAGCTTACAGCATTAAAAAAGTTGAACTACTAATTTAGATCTTTGTTTAATTTTTGTTATTATTTTGCACATGGCCAGTGTGTGAAAGACTAATCCCTTAATGGTCATATTTCTTTAATCTCAACCCATGTGTTCTGTAGTTGTTTTTCAGCCCAGCTCTTATGAACTTTCACAACAACATTTTGCATGTTTTTAAACTGCTATTGAGCCATTTCAGCTACTGAAAGGGATATAATTTCTAAAAAAATCCATATCACCTACAGCGGAGTGTTTGCATGTGTACCATGAAGAGGTGGCTCCACATATTCAGTAGAGATAATCCATAACAGTTAGTTTTTACATGAAGGCTGCTCTCATGTAAGCAGTCATACATGTCTTTCTAGGAGTTCCCCCAGTGCTGTAGATCATTCGCTTTCTGTCTGCACGCCTCAGGGGCCGCTATCTAAAAAGGCAATAGATCCTAGATAGCTCACTGTGTTCAATTTGCCAATGATAGATTATAGTGCCAATTTAAACAGATAGGGATCAATTTGTCTCAATGATCACTCTTTAGGCTGACTGCCAGCGTGCTCTTAATGTATTTGTAAATGCTGCTTGTTCAGATTGAGGCTGTTGGGTTGAAAGTGATAAAAACTGTAACAGGGAGAAATGATATGAGAAATGATAAATGATGGCTTGTTTTGGCTGCTGAACACTCCACGGATGGAGCATGCGTGCTGACGACTGGAGGCAGCAGCATTGTAGCCGCGGTGACCACAAGGTCAAGGGTTTAACTGGGAGGACTCGCTGGGAAAGTCTGGCTAGGAGAATAGTGCGCTGAGTGCTCTCTAACCTTTCAGGAACCGCTGCTGAAGTACCCTTCGGCAAAGCAGCTTAAACCCCATCTGTCCCAGTGGAGCTGCACAGCGACCAGCACTACAACACTGTGTCTGTTTGAGTGTGACCCACCCTCCCTTTTCTTTTAAAGAGTGGGCAGTCTCGCCTCACACTTTTTTTTTCTCACTCCGTGTACTCAGACAGTGAAAAAGTTTGGGAGAAGACACGAGAGAGAGAGAAAGCTGCAGCAGACAGACAAGGTTCACATGTGGCCCCAGAGGCAGCAGACAGAGGATTGAATTACTGTAACACAAGGTGTAATGTGGGAGCAGGGTGGATGTCAAAGGAGCGGATGTAGAGGAGGGACGCTCCAGCTTTCTATTACACCTATTAAATGTTGGATTATGTGCTTTATTTTGATCAAATTTCAGCTAACTATTAATTAGTTTATATAGGAGGAACACTTTTTATGCTGATTATAGGGGTGTTTAAAGGGTGACTGCATGATCATAATAATGACATAAGACCTTAAATAAAGCTAAACCATACAATAGAGTCACGTGTTTTTTAGTTTATTTAAAAATACTAATCCATAATGGTATTTTTGACAGTTTGTAGTGCCATATATTTTATATGAAAAGGTATTGGATAATAATGTACTGCTCTGTTAAGTGGCACATGTACATTAAATAAAAAGTTAAAGTATTACACCACGAGTGACTTGTTTTCCTTTATTTACGAGCCTTTTAGAGCTGTTATATTGATCATTTATTGACATTAAAAGAGCAGGGTTGATGTCAAAGGAGCTGATGTAGAGAAGAGACGCTCTAACTTTCTGTTACACCTATTCATTGTTGAACTATGTGATTTATTTTGTTCAAATTTCTTCACATGATCAATGAGGCTGAAGAGCAGCCAAGCATTCTATCCTGTCTTCGGATGATTTGATGATTAATATTTATTATAGTATTTAAAACTTTAAAAAGAAAGTGCTGAATTATGTTGTTTAGTTTATGATGACAATTTGATTAAATCAGACAGTTTGTGTTGAGGTGTATTCTAATGTTAAAGGTACAGGATAACTAACAGAGCACCACTGTATTGACACATAATTCATGTTTAATGAAGATATATTTCAAGATATTGTTCCACATATCTCATGATGTCCAATATACTGTATTTGTGTCTTTTAGTTTAAAATGTTGACTGTTTTAAAAATAATTACTTATGTAAACATGTACATACATACATCTTCAACCTCAATCGGTCATTCAGTATTTACTTCAATAGTTAATTATCTCAAAACCCCTTACAAAATACATCTAAGCTGTAGTCTTTGTCATTATAATGTGTGTGTCATAAATCCAGACACAACATGAATCCACCAGTGTAGCATCACTTAGCAAAATTAAACAAAAGTAATCTTACATTCCTTACTTCTAAAACTACACTTTGTTCGAGGTTATTATGATTTGCTGAAACTGTGAAAGTGTAAAGACATGTTCATTATGTTTTTGGTCCAGTTTTTTCTATATGGCCATGTTTACAAGGTGGTGGGAGCAGGGTGGATATCAAAGAATACATATTTAGATCTTAGTGTAAATTAGAAAACTGCCTGAAAGACTTTTAGATCTGACTATTGGTTAAACTGTATCTTAGGTAATAGGTGTGGGATAATTAAGTAATAATTCTTGATGGAGAAAAGTCTTCAGCTAATATATCAGATGTGTTTTATTATTCTTTATTTGATTGGTTCCAGATTTAAAAAAGTGATTTTTTTCTGTGGGTTTGACACTACGTGGTCATTTAACCATATAAATACAGCTCACACCCCACCAATGTAAATATTTTTTCAAGCTGCCAAAGACATACGGTTTGAATCTGTTGTGATTAGCTAACACAATAGCAGAGCAGTTTCCTTTTCGTTAACTTCGTTGCCATGTTAAACAATATCATGTGTCTGCCTGGTGAAATGTGGTTAAGGGTGGATGTCAAAGGAGTGGGTTTAGAGATTCTGTGCTTTATTTAGCTCAGACTCCTGGTAACGATCAGTTAAGTCAAATTGTAGCGATACTTGCTTACTGATAATGACAAACTAAAAGAGTTGTGTTATTATTATGATATTACCCATAACATGAAACTGAATTATTGTACAGGCTCATAGGGATTTTAATGGGAGAAAATACTCACTCAAACAAGCTTGTGAATTCAACAATATGTGGAAAAGTCTGTTTTTGTCAACAAGTACGAGATCGTTAAAAATGCATTAAAGTATTATGACACCATGTAAAATACAAAGTTATTAAGATACAATGTTGTGTGTATTCAGTTATTAATAGCTTGTGATGATTTTAGATGGAAAACATTTGATATTTTTTGATTGTTTACAACTTTGTTAATAAAATTTGCATACCTATTGGAAAGATTTTTTCAACTGTCCATGACATGCTGTTATAATGGCTGAAACAGTGTGAGTAAATTTACTTTTTTGGTATGTGGGAGGAGGGTGGATGTAATGTCTAGCTTTCTTTGTGATGTTGGAATATTTATTTTGCTAAAATTCAGCCAACTGTGAATCAGTAAGTGCAGCAAACAAAAATATCAATAACTGTGATGCAAATGGATGATTAATGTTCACGTGTGACACTTCACCTTTTTATCAAACTGCATCACCAAACGGAATAAAATGGATTGTAGTCTGAGATGAATAATAGTTCATCATACTTGAAGATAGGACAATATATAAGAGTATATTTCATTAAACCATATCGTTATTAAGACACTACTGTTAAAACTGTTGTGAAGAACTGTAAATAAACATGTATGATTCATAAAAGTTTATGACAAAAGATATCACAAGATATCACTTTTGTAAAGTTTTTTTTTTAATTTTGGGACTCTGAAATAAAGAATATTATTGTTTTAAGTTTAACAGTAATGGGTTATAAAACCAGATACATAAAGTTTGTGTTCCCAACTACTACAAAGATTTTTCAGCTTTCTGGGACGTTCTTTGAGCATGTAGTATGACTGGCTGAAACACTGAGGGAGCAGCTCCTTTTCTGCTACACTGTTTTTGACATGACTCAACGCAACCAAGGGCAACTGAACAAGCCAATGCTTTTCTTTTCTTTACGATTTACCTGCACATTTCTCTCAGTAAGTTTAATTTATTTTATACCTGGATTCCTATATACATTGCTTACTTTGCTTATTATTCTGCTTTTGATTTTTGTCCCTTTCGTTCATGTATGCAGTGATGAATTAAAAAAAAATACCAGAGATTTTATTCTGATCAAAGTCTATCTTACTAAATAAATCAATAAAAACAACAATATGCTGTTCTATTTTTTATTTTTTATAAATGTAGGCTCTTTATATGCAGATTTAAAACAATCTAAATCTTTTACTATCAATAGTATATATACATTTCTGGAATAAAATCTTCATGAATCTTGACAATAGACCAAAACTAGTACCAGTTATTTATCATTAAACTAGTTTTAATCCTACAGACTAGATTGTTTCAAGTATCAAAAGTGGTTTGTCGAGCTGTTTGGAGTTGCTCACAAATCTGCGTCGGACAAAAAGTGTCAAAAGTCAAAAAGGTATGGAAGCCCAAAAGAGCACATACATCTGAATATCTAAATAACTATCTTTCCAAGATAGTCCTAAAACAAGGTTATAAGTTGATTTCTTCAGATATGAGAGAAAAAGGCAGTCCCAAGTGTTGACAAGAAAAAAGACTAAAAATATCTTCTTTTTTTTTTTAATGTATGTTTTTGGGCATTTTGTGCCTTTATTGATAGGAGAGAGACAGTGGATAGGCTTGTGAAAGGGGGAGAGAGAGCAGGGGAAGACACTCTGCAAACTGGTCACAGGCGGGATTCGAACCTGGACCGGCAGAAGCAAGTACATGGGGTGCTAACCACTACGCCAAACCAGCATCCCTAAAAATGTCTTTTTAACCTTATTTCTAATAAGCGCTTCTGTAATGATGCACATTTAAATCTGTTTTTCAAGAAAGTATTGTTTTTATTCTAAGGTCCAAACTGCAATTTTTTTCATGACATAAATGTGGAAACTTTTGTAAAGTTGGGTCAAAACTTCTCATCAGGAGGTGGCGGACCATGAGGATGGACCAGATTAGGATCTCAGCCACAGACTGCAGGCTGAGAAATCAATGAAGCATCAGCGCCTGAACATAATTTGTCTCTCTGTTGAAGTGCTACAGACATAAACTTTATAAGTATGATCAAAACCTGCAGCCCATTAATATTAACAATGTTAACTAAACTTCTATTTCCACAGGTACTGATTCAACATCTGTGAGTGAAACACACTGTAGAACAGCCACACAGCCGTGTGTGAGGTATTCCAGTCTCACAGATTTGATCAATGGTCCTTGTAAACTGATGGGGGAATAAAAGTGAATGGGATTCGGTTTGATCTTTATAACAGTGATGACTCTGGATGAAAGAGAAGAAGCTTTTTTTTTTTTTTTTGATGTGAAGATGACCTCGAGGTAAAAAGCTATTAAGAAACAGGACTCACTTATTCACGGGATCTCTGTTACTTAATCGTCGCATGAGGACACGCAGAGGCTGCTCCTACTGCTCACAACATGAGAGTCAATACTCCCTGGACGATGTCGACCGAGGGAAAGACTTGCATCACTGGCAACTGATTGAGAGGGTTTTTGTTGGAAATGTGATCCTGCCCAGGGGTTATTACTGACATGACCTACTGCACTATGTAATACTTTCTAAGAAGTTAACAGTGCTTGATCCATGTTTAACTGCTTATGTGCTTTATAAAAACTTTTTAGTTTGCTAAGTTTTAAATGAAGTTTTGTATTCATTTAAAACCTAAAATCACTGAAGTCCTCGTGATATTACTTACTACTCACAAGCCTTCTTAAAGGGTTATAATATTAACAAAGAACACTTTCCACAAGGTTCAGTAATTCAGATGACTCTTCCTGTGCATGTGACAATGAGTAACTAAGTAAACTTCCTCATTAGAACACCTTCATGGTCTTGTTTTTGAATTTAATGAATGTCAGGGTTTAATCTGAAATACTAATCAGGACAATAAGGATGCATTAAATACTTGTTGGGATGTCATAAGAGCAGAGATAATTCCCTTTGCTTTTTTATACTTTAAGAAGAATAAACAGCATTTGGTTTTATGATTACTTTTTGAGGTACTAAAATGTTTTGTAGTAAATAAAGTCTGAAGCAACGTTCTGTATTAAGACTGATCTCAGTGACATTACCCACCACTCACTAGTCTTTAAAAAGGGTGTTATATTGTGGAGGCACATTTAATTAAAAGACTGAAAACTACGAGCTGTTTTCCAATAAAGTACTTGTTACAGTAATTGAAAGGTCTGGTTTGAATTGAAAAGAAAAATAATAATAAAGGTTCACTGAATACCTGTTCTGGTGTCATGAAAAATCAGAGATCAATAACAAACAATCACACTATTTTTAGTTGTGTTATGGTAATGTACAGTATTCAACAGTGATAAACAGATCTGCATGTGCAATCTATCAAAATGAAGTGCGGCACACATTTTTATAAAAAATGACTTGAAAATACTCACCATGATGAATGTTTATTGTCATTTTATTAAACTGGTTTATGGCACAGCTTGATGACATCACAGCTCATAAACACCTCATCATGTACTCAGGCCTTGGTTTTCCCTCTGAAAATGGGTGAGAAAATGTATTTTAGAGAAGAAACTAGACATAGAAATGAATACCTAGATATTCTGTAATATGACATGTAAAATTATGAAGTAAATCAGACTGTGACATAAGTTGACTAATTATATGTGGCCTGAATCATTGCTTTATAAAGTGTGGGTGGGTTCTGACCCCTGAAGAGTGGCCACTATGGAGTGCCAGGGGGGGTCATCTAGACTTAGAGGGAATTGGGTATTTGAGGGGGCAGGTGAGAAAAAATTTGAATCAATATGTTAAATGTAAAACTAATATTTCGACAAATTACTTTTTGGACGTTACTAATACCCATGTTTTTGTCAATGCAAATATTCAGTTTGAATAAATATACATGAATGACACCGGGCTTCTACACACATAAAACAAAAATAAGACAAAAAGCATTTTCAAAGATCTCATATGGGAAGAATTAATCTATTTTTTGCACTGCACAAACAGCAGTGGTACGTTCAGGTCAGGTCAAAGCCATTATGCTCTGAAGGTAGATTTGTAGACATGAAACTTTTTTTTTCAAAAAATGCAACATGCAAGCTAAATATGAAACAAATAATAGGAAATCAAGTTGCATAGCTCTCTTTAGTGAGAGAGTGGCACAAACATGAGTGGGATACACATGCATTTGTAAGGGAAGCTCATAAATGAGAACTGTACAAGCCGCTCGCAACGGCTGCAGTGTTTTGGTTGTTTTCTAAAGCAGACGAAGAACAACCCAAAAACGTATTGATCCAGATGGTCATAGTCAGGGTGCCATCAAAAAATAAGACCTTTTCAGGCAAGAATAAGACTTTCTAGGACTTCTGATGGCCTAAAATTGCATAAATCAAATTTAAGACTTAAATGATCAACAGAAACCCTGTGACAGGAAAAGCAATGCAATAAAATAATATTGAGAGAGAGAACAGTTATATAGAGTGCATAACAATAATTTATTAAGACAAAGTCACATGGGATGTTCATAACAGCAGGGATAAGTTTTGAATGAAAAAAAAAAACAACAACAATAGAGAGAAATAACACCATTACTTGTATGAGCAAGGGTGCTGCTAAAAAAATGGGGCCCTGTGGAAAAATGGGCCCCACCACCACAGTCCAAATGAATCCTGGACATTTGCTGAAGCTACAAATCTTATCAGGTAATAAATGCTAATTAACTTTGATGTCATGTTAAAAGACCACTTGATGTACTCTGCTAAACAAACCTTTGTACATGTAAGCAAAACAGCTGTACAATTCTTTAAAGGCAGTTGTTTGAAGACAGAATCAAAATGAAAAAAACGTGAACTGCAGCTTAAAGTATGACTGAAGTTTTAAAACATAAGCACCTTGTAGACCTTTGCATCAAGGCGACCTGATCTGTTTTATTCCCTTCCGTATAAACAAGAAAATACAAAGAAATGTACTCTTTTCTAAAGAATTATAAAAAACAAATCTTCCAGTGTCATGACAGATCAATATTAAAGTTTTTTTTTTTTAATTTCTTATCTTTAGGGTCCTAGTCAGTTAAGGGCCCTTAGAACTGTGCTAACCCCAAAAGGCTTATTTGACTGTGAGCAGAACTGTTGATAAAATTCAGCAAGAGAACGGTTAAATATTAAGTGTTCACAGTGCAATGGTAGAGTGTTTTCTTGTGGAATTTAAGTAGCATTAACTACTCATACAAAGCTGAAACTCTGCAGTACAACTCAGCACAGTGGCAGGTACTTTAACGCAAATAAAACATGATAAAACTACAGTGTTTAAACAAAGCAAAAAGGTTAACTTAGCAGACAGTGTGCTCACATACAAGGAGATTAATACAGCACTGCACTTAGAGGAAAAAAACACTTGTAGCTGAATCAGCTTTGGTGAATTACATTCAAAGATCTTACATCTGTTTGTGGATCAATCGGCAGGCGAGCTGCAAGTGGCGATGGTGCCGGCGGAGCGCTGCAGTCAGAGCATCTGGCACAGAGGCACTGGAAGGCATTAAAGCAAACAGAGAATAAAAATGAACTTATTAGCCCAGTGTAAACACGAGCAGGAGAGGAGCTACTGCACGATCACCTCTGTCTCTCTACTGAAGAGCAAATGTTGTAAACCGGTGTAATTTCCATGACAACAGCTGGCACGAGAGGGGGGAACAGTCAGAGTAAGTGTCCGCTGTTGTCTGAAGCTGAAGAGGAAAAATATTAGAGGGAAAAACAACAACACAAACACACTGTTGGTGCTGATTGAAGTATTAATGGAGGTAAAAAGCATTGGGTTTCAGGTGTACTTGGCTGAGGAGGTAATTATGGTCATTACCTAAAAAAAAAATCACAACTTCATCATATCAATTTTATCTTGGCATTAATAATTTATTCTGGCAGGGGTATAGCTGAGTGATCTTGTAATATAAACCAGTATAAACCATGAAATAAATTGTAATCTGATATCTTACTATTTTCAACAAGTTATGAACACTTCAAATGAACACATTTAATATAGCGCATTTCAAATTTTGATCCCTGTACTAAGCTAAGTTTGTTTTATTTACTTACAATGCAACAAATTAGCCTTTCTACTAAAAAAAATATTGCATACTTAATTCATAAGATGCTGCAGTAAGCTGTACGTACAGTAGAGACACCCACCTACTAATTAGTGTAATCACTTTGACACAATCAATCATATTCTCTTGTTTTTGTAATCTGCAGTGCGATCATTTTTCTGCTGTAGTTATTAATTGTAATGTAAAGGTAATAATCTTTAACACTGCCTATTTCACGGGAGGATTTATCTCTTTTCATCATTCAGCTTCTTTGGAGTGTTAGTCAAGTCTGATTTCTGGCATTTTTTTTTTTTGATCTAGACACTTTCTATGAAAGCAATTTAACGTGTCCTCTAGAAAACATACAAGATGGGAAAAAATGTTCTACAGGTTTATGTTGCTGAACCAGTGTGACAGTGAGCCGTAATGACTGGTCAAAAGTGATCATTGTTGTTTCTCACTAAATTATAAATTTGGACATGCTCAGAGAAAAATGCCTACAAGATGTTGATATGTTAGGGCTGAGGATACAATGTTAGTATTAGTTTTATATACTAACTCTTAAATGGGGGTCTGGGACACGTAAATGGATTGATCAAAATCAAGGGCACAGCAGAAAATCAGGGAACCACTGCAGTATGTTAGGTTTGTCAAAATTTCTGTTCTCTAAAATGAGGCTTCAAAATGCTAACATCCTATTTGTCTGTGATAATTGGTATAAAAGCCAAAACTGAAGCATAAGTCATATCAGAGGTAGTACTGTTTATGCAACTTTTGAAAAGGTGGGTGGAGCTTGCAGGTTCCCCCCATTATTTCCAAAAGTTGCCAACACATTTGTGCAATTCTGGCAATGGGACTTTTCAGCAATGTGAAAATCTGAAGGGAAACATAAACATTTTGAAAACCATTTCATATATTTAAGTGCACATTGCTACTGATTGTGTATCAGCACATATGTAATAATTCATATTTTTACATCCGGACTTTTGCTTTGAAGTGAAGAAGGAGATAGTTAGCTGAGCAGCTGACCCCTGTTAGGGTTGCTTTATTAGCGAAAATAGTTGAGAAACTACAATTTTGCCAAAAAACAAAAAAACAAAAAACAAAACAAAACAAAACAACAGACAAAACCAAACGAGTAAACAAAAAGTGTGTGAATCTAGAAATCTTAAAACATGTTCCCAATTTTGAACAACACTATTTGCTTTCAATGACTGAATTAAATCCATAAACAGAGGTTAATTTACAAAAAGTAGGGGAGAATACAAAAACTGTAGCCAAGGTATAATAATCCTATTTTATAATAGACTTTTCAGCACTTTTCAAAGTCCTTAATTTGTGCAAATTCTTTTTAAGGTTCTGAGACACACAACATAAATGACCTAATATTGGGTGTAAAATATTTATATTTCTGTCTTGCTTGTATCAAACAGGTGTCTGCATTACTCAAGAAATTCCAATCACAAAAAAGGCTCATTGGAAAGAATAAAATGCATGAAATAAAATGGACAGCTCCCCTTATAAACATATCAATAAGTCAATAATCATTTTGTTTTTAATTAATCTTACGACAAATGCCTGGCATCTAAAGTAATCACTAACACTCACCAATGGCTAGATGATGTTGAATGAAACCAACAATGTAGTTTTTATGCACAATAAGAAGTAATGGTTTGAAAAATATCATATTATTCTATCTCTTCTTTAAAATGCATGGATACATATATAAAAAAAACCTTACCAATCCAAAAGGGTCAAACATAATTTCTGTAAGAAGACAGCATTCAAAAATATCCATATGTATTAAAGGTTAAACCAAAACATGAATGGTCCTCTTCAAGTATAAATTGGTCAATTTTTCAAAATAAAGAGCCCTAGTTTTTCTAGATTACAGTCTGTGAATAGTCATTATTCACAATCGGCTGTAGTGCGGCATGGTTGTAAAATGACTTCTAACATGAATGCTGGCATAGCGTGATACTTGCCACCACATCTGTGTATAAATAATGATAGAAGTACTTCTCTTTAATCCTGAACTTGCTCTGCGGTGACACAAAGGTGGTTGCTATGCTAAAACACGAAATAAAACAGCCACAGTTTGTTTGAACGCCATACTGTATGCAGCTCAAGGTGAAAATAAAACCATAAACTATAAGACACCCCATAATAATATGGGTTCACATACCCAGACTGTAGAAAAAAAGTAAGACCCATTTCATCAAGCTAATTGCCTGTTTGTGAGCGTGAGCAAAGTTTTGGAGCAGCACTCTATTACGGAGGCTCTTTCTTAATCATAAATAGAGCTCTTGTATCCCAGAGGGACTTGCTATTCTAATTTACAATTGAACTAAAGACCAAAGCTATCAATCTTTCACAGACACTTTATTTCTGCCCCCCTTCTCTCTTGTAATTGTGGTGACATAACCATAAACAACAAAGAAAAGGCTGCTGTGACTGATCTGTGGAAATGACAGCATTAACACATGAGCTGCACATAAGCACTCCAGCCTGCACGTGAATGTGTGTGCACATACACACACATATGCACAGAAACCCAGAGTGAAGTGGAATGAACAGTTTGGCCATGCATACGGTGACATGAGCGCTAAAGATTAATGTGTCAGGATCTCTTTCAGGACCCAAGTCTGTTTGTGTCCAAGGTTTCTGCCTGTTTTCCTGGCCAAAACAAATCTGCCAAATAGACAGAGATAGAAAACTACTATATTGATCCAGAAGTAAATAAAGCTTTCAGCATGTCCAAAAGCAAAGCAAAGGCAAGAAAAATAGTCAAAAATTATAAACACACTGTAAGTGCCCTAAGTAACAAGTACAAAAATATAAGTATATAAGCATAAAATTAAGTAAGGACAAGTTAAATAGAAGTGTATGTGCACAGATTTAAGCAGTAAATAAATAAATGAACATCATTTTTTCACTACAGTGTTGTCAAATGAAAAGGAGTAAATAAGCATGGACTAAAGGGTGCAAATTAAAAGAAAAAAGCTAAACTTGCAAGTAGATAAAGAACTGCAAAACCATACATATTTGTGCAAGGACTTAAATGAATGAATGAATAAATAAATAGGAGGAGTATGTGTACATGGATAAAGGTAGTGTCAAATGGACCAAAGTATTTATAAAAGGGTATTAAACTAGTAAAAGAGTTAATATATGAACAAACAAAGGAACAGGTGCATGAACTTCAGTGGTGTTTGATAAATACATCAACAAAAAATAGGAGTATGTATGCACGGGCTGGGGCAAAGTAAAATGAACAGAAGTATATGTCAGTGAATTCAAGTAGTAATAGAATATATAAAAGAATGAGCTGAAAGTGGTGAATAAACAAACAAATAATTGAAAAGGAGTAAGTGTGCATGGACTATTCATCCATCAATTACTTACACCGGTTATCTCTTCCAGGGTTGAGCAAGACTGAAGCCTATCTGAATTCACATTGAGCAAAGTAAGAGTGGTGAATAAAAAATTATATAAATATAAAACAGGAACATGTGTGCACAGACTAGGTTAATGCAAAATGAACAGTAGTATAGCAGGGGATTAAATGAGTAAAATAATACATTTAAAAATGAACAACAGTATGTGTGCATGGACTAAAGCATTAAATAAATGCACCAAAAGAAGTTTGTGTGCATGGATTACAGTAATTTATAAATGAAAGCAGTTTATCCACATAGACTAAAGGAGTAATAAATACATAAACTGACAGGAGTGTGTAACCATGGACTTAAGCCATAATTCTCAAGCTCTGAGCTTCAGCACACACCAGGATAAATATTTGAAGAGGATAAATGCAGACACCAAAATGGCTTGGACAAAATCCTAACCCAGATGAAGAGCCAAATACAAGTGGCAGTCAAAAGACAGCCAAAACAGTGAGCATGAGGCAATACAGCAAAGTTACCTGATGTTTGGATTTATTTTTACAGGGGATCCAGCTGCACTGACTTGGTTATTACTAGTGTGTGGGGTCAAGCTATCCAACAGCACAATTTACCTACAAACTTAAACCCCATCTCCTCACAAAACGTCTGCTATTGCACAATAAGTATGTTGTTGTTTTGTTTGCCTTTGTGATGGATCAGGCTGATGAGGAAAAAAGAATCTGAGTGCTGATGGCACACACACTGTGGCAGACCAATTAATATTTCCAGAAATCAAAGGAGCTCCAGTTGCAGTTCAGGAAACAACTTTATAAGACTGATGCGTGTTGGCTCGTGGCCTTCATCAGGGTGACAACGCTTGTGGCCTTCATAAGGTTCACGATGACCCTGATGAAGGCCACAAGCTGAAAGTGTCAGTTTCATTAAGTTGTTTTCTGAACTACAAGAGTTGCTGGAGCTCCTTTGATTTCTTCATACTTTCTCTCCAAGCACACTGAAAGTTGGTGAAAGTTGTTTCACCTTTAACCTTTCACCTCAGGTCCAGATTAAAACCTTATAAACAGATAAATTGGTTGGAATGGCTTCGAAAATTTGGGTTCATGATTTCTCATTAAGTTGATGGCGGATGGTTCTTATTGTATAATCACTGACGTTGATCAGTGCTGAGAAATAATCACCATTCCAGTGAAAGTATGTTTCCAGGGTCAATTTTGCTGAGTTCAACACAGAATAATGTCGTTCTGGTGGAGAATGATGTTTCCCAACGGCCCTTGGACCTCTAACCTCTGATAGGCTTTAAATGTTCGCTAAGGTAGACGTACCGCATGGTTAGCACACTCAACTTAAGGTACCGTGGCGCTGCTGGATGTTGTACAAATAAATTGCAACATTACGCAATGGACGCCACATAAAAAAGGACGTGTATGTCATATCTTCAAATGCAACTACAGCTAGTCTCAGTATTCAGACAAAAACGACACATCAACAACAGGAGTCCAGACCTGAGGAGGAAGCAGCCGGACCCGACACTGCTGTAACTGAGGGTGGTAAATGAAGGTCAACTCCTGCTGCAGTTGAAAAGCATGTTGGATTAAAAATTTTAGACATATCAGACGAACTCCAGTGTTGCCTTACTGACGTTAACTTAGTTCTGTGTGGGCCGACTTAGCTCTGCAGAAATTGGCCTAAATGTCCATGTGTGAATGCAGCTTTGAGAGGAAAAGGTTGAGGTAACAATTTTTTCCTAGAAACCTGAATATTGCTTTGAAAAAATCGGTTTGATTTGATACATTTTAATTATATATTATACAATGACAAAAACACATCTTATAGACACTTGATCTGAGGATCGGCTGTATTATATTACAAGTGAACCCACTGAGCAGCAAAACAAAACATGTCTCAATAGCGTCACATCATCAATAAAGCACTGTGAAGGTCTCATACTGTCAGCGTGCTGCGGTCAAGCCCTGCACACATTCCAGCTTGCAGCGGCAGTGCAGTGTCACCACCGCTGCACTGCGCCTCTGTGATGCCTTTAATGATGAGTCTTTTCATTAATGAGTTAATGCAAAAACTCTCAATGTCATCAGCAAAGATAAGAGGGAAGAAAGCACTGCATTGTACACATAATGACGGGCTCCCTGCCTGCCCCTGAGATGTCACGGGTCAGCCATGTTAAGAATGTGTGTGCCCAATCATCCTCCGATCTTTATCTGCTGGGCCTGCAGCTAACCATGACATGGGCCCAATCAGGGGTGCTGATGAATGGACAAAGGGGCCCTTGAATTGTTGAAGCAGGCACATGACTGCTTCTCTACTAAATCATGATGACATTAGCAATCAATATACCAATTACTGAACAAGATATTAAACATGTTCTGCAAGGCAATGATCTCTGCAAACTGAATACTGTACAATTCATGGATTTATCAAGGTCTGCGAGGGAACCATAGCCGTGCAGGCAGAGTTACTTTCATCAACAAAAGTATGATACCTCACTTCAAATAAAGGTTTGTCAATGAAAGCTCTGTCAAAATGACTGTTTACATTTCTTTATTTGGACAAGACAAGACTAAAATATAAAATGTGAGCTGTCTAACATTTAGATCAATTACATTTCAGTGGTCTGTTTTCCCAGGTTAATAAAACAGATATGAGTCCTGTTTAACAAAAAATTCTCAAGTACAAGTCAGACTCAAGTCCCCAGTTTTTAGGCCTGAGTCTAGATCTGAGTCTCCAAAAAATATTTTGTGAGAGTCTTTATCCAAAGTGGTGGTGTCCTAAAATCAATAGAAATATCTGATTCAAGTCTGAGTTCTGAGTCACCAGAGGCTCAGCCTCCAAAGAAGATGCCAAATTTCATTTTAAGTCTTGAATACCAAAAGTTTGAGTATGCGTCTTGGGTCCCAATTGGCTGACACCATGTCTATAAATCAAATTCCAAGACAAAACTGAGTTCTGAGTCTTCAGTGGTTGAGTACAGTTGTAAAGTCGTCAAAGGACAGTCCCAGTTGATTTCCATAATGCCCCTGGGCATCACTGTGGCTCTTTCACAGAGCAAATGAACAAACATAAAAAAGTCTGCATGAAAAACAACGACACAGTGTCAGCAATTATGGTAATTTGGTCAGAAAAACTGGTGTAAATTGGTGTTGGACTCGAAGAATTTGACAAACTGAGATTAAACAAAATGCAAAGTAAAACAGGCCTCACATGAGTGCATCTCATACCAACAGACTGACCAAAATCTGACAATGTCCATAAATGGCATTATTCTAATTGAAATTTCCAGTGTGTCAAAACGTGTGTTGGTACAGTAAAATATCGTCGTCAATACATGTACTGGTATGGATTTTATAGAGTCGCCCCAAATGCTGTGAGAGCAATTGAAAAAATACATCTATGGTAATATCACATAGCCTCTTTAAAATGTGGTCCTAAAAGCCAAAATTACATGGTGCAGCACACATTTCAAATTTTAGATTCCTTATAAGAGCTTTCAGGATCTGCAATTTAAGCCATAGGATCTGCTAAACTTTGTAAACATTAGAAGTTGAAGGGACTCCTGTATAAAAAGGGGGTATTTAATATCCACAATCTTTGCGTGTTACAATGTATTGGAATGAATCTGAATCTCGAGGGAAACATTTCTCATTGTGAGGTTCCTGGGAATACTGAGCCATAGTTTATAAGAGTCTCATTTTGTGTTTTTGATTACAGAAGGTCTGAGTTTCCAAAGAAGTATCTGAGTCAAGTCCCATTAGCCCAGTGGTTAAGCCCAAGTTTCCAAAGAAGATTAAAACTTTAAACTGCTTGGTTGCAAATGTGCAATTACAAGTTAGCTTGCCCACGTCACCTCACGTTCCAAGCTGTCCCTTTTTTTGGTCACTAGCCATCCTATGATAAAGAGGTGATGAGTCTACCTGGAATTGTGTTCTGTAGAAGTGCGAGTCCAACTTTATGTCTGACTCTATAAATATTCTGGGCTTGAGTTCAAGACAGAGTCCCAGATGTAGGAGTCCAAGTGAAGTCAGGAGTCCAAGTAGGCCTGGGCAAAAAATCCATAAGATTTAAAGATCAAGTTGGCAAGTCAAATCGATTTGTTTTTCCTGAAACTCGACTTAAGTTTTTTTTTTAATTCAACCCGTTCATTTCACATTCTCGAGGACCCAAGGCTTTCCGTAGTGCACTTCCTGCAGTATGTCACTCCCCCCCCCCCAAGATGTCACGTGCATGAACAACATAGACAGTTGTTGAGCTTTCTATTAAGATTTTAATTTTTTTACAACAAGCATTACCTCAGGCATTTTGTTATCTTCATAGTTAATTCAAACAAGTGTATAAAACTACAGTGCCAGCCCAGCTCTAAGTACAAGTCTTGGACCTTAGGTTGATCAGCCTTACAATTTGACAAACAAAGCCAGATAAAAAAAATATGTTTGGACTAAAATCATCAATAAAATGGAAGAACTTTTTATTGACAGGAATAATCATGATTATCTTTGTTTTACTCAAATTAGAGTAAAACCTTTGAGGGACTGAAACTACGCGTTCAAATCAGTAAACTGACTTTTTAAGGAAAATAACAAGCACATTGTTTTAAATGAAATGTCAAATTAAGTTTCATGTTTTAAAAAAGAAATGCTCAGACTGGACAAATAAAGATTCCTCAAAGCATCCCTTCTTGTTAAAAAACCCATCAAAACAAAACAAAAAAGAAAGACGTTCATTAGTGATTAAATGAAAACTCTTAACCAGTCTGTATTTATTCCTGCCTTTAACAAACCTCAACAATAACTGACAAATTAGGACCTTGGCTGTCTTTGGATGGACAATGAGATGGAGCACAAAAGGTTAAAGAGATAAATTCCAGCCGTCACTGACATCATAAAACCTGACAAATTGTATTAACAGACAGTGTAATCCACACCACTGTCATCCTCATGTCTTCCAGCTCCCCCTGATGCAGTTGTAGTCTCAGGTTCAAGTCTGCAGCCAGGTTCAGACAAAGAGGCCCATCCGGTCTGTTGGCATTTGTCTGGTTGTACACTATCTGAAATCAAACGCTCTCCTCCACTCCCAGTGTTTCATACAGAACAATCAGCGTGGCCCTAATGTGGGAATGTCAGTAATCCTCACAAAAGGATGCTGACATTTATACCCAGCAGAAATGAATCAGACAGGGCCTAAATTCCTCCAGCGCTTTGTGCATGCTACACTAGACTGGGTGGATGGATAATGACACTTTATTATGGGGTCATTATGGCAGGTAGCTCTCAACGATGAAAAGGCAGATCTAGTCAACATGGACAGCTCTGAGACAGCTGACCCGGCATCTTAACAAATATGGAAAATGGGCATTATGGGACTCATGAATCAAAAGAGGCTCTCGGGGAGGCTTAACATAATAGACGGGCTAATATGAGGATTGCCAAGAAAGATGCAAATCTTAAAGCTAGTATAAAGAACTTTTATAAACTAATGTGACCTTGCTTTCTCACAGAACTGGAGGAGCAGAAGAGGAAGACAAGGAAGAATAAATACTGTTGAACAGAAATGTCTTTAATTTGATCATTGTCCTGGCCTTTAAGGTAATCTTCGATGATCATTTTACCCATTGAACTGGAGGGTCAACCATTATATTACTTTGGTCATGTAACCTTTGCACATATTATGCTTTGAAAGTTCAAATGTTCATTTTTGTACTCATTATTTGACCATCAACTATTCAAGCTATTGGCAGTAGTTGTTTGGTTTTATGGGCGGTTGCTTTTTAAGGACCCACTTGCACTTGGCCTGGCTGCCACATGCTGTGCCAAGGCAAGATTGTCTCCCTTCCCTGGTCTGCTGATTACCAGCACACATAAAAAAGTACTCACATTACCAGAGGTATCTGTTCTTTTTGTAAATCAAAGAAACATTGCCTGTCAGCCTAAGGTAGATATCATGTTTTTGCACTGCCTTACCTACATGGCTGCATACTTTGAAAATCTATATCTAATTTGAGTTTCATTTTATGCAACATTTATGAAGCAGAATAACAAAGTTCAACCACAACATGAACATGAAGCTGATGAGCTGCACAGACATTATTGCCATATCTCTTGTCAGTGGTAGGCTTTTTGGTATAAAGTGTTAAAATAAAACAGAACTATACAGCATAAAAACACAATAAACACAAAGAAGCAAAACATACAGGCAAGGCTAATCTCCAGCCACAATCTTATTCAAACTCCACAAAAGACTGCAAGATATCTTTAAAGTTTTCCATGATGTTTTGCCCAGTATTTGTACAAAAGGGGTCTCAGCTGTGCTCAATAGGCCTCTTGGCACCTCTCTGGTAGACAAACTTCCAGACTTGGACCCCTAGTACAGGGATCACCAGTTATATTTGTACAATGGCTGTTGTTCTTTGACAGATGCTGTGTGTCAGGATTTTCAGATGATGAGCCATTTTGGTATGACTGTCAAATAACTGTTCTGATATTATAATTTGTATATTTGCCTTTAAATGTTAGATCAGTTTCTAACACCCAAATCCTTGCCAACCACCCCCTTATTGCTGTGGCGGTCATGTTGTTCATCATTAGGCCAAACACCAATGAACTCAAACTCCAAGTTAAAGGCTCCTACTGATAGCCAGTTAGGCCTGCAGCAAAATGAATCAGACATGAATTTCTGATCATATTGTTTAAACCTTAACCAGGTTGGGGATTGAAACAAGATTCCCTCAAAACTGCAAGACACTGTATGTTTTCCTTTTCACATTTTCCTAAATTTGAACATAATTTGTGGTCTGAAAGCTGTTAAATTGAATACAATGCAACCTTAAACTGTGACATTTGTGTTTATAATTCACATAAAAATATACAAAAACTTTTCCCGTGGTCTCAGGGGTGACTAGAAAAACTAAAGTGGCATCTCAGAGGAAATATGGTGGGGGATCCCCTGCTGTAGGCCATCAGTGGTTGAGTTTGTCTAGCTTATGTCTAGAAATATACTGCATCACATAATAATGCCATGACATTGACAAAATGATGTTATTATAATTTGACCTTAGTGTCACCACTAAGGAAGCTGGTGTGCAGGACTTATGGTTAGAGCTGTGACAACAGAGACCAATAAGATGTCATCAATTTAAACTTAGGCAGAAAAAACCCACCTTGCCAAACCAAAGTTAAACACTGTTGAAAGGCTGGAGAGCATTTCTATCTTGATGCCAGTTGTATAATCCATCCAACATATGCTAATTTACTGCAGGGATCTGCCAGGTCCAGCCCTCCGTCCAATTTGGCAGACATTTTGAGGCAAGACATTTCTCCATCTACAAGAGTTCCACCAAATTCTAAGTTTAAACCCTGAATACTAGTGGATATGACTTTAAAATTATAGTTTTGAGAGTCCAAATAGGTCTCACTGGAGTCGACACGTAGGCCAAGAAAAGAAAAAAGAAAACTTTTGAGTCAAATGTTACTCACAGGTCAAACGGCAGCATAGAAGAAAATGTAAAAATGGCCACATCTGCATGTGTTCTCTCCCAGCCGCTCACAGGGGTCAGGTTACGGTTGGTATATCGATACTACTTACTGAACTTGGATGTTGATCCTGTTCTTTTGTCACAGTGCCAAACGTTTACCCAATGAGATCAGTCTGTGTGGCTGCAAATCCTATAACATGAGATTACCCCTTTTGACTTCAGGGACAAGATAATGACATTAGCTAATGTATGAACAATAGAAAACCTCTGTGTGCATTCTGATACCTCACTGACAGAGACACCCGAGCACTTTGTTCAGAATTCAGCCAGTTTGCTTTGAATTCCCGTCTACACCTGATCGGCTAAAGGCATTCATTGTCATTTTCATGTAATGTGCAACCTGCTTTTCAGAGCAAATTAGAAACAGAGCCTTACTTCTCCTCTGGACTGTCAAAGTGACACTGGAGCTGATTTTCTACAGAAGATTTCATAAAGGTGCTCATCAGAGGTAGTTTTTTTCTCTTTGTGCACAGAATGTGTTCTTACTGGGTGACACTTTATGCACAAGTGGTTTAACACCACACCTTTCAACAGATGTTAACCTGACAATAGCATGACTAATCAGCAACTTCTTCACCTCCAGTTACTTATTCTCTTTCCTGAAGTGATAGTGTGCTTGTTTTCTTGCTGGATAAGCCTCAAATTGTTCATGTCTTTTTGTCAAATAAAAAGTATGTCTGTCAGGCCTTAATGCTGAAAGCAGTCAGGGCCAAATCTGATTTCAGATTGTCTGTCAGTCTGGAGCAATCGTAAAAATGTGATTTCATTAGAACAGTTTGCTTTTTTCCCCAAACTTTGAAAAAACATCCAGTCCGACTGAAGAATGAAGAGGACAGTGATTTGATTTTGGAGTTTAAAGGCCACAAATCACGGTGTTTCGGCCATTGTAAAGTTTTGACTTATTCAGTGCTGAAGGCAGTGGGTATATGGTCAAGGTGTTTTGACCTCATGTTCATCCCTTGGTTTTGAGCCCCATAAATAGCTTATAAAGACAGAAACAAGCCTCAAAGTATTTTCTCCAAACTTTGTAAAATGTTTCTTCATGAACTCATTTATGAAATGACTACATTTTGAAGGTCAAGGGTTATGAGCCTCATAGTCAACCCTTGCATGAATACATATTTGGAAGGTTTTTGGGTCTCATGATCATCCCCTGCTTGTAAGATTAAGAACACATTGGGATTTTTCCCCATACTTTTGACTATTGTTTACCCTGGCTCACAGATAAAGCAATATGGTTTTGGGGGCCATGTTCAAAGGATATGGTGATTGGGTATGTTTTTTAGCTCTTGCTTGAAAATGAAATTTTGATAAAACTTTGATGAATTGTCTGGAAACAAAGCAAATATCCCACTCAGACTTGAAGCTCAAGGTCATCAAGCCCCTTACTCATCCTTTGCGAGTGATCCTTATAACTCAAAAACACCTTTTCACCAAAATTTTGCACAAATGTTCACCCTGACAAAAAAATAATTGATTGGATTTTCAAGGTCATGGCACAAAGGTTAAAGTAACAAGATTTCATGTTTCTTTCTTAAGTAGAAACTTGAAAAAAATGACATTTTAGATTATGAGGGTCAAGAGTTATTTGGCTACATTCTCATTCCCTGCTTGTGAACGGTCACATATCAGTTTTCCTTTAACCTTCATAGCACACTTAGTCCTATTTGTTTGTTTATTGCCTCCTCCAAACAAATTATGTTATTGCCAGTGTTTATCAATTTCTCTCTGTCTATGAGCAAAGAGTTCTCAACAGACTTTGATTTAACAAAAAAGGTTGTGTTGGTCAGGACACAAGGAAGAAGTGATTAGATTTTGGTGGTGACCTTAGGACAAATGCGGATGCAGGCTCTTTAGTTTTAATTATTTTCAGGGTTAATGGAGACTACTTCAATACTTTCATAGGTTTTCAAGGGTTTGAACCAACTGCAAATTTGTAAATACTCAAGGCATTTTAACTAGCATGAGTACTTGATTCAAGTTTTTTTTTTCCAAAACACACATATATATAACTTTGAGTGAAAAACAGGAAAGAAAATATTCTAGCCACAGATCTCTTTAAGAATTGGCTAAATCTTAAATAACATACAGCATAAAACACGTCCACTTGTGATTTTTGCTGAGTAGAAACTGACAGAAATGAAGGACTGATAGTTTCACAAAGCAATTACACACCATAGCCTTCTGTGAATGAGAAAGGGCATTGCTTTAACATGATATCATCACACCACAATTACGAAAAAGAGCAGGGGGAAGGTTCAAAGCACAGCCAAGGGTGAAAGTCCCTCAGCCAGTGAACTTTCTGACCTGTGGGTTTTCCATGTGACCCCACCAATAAGAAATGCCTTGGGTAATTTAAATCAAGTGGAGGTGTGTCACTTTCAAACAGACTTGGCTGAACAGCCCTGCCGGAGCCGCATGCTGCTCCCTGACCAGATGTGTGGGTCTTTTTTTATTACAAGAGAAGGAGAAGCTGATAGTTGCAGGTGCGAGGCTGACATGAGGGCCAGCTTTGCAGACCTTCATAAAGAGGATATCCATTGCCTGCGTTTAATCAGAGCCAGTGGGATGGGATGGGATTCATTGCTCTTTGATGGAGAGCACTGTTATGAAGATGGACAGTCACTTTGCTCTCTAAGTGAAACCATCGTTTAGCCTCAATTCCCAGAGAAAAGGCCCATTTGTTATCCACAGGGGAGTGCAGCAGGGGTGGTTATGCTAGGTGGAGGCTGCGTGCATTTTCCACACAGTTAGCGGGAATAGGCATACATTTATGGTCAGAGGAGACTGACTATGCTAAAGCAAAAGTGACACGCTATCTAGACTGCAAATATCCTCACCCCCTTATCTAAACAGAAGAAAACTGCACCACACACATGTAATTACTTTTGCATTACCTGTGAATCAATACACTTATATGCAGGTGGAAAGAGCAGAATTACTGAGTAAGACTAAAACTGGACTTTTAGAACATATGCAAGCATATTAATCTGTCTGAACTTGTACTAGATCAAATGTCTCTGAGGGAGCACTCACACGAAGCATTCACTAGCTTGTTACTATAGTGTGAGTGCTACGGGCTATGCTAGAGCACAGTAAACTTCCTTGTGTGCTGTCTTTAGCATGGTAAGCCTGCTCATGCATGTGCGCAAATTACATGAACGAGATGGAACCACTACTCGAGCCAATAATTTTAAATGTTAGACGGCTATATAATAAAACAAGAAAATCTATTAATGTAATTGTGCTCAGGCCCTGTTGTGGCTGGAACAGTGTGAGCACAAGCCACGCAGGAGACTGGCGAGAGGGGGCACCCCTGCGTAAGTACAATTTGGGGTTACTGACCCTTGTGTAAGAGCACCCTAAAGCAAAAACACTAAACCAAGAGCCTCAAAACAGAAGTGACAAAGGCTACGTTCACACTGCAGTCCTTAATACTCAATTCAAATGTATTGCTCAAATCTGATTATTTATTTGGCTGTTCAGATTACACCTGTAAATGTGGCCTGACTGCAGACTGTGATGTGAACAGCTCACGCTTCAGAATTGACACGCATGCTCAGTTGAACATTAATGACATCACGCACAGCATAGTGTGATGAGGGACAACAAACACAGAGCAAAACTGTGCTTTACAATGCTGAAAAAGTTTTTTTCCCATAACGTAGAACCTGATGTTACAGCAGCTCACCTTGAGTGAGCTCTTATTAAAGTAATGATGGCTATATTTTATTTCTTATAAACCTTAAGGCGGTTGCTCTCTCCTGCCGACCCTGCTGATGACAGATAGCTGCTGGAGAGCCAAACATTTCAGAGCCATAGCTCGCTGAACAGGTTAACAAAGAGGCAAAAACTTAGTTTTGTCATTTGTTCTGATGTTTCATAGTTTGTCTGAGAGCAGATTAGACAGGAGCACACTGTCAATTGACTGACACTGTCTTGGACAAACATACAGCAGCGCACAAATGCGCAGGGATGAGATGGACAGCAGTGGATCATCAGTGTCTCCGTGTCCTGTAAACTGTTACTTTAGCCTGAGTAATCCATTCAAAAAGTTGGTGCAGTGTTAACAAACAAAGTTTATCAGATATCAAAATACAAATGTATGATTTATTCACTTCTATCGTTTATTGTGCGTTAACGGAAACGCCAGTGAATCGCCCCAGCGCTCTCTCATTTTCTCTCATCACTCTTCCCTTTATGCATTTTTTAATCATGCTTGTAGCTGGAAAAACAACTAAAACTCTTTATTTTAGAAAAAAAAATGCATAAACTTTTTAATAATCATGTCTATATTAACCTCTGTTTATGTTCTGTTCATAAAGGGACTTTCAAAAAAACTATCCTGAGGTAAATGGCTGCTGTAGAATGAAAATCTGAATACGTATCTATTTAGTACCACATTAGAAAGTGGCCTGAATCTGATTTGAAAATGTTAGATTCAATGTTCACATTGTCAGAAACAAATCAGATACAGGTCACATTTGAGCCAAAAAATCAGATTCAGTTCACTTTTGACTGCAGTGTGAACGTAGCCAAAGTCACTGAGGGGAGTAAGGGAAAATGGCTCCTGTTACCTGCTTCAAGCACTATGTAACTAGTGACTGTGTTTCACATAACACCAGTCAGCTAAAAAGAAGCCAGTTAGCCTTAGTCTCAGTACTGTTTGATGCTATTCTTACTATTTAGATTTTTAACCTTCCATGTTAAAACTCAGGATTGAAAATTTGACAATCAGAATGCCTATTCCAGTTGTTGTTTAATTTAGACGTATATTTGTGCAAAAATGCAAGATTGAATCAGTCTCTAACAGCATTATCGAGGTGTGTTAGTCCAACTTAAAGCAACAATGTGTAACTTTGTGCCTTGAAATTGTAGTTAGAAATTCTTCCATTGCTTAGCATCAGCCACTGCAGAACCCTAGTATAGCATCTTGATCTAGAGGGACAATGTAAGCTGCAAGCAAAATAAAGCATACAGTAAGTCTAAAATGTACAGAGCTGTAAACATGTTTGGATTTTTACAGCCTGAAATACAATCAGTTTTATTACTAGTTTGTAAGCAAGGTTAGGGCAATAATGGCCTAGTTTGAAGGCTGAGTCCCATGCACTGGAGTTGGGCTCCTTGAATTGGGCAGCTTGGTTCACGTCCAGCCTGTGGCCCCTCCCCCTCATATCATTCACCAAAGTCTCTCCTTGATTTCTTTTAATCATTGTCCTATGTGACAGCAGAAGCTAAAAACTGAAAAATCTTTTTGAAACCACTGTTTTAACATACAGTGAACTGAAAGTGTTATATCCACAGGGGCTTGGACTTCTACCAGTAACAGATTCTACTCATGATAATATTGGGTAGCTATACTGGAACAGGGAAAAGTTCAACTGAAAATTCACAGAGTCACAGCTATTGCTTTAATTGACTTTGGATAAAATGATACTGTTTAGCCACAGTGTTGATGTCCTTACTTATACAAAGCTAAGCCTCGTGTTAAACAAAAATTAGATTAGTTTAAATTTGAACAACTCTGGTGGAGTTGTTCAAATTTGGGTTTTGGGTTGGAGAGAAGTCATGGCTGAGGCATGTTGACAACATATTGTATGTTGAAGGAAATCTCAACCTCAGCGAAAAGGAAAAGCAAATATTTGTATCAGATAACACAACAAAAGTTATAGCTTGTTTGCTTGTGCTGAAGAATGACCGGTCTGCATGGTCACAAAAATGGCACACTTTTAACATTATTTTGAATGGCTTGGTTTTTTATGAATTTATTTTAAAAGGCATTTAATCACTTTTAAAGTCCATGTTACTTCCCTTCCCTGTTCCTTTCATACTTCACTTTATAATGTTTCCAGTATATCTGGTACAAGGACAGAGAGGGGTGTTTTTATGCTGCTTAATTTGAAATTCACTGTCCTTACACTTCTCTCTGTTATGTTTTTTTGAAGCAAATTCAGAAACACTGTGTGGTTATACATCCCTGTGCATTTCCCTCATTCTAACTTTTTTTGGACTCTGACATTTATTTGACTGTTAGACTTTTCCCTAACTGATTTTATTGTTTCTTTGTATCTTCATGCTCTAGCGTTTTTCTGTATACATAAATGAGCGTTCAAAAGTTGGATGTTATTATGCCTGATTTAATTTTGCTGTTATTTTCTCTCAATCTGTTCTTTGTTAAACACTTAAGGTATATTTAAGTGTGACGGTGTTTGTAAAGCTAAGCTAAGTTGACTTCTACCTGCTCTGGTTTCAGCCAATTTACCTCTGAAACAAAAAAAGAATCATCAAGTTGATGCAAAATTTCAGTGAGTACCGAGCTAAGACATCACCACACCCTAGAATTCAGAGAGGATATATGCCTTTAGATCCTGAGTCTTATTAACAGTCTGTCCACTGTTCCAGTCCTGACCTCTATGAGTCTGTTAAGATTCATTTGAGGACAGGTTTATCAAACAGAGTCTTCTCTAACAGGAAAAGAATTAGCCCTGTCAAAGGGAGTGACACGCTGAAGAAGACGAGTCTATGTTCAGCTTTAATTCCTTACTCAGTCATCCAGGAGGATGAAATTACACCATGTATCACTCTGATAAAGAAGCTCCGCTCACCTTGTTCACGAGTTTGGACTGAAATTTTAATATGCTAAGTGGGAGCTGGTCTGAAAGGTTAATATATCAGAGTGAGGGCCTTTGATTGGACATGAGTTATTGTTAATGATAATAACTAATCAAATTAAAGAGGATTAATTTGCTGAATTAGCTATTGTGTTGTCGACTCAGAGACAAAGTCACACTTACAGAGTCATGAAAAAAACTGACAGATCTGTTATCTGCTCTGACATGTTTTCTCATTTTCTAAGCCTGGCTCATTGCCTTTGGTATCTTGCAGTAGCATTGTTGTGATTTTAAGAGCGCTGTCTGTTTCAGTTCAGATAGTCTGAAAGAGATTTTCTGAAATAAGTGGGTGTACCCAATTTGGCCTGGTTCATCTGGGTGTATGTGCACACTGTCAAAATCTGTTGGGAAAACAAAAAGCCAAGAAACAAGCTGTGGCAGCAGGAGAAGATGCAGCAGCTGTAGCCATAACAGTAATACAGCAACTTGTCCATTTTGTTTGTGACTTATAGTAAAATATTGATGATATTCAAATTCAGAAATTAGCAATCCAACAGGGAATTAGCCCAACTATTTGTGCTTGGGCAGTAATTAGCATTGAAACAGCAACAAGCCAACATAACTCAATGTCCACTCAGCAGAGCATCACAGAGGTTGACAGCATTCGGTTCAAAACTTGCTCAGTTACCAGAATCTATTCCAGCTCACTGAACCAGGGGAATTTGTCCTTTTTATCACTCCACTTTTACCAAGCTAGACTCCACTCCTTAATGTGACAGTTGAAGTTTTCTGCAAACAATGATAGGTGTTACAGGGTAAAGATTCATCATATTAAATGGTGACCTTTAGCAGATTTTGCGTGGTAGTTATGTCAAATATATGCCGCTAGCAATAATACTTACTAGTGCCTCTTTGTTTTGTTTTTTTTATTTAGAGTAAGAGATTCAGCTTATCAGACATGGCTTCCATGAAAACAACAATAAAGACAATAGTTCTCAAAGACCATAGACTGTAGTAAATAGTGACAAAAACCAGAGTGATATCAGCAGTTTGGTACTGGTGGGGGCTTTTGAAGTCAATCTGCTGTGACTGCCACGCTGAAAACAATGTCTCAGACTGTCTATAGATCAACCTAGTAGCAGAAAAAGACTTGTTCTTCGATCCAGCAGCTTACGATAGGAGAAAACAGAAACAGACTGATATAACATTTTAAACTATACTTTCCAGAAAAATGTTACTGATAAATGCATAGCAAAAACAGCAACAAAGAAATAGCAGCACTACACAACCTTGTTGTCATGTCAACCATGATCTCTTGATATGCATATCCTCAAATCCTTAATAATATCAAAACAGATAACTTGTAAGAGGAATAAAAACAGTACAGTGTAGTAACACAAAGAAATCAATAACACAGAGCTAAAGAGTTTTTGATCCATGTTTCTGACATGCTTTTATCAATTGCAAAAATTGGCATTAAACTTGGGATGTCTATGTGATCTGCTCTGTTTCTGCAGCTGGCCCCTATTGGACAATGGTGGAACTGCAGTTTTTCTTTCACTGCTGTATAGACTTCATTTTTCAACACCGGAGGTTGATGTTAACTCTAGTTAACACAGTGATATGTCCAAAGCTCCCACACTGTAAAAAAGGCTAGTTGTTTTAACTTAAAAAAGTTAGTGTCAGGGCTGCCTTTAAATTTTAAGTTTTCTGAATTTAGAAAATTTAAGTTCAGTTGAATTAAGAACAGTTCAGATGATGTGAACTTCTTAAGTCCAATAAACTTGCTATTAAGTCAGCTCTACTTACATTGTTTAGTAAGCAAACTCCAAAAAGCAATCCAATTCCAATAGTATTTTTTTATTCCAACTCAGTAAGTAAACTTCTTTAAACTACAGTTTTAAAGGTAAAACAACTTAATCTGACGCTCCGGTCACTGATGCTCATCCACAAATGTAAAAAAAGAAATAAAACAGTAAAAGATGTGAGCTATAAGCTCTTTTTCCACCAAACGAGCCGTCATGCAAGCCAGACGAATTTAAGAAAAGTTAAAGAACATTTGTGGATGAGGATGCATTTTTCCCGGAAGCAAGCACTTTTTTTGTGGCAAATGTATCTTGAATCTGTTCAGAGCTGTTTTGCTATCCACATTGAACGTGTGATAAAAATTGCCAGTTGTGTTATTAAAGCATGAAGAACAGAAGTTGTTTTGTTTCTTCTGGCAATAATATCCTTTAACTACTTGACCTTTTTTTCTGCTTTTAAGATTTTTCTTAAAGCAAATATTAACTTTATTTTACAAACCTGTGTCAAAGCAGAACAAAATGAGTAAAAGTTAAAGAGGAATATTAAGTTAAATCCAAATGCAATAAGTCAATTTAGCTCAAAATCATCAGTGACCTGAACTTCAGATCAAGTTGTTTTACCTTTAAAACTGTAGCTTAAAGAAGTTTAATTACTGTGTTGGCATAAAAAGTACTATTGGAATTGGATTGCTTTTAGAAGTTTGTTAAACTAAACAATTTAAGTAGAGCTGACTTAATAGCAAGTTTATTGAACTTACGTCACTTGATCTGAACTGTTCTTAATTCAACTGAACTTAAATCTCTGAATTCAGAAAACTTAAAATTTTAAGGTAGCCCCAACACTAACTTTTTTAAGT
This sequence comes from Scarus forsteni, assembly GCA_036419115.1. Lineage (NCBI taxonomy): Eukaryota > Metazoa > Chordata > Actinopteri > Labriformes > Labridae > Scarus > Scarus forsteni. The sequence continues at coordinate 8,417,837 of JAZDUH010000245.1, read as the reverse complement.
TAAAACAACTAGCCTTTTTTACAGTGCACTGGTAAACTTTTACATCGTGAGTGGTGTCACTTTGATACACCAACTGTTATCCAAATGTTAAAGATGCATTTGACCTCCTCTTCACCTCAAATCAAATCACAGCCCATCTTGTCAGTGTTGTAGGTTTGCACACTTGTGACATCATGACTACAATAAAACTGAATGAACATATTCACCTAAGAATGAATTCAATAGTGTTTAATTTTTCATCTGCATTGGAAAAACCAAACAAGCTCTCGGTGTCAAAGCACCCTATGTTTTTGCTCTCTGCTTTTGACAGATTTGTTGTCTTTGTGTCTAAATAACCAAACTTGACAGATCTGCTCTTGGCCACTTCTTCACAGTATCAGAGTTTGTGTGCCTTTACAGCCACATGTTGTATTTCACACTTGTGTTGCCCTGTCTCAGTTATCAGGCCTTTGTTGTGTTTAATGCTATCTCCAGCCTTGGACCACTGATACCAGCTGAGCGGTCAGAGTGTTAGCACTCCTAAATATCTATTACAATTAGTTTTTGATTAAGGAACCCTGCGCGGCTGTTTGAAGCCTTTAATGTTGTGTCAACTGGATGATGATGGAGAGAGCGGCATGGACGCCTCCCAGTAACAAAGCGGCCTGTAAAAGGCTCAGAGCGAGGCATTTTATCTTCCTAATGGAAACCAGATGACCTCTCTTTTTCTTTTTTCTCTGTTTTTAATGCTGAAGTTTTTCTCGAGGTGATAGCACCTCAGTGTTCTCTCACTTATGTTATTTATGTCATGGGCTTGGCAGCTCATTTCACCTCTGCAGTGTCAGCCAATGATTTTTAAAGTATGTTAGCTGTGAAATAAAACATTCATATCAGCTTAGCAAGGTGTGTGACATATCACCTTTTCAAGAGGCCGATCTGGCTGGAACTACTCTAAAAATTAATATATCAAAAAACATTCCAGAGCTATAAAATCAGTGTATTAAAAGGGGATGTCTAGGTGGGTTTAACAGTTTACAAGAATTTTTAAACATCATCCCTATCATTAATTAAAACGGCCTAGTCATTGGAAGTGCTCACAAATACTTATTTTATTGATCAAAGTCCATTTTACTACAAAAACAAACACTGTTGTCAGTAGTAGACTTGATTTATGACGAAAATTAAGCTGTGTATACAAGTTTCAAACTTTCCTTTTCTTTTCTTTCCTTTTATTTATTTATTCTTTTTACAAAATACACACATATACCTTTTGAAAGTGAACAAAACAGTTTTGTTGTTATGTTTGATTAATATGGCTTTAAAAAACCAATAAAAGCTCTGTTCACTCTTATTTACAATCAATATTATGTTTAAAACAGGCACAAGGCACAGCTGGAACTACTGCCTTGTGGTTTCACACCTGTGTGTGATATGAATACATGCCATGCACAGTGAACGGACAATAATGGGTCAAGAATAAACACTGGAAATTTTTTTAGGGAAAAAGTTTGACTTGTACAAATCTTAGAGGCAAGGACTAACCATGTGGCCCAAAGACCTTGACTCTTGAAGTTGAAAGTCTAACCCTTTTATCCTTGTGTCTGGTGAATATTTGTACAAGTATAAATATACTGGAGCATACAGTAGACGTCAAATACAGCGCTCACAGCAGGGGATAAATGTATATTTATCCCAAGCGTTCTTGAGGTATCGTTTCCACAAGCAATTGATCAACATGTTGTTTTGATGATCATCACACTTGGGCACTGACTTCAGTTACTGAGTCAGGTTATCCTCAGGTCAGAGTGAACATCTGTGACAACACTATGTCGATACTGCGTCACATGATACCTCCAAATCGAATCATGTATCCCTGAGTGTGGGAAAACATTTGTGCAGAGTTTGTTGAAAATCTGAAGATATTTTATTTACATGCAAAGGATGAACATGGGTCTCCATGATCCTCACTTACAATCTCCAAAAGCTAATCAGACCATGCTTAAGTCTGAGAGGGCACATGTGCAAAGTGTAAAAAAGAAGCTCTTTCAGCTGTCTTGAGATATTGTGCACGCAAGCAAGGCATGATCATGGAGCCTTGACCTTTCTCCTAATAATTCTAATAAGAAAGCAGGTTGCATGAAAATCAGAGTGTTCATTTTTGCAAAGTTTGAAGAAACTCTTTGGTAATTTTGATATTTTGTGTACCCATGCAAAGCATAAACATGGGATAAACACAACTTTGATTTAAAACCTCAAAATACAATCAGTTGAGTGGACACATGTGCAAAGACTGAATAAAATCCCTTTCAGCGTTCCTGATGTACCACCTTAACAAGCAAGGGACGATCATAAGGCCTTGATCTTTAGCACAAAACTCCTAATTAAGTTAGAGTGGACATTAGTGTAAAGTTTAACCATTTTTTACATGTTCTTTAGATATTGTGCACAAAAGAATGAGTTAATGTTCACATGAACAGCCTGATACATGACTCCTCACATGGCTGTTCAATGGAGACCTAAGACTCAAAATAATTCACAAAACAATGAACAAGAAAAGGGAATAATATGAATATTAGAAGATACTTCTGGGCAAATAAGAGGGTATGAAAAATATACTTTTCAAACAAATTATTTAGCATTGCAAATACTGGACGTCGGTAGCTACCTTTGATTAAACACACTTTTGTGTGTGTTTTTTTCTCAAAATGTTTTTATAATGACTCATTCATGACGGAAATTTAATAAACTCCCCTGAAGATTTTATGCAACAACCACCATTAAAAAGTTTGGAAAACTTTTTGAACAATGCCCACTGAGAAATGTCAAAGTAGTCAAAGAATTTCATAAATAAACATGTCAAGAGGACCAAAGGTCAAACAACCACACTGCCTCTCAGTGTTTTAAGAAGCTGCCAAATATTCAGGATTCTTATTTGGAGCACCCTCGTGTTCATTTTTCTTTTTTTATGTGCGATCACATGTTGAAGCAATTCACAGGGAAAGAAGTCTCCACAAGTTTGCCTGCTTAGTTACCAGAGGAATGTGAGAAGCAATAAAAACAGTCCCCATGCATTAAATCAAAATAAATAAAATGATCTGATACCCAACACCCCCCATCATGGTCTGCAGAGAAAGTGTTTCTTTTTTCATGATAGCCAGAGCTGTGATGTTCACTGTTAGTCATTCTGACACTGAGTAACCATCTGACCAGCCTTTAACACATCTCACTCTGAAAAACTGTGATAAATCAATAACAAAGTAAATAAAAAAGACAAGAGTGTGCAGTTTACAAGAGACCCAGACAAGACATGAGTCAGTGTTGGGCACATCAGAACCAAATCCCTCTTTCCATCTCTCCATCTCTTTGTACTTTGATTAACACGGTCTTACACCATGTCCTAACTAAACATAAGGGACAAATGTCGTGTTGTATCTCACAGTGTCGCACACCTGCAATAAATGTTAAATAACCAAACTTTTCCGCCTTGTTAACAAATGAAGAATAATTGGACATTTCTCTCAGGAAGAAGATGAATGCTCCACTGTCTCTGCTATGTTAACAGATAAACTCAGTGAGAAAAGTCAAAGAAAACACAGAAACTCCCTCCAGCAATTTGACAATCTCCCTTTTCCATCTACGTCAACGGAAGCCATGCTAGAGAAAATAGAGATGGTGACACACTACATCACGCTACATCACTTGCAGGCTGTCAAGAAACTCTCAACTGATTTCATGTAAATAGCCTGATTTTGTTGCTGTCACTTAAGTACATTGTGTTTGGTTAAGACATGTCTTAGACACATCAGTGATTTTTCAAAAAAGTTGTTTTGGTATTTTTTTTTTTTCTGCTGTTTTAGTTTAAAGAAAAAATGTCAAACTCAGAACAAAAAATTGGTCATAATTTATCCTTTAGTCTTGGTAAGTATATTTGATTTCAGTGGGTGCTAAAATATTTTCATTTATTTTTTCATTTATTTGTTTATTCGAACAAGTGAAAGACATAACATAAATCTTTATACCTTGTCCGAAAGGGCGTAGGATGAAGTCAGAAGACTTTTCTAGTCCTACCCCTTTGTCTTTACATATTTACAGTCTAATCTGCCCAAGCTTGTTCACAATTTTGATGTCCAAAACACCTCCTTTAGTTTCAGATATTTAATACCCCTGATCCACCTCTATTCTCTGTCTGAGACACATTGTCAGAGCTCTGGTCATTTTCAGGTCTCCTTCCCTACATGGGCCCTGTCCACTCTGAAATATTGACCTGTCTTCTCTGTGGCAATTGGTCAGTTCAGTGCCATGAAGCGTCTCGTTTTTAACTACTCAGCATTAGGGCTGGGCAATTAATCAAAAAATAATCAAAATCGACATTTAGACCCTATAATCAAAGTAATTTTACTCATGACGATTATTTTGATTATTTTCCCTGCTTAAGTCAAGTGACTGCGCCCCCTCCATATAGTCTACGTTCACTTTCGCCAAGAGCAAAGGACGTGTTGCCAACACGGAGGAGACAAGAGCCAATCTATCAGAGGATCTTGTGGCCAACAAAAATACCATCTCCGTTGTTTGGGCACATTTTGGATTCTGTGCAGAGGACATCAAGCAGAAAGAAGTTAAGTGTAAATACTGCAGGAAGACCGTGTCGATGACCATCGGTATCACCACTAATGTGTTCCAGCATATCATACAATAATCACTCATTAATTGTAATCGAGGTAAGACCTTCAATTAATCGTGTTATTACGATTAAGTGATATCGTCCAGCCCTTCTCAGCATTATGGCTTCAGTAATGCAGAAGGGCTTGAACCTCATACACAATAGTGAAAGAGCATCACAGTAGAAGAGTTTCACAGTGGTAGGTCAATTCAGTAGAATTAAGTATTTCAGTCAGCTGCTGGTGCTGTTCACGAAGGGACAGGGAGGAGTTTAGATGCTGTGGACTTTGTTGTCTTGTGCACAGACGTACACTATTATGTAAGGGAGACATGTTAAAGGGCATAAACAACTCAAAAAAGCATAAAATGACTTCTTCAAGACCCAAAAGTTGGCATATCAGGAATGGACCTCAAAATAGATAACATATAAATATCTACTTTCACTGAATGGGGTATTTTTACCTATTTTAGTTTTGTTTATGACAATATCACTATCATATTTCAGAAGAATGACCCTTTACTAACCAGTTTTTGTCTAACCCATACTGCTGATATGTCTATTCAGTTGTTTGCTCTTCATAAAATGCTAAAGGGAGATTTTAAAGGATACACAGCGACTCTGCGACATGTCAGTGATTGTCATTTCTGTCAGCACAAAGCTTTTATCTCCAAAATTGCTACCTTTCAGGAAATTTCAACGACACAGAACAACTTAATGAATGAATATCACATTGTCCTGATTAGGATTGCAGTGTTTTGTGCTTTTAATTAGTTAAAAATGTATATAGCCCTCTCCCTCTCACCATCATGGAAAATGACCATTAATAGTTTTTATTAAGGAAAAAAAACAAATAAATAACAAACATCATACAAAAAAGGAGATAAGAGGTTTGTGCTTGACAATATTTTGGCTTTTTCATTCTACAAATTTAAGGTATTGCTTTTAAATTAAAAGCACATTGAACAACATATTTTTTTTCTTTTTGTTTTGTTGCAGTATCCATATCACCAAAATAACACTTATAATAGGTTATAATACGTCTGCTTTTGGCCTTAGTATTCTTAATGTGATTAAATTGATTTGTCACAGCACCACAAACCTTTTTGCAACAAAAGAGTTTGAATTCCCAAATTTGTTGAAAAAAAAAGTACACGTCTGCCAAATTACAAGTCAAATGGATCACAGAGGTAAAAAAAAAAAAAAAAAACCTTAAAAAACAAAAACTTCCTTGTCTCCAAATGGGACCTGAAGGTTAAGGAGAGTTAGCTTGCTGGAAGTGTTTCTAATGTTGACTGTGTCGAGGACTGCTCCCTCGCTCTCTGTCACACTCCCAAACATGAGGGGAGATAAAAACGTCCTGGCATGCAGCAAGCTGATAAGTTGCAGCTTGTGTAGTTTTTGTTTAGTTTACTTAATCCCTGAGCTGGAAATGACCTTGTGAACTTAAGTTGGGTTGAATGTTTGTTCTGCTTTTTCTTTTCTCTTTTTATTTTACTCCATCAGCAGCTTTTTCTTTCCACACTGCACCTTTGTTGCACTAGATGGATTTTTAAAAATTTATTTCGATTTTAAAGGTGTGGGAGCACTCTCTCTGTAGTTTTAACCAACAGATCCACAGTGTTCTGTCTACATTCACACATCACAGGTCAAAGATCGCTGTCCCAGAACGATTACATTCACTCTTTTGGCACCAGCTCTAACCTGCTCACATCCAACATGCTTTTGTGCACACATGGCCTATAACCTGGCTAACCTTGGTTTAATCATTACCATGACCCGTTTATCTGATTGTCATGCAGGTAACCATTAATAAGTGTTTACCTCCTGATGACCTCTGGAAATGTAAATGCCGCCTTTGCCCCACAAATGTCAGCACTATCAGACGAGTTGGCCTGATTTATTTTTCTCTGTCAGCAACCAGGACTTTAATAATTCAATAGAGTTAGTCTGATAAAACTCCCTTTATGCAAAACTTCTTCTCCTAAAATGGTTCCAATCTCCCCTGGATCCAGCTCAGTCATGGTTTATCTGCAAATTGGGATGCTTTAGAGGTTTTACCATTCTTAACCAAAGAGGTGGAGAGTTCAAGAACATACAACTCAAGTGAAAGTACAGTTATTCTGACTAAAATTCTCTAAAAATCTCATTTTATATAGCACTTATACACATGCAGCTCAAAGTGCAGCATGGAAATAACAGATCAGAACTGAAGTTTGACTAGTTTAAGGTCATGTTCACATTTTTAAAAATAGAGGTTTTCTTCTTCATTTGTCAAACCAACTGCACATGTAGGCTTTGTCCACATGAAAATGCATAAATGCATGGTGGGTGATGACAATTCATTCAATAGTGTTCCTGACATGAGAAACTCGAGTTTAAATGTATGTTTGTCTCAATCCTATACCTAATGCTGATATTTAAACAGGAATAAACAGTTTTTGAATAAGTACAACAAAAACATTTGAGAGCAATCTAAGTAGTTTTAATATCTTCTATAACAAGGGGGTTAACAGGCAACGCAGAAAGTCCCTTGTTAACCTTGTCACTCTTATGGCCCTTTTCCACTAGCACGCCTTGGCCCTACTCTACTCGGCTCTACTCGACTTGCAGCGTGTTTCCACTAGCCTGGTACCTCCTTAAACAAGCTAGTTTTAGTACCTTCTCCGCTCTGGTTCTAAGCGACACCGACTGCCGACTACTGATTGGTCAGACAATATCATCATCGATGAATCATGAGCGCGACGACCTAGCATACTAGCGGTAGCTACCATTAGCTTATAGTCATAGTCTTTTCTTCGCAGCTCGAATGCTCTCGTGCTCTGCTTCATTCTGTTGTATATCTTCCAAAACTCTCCCGTGCTTCTCAAGGGGTATTTCTTCTTGCCACCTGCAGCCTTCTTCTGCTTTCCTTTTTTACTCGGTTTGTGACAAAAAGCCACAGACTGTTGTGTCGCGCTCAAAATGACGTCACCGCAGAGCCGCTCTTTGTTTACAGCGACCATGCACCCCGTTGGGCAGGCGACTGGGGCTAATGGAAAAGCAGCACAAGGCGAGTAGAGTAGAGCCGGGTAGAGTCGGGTAGAGTTGAGTAGAGTAGAGTAGGGCTAGTGGAAAAGGGCCTATAGAACCATAACGCCAGGTCTATTCCAAATCATTGGCAAAGCCTGAACGGTGAGAGTGTTGTGTTGATCAGCTGCATAGTGGGAGAACTTTCATAAGAGTGTGTGTTAGCATGTAAGTTGTTGAGTTTTCAGTGTGAGTGACCAAGGACTATGTTATCCATGTAGCCTGATAATCACCAAAAGAAATAACGTTACACAGCGACACTGCACGGAGATGTTTGAAACCCAAAATTCAGTTTTCCCTGTCAACAGATGAACACTGCAAACAGAGCTTCATACAAGCCTGGAAAGTACACTGACAAGAGTTGTCTAAAAAGCCAGTTTTCAGTTACTTTAAACACAATTTACATGTTTAAAAAAAAAAAAAAAATCCACATTTTCAAAAATCCAGGCCGACATGTAGATGTTGCCTGAGAGCTCCATACTGAGCTCAGGCATGGTACACTTCTTTGGCTCTGGCACAGACAGAAGTTGTCTATTTCAGCAAGAATATGCATGAGCACAAGCATATATCTGACGTGATTGCTTCATGGGCTTTTTTTGCAAACAATTTAGAATATGATGAGTATTGTAGGGTGGTATTCAAAAAAAAGTAAATGAAAATAAGCCAAAAAGTCTGTAAAGTAGCTATTCATTTCATTTTAATCACAACATGCCGAGTTTACACTCGGAGCAGTATGAGTATATGTGAGCGGTGAAGTGGGAAGGAGGGAAAACCATAATTTGGGATGATCTGGATCAAATCCAGCTTTATTTTCCACTTTTTAAATGGCAAATGGTGCTATTAAAAAAGTGAAGTAAAGTACTAGACCAAGTAGGACAAAAAATGTATGATGAAAAGAGGAAGGACAGAGCAAAAAGACATACGGACTGTAATAGAAAAATGAACAAGAGACAAAAATAAATAAAAACAATAAGAAAAGACATAAGAAAGGAAATAAAGGAAGAAAAAAGGAAAGAGAAGAGAAAAAAGAAAGACAGAACTAATATGAAGATGGACAGAGGAAGGAAAGAAATAAATGAGAAATATTGACAGAAAGAAGAGCAAAAGGGGAGAAAGACAGAAGTAAGAAAAGGGTAAAGGAAAATACAGAAAAAGAAAACTTCAATAAGAGAGTAACAAATGAAATAAAATGGAGGACTGAAAGAAAAACAAATAATTTGCAAGACAGACAGTCAAAGAGAAAGAAACAGAAAGAAACAAAGAAAGAAGGATGGAGGAAGAATAAACAGATGAATCGAGATTCAAAAATGTTTCTGACTGAGATTTGTATTGGCTTGGTGAAATCCTGCCATCTCCCAGCGACAGGCCGTGTGGCCCATCTTGCGTTTAGCTGATGCAGAATGATAACTCACCGGTTGTCTTCTTCACTGAGATGGCTAATATATAGCTGAGAGGTGTCCTGACATAGTTATAGCTGTTGGTGTCCTCGAAAAGACAAGGAGAGTCAATTACAACGGCCGAGCAGAACGCTGGTACGAATGTCAACTCCCCGCGCAGACGGCTGTGATAAATAACACCTGACCTCACACCAGGCGGCCGTTCCTCTGCAGGGCCAAGACAAGTCTGCACCAGGAAATGTGAAATCAAGGCAGAATGTGGGCCACTTGAGAAGAAAGGTGTAGGGCATTGTGAGAGAGGACAGGGGACGTCTAAATGAGCAGTGAGACATGTGGAGAAACATAGTGCTATAGAAGCGCTGGTGTTTACTTTGTGGCAATGCTGTGAAGATATGAAACTTCACTCGGGGGGTGTTGTGGCAGGCCCTGCTGTTATTCATACCTGTTTCTGACAAGAAAAACAAAGCTCCAACCCGTCCTGCACATACTCTATTTGTCCGCATGAGACAGAAAGCAGCAGGTCGGCCTGCCCGGAACTCCCATTGCGCTCGTCTGAGTGTAATCTTTGTTGACAGAAAGCAAGTGTGGGTATCAGGTCACTTTCTCTGGCTTCCAGTAATGCAGCGGCACAGTGCTCTGAGTCCAGCAGAGACGGTGTGCAGATTGCTGATGCTACAAGAGCAAAGACCTGTGTGCATGACAGCATACAGGCTGGATTACAGGACCCCAACACAGCTTACAGTAGCAAGGTGAAGGTAGCAAAATGATCTGCAATGGAGAGCACCGCTGAATATTCTGAGCCTCCCTCTGCATGTGCATGTAAAACTCAAGTTCCAAAAGGGTTAGGGTGTGCCATAAAAGTGACGTGTCTAAAGGTGTTTACACTGATGCAAACACACCAATACAAATCCCAAAGAAATTGGCACATGACATTATATGAGCCAAAAGAAAGAACACTTATTTTGCTACCTCTTTTGAACCTGTATTCAATTCAATGTAGCATGAAGACAAGATGCTTCATGTTTAAACTTTTAAATCTATATTTGTCCGAAAGGTGGACTCCAACACACCGTTTGAAATCAAGTGCAAGCATTTTTAGGAGCTTCTCAAATCCAAAACAGAAATTAAAGGAGACATATCATGCTTGTTTCTCCTTTTCACTATGCCAGACTAGGATGCCTGTAAAGCATTTCTGCCCTCAGTACAAGTCATTTAGTTCCTTCATTGCCCCACAATAGCGTTCTCAAAATCCTCATTTTAGGCCATTATCAAGCTCTCGTTGAAACGCTTGGTTCTCAGACTGACCTACAGTAACCTCGCAACGTCACAGCCCTTTGTGCTCTGATTGGTCAGTTCTGTCAGAGCTGCCGAGAGGGTTGAGCCAGCCTGTCCTTCTTCTTCTACTGTATTTTCCGGCAGGCTCAAAGCAGCAAAGCAGTATTGCGTTTCCCTACAGGCCAGAGCTGTTAATGAGTGAGTGTGAGCTAGGGAGCTATACACTGCTGCTGGGTGGATGTGTTCCTCGGTGACGGTTTTGTGGCTAACGGACATTACAGAGGAGGAGCTGTTTTATCAGATTACTCCAATAAAATAAATGTACCTCGTGTCGTCACGACGATTTAAATCTCGCGGTCATCTCGCAATGACCTATTTTCAGAGGCATCAAATCTCGTTCTAGCATATCAGAAAAAATACAATATCTCATTTTTTGAAAATTAAGGGGGTGTAAGGTCTTGTTTTCGAATTTATTATATTATATGTAAGTATTAAATCATGCATCAGCATGATATGTCTCCTTTAAAGACTGTTTTTTGCACTGCACCAATGGCAGTCAACAAAGGTGTGGTAAGTTTCCCTTTATTTCATTTACGTGTAGAAATGCTAACCTGCTCAAGTGGAATTATTTTGACAAAAATGAAACAAGCCTGGGTGCTTGAAGCTAATTTTGATAACAGGGGATCAAGTCACAATGTTCTTCGTTAGGTAACTTTCACGTATGAAGTTCAGCTGACCCATCTTGTTTCCTGGCTAAAGTCAAAGTGTTGTTGCAGTCTTCTTTTGGTTGATAGCTTTCAAATTGCACCTGTCAAGCAGACCAAAGCCTGCCCAATGTTGTAAACTTTGGCTTGTAGAGCACTTTTCAAGTTTTTCTGAGTACTTTCACACCACAGCTTACACTTGACCATTCACACTTGCTCACTCATCATTAGTCACGCACTACTGAGTGATGTTTCATCGTTAGCTATTTATCAGTCTTAGCTAAAATATCCACACAGATTCAGATCCATTTACACGGCAATGACACAGCAGTGGGAACAATTCAGAGTTAAATGTTTTGCCCAAGTACTCATCTACATGTGAAGGTTGGAGCTAACCTGGAATCCTCATGCCTCTGATTGAATATGCTATATGCCACAAACTGGGGCTGTGCATGTGGTCTTTGGTCCTGCAATGTGGACTTTTGTTGTGCTATGACCTGGACATACTCAAACAGGCATTGAGAAATAACGCAGCAGTGCCTAAAGCAGTTCAACTGTATCTGATTTTAGGAAAAAGTTGTATTAAGGCAGTGTCAGAGGACACTTGCATTGTGACCTTAACAATGACCCTTATTCTAGACAGATTTCCAGACATCAATAAGCAGGAAGAACTGGAGGTTGTGGTACAGTAATGTCAAGATTAGCCCCATTGTGCTTGATATTGTCCATAATGTTATATTAGCTTTCTAACGGTTTTTGTTTTTACCAGATTCAATCCATGACACTTTTTGGTTGGCTTCCCTTCTCCGGTCCTTGTCTAGTTCAGATGGGTTTTACATCCACAGTCAAACATAGTCGAGTTTGCACAACGTAAAACCATGATCCTCAATTTCAAGCAAACCAGAGTTTGAGTAAGCTTTCACACCATACCAAATCAAACTTCCCAAATAACCAAGTCAGAACCTTTTAAGTCAAGACCAAATGTGTTGGGTATGAAAGCAGCTCCGGTCTCTCTTAGTTTTTCTGTCCAAAGTTGATACATGCTAAAAAGAAACACAATATCATGCTGTGTAAATTATGTCAGTAGTATGTCAGTACAGAACTTTTGTTTGTTTTCAGATCTTTTTTCCGTTTTATGTGTAATATTTTTGGTCACATCTGTCCAAGTCGATTCAAGGGCTGTGTAACTATTCATAGCACAAGCTGTAGCAAAGGTTTTTAGCTACATCTCCCTCCATCTGTTTTTTGCACCAAATCTTCACTTTAAATACCATCCTATTCCCAGTCTTTGAACAACCGAAACATACTAGATTAAGACAAAATCTGTACTCACCACAGCATAAAGCATGTGTGAATGCATTTATGATGTTAACTTTGATAATATCCCTATTACCCCTACTTTTACTGCAACCATTCTCATTTAAACTCACATCAACTTCTAATTCAAATTCAGATTATGCTTATGGGAACAATGTTTGTTGGTTTTAGTCCATGAGTGATTTTGTCTTTATTTATAACATATAATTCGGGTCAGGAGTTGTGAGCTGTACTTTAAGTTTTGGGTCTGAACCTCTGGAAAAGAGATTTCATTTTCATTTCAAAAAGGTTGCCCCCCATCAGTTCAGTGAATTGACTTTTAAGTACGTTCATTTTAAAAGTAACTAAGGTAGGGGTGCTGGTTTGGCGTAGTGGTTAGCACCCCATGTACTTGCTTCTGCCGGTCCAGGTTCGAATCCCGCCTGCGACCAGTTTGCAGAGTGTCTTCCCCTGCTCTCTCTCCCCCTTTCACAAGCCTATCCACTGTCTCTCTCCTATCAATAAAGGCACAAAATGCCCAAAAATATACTTAAAAAAAAAAAAAGTAACTAAGGTAATACCTTATGTGCAAGGTCTTTATACTGACAAGTTAGCAATACATGTTCTGGAGTGTGGCTGACAAAAACAAGACTTATACACAATATTGTGAAATAATATTCTTGTATGTTTAAACTGTACATTCAAATGCCCAAGAGCTGGAAATTAGCCACAGCTACAAACCCAACATGCAGCACATCAGCTTCATGTCTTGTATTGAAACTATTTTAAACAGCATCATCTCTACCAAATAAATACCGTTCAGTTCAACTCATGCTAAATAAAGAATGCAAAACAACACTAGTGGGAGTAAAAGAGACAGAGATTTAAAAAAGGGACTCTGTGTGCTAAAAAATTAAGGGGCACAAAGGGGCAAATGGGGGAGTCCCTGGTCCCATGGGAGACATGCTGGCTGAAAGAAGGGAGGAATGAGCAACAGGCAGACACAAGGGCACAGGCAGATGTGTGCAAAGATAAATAAGGAGATAAATCACTGGGTGTCTGGGCCCAAGGCATTTGCATTCCTGAAATGAAACTCCAAGGAGAAACAGCGGTGTGCACTGAGCTCCAGTGACTTTAAATAACATATATACAGTATGGATGGTGTGTGTGTGTGTACATGCCATGTGTGTTCATGTGTGGGAGAAAGACAAACACAAAGAAGATATTTTTCCTCCCACCAGCTCCACACTGAAATGTCTCACATTACTTCAAACAATAACCTCTGAGCACTCCTAATGAAGTCAAACGACTGTTACCAAGTGACAACAACTCCTGGTGGGTTTCAGCTTTCATCACACGTTGTGTTTAAATGAAATAATGAACTCCAGCAAATTGGAGGTAATAATGATAACAAGCATTCCTCGGCTCTGCTGCATGCTAAAATAAATGGTGAAAGGGGTCACCTACGCATGGCTTATTTTGGGCAGGCCATGTTTGATCTATGGAGGTCCTGGGTTGTCTCAATGTCAAAGGGAAGGACTCTCCCCCCTTCTGGGATCACAGGACTATACATCTGATTTTCATGTTGACAGAAAAGTAAAGAAAAGTGCGGTCCATTTTCCAAATGCTTTCAGATATTTTTTCTACCTTCATTGGCTGCTGTGAAAAGATCAGCAGTGGCTGGGAAGTGCAGTGGAGCAGCCAAGTGCTTTAGTTTATGTAGCTCTTAAATGTTCATTCAAAAGTAAGGACCACACCATCAACAGGATGAATTTGACAACTTTTTATCGCGTACAGTGAATAACAAGCAACATTGCAGGTACGTGAAGCGGATAACGGTTTGGGGAACCTTCATGGGGTATCCGCCGTAGCTCCCGGGCACGACGAACCCCCTATGATAAAGGAGGTTCGTCGTGCCCTGAAGAAAGAAGGAAGGAAGAAATTTTAAGAAAGGGGAGGGAGAGAGAGGTGCGACAAGTGTGCGTAACAAAAGAGGGAAATGGTCGGTTACAATTTATAGGAGCACAGGAAGAGGCGTGGTTGAGGTGTGGTCCTGCTCCTGAAATTCTGCTTAAAGCTCCACAACTCAGAGCCTGCCATGCACGTTATAGATGCACTTTTTCATGAAGTTGTTATTATTTGTGAATTTATACAGGCAAACTCTTAAAATTGTTACTGTTCTTACAGTAAATTAATGGAAAGCAACAGCAAAGAATTAGAATATTTCGATTTTTCTTGGCAACATTGATAAAAGTTACAGTACATTGATGTATTTATACATTAAGTTTTACATAGAATTTCTGAACCATTTCAATGATGTGTTGTAAATTGATAGATTTTGTGATGTGCAGTGATGTTCTCAATTATGATCTCCTTCAATACACAATATGATTCTGCAATTTACAACATGTTGCTAACTGTACTGTGACTCGGATGAAACATTACTGTGAAATCACTAAAAGGTTCAACAATCAGACTTTTATTCTTTAAAATGAAGAAATTGTACTTTATTAACTGTAAATATATGACAAATTTCTGCAACTTTACAGCACCTTGATGTTATTTTGCAATACTTGACTACAGTTTTACAGTCACTTAAATTACTTTCATTACTGCAGAATCCCACAATTTGATGTTAAGATTAGATTGGATTAGATAGAACTTTTTAATCTCTTTGGAAAACTCCCTCAGGGAAATTAAGATTCCAATCGTGGTTTCAAAAAGTAGATAGAAAGATACATAATAAAGATAGATATAAACCAAAATTATCTAAATTAATATTAAAAAAAAACTAATATATATATATAATATATATATATATATATATATATATATATATATATATATATATATATATATATATAAAATGTATATATATATATGTATATATATATATATATATATATATATATATATATATATATATATATATATATATATATATAAATATATATATATATATATATATGTATGTAGGTATATATTGCTACTGGTTGGCTACTGCTCCTATCCGTCTTCTGTCCCCCTGGCACTGCTCCTTCCCCCCGAGTGAGGAGTTTCTCATTCTGTTGGACCTGCACTTGTGAAGGAGCAGTCTTTGCTGAACAGCTCCTCCGGTCTCTGATGACCGTGTGCAAAGGTAACTGACATAACCTGAAATGTCCAGTAGTTTGTCTCGAGTTCTTTCGTCTGCCACCCGAGTTTTGACCACAGAGCTGGCCTACCTGATCTTCTCCAGCCTGGATGTATCCTTCTTGGATGTGCTGCCCACCAGCACACTACAGACTAAAAGTTGACGCTGGCTTCCACAGACCGGTAAATTATCTGCAGGAGCTTCCCGTTGATGTGAAATGAACGCTGCCTCAACAGCCTCCATATTATAGTGTGGCGCTGAACTCTGTACTGTTCTCATATTTTTATACTTTGACTGTCTTATACCTGCGATTAGTCAGTAAAACCCTATGAATTTACAGCATACAAACACAAAAATACTGTCATTTTGAAAAACATTAAATGCACAGCATTATATCTAATAACAACTTCATTTCATGAGTGTGTTACTGTAAAACAAAAATACAAAACTGCCCTGTCTTACGATGATAGCAAATCCTTGAAAAAAGTCTTGGATCCACATTCGGATTGGGACACCATCAATATCTAATCTCTTGTTCCATGTGCCATGACCAACATTCCCTAGAAATGTCATGAAAGTCCACTGAGAAAATTTAAGTCAGTAGTGAAAGGTGGAAAAACTGCACTATCTCTGCACATATTATTTAAAAAAAGTTTCTGAGTTGGCATCCAGACTCAGACCGCCACCAAAACTGAATCGATCGTCCTCAACCTTTTTTTAGATCTACTTTCATTGGTGAGGTCAGCATGTGACTAAAACGACTATTTAAAGGTGGAAATTGTCACATTGTTGCCCTTGTGAGGAATCAAACTTGTGTAACTCTTTAGAAAAAAAGTGCTAGCGGGACTCAAAAAAGAGTTTGTCTGAGATGCCCCTTGGAATGGGATTCACAAAGTCATTGGGGCAAGAGGAAAAAACTCCAAGGCACTTTCTTTATACTATTAATATACCTTTATTTTAGCGGCATGGTCATGTGGACCTAAAATCAAAAACAAACTTTGACCTGTTTCAGTCATGGGAAGTCATGACAATGCATGTAACTCTTTGTTAATGTTTAATTAAAAAAAAAAAACTTTGACTTTAATTGTTGTTGCTGATTTTCAATGTAATTTCATTAATGGCTCTGAGCAGGAAAAGAAACACCAGAAGCCTCAGCCTGTTCCTTACCTAAATGTTGACCTGCAAATATTGTGTGAGATGATCTTGTCTTAAGTTCTGTTTTAAGACAAAAGTAACTAAAATATTCATACATGCCCTATGAAAACAAAAAATCTTGCAGCTTTTATATTATTCAGTGCTCTTCTGAAGAATGTAAGCATATCTGCTGATGTGGATTTGAGAAGTGCTTGTTGCTCTTTTTCTGAGTTTCAAACATGGATACAAAATGTTGCCGCTCCTTGATAACATTCACCCTGGTCATAATTTAGCAGCACTGGGACTTTCCCATGAGCACAGCAGGCAGGGAGCAGAGAAAACTCGGAGTGGGAGGCTCTGGCTGTGTGGGAGGGAGCACGAAGGAGAGACTGTCATCACTAATTCTTCGCCAGGCAGCCCAAGAAGTGTTGACTAACTAATGACCTTGTTTAACAAGTGAAGTGTATCATGCTTGAGGAAACACAGCTGGATATGGGCCTTGTGCATTGAGTGACTCAGAGAAAACAATTCATTGTCTTAAATGCCATCCACCCACCAACAGTTCTCTCTGAGCGAGGAGGACTCATGAATGAAGAAAAGGGAGTTAAATAGGAGAAAGGAAACAGCTGGATTTTTAAAGCAGGGTGGTTGGCGGTTGGGTCACAGAGGCAGATATCTCTGTGGTATCATGGTGGGAGTGGAGGATGAAATGCTTGTAAATGAAGGATAGAAGGAAAAGGAGAAAGTATGTAAATTACAAAAAGTCAAAGAAACAAATAAGATAAGAGCAAGTTTCCTCTGTAAATCATTTCCTGTGTCAGTTTGTGCAACAATAAACTACAGCTCATTTAGAAGACAGATGTCATCTTTAATAAAAGGTCTGGAAATAATTCAAATCACCTTCTTTTTAACCACAAAACACCTCACAATTACACAGGATTTAAGCATATGTAATCAACTTGTCTGACAATTATTTTCCCTCAGATTTGGCATTTGGCTGCTACGCTAACATGTGTCGGGATGATGCCACAGAGCCAAGTTAATGTTTTATGTTATAACTACAGCACTCCTGGCCAGACGAAGGCTCATGCTGTTTTGTATTCCTCTCAAAAGCGTGTTCATAACTCATTTCACATGCCAAGATTCTGTTTGCCTATAATGAGGCAGAAAAAAGGGAATTTCATTTTACAACAGTGCTTTAGTTGAATGGTGAACTAGTGTTTCCCTGCAACGTCTTTCTAATGAGCATTTTTTTGAGGCTCACAATTGTTTATGATCAGATTGTTGCTGCCTTTTGACCATGTAATCTGAAAGAAAGTCTCCTGATTTCTGGCCTCTGTGACAACCTTATAATACTGTTCATGCTGAGTCAGCAGATTTTATTTTTTGTAGAAATATAATACATTGATATTATATATTCTGCACATTGAAATGTAAATATGTTAATCCAAAAAGCAAGATTCTCTGAGTTGTGTTTGCAGCCATAAAGTTTCAGGATTTCTCTTCTAGTGGGGTCAACAAAAAACTTCATAAACAGCTTGGGGATAAATTGCCCAGTCATGAAAAAAGGCATTCATGATCACGAGAGGACAATGTTTTTGGGGAAGGGGATGATTACCAAAGTATTGAGTGTTTGTTGATGATGTGATAACTTTTCATTTCCTGCTCATATTGCAGACATTGTTTGAGACATTAATTGAACTGAATGAGCATTATATGTTTGGCTTTATGGGTTTGCTGAATTGAACATGCCAAGTAAGAACTAATGAAAAAGTTAGTCTATTAAAACTAAATAACAGCACAATGAGCTACTTAACCAGCGAAGGTGTTTACACGACAGATGAGAGCAGCAGCTTCTTTTTGACAGCTGTAACTCTCATTTATAACTGAATCAGGTTTGGGTTATAATGATTATACATTTCTATTTTAACAGTCTAGGTGCAAATAAATACCCCAATTTGCGGATGAGCAGCACACCATGTCGGTTTGACTTTTTTCTTACAATCAATACCAATTGATAAAAGGTATGAATAAAAATAACTTCTGTATGATGATCAAGTACACAGAAACATATGCATAGGAAGTGGACAAAAAAGCATAGGGCTAGAAATAGAAATAAGGATAAAAAAAAGTACTTTTAAAATGTTTCTGTAATGGTCTAGGAGATTAATTTGGTTATATATAAACATACAGTATATATAACAGGTTTATGTATGCACCTTTATTTTTTTGGACAACCAGAACTGTTCTGGCAGCGTCAGCCACTCACATGAGTCTGAACGAGAACAAACTGTTCCTGGCATGAGAGAAGTTTTACAGTGGTGATTCAAACACACATTCACAAACAGCTGGGATAGTTTTTCACTTGTTTGTGAAAGCTGAGGTGACAATTCAGTGGTGTTATACATAGGGTTGGGTTTTGGGTTCTTTTGTCCTCAGGATAGTGTTAGGCAAAATTTCTCAGCAAGCAGTGTGGCAGTGCACCAGTACAGGTTTTCAGCTCGAGCTGTGAGCATGTTGACAATGGAACTCACATCAAAACTTTTAAGTGCTCAAATACTGATGGTAAGGTAGCCAAAAAAATGTGGTGTGAGTCAACACTTTGAACTTGATATCATTAGCAAACTTAGATGATCAAATCTTAATTGCATAATTAATCTGGAGAAAAGAACTCTGGTGCACAAAATACTGAAATTTGAATTTCTTATCACTTTTCTAACACCCTACCCAAGCTGTCATTACTTCTTTTCCTTTAGACACAGTTTGTTCCCTCACAGTTTAGAAAAAAAACTAGGGAAATAGATAATTAAAAAAAAACTTTGTGGGTTACCGTAAAACTCTGAAAATGAAAAGCAGAGCGTTTTTTTTTAAAAATCACAAAAGATGATAAATACAGAAAAAAACAGAATGGATGCAGGACAAACTAATTTTAATACAAAAATAATTTCAATAAAAGAGAAATTTTTAATTTTAGGACGATGAAGTAAGATTAAAGCCACCATAAGCTTCCTCCAGGCAGCCACCCTGACACACACACACAAGCACACATACATAACAACAACATTGGGTGAGGAAGCTGTCCTAAGCCACTTAAATCTGTGCTATTTGATAGTGTTTGTGAAACGTTTACTTGTGACCTACGCTCTCAAACTCCTTAAGCCATCCACATGACGGAGGGAAGTGAAGGGCCTTTTAAGGCCCTAAGTATTGCCAGAGTCCTCCTTATATTACTGATGATATCTGCACTGAGGAGTTTGCTGACAAGAGCCCCGGGATCAGAAATAGCCATAAAGCAGATGGGAAATTACATCCTATCCAACACATACTGAAATGGCCTGTCTGTTGATAGAAAAGGCTCACTACAGTGTCTTTAAGCAGGGATTTAACCTTTGAGCCCTCCTCCTCAGGCCCATGGACACTACTACATCATGACTTAGCTGCAATAGATAGCTCCACACTGCACCGCAACACACTGTGTTGTAATACTGATATGTCTGTGAGCTAAACAGGAGTCAGGGAAATCCTTAAACAAACCATCTGGCAGAAGTACATAATATCTTCTTGTACAGAGTCCAGCAAATAGATGTGCACTGTTAAACTTGAGTGATAGGAACTGTTGTATAAATGGAGCTGGATGTGCTCTGACAGCACACTGTTTGATTGAATATTGGAGACAGAGTGAGAGCGCGAGACAACATTAATCCCTTAAGCCTTTCAATGATGGCCTCTGACCGGGCCATATGAGATCCACTACCCTCGACTAATCTGCTCCAAACAGTGATGAACCCAGAAAGTGGCTCTTCATTTAACAAACTGTTGACAGCAGGATTATCCAGTTTGTGGCACAAACGCAGGAAATCCAACTGTGAGTGCATGTCTCTTGATGTGAACTTGTAACTTTTGCTGTGCTGATATAGTTCTCATGTTGTACGTAATGTCGGTTTGACATTTGATAGTTGGCTTAATGGCCGCTTAACCTCTGTGGAATAATTACAAGACTTTTAGTGGACAAAACTGTTTTATTAATCTGTTTCTTAGTGATACAGTCAATCATCCTGCAATAGGAAGTTTAAGGGAACAATCTCTGGCTACTGCAACATGCTCTTTAATAACTAATAATAACTTATTGATGTAACAAAAAATGGATTTATGTATGTCTATACAGCTAAATTATGCCTGTCGTTACTGTTTCTTCCTCCTCAACAGACACAGGTTGGTTTTGGTTGTTTTCTGACCCAGAAAGAAAAAGGTAACAGCTTGAAGCTTTGAAAAACAGATGACAAACATGAAATCTGAAAAAACTGGCTGCTCTGCAAGGTTATCCATACCTAGTTACCTCTACCAGCAGTGTGTGTATATGGTATAATTGGATTGGTGTGCCTTAAGGTGTAATGTGAACTGCATTATCTGAGTGCTGTACAAGTTCAAGCCCATTTGTGATGGAGTATGCAAGTACTACCAAAAAATAAAAAAAATCTAGCATTTAGGTTTTAAAACACATGAAGTTGCTGAACCCAAGTTATGTCTGTTGCATATATATCCCAAAGTCTTTGTGGCAAATGCAAAGAAAAGAAAGCTAGTTGATTTCTGTTTGTTACAAGCCAAGAGAGTGATAGCCTTAAAATGGAAAGATGTTCAGAGTCCTGATCCTGCTCTGTGGCTGAAAAAGATGTCTTCACACCGAGCTCTAGAGAAATTAACCTATACTCTAAAAAGCAAAGTTGAAGAATTCAATGACATCTGGACACCTTTTTTGCATTTTATGGACACTCTGCACAGTGATCCCTAGGAACAAAGACTGCATGTATGCATATGTATGTGTATGTGTGTATATGTGCATGTGTGTATATGTATGTACATATGTATAGGTGTATGTATGTATGTGTATGTATGTGTGCATTTATGTATGTATATGTATGTGTGTATATATATATATATAATATAAATATATATATATTTCTCTCTTACAGTATTTGAATGTTTTTTATTCGCTTTATTTATTTATTATATTTTTTTAAATTTTATTTAATTCTTTTTTTTTTTCTTAAAGGATAACTTCGGTTCCTGCAGCTTTCACATTGTTTATAGAATGAAGAACAACAATATACTCACCCAGAAGGCTTTCCTGATGCAAACGGTGCTTCGGGAGATATTTAGATCCAAAATCGAGCAGCGGACACCGATATAATGGTAGCCTGTAGGGCATGGATCGCCGCTCCTAAAAACTGCATTAATCGTCCAAAAACTCATGTTTTTCACCAATATTCCATCATGATACGTTCCGGATGATCCACCATTGCAGTCTGTGTCTCTCCACACAGCGCTGTGTGGCTGAACTGACGAGTTTGTTTACGTGCCCTTTGCGCATGCGCAGTGCGGCTCATTGTTTCAGGGGAAGACCGGCAGCTACAAATCGACTTTCTTCTTCCAGTTTTGTGCAAAATGGACGAATATCTATGGGATGAAGATGTTGTGGAGGAGGACTTTGAATATGATGGACGTCCTTACAGTTTGGAGCCAGATTATACAGATAAGGAGCTCATAGAAAGAAGGAAGCGATCGCAACGCTTCAGAGAGTACTGCGCATGCGCGAAGGGTAAACAAAAACAAACTCGTCAGTTCAGAGGTTAGTACAGCCACACAGCGCTGTGTGGAGAGACGCAGACTGCAATGGCGGACCATTCGGAGCGTATCATGATGGAATATTGGTGAAAAACATGAGTTTTTGGACGATTAATGCAGTTTTTAGGAGCGGCGATCCATGCCCTACAGGCTACCATTATATCGGTGTCCGCTGCTCGATTTTGGATCTAAATATCTCCCGAAGCACCGTTTGCATCAGGAAAGCCTTCTGGGTGAGTATATTGTTGTTCTTCATTCTATAAACAATGTAAAAGCTGCAGGAACCAAAATTTTCCTTTAAGGAGCTGAGAACTTTCTTCATGCTGAAGACCTTATTTGGGGTGGAGGTTGGTGTTGTTATTGTTGTTGTTTTTCTTTATTTTGATGTTGTTGTGTGCAGGCAAGTTTGTTGTAATCTGAAATGAGAAAAGCAATAAATTTATTTTGGAAAAAAAACACATGAAGTTTTCTCAACAGAGCACAAGTGCATTCTACAACCCCTCTTAGTTGAATGAATCAAAACTGTTGAACAGTAAATGTTTGAAAATTTGATTACCTACAAGTGTGTACAAATTTCTGGCCTAGTACATTGTGTTTAAAAGTTCTACTTGACATGGTCACACGAGGGATAGCACTTCTTCACAGGTAAACACTGGCATTGCATGGATTCAAAGTACTCAACGCTCTCAAGGTCTGGATCTCTTTTCTGTTTTACTTTGTCTTCTGTCCATGTTGGCTCCTTTTTATGGTGAGGCGCAACAGTTAAAGTGAGAAGCATCAGCCAGCAAGTTGTGATTTCTCTTTGACAAGTCTTTTGTTAATGTTCCACATCTTTCAACATCATGAAATGTCAAAGCACTGTTGTCACAAAATTCTAGTCCATAAGAGGAAATGAAATAAACAGTCTTCTAATTAGTGTTTGATCTCTTAACTCTACACTCTTTCAGACAAAGCGTAGAATTTTTTCAAATTCAACGCGGGTCTCAAAGTTTCATTGTAAGTCACCATCTGTCTCTTTACCACAAGTTTCTTCAGCTTAGACTTTTCAGTTGGCATTGTCTACTGAGAAGGTGACCCAGCATAAGGTGATGGTTAAACATGTTCTTTGAAATTCAGTGTTTTTCTTAAATTTTTAGAGAAAAATAGCTTTGCGAAAATCTTTCAAGGATAAGTATTGGTCTTGAGAGGATGAAACTTTTACACCTTTTCAAAACACCGCTGCTTAGTTCTTTATTTCGCAATGAGATCATTCTTCAGACTCAACAAACTTCCTCAACTTAGAAAAAGAAAATTAAGGGCCATTAACTCTGTCTTCTCCACACACTAATGAATCATTGAAGGTGCTGTTTGTTCATTTGAATTACACCATTGCATTTTAGGAATCAATCCATCATCCAATTCATCCTGAGTGATCTGTCACCTCTCATCAGATGAAATCCTTGAGTGTCTGACTGACACTCTGAGCCATGTTCAGGCTCTTGAAGCACACAAAGTAAGCTTGTTTTGGGTCAGATGAGGTTCTTGTATTCATAGAGTGCTGTTTTCAATCAAACATATAATGCTCTTGGATGATCCTCTCATAAAAATAGTCTCATTGTCCAGGCCTTGAACTGACAAAATACTGAGACATGGATGCTATTAATTCACACAAAGGCAATAAAGACTAATCTTACCAGTCACCATACCTTACTTTTCAAAAGTAATAATGACTTTCAAGTTCAAAACACCACATTTCAGAGCATGTATGTTTTGAAGAAACAAAGCTTGGTGTCAAAAAAAATCAAGCCTTATTCAATGTTTTTTTTTTTTAAACAAAAGAAACAGGACTTGCTTGGTATATCAGGTTTGTCAAGGCAATAATCTGCTCCCTGTATTGTACCTGATTTTTGGTTGAAAGTACACAGAATGTATGAGACTGACCTGTGGTTATGTATTTCAACATGATCTCTCTTGTATATTAAGCTGTAATTCATTTTTTCATTGCCACCAACAAGGACACATCAGTGTGGGCTCAATCAGGGCACTGTTCATAAAAGTAGCTTTCTGTACTCCTAAAAATGCAATTATTTTTAATACAACTGTCATGTAACTCTTACCAATAGGGACATGCAGCTGCACTTAACACACAGTCAGGTATGCAGCACAAAATTAAGGCTAGGGATGTATGATCACCTTGATATCCATCAAACTGTCTTATTTTATTTTATTTACTTTCCCCTTCTCTTATTTAGATCCTCATGGCTTTGTCCCCCACCATTCTTTGCTGATCTCCTGTTTTTTTCCATCTGGTATTATATCATGATGAATAAAAATGAAAGGTAACTCAATGGTCTTAGTAAGGATGCAATAAATCACTAAACACATAATAAAACTTAAAACACAAAGTAGGTTCAGGCTAGGGCTTATCGGCATGTCCTTTACCTCCACTGGCTTATTACAAGCAGTAAATTTAATTAAAATGACTAAACAAAACATAATGTTGTTTCACTTTCGTCTCTCATGCAACAGCCAAGGTAAAGACTCCCAAACTCTGCTGAGTCTTGCAAAAAATATATATATAATCCAATGTTAAAATCTGAATTAAAATCATATCGGCACTGGCAAGATAAAAGCTAGTTAGCAAAGTTAAAAAGGACAAGATGTTACATTGCGGTGCATCAAAGTTCTTTTTTTTTTTTTGGCTAAAAACCATGAAGAGAACTTAGAAGTTTGGAGGTGTTTTTTTTTTTTTAACATTATCAGATAACTGCATTAACTGTAAGCAAACAAACTGTCCTTTGTAAATTCTACTTAATCTGTACAGCACATTAAAAAAAAAAGATCACCATAGTGCTGCACAGTGACTACCAAGTATTCACTTCTCAAGCATTTTACACTGTTTAGCCCGCCAAGTTTGCTTCTTTTTTTCTAGTCTGTGAATACTTGTGTTGTTTACATTTATGTTATCACATTACACAAAACATGAAATAGAAGAATCCTCACACCGTGAAATTCCCTTTCAAGGGTATCTGTTACATTACTATATGATGCAGCTGTCACTTCTCCAAAATATTCTAACTTGATCAGTATTTCAATCATACATGCTAATAACTGAAGATGTTCATCAGTGGGATCGCAGTTTCATGGATCGAGTGGTTCGCTGCTCCAGGCACCTTAATTTGTGTTATTCTCAATTTGAACGTATTTACAGTTTG
Source organism: Scarus forsteni (assembly GCA_036419115.1). NCBI lineage: Eukaryota > Metazoa > Chordata > Actinopteri > Labriformes > Labridae > Scarus > Scarus forsteni. Next base: position 8,392,377 of record JAZDUH010000245.1, on the reverse strand, counting down.
AGATTTTTACCCCCGTGCTCAAACAAATATGCACATATTGAGTATAAGGTGACAGTCTTAATGTTCAGTTTTTGTATGGTGTTGCTGAAAAAAGTATCTTGAAGTATGTTATTGAGTAAATAAGGATGCCTATTGTGGTTCTTTCATCAGATTACACTGACATATGTGCTCCTTGGGCACTATCAATCAATCTTAATCAAGATATTGAGCCAGTTTATAACAACTGTTATCTCAAGACACTTTGCAATAAAGTAGGCTGAAGCCATGCTCCTCATTTTATAGATACACATGCATGCATGTATAATACACATACATGTATATACCTACATTCAGAGATGTTTCCATCCAGGCAGAGACAAAGGGGCTAAAAATAAGAATTTAAGTTCTTGGACACCCAGACCATACATCTGTCCTCATATTTGTCTGTGCTGAAAATAGATTTAATCAAGGTTAGGCCACAGGAATTTCATTTTCAAGAGGGCCCTCAAGTCTATATGGTTGTAAAGGTATTTTTTACAATAGCATAATCAATCATAACACCAGATAAAGGTTGTTGTCATATCAACACTAACAACTGTAATGATTAACAGGAGATGAATGATGTTGACTAACATAGCAGCATCTAGTTGATCTGCCATTAAATTGGGTGTAATTGGTCGAAAAATATGAATTTATGTTAAATTAAGTCATTTCTGTTGATGATTGATGCAGGTTAAAGCACTTGGAGTAGAGCAGTTCCACAGCAGCTGGTCATCCATAATTTTTTGTCAAGGTCATACTTACATATGTGTGCTGTTTTGCATGTATTTAATTTCGTTGATCTCTCTAAAGCTTATATCAGGAACTGTGATGATGATAGAATTGGGTTAAAGGAAAGGCCAACATTTTGCCATTGTAGTTACTGGAGCTTTGTTAGTTCAAAACAGCAGGCCTTCCAACAATGATCCCAAGCTGCCTACATGAAAAGGACCAAAGACGAATATGAAATATAAAGGTAAATTGACTTGAACTTATATTGTGCTTTTCTAGTCTTTGATTACTCAAAGCAGCTTTTCACCGCAGGTCACATTCACGCATTCGTGCTCACAGTCACTCACTGATGGTTTGACTTTCTGTCAATTGTCCCTCAGTATGAACAAACATATTTCCCGCCCTTTCATGCCACTGACACAGCAAGTGGGAGCAACTTGGGGTTAAGAGTCTTGCCCAACCTTCCAATTACTGACCCTACTTTAGCTGCTATATGAGACAAAGCTTGATATGGTCATGTTCTATCTCACTGACACTTTGGTGGTCTATATCCATAACTAAAACCTAATCAGGGCATCAATAAAAAAAAATTGTGCTTCTGCATGTTGAATGAAAACAAAACAAAAAAAGAACAAATAATAACATGTTACAGTCAAATTTAATTTTAACTTGACCAAAAGGTTTCATCACACCTATTTTTTCACCGTGTTCCAAATAGTGGATTTTTCATGGTGCTTCCTGGGAAATGGGCATGATGTTGTCCTTGTCATGAAACCAATGCCAAGTTTAACCGTAACCACAACTCCCCTTATACTGATATTGAAAGCAGCTCGTCTGGAGAATGCACCATTTAATGCTGCATGGTGGCAAAGATGTTGATTCTGGGCTAACGTTGGGACTTCTCTCTGTGTTTAATCCAAGTTCCCATGATAAGCCCCATAAAACCATCAGTTACAGGCCCCCGTCTCAATTTTGGGTATAGAAAGTGGAGTTGCTGATGACAAGGGCCTGTCACAAAATAGTTTGGCAGCCATCAGGGACCAAATCTAGGCCCAGTCTGCAAGCAGGAGGCATAATCCTGTTTTTACCCAGACTGGCAGCTTAAGGGAAAGTGGGGTCCACCATTTGGATACGCAGATGATGGAGCTGTCTTCCCAGCTGGCCTCTAATCTAGCGGCGGGTGAGAGTATGCCGTGTAGCTATGCTGCCATTCTCCATAATATGCAGATATGCTGCCATACACTGAGCGGACATGATCGAGTACAGACTTCAACACTAAATTTAATATCCACTGCTTTTCTCACTCTCTTTTTCCTTTTTTTTTTTTTTTTTTTTTTTTTTTTACAATGTCTGCTCCTGAGAGGCAATCCGACATTTTAGGGGATGGGGATTTGGGAGAAGCAGGGCAAGGCCAGTGCTCTTTATTCAGCAGACTTCAGCTCCTGTTTTTTCAAAGGAATTTTACATTTTGGCTCCTTTCACTCTTTTTAATGGATGGTAAATTGGCAGTGGAGAGTGAGAGGGTGTCCATCCCTCTTGCTGGACTGATGAGCTACAGCACTGGGAGCATAACCCCTGACTGGCATTCATCAAAGTAGCATCCTGCTATGTTCGAGCTGCTATGAAGTGAGGTGATTTCCTTTAGAACAGTCATTAAGGAGGGCATATTGGTTTTGGAATATTCCATACACTGGTCTCCATATAAATCTAAGAGATGATTTTTTTTTAAATATCTTTTTGGCCGTTTAAGGTCTTCTGTAGAAAGGACAGTGGACAACATTGGAAACTGAGAGGAAATAAGGAAGACCAGCAGAGAGGGTCAGGTTCAAACCTCAGTGCCTGCATTCAGCACAACAACCTCTGCCAATGGATTAAGTAGACATAAGCACTGAGCAATAGATAGCTTTCTGTCATATAATCTGTGCAGGGACCCATTGAACACTACCTGGAGCTCCGGCATGTGCTGACAACTGCCAAAAAGAACAAACAAACACAAAAAAGGTGTAAAATTGAATTATGTTCTTGTTCACTTCAGATGCTTGTACTGCAGCTGGGATTACATTTAGAGTCTTCACCAGGATGTCACTTCAGTGATGTTTACATACTGTAATAGTAGAAAGTACCTCCTCTTAAACTTCCGAGAGGAGTATGGTCTTCATAATACAGTTTTAAACTTTTTCCTCATGTTTGGATCGATATTGCTGCTGTTTTGAAAGTCAAGAGAAATCTTTTTTCTTTAGTTGCAGTACAAGACATGAAGCAGATGTGGTGCACATGGAGTTAGAGCTTTAACTGCTTTCGAACTAATGTCCCTAGTTTGGCTTTGAATGGACAGCTTTAAAAATACAACATTAAAATTTAAAAATAGAGCACCACACATGCAAATCCAATAAAGTCATCAAAACATGACAGCTGATGGATGACATTAACAATAATAAATTATCATGGTAAAAAAAAAAATCACAACAACTTGAAAATAATACAGCTCTGTTCTGTTTTTAAACAGCACTTGATCTTTCTGGTAAAAGATTCTGGAATTGTTGGTTTTGTATTTATTGATAATGTGTTTCAGAGTTTACAGCCTAAAATGGAGAAAGCTGACTGGTCAGTTGTAAGTTTAGTTTCCAATTGCTGTGCTTCATTTTGTTCACTCACTGTCTTATGTGTGAACAAATTTAAAGAGAGGTTTAGGGGCAAAGTTCCTGATACATCTGAAAAGCAGTCTGAGGAAACATAAATGCAGTGAACTTTCAAAGCTCAGTAGATTTTATTTATTTAATTTGAGCCGAAACTGCCCATCAACATGACAAATGAGAGAAAATTATAGATTTTAATTATTCATAATCAAAACATGAATGAGGGCTCACAACTTATCATCACCTCAGTGACTGCATTCTATTATAAAAGGCGATTTTAAAGATCAAGTTCACCAAGTATTTAATTTCAGAATTATGTTCAGCAGTCTTCGCAACCACAGATTATCCAAAGGCAGTCATCAACAGCATTGATCTGCTATTTGACACTCTCTGGGTTTCAAATGAATTATGATTAGAGCTAGTTCCCTCAGTATTAAGTGCAACCAATTGAAAAACAACTTTCTTTTATTGAAGGAAATGGAAATTAAACAAATTAAAGCAAGGTTAAATAGGTAAGAGTGTTTGGGACTAACAGGAGAAAAAACAAGAAGAGGACTACAATTTTTAAAAAACCCTTGGGGATAAAAACTTTGGAAATGTCAAAAAACAACTCAATGATAAGAATAGAACTGGAACTAAAAGTCAACCTTATTCTCCAAATTGTGATTCAACATTATATCCAACATTTAATAGGACTGTATTCTTAACTTTATGGCACCCTAAGCTCACATCATCCCTCTTCCACTATTTACTTTTCTTTCTTATCCCCTGTCCAAATAAAGGCAAAAGCCCTCCCTCCTAAAAAAAGAGCAAATCTAAACAAAATTATTATGGGGTCACTACATGCTCTAAAAGCAAATATGTCACAAGCAAGAGGATATTAGAGGATCCACAAGACAAGAAAAGCAGAAATGATTTAATATAGGCCAAGTTTGTTAAATTTGTCAAAAGAAAACATAAAGCACCAAAACACAAGTGAATTATTTAGACAGGATTTGAAGAGCTTAAATATTATACTCTACTGCACAGACAGAGAGATTTACATACACATGCACTCACAATCAGACACACACACAAACACACCCCTCAGTGTTCTATGGTTGGCTAGGAATCAGACTTTGCTGAAAGAGAAATCCCTCAGACTCCCGTCCTGATAGAGACCATTGAAGACTGGACCCCACACCACGACTAATGGCAATGGGAATCAGCTGAAAATATGTGACATAATCACATTAGTGTCCTAAAGAACACAAAGCGCATAGTCAACTTCCCTTGATCGCGGCACATCTGGAGGGGCAGGGGACTTGAAACAGAGTCCTGCCTTTCCCCTACTGAAATGAAAACAAGCTGTTTCACTATGCTTCCAGGCCAACGCAGAACAAGAACTTTGACACAGTAATGGATTGCTCCAGCAGCCGCACAGCTCAATGTGAGGATGCCGGAAAATAAAGAAAGAAAGAAGAGGAGGGAGAAGAGATCTTGAAAGGTTTCAGATTAACGCCCACCGCTTTCCCAGTGAGTTTCAACTCTGACCTAAAAGACCGCTCATTCAACGCTGCAATGTTTGCTCGATCTGCCTTGAAAGTGACTGTAAAAACACTTTGCTGCTGTCGCCTCAGCCAGAACATTTACGTGCACAGTTAAACTATGGTAAAGCTTGATAAGACAATTTAAGTGAAGTGCCCTCCTTGTCCCAGTTTCCAAGATAAGAATAAAACTAGCTTTATTGACTGAGGCATTTTCACCTTCACAATAGTAGGTGGTGATCTGTAACTTTGCCCTCTGCTTGATATTGACCCTACTCCTGTTGACCGTGCCAACATGCTAGCAAGCAGGTTGTATGTTGGAAACATGAACATACTTAAAGCTGTGTACATTCCAGACACTTATTATGCTTTACTTTTTGATACATGAGAGATGGGGCTTGCGTTCTAGTGCCTGGGGTTAAAGGAGACATACCATGCTGATGCATGATTTAATACTTACATATAATATAATAAATTTGAAAACAAGACCTTACACCCCCTTAATTTTCAAAAAATGAGATATTGTATTTTTTTTGATATCCTAGAACGAGATTTGATGCCTCTGAAAATAGGTCATTGCGAGATGACTGTGAGATTTAAATCGTCGGGACGACACGCGGTACATTTCTTTTATTTCAGTAATCTGATAAAACAGCTCCTCCTCTGTAATGTCTGTTAGCCACAAAACCGTCACCGAGGAACACATCCACCCAGCAGCAGTGTATAGCTCCCTAGCTCACACTCACTCATTACCAGCTCTGGCCTGTTGGGGGACTCAATACGCAGTCGCTGCTCTGAGCCTGCCGGAAAATACAGTAGAAGAAGAAGGACAGGCTGGCACAACCCCCTCGGCAGCTCTGACAGAACTGACCAATCAGAGCAAAAAGGGCTGTGACGTTGCGAGGTAACTGTAGGTCAGTCTGAGATCCGAGCGTTTCAACGAGAGCTTGATAATGGCCTAAAATGAGGATTTTGAGAATGCTATTGTGGGGCAATGAAGGAACTAAATGACTTGTACTTAGGGCAGAAATGCTTTACAGGCATCCTAGTCTGGCATAGTGAAAAGGAGAAACAAGCATGATATGTCTCCTTTAAAGTTCATGTGTCCCTGTTCACCTATGCAAGCGTAATGGTTGATCCATGCAAAAGTTTTGCATGGATCAGTATACATTAAACTTACCTGAAGACTATGGTGTGACCTTGAATTGAACTCAGTTTTATGTTAACTTTTTACATTATTCAGTCCAATATCATGGCTGGACAGTATGATCTCACCATTACATCATTTTCTTCTTTACAGAAACACTAAAATATTGCTGTATTAAAAAAATTAAAGGGATGATGTATTTCATGGCTTTTTACGCGAGCTACATCCCCTTCTTCACTTCACAGTTCAATAAAAAATTCATGTCAGTGCAATTTATTGTACTTTGTGTTATCTGGTATAGTATACTTTAATGACTAGAATCAAATTTTGAGTCCTAAATAAAAATAGATGGTAATTGGATTGTTAAATCTTTGTGTGTCAGATTCTTAGATGGAGCTGTAACTGAATGTGTGGCTGATGTCTCTCCTGAGATGTATTAAACTGCAACTGAAAGACTGAGCTGCCTTGGTTTGGCTGTTCAAGTCATTTGATTGTACTTAAAATAAAGGGCCTTAATTAGAGAACACTTGTCACAAGTGGTATGCTGTGTGTGGGTTGGTTCACCTTGGTCTGCTTTTTAAGTGTTAGAGTGAAACATGCTTTATACAGGCCATACACAGAGCTGTCTGTATCGCAAAGTACGTTGTCAATGCTGCTTTTATTAACCTGTAACTATGGCCATGTAGTTCAATGCTTGATGGCACTGGTGTGGCACTAGTTGAGTGAGCAAAACACAACATGTGTGTTTAAACTGGTAATGGGAAAGTGGCAGCCTCTGAAGTGCTGAAACATGACGCCAATGCATTAGTACCAAAAACTTTAAATCCTTGAGTGAGGTAGGCAGCAGAAAAACAGACATCACATGATTGTGTGTATGAGGAACTGCTGAATTCTGCAGCCTGGTTCAACAAATACAAATTACTGAAGTGTTTAATTGCTCTCACCACAGGGGAGGATGTTGTCTTGTAGTGTGCCTATTTTGGGGGTTTTATAGTTTTGGATAGTTAGGGACCTGACTGCTACGGTTATCTGTTCAGACATTCTTGAGTATCACCTAAACTTGGTAGATTGATCAAAGTAGGTCGTTAAAAAAATGTACAAAATTGTAAGTATTCACAGTACAGTGGAAAAGCTTCAAAAACAGCCTAATAGCTAATGTCTAAGGCCAATTCTTCCTACAGCCAACGGTAAAGAAGATTTGGTAAATTCCATCTTGAGATACAAAAAATATTGGTGATGGTATCAAAACTGGTTTATGGCCCAGTACTTTAAAGTACCATTCCTACTCATCAACCTGTGTTCACCAACACAAAGAAATCTTCACAGTTTAAGGGAAATTGCATTTCAAGGGCAATTTTGTTGTGTTCAAAGCATGTTTGTGTTTCACATATGGAGAGGAATTTTGTGCTGGTGAAGTATTATGTTTGCTGACGGCTCCCTGACTACTTGTAGATGGAGTTTCAATGTTTGCAATGTAGATGCAATACATGAGTCGCACACTCAACTCAGTCTAACAGAGTTTGGCACTGCTAGATGTTGTACTTGTGTTTTGTGACATCACTAGATTGATGTCACTTTAATTGATATATATGTCACTTCACCATGTGCAGTTGCAGCGGGTCTCAGAATTTCAACACAAAGCCTAAATAACAAAAGATGTCTGTCAGGGGCCAACTCTTGCTGCAATTTTCAAGCCTGTTGGATTAAATGTCAAACATGTACATTTTTTAGACAAACTAGACGAACATCAGCATTGCCCAACTGAGGTTAACTTAGACTTAGCTCCACTTGGCTTGACGGTTCCCTTTACATAGGAAAAACTTTCAAGCCTACATCAGTGTGTGAATGTAGGTTTGAAATAAACCACCCTAACCCTAACCCTCTTATTTTGTTATCGTGACCCCCACTTAAAAAAAAAATACTGTTCTAGCTCATTGTTGTATATAAAATCGGACAGAAACACAATTCTGCAAAGATTTAGCACGCATGCTACCACTTAGCACTTATGCTAGTGAGCTGAGCATTAGCATACGGTGTAACTTATGGGTAACAACTTCATTTTCTGGGTCACTTCTGAGCATGAAGTCTTATGTGCAGAGCCTTTTGACCTTTATGATCTTTTTGAGGAGTGTATGTAGTATTGACTAAGCAGTTTTTTAGCTGCATTATCTAGGTATGCTAGTCTAACCTCAAGAAACTTGGTGTAAGAAAATTTCAGTTGGACTTAGACATCTTTTAAATTAAATAGGTCCAGTTTCATCATAATTTTAAGCTATTTTCAAACTGTACGTCAACACATTAGGTATTAATTTTTTTTAAATGCTTGGATGTGGCTTTAAACATGCTATACTTAATGAATTGTTGAGGCATTTGAGTTAATGTCAGAAATTGATTCCAAGTCTATAACATTTTTTAAAACACACTTTTCAACCAGGGAAAATATTTCTAAGAGGATAATAATTTTCAGAAGCAAACTGCGGTGTTGAAATTTTATACATTAAGTTGCCAAAGAGTTTCCAGCTGAGCACATACAGTGAGGTGACAGTCATTATAGCGGCCTTGTGCTTCGGTCCAAGTGTTCTTTTAAAATATGAATGCCAGTTAATATTTTCCAGCGGTCCTTCTGCACACTTTTAATGCCCACTTTTTGTCTTCTCCCTATCCAAGGAACAAAGACTGGTTTCTGTTTCTGCTCTCAGCCTGCTGTGCGAGTAAGGGCCTGGCCAGCCCATTAACACCCACCTCAACATGTTCCATTCCAGCATTGGGAGCTAATTACAAACACTGGCTAGGCTTAAAAACCTCTTATAGACAGCAAAGAAAGAAAGAAAGAAAGAAAGAGCGAGAGTGAGGCGTTTGAGGGCGTTGGAGAGAGCGAGGGGGGAGAGAGACATTGAGAGAGAGAGTCTGTGGGGGACTGAAGAGAGGGGAGGCCCCCCAAAGAGGCTAATGAATCCATAGGCAACTCCCCAGCTCAGCTACTGCGTAAATAGTTGTTCACTATATGCACTGCTACTTAGGCAAAATGGGCCTTCAAAATGTTCGGCTTTTGTCGCTCATCAAATTCCTCAAGGGCACAGGCGCTGAAAGGTGTGGCTGTGTTTTATTCTCCTTGTGCCGCTCTTTCTTTTCAGCCTTTCAACATGTAGTTCTGTGTGGAGTGGAGCCGGGGGGAGGACTGGCGTGCAGCAGTGGTGGCCATAACCCCAAAAATAAAACTGGTCACATCTCTATTTTCTTTTCTGTGTGACAGAAATGGGCTTGGCGATATGGACCATATTCAGTGGCTGAGGATCAATGCACAATTTATCTCCATTTTATTCCTGTCAAGAAATTGTGCACAGATTGAAGCTTGTACAGAACTTTACTCGTCATCTAATCCATAAACAGGTCACTTTTGCATATTCACACCACCTTTACACACTGATGGTTGAGGTTATTATGTAAGGTGAAAAGAAATACTAACAAATGACCTCTGTATACTTTAAAATGTATAGCAACCCGAAGGATTCAATGGTTAAGCAAATCCCATGGGATCAGCAATGTTCTGCTTAAATATGTTATAACAATATAATCATCGTTGTGCATTTAATGAATCACTAAAGACTGATACTGGTGTATGATTTATGCATCATTTTGTGTTGTATAGCATGAGTTAAGATAACAAATGTGATGTGATAAGTGTGAGAGTATTGTGGTCGGGGAGTCCCTGTAATTGTGTCCAAGGGGCCTGATCTTACTTTTCTTAGCACAAAGTCTGCCTGTTAAATTAACTAAGTCCCCTCTCATTTTCTTAAAATGCCACTTTGCCATGATATTTACAGACCATTGACAAAGCCTTGGGCATATCAAGGATTGTTTATTTTTCCCCACAGACGCATCGAAATGTGACTGCAGTTACATATCAGCATATTTGTGGTAATACAACAGTGAATAATTCTTACAGTTTCATCATCACCCGATGGAACAAATATTTGTCACAACAAGTTGAACAACACAAAATATTTGGCCTTGGTAAGATACTGGTAAAAGTCCTACAATATCAATAAGGGATGTTTGCGGTTTACCAGATAGATGTTTAAGGTTAAATAATACATAGCCAACACCTGATTTAAAGGTTGTATTGCCCAAAATCCCAATCAAATGCTTTGTCTAAACTGTAATGCTGCTGCCCTCCACTGAACTAAACACTTTAACTCCACTTAGTGGTTGCTGCCTTGCCTCAAATGCCAGAAAAATCAGATGTAAACAGACATACAACTAATGTTATGGGATAAGAAGACAGCATCGGTTGTGTCCTATAGGAATAGTGTGGTTCGGTTGTATTTGGTTTTGAGAAAAATATTTTAGGTTGAATGTAGGCTGTAACAGTTTAAACTTTAGCCACTCAGCAAAAGCAGCAAGGAACCACCTTCAGTGCAGAAATATGGACCCTTAGCTATATAAGAGTAAGGCTAGCAGTGCTAATATGAACATTCTGCAAACCAGCTCACAGTGGTCATATTTTGCCTAAACACATGTAACTGTATTGGATTTCAAGCTGGTTTGTAGCCTCATGTGACTAAGTACCAGCAAATCAACAACTGGAGCTGCACACAAGGGGAGGGGGAGGAGTCCAACTAAAGCAGACACTGTTGTCTTGTGCATAGAAGAACTCATTGTGGCAGAGACATATAAAATACATCAAAGGGCATATGCAACTCAAGAAGGCATAATGTGGCCCCTTTTAGTTTTAATGGCTAATGTGGGGATCCTGTGGCGATATGGAGGGCCCAACTTTATTTTTTTCAATAGCTTTACACTAGGCACATAAATGCAGTTTTAATTAGCTTTGAACTGGATTTAAAATAAGTTATATATTTTGTCAAAACCGATTAAAAAAATGGAATGTGCAAAAATCTCTTTGATCTTCTGTCACATTAGAGTCTGGAGTACACAAATATATTGGCAATGCTTGAAAAAGTTTTTATTTTCTACCATTTTTTCCCACTTTTCCATACATTGGCAATGCATCTGTGCTATTTAGACAGTCTTACCTTGAATGGAATAGAAAATAAATCAATGGGTCTCAGAAAGTAGATGTATATTTCTCAGCCCAGCATGGAAGAGCAACCGTTAAAAGGGTTCAATCCACACAAATACAGATTATTATTATTATTATTATTATTATTATTATTATTATTATTATTATTATTAGTAGTAGTAGTAGTAGTAGTAGTAGTAGTACTTTTAATTCGGCTATCAAAATAAGTTGCACAGGACGAAGGTTAACCGCTAAAGCTAAAAATGTAACTAAAAACCAACTAATTTAATACGTTATTACATTGTATAAGGTTTTTGTTTTTCAGAAATATTATTTCTTTATAGTCCAACATCTCTGTCTTGCATAAAAAATGAAATCCAAAATAACCATGATAGTTTCTAAAAGAAAAAAAAAACCCAAACGATTTCATCATCTAACAAGAATGTGATGCAAGTTCAAGCTAAAAAGTTTCCCATGTTATTTTCTGAGTTTACAAGGAACTTCGTGTCATTAAAAAAAAAGGATGAGAACATTTTCTGGGAAAGACTCTTTTGTTTTTAAGGATCAACTCTTTCGTGTCAGAAAATGTATTCTGTGATCTGAACTCTTGAAAGAGAAAGTTAAAATACCTGCTGATGGCTTTGAAAATACTGCCCCTCTTACCTTTGTAGTTCAAACTACAAAGATCCTACGATCTCCCCGCTCTCACCCTTATATATCTTAGCTACAGACACATGACATGCGTGCGGCTGACATTTGCTCCGAGTTGCGGTTAGCCCAGTAGTTCCCACATGTAACTGTCTCTAATCAAGGCCTGCGCCTCGCCGCCTCAGGCACAAAGATCAGACACATCTCAAAGTGTGCCATCAACCACAAATTACAGCCCTTGATTTGAGGTTAACAGAGAGCCACTCCTCTAAGAATAACAGAGACAGTTGTAATACCTAGATTGGCAGAATCCTGTGACAGAGCTTAGGGGGAACACTTGGTATCACATTTGGCATAGGGATTGTAACAGAAAAGCAGGGTTTGAGATCAGGGACATTCTTCCATTGGATATTACACGTAGATGGATTTATCGTGAGGTAAAGGAAGATTACTGCCTGGGGCCTCATGCTCCAAAGAACCAAACATGCTGTCATTATAGACAAGCATTAGATATGAGGAAGACATCTCAAACTACTATGAATGATAAATGATAAAGCTGTGATTTTATTGCACTGCCAGATGTCTGAATAGAACAAATATGTTGGCAATGTTTGGTAAAAGGGTGTGATACTGTCCAGACAATCATAGAAGAGTACTGTGTAAAAAATAAGAAAAATAATGCACGTTCATGAAGTACTTTAACGGGAAAGTCTCAATGTCAAGAAGGAAGCCAGATAGTGAAAAAAACACACTCAGATCTTACGTTAAAGTCCACTTTATTCTATAATTGACCTTCTAAATTGTTGAGCATTGGATTTTGATCTCATTCTCCACATCTTATTCCATTATTACTCTTGATCTTTCTCTTGACGTAATTTTTTTCCTTTAAAAAAACATGACTTCTACTGGAAGTGCAATATATATTTATATATTCATAAAACCTATATATACCATCAATAATTTTCTGTTGTCTGACCCTAAAACTTCTGCTCTCAATTGATGTTCCCTTTGAAAATTTGACAGTGTTCTGTTTTGGCTAACAAAGTAAGTTCTGAACACTGGATTATGGCAATCTTTAGACAGTTGGACAAAACTGTCTGGGATCCTCATCAGTTTCAGTTGTCCAAACAGCTCTAACTTTTTATGCGATTGTGTTTTTTATTTATAAGATTATATTTTTTCTCATTTGTATTGCAGTTTTTTTTTTATTTTAATGTATTGGTTCCAGCAAAATCACAAAACAGCCCATAATTGGATGAGTTTGTTAAAATATATACAAATGTAAAAGTGGAAAGGCTAATGCCAAACATCACCAAATCACCTGTGCAATAGAGATAGTGTTGCTAGAATTACTTTCAATTTTCAGTATTTTTAATCAAATTGTCTTTTGTTTCTCGATTATTTAATTGATTCCTTATTATCTTCTTATATTCTAATGTTTTCAATCCAAATTAGGGATGGGTATTGGCAAGAGCCTCACGATACGATACGTATCATGATACTTTGGTCACGATACGATAATATCACAATATATCACGATATCACAACACTGCGATATATTGCGATATTATACAGTAAACTAGGGAAAACCTAGAGACAGTGAATTTTTAACTTTTGCATTTTATTGTAATTGAAATATGTCAACTGCAGTGTTACATAAATACACTTAACTTGCAACACAGAGTGCATCAAGTCACCTGAATTAATGTTGCAAAGAAATTATTCTTGTTTTCCCTTTAACTAAGCATTGAAATCATCCTAACCTGTAGAGCAGCTTAAACTGTAATTGAACACATGAGGAAAAAACTGCTTTATGTAATTGACAGCACAACAGTAAGTAAAAAAAATCACATATTTCTGTTGTCACTGTCTGAACTGAATATACTGCATGAAACAAAACCTGTGCATACATATTTATAAGTTGTATTTTATTTCCAACTCTGATAAAATATGACTTTTTATTTTTACAAAAATATCGATACTAAGATTTAAAATATCAATATTGTATCGGGAGTCAAAATATCACGATATATTGCGATACCGATATTTTTTCACACCCCTAATTCAAATTATTGTATTGTAATCCATACAGTATTTACTTTACATGAAAAATACTCCAGGTATATGTGCTTAAAATTTTAAGTGCATGAATAGGATGGCAACACTTTGAAAGCATGTGGAACTGCAGAGAGATTTTCCTCACTCCCTTTCTAAAGTGAAAACTTTCTGAACACTGCAAGCAATTTCCCTGACACTGTCTAAATTGTACACATCTGTTTGCATGTATGGGGCTGAAACTGGCAGTGCCTTGAATGGCAGGTTACATTCTGGTTGCCATCCTTTGCATAGAGACAAACAATCATGCTCACACACAACCTAGAGTCAACAATCATCTTTTCTTCTGATATCTGAGGAAAACTGAGAAAAAACACACTTGCACATGAAGAACATGCGCTCGAGATAGTGAGACTCTGCTGAACTTGGCAGTCAATCAAATAACCTAATTGGTGTGAGGCAACATACCTGCTGCATCACTGCGCACCCACCAGTTTCATCCAATTGTTCAAACAGTAGATTATTTCCAGTGTCTTCAGAGCTCTCTTGTGGGGTGAGAGCTTTAATACTATTATAAAGCCTCAACATACAGCATTTCAGTCACATGGTAATGTTGCTGTTAGTTAAATGGGGAAGAGTCACATATTTGTCTCTGTCTCAGCCCTTCAAACAGCTCCAGATATTACAGCACATATGATTGAACTTTGTGCTACATTTGACCAAAACTCTCTGGTGCATCCAAAGGGGAAAGTTGAGGTTCTTGGAAACATTCTAACTTCTGATAGCCTGGTCTATTTCCACATGAATGAGCAATCTAAATTCCCCTTTTTCTGAAGCACTAAAAGCCAGACACAGGTTACGTCTGCTGCCAAATACCTACTAAAGTAAGCTATAAAAATAAAGAGCGAAGACTGTTTTATTTCACTTCATGAGGAGGTTTTATCATGTGTACTTTTTGGCACGTAAATAAACAGAGCTCAGGGTGGTGAGTGGTAGCCTCATAAGGAGCGGCACAATGACATTTCGGGTGCCAGAGTTTCACTTTTTTTAATGTCCAGGCTTACTTAGCAGTCACCTTATTCAGCGCCTTTAGTTACCACATCATAAAGCTGAGGCAGACTTTTTTCCTGCACTGCTGGCACCTCCTGCCCCTAAATCTACTCCTCAAGAATGCTTGAACTCGTTTGTTACGATGCAAGCCAAAGTAAAGCGAAAACATTTGTCATTAGCTGGCCGAGACCGAGGGGTGCCCCAGATGTAGCCCGTGTGTGTTTGTGCGCTAACCAGGCCCAGCTCATGTGGCTCATAGGCAAGCGGCCAAGAGAAGGCGACCTCCTACTGTTTAATGACAATAAATTTACTGCCCCGCTCCGTACTGCGCTTGTATTTTGTAAACAAGGTTAATGCTCCTTTTAATTGAGCACCTGGTGACAGGATGTGACCTTGCTTGTGGTGACACTTACCTGAACATCTACTTCAAACCATGGCTGATGTTTAAGGATAAAATATGTTCTTTGAAATTGAATGCCAGATTTTGGAGACCTATGGTTTGTACTATGAAGATTTCCCCAGAGGTGATTTAAGACAGTCATACAGAGAAAAGTCTGGTCTGGTAAGAAAGTTTGGCAAAAGGTAAAGATGCACAATACTGGATTTTTGCCAGTTTTCCATAAGCTGACATTTAAGACTCATTTTTGCGGAATTGATACTTCCAAACATGCATTATTCATGAAGAACAAAAATTCATTCATGTTTTTTTCTGTTTTTTGGGTTATAATATATTGATATCAAGACTGCACAATTTAATCCAAGCAATACTGGCATCTGCACATAATTGTTTAAAAAAACTGGCTAAGGTATCTACATATAAGGAGATTTTTGTACATACTTACAGCCAACACTATGCAAGTACAACATACAGGCAGTAACACTGACATAATGTGCAGATGTTCACACTAGTTTACCTCACCATCACTATTAATGGAGGCTTTTTGCTCTTGACAAATATACCAGCAATAATCAGCTTGGAAATATCATCATATTAGATATCAGCCAAAATTCAAAATCTTGTATCCCTAATATCTTCGCCTTTATTGATAATTCTGTGTTAATAAGAATTTATTGATCCCACTATCAATACTCAACTTACGCTTTCTAAAAAGATGGATCAGTGTTTTCTAAACTGAATCTCATGTAAGGAAATTCCATCATTGTCCTTTAAGGATTAAATAAACTACATTTTTCAAACTAATTCAATTTTGAAAAGATACGTGTCAGATTTAGTCACATTAAAGTCTTTTAAAAATCCTCTTTTCAAAGTCACTTAATAAGCATAATGGTTGAATGAGTATAATTGTATTTCCTCCATAATACTGCATTATCAATACTTTACTCATCTAAAGTGAGCTAATGAAAAAAAAATCTTGAATGGGGGGCTTAGTGTTTAAATGGAAAATGGCAGAGCTTTCAATACACCTAATATACCATGCACTTGTCTGACAGCCCACCCATAACATTTCAGTCTGTTCCTGCCTGGTTGTCCAAAAGTAAACATACATTTTGTCAAAACTGTTACCCTCAAAATTAAGTTTCAGTAAGCATCATGTCATTTCAGTAATGAAATAAAAGGTGGTCAATGTACATTTTAAGTTATATTTTTCATCAGCGAAAGTTAACACTGATGCAAAAACTTAAAAGCTCTTTACCATCACCTCAAAAGAGGGATTATGGCTAATTGACTATTGTAGCCAGATAATTGGGCCCGAGGACCTATCCACATGGCGAGAATAACCCTCCTAGTCTGATTCTGAAAGCGGGACAAAGCCAGGGGGTGGAGTAATGTGAGTTAAGGGATTCTCACCAGCTCTTGTGAGAGCTTGTTTCACATACACAGCTCAAAGTGGAGCTAATAACTTAACGCTAGTGTGTTTTCACTCTTGAGGGGTCTTTCTCCTTGGAACCTAGAACATTCTCCCAGATCCTTTGGTAAGGACTCTTGAGGGACTTTGTTGAGCTTGCCAAATTCTTCACAAAGACACCCCCCACCCCCCCTTTATCTGCCTCTGTCTCGCCTGCTCGCTCTCACATGTACAAACACACGCCGAACAAACTCTCACACACAACAGAGAAAAGAAGACTTAATTATTTACTATTAACAGAAAATCAGCCTCACATGATTTAGATACATATGTCTTCAGCATAGAAAAGACAGATTGTATGATAATATTAAACTAGAACTGTTTTTAATTGATACAGTACATAAAAAGACATCATGACATGTTTTCTAATTTTGGGTGATGAGGGGATCAGAGGAGAAGGTTAGTGGGAAGTTTCTCCTCTTATGCTCAGATTATGTTCAAAGTTTTTACTCACTTATTGCAGCCGAAAATGCGTCAGCTGGCAGCACGACTGGATCTCATGTCAATTTTATCTACATGAATTTAAACAGTAAACCTAAGAACAAACATTAAAACAAAAGGCTCCAACATGGATAAGCATATGTATATGAAAAAATCACTGCCTCCTGTATGTAAGAATTTAAAAAATGCCAAAAAATTGAAAGTTTTTCCCCAACAATACTAAATTTTGGATACATATCAGATTTTAGCCAGTATCTGCTGATATCTCCAGATTGATTTCAGCTCATACCAATAACCAAAGCAAGACTTCTGTGTTCTAGTTTACCTTCCACTCTTCATGTGACAGTCCTTGTTTTAAAAAAAAAGATATAAAACAAGAGAAGGGCTGGTAAATGATGAGATTTCTTTTATACTACTTTTGATTCTGGTTATCAATCCAATCATCACTTCTTTGATTTCTGTGGACCTGTTGGGTGAAAAAGACACCTACACTTGTTTTTTGTGTCAACAACATCAAACACATGGCACTGCTGAGCCTTAATAAGTGCTGAGTCAGCAAATACTTCCACATGTTGCTGGTGTTTGAAATCACAGAGTCGAGCAGACAGTACATGTCTGTTATGTACATGTCTTGTCAAAGCATGATATTCTTCTTCAGTGCAAAATCAATCAAAAGGCTTCAGTTTAATCCTAAAACTCAAGTCCTTCAAACGCACTTTTAAGTTTAATGCATGAATATGAATGAGAGCTGAGGTAAGTCAGTTGTTCCTGCTGGAAGCAAACTTCATAATTCCTCTATCAAGAAGAGACACATTCACACTTTTGCTACTTTGTACAGCAGATAAATCCACAGAATTTAGTTTTTTTTATCTGTTGATCCCAGTAATTTACTTTTTAGCGTAATCTTACTATATTAACACGACAGCTCATTTATGATTTCAACCAAGGGTGGAAACACCTGCATCAGGCTTTGTTCAATATCAGCATTCAATATCAGGGATGCCATGTGCTTGTCATTAGTTTTTGTGTAAAACTCAGTGCATGCTGTCTTTTAACACTGAAAAATCAAAATAACAGATTAACATTAAAATCAATAATGGCATCAGCATTGATAAAACTGTATAAATTCCCATTCCTAAACATGTATGGCTTCATCCATTTTACCAGTTTAAACACATATAGCACCCTGATTGCTTTAAAAATACACCTAATAAAAATAAATTTGAGAAAAACTGCAAATGTTAAATGACAAAATCTCAAAATACTGAAGGAAAACCAAACAGTGTAACACAAAATCCTGCTCAATAACACTGAAATCATTTTTTTGTTTTAATAACCAAAATTGTAATAAAAATCTAAACTGAAACCTTATCAACTGCTCAGTGCCATGTATTTTGAGAAAAATATCTATTATATCTATTCATGAGTTGATTGCAATGATGTAGAAAAGCATATCCAATACCATGCATTCTTTTTCCAAAAAACGCTCCACAAAACTTAATAAAAACTGTGCTTTAACAGCTAAATGAGGGTTTCACCTGATCACATTGTTTTAATATGTTGCAATATATTCTTTCCTACTTACAGTTTAAGCAGCAAAATTAATAAAAATGTACTTTCTCACTGTGATCTTCAACCTGTCTGTGAAATATCTTCATGACCATGATAAAAAAAAACAACAAATTACAAACTGGAGTTGGTGCCTTAAAAGCCACATTTTGACCTTTGCCATTACCTCACCATCTCTCATGCACAGTAAATTGATGAAAGGTCAATTGTTCCACTGATAGCCTAAAAAAACAGCGCCTTTCTGTATCATCCTGTATCTTTACAGGACAAAAATATTTATTTTCAGATGTTCCTTGAAGTTAAACTTCAGAAAAGCCGATGAGTAAATTCAGTTCAGATCTCCTGCCATAATGCTGCTGTCCAAGTCAGGAGCTAAGCTGGTGGAAGTAAGTGTAACACTGCTAATGGGGTCTCAATCCTTCTGCAGTGACCCTTACCCCTGCCCATCCTCTTTCAAGACAAACAGCCCATGACTGCCCTTGACTCCTCCTCTGCTGCTGCAGCCTGGTGCTCTGGCTCTCTCTGATTGTGACCCTCAGTTGACAGTTCTCTCCAAGCTCCCAACTTAAGCTGCCTCTCGCTAAGCCCAGTCTGACGATGGGGGCATCAAGCGATCACCGGTCTCCGTATGAGAGCACGCCCCCCAGTGGGAGGCTTGTTAGAGATCCACCACCACTTACAGGAAGAATTTGTCCTCAGTTTTCCCTGTCCACAAACTGTAGTCTGAGTCTGACAGAGAGCAGAGCACAGGTGAGAACAGACGCTTTCAGCAAAATAAAATCTGGTCAGCGTCTGAGCTCTGCTGTCTCAGATTTACACGTTTCTGCAACAGGTTATTTCTTGTTTGCTTAAGTATGGATTTGCTTGCCACTTATAACTCAATCCCAGCACAACGTTAAACAAGAGTGGTGAAAGATGTTGAACACACAGACATGCTGGTTTCGTGATCAAGGATTTGAGGCCCATCATCAGACCTTGGTAATACAACCAAAAACTGGTTTCACTGCTTTCTTTTGCCTTTGCTCATTGTGGTAAGAGTTCTGTGTCGCAGTGTTACAATATGATAAAAGATCACACACCTAAATGCATTTTAAAGAGCAACAACCCAACCACTCCCCAAAACAAGCCAGTGATGGCATTTTTAAGTCATACCTGTCAGTAAGATACAGTGCTTGGAAGTGATACTGTAACACATCACATCATTAATATGCTGAGAAAATAACTTTGAAGTCCCATTCATGCTGGTGCATCAAGCCATAATTTTCCACCCCTGTGACTTCTTTTACCTCCACAGGGAATGCTGCAGTGATGAAACAGGGGGAACTAGGCCCCATCCACACGAAGACAAACCGAGGTCTAAACGCATACATTTTTAGCCGAATCTGCGTATCATCCATACAAAGACGGCATTTTGGGGGTCTGTAAACGATCATTTCTGAAACCAGGTTCCAGAGTGGAAAGATTTTGAAACGCCGTATACGCAGCTCCGTGATTACTGGCTCTCGTAACTTTACAGATATGCTTACATTATAGTTTCATGTCGTCATTGACACGCATGCGCCACACGCGGCAACAATAACAACAATGGCGGTGTACTGTGTAGCATATGTGCTAATGAAGCTAGTGACCCTACTATCCCTGTTGCAGCAAAATCTCCTTCTTCTCAATCACCACCGAGTTGAAAAAACAATTATCAAGGACACATTACGGCACTTTATGATCACTTTATCACAATCTCTGTTTACAACTTTTGCCGCAAGTGCGCATGCCCACTGTTTTTTCGTCTTTTTCTGTCATAGCGTTACAGCGCCCCTAGAGGTCCGGCATGTGTTTTACAGCGTCCTCATGCGTATCAAGAGCATTCATGGAGACGCACACATTTTCTGAGACGCCTTCGTCTTTATGATGATCGTTTTTGAAACTGTTAAGCGTTTTGTCTTCGTGTGGATGGGGCCCTAGTTAACTCCAAATCTGTCACACCTCGTATCAGATGCACTGTATACATGAAAGGAGGCACATAGACTCAGCAGGGCAAGTAGTGCTTTGTGTTTGTGTGTGTATAGTACGTACCTAATCACCAGCAGCTTCAGAATTGAAAGCAAGTTGTTGTAAATGTGTCCAAAATAGCATGCGATCACCCTGCTCTGTTTAGGTGTCTTTTTCACCTAAAACTCTTTAAATTGGGGAGAGTGGAGGTTGTCCCATCTGCAGCAATATATCACATCACATCATGGCTCTTTACGTACAGATGCACATCTGATCTCTGTCATTGTGGCTAATGTTCAGGCTCATGCCATTGACGTCCTGCAACCCAGCTGAAAAATCCAGGGCAAAATCTTTTAAGCAAGAGGTTCTTTTCATCAACCTACTACATCATCAACCTCACAGAGCAGGTTGATTTGCCAGATTCCGTGTTTGTAATCAGGGGGATCCATCTTGCAAGCTGGTACATTTGATCTTGGTCAGAAAATGACTGAGCCAATCACTGTCTGCTGAGAAACAAGAGGTTGCTGCTTGTAAGCTTGATTTTGTATCTGCTCTTGTGGCTGAAGCCTCTGAAATGGCCATTCTTTATTAAAAAAAAGTTTCTGCCCCTCAAAAACCCTTTTGATGGGATCTCGACAAGATAAACATGAACCATGTCCCATGACAATGTGAAGCAGTCCATCTGGTTTGTCAGGTAACTTTTACATGACCAAAAAAATGGAGCCTCATAACAACTTATCCAACATGGTGGTTTTTAGAAACTGCATGCAGTCGACTGTGTGTCTGCCTTTAAAAATACTGATTCTACTATCAATCTACAGCATACTTTACAGCAGTTATCTGTAACATAATCACCTTTATAGCT
The DNA here is from genome assembly GCA_036419115.1 of Scarus forsteni. Lineage (NCBI taxonomy): Eukaryota > Metazoa > Chordata > Actinopteri > Labriformes > Labridae > Scarus > Scarus forsteni. The sequence goes on along the minus strand of JAZDUH010000245.1, from coordinate 8,370,813 downwards.
CTTTCAAACTCCTCAATCTGACAATGAACTGAGTAGACCTATACAACACACTTCACTGAGGGTAATGTGCAACACAAAAACATTAGTATTTAAAATTATTTGTTGTTGCTGTCCCTTCATCTAAACATTGAACGAGAGTTCAGTTAAAAGAGTGTTTTTTTTTCTTTTACATTTCATGCAGCTGTGTTTACGTTCTATAAGCACCCTGTTGGATCTGCTTGATTTAACGTCTTCGATCAGACAGACCTACCCTACGAATGTCGGCTCAAAGCTGCATGGCCCAGTAAAAGTCCTTTAAAGCAGGAAGAGCTAAGAGTTTAACAACAGCAGGAAACGACTGCTTGTACAGTGATTAGCATACAGTAGATCCGAAGAGCTTCAGTTGCAGTTTTATCAGATCTGCATTGCATTTCTTTATTAAATGAAAAAAACAACAGCACCGATAGCATTTCTGAATAAATAAGATATTTTTGCTCCACTTCCGACATGTTTTAGCTAGAGTTGATTCTCCGAAGTGGCTTACAGTTTTTACTTTACGCTGCAGCAGCAGCACCAACCTGCTACATTATCTGACTGGCACATAATGATTGTGATTGACAGAACAATCATTAAGTCACTTGCTTTTGAAAGATTCTGCTCATTCCCAAACACTTTTTATGGGTTATTTCAAGCTGTCATTTAAATTGTGAAGAACTAATCAGTAACAACATGTCATCAAAAGGCGAGAACTTTAGCAGAAATCTGTAATGAGTGTATGGAGCTGTGTAACAAACCTGTCTTTCACTTCTACTTCTGCCACTTAAAACCAACAAGAGGGGGGAATTTTATGCAGCCAAATGGAGATGCAAACCGCTGTAGGGCTAGAAAAGTCAAACCGTGTTAATCAACATCTGGTTCTGTGAATAAAGCACACTTCAGAGGAAAGCACACGCATTTAACCTATGCTGTGCAGTTGTTAACTTTTGCAAACCATGCTCTGAGCAGTTTATCTTTACATACGTGTTTGAATTGGTAAAAAAGAGTTGCAAATATCTGTTTTGTGACAGAAACATAAATATATGTGTTGATTTCGTGCAGGGAATTAAGTAATGTATTTTTCAGTATTTTCACACCTGCAAAATCATTCACATTAAATTGCCAGCATTCTCTATTACAGCAATGAAATTAACCTGAACATCCACGATCCACAGCTATTTGGTGTCCATTTTTAAATGTAGTTCTGATAGAAGTGCCTCATCATCATCATATCCAGGTTTAGGGAGACATAAAATCTGAGGATATGATCATGTACGTTCTCTAACTAAGCCACAGGAAAAGGTCAAAGGAAACGTAAGAGATTAGGATTAGGATTTTAGGATCATCACAAGCAATATGTTGTCTTTTGTTAATGTCAAAAAGCTTCCTTTTGATGGTGAACTGTATTGTGACACCAAGACAAAAGCCAAATAATTCTGAAAAGGTCAGAGATTTACTTTGTCTAATTTTATTCTAAATCTGACTCCAGAAAAACCCAAACAGATTGTGTATTTGTCCTTTGGGATAAAACTGTTTCCATAGTCACTGCACATGTACACTTGTGGCACATACAACACCGATGCAGAAAATTCCACCAGACAACACAAAAGACAGCAGGAATACACTGAGAGTTGGACTATCTTTAAAGGTCTGGATTTCTGTGCTGTCTGGCTGAAAGGGCTGGGCAGAATGGACAGCCTTGGTCAGACGAGTTAGTGATTGCTTTATGGATCTGGAATAGGGTGTCACATTTATAAGAGATGGCATATAAGGAAAAAACAACATCAAAAAAGTTCCTTTGGGATGCAGTGGAATCTGATATTAGCTACATGTTTTGTGTGATGCTATCATGTCAATATGGACCAAACCCCCTGAGGTCTGTTTCCAGCACCCTGTTGAATCTACACCACAACTCATTAAGGTAGTTCTGAAGGTAAAAGGGAGTCCAACATGGTGATAATAATGTGTGTATTTAAAGAAGTGGCTGAAGAGTTTTAAACAAGACAAGGAGTATTTCTGTGCTATTTATTCTGACTAAAACAAAACACACACTCAAAGTCTGTAGTTTAAAAAATGTATTTACTGACCACACGATAACCTATTTGAAATGATTAGTCTATATGAAAAGTAACCTTTTGTTAACTGTCTTCCATATTTCACTGTTTTTCCATGGCATGTTTCACATACATGTTAAAATTGTGTCATAGTTACAATCTATTTAAACTGTCCTGTTAGTGATTTCTCTAAGCTGACCCACATGCTGACTTCTTAAGCCATAAAGTAAACTTAGAAATTTGTGTTGACCATTTCAACACAAGTTTCTAAACTGAACTGATATTTTAACAAACTGGATTTAGAGTTATCAGATTGTTTTTCCAAGCTAACACTCACAGGCTATGGTATTTTGTCTTAATCTGTTGCTCAGCGCTGAAGCATTTGGAGCTTGATGTTCTTAAACCAAAGAAAGTTTCAAACATTGTTTGATGTTCAGATTTCTGTTTAAATTTCTTTTATAACCTGTTTATTCTGTGAACTGTAAAATTCAAGTCTTTCAAGATTTTCTTTAAATAAATTAGTTTTATTTCTAAACAGAAAAATTAAGGCCTTTGAACAGATACCCTAAGCAGATGTGGACTTGCCTCAAGACACACCAGTGTACCAAAATATTTGAGAATTGTTGGTCTATATCCTTGATTCCCATTGATTAACACATTAAGCAGTTATTGTTTGAACAATAACGATGAATGAATTAAAAAAAATACAATTTGTGGTTATTTTAGAGCCACTGATCTGTATGAAATGCTTGTGCTATGCTTTGGTCAAACTTTAATATAAGGATCAATCACACCACCAGAGGAGGTTTTTGACTCTGTATAAACCAGCTTTAAACAGCCTTTCAAAGAATGGCTGGTTTTGATGAATGTCTCCTTGAATTCAAATTAGACCTTCAACCCCTTTCCTCTATTTCACTGGGGTAATGCAGTCATATGTGTACAGCTATCTGCTTCCAAGGCTATAGGGGGTGGTCAATGGGTGGAGATAACAGGTGTTGGTAGACACACTAAATATCAAGATATATTGTAAAAAAGAAAAAAAAAAGACAAAAAACATATTTGTTGCTGATATGACCTCTTAAATGTTTCTGTTTGCCAAATTTTTCATGAATGTGTAGATGTCACAAAAATCTCATCCTTTCTTCTAACACTACCTTTACCCGAGAGTCTGTGTAGTGACAAATGCAAACTACACCTACCCTCTATTAGTATTTTCAGGAATAAATAAGAGTACTTGGAAACAATAAATCTAAAACTGATCATATTTGTTTTTGTAGATCACAAGGAGGTTTCCGTATTGAGGTAGTTATTTTTTAACACAACTTTAAACCTTTCTATGGGGCTTTAAGTTGAGTTATTTGTTGTATGTCATTAAAAATCTTCCAACATTTTCCACAATTTAAAAAGCTGAATTGGATGACAGATGAACAACTAATCAAATACATTTTAGTGAAAAAATACTTTTTTTTATTTCACCCATTAAAAAAAAAAGTGTATGAGAACAATGCAGACTAATTTAATTAGGTAACAGCAGCAAGTCTTACTGGTGTGGTAGAGGTCTTGAACACTGCTTGCAGGGAGCGGTGGTAGCAGGCAGCGGTTAAACCACAGTAGCAGAAAGGTTAATACACTCAGCACATGTTGCCTCTTACAACAGGTGGTGCAGCACGATCGGCGGCTCCCAGCATTCCAGCTTTTCCATGCTGGTGGCCCCTGGTATTCTGGGATTTACGCTGCCTCCCCTCCTTTCAACCACAGAGGCCTGACTGACAAGCTAATCGTTGGGCTGGGATCCCCTCAGCTATTGATTCCACTGCAACACAACACCTCCCAGTCAATGAAACTGCAATATAATGCTTGAGCTGCAAAGAAAAGGGGAGTATTAGCGTGTTGAGCAACTGGAAGAAATTTGCTGCTGCTGCTGCCTCCGCTGCTCGCTCCTCGCTGCAGCTGCTGGTAGGTAGAAACAGAGCGGCACAAATAAAGTAGGGAAAAATGTGTCTCAGGGGGTAGAAGCTTGAAGGGGTAGGTTATTAAAAGCCACAAAGTGGAGCCCATGCTGGGCATAGAGAAATAGCCACAGCATGGTAGAGGCACAATGGAAAAGAAGGGGGTCTGCTTTCTAAATTGTTCTAATCCTTTGAGTGTTTTATTTCATTCGGTTTTGGAGTTTGAAAACGCTGTTTTAGACTGAGTGTGTGAATGCTTTGGCTCAACCACTAAACATCTAAAAGCGGCAGGGTTTGTTGCACCAACTATACATTTTAGAGATAAAACTTGCACTCTGTGACTGAGATAAATCTTTTTTTTATTTTTTTCAGAAAATTCTGAATTGTTTAATAGATGAAAAAACAGGCAAAATACTGTTGAAAGATGCTTGCTGAACCGAAATTAAAAAAAAAAAAACTTGCCTCAAGAGAAATGGGAGAATTTCAGTCAAAACAAAGCAAATGAAACAAACATGTCTTGCCAGGATGCTCATGGACTGCTTGAGTACATACTGGTGATTCCTGACTATTGTTGGTTTTCACAGAGTAAACCTTCATGTGGAAAAAAAAAATCTCATTTTTAAGAAGGATGTAATGAAAATAACTAATTTAACTATCAGGAACTTGAAGAACATAACGGGCCTGTGTTCATATATGCCTTGTTTGCATTTGCATTGCTAATGTTTAACAATGTTCAAGACAAAACAAACGTAGTCTGGTGTTTTCAGTGTTCAGGATCTTGAGTGTGAAAACACCCTCAAACAATACAGCACTTGGAACAGTTTCATACTCATCAACGTCCCTCATACCTCAGTGACCAATAAAAATCAAGAAGAGACAGAGCTTCTCATGCCCACTTTGTCAACAACAACAGCGAAAGAGAAGGAGATCTGACTCATTTATTTGAAGAAATAATTCTCTGGTCTTTACCTGCAAATGGTGCTAGGACATGATTCCTTGATAAACCAGGAAACATTAAATACTGCCGAGAAGCACTACAGCAAACTGAGGCTGAGAGCCCCCAGCGCAAGAAACTAGGGCTGGGTATTTCCAGCAACTTCACGATACGATACGTATCCCGATACATGTAAATTGTGAACATTGACTATGCTTTAAGCAAAATTCTTGACAAGTTAAGTTTTTTCTTATAAGAAAAAAAAGAACAAGGATGAGTTTTAAGTGGTTCTACAACTTGAGAGACATAAATTCAGATCCTCAAAGATGGTAGACCTAAGTTCAAATTTAGAACATATGCTTCGTTACGTAGCTCGTCTTCTACCTTGAACTGTGCCACTGTTAACATTAGCCAAAGTGTATTTACAACAACTGTCAAAATATTTAGGCCGTATCGATTCTGTAGAATCCGTATCGATACATGTATCCCAAATGAGTGCGATACGATATTTTGCCGTATAGATATTTTGAGCACAGGCCTACAAGAAACAGAGGCTTAGAATGGATACAGCCACGATGCAACTACATCATTAACATCTTGTTACAAATCCTCAGGTAGTTTCATACAGTGAGGGAAAAGCAACTTGTAAAATCTAGTAGGATAAGTTACAGCTGCTCATAAAAAAAAAATCGTAAAAAATAGCAAGCTAAGTTACTGCAACAACACAAAAGTCGCCCACTACACCATCGTATTTCCATTTCTTTTTCAGGAACAATAATAATAATGATAATAATAACAATTTACAAGAGCACTACCAAAAAGCTACTGGAAAATGTAATTGTGACGTCGCTGTCCACCACTTGTTTTAAACTCTTGACTCAGTGGATTTTCTAAAAAACAAAACAGCGTTTGCTGACTTAGACAGTAGACATATGTTAATGAGATTTATCCTTCAAGTAAATGTGCTGTAATTCTTTTCAAAATACTTTACTTTTGTCAAAATTAAGCCTTTTATTGCTGAGCTGGAGTATAACATATGTATCAACTGCATCAAACTTCTTCAAAGTGACAGATGGCAAGTCGGCCCCTCTCTCATTTTGTTCTTACAATTTTATGGCAAAGCATTAACATTTCATTTATGTATAATGACGGCAATTCTCTGTAGTGTAGCTGAGAAACAAAAAGCAAGCTACGTAGAACAGGAGTTGTGGTGCACATGATTCACTTCCGAGAATCTTAATAAAAAAATATTGTTCTATTATAAATATTTATGATAGTACAATATAAAACTTGATTTGATGAATAGTATGGCCATTTAAACAGTAACTTGAACTTAAAGAGAAAATTTGTTGCATTGAGGCAAGGGTTTTTTTATTTTTGAAAAGGCATGGATGTGCAACAAAAAACAGTTAAATATTTTTTTTTAAAAAGCATGCAATTTTCCAGTCATGGTTATTCTAATGACTGAGTTTTTAATAAAAACACAATATAATCAGATTTGATTGATTTCAAGCAAAATATTAGAGTTGCTTTCAGGAACCAGAACGACCAATAAATGTAGCCTTGCTTTGATCAAGCTCTTTGCATTATTGTGTCTAATTTCTACAAGTGATTTCTTTATTTCTGCTTTGTTTCCTGCCTGTTTTGTTTTTATTTATATTTCTTTCCATTGCCATAATGTGTGTCTGTTTAACTATTTTCAATTCATTCTTTAAATATCATAAAAGTCTGATTATTAAAACAAAAGTTCCTGCAGATGTCCTTAGAGATTTCTGTGTAAAGCATTCTGCCATGACATTACACAAAGTTATTTGATCACTCCTTTTACTTTCAGAATCCAATACCAGCTACTCTAAATATCGATCTGAGAGGCACAACGGCTGCAACAGTAACCGCAATTAGTCGCATTACTGTTGGTTCCAGTCATTTAGTCAAGTATCCAATTTCTATGCTGTGTGAACACTTAATTAAAACAAATGTGTTACAAATATATATCGAGGATCAGCAGCCTTCAAAAAGCCTCTTGTGGCTTGGCGAGTCAATGCAACAAGAAGGATAGCAAATCAATGTCGCTGGTCACTTATGCCACAGGGATTTAATCAAACCTGAAGAGTGACAATAGTGCCCAGAGAGGACGGTGAAATTATGGCTAATAGCCTCTGTGGGAAAAAGACCAAACATGCTGTTTATGCCAGTGAGACTTAAAAAACACTGTGGTCCATTCTTCATTGAGGAGTAAATTAAAAATGCTGAAGCGCCTCTGAAAAGCAAACAATACTCGAGCGTTAATAAGAGGTGGCAGGAGTATTCATCTGAGTGTTTGATGGCTGGTCATGTTTGCACTGTTTTCATGAGCGTCCTTTTGAGTGTCCATATGAGTAACAATGTACTTACTGCGGTGTCACTGTGACCTCTTCTGATATTTGCGGCCTGTTTATATTTGGTCCTAAACATGTCAGGATAATTGAGCGCATCATATTTGGATGCAGTCTGAGCAGTGAGCTATTTGTTTCCCAGGATGGCATGCAAATGAATTATTGGTGGCACAGGCTAAATCTGTTACCACTGTATGGCACATAAACAGAGGTCAGACAGTTCATATACACAAAGAAGTCATAAAATAACATATTATTTTGTACAGAATAGAAACTGAAAGACAAAGAATTAAAAAAAGGACTTTAGCAGGCTGAGACTAAAACTTTAACTGAGTAGCTGGAGCTATTGGCTCTTTAATAACAGGTATTACAATGTTTTAGTTTAGTGCATCCTTCCACAAAAGTTTAATAACTTATCTACATTCAAACTATTTTCTTTGTATTTATTCTCAATTTATGTTTATTTTCTGAAATTATAGTAATGATGATTAGAACAGTAAGACACTGGAGGAAGAGAGTGGAGAATGGCATGCAGGAAAAGAGCCAAATGTTGGGCTTGAAGCTGGGTCACCCTCTAGATAATACTCACTCACTATGATAAGTATGGTGTTGCTTGTGTCCAATATTAACATAACAACATATTAAAAATATCAACACTGAACTATTTTCATTCATGATGAAGCACACTGCACAATATAAACAACCTAATGGTATAAAACTATAGAAGTATTTGCATTGCTAATGTTTAAGCGCCCTTGTTGTGTACTGTAGTTAGCCTAAAGAAGAGTTTGTGAGTTTCTTCACATTTAGGAAGGTTCTCCTCTTAGCTTCTAGAGACTGCTGCTACTCGACGGCAATATCAGTTTGGCTGATATAAATCAAGAATAGGTACCTACAAAATTCATGGATTCATGAAAGCATACGCTGTTCCAAATTAATTTCTAATGCTTGTCTAAATAATAAAAAATAAGCTAATTTATATCAGACTACTTTTATTCATTGATAAAAAAGGGAAAAGCTACTCTGGAGTTTTGCTAATATCTGATAAAAGCCAACATTTCAAAACTTGTTTTGGCTGATATTGATATGTAAAAATGACAGACATTAGGTCCTTTAAGATTACATCTTCATCCTATGCAACACTTATTTTTTAATATTACAATAAAACCAAGCATAAAATGTTATTTTGATATTGATTTATACTCTCACTTTAAGATTGATATGCCAAAAATTCCACAATCTTGTTGAAAAAATATAGAGTGAAAATATGAGTAAAGCATTCCTAATAAAAAGTAGCTATGAACATAAGAGTGTTACCCATTGTGCTCCATAATAACATCCAATTGAACTGAATTGTTGACTGAATAATTCTACTTCAATCGAATCATGAGATGAGTCAAAAAGCACAGCCTAGCAGTCTCAAGTCTTTCTCAGAGTGAATTTAGCACAAGGTGTACAGCACCTGCCTCACAAGATCCAGTAATGGAAGCCCCCCCGTGATGTTCGGCCTACACTGTGATCATTGCAGAGACAGAATCAGGGGAGCGTGTTGACGCCCATTTGCTTCTTCTCGAGATGTAGAAACAGAGGTGTAATACATTAGATAAGGGACTCAGTAGCTCTGTGAGTGTGTGCATCTGTCTCTGTGTGTTTGTGAAGCACATGTGCACCATGTGGCGACACCCACTGTCATGCACCATACATGATATGATATTACATCCCTGGAATTAATGTGAATGACATGAGGTGCAATGATGAGAGAGCTTCATGTGTGTAAAAGCACTTGGAAAAGGGACACACGCACACAGACAGTGCTGTGCTTCCCCAGTGGCCTGGGGTGCTTCCTTCTCATCCTAATACACCTCTGAAGATGGAATAAAGGGACAACTAGAGGAGTTGGCCCTCATGCCATCTTTGGTTGGGTTTGCAACGAAAGGATCAAAACCAGATGCCAGTTATGACAACACATCATTGATTTGCCTAAAAAACATTTTCCCTCTATTTTCAAAAAAAATAAAAAAAAATAAAAAAGGATTAACTCTGGAGATAAAAGGTTTGGACTCAGCAGTGACAAATATCTGAGTGTAGACTGTGATTGCTAGTGAGTGAGTCTGTTGGTGCTCTGTGCTGTATCTATCATCTTGTTGCACAAAGTACAAGAACAAAATTGTTAAATTGGTCACAATTTATTCTCATGTGTGGGGTCTCACAGTTTCAAAATCGGTCAAGATTTTGGAAATCTTAATGTGTGTGAAGGGCTAAAATTGACATCTGTATGCAAAAATAGAGCTGAAAGGGCTTACAGCTGCTATGACTTTAACAAACTGTCCCTGTTGGCTACAAGACACAGCAGCTTTGGTGTGTTTGGTGGTTAAAAAGGTGGATTAAAAGAAATCAGTGGAGACTGTTGGAGGGAGACAGAAGCAATCTGTAGTCTCTGCTGTCCAAGAGAATGAAACTAATGCTCGGGATGATAGTGATTGTTAAACACTACATGTAAAAATCAGGACAGTCTGAGGATGTAGAACACGACAGTACTGCCACCTGCCTGCTCCAGATCCAGTACATCATGTGAGAGAAAAAATGCTGGCATCTTAACCCGTGGTTATGTGTAAATGGTACACTCCTACATTCTCACTTTGACCATTTCAGACCTTTGTAAAGAAGATTATGAGGCATTTAAGGAGTCAACAGAACCCAATCAAAAACAGAATTAAACAAGAGGAAAATGTATTCCTGGGGGAACTGCAATAAAAAATATTGCTGAACACAGATAAATATGTATTTTAAGAGGGCAAAATATTGTTTGCCATTTTAAAGATTACTTTGGAAAGCTAACTGATTCAAGCAAGCTTCCTTATCTGGCAGCATCTGTGTCATCACGGTCTCACTAGTCAGACAGTGGGCCACTTTGGAAAACTAAAATGGAAAGTCTTTCCAATGAGTTCAGCTAAACACAATTTTAACATTGTAGAATCTTAAGGAATCTATATTTTTAATCTATTTTTTAAGGATACTTCAGGACTTTTATAAACAATTTGTAGAGACAAGTGGCCAACCTTGGCAAAGGTAAGACTCTCTCCAATGATGCCCTAATCATTTGAACATGTTGGAGATAATGAAGGAATCAGTAGCAGATGGTTGGTGCACCATAAATAGCAAAGGTAATTAGAGAGCCTGTCAAAACAGCAATGTGCCATTGGTTCAGGTAAGAAAAAAAATGAAACCGATTCTGTAACTGATGGCCCACGTTCTCTCCTGGGTGTTACGCAGAACCCCTCAAAGAGCAGAACAGATGACTGGATCATCTTTAGCAGAGGAATTACGGGTTAGTTAGTGTTTTGAGAACATTTCTCAAAGCCAGATGTGTTATTGGACCCCATGCCAGATGTGGGAGAGTTATTAGAGTTCAACAGGTAGAAAAAACACATCTTCAGAGCAAATTTATGCATACAACGAAGACATGGTAATTTCAGCAAAGTCACCATCCAAAAGCTATTTCTTAAAATAAAGTTCCAGAAGCCACTCCCTCCCAATTTTCTCCCTGCGTATGCAAACAAACACAGAGCCTCATTTTCTGTCATGAGTCTGGACAAACACTTAATGGCACTGACAGAACATGATGCAGTGTTAAGGAATGTGTTCTGTAAAGTAATACTGAAAATACAGTACAGTGATTAAATAGCATGAAACAATTCTCATGATAAAACACAGGTTCAAATTAAGACACACTGATGCCAAACTGTGCTTCATCATTGTGCATCTTTTCAGACCAAGGAGTATGTCTTTGATAATCATATTGACACAACCTCTTAAATGAAATTGCCATTAATGTGTTAATTCGTTCATAATTAATACAAGATTGTGCTAATCTTACTTTAAGAAATGAATTAAAAATGTGATAACACCTTGTTCAATTAGATGGAGTTCTAAAAATCATATTTACTTAAGAATGTTGAGTCAAATACAGGTTATATTTGGAAAGTGTAATGTTAAATTCCATGCTAAACCATTTTAAAAACCCTTTTTATACATAAAAAAGACCTCTTTTCATTTTTCATTTCTTAAATTTGTAAGAGTGACACATTTATGAATTTGTTTTGTTCTATTAGTACGATAGTAGCAATTAAAACTATTAGGTTTACATAACTCATTTATTGCAGTACAGACATGAACACTGACAGAGTAAGTGATTAATCCACTGTAAAGGTTACTTCGAAAAACCTTCAGAAACTTATCATCCAATCAGTTATGAAACAACTGAAACATAGTTCAATAAAAAAAAACACCTCAATACAGTGTTGTGATTTTTGACATCACGCTTGTTACATCAGTTACTATCAGCATCACACAATAAGAGTAGAGGAAACAAACTGATCTCTGACCTCTTTTGAGAAATAAAGTCTATAAATATTGACATGCTGTTGTTTTGCATGTAAGATTTTTAAAAGGCCAAATTTCACTTGTATCAATTCTTAATAGCTCTCAAGACCTGGCTGACACCCTGAAACAGATTGCTTCTCAACTTAAGAGAAGTAAAACTTACCAACTTTAGCAAATCTGCAGCCTGTGACAGCCCAGTCAGGATTACTGCTTCTTCATCTTGTTGTTTAAAGGCACCAGCGAAACAGCTTTCACATACGCTACAGCCAGCATCACTGCCATAACATAATAATTAAAAATAACAAAGTTGTGATTTGAAGTACGAAAAGCAAGACATCTTTAATCTCTTAACAGCAATGACTTAGCGATATTTGGAAAAAATATCTCACCAGACAAATACTAAAAGCAGCCATTCTCTCCAAAATCGAGGGCAAACATGTGCAACTGGCAGCTGGGTGCAACGTGCATCCCCTTTCTTTACTCATGGTGACCCTGATAGGCCACATATATTTCCTATTTTCAACAATTTTTCACTGGTCCCGGGTGTCCTAAGAAAAAGACTGAGAACTTTCAAACCTAAAGATTCACAAAGATATTGAATTTTGGCATGTCTGTAAATCTACCTGTTAGGGCTGGACAATTAATCGGATTTTAATTGTGATTTCAATTTTGCCATCTGACAATCATAAAAACATAATCGGAGAAAAATGATTAACATGCCACACATTGTGGAGTGCCGTGTATGCAAGTTCATACGCTTCATAGCCCTTCTGTGTTCCACGTGCAGCCACAGCGAGTGTGTGTGACTTATGTGGATCGATAATACTGTATGTGCCGCTCGCTGGTTCTTTAAAGTTGTGTTTAAATCAATACTGAAGTTTTTAAATAAATGAATAATTGTGTATATTAATTGTGTTTTCAATATCACTTAAAATAACCGGGATTCTTATTTTTACCACAATTGTCCAGCCCTACTATCTGTGTTTGTCCTGGTCAAAACTGTTTTAGGGTTTAAATCTCATGAGCTGCGTCTGACTACATTTGTCTCAAGAAGCAGATGTAGCTTCGGTTTTCCAGGCTGTACTTTAATGTTTACTGTGGCTGCAGAGACATGGCTGGACATGTCATTTCAACAGGAGCTGCATGGCCCAGGGAGTGCCAGGGCTTTATCTGGGTGGGGGTACAGACAGGGCATGAATGAATAACGTCTGGATAAGGTCTGTGTAATTTATGTCAGTTTCAAAATACCAAAACAAACTGAAAATAGAAAAGAGTTGTAAAAATCAATTAGTTGGTGTTGTAGTACAACACAAGGCACAAAGACCAGTGCATCACACCACAGAAAACTGAAGTTCTCCAACAATCATTTTGGAGAAGTAGAATGTGATTCCTTACACGATCCTTTCTGAATTTCTAAATCTGTTTGGATTCTTACTTCAGTATCCAGGAAAAGTAAATGATGTAATAATAATTGTTGCAACAACCATATCTGATGAAATCTACATATTTGGTTATAAAATGATGTTCTGATTGCAGAATAAAATCAGTGTGGCCAGCTTAATAATTAAAGTCGCTCTTTCCTGTTTTGGAAAAACAAAGATGGCATTAAAATGGCTATTACAGCTTACAATATAGATGAAATACAACAATCATGCCTCAAACAGTAAAATCATTTTTCATTTCATTTGTACATGATGCCTCTGGGAATCTGGAAACACTGACGCAGTCTTTGAAGTTTTCCTGAGATGTACTTCATACATTTAATCACATCTAATGACAAAATAACTCAAGTCTTGGACATGCTAAAAGGGTTCAGTCTGTGATTTATTTCATCACACTGCTCTTTAAACTAAACAAACATGTACAAGTGGAGTAAAAAGTCCACTTTGTGCATGATCGAGTTTTATCTCTGTTTAAATGTTGCATAAAGTAAATAAAAGTGTATGTGGTTCTGCATGATTCATCGCTTTTATATGGCAGCAGCTGTTTTTATTCCTGGGCTTGTTTTCTTAAATTGTTTTAATTGGATATAAGAATCTAGGTTACAGTTTTTCAGGTCACTCTCAGGGAGTCTTGGGCCAAAATATCTCAGAGTAAAAGAGGGCCAAACTGTTTTCTGAATATTCCCCGTGCCCTAACAATGAGCCTGTGCTCTGCATAAACAGCACCGCTCCGACAACATTTTTCAGTCCTCAGCCATTTCTAGGCCAGGCTCGGACCCCCGGGAGTTTACAGAAATATCCACAGTATCAGAGTGGCTGTTTCTTTCTGAGGCTCACCTGTTTTGTTTCCAAGGGCCAAAAAAGTCAACTGGAGCTGCTCGACATCTGACAACAAAAGGTTATGTGATCCCTATTATGGCAGGTTTTGGGAATTGGCAGCATTTTAGCATCTTTTATAATGTGTTGGGATTATTGTAGAGAGAAACTCATGAGCAAATAGTATCCTTTCTTTAAAAAAATATTGAAATATAAATCTCAGGAGTCTGATCTGAGTTTACATGTGGGTTACCTGAATCAGCACATGAACACACATAAGGGCAACTGATATCTACCTGAAAATCAAAGTAATAAAGTAATCTGACACGAGAGGTGTCATAAATTTGGGGGATTTTGAAACAGTCTAGTTCAGAGTACAACTTCAAAGAAAATATGCGAGGTCACATTCAGAATGACATTAAGAGTTATAATGTGTGATTTTACTGGGCTTAATCCAATTTAAGGGGCCATAAAACTGAAATTGGATTTACCCATGTTAGTGCTGTAAATCTTATTCAAAATGCTCAGCAGATTTAAGGGTAAAGTGCATGAATGGCATTGTATTTAAAAAAAAATATTGCTTCTTGTATTTTTGGGTCAACTGGGCCGAAAGTATTCCATCAGATGTTTTAAAACTGTTCTTATAGGTCAGTAGAGTTCAGTGATTTGATCCATTTTGAATCAGCTTAGAGCTAAAACATTAGGTTTGTGGAGTTATAAGGCAATTAAGTTCACAAGAGATACATAAACCAGAGGTAGTAGTTGATGATTTCTTTGGATTAGTACATTGGTATACCATTATAAAGGATCTGAAAAATCTCAAGAGACAAACTTTTGTTATAAAAAACTCCCAAGACAGTCTGGCTGCAGACCAACTTTAAAAGAAAACCAAAAAAAGCTACATACTTATTTAACCTTTGGCTTCCTACCCTGGAAACTTTTAAGTGTGCTATAGTTTTTGGAGGACAAACTACATTACTGTGCCTAAATCACTGCACTGACTTCAATGCAAAGCAAAAAATTACGACCATGGCTCTGATAAGTATATATCAAAGACGATTCTGAGTGATATCTATTTAAGAATCCCATTATTACTAAAGCCAGGAAAACACAATTTAATTAGGTTCAAAACGACAGGCACAATACAAGGTCAACTGACTTCATCTGGTATGATTTTCTTTTATGAAATAGGTCATTTTGTCCTTTAAAATCAATATTTTAAAGTGGTTTCTCACAAATATGACTTTTTGAACTAAAAAACTTTCAAGTTGGAGACCATAATTCATAATATAACAATTTCAATTGTTGTCAGAAAATGTACAGATGTCTTATTTTTTTTCCTCGAGTAGCTCTTAAATGCCATGAGCCATAGTCCTTGAAATATTCCACTATTTTCTAAAATGTTGCTATTGAACCCTGAATTATCTTCTTTTTTTTTTTTTTTTTACACAGTTTTGGCTTTAAGGAAATAAATTAGTTGGGCTTTGTGTCCTTACAACCTTACATAGGTTAAGAAATACAGTTTCTATGACTTATTAAATAGTACTTGATTTTCCTGTGTTAATACACATAAACATTAGAATAATAAACACATAAAACTGATTCATTTTATCATCATAATACAGATTATACAGTGCTGGGTCATACATTTTTCACTCACTTCCACAAGTTGATGAGGTATTAAAAATATCTCTTTAAATGTCTGTGGATCACAATGTTTATGTGGTTTCATTTTTATAAGTAAAGCATAGAGATGCCACACACCGGCTCTACGTTAACAATCAACACCAATGTCTAGCTTTTATAAAATCAAAGCTGTCAACTACTTTTAAAAAGAATGAGTACATTTCAAAGTTAAATCTTAATTTTGGCTAACATTAAATCCCTTCAAACATGGATCTTTGTATTTTGTTTGTGTTTCAGTGGAAAATCTTGGCCAACAATGCACAGGAAAGAAGAAAGCCGTACAGTCCTGCAGCATGTAACTGTGACCACTTGAAATGTCAGGCATAGCACAGCAAATTACTAATTTCCTGTCTGTGTGTATGGCAGCAGGAAGTCAGAGATACATCCTCCCCTCTGGCTGAAGGGAAGGAAACAGTGTGAATGGAGAGGGGATGTCACTGACCTCTGTGAGGAGAGTCAAGGCTTGACCTTGAAGCCGAGCTGACTAAACAGACGACTGAAAGCACTCAGGGCTCAACGTGGATCAACAGCACTGTCTCCTCAAGATCTGATCTTCCTGTGGATCAGACAAGTTTTTCATCATTACAAAAAGCATATTAAACACAGAGTGCGAAACAATGATTTTAACTTCTATTCGAACAAAAACCACCTTCATGTAATTTATTTATTGCTGACAGAGGCTTCTTCTTTACAGTGTTTACAAACCCTTAAAAGCACACTGATAGCATTAGCAGTGGGTTAATACAGACAAAACAGGGAAGTTAACTAGGTGCTCATTCTGTTGAACAGACTGTTTTAAAGTCAGCCCTCCTGTCATCCCACAAAACCCTTAACATGCTACATGTGCTGGATCATAAAGGTAAGAAGCAACTTCCTGAATTTATGAGCCTACAATGTGGGATGAAACCATTTGGTTTTTATTATTCCATTTACTCTTAGCCGGACCACAAAGTGGTTCTGAGAGCCTGTTTTATGTATTCAGCTGCCTTCCCCTCAACAAGCATGTGGAGCCGCTTAAATAAACCATCAACCAGAGCACAGCTGCAACAACAACCGATCGATCGGAGGCAGGTTACCGTCTGAACACTGCGCCGCCAGCACGCTGGCTTCAGCAGGTGGGGTGGGAGTTGTAATTTGCTGCTGAAGGGCTTTTGTGCCTGCCTGACTTCAGAAAAACTGTAACTTGTGCCTCCCTTGATAGATAGCCATGAAGGCTGATAGAATGTGTGTGTTTGGGTGAGATTCGCCGCTGTATAAACAATCGACTCCCTACCTTCCACAACATCTGGGAACTCTCAAGTATTGAGGCAGAAACAAATAACCAGGGACTTGTTAGTTTCTGATTAGATTTTAAACAACTCATCATGGCTCATGGAGTTCACCTCACTGCGCTGCATGGCCTGCCATAAAGGAATACAGAAGAAAAACAACAACTACAAACAAATGAACAAGACAAACGCATCAGTATTCAGACTGGTTCTTTCATGGATATTCCTAAATGGCAATGTTAGGCTGACTGGTAATAGTCCTTGAACAGCTTTTAGGAAAAGTGTGTTTTAAATAACATTAAAAATGGTGTAAATGTTCTCACAGAATGGGCCTAAAAGACTTGACAAGGATGGCAATCTCCCAGTGGTATTTAATTCCCTGAATTCTGTGTTCTCACTCTCCTTAATCTCCTCGTTCAAACAAACAAGCAGCATCAGATTCTTCTCCCCATCGGTCAACTCAGAGCTGTTTGCCAGCTCCTCTTGAATGAAGACTGTCCACACTATCAGTAATCCTCTTGTCTGTCCCAGACTAAAGTCTGGACGAGCTTTGAGGAGAAAGTCTGGACCTTTCATTCTGCTGGAAGAAAATGGAGGGGTTCCTTTTTGTAATACAGAATTTTATGTATGACATAAACTTCAAAAGGCCTGTTGTTGGTTTTCAGATGGATCAGTTTCAGCATCAGGTTCAATCAGGGCTGGAGAAAACATGTTCAAATCAAATCCATCTATAAGGAGTGACTCATGAAGTGCGTTTGAACAGATTAAACATTGATTTTGTTCTAACTCTTTCTTTTACAGGTGCAACCTTTAATAACAACATCATCGTGCTTTCACTGCTTTTATTAGCACAGCTGCAACCTGTCTGCACACTTCTGCAACAAGCTGCAGTAAAACACAATACCACAAACTACAGCTCAGCGTGTATCTGCTGTCCGTGCATGCCTTTGACTTCCATAAACACATTCTGCCTCTCGCTCTGTCTCTCTCTCACACACGAGATCAAACAATCGTGTCGGCTGCAGCTGAACTTTTGTACTGCAGCACAGCGCAGGTTCTGCCCCTGCAAATCCGGTTGCTAGACAATCTAAGCCAATTACAGTATGAGGGCAAATGGTTAACCTCTATAATATACATTTCCCAGCCTCTTTCTCCGAGCTTGCTTGTCATCCCCCGGAGGAAGAGTTATGCACCAGAGCCCAGTGTCCCAGGCAACCCAGTTTGAATTGGCTCAATTCATTAAGCCGGGACCCGTGCACAAGCCCGAGTTCACACGGCGAAGACACTTGCAGCAAACAGCTGCTGCACATTCCTGATGGGAGGGCCAGGCAGATGTCCAAGGAAAATCAAAGGGAGAGACAGGGGAAAGTTTATGAGCCAGCGTTTGCCAACCTCAATGAGGAGCTCTCCATCCCCTCCTCAAAGACAGGGTGCAGCTGGCGGAACTCGTGGCCCCGGCCGTGTTTGTGGCTCCCCCGGTCCTCTCCTCTCTGCTCCTCTCCCACTCACAGCCTCTGCAACAGCTCAGCATGCTGACTACATCGGTTGTCTCCTTAGTGCTCTGTGTGTGAACCACAAACACTTTGGCACAGGCAGAGGTGGTCTGGCTGAGGGCTTCAGTGTAATCATTAAATTTTATCCCTTTGACATTGTTACACTGAACCGATTCATTCTTCCACATTAAACCCTTGAAATAAAGGTTAAGATTATGGAGCCGTTACAAAACAGAAATAAAAAATAAAAAGGGGGTAAGTTGATCTCTTTGGCGCCTGCAAAGTGTTTAGAAAATGTCAGTTGATTTTTGTTTTTCCGATTCTCATGTCTTACTGTATAAAATGAATCAATCAACTCTTTCTTCACGTGGAGCAAAATCAAATGGGAGCACTTTAAATGTTGCAAATGGACTGAATTGATACAATCTCCCTTAAATCAAAAACAGGCTCAAAATGCCACACACAATTTACCAACCACATAATAAACAGATTAATTTAAGACACTCTGGAAGACCTTTGTTTTTCCTATTCTTAACTGAGGATAAAAATGAGTTTCCACCAGTCTGAGGTATTGCTCACTGGGATGCACAATATTATCGGTTTGACATCGGTATCGGCCGATATCAGCCTAAAAACTTAAGTATCGTATTGGCAGATATTGAGATTTTTGCAGGTAATTACAGCCAATATATCGGCCAATCATGTCGACCATGTATCGGCTGGAATATTGGCAAAGAATACAAATGTTCAAACTTGATGCACCTGCTCATCACTGCATGGGTACATTTAAATATTGAGGGTTTAATTTTTTGCACGAGTTAAAAGCTGTTTTTCTTGTTTTACATCCGTTCATGTGATAATATGCCGTACCACTGAAAGAAACGAGTCCATTTTTTTTAAGCCCTTGTGCTCTTGACCTGAAATATCGGTATCTATCAGAAAATATCGGCATATCAGGTACCTGCAAAAATCTAATATCGTGCATCCCTAATTGCTACCTTTTTCCTTTGTGTTTCCGATTTTCCTTATCAATTCTGCCAAAACTATGATGTCCAGGAGTTACAAGAGGCAGTCAGCATGAACAACAACAAAGGAATAGAGGAAGTAACCATGATAGACAGAAAGCAAAAGTGGTCATAAATATGGATTAATTTTACACAAAATGACGGCAACAGTGCAATGTGAGATCTGCTGCTGTAATTTTTGAGAAAACCTCAGCAACATGCTAAAACAAAACTTGACAAGGCTTCAAGTATTACGAGTGTCATTTGTAGGTACATGATGAAGTGATTGAAATAACCACATTGAAGATAATGTTGTTAATAAATTCCTATCCCAAATATGATATTTGCATCAGCATAAGCACTGCTTGTGGGGTGTTTTCACTTTGTAGTCCTGTTTGGTTCAGTACATTTTGGTGTGGTTTGGTCCAGGTAACCCTGACCATAGATTGATTTTATTGGACAACTGTACTCTTAAATTGACTGCATTGTGTCAAGCTCTACCCTTTAGGGTAAGAAAGGTACATTTGGTATCCCAATAGAAGAGGAGATGACCAGATAACGTCTGTGTACTGGCAAGAATCCGTGGAAAAAATATGCATCATTAAAAAGGGGTGGTGCAGTACATCTAAACATATCCTAATACTATAAGAAGGGCAATACACAACAAATTTTCTTTCTACTGTTTTTTTGCAGTAAAGGATACACTGTAAATGAAAATACAGTCATTTTGTTGTTTATTAAAATAGAATAATGCTGCTGTAAAGATATTTGCAGTCATTTTCTTGCATCTTGTTGCCAGTAAATTACTGTAAAATTTACAACAACCTTTCTACTGTGTAGTCCTTGCAGCACCGACAAGCTACAAATATCTAGTAAATACTTAAGCACATTTAAAACATAAAGTACATACATTTGAAAGGTAAGCCTTCCTGTTCTTCTCCACTCAGAGGAGAGAAAGAGCTAAATATCTCAATACCTGTGGCTAACCAGCAGTCATAGACCGAACACAAATGCAGTGTTGCAAATGTTCAAAATAAGACTTCGATAATTTGCCACAGTGCAATGAGTTTCATTAAAGCATCACCCTCCATAATATTTTGATGAATCAATATTTTCTCACATCCTTAGAACAGATCAGTTTTTTCATACTGTTGTCAAATCTTTAAAGTTCAGTGGAAAGGCGAATACCAAGCTGACCCAGACTGCTTGAAATGCACAGAAAGTCATCCACTGATGAAACACTGTAACAAAAAAAACACAGTCAAAACTGGAAATAGTCATTTCAACAAAAACAAAGGAAAGAAAATTGTCATCATAATGCACAAAATCATATACATTTATATTAAGCCTGCAAAATCCATGTCATTTTTGACTATCCTTTTATCTGTAGTGACAAACATGCAGATATTTACCAAAATGTGCATGTATAAAAATTATTGTTTAAATGGCCTTTTCTTTTGTTGTCATTGTCAGCATGTGTACACACACATTAATACCAAGAAAAGGAGTGACAAACAGCCAAACAGCCAAATTGCTTTCATTTATATTTCCACTTTGTTTTATTCTCAGTTTAGATTATATAAAGTTTATGAATGCTTGGAAGTCCTGTTTTGAGAAATGTCTGTTCTTAAAAAAGAAATGCTTACAGTGAATTACTTTGGCAAAATCATGAGCACTGTTTTTTTTCTGGTAACTTATTTAGATGGACAGTATTAAGTGTTTTAAATGAACACATTTTTGTCTCTTGATTTAACTTGAAATACTTAATGATACAATAGGTGTGAAGTGGTTCTTGAAGACAGAAAGATATTGAAATGAATCAAGAAACATTTTAAAACAGCAATTTGTTATTTGTTGGCATGTTCCTTATGTGACCATTCCTGTTTAAGTTCTTAGAATACAAATGTGAACTTGACCTTTCTAACGAGGATACCTCTTATTTCAAACTAAGTAAGACCTATTACAGAGCTCTTTTTTTCTCCAGGAATTTACAAAGCTCTTCACTTGATCCTCAGATTGTTCAAAGAAAACTCTCACATAGCATGCTGCCTCCAGCGTTGTGCACTCTTCTCATTCATCACTTTACAAACAAGGACAGGAGCACGGTCATGCTTCTACTTTTCCCTCTCTCTTTCAGATACTTTCTTTTTGTCCTGCATGCCCCCTCCTCAACCACTGTACTGTCTCTCTCCCTCCACTCTCCCCCTGCTCATCTCCACCGCTGCTCCGTTGCATACAAACACAGCGTGATGCCCGTTGTAATCACTGTTGGACACGATTTCAGGGACAATTTGAAGGCTATTTATTATCTTGGTCAATAAAAAACTGAGGACAAGCTTTTTGGGATGTTCATTTTACACTTATTGAACAGATTTTTAAATAGATTACGCAGACAGATGTTCCAGAAAACATCTTTGGATACATTTTTAATTGCATGTATTTTAGTTTTAAGGATTAATGCATAAAAACTAAAGAACTCTTCCTGTTTCTTAAATGTGAAAAATGGCATTTATAAGTTTGTGTTAAACAATGTTGTTTACCTTTGTCTTAAAATACGGTTGTACATATTGTATCTTGTTGCTCTCTCTGCTCTCTCATTAGAGTAAAATACCATAACAATCTTCAAATCCAGAAATACACCTGCTTCTGCTCAATTTACAATGTCTGGAAGTGTGTTGAAAGCCCGCTATGACAGCAGCATTTGTATGGCCAAACAGTCAGCACCTGATGTACAAATCAGTTCAACTTGTTCTTAAGGCTTAAATCTTGGTCAAATGCTCAGTCATAGCAACGACATAGTTTACCACCACAAGCAGCCACTCTAGCTCTGCTTAATTGCTACTGCACGACAGCCAAAATGCATTTAAATCGTGATGAAAACAAGGACATTGAATAAACTATGGCACAAATAGGCCTGTTAAGATAACAAATTTTGCTGGACGATAATTGTCCAAAAAATTATTGCCGATAAACAATATCATTGTCAATATTATTTTGAAAGATACTTTTTCATTAATATGTTGTAATAAAGTGAGTGCACCAGATCAAAAGCAGTGATCTTAATTTCTTAAGAGTGTTTAACTGTAATTGGAAGGTCAAGAGCTTTTAAATAAAATAAACAAAAAAAATCATGAATTAAACCACAAAAAAGTGAAAAAAAGAAAACAATGAAAATGAATGACTCTCTTTTGGGTAAAAACTGCATGTAAAAAAATGTATTATAATAATCAAAAACAGCAAAAATTATAGACCTTGTCTCTGTAAAGAAAAAAAATAAAACTTATATAAGAACACACACAACAATGAAAACAATAAATAAAATTAAGGTTATATAGTTCCGGGGTGCTGGTTTGGCGAAGTGGTTAGCAACCTGGCACCCCATGTACGTGCTTCTGCCGGTCCAGGTTCGAATCCCGCCTGAGACCAGTTTGCAGAGTGTCTTCCCCTACTCTCTCACCCCCTTTCACAAGCCCATCCACTGTCTCTCTCCTATCAATAAAGGCACAAAAATGCCCAAAAAATACATTTAAAAAAAAAAAAAAGTTATATAGTTCCTGAATTGTTTGTGACATGTACGTTCCCCCAGTCAATTGGTACTGTCTGTCAAACATTTATAACATTTCTGGCTGTTTAACTGTATTGAAGGGTTGCATTTGTTTAGCAGTGTAGTGAACGACACTGTCTGTGAGCGCACATCATTTTGCGCTAGTTTATTTGTATTTACTTTGCCAACCATACGCCTCAGTAAGCGCTGACTGTCAGGACGAAGGCTCCACTGCACTTCCCCGTCTTCATCACCACTACTGTCAAACAAATACGACAAATCAACTCGTAGGTGTTCATGGGATAACACCTTGTTCATTCTGTTTAAAACCGAAATTTTCCCACACTTGTACTGTGGCAGCTGGCTTAGGAACCATCGCTTTCATGCCATCATTCATATTAGTGTTTGATTCCTTGTTACTCCTCAAGACGCTCACTTCAGCTCTCCTGCCTCCCTCTCATAGATTGAATGAATGACAGATGGATCGCTAACCCAAACCCCGCTCATTCCGTTGTAGAATAAATATGCCCAGGCATTGAGAAAGATGTACAGAGTGAGCCATCTTCTCATCCAGCCTTTGGTAGAGAGAGGGGAGGAAAACAAACACGCATGCACGTGTCAATTTATCGAGGCCGGCAAACTTGCCAAGGATGTTTTTATTATTTATTTATTTATTGTGTGGTTAACTGATTTATTGATTATCGAGACAGGCCTAAGCACAAATGTGCATGACTGTTCAGTTTTTATTGTTTTTTTCTTTATTAAGCTTGGACTTGGTAGTTGAGCTAGAATTGAATAAATGTTTAGTCTATAATTTGAAGTCATTTGAATTTTATTTGATCTTGATAGCTGAAAAATAGGATTTGGAAATTAGATACAACACTTGCAATGTCCTCTTTAAGAGTCAATATATTGTTTAGTCCACAACATCAGGACTTCTCCATCTCCCCTTCTTTACTACTAAAGTGACAAATGGACCTACCAATATTACCCTCTACCTCATTTTGTCAGCAGTTTAAGCCCATTGATCCTGGCTATAGAATGAGGTTGTAGAATAAATGTAGAGTAATTGACAACATGGCACTGAGCAGCCCTGAACTGACCTATCACCACAGAGTAGACTGACAACCACTCAAAGCAGGGTGAGTGCAGGGGAGGAAGAATCTCCGACAGAGTTTAGTCAAAGCAAATATGGGCCCTTTAAATGGAAATACTAACTTGTAAAAGCAGATGTTTTCTCAAAAGTCCAGAAACAAAAACCTTTCCAACATTGGGTATTTAAGACCTCATGAATTTTATTTTTGCACGGTTATCAGTCTAACCATCTGTCAAATACTTATGAACAAGATACTGAAAGAAAACTTGATGGGATTTCTTGTAATTGCATAAATGTTCACTCTGACTCAGATGCAGTAACAAAATATAAAGTCTTGAGTTAGAGGCAATTTGACCTCATAATCTCCTTTGCTTGTGGACATGATATCTCAACAACAAATGTATTACCATTCAGTAAAAAACATATTGAGATATTATTTTTAGGTCCATATTGCCCCGCCCTGACTGCATGTCCGTGAAATACAGTATGCTTTTAAGATGAAACCTACGGAAATGTGCCTAAGACTGATAGTTTATCTCTAATGTAAAATGGAGTCAAACATATAACCAGCATTTCATCTGCAGTGCTGAGGAAGCTCCAGCCTGGTTATTAAACTGTTTATGAAGCCTGAGAGAGTCCCCCCCTGGGATACACGGTGATAAAACTCTTGGTAAATGCTGCTGCATCCATTCGTGGCCTCTTCAGATTAGGTGGATGGGACAAACTCCCCTCCAGGGGAAAGTTCCTCAGCAGGGCTCCAGGTAACACAAACCTCTTAATCACACATGACCCGGCAGCTAAGAGAGAGTTAAGCAGCAGCATGGGGCCTCCCATCATGTCCCCTCCCTTCCTGCAGCATCATTAGCAGAGGCACATGGCCCGCCTGCATCCACCCAAGTGTTTACGAACAACATCAGCCGAGACACACCTGGAAAACCCCATCTTATTTTTTTAAATTTGCTCATAATGAACTGGAAAGACTTGTAATAAAAACTTAATTTAGTTGGAGAGTAATTCATTTTAAGCTAAGACTTTGGTGTAAACACTTGTAATCTGCCGTGCCAAATGTGTTTGACTGCATTTAGACTAAAGTATGTAAATTGGAGTCTGTCTAGACAAGCTGACACTGAGCTGCCAGCAGCAAAAAAAATCATAGAATAAAAAAAACTACATGTTTCATGAAGCCTCTCCTGGTTTGGGATCAATAAAGTTCATCTGCTGCATATATTTATTACTCCATCAATCTATCACTTCACCAGTTTATCAGTCCATCCATTTATCCATCTATGGTATGCATCCATCTATCCTCCATCCATATGTCCAGAGTATAATCCCTCTGTCCTTCCCTCCATCCATCTGTGTGGAGTCTAATTCATCCATCCATCAATCCACTGACTTTATTGGTCCAGCCATCTATCCATCCAACAGCTATATTAAGCCATCATCAATCCATTAACTGTAGCAGCAGTCACCTATCTTCAATACATTTATCCATTCAACAACCAACCCATCCATCCATCCTTTTTATCACATTCATAAACTTTATCATGTATCTGTCATGTCATCAACCACTAAATCCATCCACCCATCCATTTTTTCATCAACAGTAACATCCATTTCTTCATTAGTTTTTCCACTAACCATTATATCATCCATAGATCTCCTCAAGGCTATATCCACACAATCTATCTTCCCATCTCCATCCATCCACTATCTATCCATCCTTCCATCCATCTCTCTCTCAATTTCAATTCAGTTCAAAGAGCTTTATTAGCATGGAAAACATACATTGGCATTGCTAAAGCTTAATTCGACTAAAAACAAAATTACAAACAATTGGTGAAAACCAAGATTAAATGATAAACCAACAGAGCTGTGCAGATTAAGAGTTTTTTTAAACTCTCTCTCTCTCCATATATATGTATATATATATATATATATATATATATATATATATATATATACACTCTCATCAAACCATCCTTTCATCTGATCTATCCACCTGAAGTATCAATTATCCATATTTTCATCCATCAAGCCATCCTCAGTATACCAATCAAACCACCCATACATCCACCACTAACTTTATTTATCATCTATCATTCCATCAACTATATATCATCCTACCATCCATCCTATCATCTATCACTTTATTTATTTAACATCATTCATCCATCCATTTATCGATAAAACATCCATCCAACCATTTCTTCAAGACTATCTATCTACACTTTTCCATTTACTTAAAAAAAATACATTCATCTATCTAATACCTCTGACATCCACCCTTCTGCATACGTCTATCCATCCATCCATACATCAGTTCATTAGCAGGAATCATTCATCTTCCAATTCATTACTTTCTCATACAATTCAATTATACAGTAAAGCTGTCTTTGCACAAGTGTCAAGTTTTGACGTTTTGAAGCCAGTGATCAAAATCATATATTTCCCATCTTCGGTTGTGTGCTTGCCTTTTGTGATTTCTACAAGTAGATGTAACTTGCTTGAATAAATGTTGTTTACACTTCTATAAATAACATTAAAAAAAGATAAAAGTAAAGAAAAGAACACTGACAAAACAATGCACTTTGATTAAATATTTAGACTTCTCATCTCGACATATTGTCTAAAATCTAAAACCTCAACAAGTAAAATGCATGTTTCTGAGTCTGTTCATGACCTTAAATTTCTTACCAGTAATTAAAGGTTTCTTTAATAAATTTCAAGGATCCTTATAAAAATATGGTGTGTATGCGTTTGTCCAAGAGATGAACCGAAGAACTGTCTACTTCAATGCCGTTTTAGCAGCACACACAGTGTCCATTTATCAAAAAGATCCTTTAAGGGGAAAAACATCCTGAGAAGTGGATGAAGGTTTATATGTCATGATCCATTAGTGTGACCCCAGGGTGCTGCTCAAGTTGGAGGACCAGTGTGTGTCCTTGGAAGGAGCTGACAGCAGGTCTAGAGCGTTTTAATAGAAGAGTCTATAAATACAACACATGGAGCTTTATCAGTGATGGCCTTAGATTTTTCATCTGTCACTGAGGATACTAAAAATCTGAGGAAAATGTATTCATCATCTTCCAGAGCATATTTTCTATAAGATATTATTTTCATTATAAGAAAGATTCTTTATTGCATGAATTGAATAATAACACTATGTTTAGTAGGGATGGGAATCGAAAACCAATTCCAGTTGAGAATCGTTAACAGCTCCATCAAAGAATCGATATCATTAATCTTTTTGCTTATCAATTCCTTTATCAATTCCTTCCACTGACAGGGCTCGGAAGCATCAGAATTGTAGCTTAATTTTCATCGCACCTCCTACACAACCTTGAGTGAGTGGAAACACCAGCGACTTGCAGAAGCAGATATCTATGCTGTGACTTGTTTGACATTGTTACCACTGAAAATCAGACCAACAAAAAATCTGCAGGAATCGATAAGGGAATCGTTAAAGAATTGGATCGATTAGCAGGATCGTTAACAGCATTGGTGTTGATAAAATCTTATCAATTCCCATCCCTAATGTTTAGTGCGTATGTCACCTTTAAATGTGTTCTTTGTACTCTGGGGCTTGAGTTTTGTGTAAAAAAAACTTTGCAAGGGGTAGATAAAGATGTGTAAACCATAAGATATTAAGTTAATTTAAGTGACATAAAGTTAAAAAGGGAACACTGAACTCTTCATATGTAGTAATTATAGTTGAGAGACAGGAATATGTCTACTTTATGCTACAAAAGCTGAATCAAAAGCTCAAGGGCTCAAACCATGTGCAGTTTGATTTTTCAGCTTTATGATGAAACATAAACGATGAACCTAAAATGGCCCAAAATACAACAAAAAATAAGTGATTTGTGTTTGCCATTTTCAAGTGCAATCCCATACTTGATTTTTTCTCAGTTACATTGAGAGGTCAAATCTAAAAATGAATGAGTCAAGGTAGCTAGGTGAATAAACATCACATAGGTCTGTAATGCAGCGAATGAAATGGATCAAAATTAGAAAAATAATAATAAGTATGATTTTTTACTAGCTGTTTCTAAACATGTCCGGATGATGGAAAATTAATGTAGCCCTGTACACAGCCTTCATTGGACTCTCAAGCTTAGAGGGTTAGAATAGACCATAATGAATCTGATTGGGTATGAAGCCAGATGTTGAGGCTTTGAGTCGTTGACTTTGTTTGCATCTGTAATACAAAGATAATTCCTAGAAAAATAGAACAGAAGTGTCCAGCTCTATCAACTTTCTGGAGTGAGGTTGAGAAAGCTTGTACAATGGTTTTTGGGCTAAATGAACATCTTAGCTGGGAACCTTTTTTGGGAATTGATATTTCTAAAAAAACTAACATAGCTGATATACATCTTTTTAATATTCTTAGAGTGACAGCAATGAAGCACGTGACAAGAACATGGAAACAAAAAATCCCACCAAAACTCAATCTTTGGTTCACAACGATAGAGGAGACTTTAGAATCTGAAAAATTAACATATGAAATAAGAGGTACCACACAAAACTTAAGTAAGATGTACCCCAAAGAAAGACTTGGCAGACTATACAACTTTATAAATTCAGAACAGGTCAAATAGAGGTATACCCCCCCAGTGTTTTGTTTGTTTGTTTGTTTGTTTGTTTGTTTGTTTGTTTGTTTGTTTGTTATGTGTCAACGAATTTATTCACATTGCATTACTATAGATTGAACGATAGGTATAGTGTACATATGTACGTGGGCTAGCAAAGGTATGTGTTTAAGTATGAGTTTGTACGTCATATGTATACATGTTTAAGTATATATGAAATGTATATAGAATTCTTTGTCATTTTTCAATCATTAATTCTTTTGAAAATGAAATAGGAAAAAAAATGCAATGTTTACTTTTGGATAAAATTGTAATTGAATTATAACTGTATGGACATTGGAATGAAGTAAAAAAAAAAAAGAAAAGAAAAATAGAACAGATAGGCTACAGCAAAATCTTTAAAGGTCTAATTTTGCCCAAAAAATAAAACAAACAAATAAATAAAATATTAACAAAAAACAAAAAACACAAGTGCTAAGAGAGTATAAATCCTTGCCAAAGCATTTCAGCAATGGTAGCTGAGTTATTACGTAAAATGTGGGAAAAAAATGCCCTATGGTGCAATGCAAACAAATCTGTAGCTTTTCTACATCCTGTCCGTCCCAGCATGAGGAAATACCTCCTCTATCTCTGTCACTCTCTCCATTTTTTTCAGAAAATGTTTGTTCAGCCCAGAGGTGAGTACAGCAGGAAGATCATGTCGAGACATGTCTTTGCAGCCACAGTAAACATTAGAGCACCGAACTGAAAGCTGATGCAATATGAACTTTCTGAGAGGACTGCTCTGACACAGCTCATGAGGATTTTCACTTGAACAACCTGTTCTGAGTAGGGATGAAACAGAGGGGTTTCTAGTCATCTCAAAATCTGACATGTTTGGGATCAGTAAGGTTTTTGAGAAATTAGGTTGTTGGGTGAAAAACTTAAAAGTGCACCGGACAAAAAACAAAAAGGATACAATAAAACAAATAGAATGCAGTAGCTTTAGGTGTGTTTGTTTCATCAAGGTATGAGGACAAATCTGGCCCCTTTCTGATAATACATAACTTCTAAACTCTCAGCCATTTTAATAGGGAGTTTTGTAGATTATAATGAATACTTTGATAATCCACTTTTTTTCCAGTCATAAACAGATTACAACAAGTGCCTGTGTGATACTTTCAGTCCATCTGAGTATGAGTCAGCATTTTCTTAATGAAAAGACTATTTTTATGCTGATTAACAAAATAGCCATTATAATTTATTTCTACACCAGACCTGTTTTTTGCACTGAGAAACATGAGAGCAACAGTATTCAACTCTACAAATCAATTTAAGTCAGCCCATGCAATAAACTTCAACAGTTTAATGGGTTTTTGATATATACTCTGAACACAAACAGGGTGTAAGGATGTTACTGACACTTTTTGGATTTCCAATTAAGAATATCTTTGAAAAGTTACAACAACAGCTGTATAAGGTTTAATGTCTTGATTTTGGTTTCTTCACACACAAAGTTCAACTCTGTAGTAATATAATTTGTTACATTTCAAAGTGCACAGCTTTAGCAACGCCTCCTGCAGAGGGCAAAGGCCAAAGGAGGTCTTTAAGACCCGGGGCAGTGGGTCCGTGGACTGGAATGTGGAGGGAGGCTTGTAAATTAGAGACCTAATGAAAACTCTCTGGTGTCCAACTGAAGCAATCATCTGGTTAGAATCAAGCAGTTATTCCACTAATTTCCCCGTCGCTCTCTCCATGCCCTGAATGCCTAATTTAGGAGAAAAGTGCATGTTCCATTTTACACACCTGCAGTTTGAACCCGAGACTGTGATCCCGTCAACTTCTTCTCCACTTAGTTTTAAAAGGGGGGTAAAAACAATAAATCACAGTAAAGAGGCCTGTCTGAACTTCACTAACCACTTGTAGATAACTGAATAAACACAAACTTTGATAGTTGAGGCATCTTTCACATGGGTGATTTTAGACCTCAGCATTCATAAATAATAAAAGGAGCATCTCTTAACTGACACATCAGACAGACAGTTCAGTATATAGGATATGTTTCAAAAGTTCACCCGTGCGACGGAAAGTTTTTGGGGAGACAGAACCTTTCAAAATATATGTTGAAGGTGATCAGATGATCATTCTGTCAATAACATTCATTACAGGCTTATCAGATGATGTAGTAGGCAGACAGTGCTGCCAAGAAGTTTAAGTGAGACAGTATGTGAACCAAACTCTTTCCAAAACCTGTCAGGAGTTTGAAAAATGTCTTATTGATTATTAATAATTTAAGTGTTTTTCTCGTCTAAAGACACTGTTTGGACAGTGCTAACATAGACCAAGCTCAAGAAATTGAATTGGGTGGATCCAGCTGCACTGCAGAATTTGCATATTTCATAAGATTTTCACAGCTTGACAGAAACAAGCAAATTTCTTCATTTCATTTGCAGCAATTGTACTAAAATATTTGTACTAACAATTGATCTTTTTGGTAAATGTTGTAATTGCACTCGGATTGACAAGTTACAAATGGATGGAACAGAACTGCTAACAAACAATTGATCTTTTGGTCAATAGGGTTATTATGTAAAGCTTTTCTTTACATGGATTGAAAAATCCATTCCACTGCTCTAAGTTACAAATGGATGTAACAGAACTGCTAACCCATAGTCACCTATATATTTGTCAGTATTTTTCATTGGTTTGGTATTGACAGGTGGTGATAGGGTTGCACAATTGGTATGATAAATCAATTTTATTATAAATTTATCATGCCAAAAGGTAAATTTAATTTCCATCAGCAACTATGGCAGGACTCTCCTTACTCCAGCATAATGACTCACAGATATACTCAGAGCAGTGAGTAGATATAAATAATTATGATACATTTTGGGTGTAAGGAAATATTAAAGCGCCATCATGATGATCATGATATATCATGATTATTTGTAGCAGAATACTGTATTGATATTTTATAGTGCAACACGGATATGGTTAACAATTTGTTGCCTTTACCATTTGTTTTGAGTTGTTGTTTAGTTTGCAGCAGGCATTCAGTTATCTGACTCTCCGTCCATTTTTTTCATTTATTGTTGTTATTACCCACACTAACCATTTGCCTGCATTAGTAGTTTCCCATATACAGCTGTATTGTGATACATACATGATACTATATTATTTCATCACACCCGGAGCCCCAAAATGTACTGTATTGCTAGAATTTTGCTAATATGTACACTGATAATACATGGAAGAAAACTATCAAAAAAAAGATAAATAATGATAAACCTCAATATGCAAAAACAACTTTTTATACCTGTAATTTTCCTAAAATACAGAGTAACTGGTGGTATAAATTCAACCTAAAATGCATTTCTGATATCCTTTTTTTGATCAAAAAGTATCACACATAGGAAAAATCATGCTGTAAAACTAAGATATTTTAAGAGAGACCCCTGAAGAACCCAAACATGGTGAACTGCAGGAAGTTTTTTAAACACTTCAATAACAGCTAGCATTTAACAGAAACTGAAGGATAAGACAAAACACAGTATGGAGCATTGCCCGAAAAAAAGTAAACCATCTCCCCTAAGACTTGGTCACTACCTTCCTTGAAGTTATTCAACCTTTCACCCACTGGGCCCCCCTGAATCTGACCTTTAACCAGATGCCATTTGCTTAAAATCTCCCTGCCAGTTTCAACCTCTGGAATCTGCAACACATTATGAGAGAAGAAGGGAACAAAAGCAGCAGATTAGAGGCCAGCCTGGTTATTAGTTTGCTGATACAGTTTTACAAGGGTCAAATGTGACGATAGGGAAAACAAGCTGAGGAAGACGAGGTGTCGCAAAAGGCCTGCTAATAGAGCTGTGCAAATTGTCACATTAATGCAGCTTCCCTCGCACTAAAATAAGAACTGGAAGCTGCACACAAGTAAAAACACTCAAAAAATAAAAGATTTTGTAAAGTGATGCTGTTAAACTGCCTTCCCTTTTTCAGTGGCTACATGCAGACTGAATACCAAGAGGTCAATTTCTCCTGGTTTCTCATCTCCTCTCCCCTCGCTCTAAATGTCTTTGTGTATTTTGCTCCCCCTCAATCTCGTATTATCTCAGTTAGAAAGTGTGTTTTTACCAGGGCGGGCGGCAGCGAGTGGAGGTGCTGATGTATTGAGCAAAGTTGCTTGTCTTTGCTGAAAGCTTTTGTTTCCTGGGGCTCTCTATTCATCACAAAGCCTTTGGTGGGAAGAGACATAAAGACAGGCTCTGACCCTGGTGTGAGACCTTTGACCCCTGTGAACCCAAGGGGACAGATTTTCAGCAACTGTGCAATCACGTTTAGTTGACCACGGGGCTCTGCTGGAAAGTGGCTGGAGCCAGACAAAGTGAATTGGAGGGGCATGGTGGGAAAATCTGGTAATTTATAGAATTTGGGAGTCTATTTCAAAAGAGGTGATGGTGGATCAGCTGACATGTGGGGTCAGAGGTGATGTTTGTGCATGATTTCCTGCTTGTGTTACTGTAACATCTGCATGTTAAGAGACGTCTGGGGCTTGAGCTCTTTGTCCCTCAGGGCATTATCTTGAAAAGGAAAGCGTAAACACTATATTTAACATTGTTGATGTCAACGACTGTGATGGACAACACGCCTGAAGGATGAGATCAAACCCTGAAACAAAATCTGTCCAGAGCACTGAGCTATTGCACTGCTTTTAATAATTATTATGGTTAATGTGGCATTAAATCTCAAAGTAAACACTTCTTTAATAACTTAGCATGGCAACTTTCAACACTACACTTCATTAAATTCACTTTGAAAGACAAAAGATCCTGCAGTAAAACAGCTCCGGTCACAGCTCCTCTCCTACGAGACCGACTGTGATGAAGTGGATCGTTTTGGCTCTCGCGCTGTCATCTACAAGTGTCCGAGTAAAGAAATACTGGGAGTCCCCAGCCCCAGGGCTAGCCATTAAGTAAATTGGCCTCACTAGACCTATAGCTGTGTCACTGTCCGTGACGAGCTGCCACCTCTTTGACCTGCCAAGAGGAGTCCAGTGCTGACCAGCAGCTGTTCTGTGGGCTTGTCTTTCCAAGCCTGGGAAGTAGCTCCTAATTAGCCTCCCACACCCATAAATGTGTCCAGTAGGTCAGTCACTCTGCGCTCATTGATTGCTCTGATGTGTGCCGTGCTGAGGTTTGACTTAAGCTCCTGCATCAAAACGAATGAGGTGACACAAGCAGTCTGCATGTGTCAATAAGAGTCCCAGAGGTAAACATCTTACAGCAGGGAACAGACAGGCATCTGCCTCTGATTTTTGAAGATTAACTGAATTTAAGAAAAACGTTTGATAAATTATGACAAGATGTTGCAGAAGTAAAGGCTTGATGTTCTGCAGTTAAAATCAGTATCATGAAGTGGGACTCAGAAATACTGGGTAACTTTCACATTAATACATTTCATAATATGGTCAGCAATATTAAATATTTAATGACACAGCAATTCTGTGATAATCGATATATTACAAGAATGTCAGAGAACAATACATCACAATATCTGACTAACAGAAGAACAAAGTGGCACTACTGAGGGAAACTTTAAATTATTTTGTGGCTATTTCCCTTTATGGTAACTACAGAAACAGTGCTTGGAGCTGGAAATGAAGCAAGAGAGCAGAGGAAGCCATGCAGGAAATTGGCTGCAGGTTGGAACAGAACCTGTGCTGGCCACACAGGTTATGGTACCCCTTCTAATGTAC
Source organism: Scarus forsteni (assembly GCA_036419115.1). Classification (NCBI taxonomy): domain Eukaryota; kingdom Metazoa; phylum Chordata; class Actinopteri; order Labriformes; family Labridae; genus Scarus; species Scarus forsteni. The sequence continues at coordinate 8,336,425 of JAZDUH010000245.1, read as the reverse complement.
TAATACTCTAACATACAAGGCAGCTAGATTTACCAAACTTCATGTCAGTTACCTGGCAGATCCATCTTGCGAAGCTTCAAGCTTCCATTGATCTGAAAAGGATTTCCGTCATCCATTTCAGGACGAAGAGGCTGAAGCTTTGAGAGTGGGTTATGCTTATAGTGCTAATAGTGAGAAGTGATTGCAAGTGACCGTCCCATGATGACTGTGATAGACAGAAAACTTGTTTGATCACTTCAAGTCCAATGGCTCTGAAACAACTCTGGATATGTGAAACAGTCCATCTGGAGTGTCATGTTACACATATTTAGCACTATGGTATCATTTTTACTGAATCATACAAAGACTAAGATACATCAGTGTTACTTTGCAAATTAAATCAAAATAGTTTTACGATGGGAAAACAGATTAGATTTAAAATACAACTTTAAATAAAGATAAGAAATACCCATGAGGATTGGACTGACATAATCAACATGGATATGTTAGAGGAGGGACCAAGTTTATTCATGTCAGAATCATGCTCCTTCATTCTGAGTTTCTGAAATAATTAAAAAAAAAATACAAATTACATTTTAAAAAGCATTTTTCCTCCTATTTCAAGCATCTGACTACAGGTTTGTCTGCATAGGCTTGCATTGTACATAGCTGTAGCAAGGTGCATGCTGGTACTGGTCTAATTAGCTCACTTCATCAAGAGCCTGTTAGCTCGCTACAGCTAAGGGTAAGTTTCTGTGGTTCATAGAGTTGACCAATCACATCGACTCTAAACAACCCTCCATCTTTTGTTTGCTCCAGTGCAAAGAACCTCTGTGGAAACTAAAAACAGCCAGTAACTGTAAGTTGTAAGGTTTCTATAACTTGTGTATAACAAAAACTTCACTGTAATCTGCTAGTCTTATCCACAGTCAACTTTTTCTTCTGCCACTTTTGCTCAAATTACCCTAATAAATGTGAAAGGCATTCATCTACGCTGCACTAAATTGCAAGTAACTAAGAATCGAGTAAAAGCACAATGCTCAGCAATAAAAATATGAATACTTGGAGTCATTATTTTAATAATCAGACTGCATGAGCCAAGAAGTTTGTAATTTGTATCAAGATTTTATTTCAACCCTACAATAAAAAGGAAAGCATTATTTTAGCTGCAATCTAAGGGGTGGGAAGAAATAACTCTACTTTATGAGATCAACTTGGGAATAGCAACGTCAGTGAAGTGTTGTCAGAAAGATATGGCAAAGGTATGGAGGCATCCACTTGTGTCATGATAGCCTACAGCTGTCATGCTCTTGGCATGTTGTCTGGCTGAATGCAATTTCAGATTCAGGGTGTTGGGTATTTATCCTTGGGATAGCTTAACTTGTAAATGGCATGATTGTTGTCTTCGGTGTCCTGTAACCTAAAGGGGGCTTCGTATGTTGCAGGAGGTGGTCTTATCGACCTGGATTTAACCATTTTTCTGGATAGCATGTAAGCTTGCACTACACCAGGGTTCAACAGCTCACAGGATCTCCTTGTCCATTAGGTGAGAGAGTCAAGTGCTGCCAACTAGTGGCTGGAGGCTTAAAAGCAAGACAAATCCCTGTCACAGCTGTATATAAATTACTAGTTGATGAGATATTGATACAGCAGCAAAAAGGATTGATTGGGTCAATTTGCATAGACCTACAACACTAAAAGCACAATAAAGCTGCTTTTTCACGGAGTGGTCTGGTCCGGTTTGGTTCAGCTCAGCTCCGTCTGGTTAAAAGTAAGACCTGATCTCACTTGTGTTTCCACTGCCAGCTGTACCTCCACTTGAGGGCAGGGATCAGAGAGCTGCTTCTGTAGTTGTGTGACATCACAGCAGCGCAACACAATAAAAGCGTAGATTAGAGCACAATTTAGAAGGCTAACTCTATTTGCCATTCTTTACATCACCAGCAGTAAACAAATCACTCTAAATCAACAGATTATTTGAACATGGCATGGTATAAAATTCCACTGTAGCTGCTGTCGCGTGGGAACTGAGGGTTTTGGTGGCCAATAGACAGACTGCATTGCTTTAAGCTCCACCCTAAAGGGTCAGTTTGGTACGCCTTCACCCCTTCAGAAGGGTCCCAAAAAGTGATATGCATGGGTCAGTTATTTGGATGCCTTTTCTCCTTTCTTTGGAAACACTTAATTGTGTACTGTGCTGAGCCAAAATGAACTGGACTGCAAAGTACATTTTTACTGCTGCCACTTATTTTCTTTTAAGATTTATTCATTCATCTAAGAAACATAAATGACAATATTCTCATCCCACTGTGCTCCACAGTGCCCAGCTCCATATTCAAACAGTCCAACAGAAAAGGCTTCTGTGAGTGTGTGTGAGTGAATGCCAGCTACAGCATGCTACTGCAGGGAGAAAATGAGAGCAATCAGTGAACACCTGTGTCAATTAACCTGGCACTGCTTCCATGAGCTGTCCCCAACGCCTCTCTCCTTTGCAGCTGAGCTCAACCACACCCAACTACCACACAGACATCACAACCAGGTCAATTCTTCAGCAGTATCAAGCACCGCTCATGACAGTAATGATGAATGGATTCAGCGACACTCAAAGCCCAAGCACAATATCATCTGACATGTGACACACAGGCTTCTCTTTTGCCAAAGTCACAGGAAACAAGTGCCGAGGGCCTGCCCTCCATAATCACTGCTCCAGATATTTTCCCCGTCCTTTTCTACCCTCCATGAGTTGTTTTTCTTTCATTTAGCTGGCCTCCACCAATAAAAATGCAAGCCAATTTTCCAGCGCATTAACCCAAGAGATCTTTAATACACAAGAGTTTTGGTGCAAAGGGGACGGCGAGGCCTCATGGAAAGATGGATGGGCCTGCCGACTAAGAGTGGGCAGTTTTCCCACTGCCCTGGTCTCAGCTCGGGACAAAGGCCTCATTGAGTGTGATGCTTGACATCAGCATCATAAACTAGTCAATGCTACAAAGACTCTGACACTTTAAAGTACCAGCTACTGCCGCTCTCTTTTCTCTCTGATACAGCATTGCTTAGGCTAATCACGTCAGTGGCAATTGTTGCCTTTTTCCTGCATTAGTCAGTACAAAAGACTGTACTTGTGAAAAAGGAAGTAAGTCAAGAGGAATTGGGAGTAAAAGGTTTAAGTTTAACATTCCCTCAGCAAAGTTCTACCTGGGAGATACCTTTCTATCTTGTTTCTATCTGTTTGTAGGAATTCATCATAGGTGGGGTTTTTTTCCTACACCCACATGTCGTGCAATAGTAATGATGTTCAGTTTTACAATAGGGCTCACTAATCCAAAAGACTGTTGATCACTGAAAATAGACATGCAGATGTAAAGCTCCATCATTTGCTCAGGACTGCTCTGCACAGGACAGTTCTCTGGACAAAACCCCTTCTGACCCTTGGAAGTATGGCCCATCTTGTTTGATATCGATGCCGAGCAAACTGAAGTAGTCTTTCATATAATTGCTGAGGAAAATATGAACAAATTAACATCAGGGAATGTTATATTTATGTCTGACAGTTAACCACCGTAGTCTGTGGACTGTAAAAGCGCTGGAAAGCACAACAGGCTGCTCTATTTTGAGCTTCTTGTTTCCTTGAATATTTAACAGAAACACTACAGCAAATTAGAAAACAACATCGCACTGTGATACAACCAAAGCATTCAGAACTTGTTTCCTGACATCTTGAGGAATAAATCTTCCTACTGATATATCCCTTCCAATTTTTAACAACTTTATCAATGTATTTGGACCAAGAAAGGTTGTGATACTGTATAAGGTTTGACCCAGAAGTTTAATAACATGAACTTGCTCATCAAGATTTACATTAAGTTTTAACTGATACCTTGAACCAAGTAAAAATGTCTTTAACTAACATCGAGAATTAATTTGTTTTCTGATTCACTCTACCACTAAATTCAGCTATGAACGATTACCCTAAAGATTTGATTAGTCTTTGTCTTTGAAAACCACCATAGTTAGCAAACCTTAACTTACAGAGAGAGCGAGACTATGAACCAGTCATCGAAGAATTAGACAACTTTGTCCTTTTTTATTTAAAGATACATTTAAGGATGCAGTTTTCAACATCATGATCATTCACGAACCTTTATAATCATGTCCTTTGTACAATGGCATAACTCTTAGCAGTTTAGAGACTAAAAGTAGACTAAGGAGCTGGTCGAAGTTTTAAAATGTATTAGAATTTGTAAAGGTGCTATGAGGAGAATCTATTACCGGTGACATTAAGACTCTGCTACCCATGAGCCCGCGTGGCAACTGTCATAATGCTGCGTTCCAGTAACCTTGGAACTGGGAGTGACATCATCTCCGACTTATCAGCGTTCCAGTTGAAGTCGGAAAAAAACATGCTGATCTACCAGGCTATTGTTAGCTGTTGCTAACACGCCCTGCGTTGTTGTTCACAAATATCACATGAAGAATGTGATTATCACTATGGCAGCATTTCTGTAAATATAAGTCTAACAATACTATGTATACAGCTGATCTAGAGCGACACACCCCAGTCAGAAGTGCAAATAAATTGATTATTACAGGAGCTAAATAACTGTTCACACTGGGGGCATCCATCTTCTATTGTCAACTCGGGGGTGGCGAGGTTTCACCGAGTTCCCAGTAGGAAATTCCGACTTCGGGGGATGTTCCAGTTGCAGTTTCCTACTCAGAACCCAGAAATTCCTACTTCTGACTGCAACTGGAACGCACCAAAAGACATGACCCAAGCCAAAGCGTGTGTTTGTTGTGATGCTAATAAAAATGCAACTCGGACCTTCCTCAGAACTCTGCATTGCTTTACAACTTCTTTTTTCAACAACTTACAGGATGCAAAGCGACGAGGTAATGTATCTCTTTCTAGTTACATAGCTGTAGTTTTACAAAGCAATTTTGGAAAACTAAGTATCGTAGTTTTGTAGCCGGCTATATATCGCTACTTACAGCCCGGTGCTCTTCGATGTGTCCGAATAATATTAATTTGCTCTAGTTTTAATTGTCTTGTTCCCGAAGTTGAGTATCAAGGCCAGTACAGCCCTGTCCAACCTGACCGCGAAGCTAAAGAATAGTATCTATAGATAGCCTATTTGATGCTATAAAACTCATCTTAAAGTGTGTATTTCGATCAGGCATATATCTAAAAGTGAGACTTTTTTTGTAATTACTTAGAAACTCCTCACAGTCCCTTTAAAGTTAAGCATGAATAACTCTTATCTTAGATTTATTTCTCCGTTAACATTATTCCAATTAGCTGATAAAAAGATAAAAATAGGAAAGGTTTTGGTTTTTGACATCAAATTATAATTTGCAGCACAATACTTAGGAATATATAATAAAATAATCTCCGTTGTAACAAAGAGAATATACAATGTGAATTAAGAGATATTTAGTGATTCTTAATACAAAGAATTGCAATACCAGCCATTATTGTATGACTGCAAATACAATCTTAATTTAAGCAAACTGAATTGAATATTAAGATGTGAGGTTTACATTGTTGCAGCACTGTGTATTGTTTTAGGAGTGTAAAGTAAACATTGCAAGTTGAAGATGAGTAAAAATGAGCTGCAAGTCTACTTTAGTATTTACATGTAACAGTCCAGTCACAATGTTAAAAATGTGTTGATCATACTGATCTAAAATGAGTGGCTAATGAAAAACAGTTCAAACTATTTAATAATCAAACACAAATCTCATAGATTCTAAGTTTATTTCAATCCCTGATATTCCTCTAAAATCAGTGTTGTTTACTTTAGTTAAAAGTGTCTGTTTAAAAATGTAAAACTAATCCAGGACGGCTTTAGCAAAAAGGGATTATACACCAAAAACCAAATAGCCCAATAACCTTAGAGTCACAGCCTCAATAACAGAAGGAGAAATGGGTTTGCCTCTGTCAATGCAAGTCTGATCCTCAAACATGATGTCAGCTCAAAGCCAGTTTCAGATTCTCAATGTCATGGAAAAAGGCAAGGGTGCACTTTAATAGATTAAACACCGAGAGCCAGACAACTGTGCTGCCAGGGAGGTGCTGAAGGATGCAGTCACATTTAATATGAATTCATGTCATATTTCAACAAAAAGTGAGGGCCACACATGAAACACAAGTGGAGCAAAAGTTTCAATATCTGCATCCTGAGGAAAAACAAAAGCATATTCAAAAGATAGCAACTGAAGCTGGAGGCTAAAGCTTGACCTGAAATGTATATGACCTTTTTGAAATTAATGTACGTCCTTGTATCATGCACTCAAATACAAGCTGAAGCACTACCACAAAAATAAAATATCGGTGAATCCATACTTATCACAAGTGCATTGAATAAAATAACGCTACCACTGCTTTCTCAGTATGTGTTGGCTTGCATCTGTATAGTCTGAAGTTTAGTCTGTATCCTTTACAGATGTTACTCTGCTACTCGTAAACAGCCGATGTCCTGATATGATATTTTAAAAGCCATTCAAACGACATAGCAGAAAGTGACCTAAATTGTCAATTACTAGCATTTACAAGCATGCTCGCTACATGTTGCAGTTAATTGCAAAAAATGGAGGGCACAAACATTTACCGGATTGCTGTGCTGTACTTTACGTTCACTATAAAGTCTGAAACAACAAGGAGGCTGGGTTGTTTGGTCAGTGAGTGTGTTGCCTCGTCTAGCTCTGCCCAAAAACTGTCAGGGCAAGACATGCAGAAAATTATGCTCAAACTGAACATTTGTCTTTATTAATCAGTCTGTGATATCACTACAACTGCTCCATGACTTTTCTGAAACTGTTACTGTGACCAGAAGGGATTGGTAGCATCAGTTATGCCTTGCATGTGCTCTACAACCTAACACTTGTTTCTGTTACTGTTAAAAACATATTTTCTTGTACAGTGTTGTAGGGACGATGTATGGTATTTGTGTAGGCCAATCACAAAGTTAGTAAGTCACTCCCAAATAAAAGTCTATGGGATTTTTCAGTGTGTTCTGTGATTACTGCTAATTGCAAAGTGTACAAAAATAATGAAACTCATCATGATAATCTTCACAAATTAACCTAACTTTCCAATTTTTCAAGCTTAAACAAAATCTCAGTGAAAATGATTATTCAGCTATCATGGAACTACAAATACAAATGTGTATTGTTTGACAATTTCCTCGTAATCTGATTACTGGATTAATTTGGTGCCTATGGCTCTGGCTACGATGATTGTATTGTCGTATTTTAAAAATGATCAGTTTTGATCGCAGTATGGTCCCTGGCCACATTCATAGTCCTGGTTGGCAGTTTGTTAGCAACAATCCCTTTTAAAAACACCACTGTACTTTAAAATTAAAAAAAAGGGCGCAATATATGTTGCAAATCTAAAAAAATGTAACCTCACTTGAATGTGCTCACCACTGACCTCATTTAGTAAATTATCCAAACAGTTTCTGACAAATTCTTATACTTCAGCCTTGGGAACTGCAAGTGTTCAGTGTCAGGATTATTGGACTCATTCTTGCAACATTCTTCATTAGAAAGGGAGGTTATGTTTTTGCCGGCGCTATGTTTGTTTGTCAGTTCATTCATTTGCTTGTTTGTTTGTAAGATTACGCAAAAACTACTGGATGGATTTTGCTGAAATTTTCAGGAGATGTTGGCCCACCTTAATAGTGATTAGGTTTTCTTGGTGATCCAGATAACCACCGTTAGCAAATGATTGTTTTTGCTTAATAACTGTCTGACTAATAATGATATCAACATGATTCCAAGTGCTTGGTGGGGACTTTCAGGGTCAAGGAATCATATTATGATGGTAACTTTATTATGGAACTACTGCCTTCTAGATGTAAAAACAATACGAGAGCTACTTCAAGTGCTTTCTAGTTTACTCTGTGGTTCTACAGATGGTCACTTAAAAAGAGGAACAGGTCCAATATTGTGTGGGAGAGACTAGGTATTCTTTGCAAAATGTGCATATGCCATATCAGTATCTGCTTTGGAAAATATCTGTTATCAGACAGCAGGAAAAACTGGACTTTGTGCATTACTCTTATTTCTCTAATATACCATTTTGAAATTTGTCAATAACTGACAAAAGATCCTGAAAAATGAAAACTACAGTCTCCTGCCAATGTTGAAAATGTTCCCACTTTAAACATCAGCTGGATGTCTGTATTTCTCTCTTCTAAATCTGTCTTCATTGTCTCCATTGATCAGGTCATAATGATGTTTGACTTGAAGCAATAATTGCTCTCAAGGGTCCTGGCTGCAGTGCATTAGAAGACAAAGCTTCAACAGTCCGTGCGAATGATAGAGACAGTGATTTTATGTGTTTGTATCTGTTAGAGAGAAGGAGAGAGAGAGAGAGAAAGAGAGAAAAAGAGTGAGAGAGAGGGGGGAGAGTGGTGGTGTTGCAGGGTGAAGCTCAGACTGAACTCATATACAGGGAAACAGCTGCTTCACATTGCTAACCCCTGGAACAATGTGAAGATAGTATGTTTAGACAGGTTTGGGCAAGAATGGAGGTCAACAAACCTTTAGGGAAGATGTCAGTCCTCGCTGTCAGCCGCTGGAAACACACAATTACATCAGTCCTCACTGGCATCTACTGCAGGTCTGCTGTGCACGAATCCTGCAGGGTGAAAGATAAAAGATTTGAAGCAGAAATTACATTTTCTTTACTCCAATATAACCGCTGTTTATTTCCTCTGTGTTTTTGTAACACGGATACGATTCACTCTGAAGTGTCAGACCACCTGTCACCAAGGTTATTCTGCATGGATACAGAGCTATCAGAGTTGGTCTCAAAGAAGGTGAAGACCCCAAAGAAGTGTGACACTATTTGAGTGACCTCGCAGCTGCCCTGTCGATCTATAGGCTGAAGTTCTCTGCTGTGTTTTTGTCACCTATTTACTCAGGCATGTGTAATTGATCCTTCATGAGTTTGAAAGTAAAAAAAAGAAGTATACATCAAGGTCTGGAGATTATCACCCCTGCCAGCTGGCTCGCATGTGCCTCTGGGTCTAAATTTAAATGCAGTAAAATGATGAAGAATGAGTCGACAAGGGAACCATTGCACATTGGCAAGGCTGTAGTGGATTAAACACACTGTTCTTAGCAGGTCAGGTTGATTCATTGGCTCAATTATACTGTTTTTTTTAATATGGATGTGCTTTTCTATAAAAAGTAAGGTAATTTGAAATTATTCAGACATCACAATGATTTTAGAAGATGCACAGGCATGTACATTTTAGTTTGTTAGCTTGATACTAACACACAATAAATATTGACATTAAAATGCTAACACATGAGGCACTGCTTTCCAGTAGCAGCTATGTGTTGAAAACCAATGCAGAGGTACAAACAAACTGCAGCTCCTCAAATATCCTCTTGTGGCTGGTTGTAGAAGCACTGCAACTCTCGTCCCCACCTACTATGACAACACACCAGCACAGTGTTGCTGTTTGTCAGAAGGCTTGCAGCCTGCCTCAGATCCACATCTTTGTGTTATCAGGACGAGTAGAAGTTAGTTTTCAACATGGCAGCATGGCATGACCCAGAAGCCCCGTTCAGTAACCCAATGGCTAACATCGTTCAGGCATTGGCTATTCAATTTCAACTGATAACACATAATTAATGGATTATTTAACTAATTATGTGCATACCAATGTCAAATTCCACATATGCAAAATCCTCTATTTCGTGTTTTTTTTTCCCTAAAAATATGTGTCCACTATCTGCATATAAGCCCTACAACATATGAGACACCTGTCCTCTTCCTTTTTGCTTGTTCCATCTTCTTGATGATACATATTCAAACAATCAAATTGTAAATTCCCCCCCTCTGATGTCACTCAGGGCTATGCCACCTCCAGATGAGAAACACTCCCTGGGCAATGTTTTTTGTTTTGACCCACAGGCAAATTCACTTGAATAAGTCATATCTTGCCATGTTTGAGTCTGGTCAAAGCACACATTAGAGCACAGCACTAGAAACTCAAACAATGTCTCCTTCAAACAGAAGCATGGACAGACACAGCTCATGAGCACCAACACTGAAACAGTCTGTTCAGAGCAGGGCTGAATCAGGCAGGTTTACAGACATGCCAAAATTTCACACTGAACGGATTTTTAATAAAGAATTTTATGGATATGATCTGTGAATATCTTAAACCTCAAAGAATTGCTGTAAAGCAGTAAAATATGGGAGTTTCAATGCTTTAACAGCGTTTTTAAGTTTTATGAAAAGAGCAGACACCTGTCACGATCAAAGATGTACTGACACTCAAAGGTAATAACTTGTCTGACTGATAGGTTCAAGTAATGGAAATGAAAAAAATGACAACATTGAAATGTTTCATATTATACTAATTTTCAACCAGTGAGCACTTGTTCTAAATATGATTTAAAAAAAGGTTATTTCTTAAAAACGCCCTTAAAAATGGAGGGCATATAAATCCCTTCATTTCAGCCCTGCTCAGAAGAGACTGTTTTAGTTTAAACCCTCATGAACTGGACTGAGTCAAACTGGAGCAAACTGTGGGCTGGAAAAACACCTGCCTTACGCCTCTCGCCTCGGGTTGATGAAACATCCCTGAAGACATCATTAGGGGGAATAAATGTGAACAACCTATATAAGAGCACATTTTTGTGAAAGCTGGAGCGAGTAAAATTGGTAGAGAAGATTTTTTTTTAATGTTATGGGATTGTTTGACAGCCAGTGGTCACATAGTTTCTGTCTAAAAGCCATTAAGATTATATCCAACACTGATCCAAGTGATAACCAGACAGGTTCTGGTTCTTGAAGAGAACGTTTATTCTATGAGGCTTTTGGAGAAGAGGCTAAACGTCTTCAAGAATCTGAGCCAGTCCAGTTGCCACTTGGATTAGTGTTGGATAATTATGACCTACACAGACATAAAAAAGGCATTTGTGACAATATGAGACCTAAAATAGGGACAATTGGCTAATTCCATCTCTATAAACCCTTTTTTACTTTTTAAAAAAAATCATGTTTTATGATTTTATGTCACAAATTTGCTTAATAATTAATTTATAAAAATTCGATTCACAATAATTAACACTCTCTTCTTGTTTCATGTGTGTATACATTTACTTACCTAAGTACAGTATAAATTTATTAAGGCCTAAGATATTTTTGTTGTGAGTTGTCTTGAAAGGTTGTGTGAGCTACATCCTCTCTGAGTTTTTTTCTTTTTGCCTCTCCTCTCTCGAACCAGGATCCATGGAGCCTTGTCTTTAAATGACTGTGGCATTATTCTGTTAATAGTTATCTGTCCTCAAGTCCTTGACCTCCTTGAATTGTAAACAGGTTTTTTACACCACTCTCAGCACTCTTTGACCGAGGGAGTTTTGTCGACTGTGGGGCCCAGAGATAAGCATGCAGGGGCTGAACCTGTTCCGGCCTGCACTGCCCTCTGCAGCACCTCTGCTCCACGCTCAGTCAAATTTCTCCCAGTGCTGCCGGATCACATGGGTTAATCTCTCCTGACCCCGACTCCTCAAAAGCACAAGCCTGGCTCTTTTGGACTCAGTCCCGGTTTTGAGCACAGTGCAGAGCGATGGAAGGAGACCTCACACACTTTTCCCCCTCTCCTCCCCATGATCACTGGCACCAGTTTGCAGACTTCAGAATAGTGAAGATAAGGTACAAGAATGTCAGGAAGTCTGACACCAATGAGAAGTATGGTAAACAAACAGTTGCAGACGTCTGCCCGCATCCCTGGCCCCTTAACGACCTTCAATTCCACCCTTTTAAATGTCAGGCTGTGAAATATCCTCTCAAGATCCTCAGTGGGGCTACTAGTTAAACAAACCATGCTGAGTTAACTGAACGGGAAAGAGTTCGAGCAATAAAAACTGACTGCAGAATTTACATGATTTATTTTATTACTTTATTATTCCTGTGGTGAAATATAAAGTCTTTTCTGTTAAATATAAAGTCTTGTTTGAAAATCTTTTGTTCCTCTCGTTTTTAAAAATATGTCTATCACAGAAAATCTTTCCATTAAAGCTCCAGTTAAAAAATTAAAGGTATAATGACATCAGGTGCCCAAGGTGAACTTCAGAATAAGATTACTGTTGTTAAGTAGCTCTATTCAATCAATTTGTGTGTTTTATATTAGAACCAAAACACAAGGATAAATTCAATTTATGATGAATATACAACTGCAAACCAGATTTGGCTGCAATTGCTTTGGTTTGAAGAGGTGGAGTTAGTTTTGATTTATTTTTATAAGCAGGTTTTGGTGTTTGTTTTTCATTGGTCTATATATTTATTACATCATAAATGATTGTCTACAGCCTGCTCACTTTACCTTCAGTTTCTGAGCACCCTCAAAAACTGAATTGCTGATATATTTTTGGAAAGTTAATAGTACGTATATTAACATGAAAATCTTTTGAAGAAGTTTTTATTGATTTCTGTTCCCAGGACCTTTAAGATAGTTCGAACACGTAGATTCACATGAGGCAGTTACCAAGTGTCACACAAGTGTTTTGTCTTTTTACTGATAGCCAGTTACACAGTATCAACATGTACATGGAAATAAACCATCCATTTTTGGAATACTAAGATCACTGTGCTGCTTAGAAGATATGTTTTGAATTAAAAGATGGCTCCTTGTTTGGAAAAAATCAAGAAGTGTTCGAGGAGCACAAACCCCTGCCAAGGTATTCCTGGCATTATTAGTCAACTTATTAGTTAAAATGTGGAAAACTCTCTTTTTCTCACAATATTAACAAATCTTAAACAAAACCTGGATCCTTACCCAGATGGCCCTCCAATTCTCATCACTTTATCTTGTGCAATGAAAGATATTTCCCTAAAAAAATCAACAAATCTGTGGAGAATATAATAGTTATAAGCAAAACTGGAAAACTGATGTGCCTCGCAATGTTAACAAGACCTTTAACAAAATCCTTCTGTAAAATCTGTTGATTTTTTAATTTTTCTTACAGATGCACAGACAGACAGACAAACAAAGAAACTGATGAACAATGGCAAAAAAACAAACTCCTTGACAATGCAAGAACAGAATCTTTTCCATTTAAGCAGAGTGTTAGTGGTTCTTGTGGTGAACAATCCTTTAAAAGAGCATTAGGCTTTTCACTTTTTAGATAGAAACTGTCTCAAAAACAGTGTCATACTTAATCTTCAGAATTTAACATATTACCCAGCTCTACTTAAATAATAATAGAAGAAATGGGTAGATATTACGTCAACTTCTCACATATGCGAAACCATGAATTAATACCCTCCTGAATAACTTCAGGTGCTGCAAAATAGTTCCACTGCCTTGACAGTGAAGTCTATATCACACATCTCTGTGTGTAATATATCCGTGGAGTTTGCAGAAAGCTCAGCGAGGGAACGCTTACGATTCTATATGCATGGGCGCTAAAAGGAGATTTCTACTGGGAGACCAGCGCTCTGATATCCTTCCCAGGTACTTTGATCCCTGCGGTGTAGTGAAGCAAAGAGCCAATCATTCTTAAGCACATAAAAGTTAACAGAGCATGGCCTGGTATTTAGCTTTATGTTTATCTGTGTTATTAATGTGGGCACGAGGAGCTCGGCCTGTCACTGCGGGTCAGATTGGCAGGTGCTGAGCGCTTCAGATGCTGTGATTTCACAGCCTCTTTGCTCCGGGCTTCAGGTGAGTGAAATGATGCCTGCTTTAATAGGGGACCTCAGATTGACACGCGTGGGAGGATCATACGCCTCAACAACAACAATTGTCACACCCAAAACACCGCTTTACACTTTGACTTTTCTACCTCAAAGAATAAATAAAGCTTGAGTATGCTACTCTGTTTAGTCTAACAGCTTTTTTGGATTTTTAGTAAAGTGCTCTTTGAATTTAGTCACAGTTGAGCCATTTATGCTCTCTGAAGTTTAAGTCCTGTTAATGTGAGAAAACTCAGAAACAAGCTATTCCAGGTCAAGCTAATGGAAATGATAGCATTCAATCATAGGGCCTGAAATATCAGTATGTAACGCCGTTAATGTAATGAGTTTTTCATTCCTGACTTCATACATAAATAAATGTATGAGCCATGATGTTGAAGTCATAATAAATCATGATTAATGTTCACATTTTCTTCACTGCTAAGTTTACAGTTTAAGGAATAAAACAGAAAATGGCAATTCTGCTGGATTTCCATTGTCATTATATTACTTTAACTTTATTTACTCAAGTCTTTTTCACGTTTGTGGCCCCTAAAATAAAGTAGAGCTCTAAGCTGTCTCTAACAGTATTCGATTTTATGGAAGGCTCATGTTTCATGACTGGAACATGTTTAATCGAAGTTTGCCTTAATAGTGTTTTTCTCATATTTCCCTGTATATACGGTAGGGGTGTGCGATACGACGATATAAAATCGTTAAGTATTATAACATGGGGATGATCTCATAAAGCAGAAAGATCGTCAGATCGTCTGTGTGGGCGCAGAGACTTTGACGCGCACCTGACTAGCAAATCGTAGCACATTACGCACAGTGCATGGTAGGATCTCCTGTTTGGTTATTTAGCATGAAGCCATAGTGGAAAGAGAAAAGGAGATAAAAGCTTGAAGATGTCTGAACAAAAGTCTGTTCTAAAGCAGCTGTATTATTCACTCAGGTTATAGACATTGCAGTTAGATAACATTTTGTTGCACTTTAAGAGATAATGTTGATATTGTTATTCATTACCTTTTATGTTTACATTTGTTGCACATTTTTATGAAAACTGCACTATTTAAATTAAAACCTGTTCAGAAAGTTTCTTTGGCTTTGTCATTTTTGTTTTCTTTTAGGGTTTTTCATGTTTTATATGTTAAACATGGGGAAAAAATGGTCAAACACGCAAATTACTCTAGAAAAATCTGAGGAAAAAAGAAACATGATAAAATTGTGATCGTGATTTTATTTTTTAAAAATTGTAATATGATATTTTTGCCATATCGCCCACCCCTAAAATACGGGCATGAAATTCATGACAATGTGTGGACCTTCTGCTACAGAATTTCAATTGAAAAATCAAAGAAATTAATTTGGTCCAAACATGTCCTTCTTTTACAAAATCAAAAACAACAACTGGAGGTAATGCTGGCAAACTTTCATTGAAAGACTCTGATTTGTATTGAAGCATTTCTTGGTATGCTTGTTATATAAAGATTTATATTTTTATAAATACTTGTTCAAATCTAGTCTCTTTTGACAACACTATCAATGCAATTTTATTATAATGGTTAAAAGTCACATATGATTATCTTAGTCAACTTAACACTTGTGTCAGATGTCTCCTGAACATATATTAAGTTTTTGCCAAAAAATCCACTCAGATATTGGCTTTTGGTAAATCTCTAAACCAGTCTGTTTCAGGCCAGCTAAGAAACCCCCATTTAGTGTAGATCCTCATGAGGTGTGTCTGACCACACACCTCTAAAAATGTAGATGCAGCTTTTCAGTGCTGTGATCTAATGTTTACTATGGCTTAATATAGAGACACAGGCCACATAGACTAAACAAACACCTGGCTCAGGGAGTGTCTCTCATTTTGAGAAGATGGCATATCCCCCAACAAATATCAAGCAATATTTTTTTGAACAGATTGTTTGAAAACATTTTCTGAAAGGTGGGGCAAGTAAAACAACGAGGAAGGATTTTTCCTCATGTTGGAGAGGCTGTTATGTACATCTGCAAGCATTGGACCCTTTTTTTAAATATAGAAAACATTAAATTTTGTGTGATATGTCGGCTTGAAATGATTTAAAAGAGATAGTTACAAACTATCTGAGTTTGACATGAACCAGTGTATAAATCAGGAATTGTGATGTTTAAAATTACAATTTAACATGTTACCAAAGATGATTCTAATGATTTTCTTCAAAAACGTTTTGTCATTGTTATGATACACACATGTACAGATCAGGGTTGGTCAAGCAGGTCACCAGTTTTCTGTTTGATAAAAAGCCCCTCTCTAAATTAGTAATTAGGGGCACGCTATGCCAGAATTTTATTGATGCATCGCTACAATTGGCTGCCTAAGTTCATGCCAAATGTATTTTCTGATGTAAAACAGGGTCAGGATTGGTCCGTGTTCATGCATTTGTGCATCCTTTAACAGAGATCACAGACCTTTTATATTGCTTGAAATAATCAACAACTTATTCATCATGTATTTTTAACATCTGATACATAAGCCTTTAAAAAATAATTCTTTAAAAGTTCTCTATCAAAGACTTATTTTTGTCAATCCTCTTGTCTTTTTGATTATCACTTTTTGTCATGTAAAAACTTTTAACTTCATATTTTCAATGATGAATCAACACTGATATAGTCTTACTGCTGTTTCTTAGGGTTGAGATAATTTGCTGTTCTGCTAAATAGTGTCTTGAGATGAGATAGCATCTTTGTGGGGGGATAAGTGAGAGGCAATGGGAGAGAGCCAGATAAAGAAATGTGAGCACGCTTTTACACATTCTCTGAAACCACAGGCAATCCTGATGAAGATGATAGAGGGAGTCTCTGATTAACCATCCGGTAAGCAGGATGTATGTCCCTGCCAAGGCAGACAAATGGAACTATTGTCGTGCTATGACAGTCTTTGATCAGTGCTGTGTTCAGGGAGATATCTTCATCACAAGTGCTCCTTGTTGAAGCTGTCACAGGCTAGCAGGCACAAGTATTTGCACTGTGGTGGATTCCATAGGGCATCCATATACAATAATTACACAGAACAAATGAGCACCCGGAGGCCATTTTAAATATTAAAGCATGTGATTTGTCTTTCTGCTTCTTTAAATCCATGTTTTATTAAGCTGAAGAAAGAATATGTATGTATAAGAGGTATTTTCTATCTAAAAGGCACACAGATTAAAGAATCATAATGTCTTTTTAGTTTAAAATATATGAAATTTATGCTCAAAGCTGATTGAAATGGATGCAACACAATGTTTACCCAGTGGTTAAATGCACACCTTGTTTCTCTTTGGTCATGGAGTTTTACATTTTGGTTGCAGAATGATAGGTCATTAGAGGGTTTTTTTGTTTCATTGTTTGCATTGATAGTTTTATTCGTTCTGTTCTTAGGCATTTGTAGGCAAATTGAACAGAAACAGTTATCACAGGGGATGCAAAGTATTAACGGCACAATATCAGAATCCGCACAGATCTGAGACTTTACAGCTAATAAATCACTCTTACACACTGGCTACATTTATACTGCATATATTACATGCATCCACTTTAATATAAGTAAAATATATCAATGTACCACAGCGCCTCACCTTCTCATCCATGTTTTTATTTTAAAAAAAGTATCATATCTCATAGACTCAAATGATGGTTATCTTGGTTCATGACTGTTTTTTTAAAGGAAAAGATTAATTCTGGTGTGGTTGAGATTTGGGATTTCTTTAAAAAACATACTGTTCTCTGTATCAATATAGGTATCACATAGTTTATCAATCCATCCAATATTTACACCATTAATCACTTTCTGAGTTACAGGCAGTTGAGCCTATCCCACGGGACATTTGGCGAGAGGTGGGGTGCACCCTGAACTGGTTGCCAGCCAATCACAGGGCCATATAGAGGGACAGACAACCATTCACGCTCACACTAACACTTATGGGCAATTTAGAGTCACCACTCAACATAATGAGCGTGTTTTGCTGTGTGAGAAAACCTTAGCGACCTGAGAAAAAGTCTGCTTTGTGTTATGTGTTGACACCAACCTGCAAATGGGACCGGGGATGGAAATTAGCCACTCGGCTATAATCCCATGCATTTACATGTCAACGTGTATTAATGCATACTGTCCCATTTTGAAAAAAAAACAACATAAATCTAAATCTAAAACCCATGCAGACATGGAGGGGAATATGCAAAATCCCAACAGAAAGGTCTTGCTTGGAATCAGAAGTTGAACCAGCAGCTCTTTCTCTGTCAGGCACGCACACTAACCTGCTGTGCCACCGTGCTCCTCTGACATGATACAAGTCAAGAAAAACATGCATTTTGGATACTGGCAACAACAATCCAATATCGTACATGCCTACTTATTGGGAACAATAAGGCTCTTTAGTTCTGCCATATAGGTCAGGTTTTTGCTGGCACTAGTCCATCTGTTTGTCTGTTTGTCTGTGAGCAACATAACTCAAAACTTTGCTATGGATGGGGTGTTGGTTTGGCGTAGTGGTTAGCACCCCATGTACATGCTTCTGCCGGTCCAGGTTCGAGTCTCACCTGTGACCGGTTTGCAGAGTGTCTTCCCCTGCTCTCTCACCCCCTTGCACAAGCCTATCCACTGTCTCTCTTCTGTCAATAAAGGCACAAAATGACCAAAAATATACATTAAAAAAAAACAAAAAACAACTTAGCTATGGATTTGAGGACATTTTTAGGAAAAGTTGGTCATGATGATGACGTGCTAAAACGTTGGTTGAGATCCAAAAACTGATGCAGATGCAGGAGTTTTTTGGCAGTTGCAAGAGAGAGCAGCTTTTAACATTTCTCTTCTAACTCAAAAAGTTGTGGATAGATTTTGATGACATTTTTTAGGGAATGTTGCATGGCACAAGGAAGAAGCACTTCGATTGGGTTGTGATTTGAAAGGGAAACTCAAAATTTTAAGGTAACTCTGTGCTAGATTTTTGAGTTTTGTGTCAAAACTTTGGGTTGAAAGAAAAACGACTTCATATAAAAGACGATCTCAGGCAGGATACAAACCCAGACCAGTTATAGTATATAACAGAAAGGTAGAGTTTGCTGACCACTGCACCAGTCTTGCACACCAGAAACTTTTGACCTGACAAAACCCTATCTTCAGAACATCACACTTGACCTTAAACTACTGTTTTAAGTTTTGCCAACATAAGGTAAGAATTTACCCCAAATTTATGTAAAAACCTTAACGAGAATAGTTGAGATTAAAGGTTGCAACTGTGTGAAAAATGTCATATCAATCTTATAGTGATCAAAATGATAAGGATTATCATTATTATCATAGTATTGTTGCAATGTGTTCAAAATATTCAACAAGTAGTTATAAACCATTGAACAAAGTTTCATTTTGTTAAAAAATAAGGTGAATTTAAGAACGATCTGTACTGATTAGAGCCTGATCCTCTTCAGCTCTCTTCTTATCGAGGTCTTTTTCAACAATCCAGCCAGGCCTCTCCCCTCTGGTTATGAATGTTGTAGATTTGTTGATACTGTGCCATATATCAGTTTTCCAAATTTTTGATAATAACTTGGTTGACAGTATCAGAAATCTCTTGGTGGAGGTTTGTACTCCATCAGTACTTCTAATTTTTCAAATTCCAAAACTACGTCTTAACTTACGGTTAGAAAAAAGCATTGTTCCATTAACATTCTGGTGTATTTCAATGTGTGATATATACAGTAAGTGTTTCATAATCTTGGAAGCCCTAATTTCTTTTATGGCGCTGGAAACAAATGTACTGTCCAGAAATCTGTAATTATTCAAGCTTAAGATTAAAAACTACATTTCTTTTTCTCGAGGTTATAACTAAGGTTGTGGAACAGCCAGATTACGTTAATACTTGACAAATATTTGTAACATTTTGATTCCCTTAAAGGCCCAGACTGAGAGATTAAATAGCAAATTTTGTAGTATTTGTCAAAATGCACTTCTGGTCTTTAAAGCAATAAAACATGGGATGTATTCAATAGATGAAAGAGCTGAAACTATTGGTGAATGTGATCATCTTTATTGAATAAACTCAACTCCTCAAACTTTGCATAGACTCAAAACACACTCCATCAAGAAATAAATATTTGACAGAGTTTTTAGAACTTAAAAAAAGAGGTTAAAGTCTTTCAAATATGCATGGGGTGTCTTGTGTTTCAACCTATATGCTACACACAACAGAAGCTGAAACTGACAGAGGTCTTTTTTTTCCCCCAAGCTAACAGTTTAAAGGAATGACATTCTGGTTTAATCCAGTACATAATGCTGATCTGCTTGACACTTCTGTCCCCCCTGAATAAACAGAAAAACATCTGTGTATCAGTGGTGATGATAAAATCATGGTATGTCACAGAACCCCAAAAATCAACAGCCGTATCAAGAAAATCAAGAGTCATTGATTTAAAGTTGTGAAAAATGTATTATTGTTTCCATATTTTTACACACCAACGTAAGAGGACTGCTTCCTCAACCCCCCCACCACCACCACCATGTTAAATCATGTAGAAAACCACCCACGATTTGACCGAATTGTTATACTAGTACTTGCAAAGCAGAGCACATACAGAAAAATAAAATCTATTTTTGTTTTTGTAACTTATATACAAAAACAAAAATGGAGAAAAACTCAAGCATGTATTCAAATGTGGGCGTCAATCCAAATGGTCCAACATTTTACTGAGTTGTTTCCTCATGCTATTTACTTAAGTATGTGTTCCTTAGGGCTCTCTGACAAAAATGAAGATGTTGAGCTTCAGACTAATTGACCTATGCAGACAGCAGCAAACTTTTCACAGCCAGAAGCCCATCTGTAAGCTTCCACTGAATATGCATGGGGCTAAGTGCGGTCTAGCCACAGCCATTAATAATCTTGTCATCACACCCTGAACTCCAGAAGTTGTTCAGTTTTTGTCTTATTTTTTTCTTTTTAATCCTCTGTATTCCAACAACTTCCCATTACTAGAAATGTCACAGCCGGAGTCAAAAAAGCAAAACCTCCTGAAATGAAAGCAGCAGTTCACTTTTCTTTGGCGGGATTAAACGCTTGGAGACTTTGCGATGGATTTAGCCACATACATACAAAATAAATCCTGGCTGTGCACAGAGGAGACATTTATAGTGATGTGAGAGTGTGTGTGAATGTGCATGTGGGGAGCTGCCCTGGCCCTATAGTGAGCAACTATCAGGAGTGAGAAAGCGGGGGGTACGGAGACTGACGCAAGGTAGCATTTGCAATTGGGAGGTTTTGGTTTCAGGCTCTCCAGTCATCAATCATGCCGGGCCTATTCTGTTCTTTGACAGCTCCGCACAAGGCTTGACATTTAACACTCACGACCCTGGACCGGGCTGTGCTCGAGACCACAGACTTCAGAAACACAAAAATTGAATAGAATGACACTTTTCCCCTCTTCAGTAAGTGAGGCAAAGCAGATACAAATTAATAATTCCCATCTGCAATACACTTCACTTTGGTGAAATCTCTGTTTAAGGCCCCATGTTCCCCTTTTGCCCCTCACTCTGACATACACAAAAGTGCTAAATGAGAAAGTCAAGAGGCCTCAGGGCCTATTAGACTAAATGCTAGTATGTTTTTTTTACATGTGAATGGACTCTGTGAACTTAGGGAAAGGCAGCTTTGAAAGTTACAGCCCATGAAATCATTAATAGTGCTTTGGAAAAGGCAGAGCAAAAATGTTTTTGTAGCTTAAAGTCTCAGTTAGCAATGCAGCATGATGGAATCTGGATTAATTGTACACATTTCAAATGACAAGAAAACATCTCTCTG
This sequence comes from Scarus forsteni, assembly GCA_036419115.1. NCBI lineage: Eukaryota > Metazoa > Chordata > Actinopteri > Labriformes > Labridae > Scarus > Scarus forsteni. The sequence goes on along the minus strand of JAZDUH010000245.1, from coordinate 8,314,927 downwards.
TCCTTAAGCTGCCTCGGTTATTACACTCATACAAATTTCCAAGGGGAAATGAGCTTATGTTTTGTGACCACATTTGGTTTTCCGCCTTTTTGGGTCACTAGGTCGCTATAAACAGAGTAATAATATTGGACAAACAGTACTCTGATAATAACCGACATGACCTGACATCAACTGGATAAGGCAGCACTTTGGCCTATAAAACACCAGATTTATGAAATTTGAACAGGCTCTTTTATTTTTTCCAATAAGCACATCTGTCAGTCCAGAGCCGCCACATTGTGACCTCCCCCAAACTACAAAAAACTGGTTCAGCAGCATTATATAACAACAACCACGCACACCTCTCCCTCTCTTTTTCTATCACGCACACATTCACACACACGGCTGTGACCCGTGATAACTCGCATTTCATTTATTTACACTGTTTTCTCTCAGGCCATACAAGCATAAACCTCACCACGGTGGATTTAGTGTGTGGACAACGATTACATCGCCTGGACATCAAGCATATCCATTCAGTCTCATGTCAGGGAATTGATAGCTTCTTTTGGATTGTGCGAGCCTCAGAAAATCTCTTCCATCTTTGTGTGCGATACGCTCTGCTAGCTGCATACTAAATATGTTGCCAGACAACTGGTCATGTCTTAACTGTGAAACTGGCAACTATTGTTCGTGTTGCTATTGAACGTGCCTCTAACAACTCCAAGGGCAACCTTTCATCTCGCATAAGGTAGCAGGAACTTTACTCTTTAGTATCCTCTTTAAGGCTTTTAATATTCTAACTGCTGTCTTTAGCTTGGACAATAAAGAATAAATAAACAGTGATTGACAATATAAACAAACTTTTTCATAGAATGAAAGATGCAAAAGACTAAAATAGATCAACAAAAACACCTTTGAAATGTATTCATAAAAACAACTCCACTGTAGCTCAATGAGAAGCTAAAGATTGCTCATCTTGAGGAAAATGTATCAAAGCTGAATAATTCTGGGAAAAATGGACATTGCTGGATTTTATTGGCAATTATATATCACAGTTTGTCTTTGAAAAAAATGAAGCAATATAAAATAATTGTAGTTTTATCTTTTAGTTTATTAATAACATTTGCTTTTTAGTTAACTATTTTTAACTTTTTTTTTTTTTTTTTTTACATTTTGTACATATTTGGTACTCTTTTATTAGTATTGAGTGCCAGTTATGCAGACACACACAGAAGAGAATGAAAACTGGAGAGAGAAAAAGTGGAATGACAAAGTTCTTTCTGGTTAAACTTTACAAATGCACATGTCATTTTAGATTATGTTATTTTAATATCATCAACCAATTCTATCCATGTTGAAATCTATGTTGAGTCAACATGGCAGTTACTAGAAATGAAACAACAGCTTACTGTGTTGAGCTGCCTTTGACTCTCACACAACAGCTTTCACCCACACAACTATGAAATAATACAGAAGTGTTCAGTGAGCACAAAGCTCCACCAGTACATCTCAGACAGCCGTCAGCTGAGTAATAACCAAAAATGTGTAAAACTGCCCAAAAGAAATTCCCTGATCTACATCCTAATCTGGATGACCACCAATATGCCAATAGATCCCCCTTGGGCCATGACAAGCGTTCCTAGAAAATTTCACCAAAAACAGTTGAGGACTTCTTTATTTATCGATGAAATTGGAAGAAACTGCCCTTTTTTGTCAGAAGGTCCCGGACCCACATCCATGTTCAGACACAAAATCAAAATCTTTCTTACAGCCAAACAAACAACCAACAGATGGACAAAGACAGTTAAAACATAACCTCCTTGGTGAAGGTTATAATCACAGCTGCATGTCTGTGACACTGATAGAATGAACATTAATCAGAGTTTTGACGAAGAGCAGGAGACAGTGCTGCTGATAGTGGAAAAACACTCACTCACTCACACATCAGATCTGCCAATAAACAAGAATCTGCCTCATACATCACGTCAAAAAGTCTGTGATTTGAGTTTCATCATCAACAGCCTGAATGTTCAGAGGACACAGGGGTTTTGTATTCACAGTGATATGGTTTCTGACAAATGACAGTGATATCAGACAGACTCTTATTTGTTGTTAGCTTAAGTAGCAAAACTCAGTTAAACACAAAAGTGGCAATATGATGTGCTTCAGGTTGTGTAACTATGATCCAACATCATGTATTTAACGACAGCCAATGTTAACATGGCAGCTGCAGTGGAAAAACAATCAGCCCTGGTGTGTGAAATAAAGAAGTTTATTAACAAAGTGGGATTCATGACACCTGGTGAGTCAAAAGACAGAAAGTACAGGGCCACAAGATATTGGAAAAGTTTACAAGCCCTGTGATTCATTTAGAGAAAAGCATGAAATTATTAGTGATGCTTGATGGGTGCTGTGTGTGCTGTCATGTGCTTTTCACGTGTTGAGATATTCAACTCTTGTAGGTGACCAGGGTTTGGGTCTGACCTGAGGCTTGTGACGTGTTATTTCCTGCTCCCTATCCTCTTTCCCACATAGCCCCCATCTCTACTGTCAATAGGGGCTTTAAAAAGATACAAAAATACCCCCAAAAAAGGGAAAGAAAAGGAAGAGGGATGCATTAGCAGATAAAATCTTAAATGTTAAATCCATCTGTTATGCAAATTTTCCAATATTTACAGTTGATGTTAGATGTTTGCCAAACATACATGACATCAATATTAAAATGATTTTCATGGGAACATAGGAGATCAATTTATTGCATTAACCTTAACACAAATTTAAATGTGTGCTGAGAGCCTCAGGCATGCTGTCAGGCATCTGTGCATACACATATACACACTCCCTAACACACGCAGGCACAGCAGTGCGGATTGTTGTCCAGACGATTGGTTGTGATGTCAGCATAGAAAACCTCTTTTCGGAGAAAGATTCATCAGATTATGACCAAAGCCAAGCCTTTCTTGCAACACTCCACTAGCTGCACCATATGGTTGGGTCCTAAAGCCATGGGTGGAGGGTTTAATGACAGAGCGGATGTGCAGCGCACATGCCGAGGGATGTTGGGGGATGGGCTAAAAAAAACACTCATCAAGTCTTTGGCCTGGAAAGGCTGCACAAGGTCAGCAGCGCGGCGGGGGCTGGGGGAGGGAGCCAGACACATGTCTACAACAAAAGGCAGGTGACCACAGCGAAAGTTTGTCATTAGGAAACACAAAAGAATGTCTTTCTTATGTTATCTTAACCAAATATTACTCTTTTAAACAGCATTTTAGTGTATAAATAGTCATTACATTGACCTCTTTTAGATGTGCTGAAGTCCACCAACTTATATCTTACCAACCACAAATCGTTGGTAACAGGGACAAAAATGCCATCAGACTCTTTGAAACATAAAAAAAAACTTTGCAAATAGCTTTTTTTTTTCAACTATCATGTTGAATTATGAGTAGAAATAGATACACATACAATCTTTGGTTCCCTACTTTTTTGCCCAGGGCACACCAAAGAGCAAATCTAACCCAAAGGCACATTGTCTTAATTGTCATGCAAATGAAGTCTGTGTAATAATTGCTACAGTTGTGGTTTGTTTTTATTTTATATGCCTTATAGAATTCGACAACTAACAATAGGATTTGTGAAATTTTACAACTAAATTCGTTTAAGGTTCTTGTAAAAAATAGTTTTAGTTTTTCATTTTTTTTCTGTGCTGACCTCAAACATTTCATGACGAGGCCATTTGTCAGACTCTTAAGTTTGAGAATCATCCTGTAAACTCTGAGGTGGATTCCAAATCCAGAGAAATATTTTCTAACTCAGATTTGCCTGAGATTTTTCCTTACAGTCAGTATTTTGTCTTTAATAATGTGTTTTATTTATGATTCTGTATACTAAAATGTGTGCTAACTCAACTGAAGTCCATTTCATTCTTCATCCTACGTGTTTAAACTTTAACTGGGTCGTAAGAACTGAAGTTTTCGGGCTGACCTCAAGACATCAACATGAAAACCTGCTGGTGAGAAGAATATACATATGAATATGGATGTACAAGCATGTTTTTCAGGCTATCAGTATTTCCAATAGTCAAACAATTCCTGTGTTAGAAAGTTGAAACTTGTTTATTTGCTGTATGGTTTTGTTTTAACATTTCTGATTAATTCCCAAAGTACAGCTTGTCTCACATTAAGGGTGCTTTCACATCTAACATGATTGGGATAGATCAAACAAACTTCAGTGTACTTTACAAGTTGGAGCAGTTTGCTTGCACCTGTGTAAAAGACAGCAAACTGTTGTACACTAAAGACCATTATCACAAGAGAAAGTGGTTCTCAGTTCCTCAGTGTGGTTCATACACAGTGAGAGAGGGAGCTGACCTGAGTGCAAATAATTCCAGAAAAGAATGTACTTGGATAAAATTCATCATCATGCTGCTGATAATATTTCAAAGGTGTGAATCCAGCATGAGCCTAACATACTGCAGCTTTTGCTTGGGCACCTCTTCCATGTATATAAACAATCAACAACTTTATGTATTCAAGAAGAAATAAGGCTTCCATCCCGAGAAATATTTATAAACACACGTCTAGCCTCCTACAGACTCACGCACACTGTGTTTGGAGTTTGTTTGTTACATTTCTATGTAATGATTTATTTCCAGCATTTGTTTGTGTTCTGTCTGTCTGTCCATCTCTGAGTAAGATTACTCAAGAAGGTCGTGACAGATTTTGATGACATTTCCAGGGAATGTTGGTCATGGCACAGGGGAGAGTGGAGCAGATTTGCAGGGTGATTTGGATTCAGATGCCAATCCAGGATTTTCTTTAAGGATTGTTAACATTGTGTAATTGAAAAGTTTTCAATATTTTTTCCACATTAACTCGATCAACACTGTCAGAAATGCCTTGGCAGAAGTTTGAAGCACTTAATAAACATGTTGTTTTGCCATCACTTTGGTTTAGATAGATATAAACCTGACATAATAAACAAACTTTCCTTCTCCTCAAGCAACTCTGCTGATTCAAAATAAGACCACAGCCGAAAATGAACAAAAACAGTTGAAACTGAACAGTTATTGAGGGAAAAATGTTTTAAAAGAAAAGAGTTAAACAACACAACATATTTTGGTTGATTTGTAAATGTCCAAATGTGACCACAGACCAAAGCTGAGGTGGGAATTCAAAACTTTACCAACTCAACAAACAGACTAAAGATGTAATCACCCCCTAAGTTGATTACATGTTTTTTGTTTTGTGTATATTTTTGTTGTTAATATGTCAGAAAGAAATAAATACATTTAAAAAAATAAATAAAATGCACTATTTAGGTGTGCCAAAGGCTAAACAATCAGATATCTTTGATTATCAGCGGGAAGATTTTCTAGTTTACTTTGGTAAAATCAGTAAACACAGACAGTAACACAATTTTCTATGATGTTGCTGTACTGTACTGACCTGGAAACACGACTCATAACTGAGTAGAATTTCTCAAATACTAACTGAATTGAAGAATGTAAACAAAAATAAACTTATATAACAGTTTGGCAATTTTTTAAAGGAAAAAGGCTATCATATCATGCAACCTTTAGCTATTACATGTTTTTGGTAAAGAGAATCAAATTCAAATGTTGTTATAAATGCATTATCCAATGGAGGAGGTTATCAAGAGAAAGGAAATCACAATTGTGTAAGGACCTGAGCACTCCCAAACTTCTGATCTTAAAACGGCCCCTGGCCACCACGGCGACGGCCTGTTCAACGATTAATAACAACATCTATTCTCAAACACACATGAGGTCGATTGCATAGGCACACGACCAAAATATAGTGACATGGAGATCCAATCCTCTGGGCAAATATACACAGCTGCCAGTGTGGGGTGTAGGGATGAGTAAACAAAGATGGACTCATAATTAATGTTTACTAAGGCTGATGCAACTGCATGACATTTCTAGTCCTGCACGACTTGTCCACTGACCACAAACGATCCCTTTAAACACTTTCTTAGTCAGACATCTCTCTTTTAGTGCTGCAAACATGTTCAAACATAGAGTCTTAATTTTCTCATCACTTGTGGAAACCTACAGCATCATTTCAGCAGCTAAATCGATCTGATGTTAAGAAAAAAAATAATTTGTAGTTCAATACAAGTTGAGTTAATCCGATTCTGTGCCCTCCAAGCATGATAAATATGTATGTTTATAACCTCTAAGTTTTGCAGGAAGAAATCACTTTGTGTTTCAGTGGGTGCATACCACTACAGACACAGCTTTAGGTAATATTAGCCCAGCAGTGGTGAGCTGGGACGTGGGGCAGCCCGAGGCACGGCAAATGATTGATGGAGTTGTGGTTGGTCTATAAAGGTCTGCAAAGAGTGCTCGGAGATAATCAGAGAGAGGGTGTCTGCAGGCCTCATAACAAACACGCACACACCCACATGTACGCACACACATGCGCCGACTCCAGAGAGAGAGGGAGAGGGAGAGAGGTGAGATGGGAGCTTCCGAATTATTAAGCAGACAGAAGCACTGATGATGAAATTCTGAAGGTTGGGCGTAACAAGAGGCACCTTACAAGGGTCGCAACCTTTTCCTTGCTGGGTGTTTTGTTCTTTGTACCCCCCTCACAACATCACCTTCCCACCTTTGTGTTCACTGGGGGGCAGGTGAGCGGGGGAGTTGTGTTACATCCCTGTTTATCTGCTCATGACCTCTAGCCGGCAATTCTGCACTTGATAAGAGGAGGGCTCGCCTCATAATGTGCGCGGCAGCTGATATCAGCCCTGTATCCTTGTGAAATTGATTACCAAGGCCCAGGGAGCGTGCAGAATATAATAAATAGAGATGACACATAAGGCACACATGGACTTGTAGGCTGATGGGTAACACTGCCTCAGCAATTACCTGCTACCCACTTAAAACAGGGGTCATGCAGGGCAGGCTGGCAGTGGAAGGAGTTATGGTTATTTCTTATTTTCTCTGCAGGAGGGTGAAACATCTCTCTCTCTCTCTTTGCCTTTGTGTGTGAGTGTGTATATGTGCACATTTGTTTCGTTGTGTGTGAAACAGACAGGGCAGAGAGTCTTAAATAGGGCAAGAGGACAAGGCATGAAGACCTGTGTGAGAAGAGGTCAGAAAACAATGTCAATGTAAATGAGTACTTTTAAAAATGTTTTAATTTTCAAACAAGTTAAAAATCATGGATATTTTTTCAGGGAGTTATGCATCTGTCCAATACAGTGGCACCCTGCATCAGTGGTCTAAAAATAGTAATTTGGTGGAACTTAATAAAGATTTACAAACACATTTCTTTGACAAAAATTTACTAAGAGTAAATAAAAGAAAATGTAAAATCTAATGTATATATAATGTTACTGTTTAATCAAACCATTTGCTTGTGAATTACAGCAAAATTTAAAATAAAAAATACAGAATGATGTGAAATCTGAATACAGGCATAATACCCAATACACTGGCTATTTTGAATTAATATCTTGATATGGTAAAAGTTTACAATAAAAAATGTTATAATGAAACTTAAGACAGGGGTTTGGGGATTTACCCCTTAGTAGTTGGACATGGTACTGCAACCTATAGGGTGTAAAATGTATCAAAAAAATCTGTCTACTGTAGCGGACACCATGGATGAAAGGGTTCAAAGCAAAAACAGAAAAATTAAGAAGGTGAACTTTTGATCAACAGATTAACCAAAATAGACATTAAGATTGTGGCTAAACATTTCTCCCTGTTTCATTAGTTCATGACGTTTTAAAAACTGAATCATAGCATATCTCATCATGACAATGCTCTGAATAAAAATGAACAAAAAACAGATTCTTGTTACATATACAAAGAATAGTTAAAATCATGACATATTAGGAGAGATCCAAGAGCACAAACCACCGCCAACGCATTTCCAGCATTGGCGGGTGAGTTATTGTCAACAAATCAAGAAAAAATTCTTCAATCCAAATGTGGATTCGGATCACAACCAAAATCTAATCATGTCTCTCTTGTGTCATTCCCTGAAAATGTCATCAAAATCAGCTGAGACCCAGTATAAACGTGGGAAACTGCAGTTTTTCATGATGTTAACAAATCCTTAAAATTCATTGAAGATCTGCATCTCTCTTCAGATCACCACCAAAATCAAGTCACTTCTCATTTGGGCCTAGCTAATATTTACTGAAAGTTTAATCGAACTATGTCAAGAGATATAGTTGTTCGTGAAAATGAGGATAAACTGCTCTATGCTGCAAAGGGAGCAAAGACCTAAAACAAAAACTGGATCTGCATCTCTCCGTGGATTACCATCAAAAAACGTATCACTTTTCCTACATACCATCACCGTTATCTCCTGAAAATGTTGTCCAGATCTGTTGAGAGCTTTTTGAGTTATCTTGGATGGATCAAACAAACATATGCAAAGATGTCACGTGACCCTCTTGGTGGAATTCATTAGTACTGGTATAACGCAGATTACAACATTTAACACATCTTGATTATCTGCTATTCAAGCATTTTGTTTATTAGTTCAGAAGTTTCCTAAACCACTGCCTGCAGCTGGAACAGCATTATAAAAGCTGCCTTTGGCTAACACTTTGTCACTTTTAACATGATTTTAGAGATTCTGATTTATCCTCAAACACCTTACCTTAGTTTTTTCTTTATTTAAAAAAAAAATCAAATCAATGTTAATAAATAAAAAGGTGGTTAGTTCCATTCTTTGTAATGAGGAGGAGCCCAGTGAGAATGCTGTCTCACCTTGTAACAGTAACTGGGGAGGGTTTGGCTGACAAAGTGTCAATTATCTCATTACCATCATTGTCATCAGTCAGTCCAAGTCTGTTATGCGGTTATGTGTCCTGAAATGAGATCTCCACTATGATGGAGTCAGCAGCTTTTCTTATTTTTTTTCTTTCAGAATAATGTGCAGGAATAGCATGTGCATATTTGTGTCTTAAGTTATGGTGTTTATTTCTCTCCTCCAATCTTGACAGGCAGGCAAACAGTCGCACAGATGTGGAGAGAGACATCATCGCTTTTGTCGATTCAGTCATCAACATCATTAGCAGGGCAACAGCATCATTATGTAACCAGACAGCACAGTCGTAATCATCACTGGAAATACACAATGACTTTCAATATCTCAGTATCATCTCATAACATTTACAGTTGAGACATTTTCTTAATCATCTTTAATCTGCGTGCCCTTTATTGTGCCACCAGCTGTCTGCAAACTGTTTCCACTTCCGCAGAGACCATAATCACCGCGCTCGGCCTTGGACTTAAAGATGTCAAAGATGCTTTTTATTATCATTAAGAGCTGATCATAATCTTCTCTGTAACACCTGCATCAGATCTGAAAAACTAAATTGTATAAGGGCCAATATCATAATTTTCTGCTGGAACATAAAATCTTTGTTTTGTTTAATAGCATTGATTTGGTGCATTGACAGCAACAAAAACTCCAACTTTAGTTTTAATTAGTAGAGTTAATATCTCAAAACGAGAGACTCCAAATACAATACCTTCACTACTCATATATTCCTGCAAGGAACCTGAAAATACAAATAAATGTCTTAAAAAAACCTTGTATACAATACCTTCACTACTCATATATTCCTGCAAGGAACCTGAAAATACAAATAAATGTCTTAAAAAAACCTTGTATATGCATTGATATGTCACTGAATGAATCAGTATGTGTTAATGAATAACTGTTAAGGATGTGTATGACTTTTTTCTCTGTACAGATGTGTTTATATCATATGAGAGCCAACAATGAGGTGACAATGTTTCTATTAACTGCCTGATTTTTGAGACAGTGACAATAAAGTTAGAAAAAGGAGAAAACATGACCTCCCTCTGGTTTCACCAATCGATCTATGGTTCTCAAACTGTGTGGCATGGCCCCCCAAGAGGACACAAGCTACCTCAGCAGGGGCGGTCAGTGCTTTGCATTGTGGTACTTTTAAAGTTTAAACATAATGTTATGAAGAGGGGTTGGGTACTAAATTCTGGTACAGATACGGCTCTGGTAACATTACATCCAGTAAACCGAGTCAAATCACAACACAGATTTGGGTGCATCACTTAGGTGTCATTCGTTAAATGATGCTGATCTTTCTCCGTTTTGTTATGCTCCATGAACTCCAGGTTCTCCCTAAATAACAGATATTACAGGCAACAGTGGAATAATCACAAGGTCCACAGCAAGAGAAAAAAACACCATCTTTTCTCTTAAAAAAGTTTTACGCAAGCAAAAGTTCGACACTGACACTGCCTCAAAGTGTCGATTTTACTTAACTTTAAAACCATTGTAATACCCATTCTGCAAAAAATGACAAGTTAAACCGTGAAGCTGTTAGGCAGTCAGAATGATTCTGTGAAAGCAAAGACAATGTCTCCTTATGCTAACATCAAATAAATACAACAGAACACATTAAAGCAAACCTGACTATTCATTTGTGTAACTAAACTCAAGCAACTGTAGAAATAACAAAAGACTGAATGATTCTGTTCACTGCAGGGCTCTGTCACTGAGACTAAGCTGCTATTAAACACACTCCTCAGCTTTGAAGCGAGTTTGGTCAGTTAAAAATCTTCATGAAATCTCAACATCCAAATGGAAGTCATTTAACTAACAAGCATCCATGTTGTTATATGGATAAATGTCAATGTTGACAGCAAAATGAATGTTTATATTATTTTTTTAAAGGACACAGAAAGTTTTTGACAAATAACTTGAGTAAATACTGTTGTTTAGAAGTCAAATTAATTGTTTCCATTAGTAATCGAAACTCATATTTAAAACAGAAAAGACCAAAACAATTTGAATTTGTAATAAAAACTTTTACCAAATTTTATCAAATACAATAAGACTAATTGTTGCCTTGTTTTTCCATCAAATAAGTTAGAAGTACCAACACTGTTATCAATAAGGACGAATCATTTTGATAAAAATATTATTATCGGGGGTGCTGGTTTGGCGTAGTGGTTAGCCCCATGTACTTGCTTCTGCTGGTCCAGGTTCGAATCCCGCCTGTGACCAGTTTGCAGAGTGTCTTTCCCTACTCTCTCACCCCCTTTCACAAGCCTATCCACTGTCTCTCTCCTATCAATAAAGGCACAAAATGCCCAAAAATATACATTTAAAAAAAATAATATATATATATATATATATATTATTATCAATAATAATCAACCATTCTCCTTTCTGGACATGGTAAATGAATATAAAAGAAAAAAACAGAGGCTGACCTGTAAGCAAACAAAAAAAATCAACACTTTTCTTTCGTAACTTTCTTTCCAACTTCACACTTGAGTCCTGAATTAGACAGAGAATGTTTAAATATTACCACTGAATTGCTTTTTTAAAAATAATTCATAAAACATAAAGTAGAAAACACTTTAAATCAGAGGAAACGACAGGAAAAGTTTCAGATCCACTGATCGGGGATGCGTCTCACTTTTTATTGCATAACAACAAATTGAACAAACCCCTGAAGGCTTTTTGACTTTTCAAATAACACCATTCTCAGGATTTCACAGACAGGGAGATGTTGACAGAATATAATTATTCCAAAATTATTATCATAAAACACAAACAGTGTTATGAAAAACTGCCCAGTCTGTTATTATAACAACAAACAGTGGGAAAAAGAAAAAAATGCAAATCTCTCAATTGTTAAAATTCTAATATTTTGGCTTATTTGGTTGCAGAAGTAAACACTTTCTCTTCTTCTATTGTTGCTTTCATCCAAATGAAAACAGTAACACAGCAACACAGTGATAAATAACACATTACTAGCCAATGCTGCTAACAACACATTGTGCTGCTGTTAGGTTTTAAAAGAGCCACATCTCCACTACTGCAGATGATTGTGTACTGCTCGTTTAATTGGCCAAAAAAAGAAAACGTTCCTTTTGTTGTTTTTGAAGTTTCCACCTGAGATATCTTAGCCAGTGTGCTGCATAATGCACGGTTCATTTCCAAAACAGGCACTCCAGTTGCTTAATGTTAGCATAAAGCAGGCCGTGTAGATTTGGTGCTGGCCGTTTCAATGAAGAAATCTGAATGGCTGTAAGCTGCCAGGCAAACCTTTATATCTATTTGTTCCACTTGTCTGGCTCTCAATGAGTTTAATCAGCTGAGAAGAAGCCGTGAGGGGGGTGTTGCCTTGCCCGCCCATACATTAGAGGGCCCCCCCTGCACCACACACTCACACTCAAACACACACAAGCCCACAGCCCCATTCTCTGTGCATCGATGTGAGAGTTGAGGGTCTCCCTCTCCCCTGTTGCCTTACGGATTATCAAGTACACTTCAATTACTGCCGATCGATACACTTCTGGCTGCAAAAGGGAGTGTGAGGGAAATTAGACAGACTTTGGGTATGGCCGTGACTACAAAGCAATGGATTAACACTGATATGCATCTCTTCATTTACATCAGGAATGGGCCCATTCTCCATCAGCATACCGCACTCTCCTCTGCACGGACGTACATTCACATAGGCTTTGAGGGGACTTTTTGAAAGATTGCTTCTTTAAGTGCTGGGCAAGGTGAGGGCAAGCCTGTCATATACTGTAGGAGGATTAAAACCTACTGTAGTCACCGCTGGGAGAGAGCCACTGTAACCGGGCTTTCTCACTGAATACAAGAAAAGAGGTCCTGTGTTAATGTCATCATGATAATAATATGTCTTTGTGGGCTTGTCCTGGGTGTGTTGTGCTCCAAATTGGCCCGGACTCATTAAATGATTAAAGACACACTAATCCCAGAGTGCTCCAACACTAAGATTTATAATCCAGCCAGGTTCAAATATTGTGCTGTGAAAAAGAGAGAGAGAAAAAAAGGAGCATTTCTACTCTCAGAAAATGCGTGTCAGCAGATAACACAATGGCTGGCGCTGGTAGGAAATAATGCCGGAGTACTCGTCCTCCTAAAGCGAGAGGAAAGGGAAATGAAAGCAGTACTGTGGAAGAGGATAAAAAAGAAGTAAAAGTGTAGGAAGAGATAAGCAGTGGCTGTATCCCCCTGAGGGAGACTGTGAAGGTCTCCCAAGCACGGCCCCTGCCTCTGAACCCCCTCCAGGTCATCTGCCCTCACTCTCCCACCCTTCCTCTCTACAGAGGCAGTAAAAACACACCAACACCTGGGTTCCCCCTCCGCTCAGCTACAGTACAACACGCCTCTGACCGCATTTTTCATCTGCAGACAACACAGGCTCAGACGAACAGAGAGAAAGCAAGAGGGCTTTGTGATTAGCAGGGGTGGAAAGTTTATAAAAATAAGGCACAGCAGTAAAAGAGCAGTTACACTGATCTGATTCAAGTACAAGTAAAAGCAGCACTCCATAAATCTACCCATCTAAATCTAAAAAGTATTTCATTTAAAATGAGCATTTTGAGAACACTTTTCTGTGTCATTAAAAAGGACAACAGCTGGAGTAGGCTGAGTCAACAAAATGTTTGCTTCAACATATGGTATAATTTACAATGACATAAAACACAAATATAGTGATCACAGGTAGGCATCTGCTCTGAAGCACAAGGACTCAGATATTTTAGATATCAAATGTTTTTGTTAACTCAAAGAGTAGCAATTCTGATTATCCAACTGCATTTAGCTAAATAATCATAGGATCATGTTAAACACGAGAGTGTGGACCAAACTTAGGTCTGAATGTACTTTTCACACTTTCTAACATAAAAAAAAGGCAATTCCAAAATGTGACCAAACTTTAAGAACTTCTTTTTTCTGATTTATTAAGTACTGCAGTGAATCCCAAGTTTGTGTTGCAGTGCCCTGGTGGACCCTGAAGGTACTGCAGGTCTACACTAAATTAAAAGCATATGATCATAAAATAAATGCAGAGATTTCTTGAGTCCAAGAACTAACAAAACCCAGACAGAAGATCTGACTCAGACACGATGGCTTTGCATCATTTCCTTCCTCCAGAGACTTTCAGGATCACAAAGTATGACTAAAAAGAGAGATATTAAAAAAGAAACAAGGTACAGAACAATGTTTCCACACTGAAATGACCTGTTAATAAAGGAATAGGGAGGTGCAGCATTCTTTGGGTATCTTTTGAGGTTGTAAGAGGATTTTGTGAGGCCTATTTTAAGATTTGGAAAAGCTCAGCTTAAAGTATTTTGCCGGTATTGTTTCAGTCTCCAGTGTTGCTCTGATGTAGAGTACCTTTAAGTATCTATACTTGCTATCACTGTCAAATTTAAAAGTGTGGTAACATGGCTACACCAGTAACTAAAGATTATTCTGTTGTTTATTAAATCAATACTGCAACACCTGAAAAGAAAATGAGGCATCAGAGAATGTAAACTGTGCAACAATAAAATTTTACTCAGTGATGTGGGATCAAATTTTCACTTTCTCTGCCATGTCAAATATTTTAACAAGCATGTTTGACAAACCACTGCTTTATACTACTGGATAATGCTCGGGTCACTGTTACTGACCTGATGCCACACAGTAACCTAATCACAGGTTCTTGGTCTGTATCACCTTTAAACAGTCACAGTTTGAGGAGCTGCCAGAAGAGCTGATTGTGAAGGCTCTTGCACTGGTCCAGAGTGATGCAGACCAATGGATTAGCTTATCCTGTGGACTTGCTTCAGGAGTATAACTCGGGCTTTACACTTCCCACCCAGGTGATTACAAATAAAACAAAACATCCCCTCTGTGAGGCAAATGTGGAATGAAGGCAGTGCAACATCTGTAAAGAGGTTACAGTGACTGACCTTCATATTCCTTCAGATGATGGTTTGTATTTGAAGAATAGAAAAGCTTAAAGATTGAATCTGGACTTTTGGAAGCTATTTGAATGTTTTCATCAAATTCTAATTAATTAGTATAACAAATATTTCCATGCTCTCTCTGAAGCTTATGAATCAAATTGTTTGTTTTGGTCACAGCCGTTTAGATTTGTCTGCGTTTACAAGCCCTGCTGAACCACATCCACTCGTCTCATCTCAGGGTCAGAGTCACATTACACATTACTACCCGGAGTGGGAGTAGGGTTTTGCGTCTAAAATGGCCTCCCCTCTCCAAATAAAGATGCCTCTCTATTGAAAGCTCCTCACTCCGCCATGAATTTGGTCCACCCCTCCTCCTCCTCCTCCCTCCTTCTTCCTTCCCTCCCACTGCAATCTGTCCTGCCAGCTCCCACGGTTTGTCTTTGGAAGTGATCCGTCCCCGAGCGTTGAGCAGAGCCACTTCATGTTCACATCGGCCCCAGAGGCATTCCTGCCTGCCCACTACTCCTGCTTTCTTTTGTCAGCCAAATGGATACCAATTAAATCAACTGTTCTCCAATTAGAATTTGGAAGAATCTATCTTGTTCAGTGCTCTAAATCCCACTGCTTGACTTCTTTCTCTCATGTAGCTCCTTTCCTGGAATCAGTTACAGAGAAAATGAGACTAGTTATTTCCTGCAATAGGATACTCCTGGGTTTCTTTGTTTTTTTCTGTTTGTTCAATATGTTAAAAGTGCATTTAGGCAAATGTTTATAGGAGTGCACACAAGGGACGTTATTATGCTGCAAGTTCGGTGGAGGGCAATGGTCAATTGTGGAAAAACGAGCAGGACTTTGATACAAAAAGGAACTCAAAGTACAGCAATCATTAACAGCAACATTTACATGTAAAACAGGAGCCTCTGCCTTTTCACGGTATTTAAAAAATACAGCACTTCCTCCTCTACTAAGTGCTGAAAAGCTGGAGGAAAAAACTTAAATATCCTCCCCTGGAGACTCTCATACCCACTTTAGAAACATGTACTCATATACTGCCCTCACACCAGGGCCACTATTTGATTAATACAAGGAGGGGCATCTTAATCCGCAGACATGGACAGCGAATGGCTTGGACCGGAGCCACGTCATTATTGCCTAATAGTCCTGTTCAGAAAGTATGCCCCATTGTGTTTCATATGAGCAGGCAACACCCCCTCCTGCCACTCGAAATCACATCCAGCTAAACAAACCAGCCGGCCCGCTTCCTGTGGAGCAGCGATTCAAATCCCAGGCACTGGTTTAGACCTCTGCAGCCTGGAGCGCAGCTCTGACACACACGCCACATGCACACGCACTTCTCACCTCTTCACTTACCCACAGCTCTTCAAATTAAAATAGAAAAAAAAATGACATATTTTGCAACATGAACAACAAGATCTGATTCTAAAACTTGCCTCGGTTTCTATCACTAAGCTTAGTTTACATTGGCAAGTGGCTGGCTTTAGCGTACTGTTGGGTAATCAGCCCCCTGTTGTTTCTCAGTAATGGAAATACCAATCAAGTCCTCTTAAATGTAAAGACAATAAAGTGAGTTTCTAAATGAGCCAAGTGGCCTCTCCCTGCTTTGCTTGTAATTTATTGTAACGTAAATAGTCCTCATGGAACAACAAGAAGCAATCAACAAGTGGCAAAGCAAACAACAAAAGCCTTGTAATATTTCAAAATAAGTACACAGACACTTATTTCACTTTCAATTATGCCTCCTGTGAATAAGCAGCACCACTTTCATCATCTTTTCTATTATTTAATCTCGGAATTATTCAAAATGACAAATGGCTCAATGTGAGTGACTGTCAGTCGACTATTTTAATCAGTACAACTTATTCAGCTCTTCCCTCCATGAGAATGGATAATATGTAAATAGTGCTGCTTGGACACTTCTAGTTTTTGGATGTTTGACGGCCCCCTACTTTTACTTTGTTATGCTTATCTGCTTAAAGAATGGAGGCTTATTGTGTGCTAACAAAGGAAGCCCTTTTATGTCCATCACTGAACAAAGATGGTAACTGACATTGTGCAACAACACAGCGCGCTAACTATTCCAAACCGTCTGAAGGCTGCAGAGCTCCACCACAGAGCTAAAATACATTTGAGACTCAGAGCTTATAGCTCTCCTTGACTTTGACACTTCTAAAGTTCACCTTTGTGCTTATTTTTGAGTCTTAGAAACAGTCAAACATTTAGGATATGTTCAGTAAATTGTTCAGTTGTAAAAAAACTTTTTTTTTTTTTCATTTTTATTAAAGTATCCACACAAAAAAAGACAGCAGGAAAGTTTTGATGGAGGTGTTTATTCACCAAAGTTCTAATTAATGATTAGTGATCACAACTTGCACCAGGCGCAGGCTGAGTCGAGGTGGGGACTTTCCTGACAGATTTTAGGGGGCTTTAAGCCTTTGATGAGGAGATGGGCAATAAAAGGGAATTAACTCTGGGAGATACAGGGAGAGTGGGGAATTACAAGCAGTAAAGGAGCCAAAAGGCAGATTAAACCCAGGACGCTGGCGCTGAGGAGCTCACTCACTGTACATGGGGTGTTCGCAGGACAGGGACAAAACCACTTAGGAACTGGTGCCCCTTGACCCTTGCCCCTAATATGAGGTCTCAGCCATGTTAGAGAGGTCAACAGGGTCTCAAGGTGCACAGCAACGAGGTTGTCAAAATTGGGTTTATAAATATCAACAAAACAAGATATTTTGCTAAGGATGTGTCAAAGCCACTTTTATTTGAATTTTATTCATTGAAAAAACAATGTAATAAAAAGAGGGTTTGGACCCACTGCCCAAGACTGGTTTATTTCTGGATTTGTTTAAGTCATTAATTTTTTTTTTTTGTCTTTTGCCGGCACAGTGGTCATAGGACAGTGGATTCAGTTAGAGACTGTATAGCCTGTAGTGGATGGGTTGACAAAAACACAGAGCCAGAAATGCTTTAAGACTGTGAAACTGATTGTTTGATTCTAGCTGGCCAACATACTGAGTTAATATTTTTTTAATAAGATCTGATTGAACCTTTTTTATACAGATGATCTCATTGAGACACAAGCTTTTAATCTCAAGAGAGACATTTGGACATAAACAGACTGATCTTGAACTTCAGTACACAGAATACCAAGAGTGACAGTGTGATCTTCGGCATGTGAAAACTGACCTAGAGGCTTCATCTTTTTTACTTTACTTTTTAAAAAAATAGGATATATTTTTGTGCATACCAGCCTGCCTTCATGTAAGAGAATTTCAAAGATACAAGGAGCCTCTGAGAAACCAAAGATGTCCTCCTAAAAAAATCCCATCATTTGATTCAATGTCAAGAAATATGCATCAATTATGAAATCTAATTTGGCCAGCCTGTGATTGTCCTGCTTCTCTATTACATGCTTCTCAATAGCAACAAAAAAGGGCTAAAGAGTATCATCCAAAATTCTATGGGTATTCCCAACATGACCCAGACACAGTTTATTTATTTTACCAACAGAAACAACTCAGTTAAAGCTGACAGTATAATTAATGCTGTTCAAGAGCTGCTGGATACTGTTAAACTGTATTGTAATGTTTCACTTGTTGATCCTGGACAATTTCTGGTGACATAATTTATTTTTTCAATAGTCAATTTTTATCTACAAGAATCTACACCAGAAATGGAGTCCAAATAAAAACAAGGGAGCAGTGTAGCAGACTTGGCAGACAGCAGCAGACCACAGCAGACTAAAATATACTGCAGAGTTAAGATCCTAATCTCATCTGTTTTTTAAAAGGAATCTGTTCTGTCCATTAATATTATTGTAGTGTGTCATGCCTGTGACTGTGCCTCAGACACTGCTCTCATGACAGCGTTGACTAATGCAGTGTTAGTTTCTGACGATGCTCCTTTTGTTGACAAAATAGAGGGTGTAACTTTTCAAAAGTTATCTGTACTGCATACAAGGTGTTTTAAAGGCCAAGAATAACAGAGGAAGACGATGCAGGAGGATGATGGTGTCAGCCAAACTGTCTTAAAATGTGAAGTAAATAATATCTCATAGCATTTTAAAGTAGAGTCATCACTGTCATTAAATACTCACATATTCATGTCTGTTGTGATTTTTATTGGAAGCTCTCTCTTTCTCTTCATGTTAGCCGCACACACAGGAGCATGGAAGTTGTCTTTCAAACTTTTTCATGACTGCATTTTTGCAAAAATTAGAAAAAAACACACATTTCCCTAAACTGACATGGGGCCTCTCCTGCTGTGTCATAGAAACAAACTGCATTGTGATATGTTCTGAAATATAACAACAGTGTAATTAGTTATCAATTAATGTAAGGTTCAGTTAGTTTTTGTCCAAAGTCCAGGTTACCATGATGAGCTGCATGTGCAGAAACTAATCAGAGAGATGCATGGGAGATGACCGGGGAAGGGAGCTGTACTGTCACAACTCAAAGTATTATTTTCATTAAATGCTAGTGCTGTAAAAGATGCATTAAACACTGTCAGTGTAAGCTTCATCTTAAACCTGTTGCACTTCTCTATTTATGTTTCTGAAAATAGCTTAATTGCAATGAAGTAGGGTGGCGCGGGATGACATATTTTCATAGGCCAACTCTTTGTGCTGGTTCCCTAGACTAAATCCTACGAGATGATTTATGTGTGCTTGGATCACTGCTGATAAAATGTTCTGTGGTCATGAAACCTACACGGTTTGACTGTCATAACAATCTTCACAGTCAACATAACTTCTATGAGTTTTTAGGCTATGACAAAATTAGAACAAACAGACACTCATGCAAGAACCGTTCGGACGAACAAATATGTTCGTAAGTGTTGCATACAAATGATTTAGGAAAATTTTGCATTCAGCATTTTTTTCGTATCTAGAATTTTCTTTCAAGTACCAACATATATCACGAGTGGTCCAGACTTGTCTTAAAAATCACACAAAAGAGTCTGCTCTTTTCAAATTAAGTTCCTTACGTACTGATTACACATTTAACTAATTTTAAGCATTTTAATAGAATATAGCATAAGACGAAACAAATCTGAGGATCTCAAACCAGAGAATACATTAAAATCTATTAATTGAAGGTTTATTAGTACGCACAGGTGGCATTCATCATGTTTCCACGGGTCATTTAGACACTTTTTTAAAGTTAGAAGTGTTTGTTGAATCTGACGGAGCATGTTTGTAGGAACGCAACATAAGAAAAAAGGTAAGAAAAATTTAGGATAAGAATACGAAAATGTTCTTGCATGAGGCCCAGTATGTGTTGCAGAATGAAACGTTTAAATCTCTTCTGCAAGTGTTCACCATGGACCTTATTACAGGCATTCATCCAAAAAGCTATGCTAAAATCCCACAGAGTTTCAGCCCATGGAAGTGGAAGTGTTAAAGTACTAACCCACTTCTGCATTTTTGGACTGATTCCTGAAGTTGGTTATTTCTGATATTCAGAAACAAGTTAAGTCGTAGTAATGAGTGAAAAATTATGTTTTAAAATTCTCTGAGTAACTTGCCAAACAATCTATTCCCATTTGAGGTAATTTTCTAAACTCTGATCAGAATCCAACAATACGCATCAATGTGGTCATTTGGCAGTGAAGGTAAAATTAATGTGGCCCTCTAGTGAAAACAAAACTAAAATGTGATTTCACATGATTTTTCACCCTTTCCTCCATCAAGGAGGTTTTGTTATTGTGTGTGTTTTTTCTGTTTGCTTGTGAACAGGATAACTCAAACCCTGATGAACAGTTTGGAAAAAAAAATAAGGGAAGCTGGCATTGCACAGGAGAGAAGAGATCAAATGTTGTTGGTGATCCAAGTCTAGATGTGGATCCAGAAATGTAAAAAAAGTAATTTCTTAGCACTGCGATAGAGGGAAGTTTTCCACATTTTCACTAATAACGTCAAAAGTTCTTGGCTAATTTTTCGTGCCATTTCCATGGAATGTTAGTCAGGGCAAAAGGAATGAGAGATTTTGGTGGTGGTCTGAAACCTGATTTTTTTTTTCAGGTATTTGTCAACACTGTGACATACGACAGTTTTCAGATTTTTGACAATAATTTGCTCAATAATGTTGGAAATGCCTCAGCTGGTCTGGAGCATCTCTACTTTGATGGTGTAAAGGAAGACAGCGTAAAGATTCTGAAATGGGGAGAGAAACTCAGGCTGTTCGCTTCATTTATTGTATGTGCATTGTTGCTATCCACTCCACCACACCAGAATCTTTAACTGCCATGACACTAACCCATCAAACTGAAAATTTACACATTCAGCTGGTGTTTATGCAGGATAATGTCCCCAAATATCTTACCATTTAAGGACATAAACTCAGAGACTGTTACACATTTAAAGTTCATAACAAAAAAGTAAACAGAAAGGAGAGAATTTTCTTTTAAATTTTTCTTCTTTACTCCGTTGTACACCTGTGGTTTGAGTTTGTGTGCATGTCAGCCTCCTTCCCAGGGTTACCAACACCCAAACAGTGCTAGTACATCATCATTTGAGGGAAACAGTAAATCTGTATTTATTACCTCAATCCACATGAAAAGTGCTTGTTGGTTTATGAATACATTTTCTTTTTCTTCTGTCTTTGCTGACCCTAAACCTCTGAGCTGGACTCTAAAATGCCTGCAGTCGGGAAACCATGTGAGCGAGCTCCTAATGAACGCAAAATAGAGCGCTTGTTATTCCAGCTGTTGATACAGGCAGGTTACCGGGTGTATAAACAAAGAGAGGACGTAATTTTCACTCTTTAAAGGAGCTTGATTTATATCATAGAGAGCAGAATTAATATACATAATCTGTATCACATGGAGAACATTTGAAAACATTAGTGCTGGAGTTACTTTAGAATAGTTTGTAAGCTGGTCCCCGCCACCCACAGTTTAAGGCCGCGTTCACTGTAAGGTAAATAAAGGAACAATCACAGATTTTTTTTTTTTTCCACAGCCTAATTCCAGAAGAAGGAGGAAAAAAAGAAAAACAATTAAAAAGTCCCTTCCCCTTCCCTTCCAAGCTATTCCCACGCATTTTTTTGGCAGAGCTCCTGTGATGATCTCCAGAGGCTTTGCTTCTCGAGGAACTTGTCAGGAAAAGATCTACATTTCCCAGGGATGAGTGTGGGTGAAAGTGAGAAGGAAACTGCAAGAGCGAGCAGAAGTTTGAGCACAAGCCAAAGGAGAGAGAATTAAAAGTGAAAAGAAGAGTTCATGTATTGACAGAAGGGGGGAGACAGGGGGTTAAGCATTTGAGTACGGGGGGCTCAGGGTGCAGAGGGATTTGGGATATCGACAGAGAAAAGGGAAGAAAAGGTTAAACTGAAAAGAAAAAGTGGCACCTATCTGTCAGGGATGTCAAACTGACTTTTGTGTGTAAGAAGAAGCTGTGGAGAAATATAGATCCTTTAATATCACTTTTGTTCTTAAAACTCTGACCTGCTGAACACAAGTGCATTGCTAATCAGTTTAACCCCCTTATACTGATTCAACTCTGGAGCTCCACATGATGAGCGGCTGACACAAGTGCCAGGCCCACTCCAGAGGCAGCGTGGCCCAGAGAGCAGGCCAGGGCAAAAGCCCCGACCCCCAGACCTGGCAGGGGGACACTTCTTATGGCGTTTTGACATCAGGTTCAGTGACAAAAGAAATCTGTCCAACAGCATCTTATAGACTCCTCAACCTGCTGCTATTATGATATTATCCATATTCAAATGAGGGCTCATTGCTTTTGTTTTTTGATTTGTCCTCTGTGACATTTTGTTGATGGACTGGGTCAGTGCCATGAGTAGTGGGTCACAAGCTGACAAACATGTCAAAACTGGTTTCCTTAGCTTTTCAAACACACACACACTGACACGCACACACTCCCTCCGCCTGTTTGCTTTATCTCTTGAAATGAGGCAGCATGGTGACAGATGAGTGACATGAAAAAATGCACGTTTTACAAAGCTCCATCTAGGGATGTACGTATTAAGTTCATGATATTTGTGCTGGCAGATACTAGGGGATATTATCATTTCAATCAATACATTACCAATACACATCAGCACAGTGTACAAATTAAGACTGAACTATGATGAAAAAAAACATAGATGTACTTTTAAATACTTTACTTTATGGACAATTAATATTGATGCACGGTATTGGATCCATGCTGGTAGTTCTAGAGTCAACATCGCTGAAACAGCAAACACCTACAGATGAAAAACAAACAAAGAAAGTGGCATATACCTTCCTTTAACTAACCATATATTTTATTAGATAATTGATCTAAAGCAAGACAAAGCGCTGCTGACAGCAGAAAAACAACCACTAAAGATCCACATGAGCATCTGCCTCATGAATCATGTTGGTGTGACTGTTACTGCAGCAGTGAGGTCTATACCAAAAGAGTGCTAAGCAGACTTTGCAAAAGCAGTGTTATCTACTTTGGCTACTATGGCTGATATCCAACAGGCTTTTATTGATTTTCAGTCAAGAACAGTTTAAAACAGGCTTTCGTTTTGGTTTCTATTAAACAAAGTAGAAGTGTCTGCATGACATGCTACAGGTCATGTGACTAGCACTGTGAATAGTTGCACATACATATTAGAGCTCTCTCCTTAAACTTCAAATTTGAATAGCCATTTACCATAGAAAATACACAGTTCTGCAGCACATTAGAGCACCTGGAGCAGTGGACAGAGGGCAACCTGATCGTATATTGCTCTCTGGATGGAAAGTCAAATGAGTGGGAGCAGTTTGGGCTCCACACATATGATGGCAAATTAATGAAAAAAAATACATGTGCAAACCAGCTGGGTTGACCTTCATGCATTTTAAGGCCGCAGGCCTTTATTTTTAAATGTTGATTACTATTGCATATGCTTAAAAACTGTTCCAGTTTCATTTTGGGACAAGTGACAGTACTAATACAGAAATTCAATAGCCATGGAAGATCAATGTATTGTTAAGCCCTGGGGCAAGTGTAACTTAATTTGTGCTCAGAAAAGAATCTGACAATAAACCAGCTGGCACACTGTAAATGACACAAAACCCCACTTTGACCCAACTTTCTATATAAAGAAATCACTTCCTGTCCCTATCTTTGGTGATATGACATGGTCCGAAAGCAACATATTTGTTTAAATTAATCTGAAAAAACATGTATAATAGCAAAAATTGCAAATGTGTAAATCCCTACTTATTTCTATGTTTTGTTTACATTTCTTTCAAGAATATAAAAACAACCACTGCTTTAAACCTACTGTTGATGTATCCTGATGCCAAATTTAAACATCAGAGATGTTTAAAATATCTGCTGCTGTAAAAACAAGGACATGAGTGCAGCTGAAACTACTTTTTTGGTTTTCCCCCTCTGACTTAATACATAACTCAAGGATTATCATCTTGTTTTCTTTCAGTCAGTACGGGACATGTTCGTCTCAGGGGATCACAAAACTTCACAAGCCAAACAGGAAGTCACCACCGTCACGCCTGTAAGGTCAATAATCATTTGTGAATCAGAGGGGGCCCCTCTTTCAGCTGTGGACACATTTCAAAATGTCAACCTCTTGATACCTTCTGTTAATTTTGATTTTAATCTAATTTATGTTTCGAGCCATTAAATGTTACTGATTATCAGGATTAGTCTTTGTATGATTATAAGCTTAAATATTTTCCATGCTTGATTTAGACAAAAAAGTGCAAACTTGCCTTGCCTCATTAATATTGTTTCTATAAGCCAAAGGGAAATATGATTTTTTTACTGTGTTTTCTTTTATTCTTTGATAAATTATGTACTCGGCTTCAGAGATGATTCACAAATACACCTGTAAAACAACACAAACTACTAAGATCAAAACATAAAACATGGGTACACTGCCTGCCTCTTTCATTGGTGACATACAGTGCAGTTTAAACCAGCTGGACTAAATCTCACCACAGAATCTCTTCTTGATGTGCGAGGAGCTTTTATCCATAGTGTCTTTCCAAAGCAGTACATCCCATCATTATATAGATGTTGTCAATTGAATTACTCCAGACGTTAGTAAGTGACAGCTGGATTTGCAGGCAGCAAACGCCCGGATAACCGTGCACTAAAGATCCAAGAAGATCATTAGATTCTTCAGTCTCACTCATGTTCTGTACACCCATGAAAATCCATGATGGAAGAGATTTTCGGGTGTTACTGAAATGTAATACCCTAGAAAAGAAAATCCCTGCACTGTTTCTATTTTTCTCCCATGTCTTGGCAGGTACTTTCATAGCAGCGGTGGATAAACTCAGTGATGTTAACAGAGTTTCAGTACATTAAATCCACAAGACCTTCAGATGGATATCCCAGTGCCTCCCATGAAAATCAAAGAGGTCGCCAATGGAGTTTCGGTGGGGATGCAAGATATTGGAGTTTTGCAGATATCTGATATGCCTTTTTTTCCCAAACTCATTGAGACTAGCACTGATTTATTTGTCAAGATCACAAAATCTCCATTTAACTTACAAGTGCTCTTTCCCTTTCATGGTGAAAGTCTATTTGTGTTAGAAACAAATGTAAAACCAGGAAAAACATTTTATTCTTTGATAAATTCTTCATTAATTTCATAAAAGGGGCTGGAAACGGTCAGTGGTGATGCAGTAAGTTAACATTTCATAGCAGTCACCATGTTTAGTCACTTTTAACAGTAGTATTGACAGATTTTGAAAGCAGGGTGTCTGCGACTCCCTTACTGATAAGTGAACACTGATTCTAACGGATCACAAAGCTTTACGGTATTATTAAAGACAATAGCCAGGGTTCTATTTGGGGTTGACAATTTTATTTTATCTTATTTTTTTAATGTATTTTTTGGGCATGCTGTGCCTTTACTGATAGGAGAGAATGGCAGCGGATAGGCTTGTGGGGGTGTGTGCATAGGGGAAGACAATATGCAATCTGGCCAGAGGCTGGATTCAAACCTGGGCCGGCAGAAATATGTATATGGGACGTGCCTGGTTGCTAACCACTCTGCCAAATCAGCACCCAAACAATTTTATTTTTACTTATTTGTAATTGTTTGTGTGTTGTACAGTTCCTGTATGTACAAATCCCCCCCGCTGTCTCACAATCACAACATACAAGCAAAGCCTGAGTAGACTTTTTCGTGATCAAAACAGGTTTTCTGCACACAACACTTTTGGCAGAAATAGTAAAACAAAGGAAAACTTGAACACAGACTACTTGGGTTTTCATTCCTGCTTTGACAGTATTTATCAAAGTTTGACTTTTTAACCCTGCTTTCTTTTTTAATGAATTAAACACCTAACTTTTAATGCTTTATGTGGAAACCAAGGTAAGTGCAATCTAAATAAAACTGAACGTATTATGGCAGCATTCTTTAATAACTGAATTATCTGGTGATATTTTTTTAACATGATATGGTGCCTACATTTGTACTTGGTCACAGGCCACTAAAGTGCAGAGCATGTCAGTTTGTCTTTATTAAGCAACAAGCAAGTTTAATCAATACTGGGGAAACTGTATGCTTTCTTCCCTCTAATGTGCCATTAGGAGCCATTCAGAGTGACTGAACAGTTGTCACAGAAAGTGGAGAAACACTGAGGAATCAATGATAGTTAAGAACTGTAATTTATCACCTTGCCACAGCTGAGGCTTTGCGAAATGAGCCCTCCTGTGTGTTGGAGAGAGTGTGTGGGGGGGCAGCCTGGTGATATGGTGGCTGTGGCACACCGGGGTCAGGGCCCAATTACTCTTCATCTACTGCTCCTCATCACCAATGGCAGAAGCACAGTTCAATTGCTGCATTATCTAAGCATGTCAATAGTGTGGAATTAAAAGTCATTGATTTGTTGTAAGTTTTTTTTTTTGGGTGTAAAGAAGGAAAAAGGAGGTGTAACACAAAGCTGATCACTTCAATGAGTTAATCAGGTTAAAAGGGGATGAGCAAGTCCTATTTCACTGTTTTGAGGTGCAGTTTAAAAATATTTATAAAAAATATGGTTCAGTACTGTGATGAAGTCATGAACGTGGCTTTACTGTGCTGTGTAGGCTTTTGTCAGGTCTGATTCATTTTTTAATTGATAGCATACCGGCCCTCCAATATATAAATATAAAAACACATCTGTTTCTGTTTTCTACATTTTAATTATATGACATTTTCTTCTTGATCATTTGTTCCAGAAGTACTTTTACCTGATCATGCTGCTTCTCTTTTTTGTCACTGTGATGAGTTAATTAAAATAGAAGTATGGATGTTTCAATCCTGATCAAATATAAAGTTTACTGAGAACTGTTTTGAAGACTCTCCTCCTATGATATGACTTTATTGCATATTTATCAGCATAAGTACTTGGACACAGATATGTATACAGATTGTTGCACAGTACAAATGGACAGACTTACTTAATGATAGATCATTATTAAGAGATTATCATTTAGACTTTTAGAAAAACAGCACGACAGAATTAAGTCACTGAGGAGAATTATGAAGGGCTACCTGCTAGATAAAATATTTCTGAGTACATATCATGCAATATCATGTTCAACCTTAGAATAATCAACATGTACTTGAATGGCCACACATGGCATTGCATTTTTACTTTTGCTGATTCCTCACTAAAAATGTAAATAATTGTTACGACCTTGGTCATATTTTTGCTTTGTATGTAGTTTCTTTATTTGTTTGACTGTGTTGGGAGGGTTCACCTGTGGCGTCAGTGTGACTAAGCTTGTGCATAAGTGCTTCAGTGTACGAGTTTTATCAGGTGTGCCACTCCTGCCTCCAATTGGATGAAGATCATCATGTGACCGGTGGTTGGTCATAGAGGAGGGAAAGGCCCTACTTAAATGGGTTAGTGACATCATTACAGCAAGGAGGGAATCCCCAGCTCGACCGTACTCCAACCAGCCACGTCAGAATATCTGTTACAGAGTGTGCTCTTGTTGTTTCGTGTAAGGTAGTAGAGGCGCATGGTGGCCTAATTTAATTTATTTTTTGCATAGTTGTAACTATTGTTGTTTTGTACAATGAATTATACAGATAGTCAGTTTAAACCTGCTGTAACATGTACATTACATTTGTTGCTTTTTCTTTTAATGAATCTGTGAAACATACATTCTGAATTTAAAAAAAGATTATTTTATTTCAAGCTCTGTGGTTGGTCACCATGTTGGCTACAACTGCTGTATGACCAAAAAAAAGCCAGCCTAATATTTAAAGCCATGGCAACAGTCTTAAGTTGGTGGTACTAATCAGAAGCATTGTTTAATTTAGTCAGAAAAACTGATGCATTTTGTTGTCTGTAATATAGCTGCTGATAAATCAGAATCAAGTGTTGCTGGCTCTACCGCCACAGCAAGGATAGTGTCATACTCATTCAGGTAATAATGAAAATTAAATACTTTTTGATGACACATTTTAATTCTAAACATCTATACAGCAAAATAATATACTACATATCCATGTTAGATTAACACTGAATTTCACTTTAATTATCCCAACGTGTCCTCTCAAATTCAATCTATTAAAAATTTTAATGCTGCCTGGACTTTGACTTTGTGAAACTTAAACCACTATTTTCCATCACACTGGATAGTGTACTTCTCCTTTCCTTAGGCTATGAAGTAAGTCAGTGAGAGTTCACTGTAGACTGGAGTGCCTGGCCACGCTCACCTTTCTGTGAAAATGACCCAATAGTCATAAATAAAGAGGGAGGCGATCCCACATCAATCATACTGTGCATGAACAGTCAGAATGACCATATCAGGAAAGGGTTGAAAGGTCCAAAAAAGAAGAGAGAAAAATTTCAATTTCAAGAGCATTATTATTTTCATTAATCATAGCCCTGCCATCAACCTATCCTTATGCCTTAGTGAGAGATCTATTATACGCTCCATTTAGCCACAGCCATATTACCTCATATGTTTTCCTGCCTGACCAAATAAGTCTTAAGAGATAAAACAATTTACTGTTCATTATGAGCCATGTCACTGGAATCAATCTATTAACCTGCGTTAACTGGGATGGCTGGCAAGATCTCATGACTGCATTGAAGGGAGAGGAAATGGATATTTATGTTTTGTATGTCTACGCTCGTAAAATGACTGGGCATTTAATTTGCCCTCTCCCACTCACTGGATGGCTTTATTTTTCGCTGGCCGAGACGCCCTCCTCGCCTTTAAGCAGCCCCTGACCTGTGAAAGATTCTAACAAATTAGCTTCTATTGTGAAGCCAAAGGTGCCATCAATGAGGAGACGCTCCACTGCCCCTAAAGTATGATGGTAGAGGCAAGCAACAGAGCAGAGAACCCTGACATGATTGAATTAACCCTTTGTAGGAAACGTGCTGATAAGGATGGTGGTAGAAGGTGGGTTAAAGGTCTGAACTGTTTGCCTCATATGACAAGAAACATGTGCCACGCCTGAATTTTAATACTCAAATACAGTGACCCTGAAAAGGGCTTTAAAACTGTTTGTTTTTTTCTTTTCAAGTGTTTCATTAAAGTAAATAAAGTCAAAGTAAGATGAAATAGCAAGTGTCACTATGGGTCAAATGCAAGAGAAAGTACGCGAATGCTAGGTTTATTAGATGCTATGGTAATGTTTTATTTCATACCATTAGACTAAATCTAGCTATTCATGATAAGTACTACAGATCCTGAAACATATTTTTCAGTATTCAAATCAAATAAATGCCGTATATACTGAATTAATTCAAAAGACACTAGTTGACTATTGCAGACATCTTTAAACATACTTGCTCCTCTAAAGTGAGTTTTCACCGACAGGGCAGCACAGCAATCCCTCTTTTGTTTTTTAATGCAGTCTCTTTCTACTCTCTTTTTGGAGGCTGAGCAGGAGGTGAATCACTCATGATACATAAGCTGCACTCATAAAAGCATCTGCAATGCTGCTAACAGAATGAACATCGCACATAATTAAGCTGTAAATATTAAAAATATTTTATAATCCTTTTCAACGCCACTATATCCAAATGACTTGAAACAGACTCTCAGTGAACAGAAGGCAAAGACATATCCACAACTGAGGACACTTTTTGATAACCAAAAGAAAAAAAAATCATGATTTGGTGGGAATCAAGAATTGATTTTTAATTGAATTATTACATTATTAGCAGAGTTATTATTGAAAATGTATAAAGATGATTAAATCCCTTCTCTTTTGGGTCACGACCAACACTCTCCAAAGAGTTCTACAAAATCTGTTGCATAGTTTTTTCATGTTTTGCGAAAAAAGTGGAAAACCCGCCTATCACGCATTGCAAACTAATCCTTTAGAGCAGTGGTTCCCAACCTTTGTTGTCTTGTGTACCCCCTGAGCCTTTTTGTCATAACCATGAGTACCCCTTCATTCATACATGCTCACGATTCTTCTAAAGCAGAACTTAACACAACTGATTCTGATACTTTATTTTATCTCCTGAATTTGAACATTTAGTTCTCAGAGATTTTCTCCTTTTAACTGAAATTTAAAAAATTATAATATATGTAAAATTTTATCTTGAAAATAAATATGTAATCTAAATAAAGACAAAATCTAAATAATCAACCTGCCTTGTTGTGTATAACTGTTGTAATGTTTACCACAAAACACCGGTGCTCCTTTAAATGAGACCCCTTTAAACAGACATTTAAACTTTAAAAATCTGGAACAAAACACTCAAAATAGTTTCTCTGCAGGCTTCTCTTAACCCTCTCCTGAATCCAGAGCAACTGGAGCAGGTTAGCAGCTGTTTAATTTAGCTTGTCTCTGGGAAAACTAGTTGTAGCGCACACATACAGTTCTATTGACAGACTTGACTCAGAACTTCCAAGTTGAAAATAATTTTTCCACGTACCCCCTGCAATGTTCTCACGTACCCCTTGGGGTACACGTACCCCTGGTTGGGAATCACTGCTTTAGAGAATAGAGCCGCATTTGTATTGGGATTACCACAAAAAAGAAGCCCTTTTTCATTTTGCCATTAACAACATTACCTGAAAATAACCCCTTGGCAGAGGTAAAATATTTATAAAAAAGCTTACAGCTTGTTTAGCAATAGTCTGAAACACTTTTTTTATGTATTTTTGGGGCATTTTGTGCCTTTATTGATAGGAGAGAGACAGTGGATAGGCTTCTGAAAGGGGGCGAGAGAGCAGGGGAAGATACTCTGCAAACTTGTCCTAGGCGAGATTCAAACCTGGACAGGCAGAA
Organism: Scarus forsteni; assembly: GCA_036419115.1. Taxonomy (NCBI): domain Eukaryota; kingdom Metazoa; phylum Chordata; class Actinopteri; order Labriformes; family Labridae; genus Scarus; species Scarus forsteni. The sequence goes on along the minus strand of JAZDUH010000245.1, from coordinate 8,283,964 downwards.
GCATGTACATCGGGTGCCTGGTTGCTAACCACTCCACCAAACCAGCACCTCAGTCTGAAACACTTTTGACTATTTATTAGTGCTTAATCACAGTTAAAGTGATTGACTAGATACGTGCAAGCTTACATAGTTTACTGGATGATTCAGACCAAGCAGCACCCTTCACTGTTAAAACAGAAGTGGATGCAGAAGTTCAGTGCTCACTGGTACATGGCGGCAGAAACACTGCAAGTCACCTACACACTCTTTATTAAAAAGCCAGTTTTTACAGTAGAAATAAACACGTGTCCAGCCTGGTAAAAAAACTTGATTATTCTATTTTTGTTCTCACACAGTAGGAGAGGTAAAATTAACAACATTTCCCATTTCTGCATTTTCATATTATTAAGGACTTAAGTCATGCGTAATCAGGACGAGTTCAGTGTTGCTGCTGTTAGGCCTGCCAGAGTTCTGCCTCTTTTTCTGCTATAAGAGTGACTGACAGTTTGAGGCAAAGTTTTTAACATAGCAGCCCCTGCAGATTGGACTTAAAAGCCCCCTAGTGTAATGAAATGGCTGATATCATTCAGACGTTCTCCTTTTTCTTACTGTCTTTGATTCTGTCTGACTGGGGCTTCCAAACTAGAGCATACATCCCTTTCAAAATCAGAGGAAAGAAACTTCAGAAAAGATCCACCCTTAGACGAGCAAAAAAGAAATTAATAACAAAAAAAAGGCAATAACTGTATCTCCCAATAATTCATTTTGAAATAATGATGCGTGCAACATGGCAGATAAACTTAAACAAAGAAACCATATGTAAGTGGTATGGATAAAACAATGAAGCTCAGGTCAAGACTGGTTTTACAGCATTTCAGTAAAAACCAGACAAGAAATTCTTCAGGTTAAAAGGGTGCAATCAATTAATTATGGCAAAGTTTTCCCTGAGAAACAGCTCTTGACATTAAAATATTTAGAGCATCCTACTTTCTTAAGCTAATGTCGAGTGCTCTATGTGGATGTCAAATTAATTTTAAAGAAGAATCAACACTTAGATTTTAACATTGATCAATTTCAAAAAAATAAACTGGCACTAAAAAAAAATGATTAATACGCATCTGAGATTTGGTCTGTTTTCCATTTTATTTTCATTTAATGCATTGTCAAAAGACTCTGGAGCCACCACGTTGACATTATCATATTTCTAATCAGACTTCTACACCTGTGACACTTTCTGTCATGGAAACAGAGGCCGCCACCTATGCATATGTGTTTGGATAGAAAATTAAGTTCAGAGGTCAGCAGCATGATCTGCAGGCTAACAGTCGGTGAGATGTGCTTATTTGTTCTTAACTTGAGACTGATTGCATTATGAGTGGTAAAGGTCAGCATGACGAGATAAAGAGATCCAGACTCTCTGGTGGGATTTAACCACACAGAACTGATAAGCATGTGGTTCATTGTCTGAGTTTACATCATGAGATGCTATTTACTTTAAAAGACTTCTATCAGGCTTACAAAACAGGAATATAGTTCATCTCTACCATCGCAGATGGAGTAAAATGTTGTATTAAATCAAGCCAAAAGTATGCAGAAAGAAAATCTCTGAATAAAATGAAGGGTTCAAATATAAATCAGATTTAAGTGTTGATGATAAATATGGAGGCTATATGTCTGATTATGATGCTATCAGGATGGGTAAACACCATTTAAAATCAAAATGGAAGCAGGCTCTGAGTTGAATGTTGAATGGTTTACCCAAGGAAATGTATGTACCTTACGGCTTTGGAAGCAGCCATACAAGGGGAAAAAAATAAATAAATGGAAGAAAAGACCCCATACGACAGTAGCGCCTTCAGGGCACAAGGAGTGTGAAGAGGACAATGGGGTCAAAGCAACTTGATTTGTATCTTGTGTCCTGTGGGATAGGAGAATACACCAGTCAAATCCAAGCTACCTGGCCTTTAGCTACCTTGTTGCTCCTAAACAATAAGCTAGAATACGACTAGATGTCTACCCCAGAGGTAGAAAAAAGAAGGGGATAAAAATGGTGTGAGAGAAAGACAGAGCTGAGGAAAGAGTGTAGAGAGCAGAGAAAGGAGAGGGAAGAGCAGAGAACAGGTCATAAGTAGTCATTACCTGTAGTAATTGCTGTGCTTCTTAGTACTTTGTCACTGAATGAAAATTCATCTTTGCAAACACACAAAACACAGCCTTCTGAACATTGTTATAGTATAATACATACAGTAGAATAACTCTTCAGCACCTAAATCTGAAGCTGTTAAAATAGACAGTCATGTGCAGGTTTGAATTGAGCTACAATGATCTGTGTGCAATGTTAAGCTAAAATTCTGGATTTGTTTGTAATGACATGGGAAGATGAATTTCACCATAAAATTTTAGTTCTAAGTGTGAGGACTGGGGTTCAAGGCTGTCACCTGAAACTTAAAGATGCTATGAGGAGCTTTAAAGTAATTACAAAAAAGTCTCACTTTTAGATATATGCCTGATCGAAAAACACACTTTAAGATGAGTTTTATAGCATCAAAATAGGTTATCTATAAATGCTATTCCTTAGCTTCGCGGTCAGGTCGGACTGGCCTGGATACTCAACTTCGGGAACAAGACAAAACTAGAGCAAATTTATATTATTCGGACACGTCTTAGGCCCTCCCCACATGAGGACGGCACCGTATTGTCTTGGCGTCGGCATCAAAACATATATCGCTGTTTACACATCGTATTGTAGATCGGCTTGTGTATTTACTTGAAAACGCAAAATCCACGCCGGGACATACCTGTGGGTTTCCACACATGCTCCCAACTCACATTGCATGCTGGGTAATGTAGTTCATGGGTTACTACACTCGTAACATCACAGTTCTGCTCCGAGGTGGATTCCACGTCAACAAGTGCTCATGCGTGCATAACATGCTTCATCTCTGCGTGAGACCTTGTTGCCGAAGATGGTGTTGTTGGTGTTCTGTGAGCAAATGTTGGCATAAAAGTCGTAGCAATATGTATAGCTGCTGGAACCCGCCATTGTTTTTGTTGTTGTTGGAGTGTGTGACAGCGTGGGGCGCAGGAGGAGGGGTGCTATGAGGTCACCGTGTTTTTCGGACTTATCTGTTTATACCAACTAGGGCATGAAGACGAATACGCAGATATCCACTTGCAAACCCGTTTTCAAAAAAGATGTGGAGTCATGGACAAATACGCGTCTCCGTGTGTCAATATCACCAGATCGGTAGTTTTTTTTACCGGAGTCTTACAAATTCGTACTCGTGTAAAGCCCACCTTAGAGCACCAGGCTGTAAGTAGTGATATATAGCTGGCTACAAAACTACTATAACAAGTTTTCTAAAAATTGCTTGTTGTCACACATCAAAATATACCGCTATGTAACTAGAAAGAGACACAATACCTCGTCGCTTTGCATCCTGTAAGTTGTTGAAAAAAGAAGTAGTAAAACAATGCAGAGAACAAATAAAAACAACAAACACACGCTTTGGCTTGGGTCACGTCTTTACGACAGTCGCCGCGCGTGCTCATGGGTAGCAGAGTCTATATGTCGCCGGAAATGCATTCTCCTCATAGCAACTTCAATATTCATATATCAGTTTGAGCATGGGAGTCAAAATCTGTACTGGAACTGTGAATAAAAATTCAAATAGAAAATACACTTTAGCAGCAAATTAGGGCACCTGGAGCAGTGATGCAACAGAGGGTGCTCCTTTGGATATCTGAATTATGTTTCTTTTATAATCGATAATGGTAAAATTTTAAGCTTTGTAGGCAGTAAATAATAGCCACACTCCAAATGATTGAAGCCAGGCTCCCATGTCTCTTTGATGTTTATTTCTGTGGGGTAAACATGCTGAAGCTAACACCTTAAGTCCCAAAGTTAGCCACAAATTTGGCCCTAGAGCAGAAGATGGGAACAGTTAATCACACATGTGACTCTAAATTCTACTGCAATAAGGGTGAATTGCTCCCACAGTTCCCCAGTTTGTAAGACAGCTTGGTGTTACATAGGCCAACACTGCTATGATTAGTGAGGATGTTGTTAAATGATTCAGTGACAATTAAGTGTTATCATCACCTTTTGCTTACAGTGTTCACCAGTTGTTGCATCCATGCTGTTAATGATGTTTTTTTCAGCTTCTTAGGTCTTATTTACTGTGTGATCCTTGTTCTGTAGCTTTATTTACCAGGTAACCTGCTGCTACAACATCAAGGCTCAATGTGGTAATCCTCTCTACTTGCTTTATTAAAATCTTACACCTGCAGAGAACTGTTGAGCTAAATTTGAACACAAACAGAGATAATCAAGAAAGTAATAGCTTTTTCTTTAACTTTCTGAACATAATGCAAATATTTCAAAGACAAGTTTTAACAGTGACAATGTGAATAACTGGGCTCATTATGGTTTTATCCTGCATTGTTTAAGCGAAATTAATCAAATAAGTCCTTGAATTGCTTTTTGTGTGTTAGTCTATTGTCTTTACTTTTGAGGTGTACAGCTGTTCTTTTAGTTTTACTTGTTTTTTTTTGTAATCTGGACCTCCAGAGCACTAGTTGTTACAACTGAAATAAAAAACGTGGAATGGTACACAAGTTTTCATTCATGTTGCACATCACAGCAAAGCACTTGCTAGGTTTACATTAATAAAAAATAAGTTGGATTAGAAGGAAAAGTGTGTCATATGGAAGATTCTGTTTTAATAACAGCTTATCTGGAGAGATTTTCATCCAGGTAGAAAGGTGTGGTCTATTCAAGACATTATATGAATGACATCTATGCACTGCAGATGTATCTTCCTAGACAAGGTAAACAAAGTACAAATTACTCATTTCTTCCCTCACCTCCTTTGTCCTTAACTACACATGTCCAAATCTGTTCCTGCTGACTGTTTCCTCTGTCCAGGCTACCAGGTGAGGGATGAGTTTGTACCACTGACTTTGCAGTTTATCTAAAGTTCCTGTGTAGAATAAAATCAATTTTCTGTGCTTTAAATGTTGCTGGAAGGGGCTTGGGGGGCAGAAGAACATGTCACCTTTTACTAAAACCAGCTCACAGCAGTGTGCTTTATGTCTCTTTTAAGAAAATACTGCTCTTTTATTTTTTACTTCCTAGGGTTAACTATGTCAAACAATCTCTGCACTCGGTGTACAAATCCCAACCTTGTCAGCAGGAAAACAGGAAAGACATCAGCACTACAAACCAAACACTTTTGCACCAGGTGTTTACAGGGACTTGCTGGTCTGACCAAAATCATTTTTTAACCTGGCTGAAAACATGTTTATTTCTGTTATAAGAAGGACGTTTTCATGAAAGGATTTTTTAAGAGAAGTGTGTGTGCTTTGGTTCTTCTGCACACACCAGACAACAGAGGAACTGCAGCTTTGTGCACTTCGGCATTGGCTTCATTTTTCAACACAGGAGGTTGCTGCTTGTGTTAAACCAATGTGGAGCAGGAAAATAAAAATCCCTCTGTGATATTTTTCTCAGGATTTTAAGCACACACAACCTGATTAAACACACTGTATATTCTTTTTTTCTTTATAATCCATGTTGAACAGACAAATAAAAAACAAACAGATGCGGGCTAAGGCACCAATTTGTCTTAAAACACAGAAAGCAAATCTAGGCCAGCCATGGGGAGGAATGATTTGGCACATAAGCTCCTTGTAAGATGTTCTCTGAAAGAAGCAGCCAAATATCAGATCTGCTCTTCCTGTGATCATAATTATTAAGTGGAACAATTAGATTCTGCCTAGTGCTTACCTGTATCTACTTTTACATCTAATCCTACTGATTTTCTCCTAAAGAGCAATAAACAATTCATGGCTGAATGCTGTTTGATGGCTAGATCACCATTTGGAATTTTTTTGTGATTTTTTTTGTTTGTTTTGTTTGGAGCTGCTGATTTTCCAATTGAAATTTAATGAACTGTTGAGCAATGTGCAATTACAAGTGGTCAATTTTACTTTTATGGATAATTCTGCTGACAATAGGCTGGGATGCTCCAAATTCATCTGCACTTCTTGACTGCATTTCCTGCCAAATAGCAGAGAGGCTGTGGAAACCTTGATCCCAGAGGATATACTAATCTTCTCTTTCTTTTCTGTAGATTTACTGGTGAGGTGGTTGCTTTTGTAAATTGCTCCATCAGCCACTCAAATACTAAGGGTTAATTTGATCAATGATGTGTTTGTGTATATTTATGACATCAGAGAGAGCTAAGTAAAAATGAAGTCTGTGGGACCCTGTTGGTCATGAAATTGCCTATAAATGAACATGGTTTTAATCACAGCTTACACATTTTTCCATAATGTACGATGACTGGTTTCTTATTCATTTGTTATCATCAAAAACTGGTTGATAAGAAAGGCTCAGTAATGGCAAGCTGATATAGTTTATTATAAATGTTATGTTTCTTTAAACACATTTTCTAAATTAGATTAATTCTCCATAATGAAACATTGGAACTTCTCTCTAATCATGTTTCTCCTTTGTGGGATCTGTTTGAAATCTGTTTTCCTGAATACAGGGACTGTGGTCTCTTCATTAGTGGCTTAGTCTGGGAGTAAACTTTACCAAGAATAGTGAGGTTGTGATGTTGAGCCCAGCTCTGGCTGTCACATGTTGATGTGTCCTTGGACAAGACACTTCTCCCCATGTTGCTCCCATTGCTGTATCAGTGGAGTGTAAATGGGTATAAAAGGGCATGAATGCATCAGCCTCTACTGATGGACATTACATATAGAAACTTCAACCATAACTGAGTGAATGTGAGAGTGAATGGGTGTTGTAAATGGATAGATGTGATGCGTAGGTTGGTAGTGCTTTGAGTAGTCAGAAAGAAGAAGTAAAGAAAAGCACGGGAGGCATTGAAGTCTATTTACAATTCACCTCACTTCAAGGGTCTTCGCAGTTTGTTTTTGAAGCTTCTATGCAATTTGATGTCTTTCAGCTTATTGATTGAAAATTGTAGAAGATGCCTTCAAATATGTAACATCATGTAAACAGAAGGATTTTAGCCCCTCATGGGAGAGAACGTCTGTACGTTTACATGGCTTGGTAGGTCAACCTTTGGTCATAGCACAAATAGGGGTGTGAAAAAATATCGCTATCGCAATATATCGTGATATTTTGACTTTTGACTTTTTTTCATGCACTATTCAGTCCAGACAGTGACAAGAGAAATATGTGACTTTTTTTTAACTAACTGTTGTGCTGTCAGTAACTCAAAGCACTTTGTTCCTCATGTGTTCAGTTACAGTTTGAGCTGCACTACAGGTTAGGATGATTTAAATGCTTTGTTAAAGGGAAAACAAGAACAATTTCTTTGCAACATCGGTTTAATTGACTTGATGCACTCTGTGTTAAGTGTATTTATGTAATGCTGCATTTGACATATTTCAATAACAATAAAATGGAAAAGTTACATATTCACTGCCTCTAGGTTTTTCCTAGTTTACTGTAGAATATTGCAATATATCACAATATTGTGATATTGTGATATTATAGTATCGTGACCAAAGTGTTGTGATACGTATCGAATCGTGAGGCTCTTGCCAATACTCAGCCCTAAGCACAAATGGGAATGTTAGCAAGCCTGTTGTCTGTATCATAGTATACAAGCAACAGGCTAAAACCAGTTTATTGACAGAAGCACGTCACTGTTACATGGTTGTTACAATGTTAGAATGGTTGATATGCCCCTTTCTCTTGGACCTAGTTCTTGTGGACCTTGCAAGCAAGTTAGCAAGCTGTAAATGGTTATTTAAATATATACTGGCAAAAGCATGAACAATTTGACAGCTCAGTACGTATTGTAAATGTTTACTACTTAAGTTCGGGTGCAAAAACAGTGAGTTTTACCACAAATTTAAGTTGATACCTTGAATTGGACAAGAACGCGACTCCTGCTGTTCCACCTCCAGGTCAAAGTCCGATTAAAGGCTGTGAAACATGTATGGAAAGCTGTGTCAAATTTAGATCCAGATGAATTGAAAGAGTAAATAAACTCTGACTGCATTGCATGGGCATGGTTGTCAAACTTTGGCATATGATTTAGTATGCTTTTTGGTTGGACAAAGCAACAACTTGAACTATAAATGCACGTTTTAGCCAGACTTATCTGTCTTTCCTGACTGCATGTAAATGTATTAGAGAAATATCTACCTAAAAACAAATGAGATAAAAAAAAATATCTGTTCAATGGATATATTTTGGGATCTCGTATGCTCCACTTTTAGATACAACAGTTAGCATAATAACCTTGAGGTTCAGCTGAATTTTACTGATTTAATGTCTGTAATTACGCAGATCCATTTTGCAAAGCTTCAATCTTGAACGACTGGGCTCAGTCTGCAAAGGCACAAGCCAGTCCGCATCCTTTGAGGAGAAGGAGGCGGGACTTATGAGCATGTCAACAACAGGAAGTGACTGCAAGCCTGTAAACAATGACTGCTTTTATAGGGATTAGTATAAACGCAACCTGCTTTAGTGGCAGAACAGCACCCACTTACGTCATGAGATTGGGGTGTCATGAATATTTTTAACAGAATGATCAGCCTATTCGCTTGTGATGAAGGTTCTGCCTCCCCCATCCTAGGAATTATTTCAGTGGAAACTTATCCTATTTATTGCTGCTGTCAGGAGCACATCTTATCTCCAAAACTGCAACTTTACAGAATAAATATTGAATTGTCCTGATAACAAAGGACTTTTCTTTACTTTTATTGGTTAAAAATGTACAATACCCACTCACCTACATTAGAAGTTACCAACAGCCCTGCTCTAAGATAAAAATGAAAACCAGAAAAAGACAGGAGGTTTTGGCTTGACAGGGACATTATTCAACTGTCTATCTGCAGGGTAATGAACAGTGTTGAAAACTTTGGAAAGAGAGTGCAGAGACGACAGCCTCAGCACATGGAGAGGGAACATAAGCAATGCCATCGGCACCACTGAAACATAATCCTAAAAGGTGATGATTTTTTTGAAGTTGTAAACTGTTGTATGATCCACACCTAGGAAAAAGTAAAAATGCATCATACTAGGTTTAGATTCACACGACAGTATTGAAATAAAGACTTTTTTAACACATAGTGTGTTGCAGTACTTTGCTCGGGTATCTTGGCTTGTAAACAAATGTCCGGTGGACACAGGTGTATCAGGAAATGGGTAACACGGCTGGTCAGTTAAGCTGAACCTCAGAGGTAATTAAATGCTGAGATTCTCTTCCCACTTCTCTAACCCATGCCGAGGAAATGGCTCTGGTAGCCTATTATCCTGCTGTAATATGACACGACTCACATAAATAACAACTGCAGCTTATGTTTTCTCGTGCTTTCATCTGTCGTGAGAGTTCATCAGATGTGTATTGACATGTTTTGGCTTCCAATTAAAGTATAATTGAAGGCATGGTGGAAAATCAATACAGAAAAATATTACCTAGTTTGGATGAGGTTGTGAGGTTACTGCTGTGAGATCACAGAGCAACACAGCATTACATGGTTCACGACTTCTATAGGATTGAAAAATGGAGAAAGAAAATAACATGACGTGTGACTATTCCTGTGACTGTAGGTGTTAAGATGTTAAAACTGTTCAGGTGATTAGTCAGTAATCAAAATAGTATTAAAACAGAGATTATTTAATGCAATGAGAGATTAAACCTGATAAATTCCCCTGATTAAATCAAACATCACTCTTCTTTTGTCCTGGCTGCTGTAGTTCTTTTGCTTTCCAGTTTAACTTGAAGTGGTTAAATTGTCCGTTCTATGAGTCTGAAAGCAAAACGCTAATGACATTACCTCCTCACACCTCACACATGAAAACAAAGCTGGTTCTGTTGGAGTCGGTGTACAGGAAGTGAGAGTAGTTTCATATGTGGAGGATTTTATATCTTAATTTGGTAGAGCTTTGGCCTTCAAGTGCTGTTGATATTCATACATTTGAATCACAGAATATTGTTTGTCAAAGGCAGCTATGTTGGCTTGTATTTACTGACAGTGACCCACACAAACAGGCACACACATTAACTGGTCTGAAAAGTTATTATCGTAGTTGTAGCCAGCTATATATGGCTACTTACAGCCCGGTGCTCTCAGACATGTAATATAAATGATAAAATAATATAAATTTGCTCTAGTTTTAATTGTCTGGTTCCCCGAAGTTGAGTATCCAGGCCAGTCCAGCCCTGTCCGACCCGACCAGGAGGCTAAAGAATAGCATTTATAGATAACCTATTTAGATGCTATAAAACTCATCGATAAGTGCGTATTTCGATCAGGCATACATCTAAAAGTGAGACTTTTTTGTAATTACTTAAAAACTCCTCACAGTCTCTTTAACTATGCATATACTCATGCATATACTAATGCTAAATCTGTAAACTGCTAATATTTAAATATTTTTGTATCACTTTGTACAATGAATTAACGTGTGTGCTTTGCAGCTTTTTAACTCTGTTCCACAGCATTTTATTGTACTGTTCATTACCATCGTGCCTTAATTAGGCCCCGACTGATATATCAGCTGGAAGATTTAATTGGCCGATTATAGCCGTTACAAAATATTCCACATCGTTTTTTGCCAATATTATGCCGATACATTCTTACTTTCTCATAAAACAGTAAATGATGGTCAGTGTCCAAGTTGTGCAGAATGATGACGTTGTGCTATTAGTCTAGTAGATGGAGCTCGGACTTTATTTGATCCTCAATCCCCTCCCCACCACTGTCTAATCAGTCACATACAGGAGTGAGCCACAGCCAGGCAACAATACAAGAATGAGCTGAACAGAATTTGCACACAGAAACGTTTATAACAACATTATGTAATTAAGAGTGACTCAAAACAGCCACGGCTACATGATGTTTTTGATTCTAAATTAATTAGTCAGAATTAAATCATTCGGAATTAAAGTTTTGTCATTCGTACTCACATGGAAATAATAATTCTGATTAAAGATTTATTCAAGGCCTGGCGGTTGGGAATTGTTCTGACTGGACAGGAGACAGACGTGATGTAGTGACGTATTTACATCTACCGGAAGAATAATTCCAGTTCAGTGTTTCTGTCAGGGAAACCTCGTCCAACTTGGACGCTACAGCTTTAAAAAGGTCAATTTTTAATGCCTACGTCCATCCACATTTTCACTACTGCCAAATCTTCTAAGGCTCTAAACAAATAAACTGTCTCGACTTGCGTGGAGTCCCACGCTTGCTTCGGGCAGCCAGTGTCCTGAGCCAAGGGAATGAGCAGAAGCAGAACAACCGGAATTAATTAAAGCAGAATAAACATACACATGATCGAGGAATTGTTTAATTCGGATTTTAAATCAGAATAAACCAACTACTTACTCAGAGTAATGTTATATACGGAGTTATCATTTTCATTTGGAATTAGGTGTTAACATGGTCATTTTTAATCTCTTTAAAGAGGATTTAAGTTTCATTTGGAATTAAAGGGGAATTAAAGTTCTCATGTAAATGTGATAAGTGTCTCCTGTTTCAGTTTAACTCTGTTTGCCATGTGGGATGAGAAGTGACATGTGCTTCATTGTGTCAGTCATGCTTTTCAAATAATAATCATAATAACTTTATTTAATTAATTATGTTATGTTGGTAAAATAACCTAGCTTAAGTTACTCCCTGTGAGTTTATGTTAACAATTATGCCGTTGTAGCTATGCCAACATAGCTTAGCGTTTGGTAACAGCTTTAAAGGCTAGCCAGTAACTGCAGAAATAACGTGAGTGTAGAGAATGACAGCACATCCTTCCATCAGCTGGGTGATGAAGTGCTTTTAATGAGGTGCAATGTGAACGGAGGTGGTTCATTCAGGCAGGCCCAAAAACTTACAACGATTAACACTGAGTGACCACAGGCTGTAACAGCAACTCACTGTGTGTTCTGGAGTAACATTAGACTTTTTATAAGTAACACTGGACTATTTGTGACCTTTATTTTGTTAAAATATAACTCTGTCAAAATCGATATGTTTTGACATAAAGGATGAGAGGCGTCTCTGGTTTTTATTTTGGTTCATATGAGTCATGACTTCATGGCAAATGAAATAATGGAATAGAGAAGATTTGATTCAACATTAAAGGGCATCAGAGGACTATGGCCTGAATGCTTTCCTGCATGTTTTTGTACTTGAAAATTCCTCTCTGTTGTAAAGTTAAACAAATACTACAAATACATTCATTGATGTAAGTGTTGTGGGACCAATTGATTAATTGGTAATCACAATATTTTCTGCCAAATATCAGCATCAGCCTCAAGAAATCCATATCTATCTATCTGTCTATCTGTCTGTCTATCTGTCTGTCTGTCTGTATTACTATCTATCTATCTATCTATCTATCTATCTATCTATCTTTTAAAAGTGAACTATCTCATCATATCAGTTCCTTGAACATGCACCAAAATGTGCTTAGAACTCATTTTCTTCACAATCTGCCATTAAACCCAATTCTTTCCTTTTCTTCAACTGGTCATTCTGAGACTGACTTTCCATTTTTGCTCGGGTTTATTCAAAAGTAAATTACTAGGGCAGTAACCAATGCTGGACTCACCTATTTGTGTGTTTAATTGGCCATGTTGTCGCTGGAGTTAATTGGTTCTCTTAGTCCAGGTAGTTACTAAATGTTTGGCAGCATTAGAACCTCAGCACTTTTCCATTAATGGTGCGTGAAATGAAATGTTTGATACTGCAAATAAAATCAGTGATATTCAAGGATGTTATGGTTGGTAATGTGTTGAAACTGCCATTTAATGGGTCCTGGAAGATTGGGGTAGTGTCAGCCGGAACCGCCTGGGCCCTCTCCTGACATTGCTAGTTGCCTCTCCATTCCCTTAACGACTGTCTACACTGATTACACAGACCCCCCGAAAGCTTAAAGCTGAGGAAACAGTCTCTATTAGGAGTCCAATTAGAGGCATTAGCATATTCCACTTCATTTTGATGCAATGATTATGCTGCACAAAATATAAAGCTTATATGGAGGAAAATTACCGTCCATAAGAGCACAAATAAGGAAAAACAAACAGGTCAGCTGTGAGAAGGACAAGCTCAACAACACTGACGAAATGACGTTATGTTACACACTGGAGTGGTGGTCAGATGTTGGTAGAAGAAAAAGCATTTTATGAGTGACTGACAGGCATGGATGTTAAGTTGACAAGCATGAAATCCTGATGAGAAGAGTGTGTTATGGATAATACTCTTATGAATATTATATCAGTGACTAAAGGATATTGATAAAACCGTAAATCAAGATTAAATGTTGAAGGGGCTGAGGAATGGAGATTTTTACATGCAATCTAAAAGCTCATTTATTCAACCTAGCTTTTATGTCGTGGAATTTTGTGGCAATTAATGTATTTAGTATGTTATCACTTCATATACTCATACATTTTATTTCAAAATACACATTTTAATGTTTAAACTATGGTACTACCAGTAGTATTTGTTGTTTCCACTACCATGTATTTGAAGCCCAACCCTCCAATAAAAATTCACACTACTTAAAATAGTAGCAAAAAAATTAAATATCTTTTGTTTCCAGTTGATGTAAAAATATGTTTTGAGTCCCTCGGTCAAACCACGTCTGTTTTGCAATGACCCTATGTAATGTGTGACCATTAGTGTATGGTTTTATAAATATAGTGCCTGTTTCTCATTCGTGCACATTACTTTGGCTAGCATGTGCTAATTTCAAATGTGCTTTAATAATAGATTTGATTTGATTTAATCGCACTTAGGAGCTTAGGCAGTTAGCCCCGATTAGGCCTGTCACGATAATCAATAAATCAATTAGCCGCACAATAAGTAATAACATCCTAGATTAGTTTTTCGGGCTCAATAAATTGACACGTGCACGCATGTTTGTTTTCCTCCTGTCTCTTTACCAAACAGGCTGGATGAGAACATGGTTCACTACGTCCATCTTTCCCAACCCCTTAGCGCATTGGTTCTATAGTGGAATGAGAGGGGTGAGGGTCAGTGATCCATCTGTCAAACATTCAATCTTTGGGGGGGAGGCGGGGCCGCTCATGCGTACACACACAGAGAGAGCTGCAAGCGAGCGTCGTGAGGAGTAACAAGGAAACAAACACTAATATGAATGATGGCGTGAAAGCGGCGGTTCCTCGGCTGGCTGCAACAGCCTCAGTGTGGGATTATTTTAGGTTTTAAACAGAAACAACACGGTGTGAGCTCATGAACACCGACGAGCCGATTTGTCCCATTTGTTTGAAAGTAGTGGCGACGAAGTAGGGGAGGTGTAGTGGAGCCTCCGTCCTGACAGTCAGCGCTTACTGAGGCATTTGGTCGGCAAAGTATATACTAATAAAATAATGCAAAATGGTTTGCGCTCACAGACAGTGTCGTTGGCTACATTGCAAAAGAAATGCAACCATTCAATACGGTTGAAAAGCCAGCAATGTTACAAACGTTCGACAGACAGAACAAATTGACTGGGAGAACGTACATGTCACAAACAATTCAGGAACTGTATGACCTAATTTTTATTAATTGTTTTTATTGTTGTGTGTGTTTTGAGATTTGTTATTTTTTCTTTACAGAGACAGGGTCTATTTAATTATTTTTGATTGCTATAATTATTTTTTTACATGCAGTTTTCCCCAAAAGAGAGCCCAATTCATTTTCATTGTTTTTTTTCTCATTTTTTTTGTTTGTCTAACTTATAATATTTGTTTGTTTAATTTATTTTATTTAAAAGCTCTTGACCTTCCAATTATGGTTAAAGTTCATTGCTTTTAAATAATTACATTAATGAAAAAATGAAGTTTCAAAATAATATTGAGAATAATATCGTTTATCGGCAATAATTTTTTTGATAATTATCGTCCAGCAAAATTTGTTATCATGACAGGCCTACCCACGATAGATAAACCTTTGTAAGGCATTGGTCTCTGTCTTTATTTTTCAACATGACTAGCCTCTTAACCATTTTATCAAGGATCATTCATTCTTTTTTTGTTTGGTATCTACCATTTTCTAGATGCTTTCGAACACTTTCATTTCCATTAGAGGCTGCACAACTTTTGAATTTTCAGTTCAAGTTGGCTTTTCTGTGATCAGGGTCAACTTCTACGAGCTTCTTCTGGCTGCAGACATTTTACCAATACTTTAACAGCTAGTAAAAAAAAAAAAAACAGGACTTCACTTGGCTAGGACAGAGTTGGTGCCCATACGCAGTGTGCAGCAGCACATTGATCTACTTACTGTTTGAATACTGCTCAGTCTCAGTTTTTGATTTATGGACCTGATTTGCATGCAAGACAACAGGAACATCAACATCAGCTGGATCAAGGCTTGCTCTCTGTCATGAGATGGCATTTGACCATTTATGTCATCACCTGCTGTCTTCTCTGTGAGTCAGTGTTGCCATTGCTGAATCATGTGATGTGAGACTAGTAAACTTAGGTAAAAATTATCATTACACAGCCACCTATACAGCCACATTTTTAACCCACATTTAATAATGTTATTGATCTATGCTTTATTTCTCATTATTTATATATTTATCAACCATCTTCATTTTACTGGTACTTCACTGAATTCATGTAGATATACACTTATTTCTACATCCAGTTCAAATCCTGTGTACTGATCAAAAGTAGCTTACTGAGAAAAGTATATTAAATGACTAAACATATTAAATTATTTATCTATGTCGACCATGCCTCCGCTAATTAGATGAATTATTGTTCACACAAGTCTCATAAAAAAATAAAGGAGAAAAAATACCTTTTAAAAACCAGTCACAATCAAAGAAAATATTGACATGCTTGTCAAATAAAGTTTAAATCCATCATCTCTGCTATATTCCAGGAAGTCAAGAAAATGCAGCTACTTCTGCAAGTATCACTGAGTATTTCTTTGGAGAAGTCTTTTATGTTTTTCACACAAAAAAATCTTTGTGCATTAATTGGTTATTCGTCATATATAACACTGCTGCAGCAACTTTACATCTTACCACTGTCTTCCTGTTTTTATGAAGTGTAAATTAATTCTTGATCTAGCAGACCTTTTTGCTGTGTACAAGTAAAAAGGTCATACAAGTGATGACCAAGGCCAAATCCTTAAAAATCTATTAAAAAGGATCCACACAGATTGTGAATGCGTTCACGTTGAGCATTAACAAAACATTCATCCTAACATCCTCTTCATCAGCTCTCTGGTTAATAATCCATTTCCATCAGCACCTTCAACAATCAATGTGAATCTTCAGATTTGATTCATTTTGATTCTCAGGACATCTGTGACAATGATAAATGGTGAAAACAAAGCAGGGTTGTTTGTGTGCGGGAAGGATGATGGACAGCTTTTAATGAGCACAGCGGTGTGACAGTATCAGGTGAGAATGGAAATGAGGCCCCAATCTATCTTTGCAAAGGTTATGTCCCTATTTCATAAGAACATACACCAAGACGATCTTTTGCTCTGTAATTGATTTTCTTTTTTGTGTTACAAAATGGACAATGTGCATATCAGGATCTTTCAACCTGGATTAAGATTTAGATTTTTCATGTTGGCTCAAACATCTTTCACTGTTTATCCACAGACAGTATCAATCTGGGCATTGAAACGTGCTAACCTAATTTAAAACAACATCCTTGTAAGCTACAACTGTGTCCAAATTCACACTGCATTAACTACACAGTTACTCCAAAAGTATAATATTTGTAGTAATTACTTATTACTAATAACTCAAAAAAGTAACATTACTTTGCATATTAGTAACAAAACTGTGTTGACATTTTTGCATACGCATCAATCCATAACAACAACCTAATCAAGACGGAATATGACAAACAAAGCCTCAATTTCACTAAGAACTGTAACAATGCCGTTTAGAATTGTAATCCCTAACATCAGTCATCTCTGAATCGATGGTGAATGGTAAGAGCGTAAATCTTACATCACCTATTAAATACTACAGGTTAGATGCAGAGTTCTAGAAATGCTACAAGGAGCACCGTTAACAAGCTTGGACTGACAAACCCTCTGCTGCATGAGTGCACCACAGAAGACAGAGAATGTGCCCTGAAGAAAACGTCAGCAGAAAATGTGATTTGCTAATATTGAATATTGTTCTTCTCTTATAAAAATGCATGTCTAAATACTTTTGATGATGTGTAATAAACAGTTTGGGTTTTATCGGCAGCAGCTGGTGGTTTTTAGTTACTTATTGAAAGTGAGATTCTTACTTTTTCAAATCATAAAAAATCACTTATAATGAACCAACACAACAACTGAAACTCAGTCTAGGTGATATAAGAAGAAGATCATGTCTTTAAAGCAAGTTGCCACAGGAATCAATGTTTTTTTAAGTAAAATGGAAAAATGAAGGTGGTACCGGTTTTATCAATTAACAAATGATTCTGTACATACCAAAAATGATATAAAAAGTAATACATTTAAAGAAAGTATTGATCTCTGTTCAATTTTACCCAAAACATAGAGCATCTTCCAAACTACTTGTGTATTTTCACAGTTTAGGCAGTGTGCAGGATGATGAAACAACAGATTACTTCAAATATCTGATACCTTTTTCTTATATTTTTGTTATAACTAATACCAAAAAGATGGAGAGACTATTACTCACAATAAAAAATACCTTTAAATACACAAAAGACTAAAAGTTCTTGACAGAATGTGCCTTGCACTGGACATTTCTGTGGTATTTAACACGATCAGTACTGTTTTAGCATTGAATTTCTACATAAATTTAATATATCATCATAACCAGTCATTGCTGCATTTACTGATATTGATACCAATAACTTTCATGAAGAGCTCAACGCCTCCACTTGACTGTATTGGACCTGTTCCTGTCACAGTGAGTCTGTTTGTGTTACAGTAGGAAAGCAAGAAATAAAAACAACTTATTTTTGAATAAATAATTCTTTTAGATACTTCTGATTTATTAAAGTGGACATTGAGTAATAGTTATGTTAAACATTGTAGTTCATTTCTACATTCTGTCAGCATTACAGCAAATGAATGGGCGACATACAGTCAACACATGCACATAAGATACTTCCATTGTCATGATAATACCTAGCATCCTTGGTAAATAGGTCATAAATCTAATTTGTGATGTGTATCAATTATTTTCCTACACAAAATGAATGAATATATTGTGCATCATCATTCCCTAAAAATTAGAAATAAAGAAAACTTTAAAAAGCAAAACACACACCCCTGTAATCTGTACTTATTTAGCAATGAAAATGAAGGAATATATACATTTATAAACCACTAATTTGTATTCAGACTGATAAGGGTCTTATCACAACCTTAAGTTTATCATGCCTTGACATGGAAATACAGGCTGAGAAGGATAAAATAAATTTAATGCCTGTATAAACTAAAAAAGACCAGTGACTAATTTATCAAACTGTCCTTAAATCTAATCTTTTTATTTGTATATATACAGGTGATGGGAATTACAAGATCCTGACTCAAAATCTGCTGTATTTCATGACCAGAAAAGACCTTTTTGTTGTGTAAAAAGCAGTAAACATGCAGGCAGGAACACGGGTCTGTTCTTTGTGATAAATATTCAGTTGCTGATGACTGGACAAGATAAGCGATGTGTCTTCAGAGGTTATCAGGGAGGCTGCCACATTTGGATATATTTTATCAGAGTTTATCTTTTATCTGTTTAGCTAGTGGCTACCACAGGAATCCAAACAGGGGAGATTTAGAATCAAAATGAGATTGTATTAGTGAAATCAATATTTCTCTCTACATAACCTTTTGTGTAATGCATGGAGAAATGATGCTACATTTTTGTCTGCCTTTAAATGTTAATCGAGCATTTTGTTTATGGCTTTAAAGAGGTAAGCGTGTTCATCTTCTCCAAAATGGCCTATTTGTATAAAAGAAATGTCAATTACACCACAGCAAATAATGTCATCAACATCAATATGTTGTATTATATATCAATAAAATACATAAACAAGAACCTAAAGGTTGAAAGAAGCATATAAGATTACCTGCATTATATTTAATAAAAGCCATTTGTATATCCTCGCTGATAGGCTTGGTTAAAAAAAAAAAAAAAACAGCCGCTGTTCTGTTGAGTGAATGAAGTAGATACAAATTCTATTTTCCATCACCTACGCTCGGTGAGAAAATAAAATTGTAATTAATAAAACACCCAAGAGCTAACATCTGAGATTTATTCTATACCTTTTTTGCCAATTAGGTCTTTGAAGGTGGGAGCTCTTTTGAAAAGAGGCTTTTAGATTAATCATATTATCTGCCGGTTCTGAAACAAGAATGGTTCCTGACCCCCTCTTCCATAAGAATCCATTATCTTAAACTATCACAGTAATCCTGGCTTTGGGAGGGGAGGAGAGGAAGCAAGAATCAAGCCTAATAGATAGCAAATAAGATTAATCTATGATCTAAGTGCCGATTACACTTGGACCTGCCCTTGAACACTCAGGTGTAACCTTGAGATCTGCATCCA
The DNA here is from genome assembly GCA_036419115.1 of Scarus forsteni. Taxonomy (NCBI): domain Eukaryota; kingdom Metazoa; phylum Chordata; class Actinopteri; order Labriformes; family Labridae; genus Scarus; species Scarus forsteni. The sequence continues at coordinate 8,264,451 of JAZDUH010000245.1, read as the reverse complement.
CTCTTAGCAGGCAATTGGATTGAAAGTCCCTTAAGGGCCTCGGGTGGTGAAGGGGCACTTTGCCAAGACCTTACCCCTGAGGGATCAAAGGCCAAGCAGCTTAACCCTTACAAAACCGAAGGTGTTAAATATCATTGGTAATGGCTGGTTATAACAAATCTATGGAAACCTTTTATTGGTGCATGCCCCCTCTTTGCTATTGAGAGCTACTTAAGGCTTATTTCCAATGCCATTATGTGTCTATTTACATCAACAGAGGACATAAACATGAAAGGTGAATTTATGGAGAGTCTTATTTACAACCAGCCGACTATTAGAATATTAAAGATGAATCAATTTATTATTCACATGAGAAAGAGAAAGGCACATAGTTTCTGTAGATATAGTTTATTCTGTGTTGAATAATGTAATATGTTTCTTGTGGCAGCTAGTGAGAGACATTTTTAGGTTTCAAGATGCATTTTAATTTGGGATGTAGGTTAAAACAAGGCTGTTTAAAATAAATTATACGAAACACAGACCATGTTGAATGCTTAGTGATAAAGATATATTACAGAAAAATGGTAATATGCTTCCAGATTACATGACCTTTTGTTTTATAAAGTTTGGTTTAATGGGATTATATCTTGTTATCAATCTGATTTGATATGATGAGCATTTATATTTTTATTAAATATCAAATTATAATGAAAAGGTTTTCTATTATTACTTCCTGTTAGGACATAACATTAGACAAGTCCTGTGGGCGGGTATTGATTAAAAAAAAAATGCACCAATAAGAGATGCGCACAGTTATTCAGCTACCATTTGTTTTAGGTTGCCATGGCAATGCTGCTGAGAAAGCAGCTTGACTGTGTTGGACCACCTTTAATTTCGGTTTGCTGTCTGTTTTGCCCACCAAATTTCCTCCTGCAACCTCATTCCTCCCTAAATATACATCCACAGGCGGAAATAAAATCCACCGTCTCTTTCATCTATCCTCTGTATTACTTCTCTTTTAGTTTGAGGCTGACTAAACATCACTCCATGTGGTGATTCACGACACAGCAAACCAATGTTTCTGTTTCACAGATAAATTTCACATAATTAGTAAAAAAAATGCCTCTTACATTGGACTTCCTGCTTCCTGTGAAACAAAATATAGCGAGAACTATAAGCACAAACACCCATATTGCATAGTTTTTAAATATTTTACTTTCTCTTCATGAGAAGTTGAAAGTAACGCTGGTTTTCAGTTTAGTATACATGCCTCAAGGTGTCCAAAGAACAGTGAGCAGTGTAGGCAGATGGGGGTTACTGGATTACTGTTTTAACACATCTAAGGTTGTGCTGTTTACCTGACAGCCCCTTGATAGTTGAATTTTACATTTTGCTTTAAATTCCACCCAACAGCTGCTGCCTCATTGCAAATATGTTCCTAATTCTGAATGTAGGCAAAGAAGCAGTAGAATAAATGTTATATGATAAATAGCATTGGTAGTATCTTTGCGTTTTGAGGTAGTGTTTTTATTTCAGAATGGTGACCAAGTTGTCTGTTGGCTGTTTTCTGCTGCTGCATTCTCTAATATCATTAGCTTTAATCCACTCAGAAAACCAACTTCACATAATTTACCCACTGATGGTGTCTTTTGGGAATATTACTGACAACAGTTAACTCTATTGCAGACAACTTAGTTGTCCTTCTTTAACTGTTTGCCAATCACACACATTCCGAGTGCTTGGACTTTTGTTTTTGTTGCCATTGTATCAGTAAGTTGCACTATTGATTGATTATTTCATTAATTATAAAAGTTCAACATTATAATTCTGTTACTACAAAAATATTTGCTATTGCCATGAAGAAAAAATCCAGACACGCACTGAGCTTTACAACTTGGCTGAAAAGCAAAGACATTTTATTTTTGGTTCCTTCTGCCCAGCCCTGTCTGCAGCCCACATTCATATTCACTGTTAAGTATAGATAAAGAACAGGTATCAGCAGACAGACTTTGCCTCTCCTCTGAATAATTGTTTTGTGATGGACTGTACATGTTTAACATATGGAGATCAATAAATAAGACTTTCACTCAAGGTTCAGATCAGCAGCACGGACGAAGCGTAGACAAACACAGACTTGTGGATCGATGCTCCTCTCAGTTTGACTCTGAGGCTGACTATTTGATTAATCTGCCGGGGCAGGCGGGGAAGGGAGAGCAGGCATACAACAGCTGATAGTTTCATGCCATTAGGATGGCTAGAGTAATGAAATTTCATTTAATTTGTCAGGAAGAGAGTGCTAATGTTAAAAAGCTTTTGGGTAATAAAAAAAGTCTTGAGAGATGTGAAGGAAAGCCTTAAGTAATTACTCTGTGGATCTGGGGTCCTCATGATGGAATATTTACATTACTGTCATGGAGGTCCTAAGAGTAATTAAATTAGTGAGGTGGCTAAGCTCTTTATTCCCACATTTTTCCAGCCTTTTTGTGAAAGAAAAGACTAATATGTGGACAAAGCCACTTTTCCTGGTGATGGAATTGCTTTGCAGTGGAGACACGCTGTGCAGGCTTAGTGAATGACTGTTATTTTATCGCATATAAAGTGAATACCACCTTTAGCCTGCTGAACTTGAGAGTGTGCCGTAGACTGAACCTTTGACAGAACAGAATAAGATTCACTAAAGCCTTTCCAGAGGATATGAGAGTGGGGTTGTGCTTCTGTACACACATGTTCCATCTACTTTATTTTAATTTAGTCCATATTGTTACATCTGAATGATCATGTACTTGGTCTAAAATTCATTATAAGATGCATAAATAAGAGACATGTGATTGGAGGCTCTGATTCATGGGCTAATTTTGGCAGTGTATAAATAACTTTAATTGATTATCTGCTCTCCAACCAATTGAGTCAACTGATAAAAACAGTGTTATTTTGCTTTTTAACAAGGCTACACATTGCAGCACAGTAGGTGGCAGTATGTGATCCACCATTAAACACAGACAGAAATAACAGGCCAGCTGCTATGAGAGGAAACATGACACCATCCTTGTCAGTGTTTCCCTGTTTTTAAGGAGCATAATGTGATTGCAGTTTATTCAATTTACAAGGATTTTAAAGGTAGGGGAAAAAGTCTTTAAGCATAAACAACATACCTGAAGAGTTATCATCACAATAAAGACATTAGAGGAATAGACAGCAACGCTATCCCCTTGCACTGGCATCGATTAGTGCTTTAGTGCTTATTCAACTGCACAGACTATAGAACATACTCAACATTGTCAGAGACCTTTGGAGGCCAATCCACATCTGCTGCCCAACTTCACATCAACTAAAGTGGAGTTAAGATGGGACCAAGGTCCATCTGACAAGTGGGAACACCAGAACTAAAATGTACTTGTCAAAAAATCACTAAAATTGAATATCTGCTTTCTTATCTGCCACTGAACATTAAAAGCAGGTAAGGACTGCTTATCATTTGTTTAAAAATATCAACATATTGTGAAGCATTAGTGAAAACCTCCACCCTCAAAAGAAAGTGTTTTGCAGCTGACATATCCAGGTATTAAAAAAAATAATTGTGTGATGAAATAATGAGGGACATGTATTAGAGCAGGTACAAGGTTAAGAGCAATGCTTTCCCAGTTTACACTCCAAGGGTACAGGCTGTGTGATGGTGTGAAAAAAGGTCTTGAGAACAAAATAACCATAAATCCTGCGGGCTGTGTGTTGCGTCTGACATCTCTATCAGGGTCTATCAGCATCCTTTCTCACTCCATTCGAGTCTTACCAAGACAGATGTGTGAAAGGGCCTGGAAATGTATCTGACCGCTGGCTTACTCTAATGAATAACTTCCACTTTAGGTCTTGCAATGTAAGCAGAAAATCCACCTTGCAGACGCTGTAGCCCCGTCATGAATCTAACCCGACAGCCGACATAATATAAAGGCGACAACACTTGTATGACTTCCATTTTCTTTGCTATCTATTGATTTTCAGTTAATAACAGAGGGAAATACTAAACGTCCGTGCTGAGTACCTAATAAATCCTGTCTGAGCTTTTTTATTGAGGCGAATTTAATAAAAGCAGTGGGCTAGGCACAGGGATTTGTCTCAGTGAGAGCAGACCAAAAATAGGGATGAGTGGAGAAGGGTAAATCCAGATGCTAAACACTCATTCACGTCTGATAACCATGGCAATTTACCCATCCATTTTATGACCCTGGATCTCTCCTTTCATGTTCAAGAAACCCTTACAAAAAAAAAGAGTATAATTTAAATAAAAGTGACATTTTGATATTGGTGTAATGGCACTGCAAGGGTAGTTCATGTTAAGTTTAAAAGGCTGTGGCCTGATTCTCACAAATCCACGCAGCCATAAACAACAAGATGTCTGGTCTAATTCCTGGAGGCATAAAAGCATATACTCTATTAACAATAAATAACTAATGACATGTCTGTAAATAGTTACTAAATGGTGAAAACTGTCTACCCTCAGGGACAGAAACCCTTCAACCAAAGCATAATTTGTCCTTCACAAACATCAAAACATTTCATTAACTCTGATGTCCATGTGTTTAAAATGAAAACCAAAGGGAAATTGTCCATTTTGTTCATATCATTGCTGGGGGATTTCCTCCACTTTTCATTCACCCTCAGGTGATAGCAAATATACACCACATAAGGACCCTATGAAGGTAGAACTACAGATATAAAGACACAACGTCAATCGAGGTTCACTGAGCCATAGGTCTCCACGGGGGCTAATTACGTGCCTTTGAGGAATCATTTACAGCATTTATACCACATTCAGGAGTATATTTCATAGCTTAATATTTAGGGTTATTACAAGTGCGCATGTCAATCATGTCTACACAATGTTGGTGAATGGCAGGACACTATGTATTTTTTACATACATACTGTAATTGTTTTTACAAAATCTCAGTTAAGGCCACATAAGTATACATTTTGGAGTAAATATACATAAAAGCAGACTATATAGAGCGCTTCATGGTACAGATATATTTAAGATATCTGGCAGTTTTTAGCTTTTGATCAACAAAAAATGCAGACAAACTTTTATACAGAAGGGAAGCTCTATTACAGCAAAAATCTTTATTATGTTAAATTTTATTTATATATAAATCTACATCATCGTTTGTACTGGTATCGTAGCAATTATCAAAACAATATTCCAATAAATAACTTTCTATTACAGTTCTCTTTGTAGTTCTGTCATCAGGTCTTTGCACCCAAACTTTTTGGCATATGACTGCAGAACTGCATTTGAGTTGTCAAATACCCATCAGAGTTAATAGGACATTAAAAAAGACTGAACTGGTTCTTACTTCAGTCTTCAAGAGTCACAATTTTAATGTATTGAACAAATTCCACAACACCTATTTCTATGAAGCTCCTGTTAGTACCATCATTTCTGTTGCAATATGGCAGTTGAGTCTGATAGTTGTGAAGTACAGACTCAAAGCCCATTTTCTCCTTAACTGAGGGGTCTTTTTGATCAAACCAGACAATGATAATGTACTTACATTGTAGTGTTCTCTTTAAATGTGGGATATTGATCTAATGAGGGAAAAAAACGATGAAAAAAAGGTACAAGTCTATGCCAGCATGGTCAGCGTTGCTACGTTTTCCAGCATATTGTCTGCATTGAATGGCCCGCTATTAACAAAGAAGGGAGAGGAAACATTAGCCTGTCAGGTTAAAACAACACATAAAGTCGACGATCAAATGTTTGTTTTATAATACACATATGATAGGTGTAATGACCAAGTCAGTGCGTAAAAAGCTAATTACTACTTTCATCATTAAGTGTAAGCAACCATGTTGATAACTTTTACAGTGCCACCGCTTTGTGCTCTTTCCTGCCTTCCTATGTGTTCCTGTTCACTCTGTTAAACTGTGGATACACTGAAATCTTTTCAAAGTTTATCAGTGATACACAGTAATCCCAGCTAATGAGTTTTCCTTTTCTTCAAGCTTTCACCAGGCTTCAGCCTTTTACATTTACCATGGGAGCACTCTATATCAGTGTTTGTTGACTTCTCAAAATGTTTCTCCACCCTTTGTCAGATATCAGCCATTACTTACACTTTTGAAGGTTGTTCATCTTTGAAAATCTTGAATTTTCAGTTAAGAGATTTCAGCTTTATTACCTTTTCCATGCCTTTGCTCTTAAGAGTTCTTAACGTTTACTACACCACTCTTTGATTTCCTCACCGCTCTTTTGTCTGTATGAGAAAAAGCCACTCGGGGTCAGACCATTAAAAGACTGCCCCTGCAGTGGCTACATTTTCTCACAATTGAAAGCCAGAGCAAGAGATTACCAGACAATTGATTCAGGGGAAGAGGAAAAGCAGGTACACAGACATGATAACCTGTACAGGTCAAGTATCAACATCAGTGACGATCACGATTATCAGCAATTACAATTGCATGCCTTGTGAGAAAGAGTGAGAAAGCAGTGTTTAGACTAAGAACTGTAGGCTAAGACAATTAAAGGGAACCTTAATGGTTGAATAGCATGTGCACTTTGACTTTTTATCAAAATAATTCTCAAGCAGAGTGATAACATTGTCTACATCAGTGTGTTTCAACCTCCTGGGTAAAAGAACTGAAGCAGGATCTGAAACATAAAACAATAAATCCCAGACTGGGTGCACATCTATAATTAATAAGAGTATTCAGTTGGTTATAGGATGAGTGATCTTTGACATGGCTGACAAAATTCAATCTTAAGTGAAGTATTGTGTCAGAGTTGCAACCATAGTGTAAATATGCATATATCTCTGTATATATATATATATATATATATATATATGTATATATATCTATCTCTCTCTCTCTCTCTATATATATATATATATATGTATATATATATATCTATATATATATATATCTATATATATGTATGTATATGTATATATGTTTATCTATATGTATATATATATATATATATATATATATATATATATATATATATACATGTGCAAGTATGATTTCCCATTTAAACTCTATAAATAAAACATTTATAAATGAAAAGTATACATAATTCATGCATTGTAACATGCTAAATAAGATATATGTTAAATAACTCTTACATCACTTTCCATCTAACATGTTAACTGTGATTTAAAGGAAATCTGGTACACTTTGTTAAATAAAATGAGTGATTTGCAGTTTGGAGATCGTCAAAGAAATCTCTTCATCCCCCCCACCCCCACCCAAAAAAAAACAAGCTAAAAACTCCTTAAGGGCTTTTTATTTTCATAATTATATCAAATCAAAATAACTTTGAATTTTTAAAAAAACTACCTTTTTACTTGTTATATTCATACATGATATGAGCTTGTGTAATTTGGCATTGCTTCCACTTTGTGCACACAGTCTAAAGAGACAAAACAGGTCAAGTCTTGCTCTGCACACAGAGCACAGTCTCGAGTAATTGAGTGGAGACATTTTAATAATCCAAGTTATAAACATCGAGTACATCAGCTTACAGGACTCACAAACATATGGTAATTAACATTTACTGCACTGATATAATAAATCCCCCCCAACCCCCCCTCCCCCCCCCCATACACACATGAACACAAACGCACAACACACACACACACACACACACACACACACACACACACACATAGCCATTACCATATTGCATGAGAGGAATCATTTGCTTGATTGGACATAGCTTTTAAATACTGAAGAGGTCCAGGAAGCCAGTGGAGGTCTTTTAATTTCCTCCATCATAATTAGTATCTGTGAATTATTCACAACATGTCTTTCACTGAAGCAGCACAAGAGTGTCGACTTTGAGAACCAAAACACTGCAAATGCCCCACTGTAATTTTCACAATGTAAATCAAATTACAAGCTCTTACTGTAAGTCAATTAATCACTTTCCGTTACCATAGCCCATAAAGGGAACAGACACTGTCACTGCCAAGCAGCCACCTGTTTTCTTCTGAAATTCTTATTAGCATTAAATGCATTTTTTGCTTCATGTTTTAGCTTACCTTTGAGGAAAAAGTGCATATTCACTGATATCTTTTCAACTGCTCTTGACATGCTTTAAGTATGAGCCAAGCAGAAAAATCCAGAGTGGCACATCAAGTCACTACTAAAATGTAAAAAGCTGCAGTTCCTTGAATGTCCACTTGGGTCTGACTGTGGAGGCAGCGGAAGTCACTACTACTCAACAGATGAAATTAACATGTTGACATTGTGGATCAAAAAAAGATTTGCATTCAGTTCATGCCTTTATCTTTGTTGTTACTCTCTGTGAATGGTTAATATTCACGGCTTAAATGTTGTCAAAATGTCCAATACAATATCTGAACCACATTAACCTGACATGACAGATAAACATTTTAATACAGTATATGATATGCTTCATATATTTTATAGCCTGTCTGGGCAACAGTCTATAGGAAGTGTTTAGGGAGGGCCTGAACCTCCAAGTACATACCCTGCAGGTGACTGGATGATCGGTGTGTCTGTCAAATTCAACACAGGCCTAAAAGATGATGTGGTGTGAGGCGCCTCCACTGACGTATAAAGTTCAGAAAGGGATCCGGTCATTCATCAATCTCTCACCAAAACCTGTCGGGACAAGAGTAAATATATATATATAATTTTTTTTTTTTCATTAAGAACTGTTTTCACTGTTTGTTGTTAGCATTTAATGAGGACATGTTGACAGGTTCGACTGAAATTGCAAGTACACAGGCATCATTCATGCTAATCTAATTTCAAGCTGTTGCTTACAAGTTTGCTGTTGCTTTTTCACCACACGGAAAACAGGGAATAAAACCAGATTTCATCTGTTTTTAACAGCTGTAATGTTCGAAAGAGCTTAGAAAGATATCAATGTTTACTCATAAAATGTACTACTGTACAAAGTTTAGAGTTCATTGCTAAAGTGGCACTCTCGTACATCGCCTATCTGTTTCTATGCTCTGTATGCTAGCTGTTTCATTCAATTGTTGGCAAATATATTTAACTAAGTCCCTCCAGTGCTTTAAAACACACATTAATGTAAGTGTGTTTTGCAGAAAGAGAGCAGAGGAGAGAGACAGCAATGTCTTCTGGTACCTAACAGATTTTTCTATATCCCTTATCCCGTGAACTGATGACACTTCTCATCACTGCATACAGTAAATACTGATGTCCATACCATTTCAAAAGGCTTTTAGTACTACATAATAACTAGCATGTCTAATCCTCTAGCAAGCCCACAGAGTGTTGCTGTTTGTCAGGGGTTCAAACTTTGACCCTAACCATCTTTTTCTGTTTCTAGATTTTCAAAAACTAAGCTTGGGACAATGTTTTCATGCATTTTTAACTTTGGTGAGCCCTCGAGAAACTAAAAAGTGGCCCATTTGACTATGAAGCATTTGTGTCTATGCTTTGTTGTAGTCGTGAAATGGTCTGTCAAAAAGTAATTTAAATTGACTTCTTTGGTCTTGTAAAAGCATCAATTCAAAAGTATCTTAAGTTTTTTGCCAATATGATAAATTTTATAGGAGTCCAATTTGGCCTTAGCACTGTAGGTATTAAAAGCTTCTATTTGAAAAAAGTGGACTTAAAAAGATTCTGGTGAAAATAACTTAAAACTTTGTTTCAGTTGATTAAACATGTGTTAATGAGCAGCAACAGACTGAGTGGGTAACAATATACATCTTCATATCTCACACGGGTGTTTCCAAATTTTCCACAGAAAAACAAAATGAACATTTTTAATCCAGTCGACAGCCTCTCATATTTGCAAAAGCCAATGGTACCAAAGAAAGACTGATCAATTAACTGTACCTTCAAACACTAAGACAGTAACAGGGGCTATTAATATTCTATATAATGCTCATGATAAATATCATCAGCTCAGGATCTTGCCTTTGTTTTTGTGAGTGTGTCTGCTCACTTTTAATAGTGCGAGCAGGCGGCACAACAGTTTCCTGTGATTTAGAATGACTAGTACAGGACCCTCTCCATCTACTCAGCTGCTATTATTCTGTCAAGAGCTGCTGTGTTTTCCCGAGAAAAGGAAGTTATTTCATTTCCACCTTTTGTCTTTTTCTGAATGCGAGCGTCGCTCGTTCAGCAATATTCACTTGTTTTAACTCCGCTCTCCATCCTAACCAAAATATACAACCTCTCTTTGCCCTATATCTCTCGTTGGATGCAGAAAAATAGGAATTTCCTCTATTGGTGTGATTCTCCACACCAGATTTCAGCAGTTTTTTTCCCTTTTAAATTCAGCAGATTCCTGCCTCTCAGTCAGCTCCACCGACAGACAGTCTGTGGGCTGACTGTTTAATAAGAGGACAGAAGACATTGATGCCAACAAGTTATCTAAAATTTAAATCAAATACTGTTGTCGACTAAAGAAACACTTGCTTGACTGAAACTGCAAACTCTCTTTAACTAATTGATTAGGTTTTGGGAAAAAGACAAAAATCTGATTTGATCTGTGGGTCAATGTGGTCAGTGCACCCTGACTGGTCGTATACATATTCTTAAAAATAAAGCCAAAGATATATTTGCTTTAAACAGCATGGATGCTAATGCATTATATCTTGTCCACCAAAACTGACACAAAATACAGTGGAACATGATCAAGTGGATCTGTGCAGAAACAGAGGAAACAGGTCCTCAAAGCAGCAGAAGCGGCAATGACAGAATGCTTTAAACAAAACACAAAGTTTTAAACATTCAAACGTAATGAAGAAGACACTCAAGAGAAGAAACCATGTTCAAAAGGTGTTTTAACTGCAACCTCTATCCACACAGCTGGTGGCTAAAGGTCACCAGTGTACACCGTAACCCGTTGCTGCTACTGCTAATATCTCTGTTTCCTGTTGTGCTGTTTCAACTTAAATCCCCTTAAAGAAATTAGGAGATGACAAGTCTTAAAGACTTTAAAGGAATATTGCCCTACGTTATTAGTGAAAGAAGAAAAAGCTCTCAGACTACCAAAAACCTACAACTGAAGGCTGATTTTAAATACAGTCAGAGAACATGACTCCCTTTTATGACATAATAAGTTGATATGTAAAGAATGGGAACATTTTGGCAGGCTTTGCTGAAAACTGGCCTTTTTAGAATAGAGTAGAATAGACTTTGAGCTTTTTTCTTTTGGAAAAACTTTGACAATCAATTGTTATCTTACGTAACAGACCTTGACTAACAAGATTGTTTATTAATGTCAAAATAAATTTAGCCACATCCTTCTTTAATCAAAGACAAGTGTCCAGTTGAGCTTGGTGGCAAGTCAGCCTACTTTGATTTGTGTCATGGGCCTGAAGTGTCAAAAAGGCTGCCAACAATACTGCCAAAAAAGAGAAGTGTGACTGATCACAGTCAATAAACCGAAACATAAGCATATATTCACAAAACAGAGGGGCATAAGTAAATACATATGGCTAATCTTACTCACAGTAACTGTTGCTTTCTTGTACAATATCACTCAGAAAATGAAATATGTTAGGGTTTCCTCCAAACCCTTGTAAACAGCAGATAAATCTTTTCTTCCCTACAAAAGAAATAAAAGTCATTGTTTAATCAATAAGATAATGCCCAGCAGGAGCTGTGCCAACTAACCAGAGTGTTGGTAAAAAGTCTAGACATAACTGAACAGCCAACTATATTAGCATGTTTTTGCAAACTTGGTGAAAAATTAGTGGATTTACAATAACTTGAAAACATTAGCTCCATAAAAATAAGACCAATTTTCTGTCAGCTGGTTGTCTACAGGCTTGAAAAGAACCTGAGGGATATGCAGTGGGAAATTTAGAGGCAGAGTTTGAAATTTATGAGTAAAAAAGAAACAGCAGGTACAGAGTGGGTGGAATAATTATGGGCTATGAAATCATCTCCTTTCATCTGCTGTAAAAGCTGTGCCCTGAAATGATGAACACTCTCCTGGTGGATTAGGAGCATCGTCCAGTGTTTCTACAGATAAAAGCTTTGAAAAGTTTAAAGTCACAGTTGTACAATGTGCTTTTTTTAGCTAAAGAATACCTGTAGAGGCAAATGACAAATGGAAATGCGATTACATACATCCCCAACAACTGCTCACATCGAAGGGGAATTCAGACACACCAAATTAACCTCATGATGCTTTTGGACTAAGAAAGTATCCGCAGAGTTTTAGAACACACCTTTGACAGAAAGTGCAGTAACAACATCCATAATTTATCAATTAGTTAGCTTTTAAGGTTCAACTTTGGAAGACCATAACTGCCACAGTCATGGCAGTTTCCAGTGTTTACATTGATCTGAAAGATGTACTTCAATTTGTTTAAAAACTGTGTATCTAATAAGTTGTGCAGTCACAAAGCTACAATTCTTATCCATTTCTGGAGCTTCTAGCCCCTGTCATATTTAGATACAACGATATAAATAAATGCTCCAAGGAACAAAGAAGCTCTCAACCAACAAAGGCATTTCATCTATTGATTTCTGATCACAAGTGACATGATTTTGTGGAGTGAATAGCCAATTCAAAGCAGAAATAAACATCTTTACAGCTTGGTTCAAAGTGGCTCTAGTACTAATATTTAATTTTTTAATGACTCTCACTGCATAGGGGGGAAATTTTTCTTATCAAGCTAGTTTTGATTTCATTAAGGATTTCTGATTTTGGATAGTGATGGACATGATTGACAAGGGATCAAGACCACGCAGTGTTGCTATTCAATGCAAGTCTCACTTTCACTCGGCCTTAAAGGATAAGTTTGGTTTCTGCAGCTTTCACATTGTTTATAGAATGAAGTAGAACAATATACTCACCCAGAAGGCTTTCCTGATCCAAACAGTGCTTCAGGAGATATTTAGATCCAAAATCGAGTGGCGGACATCCATATAATGGTAGCACATAGGGCATACAGCTCCGCTCATAAAAGTGCATTAATCGTTCAAAAACTCATTAGTTTCACCAATATAGCATCATGATCCTCTCGGGCTACTCCTCCACAACAGTCTGTGTCACTCCAGACATGTTGTGTGGCTGTACTGACCTCTGAACTGAAGAAGAAGAAGGTATGCCTCCATGCATGCGCAGTGCGGCTCATTGTTTTAGGGGAAGACCGCCGGCTACACGACGACTTTCTTCTTCCAGTTTTGTGCAAAATGGACGAATATCTATCGGATGAAGATGTTGTGGAGGAGAACTTTGAATATGATGGGTGTCCTTACAGTTTCGAGCCAGAGTTTACAGATGAGGAGCTCATCGAAAGGAGGACGCGGAGGCAGCGCTCCAGAGAGTACTGTGAAGGCGCGGAGGCAAGCGTTCTTCTTCTTCAGTTCAGAGGTTGGCACAGTTACAAAAACATGTCTGGGGCAACACAGACTGTAATGGAGGAGTAGCGTGAGCGGACCATGATGAAATATTGGTGAAACGAATGAGTTTTTGGACGATTAATGCAGTTTTAGGAGCTGCGCTGTATGCCCTATGTGCTACCATTATACGGATGTCTGCCGCTCGATTTTAGATCTAAATATCTCCCGAAGCACTGTTTGGATCAGGAAAGCCTTCTGTGTGAGTATATTGTTCTACTTCATTTATAAATTGTAGAAACCGAACTTTTCCTTTAAACTAGTGAACATGCAACTAAAAATGTGAAAACACACATGGAAAACCCACATAGATCATATGTATGAGCCTCAACTGTTCTCTGAGTGAATTTAGAAGTTTGCACTTTTACAGAATAAAGACAGACAGTTTGAAAATAAGCTCCTTAGGTTAATTGGTGACTCTTAACTTTACATAGGTGGGATTGGTATAAATAGTTACCTGTTTCTATATATTGGCCTCGTAACTGGCTGTAAACAGGTCCAAAGTATACCCTGCTATTTGCCCAATGGCAGCTGAGATAGGCTCCACCCCCATGACCCTGAAAGAGATAAATATACTTGATTGATGGATGGATCGACATTTCATCCACAAACATTACCATGACAACCAACAAATCTAAATTTTATCAAAAAATATTTGCGAAACACTCAAAATCAACTTCAGAGTATTTTAAACATACATTCTAAAAAGTGTTGTAACTTTATAAGAGAAGGGTATTGATATTTGTCCACGTTTATGTTTCTGAATGGTAAAATTTAGTACTCTTAAGTTGACAAATAAGGTAAATGTATGCATGTATGGTTAAGAGTAGTTACTGTATTTGACAGAGCAGTGGTAGTACTTTGGTTAAAAAAAGGTTTTTAACAACAGTTAGATAATTCTGGCAAACTAATATAAACCATGGTTGTTTAAACAAATGCAGTTTAAAGTATTTGCACTGCAAATTCTTTTTGAAATCATCAATTGTCATTCTGTGTTTCTATGCCAGAATACTGGGTGTAAAATATGACTTTTACTGTGCCAGTATCTCCAAACACTTACTGTTTATTCCAGACAAGCAAAAGCTCCATGTTTGCTGACAAAATGTAAGATAAATCTGTTGTCTCTTATCTTGTTCCTTTTTGTTAGAAGAGTGTTATGACAAGATGAATGTTTTTGGATCAGAAGAAAGGAGAGGGGTGTTTTTTCAACCCGACACAGGTTGGGTGTCAGAGATAATAGAAAAGATTGGTGAATAGGTCTGAGTTTTGAAGCGTACTTGTGTTAATCCTGCTCTAGATTGCTGTGCTGAGACTGCTTGTATTTACATATGCAGAGGATCCCGCTGTTTTGAGCACACCATTGACAAGACAGAGCAATTAATCATCTCCAAATACTCCCGCCGAGCAACAGACGACCCTCGCAGAACAAGCTGCCACAGAGGGTGTGCAGGTGTGAATCAAGCTGCAAGCAGAATTTTCAGAGCCTGCCTCTTCCTCGATCTGCTATGTTTGTCACAACCATATCTATTTTTAACAAAAAGCCTGCATATACTTTTTCCCCTGTTTTTGAAAGGAAAGATATTTCATAGCACTCAATGGAATTAAGTTTAATCGAAATGCAAAAACTGTGCATAGTAATGCTTTATTTCTTTGCGTTAGGATTTTTTTCCTCTTCCTTTTCTGGAAAGCGAGACAAAAACAATCCAATTATTCATAAATATGTGATAGGTATGTATGGATAAGCATTTGGTCCTGATAGGCATTTACACATTAATCCTTTGTTGTTGTATATGTTAACTTGAGTCTTTTCAACATTGTCTTATTTGGTGATTCAAACATTTCAAGGTTTGAATAAATGTTCTTTTTTAGCCAATGCACATTGGCCAGAGGGAAAAAAGATGAAATACAGTTAATAATTGTTGCTTGGATTTAGGACTCAGCTGATAACTACACGGGGATTTCCTGTTACTCTAGGAATATTTAAAAAAAAAAAATCCCTAAATGAATATAGACTCCAGCTAAAGGCAAAAAAAGTGTTTCTAATTGTTCATTAAAATGTGTTTCTGAAAGCTGAAGGTTAGGGGGGTATTTTTTGTCAGCCTTTTCATGTGGTCTGGCACTGATTATAATAACATTGAAAAATAAACACCATAATCATAGATTATTAAACATTAGCTTATTATGGAGTGAGGACTCGTCATCCTAAGAATGCAGGTACTCAAAGGGCAAATCTCCATTCTTTTGTAGGTCTACAACTTTATTATAAAGCTTTATTGTCATATTCTATGCAAAGTTTCAATCCAAAGCAATTGTTTACATTCAGAAAATGACCAAGCTTTTCCTTTTGGTTTTTAAAGTCAAAGTGTGGGCTACTTGTGCGGAAAGTGGGCATTGTCCGGGGTTACAGTCATTGGTGTACAGCATGAACAGGGGGAGGCTGAGCATACAGCCCTGGGGGACTCCGGTGTTGAGCAGAGACCATCAATCTGAACTGACTGGAGTCTGTTTGTGAGGAAGTCCAGTACCCAGTTGCAGAGAGTGGTACTGATGTCCAGAGTGTTCAGTTTTCCAATCAGCTTCATGGGGGAGATTGTGTTGAATGCTGAGCTGAAATAAACAAAAAGCATTCTGATACAAGAGTTGATTTTCTCAAAATGAGCAAAGACTGAGTGAAGGGCAGTGGCGATGGCATCCTCTGTGGATCTGTTGGTTCTGAATGCAAACTGTTAAGGGGACAGACGGGTTGTTGCTGCCTATGTGCTGGAGAACCAATTTCTCAAAGCATTTCATCAGGATTAGGGTGAGTATCACAGGGTGGTAGTCATTTAGATCAGGCACTGCAGACTTTTTAGGCACAGGGACGATGGAGGCTGTCTTTAAGCAGGTGGGAACACTCCCCTGTGACAGTGATATGTTAAAAGTGTCAGCAATGACATCCATGAGCTGGTTGGCACATGCTCTAGGTACATGACCAGGGATGTTATCAGGCCCAGCAGCTTTACTTAGATTCCCTTTCAGCAGAACTTTCCTCACATCCGCTGTGGAGACTGGCAGTGGCTGGTCCTCTGGAGGCAGAGTCGACTTTACAGCTGACTCTGTGTTTTGAGGACATCAAAACGAGCATAAAACGTGTTAGCTCATCTGGTAATGTGGCCTCATATAAGATAGAGACATTCCTACTTTTTTAGCCTGTAACACTTTTGACCGCCTGCCACATATCTTTGCTGTTATTGGTGTTGAGGTCTCTCTCCAGTCTCGACTGATATCTTGGCTTTGCCTCCTTGATGCCAGCTTTCAGTGTTGTATGCTTCTTTGTCGCTTTTCTGAAAGGCAGCTTATTTTAGCTCGAGACAGAGCTCTCTGTTCTCCATTCCTCCAGAATTTCTTATTTGAGAATGACTTTACTGTCCTTATTTTTACCACATCATCAGCTGATGATGTGTATGATGTCACTGATATAAATTCTTGAGGTCTACATGGCTTTCCTCAGTAGCAGCATCTCTGAACATCTGCCAGTCTGTACATTCAAAACATTCCTGTAGAGCTGCTGCAGCTTCGTCTGTTCACACTTCACCTGTTTTTTATAGTTGATTTAACCCTTTTTGTCAGCTGGATGTAAGTAGGCAGGAGAAGCAGGGTGATGTGGTCTGACTGGCCAAAACGAGGACAAGAAAGGGCTCTGTGGCTGTCAAGAACATTAGTCTAGACATGATCCAATGTGTTGCTGGTGGAGATCTGGATGTGCTGGTGAAATCCGGATATAATGGTTCTGAGGTCTTTTTGATTAAAATCCCCAGCAACATCTGGCTGTTTTGCCATGTGACTGCTGATGGCCTCCTACAATTCCTGGAGTGCAATTTGTTGAATCTGCATCTGGTGGAAAGTAAACACCAGCAACGACCACACTGGTGAATTCTCTGGGCAGGTAATATGTTTGCCATCTCTGCAGTAAAAACTAAACATCAGGTCAACATTTTCCATCCACTCTGTCACACTTGTGCACGCATCATTGATGTACACACAGAGTCTGTCAACTCTCATCTTACCAGAGTCTTGTGTTCTGTCCTTCTGGAACAGGCTCCGCCAATCCAGGCCTAAAGCCTCATCTAGTATATTGTTGAGGAGCTACGTCTGTGAAGATCTGACCACCACAGTTCTGGTTTCTCTTTGCTGAGTCAGTCTGAGTCTTGTTTCATCCATTTTATTGTCTTGAGCCCGGAAATTTGCCAGGAGTAGGCTGGGTAGTGGAACAGCCTTGGGTCCAATCCTTTTCAGCTTAACTCTTTTCCCGGCATGTTTCCGCCTCTTCCTAGGTTGACCACACCCCTTGCAATAACATTTAGTCCGGAAGTTCTGATTGTCTGATCTGGAGATGCTGAGAGCAGAGATCATTTCAAGGTCCTGCACTTAATCCAATCACTGCACTTCCTTTTCTGATGCTGATGAGTGTATTATTGTCACAAGTAATACAATTCCCAGCAATAAAAGTGGGAAGAGCGCTCTTCTTTCGTAGAGATGTTCCCAGGCAGAGGATCTCAAATATGGCTAAATGCCAATAGGAAATTTATTCAATAAGCTACTCCAAAGTTAATGCAGAAAATATCAAAATTGAGCACTCTCAACTCAAAACAAGACCACATCAACATGTTAACAGTGTTAAGTTGGATCGAGGAGTTCAGTGTGGCAAGTGATAATACTGCTAACACTGGTAGTCTTGAGTCGCCTCTAAAATTATCACTAACTGTGCCATGATTATGCTCATGCTTTAGTTTAGTTACCCATTTTGTTCTTGTGCTAAATGTGTCTCGTGTTTCCTGTCTTATTTTGAAAATTCACCTGTCTCTCCTTGTCATTGTTTTGCTTCCTATCTGGCATTGTCACAACTGATTCCTGATCATTCTTCCCCAGCTGTGTTTCATCACCCCCAATTACCTCATGTATTTAACCCTCATGTCTTCCCCTGTCCTGTTGCTAGATTATTGAACTTTGAGTCATTTTCCAGCACTT
The DNA here is from genome assembly GCA_036419115.1 of Scarus forsteni. Lineage (NCBI taxonomy): Eukaryota > Metazoa > Chordata > Actinopteri > Labriformes > Labridae > Scarus > Scarus forsteni. The sequence continues at coordinate 8,246,111 of JAZDUH010000245.1, read as the reverse complement.
CATTTCATAGCCTTGCTCACGTCATAGACCTGTTTTTGCCTGAACCTCGCCTCTAACCTTTTGTTGGCCTTATACCTCTGCCTGGACTGTTTCCGCCTGCTTGTGTACTGAACCTCAGACTCACAATAAACCCTGCTTTTTACCTCCCGGACCTGTTTGTCTGCCTTCGAGTTCTTTTGTGCCACAAGCATGTTTCAAGAAAAACTGTCCATCCAGATCGTAGTTGCATGGTTCTTTAGTCAATTAGTTACATGAGCTTATAACCTAAAATAGTTTACAATACGTTCAACTGCAATGTCACTATAAGGCATTAGCAATACTATCTAGTTATTTCAGAGCACTTCTTTAAGGACCTTTGCCTACAATAAAATTTGAGGGCATTTTGTCAGACAGCTATCATTATACAGGGCTTCAGTGGTTGGTAGTTAAAGGCTGTGGCGTAATAATTTAGACAAAGCATTGACAAAATCGTAGGCATGATGGAAAAAAATCTAGATGAATAAAGAAGTGTATCAGATTAGTGCTGTTTTCAGACTTGCACTTTAAAGCAGTTAATGTATTCTCATTCATAGTTGGATATTCTGAAGAATTCTTAAGTTTAATATAAGACCTTTTAAAGCTTGAAGATCCTTTAAAAATACACAAATACTGTCATAAAAACACTGTTTTGATATTGGTTTCACTGCTCTGATGGCATACTGATTTTTAACTCCTCTTGCACTGTAATTAAATGAAAGAACAAGAGAACAAAACAAATAGTAAACCTCTTGACTAGACAATTGATGATTTAATAACTGCATTAAGTAGTGTTACCACAATACCTTGAAATCCCACAGAAAATTGAAAATACAAAACTTAAATGGTTCTGCAGCCTCTTAGTGTCCACGCCAGCCAATCAGACAAAGGGTTGTCTTATCTTATATCAAGAGACATCAACTCCCAATGGTTTCGAAACCCCTGGAGCAAGGGAAGATTGTTGAATTTTGCTGAAAACCATCTGCTTGTTCTGAACAACAGGGGATAAGAACATGCTGAGGAGTAAGCTCTCCAGATAGCTTGCATTGGCTTCTGAATCTTTTGCCTTTAACGTTCCTTCTGGCAGCCCATCCTCAGAGACACCACATCTGTAGATCTCTGGGAGCCCCCGACTTGTTGATGAGTTTATATATCTGCTGTGCATATTTGGAATTTAAGGCAACACGTCTGAAACAACTTGTCTAAAGATTGAATTTCCTTATTTTGGATGAAAACAAAATTCAATTTGAGACTTAACTCTTCTATTGTATATCTTTCCCTCTGTCCAGCACAGTTTAGTTCTCGTCAGGTTAGACAAATGGCACACCTTACTTTTAAATACTGCCACTACAGCCAAGGGCAATTTGAAGCAGAGAAAATAACACCATTGGTTGTATGAACATCTGCTCCCTGGGTATTTGATTTTCCAGGCAGATGTTAGACCCCAGCTGCTATCACAAGATAATTTGTATGTTTGTGAAGAGAGCTCCCATTTGGCTGCTCTGTTGATAGTTATGTCTTCCTTTTGTGAATGAGCCAGCAATATTGTTAAGTATGTTTTACAGTCCCTCCCAGTCTGATGTCTTTTATTCCCCTGTGACAATAGTAATCAACCAAAACATATGAAAATGTTCCTACACACTCAAGATAAAGATGTTTCTTCCTACTAGACTGCCTGGAATATACTTATGTTAAACCATCACTTGGAATGAGATGTGAAGAACTAGAGCACCTCTGCTGGGTATACCAGAGCCATAAAGTACAGTGGTAGGCAGGCTGCAGTGGTTTTTGAGGTATTGCACTCTGAAGATACCTCATCTGATAGAGTAGGGCCCTATAAATTTGTTGCTTTTGCCACAATTCTGTTTTGCTTTTCTCATTTTATGCATTTTTCAGTTTTAATTTGAGAATTTGGTCATAAGCATTTAATGCAAATTTAAGCCCGAGTCACGGAATAAAGTCATGAAATAGAATCACTCACGCCTCAGGTGGACCTCACACAAATCTTTATGTGTCCAGTCAACAGTATGTTTGCAAAATCTGCAAAACATTTTGATCCCCTGACTCATAATAATCATTGGCAAACTACTCTGCCCTCTACTTTAGAGTTAGTTTGGAGTTGTTGTAGCTTCTTCGACAACTTAGCTGCCACTCAAAGTTGCTCGAGTTGCTCGCATGGCAGCGCTCATTGCCCTGATTGACCCTTGGCACCAGCGATCATTCGCATTTGGTGTGTGCTTAAGATCAGGTTGTGTCTCAGATGACCGCTGTGACATGTTGGCATCACTAAAGAGGGGAAGACGAGGGGGAGAAGAAGTGAAGCTAGAATTGTCTGCAGCCTTAGTGACCCCCTCAGAGCATTTTCCCAAGAGATACGCTCCTTTTTAGTCAAAAAATGCTTAACAAAAATTGTCGGCCATTCCCATGATATTCAGTGTTTATATTTTATTCCGGGTTTAATGTCTCATTTCCTGATTCTGTCTGTGATTCCATGATTGCATATTTTGTAGGACCCTACAATAGACCCCAAACTTTAGACCATGACCTCTAAAATTAAATTCTTTCATATAACTATATGGGAACACATTTAATTTTGACAGAAAAAAATGTCATGTCTACATCTCTGTTTATTAAATATCGCACTGACAAGTAAAGGATGATCATGAGGCCAAAGAGCAGAGAAAAAGAGAGATGTCATCCGTGAAGAATTTCGAGAAAATCCCATTTCCTCGAAATGACCTTTGATCACAATGCTCTCATACCCTAACCACAAGGCTAAGACTTCAACCTTTGCCTTACAAAAGCTAATTAATTCTTCATGGAGTCATGAGGATATCTGAGCAAAGTTTGATGAAAATTCCAGTAAGTAATCTTAAAATAATGTTCTGACTAGCAAACAATGAAGATGAGATTCTGTGATCTGTCCAATTACACTGCAGGGTCTTTTTTTTTTTTGCCTTATTTCCTTTAAACTTTCCTCATATAAAACACAATGTCACATTTCAATCATTTGCAATTTAAAGGGTTGATCTTAAAACTGTTTGTGTATTTATGGATTCCTTTTTTTAGTGTCTTTGTTTCTGTCCTTAAAACTAATTCCAAAGAAACCCAGACAAGGTCCAGAACCACTAAAAGATAAGGACATTTTGCATTACAGCAGAGTACTTGCTTGATGATAACAGAACTTTAAGGTTACTCTATTGTATTTGTGCTTGCTGAGTGACCTTGTGCCAGCCATGCTGACAACAGTGGAGATGAAGTGATACTCCCACAGAAACCAAAATCAACATGAACATCTAATATTGATTTTGTCATGTATAGGAATACATTCTTTACAGGGCTATTGGATGTGTAATATTATCTGCAGGGTTGTGGAATTCTGTTTGTGGACTTAAAGCCTGGCATTTACTGTAGCTTCATAAGAAATAAATAAACAAAAACAATATATTCAACTCAATCAGTGTTTAGCGTTTGTTTCACACAGCAAAGCTGTACAGACGGTGAGTCCACAAATGCGAGTTTCCCTGCATGGTAACCGAAATGTGAGCATAACCTCGGCTTTCCTGTATAAGTTCAAAACTGCCAACCCGAGGGACTTGTTTAAAGTGTTACCTTAGCTAGCATAAATGAGTGAAAAACTAGCTCGTCTGAGGGGATATGTGTATGGTGGTACCTAAGGTTAACCTGACAAGCCAGATGGACAGCTCCATATATCTGCCACAGAAATATTTCACTAGTCCATCTGGGTAGGAGCCCTTTAAATTTGTTTTCAGGAGCAGAACGTTTAAAAAAAACTAGGGCTGTCACTTTAGTGCATTCATTAGATTAATTAATTACAACACAAATTAATGCGTTAAAAAAATTAATCGCAATATTAAATATAGCACATGAACACTTAAATACTGTCCAGTTGAAGGACCTGTACATGGCAGTGGCACATTACTTCACACATGCGTCTGTAGTCAAACCAAACAAAGTCCAGGTGACAACAGGAACGGCCTATTTGAGACTCTGCTTTATTTTATTTTTGAATTAATTTATCTATATTTGTACTGCAGTCTTAAATAATCCATCAGGCCGAATTGGTTTGCTGGATGTCCTCCACCTTTTTCCTTTTTTGGATTTGATTTATGAAACACACTTAAAGTGTAATTTGAGTTGCCTGATTGAGCTTAGAATTTTCTAAACAAGTTGCCCTGACTTTGGTTTTATTCAATCACCAATAAAAATGTAGATTTACAATCTTCTCTTTTTAAGTGTATTCATTTGATTAATCATGCACTACAATTTTGTAATGTCCTAGAATTCAAATTCTTTATGTGGGGACTTTAAGCACATATGAGATTAAAATGTAATTAATTAGATTAATTAATTACAAATCCTAAAATTAATTAGATTAATTTTTTTAATCACCTGACAGCACGAAAAAAAACACAAGCTTGTGATTGGATAATCGTTCTGCTCGTCACATTCATCACAGACCAATCCACATCAAGCGTTGTTGTCTCCTATAATGAAGCAATGTTTTCATTGAATTTGTCATTATTTTTTTCTTTTATATATACTTTTTATCTTATTATTTTGTTTATATTGGTTGCTGATGCTGCTCAGTGATTTTTGAAGACTGTATGATGCAAAATATGCCTGTTTGTTACTTGAAATGGCTGAATAAAGAACTGAAAAAAAAAGTAGCATACATAGCGGCTAACTTAGCCGCTAACAGCTAACAACAGTTAATAACTGTTGGCTGTTAGCCGCTAATTTAGCCGCTAACAGCTAATAACAGTTAATGACTGTTAGCTGTTAGTTGCTAACTTAGCCACTAACAGCTAACAACAGTTAATGACTGTTAGCCGCTAACTTAGCTGCTAACAGCTAACGGCCTTATACTATCGTCTTACACTAAATTATACCACACAGATGATTAATTTAACACTTATATGTGACATGAACCTCGTCAAAGACATCCCTACAAGTAAACTTCTGAGGAGGGCAGATTTTGCCAAGTTTTACTAAGTATCTATGAGGACAATAGGCTAATCGGCATGTCCGTTCTCAACTTCCGGTTTTCAACTTCTGGTTGTTGTCACATCTGCATTCTACAGCTCCCGCCTCTCTTCCCTGATTGGGCCGTTAAGAATTCAGCCGTGTGAATTCGTTGGACAACGGAGGCTTGCAGAGCTTGCAGGATTTCAGAATCAGGCAGGTCTGTCTGCTCTGCAAGGCTAACCTAAGGTTACACAAGTACAAAATTACCCACCCGAGGGGATTTGTGCAAAGTGTTACCTAAGCTTACTCGAGTCAGTGCAAAACTCCTGTGAATTCAAAAGCAGCCTCAGTAAAGGGGCGGCATAAGGGGCATTCGAGTTAAATAATGAATTTAATCAAAACCTCGAAAAGAGATGAGATTGAGACACCACGCTTTTACACATAAATTATCCATGTAGTCAAAATACTTCTATTTCATTCTTACGTTACAGAGACATTACAACACCATGACATCAGAATGACTAAAAATAAATGACTCTGCCCTCCACAGTGTTGATGCACTTTATCCCCACACTGTGACCAGTTCAGGTGCAGGTAATGTCATCATCTGTGACATGTGAGAGAGTCGGCAGTCTACAAAAAGATAACTCAAAGGAGATTAGTCCCACTGCTGACCCAGGAAGAAAAATGTAGCATTATCTGCTCCAAGAGAAGCGTGTCAGAGTCTCACAGGTCCACACTGACCCCACCACTCCCTGCTTCTTTTGACGGCGTTAAATTTTCCCCTCCCAAGTTCGGAGTCAATTTGTTATCAAATCAAGCATCGAGCTTCTGATTCATTGCTATTCAGCACTGCAGCTGATTTATATGCAGAATGTAAAACAGATGCCTTATGTGATACATATTTATGGTGAGTCCTGCTCTGGCAAGATTTATTATGGGTTCTTTCATCGGGGTGTGCAGGAGCTCTGCTATGATGACTTGTATTTCCTCTCAGCTGCCAATGCCAAACTCATTAAAAAGAGGTGTGACTATTAATATACATTGTAATACTGACAGCGCCCAATTTATAACCCAAGTGCATGTTTGGGGTTTCTTCTGTCACTGGCTCTCATTGTTGGGGTGGGGGAGTGATCTCTTTGTATCATCACATGAGCTTTCATCCACGTCTGTATGGCTTGATTATCCTCGTTCTATAGAAGTAGCTGCAAATACAAACTCTATTCTTGAAATGCTTTTTTGTGCTTAACTATACTTTTAATTAATCTACAGGTTTAACCCCGTGACCCTATGATACTGCGCCTTGTGCAGTATAAGATATTTGTCATGTGAATTTCTACCTCACTACCTGCAAAAGAAATGGTTGTTGTTATTTTGATCGACACTTACACTACAAAAAAATCATAGAAACTGATTTATTTTAGTTAATTTCTTTAAATTTACTTATTGTGTTTCATAAAATTAGAATCAAATCATTTCAGTCTTATTCACCAGCAATTTATACACTTGCTTGATAATAATAGCACTGTAATGGGCCTAGAGTAACGGCTGTGGTGGTGGGATTTACTAAAACCTTACAGCAACAGTTCAGTATTATTTAAGTAGAGTTAAATGAATTTTATAAGTCAAAACAGTTGTTTAAAATATTTAACCCTGCTGATGTAAGGAAGGGACAGATATGGTATTAGGCTGGACATTGGTGCAGATAAGGCAAGAGTTCCTTACAATTCAGTAGGGATGGGAATCAAAAAAAACAATTTCAATTGAGGATCGTTAACAGCTCCATCAAAGAATCGATACCATGAGTCTTTTTGCTAATCAACTCCCATACAATTCCTTCCAATGACAGGGTTCAGAAGCAGTCAGAATCATGGCTTATATTTTTTACAAAAGGTGTCTACTGCACATCCTTAAGTGAGTGGGAACACCAGCAACTTGCAGAAGCAGATTTGCTGTTACATGTGTTTGACATTGTTGCCACTGAAAATCTATAGGCAAGAATTTGCCCACACGGAAAATCTGCAGGAATCAATAAGGGAATCGTTGAAGAATTAGATCGATTAGCAGGATTGTTGATAGCATAGGTCAATTTCCATCCCTACAATTTGGTGAATTTTTGGCGTAAAATTTTAGAACAGGGCTGAGGTATTGTGGTATGTCTGTACTGAACAAATTCCCAACATTTTGAACCTTGCAAGCCCTGTACTTATTCAGCAAACTGCACAGCCAAAATGTCTTGCTGCCAAGAGCAGGGGTGTCCAAACTTTTTTCACCATGGGCCGCATACAAGGAAAAGTAAGAATGATAGAGCCACACTGATATACAAGACTAACCTTTGTGCTTTACAGTTAGTAAAACAACTGTGGCTTAAGAAATGATTCATTACTGAAACAGAAAACTGAGACAAAACAGTCAACATCACAGTTTCCACTAATCACTTAATTAGGCATTAAGACAATTATTGTAGAAGATTTTGGGTGGTCACTGGCCAATCAGATTTCATGGGACTCTGTTCAGCCCTTACTGACACTGGATGGGCCCCTGGTCAAAATGAGGGTGACACTCTAAGCAGTAGAGAGGACATGCTGATGAGTCATCTCCACCTACAGGCTTAAACAAGAGCAAACTGCACATACCTGCCAAACCCTGTTGGGGTGTTGGTGCTTGAAGCTGCTTATCGTTTTCTTTTTCTTCAGACCTAATTGACTGTCTTAGATTATTTGGGTGCATGTTCGAAAAACTGTTCAAGTTTGATATTTAGGAAAAGTGACAGCTGTAGTACAGGGCAATGACAAAGTAAGGTCTTAGCCCATGAGTAAATGGTCAAGGAAAGTACAGACAGAGGAGAGCACAGCACCCATGTCATTGGTAGATAAGCACTCATGGTTAAAATCAAACTGAAAAATCAAACAGAGTGCTACAAGAACACAAACCTCCACCAATGAATTTCTGACAGTATTAGCGTTTGACCACTGTACGTTATATATTGTTTTATTTCCAGAACCTGCATCCAGAAACTCTGTCTTTACACAAATACAATAATTTATTGATGTCAGCTGAAAAATCCACACCTGCTGTTACTGACAATAAAATGATTTAAAATGTTCATATTTATATTGTGTAGTCCAAGTCCAAGTATTTGTTGTTGGGCTCTTATGCACCTACGATATAGACATAACAAAATACAAACACAGAAGCTTAAGACAGAGAGAGAGGGAGAGAGAGAGAGAGAGAGAGAGAGAGAGAGAAGAGAGTAACAATGGGGAAAGAAGCGCAGACTGTAACCAAACATACCTGGGGCTCACAGATACAACCACTGGGCCATCTGTGCCACAACAGCTTAAAATTGTGCTGAAACATGAAGTTCACTTGGTGGACTTTGGTCATCAAAACATTCAAAGTCAGATTTAAGGACCATTATGTAAAATTTGCCATCAACTGAATTTGCACACTGGTACCAAACTGATCTTTGTTGAGCACTGATGCATTACTTGAGTCAATAACATATTGACATATGGTGGTTTAGTGTGATACTGTTATGACTTGCAAAGCTTTACGTTGAGAAAAGTATGTTTCTATTATATTTCTAGTGCTTCTATTGAGAAATATGCAACTATAAACACCATTTAAATAAATAAAAACAAATAAAAAACACAACAACTTAATTAAAAGGCTAAGTTTAAAGAACTGATCAATTTTAAGTTGAAAGATTTTAGCAAAAATGTGGAAAAACTATAATGAGAATAAATCCCCTCGAAAGTGTTATCACTACTTTCTTTACCTTGAACAAAATTCGCTGAAAACTTGTTATTAAATTCAATTAATAATCAAACATTCAAACATAAGCAAACAAATCCTCCTCGATGTAGGCAATAATATTTCATCCAATACCAGCACTGATGGTTTTTCATTATTCTGTTAGGCATAAATTTCCAAGAATGTAAATATTATGTTTGACAATTAAATGTCAAAAATAAGAGAACTACATTTCTTGACCAGCAGTAATACCAGATGTACTTGAGCAACGTCCATCAGCATATCACCCTCTACCTTCACTTCATGAATCTTTTTGTGCATCCCAACTTGAGGTGAAACTCACACTGTGTTCTGGGATGAACCTGCTTTCAAAAATACTTCAACAATATGTTGAAGCATGTAGCCTTTGTGAAATGCAAGTGGGCACTAAATAAAACAAAGATTCAAAAACTAAACAACATGAAGACTTGAAACAATTGCATCATAAATCTGATTTACTTAACATATATCGAAGAGGTCAGCCTCATTGCAATGCAACATGCTGTTAAGCGCTGTTACATTATGTCCAGGAACTCTTGAAATAACAAGAGCAAGTATTTAATGGAATATACTGTTTATGCCAAGTTCATGTCATATGGGAGTCGCTGTAATTACCAGTTTCCTATTTGTAAACACTTTGCATGTCAGCAACCAAGTCATAATTATAACTGCATAACTCAGATTTTTTACTGAAAGCACTGATATGTTGGACTTGGCACTAAATGATGTGGAAGTCTGCAGGAAAAGAAAACATGAAGGAAATTAAACAGAAATCCTTTAATCACAAAGTGTATTTTTTAGATTGCCTTTCAACATATTTGAGGAAGCACTGATATCCTGCTCTAATCTAACTCCTCTTACTAAGATCTTACATAGTAGTCATTGCAGCATATTCATTAGCAACATAGATGATCATCTGAAAGGCAAAGGGACTCTTTTAGAGCACTTTAGCAGTGTGCACAGAATCCTAAAATGATTACATCTGAAAAGACTTTAAGGGAAACACTCACTTATACAGTTAAGTAATTCAAACAAATGCTGGAGCCAGAGCTGTAGAATAAGGGATGTTATTTTATCAAGCAGTCACATTTGAAAATAATTCAAAAAAACACTTCATCACCTCAACGCTTGATCTGGAGTGACACTGCTGCCATTTTTGCTCACCTGGCCAGAGTTTACAGGTGTTTTTAAAGTACACGGTGTTGATGTCATTCTGGTAGCATACTTGTTAAGCCAGTAACTGTATTTATATGGACTCCAGTAGCCTGGTTATTACCAGTATCCTGATTAGGATCATGTTTAGGATATGTCGCTAACATACACAAAAATACTGGTGTCCAGTGTCCTGATCACAGCATCTTAGTTGCGCGGATTCCTGAGGTTATTTTAAAACTAAAGCACTGCAGAAATCATGATAAGCTGTATACACGACACAGTATCGAGGCATCCAAGACACGTAACACCTCACATCTACATTTCTTGGCAGCTATAAAACTAAACAAACATGACACATTAAGCTACCATAAAGATGATAAACCAGCATTCATATATTATAATTCGAACACAAATAGTAATGTAGAATTAAATGAGCTTGACGTAGAGTGAGCTAAGCCACCTTATACAGAATTAAAGCCATTTTAACTTACTTTTAAATGCAACAAAACTATGTGTATTTACCTCTTTATTATATTTACAGGATCAATATTCTTACTTTCAGTAGGTCACACTGTTACAAACTGAAACAGGCGTGTGATAAGACAAAAAAAAGACTAATCAAGAATAAATATCGACTTGAAGTAGAAACCTTTTATCCACATAATTTTCATTTTTTATTATATTTATCTTTGCAATTCCCAAAAGTTAGTAATTTTGGAGACACATTACGTCCTTACAGTCACGATATACATGTTTTGTCACTATTTATGACAGGAACATAAACATTTTGGGATCAAAAAGTAAAGCCTTATGTAGTGAGACAAATGTGGAATTAAAGCCCATTAAATGTTTTTTAAAGTCGAGGACAATATGTTATATCAGTGCACTCAGTTTCAAAGACCTTCAGAGAAACAAAACTGTTAATTTCAATTAATCAAATTTGAGACTGAAACACACAGCAGATTGTCACCTTCATCTTTACAATTTAAGAAATCTACAACTGACTTGCCACAGGCCACATCTGGTTCATAGGAAGGCTGTGTGTGGCCCCCAGGCCACCAGTTTCTCAACTACACCATATCAAGATATATGTATTACATATATCGTCATCGTATCGATATCAAGATATGAACATTCAAGATATTAATAAAAAAGCAACGATATAAACAATATAGATTTGCCCTGCGCTCACCCTGCATGTACAGCTCTGGAAGTCACAACCAATTTCATTTTTACGATGGCCCTTGAAGGCACCGCTTGGTTTTCACCAAACCCGTCATCATATCGTTTTGTATTGATATCGAGATATCTGGCATGAATATCAAGATATGAAATTTTGTCCATATCGTTCAGCCCTAATATGTATTATATAGTTGTGTAGTGTGTCTCAGGTTGAACCACATTTTGAGGATTTTGCGTTTTCTTTCAGTTAACAAAATGTTGATTTTTGGAAACTACTGGCCTGCAGCACCTTTTGAGTTGGAGGGCTGCCAGCTGCCCATCCTTGATGATAATATTATATAACACATAGCTTCTAAAACGGCATCAACACCAAAAACAAGGTGTGCTGAGGCTGTGCGCTTCCTGAAAGTCTTCAAGTAAAACTTACATTCAGTCACTAACATTGCTATTAAATTTCCAGAAACATGTTAATGGTATGATTTGCTTTAGTAATTAGAACAAAAAAAACTTATTTACTTCAACAATTTCTCACTGGGATGAACAGAAATATTAAAATATTAAATACATTCAGTATGTGTAATCATATTTACAATTATAATAAAATAAAGTTATAATATTATGTTAAAGTAAAACTCCAATGACTTTAATGAGAAATATCAATATAACAGGTGGGTTTTTTTTTCTGTAAGCCTTCATGAACAATACATCGCCTGGAGAGAAACACAAGCCTGTACTGAAAGGAGTCAAATGATTTTGTGCTCTTCAGGTTCCAAATTCATCCCAGCCATCTCTCCTCATTTCTGTCTCTGTGCCTCTCCGCCTCAGACCACTCTTGAGGTGCTTTTATGTTACACGACCACTCGAATTTGAGCCCAGGGGGACCCGACGGGTCCCTAAGCAAAGAAAGCCCCCAAAAAATCTATAGACCAGATGTATGATGTTATATGGTCAAACTGGCAAACACAAAAGCTCTAAAAACAAAAGGCGTGAATTAACTGAAGGCTTTCAACAGAGTGTTTTCAAAACAGCCCAGCTGAGCGCTCAGATGCCTCTCCTCCCTCTCAGTAACTCCCTCGCTTCAATCTTGCTCTCAGCATTGCCCCGACACTCCTTTCTCCCTACCTCACTCTCTGCCCCCCTCTCTCTCGCTCCGTCTTATTCTCTCCCTGCCACCCCCCGAGACTAAATGCTTAAAAAGAAAAGAAAGGACACCATTTTTGCTAATTAGTTGAGGACTTAACAGGCGCAGGATATGCTGCCTTAGTTTTTCATCTGCTGTCCACGGGCTGTCGACCGTCCTGTGAAGTTGAGCCTGTGTGGCTAAGAGCAGAAGAAAGGAGCCGGCAGACACACACACACTAACACACAAATGCCTCAGTGGAGATCCTGAACAGGCCTCCAGTGGGGGTTGAGCTAAAATGGGGGCCAATCATTAGTATTTAACATTTGAGAATAAAGAAGCCTTAAATAAGAAGTGTAAATGGCTCGAAGTCCCACCTCCATCTTTAGAAATTCACAGGCTTTTTTCAAATCAGAGGGTTTTTATTTTTTTTTCTTCTCTGGCATGTTTGCATGAGTAGACTCTGTATGTGTGGTAACAATCACTCAGGAAAGAATTCTATTTACCTAAATGCATATTAATTCCACTGATTTTTAAGGAGACAGTACAGCTTATTTTAAGGGTATTGGATGCTTTTTAGATGTCAGATTTTCCAACAGCAAAAGGCTAATTTGAGCAAATAAAGTGCTGCAAACAGCATGGTAAAGACAGAAAAGGAAAATGTGCTCCATTATTGAAAGCTTGCAGATAAAACTGAATCGCTCTGCACATAAACCAGCAAGCTGTAGCTCAAACTGAAAGTCCAACCCTTAGAAGCCACTTTATAGTTTAAAAAAGAAGACAGAAAAATATCTGCTGAGGTGGGTCTACTGACTCAGCTAAAAGCTCAAGAAGCACAATGTTTTACCTCATTTGGGAAGTCCTGTTACGTTACTCTTGATCTTTACTCACTGGATACTTTAAGTTAAGCAACTTATACGTGGGAGAAAAGTCATTTGCTAAATCCCATATAGCTATAGCTATCCAAGTACAATATTTTTTGGTTTTTAACTGCTTTTTGTCTATGCTTATTGCCTTATATCTTTCTTATTGTCACTTGTTATCTCTGCATATTGTTTTTAACCTGCACTCTTTATTATCCTTTTATCTTGTAAAGCGTCAGTGAGTCTCTGAAAAGCGCTGTATAAATAAAATGTATTATTATTATTATAAAGTCATTCAACACCAAAACTGGTTAAATGAACCAAGTGGATTCAAGATAGACTTTTGCCATGACAGAATCAAAATGTTTTTGACATTAGTGTACAAAATAAACAAGAAAGTTGAGTGATTTGTTGTTTATTGGGGAAATGTTCATCCATTATCAATTATTAGGCATTTGTATTAATATGGTGAAATTATGCTTATTTATGCAATAGTACGGCTCACAAGGCACACCAAATACATTTTCATGTATCAGAGCCAATTGCTATTCTGGTTACACTGTATTATTTGGTAAAAAAAAATCCTGAAATCATTATAAAACTATGCTGGAAAATGACCACTTGACTCCTTTGACCCCAGTTATTTTAGCTATGACATGATGCAGTCAAGTTTCCTCAAAAAGTGTCAGTACTCCAAGTACATTTCAAATGAAACAGTTTCAGATTCATGATACTAAGTTAGTCATCTTAAATTTTTAATCAGGTTAAGCTCAGGGTAAACTTTCTTATCCCTGAGGGGAAGCTTGTTTTACAGCAGGAGCAAACAAATCTAATATCTCACACTTAAAATCACTGAAACACACGGAACAGACACACAGTCAGAGGCATCAGGTCACATGATGCTGTTCAGGAGGCTGATAGTACTGTTCGTCCTACACCTGGGCAGAGTGTATCTGTGACCAGATGCCACTGGCTTATACTCTGTAGAGGCAGTAGAGTGTGGTCACGATTGCTTGTGCATTTATGGTTGCTCTGGTTTTATATAAAAAAGCAAGTTAATCAAAACTGGAGCCAGCAATTTTACTGCAATTTATCATGATCTGTTCAAGACTTGTTCCGTTCTGTTTTTATATATGAAGCATTTCATCAAAGTGATGCATGTTAAAAGAAAAACAAGAACAAGTGACAATCAAGAAGAATGTAAAATTCAATCTAACTTATTTAAATCACTCCAATTCTATGAAAAAACATCAGAGAAACAAAAATTCAGACTTATTTGCAGTAGTTATCAAGGAGGTTTTTGATTTTGCAGAAAAAGAAAACTCAATAACCAGCTCCTTACAACATGTAGAAGTTCTGCCATATCAGACCCACTTCCTTGGGCTACTCATGTACCTCCAAACCATCCACATATGCAATCACAAACAAGATCTTACCTAGCCAATAGTGAAAAAAGCAATGGACCCAATACAGATCCCTGAGGAGCCCCTTGCTGAACAGTGCAGGATTTAGAGAGATTGTTCTTGAATAAAATCTGACAAAAACAAAATAAACTACTGTTACTAATACTCAGATATGAGAGAGAGACAAGGGTGTAGCAGGAGGTAAAGGAGCCACAGGCTGTACCAAGCTATTAATCATGGGGCTCCTGGAAAGAAACATGAGTTTGGTTTGACTTTGCTTTGAAGTATTCAAAGGCTGATTTAAGGACCTCACACTCGGCAGAATTTGCTGATGCTTAACTGATGTTAAAGTCAATGATAGCAGTGTAATACTGTTAAAACTTACACACTGCTTAAAGTGGAGAAAAGACAGTTAAAAATTAGAAAACTGTTTCCATGAAAACATGTCTCAAATTTGCAACTAAAAACAGCTATAATAAATAAAACAAACTAACAAAAAATATGACAATTATAAAAGCTATACTATACACGCCTCAGAAACTCCCTGTTATTTCTTTAAAAATATGAACTCATTTCAATGCAGGCAGAACTACCGTACAGCTTTTGAAAAATAAATTTTTTTATCCTCTTAAAAACAAGCACAACATGATTCATGTCATTGTCTTTCAGGGAAAGAGTGGCTGATAGATTCTGAGAATCTTAAGTTTGGAAAAGCACAACAGAGTGGGGAAATTAACAGCGTGGAAACTTAATAAACATGTTGTTTCACTGTAGCTCTTCTTCGGGTAATTCCCGCAGGAAGAGAAAGGCCAAGAGCAGAGGAATGGCAACGAGCCTCACAGCAGAGTGAAGACAGGAAGTCAGGGGTGAGAGAGGGAATCTGCGAGTCAGAGTTCAGCTATCACTGTTTAAGAGAGCCGGAGTGTCTTTGGCTTTTAGCTGCATTTCTGCCTGAAAACCAATATTATAAAAACATCTTTTTCGCTGATAACTGAAACAGATAAAGCCTCCCTCTGAGGTAGATTTGGTAGTTTTGTTGTCATGTCCTAAAACACTTGTACTGGGACGTCTAAGTGGCTGTTATATTGCTCCCTAAAAGGTGCAGGATAAAATGACACAGGCTGCAAGCATTGGCTGCTGCTTGGCTGAAATGGGTGTATTTATCAGAGATGTAAGACACACATCCTATAAAACCAAGGGCACCAGAGAAATCCCTCACATGATCACTGCGGCCCCATAACTGTCTGGGACAAAAATGGAGGCTGCGCCGTATGTCAGTTATATGGAGCAATAACCAACTTAAAGAAGAACGGTAATAGAGCCATTTACCTGATCCTGAGAAATGAGGAGAAAGACCACCCTTCCCCTCAACCAACGTCTCCCCTCCACCCATATATTACCTCAGAAGGAATGTTCAAAGTTTATGATCTTTGTGTTTTCAGAAAATTAACATTGTGCTTTTCTTCCTGTGTGTGCAAAATAGATTAAAATTCAGTGGAAAAAAACAGGATCCCAGTTACTGAATGGACAATCAAATCAAATTCTAGTTTATCACATTAAGGTAAATGTTTTTGCTAAATTTTATTTGTTTCAGGATTCACTGTTCGGAAACCTGAAAGATAATTCTAACAAGACAACCAAACGATAAAAAACAAGTTGAATAAAAATATGGCCAAAAGAGGTCTGTACCCAAAGAGTTTTGTTTGAACACTCATAAAGTTAAAATTAAAAGGTGTAAGAAAAGAAGAAATAACATTGAACTAAAATCATGATAAACAACAACAGTTTAATTAGGAGAATATTCAACTCATGAAGGAAAAAATGAAGGCTAGCTTTCAAAACAAACAATGCTCTATGAATCAGTTCAACTTCAAACTAATGAAGCAGTCTGCGAGACCTTTAAGTCATTTTTGTTGAATAAATACATATGACATATTACAAAAGCTGGAAGAAAACTTTTCTTTTATTTTACCATATAAACAAACACAGAACAAACTTATTTTGAAAAAAAAGCATTGAAAGACTGTTAAATTAGGTTCTTGAGCTGAAAAGAGGTTTAGAAACTGCGACTATTCATACAAATCCATCCTGAATGGTGAGAAGTTGTTTCAGGCTGCAATAAGAGAGGTTACTTTCCCCGCTGATAACTTTGACAAATTTAAAGAGAGACCAGAATATTTCAAGGTAGAAATGTCTCATTGTACTGAAATTGTGTTCAAAATGAATAATATATGATATTTCCAACTAAGTTTTTCAACAATAAAAGTGTTGGTTGGGCATTATCAAACATAAGGACATTTTTGTCAAGAATAATTCCAGGTCTGTTGTTTGTTGCAAACAATATGTTGCTTCTTTCAAAGTAAGGGATAGTTTATTTTTTGGATAACTGTGATTATGTTTCTCAGACAGGAAAATACCGGTATCACCAGCTTAAGAGATGGAAATAACTATAGTTTATGTGATTAAATATAACTCATAAACGTAAACAAGAGGGAGCGAGGGACCTAAGATGGATCTTTGAGGTACTACAATATCTGAGTGATATCTGATTATAAAATATTTGCTTCTTGAACTTGCACCTAATCTAGCAATAAGATTGTAAAATATGGAGTACCTCAAGGATCCATCTTAGGTCCCTTGGTCCTCCTTGTGTTAATGGTTTCTATCTAACCTCAGAATTTCTTGTTATCACTGCTGAGACCTATTTTTCCTTTCTGAGAAATTTCATCATGACTTATATGACACAAGCAACTGTGATGAAGTGTCAGGGGATTAAAAAAACAAACCTATCATTAACTGTGAAATTAACTCTTACATGTTTTTGTACCAAACAGAGTCCTTCTGTCCAGCTAGCATAACCTTTGACTAAGTTATCACTTTTAAGATAGCTAGATTATGCACCAATCCAAGAAACACACGGTTTGTTAATAGAACGTTTCCTCCTGAACCACTGTTCAATGTGTCTCATTCAAAGAGGAGGGGTTCCCAGACCTTTTTACTCTGTGATACCCAAAATAGTACTGCCAATGACTCTGGAATCCAACTGTCACTAGAAATGGTTAAAACAGTTACCATACCAACACTTTTTTTTAGACTTTTTGCTTTAATTAATGATGGAGAGACGGTGGAGGGAGTCAGAAATAGGGCAAGAGAGCAGGAGAAGACACACGGGAGATGGACTACAGGTAGGAATCAAACCAAGGCCACCTGCACAGGGCAAGAGCATCAATACAAGTGTGCACACAAGTTTTGGCACCAGATTAATCCAACATTTTAAGGATATCATTTCACTGTAAATTTCACTAAGCAATAATGTTATATGTTAGGTTACACCCATATTATACACAATAACTTTGGCACAATAACTTTATTTAGGACAAAATTTTAAAATATATATATATATTATAGCTTACACATACTGTGCATCCCAGCATTTCATGTTTTTGCTTTACTCCTAATGATTTATGTCCAAATTTAGACTTTTACTTTTTTTTACTGCAATTTCACCTGATTTAAGAGAACAACAATCTGTTGTCATGTATCCAGTTCCCCTTTCTATGATATGGGTCTAGAAAGCATACAATCTGTTTTTCAAATAACAAATTACAGTAAACCAGTTTCAAATGGAAAGAAAATCTAATTCCATTTTCAGCATTAAATAAAGGGCACATTAAAATGATATTGAGCTACCTGACTGATTCTGCCTGTAAAACCAGACATGAACATGCCAGAATGCAAACATGCCAAGAAGTTTAAATCAAACATCCAATTACTATTATATTTACTGGGCTCTTTGTGTTTTATTGCAGATAAAATCAACAAGTCAGCCCCCATTATTGTATTGTAGAGCACTGTGTATTTACAGTAAGCTACGTATAATAAGATGTTGCATCTGTGAGCACAGACATAACAGCTTGTCATGATGCATTGCCAGTGTTTAAATAAATGTTTTGTTGTCGATGTTGTGGTTTGTCTTGTTATTGTGGGAGCTGTTCTTGTCAAACACAAATGCATATCGACTCACCACACTGACATTTGTTACTGAAATTGTAAAGATGGCTGATGCAGGGAAGTGAACGTGGAGTGCCTGAGCTTATTGGGATTGTTTTTTTCTCTCTCTCTCTGACAGGAAGCATTAAAGTGCTGAGTAATGCGGATGCAATGATCTATAATGGTGGGTATCAGCTCAAAAAGGCTGCTGAAAGTGGAGAAAAAATACTTTGCAAAACAAGTGTTACTATTTTAAAGCAGCTTTTATCAATGGAGACTGGATAATTACAGTATACACAGGATCAGAGTTATTAGGGAGTCATAATAAAAGACACAGGATGAACAATATTGGATTTTTGCTGATGTCCAATGTGCTGATAATACAATTGAACTGATACCAATATAAAGACAAAAACATTAACTAAACTAATAACAAGTCAGTACATATATGGAAAATACGCATCCACATCTTTGTTTAAAATAGGGTATCAATAGATTATGGGAAAATATTAAGAACTTTTTGAGACCTTTTTCAAACTAGGGCTGGAAGAAAATATTGGCATAACAATATATTATGACATTTTGCTCTGTATAAATATTTTGTAATATCTTATTTTCCATAATTTACAGAAAAGCCTTTTGTCGTCTAGCATCGTTTATGGCTTTTTCATTTTAAGCCTCAAGGGAAAAAGAACCTCCCTTCACTTCTCGATCACATATCTGGCACAGTAATGGCATCTGATACAGACTGTGTGGGTAAACAGAAAGTGAAAGTCAGCTTTTAGGTGTCCACTTAGATGCTCTGAGTATATTTTTCTGTCACTATTAATATATTAAAAATATGAGCTGCATAGACAACAGGAGCTCTCTCTACAACCCCCCAATTATGAAGCCACTTTATGTCCATTAAAATGTTTTCCTTTGGTGTCTTGAAAGTTAAATGTTAAAAGATTTTCAAGCACATATATTCATAATTATGTTAATGCAAATGTTATATAAGGATAATTCATTCAAATGTATATATTAATATAAAACAAAAGCTTCAAACTGCAATTACTGAACAGTAAGATTCTACTTTTTAAAAGAGAATTGATTTGTTTTCCTGTTAAAATAGAAGCACTGCAGCAACAAAAACAACTAAACTGCAATTTTTAATAATAAATAAAGGTCTTTTGAACATGTTCATAACATCATCAATTCCAAGCTTCTGCATCGATGTTGTATTATAGCAGGCTTTAATATTCAAGCATATATCATATGGTCCTGAGAATCGATATTGTATTGTATCATTTAGCATTGTGTTGAAACTTGTTATTTACACCCCCTGTATTTTGTTATCATCTTACCCCTGTATTATTCATCAAATAATGCAAAAGTGTGCACTTAAAGGGATATAATAAAGACTTTCATGTTCGTTGACCCTCCAGGGTTTAACATAATTTTTAAAAACATTTCAGGACACATCAGGACTGTTTAAGACCACGTCTGTGAAAATTTACACATTTTTTTTCCCTTAGAAACAAAGAGCTATCAACACACGTCAGACAGGGTGCTAAAAACAAATGCATAAGGATATTCAGACACACTGATCCCTCAAGAGGGCAAAGTGATGCAGACGTAAGGAAGAGCACATTATTATACACAGCAACATTTTGATGCTTAGTGTTTGAGCAACTCGCGGCTACAACTTTTCCTGTTTCCTTAATCAGCCCTCAGGTAACATAACAAGTTCAAAACGGATTTGACAAAGACAGTCTTTGGTGCCTAACAGAATTTAAGTCCTCGCACAAGTATTTATAAAACCTTTTAAAATCAAATTTTAAGCCTTTCAATACTTTTCAAGAATCTGCTCTAAAATAAATCAAACAATAAGTTCTGATTAACAGTGTAGCAGCATTATGAACACAGATGAAAATCCTCAGTCATTCATGAAATACGATGATTGAACCCTCTGAATGCATCAATATATGCAGTCGGGCTTAATATTTGTGTATTATTTATATTTTATCACCAGAACATGCATGAATAATAATTTGACTCATTTTAGAGCATATACTCCATTACTAATTCTTTTAATTAAACAAACTTAGAAGAAATATACAAACTTGATGTCACAGTGCATGGCCGACATACTGGCAGATATCAGCAGATATTTCTACATCTGCCGGCACTGATAATTAACTTTTTAAGCCGTTATCTGCTTATGCCAACACCATGCCTACTGTGCATCTTATTAAGCTGTATGGTGTACAAGGGAGCAGAATTGTTGAGGATTAATTCTGGGAGAGATAAATAAAGTTCCAAACAGAATCCCCATCCTGGCAGGAGCTACTTTGTTCCACTCATGTTTGATTGTAGCCTCAGACTCAGAGAAGAGTTTCCTAACAGTTCAGGCTGGGAGAGTGTGTGAATGAGCATGTTGTTCAGGAGTCAGGCAGGATTACGCTCTGAAATCCTCTGAAACGGGAGCAGCAGGGGCCACTTGAGGCAGGGCAATTGGGCAGACTGTGGAGCAGGTCTTCAGCAGAAATGTGCTTATTTATGTAATCATGCAAGAAATATCTCCTCCACTGCTCCTGAAAGCTGGTAAGATGGGAACTCCAAGCTCCTTTCCTCTGAATCAAGATCAAAATAGCAGTATAACTGCTCCCCCTGGTGTGCTTCTCACTGCATTGCCTGGGAGAATTATCTGTGCTGTAATTAGTATGCACCCTCAGGTCAAAGCACTGACTTGGTAGAGGAGCGTCCTCATGTAATGCTCCAGCTCAGTAACCTCACATTCACCTCTCCTCGCAGACAGAAAATACTGCACCCTCTTCCCTCTTGTTACTCAATAAAAAGGCAAAATTAATTCTTTAAACATCTTGCACTTCTTATTAAAACATTTCACATTACACAGACGGTGGTGTGCAGTTACAAAGGAAATCCAAATGAGAACCTGATGACGATTTTGAGATTATAGTTTTTGAGTAGCTGAATCTTACACCAGTAACAATTGCACAGGTAACTTTTTAAAGTTTAGCACAGCTGAAAGGAAAATATACTTTATATTTTTTTAGATTTTGAATGTATATGATGGATCTCAGCAGTGAGTACTTTTGCTCTGAAATAAGTTGAAGCAGAAAAGATTTATTCTAAGCTGGTCATCATCTTAGGGTTAAAAGAAGACATAGGTGACCAACAGTTTTGAAATGTATGTTTGTTGGAGACATTAACACTCTGAGTTAAGCCTTTATTTTACCGGGAGAATATTCTTAATGAGCTTTCACGGTGTTTGAAGTTCTTTAGTTCCTGACTATGCATAATGAAAACTCAACAATGTTTTTTGGATTTGGTAGGAAGTTCTCCAAATTAAATGTAGTTTACAGACTAAATTGGAAAAAAAGGCTTCATTTACTAAGAATAACTAAATTGTGTGTGTGTGTGGGGGGGGGGGAGTTAAAAGCTTTGGGAATCTCCACAGTGGGCTGGGTTTGACTTATTTTCCCTCTGCTATCTCACCTTCTTTAATTGTTATCCATTCTCTCTCTCTTTTTCCTATAAAGGCATAAAGAGATTCCAAACTCCCTGAAAAATCTGAATGAACAAAAGGAAATTGTATGAGATCTCTCAGGTTTACTTGAAGGATGTCAGTATTTACTGAAATGTGTCTCAAACATTTGACATACAGTTTAACAATGTTCACTGTTCTTCAGTGTCTGCACACATGCATTGTGAAAATCAATACTTGGAGATCTTGTGAGAAGTGGCTTCTATTTGTATTGAAGGCAAATTAATCACAAAGACCTAGATTTTATGCAAGTGATGACACTTTGAACTTTAAGGTCAGTACATTTTATCCAAGGTCAGATTTAAAAAATATATCTTTAAATAAGCTTTTTGGTATATTACAAAAATGAGTAGTCATGATTAAATACGTAGCTGAATAAAGGGATGAGTTGGGAGAGTTGATGAGACACGAAGGTGCTCCTCAGATATAAGGTTAAAATGTAAAAACTTAGGGTGAAAAATTAAAGTTACACAGAGCGATTCCTCTGACATTGTGGATGTGCCAATTGCACATAAAGTTATCTGCTTTTAAACCTTCAGAAAGCATTCAGGGTCTCCAGTGTCCTGGTCTCTTGCAGACTTTGGGAAAATCTGGTCAAATAAGGGCTGCACAGTGGAGCAGCAGGCATGGCTGGGTTCAAATCCAGCCTGTGCCATTTCCCACATTCCCTCCACTACCTCACCTTGTGTCAACTGTTATCCACTGTCTCTCTCCCTCTGTCCAATAACAGTATAAAAATCCCCCAAACAGTAAATAGAACAACCAGCAGAAAATTGTAGATCACTCATTTAACTTAATTTACGTTTTGTACATTCTTCTAAAGAAAACAATGTGATTATTTCCTGCCATTTATGAAAGAAAGGATTTTATAGTGGTTATTTTTCTGATAAAAGTTTATCAATAAAAGCTTCCTCTCAAGTTAACGCTCCAACTTAATCAATCAACTAAAGCTTTTTTTCATGTACAAGAGAAAAATACATCGCTATTTAACATCCAAGCATGTATTGACCTAAACAAAACACCTTTCTGAAATTGAAGAATTTTTCAAGAGTTTCAAGCATCCTGGTGAACCCTTGAACTGTGACCTCAACTGTGGACAACAGTGACAAAGTACCGACTGTAGTGAAATGAAAATTATTTAATAAACACATATCTGATACCTACATAACCGAAAAACAACACAGATTTGGTGCTTCAGTGTAGTACCACTTTCCAAATATTACACATGCTGACCCTTCTCTGCCTTCTTAAGCTTCCTGTGGACACTAAGTTATCCGATATTGCCCTTGAGATAAAAGAACAGACAGCACTTAAATTTGGACCTGTACAACAGTAAACACTGCTGACGCTTTTTCCTCACAAAGTTATAAATTAAACTATAAAGAAAGGGGCACCACTACAAAAAATAAAAATCAAAACCGGATCTATCGATAAGCTAATATCAAACTAATAGTGAACATATTTTTGTCTCTATTGTAGGAAATAAAAAATACATGGAGTGACACATACATGCTTACACATACACAAAATCTTGTAAAGACAAAACGTACTCCTCATAACTCAGTAAGCTCATAAATCACAGCAGGCTAAATGCTCCACAAACCCCCTCAAACAGCCCCTAAGTGTTAAATCATCATTTCGTGGAGGGAGTGGAGAAGAGAGAGTGTGGGGGGAAAGGGAAAGGCAAAAAAAGAGACAGTGCTGTATTTTTTCAGGTCTGAAGTCTGGGAGAGTGTGGATCCAGCCCTTCAGTCAAATATGCTGCCATGCGAGGGGATTAGAGGTCTGTGAAGTACTATAGGTCTTGACCTGCAAGCCTCGGAGCCTGGCTGTAACCTGACCCAATACCAGGTGTGTGCCTGTGGGTCAAAGGGTTGGGAAAGCATGCAACAAAAGACAGCTCTGCAATAAAACCCTCACTGCTCCAATTAACCATTTTAAACCAGCTTCTTTAAAATCTCCTGCAGCGGATGAACACGGCTTTGCAAAGTGTGCTGAAAAGCCTCATATTTCCTTAATTGTAGAAGCCCACACAAATGTCAGCTAAATGAAATGTGTAGCCGTGTAGATCCTAATAGAGAGAATGTTAATGGCATGCTTACTCCCTGCACCCGCCCGGCTTTGCTTTTACTTTCAAAATAATTTACGGCACCTTTAAAGCGGCCCGTCATCTGCAGCCGGAGACCCATAACTGTCATGTGAGTCGATCATTTACCCAGCGATCTCCTAAGTGTTACGTGTTAATGGGTGGAAGCGGTGGAAAACATAGGGAAATAACTAACACCTACAGAACCAACAGATCACCTCCGCAGAGGGGAAAGCTGTATCATTTCAAAACACATTCAGGACCGCAGCGGTTAATCAAGGCAGCTGCCAAGAGGACGGCCGTATCTCAGGAACATGTCAGAGAAGAAGTCTTTAAGTACGCTCATGTGGGACTGTCCGACTGAGTGGGATTCTTCTTCCACTTACATTAGATGTTGACACCAGGGAATTGGGAACATTATATTTTGTGGTGACAAGGTTAATGAAGCATAATGTAAGCCTCTAATATTCTGGGCTTATTTTTTGTTCATACAGGGCTGGGAGGGATGACATTAGCTTGGCTAAATGAATTATGTCAGATAACTGAATATTAGCCACCACATTCACAAATTGGTTGAACTATTCTTCACTATTTCTTTCATCACCACAGGCTGGAAGTCCAAGTCAACAACTCAGTCTAAGCTGTAACAGACACTTTAGCTCCAGTAAAGATGGATAATGACCTGCTGCCATATTGTAGTTTGATGAAAATAGGCCTGTCACGATTACAAATTTTGCTGGACGATAACTGTCCAAAAAATGAATGCCGATAAACGATATTATTGTCCAATATTATTTTGAAAACTCATTTTTTTCATTCATGTCATTATATGTCATAATAAAGTGAGTACATCGTATTAAAAGCTATAACCTTTAATTTCTTAAGAGTATTTAACTGTAATTGGAATAAATTAAACAAACAATATAATAACTCTAACAAATACAAATGAAATAGACTCTTTTAGGAAAAATTGCATGTAAATAAAAATAACAATACTAATAAAAAATAGTCCTTGTCTATGTAAAGAAAAAAAAACTTTCAATAAAAACACACACAACAATAAAAATAATGATCAAATGGATTTTACACAGTTCATGAATTGTTTGTGACACATACGTTCCCCCAGCCCATCTGTCTGTCAGATGTTTGTAACGTTTCCCGAAATGCTGGCTGTTCAACCGTATTGAAGGGCTGCATTTCTTTTGCAATGCAGCGAACAACACTGTCTTGTGGCACCATTTTGTGCTTTTATTTATATTTCCTTTGCCAACCAAACGCCTCAGTAAGCCTTGACTGTATGACGAAGGCTCCGCTGCACCTCCCCTTCTTCGTCACCACTACTTTCAAACAAATGTGACAAATCGGCTCGTCGGTGTTCATGAGCTCACACCTTGTTCATTCTGTTTATAACCAAAATATTCTCACACTGAGGCTGTGGCAGCCAGCTTAAGAACCATAGCTTTTGTGCCATCATTCATATTGGTGTTTGTTTCCTCGTTATTCCTTAGGACACTCACTTTAGCTCTTTGTGTACGTGTGTATGTGCGAGCGGCCTCACCTCCCCCCAAAAGATTGAATGAATGACAGATGCTCACCCTGCTAGAACCAACGCATCCCGGTGTTGAGAAAGTTATCAGAGTGAGCAATCTTCTCATTCAGCCTTTTTGATAGAAAGAGAGGAGGAAAACAAACATGCATGCACGTGTCAATTTACTAAGGCCGGAAAACTTACTGAGGATGTTTTAATTTACTGTGTGGTTAATTAATTTATTGATTATTGTGACAGGCCGAGATGTAAACAAAGAACGCAAAACAAATTTAACCACAGTATTTCAAACAAACATTGCAATTGCCAGTACTTTCACCTAAAACAAGAGTGAACAACTGGCAGCCCAGGAGACGCATGCTGCCATCAACCTCGCTCATGTCTGCTTGTCAGTAAATTCAGAAATTACAGCCATTAAGATGGAAAAATTTGCATTTAAGTATTTTAGTCTTATTTACCATAACAACGCCATGTTCACAGGCAAAATCAATTACAACATGCAAAATGGAAAATATTTTAAAGTAGCCTTTAAAACTGGTTTTATTTAACTCTTTGCATGATGTTCGGAGTTTTGGTTTCCTCTAATGGTTTCTGTAAAGGTTTTCAATGAAATAGTGTTGTTGCATTTGGGACAAAGTAAGATAAATAAACTTAAAAAGTCATGCATAATCAAGATTTCTTGATTGCAGCCGTGACTTACATAAAAATGGTGTCACTGGGACTTAATGGTTAATTTAGAAATAAACTATATTAAAGCAATTTATTGCAAGAATGTGTCCATCATTTGCTTAACTTTCATGTTAACCCTTTAAAATGAGCTTAACTGTTTGATTTTGAGTTTGGAAATAAAAGCATAAATTCTGACAAAAGCCAAAAATGTATTCCCTGTTAAATAACTGGTGTTTTGGTTTTCTTATCTTTATGACTTGTTTCTAACAAATGAACAAACTCATAAAAATGTAACCTAACAGTTTTCAACACAAATAAACTTCACAGAATATTTATCTCTTAAAATAATTTGGGTGTTGCAACAATTAAAGTCAGAAAATTCAAGTTGACCTAATTACTACCTGGCATTCTTCTAAAATGAAATACAGATTTTTTCAAAGCCTCTTTTCATCAGTGATTTCAGTCATGGTTGTTATTTCACAACTATAAATATGGAATGCCTTTTAAATGTGCACAAAAATCCAGAAAAAATTCTTAACTGTACTTGGCTGTGAAGTATGTGTGAACACAAACAGCAGGGTTTTCTTTACTACCTGGACTTTACCTGAAAAAATCCTTTTAGCTGCTTCATTTACCCCACACTATCCACCCACCAGTGACTCACAAACTGCAGGGAAAAATCTTGCTGCGTTGGAAAAGAGTAAACAGGAAAGTCCAGCTATGTACTAAAGGTTACCATGAATTTTCCTGGAACATATCGGTTAACTTTTGTAAAGAGGACTGGTTTTAACTCTCCATCTAAAGACCAAATCATTCAGAGAGACTTTTAAAAGAGAGTTTCAAGCACTTTCGAACACAGAACTTTCCAACCCTTAAAAACAGAAATTTAAAAATTGAGGCTCCTTTTAAGATTTTCACACTCCTTGATTATAAAGGAAACTTTGACCTCTATTTGCCTGAAACTAAGTGCTGAAACTGAGATCCAATCATCAAATATCATCCAAGCTTTCAGAAGCATTCCCACATGTGGATGTGATAAGTTTTCTCCATAAAACCTGAAATCTAAAACAAAAAGAATACCTCCATAATTACATCCCTGATTACTTCAATATTTATTAGTCGTTCCAGGTTTGGATGACCTGTGACAGCAGGAATTGACTTCACTGGAGAAAGCCAATGACCGGCTGGCCTCAGAGGGTTATTAATTGCTCCAGCATGCCCTAGCACATTGTGTTTGGATAGGTGTTTCTTGGGGCTAACAAAAAAGCCTTTGTATTGCTTCACTTTAGCCTCTGACTCAATTAGGGAAGGAAATAAGAGTAAATACAAAACGCTATTGTCTCTTTTTTTCTGTGCAGGTTCTGCAGAAGATGTTACGTAACTTTACAGTCCCTTATCTGTTTCAGGTCTCATCCCTTTAGCTGTAGTGACGAAAAAATCAGGAGCAGGTCAAGTTTATGAAGCAACAGCAGTGAAACAGCAGCTAACGGCAGTTTTGTTGATCCCACATTAATTTACAAGCTTGTACATCAAACTTGATTTTTATGGAGACAATTGTTTTTTTTGTTTTTTTTTGTTCCTTTGATAGCTTCTAGTTCCCTCGAAAAGAACGAACACAGTTCATAGTAGGGCTGGGTGATACAGAAAATAAATCATGCCCGATACGTTTTTACTGCAAAGACAAAAGCATTGGTAGATACAATACTCGGACTTGAAGCAATTTAACAAGGATCTAGTAAGAGGCAAAAAAGTGAAAACGTTTGACAAAATATCAGCAAAAAACGTCAGTATATTGGCATTGACGTAAAATATCAGTACACTGGCAATTTTGGTTTGCTTAGTTCGATAAAATGTTAAAAAAAAAAACAACAACTTTCAAACACTGTCAAAGTGTACATAAAACATAGGTAGCATTTATTCATAAGAACTGGACTTGAGAAGTTTATCTAGATTCTGTTTTCAGTGTATGTATTCAATTCTTGCTAACACTATACTGATCACTTGTTTATTGACTATGCCCAAGAAGGTTCTCAGTTTCAACAATGTCCATCACAAAGCACTCCTGATATTTAACGTCCATGCAAAATACACCTTAATTAAAATCACTGGGGATGCATGACATTGGATTTTTGACAATATCTGATATGCCTGTATTTTCTAATTCATTATATAGCCTTTACCGATACCAATATTTCTAGTCAAACTCTGTACTTAACAAAAAATGTGTGGCTGATAAATCAGCTGTAAATACCTGCATAAACTTCAATATTGGTCAATATTTAACTTTTTAGGCTGATATCCGCCGATACTGATAATATTGTGCATCCCTCAAACTCACATGGCCACAGACATGACATGTTGTGCTATCAGTATGATTTTACATAAAAGGAGCCACACTTGAGTTCACTTCAGTCCCTTCACTACCGTAATTTCTTGCTCCAATCCACTATTTACTCCAAATGATTTAGTTGATGTTGCATTAAAAAGGCTTTGGCATCAGATTTTTACAATAAGTGCTCAATACTCCTTATACAGTACAGGCAAAAAGTTTTTTTCATCACCAATCACATTGTAGATTCTCACTGAAGTAATGACCACTTGTTTCTCTTGACTTAGCTGATTGGTTCTTGCCATAATATTGTTTTTTTAAGTGTCTGTGCATCAGCTTGATTTCTGAACAACACAAACGATGGTCCCAACCCCATTAAAAAGGCACAAAATTCCATCACTTAACCCTGGAAAGGCACACCTGAGAAGTGAAAACCATTTCAGGTGACTACCTCTTGAAGCTCATGAAGAGAATGCCAAAAGTCTGCAAGCAGTAATCAGAGCAAAGGGTGGTTACTTTGAAGAAACTAGAATATAAGACATGTTTTCATCTATTTCACACTTTTTGTTAAGTACATTATTCCACACATTCATGAACTTCATTCATAGTTTGGGTACCTTCATTGAGAATCTTTTGTACAATATAAATAGTGATGAAAATAAAGAAAACACATCGAATGGGAAGGTGTGTCCAAACGTTTGGCCTGTACTGTACATCAAAAGTGCTCTCCATAAGGTCTAAACCTTCTGAATAAATGAGTGCGTGGTGAATAATTCTATTACTGTTTACGGCTCTAACTGAAATCAGTCTTACTAGAGAAGATTCGGCCTGTCAGTGTAAACCCTTTTCTTTAACTTGTACTCTGATAAAAGTGATTTATTTTACAAATTAGGAACACATCGTCACACTGCTACCAGCAGATTATAGATTCAAAAGTTAAAAACCAGTATTGGTAAATGTGCAAATGTCTGTTGCTGTTTATGGCCAATACATTAGTCTATAAAAACATCAAATGTTTTGTCTATAATACAGTGAAACAGGAATGAGTCCAAAACCCCATAAGTGAGTTAGCATTTTACCGTTTCTGAAGGCCAAAAGTATTTTTAGGATTTTAGAATCGTTTTTCAGATAAATACCTGAAATAACATCTGTGGTGAACATATGAGATCTGAACATTTCATTAATAGAGACAATATGCATCAAATAGTGCACCACTTTTGAGTTTCTAAGGGTTATTGTGTTTTTAAAATGATGGCTGGAGACACTAAGTCAATAATCTGAGATAAGTTTATTAATAACTGATCATTCATAAACCATAGCAACAGCCATGGGCACCAACTTGATCAGGTCATTTATTTAAGATGAAAATCTCAAGCAGGAGGTCATAACATGGCCTTTTAAGTTTGAAACGTGGGAGTTGCTTTGTAGTAGTCGCTAGATTGCCTAAATTAACATGAGAGATTTGTTCATGGAGATGACTTTAAACATGAGTCTCGTGATTTTTCGGTTCACAACAGACCTCAGTATCTGCCGTGATCTAAGAACAGAGTCTTTTAGTCGAGAGAACCAACGCATGTTAACTGCCTGATTGGCCAATCTAATATGTCCTTGCACTACTCTTTACCAGCAGAATGTCCACATGATGCACCACCATTTCATCACTCAATGTCTACATATGAAAATATAAGTAGAAGTTATTACAGAATCAAGTGTTGCTTTTCTTGTTTTGCATAACACAATAGTTTCACAACAAAAAATGTCAATCCTAGTACAGTAGTACTTTGTATTCTTCACACTTCATGTGTAAACTCTAGAATAGGTCATACTGAGGTTTTTAATTGCATGCTAACATACAGTATGATAAGTCTCTGATATGATACACACCTAACAAAGACAGCATATATTTGTCAGCTCTACCCACAAGTTAAAAAGGCTAAAAAAAATGCTGGAACAATTATGATTGTTTCTGTATTTTTATTTTTGCTGAACCTGTTTCTTAAATATTTTCCTACTTTTAAATAGATACGGATTAAGTGCTTAAATTAATGAAGTAGTGATGTTTCAGGTCTGAAACCATAACGCACTACTTACTCTTCAAAAAGAAAAAATATATTCCTTTCTTCTGTCCTCGCCAGCACAAGTGACCATCTGGCTGGTTCTGTCTACACTGAGATAGATCACCTCAACATGAAAAAAGCTTTCCAGACACACTCCTGTCTAACCCTGTGTTCACAGTCTGCTCCGTCTCTCTCTCTTTCACCTCTGTGTGTCTCACCCTGTCCGGCTCCTCTCATTCACTCCTCTCGTCTCAGAAAGAGGTTTCCTACTGAGGCGAATTCCAGCGTGCACTTGCCAGGTGACCCATGACCATGGGCGGACAAGGTTACCAGTCATGACTTTTACAGCCGTTTCTGCCTCCACACTGGTCTCTGTGTCGCCCCTGCCTGAAATAGTACGTCAGATACTGTGGTAATGAAAAGCTCAGAAGTGAAAGGCTCAGGACAAACCTGCTGCTCTGATGCCCTCCAGGCTCAAGCTGACAAGAACATCAAGACAATGACAGCAATGTATGAGAGGTGAACAAAACCCCAAAGGATGTTAGCTGGAGAGGGGAGCAAAGGGTGACAGAGCAGAGGAATCTACACGCTAAATAAAAGAGCAGTTTTGTCTACTACAGTGGACACGTGAGGAAAAAACTGATCATTCCTTCATAAAGCAGATTTAATGTGAACCTTTGAATACACATTCAAAACATTCAAAGCTCAAAGCTGTTATAATTCACACATTAAAATCTCTGCTGTATAACAAAAGTTCATGTTTACAAAGCAGGAATGGGCAACTATGGTCATAAAGAGGTGCATTTATTTTATTAACACTACCAAGGGCAGCGTGAAAGTTGTAGGACACTCTACATAAGGACTTAAAAATTCTTGTAATATAACCAAAGAAACAATGAAATAGCTTTCATTATGCTACGGCCACACCGGACGCGAATTGGTGTATTTAAGCGCGCGTAGTGCCTGTGACGTGTGGCGCGTAACACCCAAGGCTGGACGCTGGACCATTTTGACAAGCTGAGGGGAGACGCGCATCATTGCGCAGGCCAAGTAGAGAGCCGGAGCCAGTCGGACTCAGTGATGACCCGTGCAGGCAAATCCAGCTGGAAACGAATATTTACAGTTCTTACCTTCAAAACCTGTCTCCTCAGCGACTTTCACCCAAGCCTGCTCCTTTGTGTTCTGGTCTCTGTAGAGTACACACGTCGAATCATATAGCTCCGGATGATGGCAAACAGCGCTGATCAACCTCTCCTCCATCTTTCGGCGGGGTTTGAGCAGGAGCAGGTGGCCGGAGTGTCACACGTCATCAAATCAATGACATCGGGGGGGAATGTCATCGCTGATTTGCTGCCGCAGCACAATGTCACGCGAATTTGCGTCAAAAGTTCAATATTTTCAACTCGAGCGTAGAGGCGTTTGATGCCCCAAACGCGCCGGATGCTCCATACGCGCTGCGTTGCATGGGGCGAATCGGCGTCCAAACACGTCTTTGCATTGACTTTGTAAGTAATCTTGACGCGCGTCTTTGCGAATTCGTGTCTGGTGTGACCGTAGCATTAGAATTCATTCAAATTTCAAATATTTTTAGCTCACTCATCTATAGTTTATATATATATATAGTGTGTGCAACTTAATCAAATTAACTGAAAAAACTTATTAAAGCTTCATTATGTATTGTGCAAAATACTCACATACTTGAAGTACTGTACATTTCACTTTAACACGTAATGACTTGTAAAAGTCTTACATGAAAATTATGATCAATAATATCCAATCACATTTGTTATTTGTTAAAAAAACTATAATGGAAATACTTGTGTGGCTCATATTCTAATTTACA
Organism: Scarus forsteni; assembly: GCA_036419115.1. Lineage (NCBI taxonomy): Eukaryota > Metazoa > Chordata > Actinopteri > Labriformes > Labridae > Scarus > Scarus forsteni. The sequence goes on along the minus strand of JAZDUH010000245.1, from coordinate 8,213,519 downwards.
GTCATTTATATTCAATATTATACACCACCAATCAAGACTTACATTAGTAACACTAGTTTATTCACGCTCTAGTTAGGTCATTTGTGATTGAAAATAATAAGAAATAGACACGGTATGTTTTTATGTTTTAGTAATTTATTTAATTAACCTGAGTGAGAACACTGACTGTATGTATGTTGCTGCAAGGCGCCTATTCCCTGTTGTAGAGAAAATGTCCCACTTATTCTTTCCAATGCAGTTATGAAAAACTGAGCTTTCATTGCGTTGTGCCTGCTATTTACAAGAGATGGTTACCTTGAGTGCCTGAATATAAAAACTTAAACCAAGGTCCAAAGAGGAAGGTTTTGAAAATGTTTTTGTCTCCATGTAAACAGGGTTCCCAATTGTCAGGGAAAATGGTGACGCACAACACAGAGCTCTGTCATACAAAGGTTGCATGTGCACCTGGGAGGAGGACAAGGACCACCACCACCACCACCACTATCACAACAACAGCAACAACAACAACAGCAGCAAATATAGCCAACTACCGAGCAGCATGTGCTTGGTTTTTTATTGCTCCTCCAACAAAATGTGGATTTGATATGTCAATACTCTAACCAGTTGAAATGCATTTGTTATATTCGCTAAGGACACAAACTTACATGTCCAACTACTGGCCTGACATACAAACTACTGTGTTTTCAGTCGTTCTCCCGGATCAGCGTGAACATGCATCATTATCACACTATCTCAGCGTGAACGCAGAGCAATTTTGAAAATGCAAAGGAAAAACCTTTCAGTTTCTGGTGACAACGTTGTCATGGTTCAACTCTATATTTTACTTACCAATTTGGTGATCCCAAACAGCAATTAAAACATTAAATTGTGACTAATAGTATAAAAAATGAAAATAAATAAATAAATAAATGTACATTCCTTCATGCCCCCAATTCAACAAATACATTTTTTTAACTTTCTTTCAGCACATCAAGAGCTGTGGACTGGACTGGGCAGTATTAGCATTGTCCCTATCTAAAGCACACATGTAGAGAGCCTTTATTCAATAAAGGTGGTGATTCTGTTGGAAAGTGAAGGTCATTTGGTAGGACAGGCAAAATAAAATTTGTTTTGGCACAGTGGGCTGGGAGGGTCAGCATGGTAGGTGGTGGCTCTGGAGCCCAGACAAAGCACTTGTAAGAAGAGGTTCCCACTTGATAACCTAAGTGATGACCTGGCTCTTGCTGATAATCAGTCCTTGAGTTGGGTTGAGGGACCTTTGAGAGACCTTGTGGTAGGGCAAGTGGTATTGGCGCCGCCACCACTTGAAGTTTGAACTGAGCCCGGATTTCTAAAGGGTAGTTATGCTGTGGCAACTAAAATGGGCATTGGGATAGTTTCTGTGACTTCTCCACAGTGTATCAGGCATAACTGTGAAGCTTCTTATTGGAAAGACGAAATGAAGGGATAGACAAACTCTGTTATGTTTTCATGAACAAAGATAAGAGGAAAATAATGGCAGTGTAGGAGACTTACACCTAAAGCTAAGTTGTTGTTTCCAAACTTCAGTTTTGGCTCTGACCATGATTTTCACAATTAGTGTGTTATCCTTCTGTTTTGGTTCTTGAAGAGAGTTCTTGGACCATGTTGGGCATAGGTGTGAGTGTGCTGTATCGATACTCTGATCTTAAAAAGCTTACTTCCAACTGATAACCATACACAAAAGCCAATTTGTCTTTCCTATTGTTTACAACAAGACAAACAATCCAGAAGAACAGAGAGATTGTCCCCCTGTTGTCATGCACTGTGCTCTGAAATCTTTGTTTGAGTAACCCAGTGTGACAGCATGGTTAGTAAAGGCTGAGGTGAACTTCAGTCATGCAGGACATGCTTGAGTTAGACAGTCCTGTAAAATAATTCCATCTTGTGCAATAAAACTATGCTTGAAAATTTAACGTGTAACATGGGTGTACTCAGCATGACAGAAAGGCTGAATGCAGAGTGGTTAACAGCTGAATGGTGTAAGCATTTTAAAATTATGTCAGTGGTATCACTAAATGTTGGCATCATGCATTTGTCCTAAAATATCCATTGTAATGGCTGTGGCTATTAGAGAAAATAGGGCAGTGACTGAACAGAAAAAGAGAAAGCGCCTGGGCATCACACTGGCCAAGAGTAAATGTTGGATGGGCTTTTATACTTTAACAAGAGCTACAAGAAACAACAGCCCCCAACTCACATGTTGAGTTAGCTATGTTGATGTAAAGTAGTTGTTTCATGGCTCTTATCAAATTTGTCAGATTTGTTGTCATGTTATTAAATCATTTACTTTTCTCATCATAAACACATCCAACCTATCTTAACATGCATGTAAATAAATGGCCTCTCCATGTACACAGACATGGCAAACATGCAAGCAAACACTTTGCAGTGATGGGCAGTTCATGCATTAAATACTGTCCGATACCAGCTGACAAAGATCTGACAACATATGAAGTGGCTGGCATATCACCCGGTGAAAGTCATCAAATGAACATTATATTCAATTACTAAAGTGCGGATACACTTAGAGGCCTTAGAATCTTGTGAGAAAATGGTGATCTCAATCCTCAGGGAGAACGCATGATTCATATTTCAGCAACAACCGGGCATTAGTAACATCTCGGCACTTAGAAAGCAAACGGTAAGAACAAAAAATGGAAAATATAAGACTACAACACAAAATAAATCAAGCTCAATTGAATCATGCATTCCTGGGGGTTTGTGTACTTATTCGTCAACAAAGATTGCATCAAGTGGTAGACAGACAACCTGAAGGGAACAGGGATTTTTTTAAGGATCAGATGAACAGTGAACAAGGAAATGTGAGGGGGGAGAGCATGCATGAATGGCAGCCAGAGCAGAGATTGCATATACTGTGCTGCGGCTGTGTGTGTACGAGTGAGTGTGTGTCCATGAGAGTATGAGTCCCCCAGGGTGCACACCCTGTCAGAGAGATCATAATAAACTGTCATCTGTACAGCCCGCAGCTAAAGTTGCATGCTGGTGCTGAGACCACAGGAAGACTGAAACACTAACTGATGCCAGGCCTTCGAAGCTCTCTATGACATGAGCTCACTATTCAAGATGAGGGGGGACAGTATTTTTCTTTCTTTCTCATTTATCCTTACTTTTTAACCCCATCTTAACTGATACCATAAGTTAGAGGAGGAGTGTCATTGATGTTCAGTCTTTTCTTGAGGACAAATGTAAAAAATAAAACAAGATATTTAGGAGAAAACAGTTGCAACAATAATCTACATCGTCATGCAACAGAAGATAAAAAGAGTTCATCTTGAAGAGTAAAAGTTATTTCATGTGTGAATACAGCATGTAGCTTTTAGACTATTGTTTTTTCTTTCTCAAATATATTTTGAAGAGTCATTATTGAGGGATCTTTCTCAGTGGAATCTACAAAAGTAGTTACAGGTAAGGCCACTCTGAAGTGAAAACTACAACAATCAACAGAAACGTTTCAACAAATGATTAAAAAATCCCATCCAAGTCAGACGAAACAAAAGAAGTTTTGTCACTTGTCTTAAACTTTAAGTCTATAATCAACACAATGCAGATGAGAGCTACAGTATTGACATGGCCGGTAGAGTCAGTGTAGAGCAGCGATCCTCAAGTGTGTCTTAAGGCAAGTCTAGGCGTGACTTGAGTTGAGAAGTTTTCAAACCGTAAAATAGTACTCCAAAACACTATTTTTAAGTGCATTAATTTATGCATTAAACTGCAAATTCTGTAACTTTTTACAATCTTGAAACTTTAGAATGAAGACCGTCGTTTGCAGTTAGCAGAAATAGAAGGAGGATATTACAAGGTTTCTCTTTTTAAGATTTGAAGACCTTCTTGTTGTATAAAATATCATTTGACAAGTTTTAATGTGTGATGCTCAACTTTTAAAAGTTCTCTAGGGTTACTTATTAATTTAGCGTTTATTGGATGGGTAGTTAAAAAGTGATACCATTTTCTATTGGATTTGATTAGACATCAGGTTTGATTGAACTTGCACAGACCAAAAAGACATTGCAAGGCATATTCCATCAATCCATTATCTATAACGCTTATGCCTATCACAGCTGACACTGGGCCAGAGACGGGGTACACCCTGTCCCAGGTGCCAGCCAATCACGGGGCAACAGAGACAGACAACCATTCGTGCTTACACCTAAGGGAGATCTAGAGTCACCGATCAACCTAATGAGTATGTTTTTGGACTGTAGGAGGAAGACGCAGGAGAACATGAAAGGCCCTGACTGACCAGGGGATTGAACCAGTAACCTTCTTGCTGTGAGGCATCTACACTACCTGCTGCACCACCCTGTCACCCGTTGCAATACATATCAAATCGGCTATTTTGTTTTATTTTGAATATAGCGTGCCCTGAGATATTGTCTTGATATCAGGTGTGCCCTGAGGAAAACCAGTGGTGTCCAGGCAAGGGAGATATGATAGACTTAACCCAGAGGCAGAAACAACGGTAACAGAGTTTGTAAGACGGTAAACTAAGATAAACTAAGTCCAGCATCATGTGTGAGTCTGCACAGACACATATAGGTCTGTTAATCTGGCTGATGACAGACAAAAAGTCACCAGTTAACACAGTCACTCATTACACCATAACACCAAGACAGTTACATTTGTGCACAGAGGAAAATATTGTAGAAATGGAGTGCAGATGATGCTGATGCTTGGATCTAACCACTGATCATCAGTTATTAAGCTGACAAATATTTGGGAATGACATTTATTATTGCCGTGTATTTTGTTACTTTTACTCTCAAAATTACAGCCATGTTTTCAGTTCCCAAAAAGCTTGTAGTATTTACTGCTCCCTCTAAAGCAGGGCGGTCCAAACTATGGCCCAGGGGCCAAATGTGGGCCTCTGCACATTTTGAATTGGCCTCTAAAACAGTTGAATGAATACAGACATTTTGATTGTAGCAGCAAATACCATCAATCAAGCTCATTTTCTGCTTTATTTACTTTGTCACAAGGTCTCATTTGCAAAGTACATTCCATATTCATCGTCAAGCACCAAAATACTCGCAGTTTACTCTTGTTTGTGTCTGACAGTGAAGATAAGCTGTCAGTGTCTTCATCTCTACTGCTCAGAAGGACATTCTCGCTCTAACGAGGTGTGAATTCAGTGAAATCCCTTGACAGACGATAACCAACCCCTAAATTCGAAAAAAAATTAGGGCTGGGACAATACGTTTTTTTCCTGATTTGATTTTTCACGTTTTTTTTTTTACTTTTTAGGTGCCGATTCTATTTAATTTGGGATTTAACGATATTGCAGATTTTTGGAATCTTTAGTTAATTTTTTAACACCAGCGAAAAAGATGAACAATGATGATGCCTACAGACATTATCAGCAAAAATACACATCACATGTGAGTCAGTTTTTAGGATTTATTCAGCAATATATTTTAAACAGCTGTTTATAGTCTTTCTTCAAAAGCCTGGATTGCATTTAAAAGTGGCTTATTAACACAGAGTAATATAAAGCATTTAAATGTGGGGGGAAAATTGATTTTTGAACAAAAAAAAATTGATTTAAAAATGGTCAAACAAAAAATCCCAATACTTAAGTGAATTGATTTTCTTCTCCCACCCCTACTAAAAATATAGGTGCAGGAGGTGTCTTAGCCGTCCATAATTCCTCTAATGTGACCCTGGATGTAAAAAGTTTGGACACCCCTGCTCAATGGTATCCCTCTACAACATGCAGCCTATACCAGTAAGATTAAACGCAAGGACAAACAGCAAGTATATCTCCAGCCTAGGGGTGTGCGATATGACGATATTAAATCGTTAAGGTTTATAACATGGGGATGATCTCATAAAGCAGAAAGATCGTCAGATCGTCTGTGTGGGCGCAGAGACTTTGACGCACACCCGACAAGCCAATCATAGCACATTAAGCGCAGTGCATGGTGGGATCTCCTGTTTGGTTATGTAGCGTGAAGCCATGGCGGAAAGAGAAAAGGACATAAAAGCTTGAAGATGTCTGAACAAAAATCTGTTTTAAAGCAGCTGTATTATTCACTCAGATTATAGACATTGCAGTTAGATAACATTTGTTCTAAATTGTTGCACTTCAAGAGATAATGTTGATATTGTTGTTCATTACCTTTTATGTTTATATTTATGGCACATTTTTATAAAAACTGCACCATTTAAATTAAAACCTGTTCAGAAAGTTTCTTTGGCTTTGTCATTTTTTTCTTTTAGGGTTTTACATGTTTTATATGTTAAACATAGGGAAAAAATGGTCAAACATGCAAATTAGTCTAGAAAAATCAATGTAAAAAAAGAATGGTGACAAAATCGTGATCGTGATTTTATTTTTAAACAATTGTGATATGAAATTTTTGCCATATCGCCCACCCCTACTCCAGCCTGAAGGTGCTCATAAAACTGGTGTTTTTAGATATTCTTAAAGCAAAGGTTGTGGACAGGCAATTTATTCAACTGTTGCAATGTGGCAGAGGAAGATTTTGTTGTGAAAGCACTAATTACAAATTTCCAGGGTTAAAATTATTAAAGAAAGGTGTTATTTTATTCCCAGGGTTCACTGAAGTTGACAGACCCACAGCTCTTCACATGAGCTGTGAATAGCGGCTTTTTCCAATGTTTCTCAAGAGAGAGAAATAAATGGGATTTCCAAATTCCAACGCACTTCTGGAACTTCCATAAAGTTTGTTTAAATAAGATTTGGTTAATAGTTGATGTCAACAGTGTTTAAGACCACTTGTTCTTTGTACAAATGCTGCTTTGTCCAGGCTGTGTCATCACATTACTGTACAGGGGTCACTGATAATTGCTATAACTCCTTTGGGGTTTGACCTCCTCGTCTCAGTCACTCATGACCTACGGGGTGGTGATGAGCACTGTGGGTAATATCACAGTCAAACATGCTTTGAAACGATATACAAAACATTTACATGGATTAAGTAAAGCTGACATCTGAGCTCTCGCAGCCCACCCACTCTCATACTATAACAAAATCTAGGAATGTCACTGGCGGACATGGGGGTCAATTGTACACGCTCGCTCACTGCAGCGTCATGCCAGGAATTCTTCACCAACCAGTTCCCAATTTCATGGCAAATTTTCACCATGGACTACATCTGTTTGGGGAATGTAAAGTGAAGCGGTGGGGGGCAGTTCTCCTGGATTAAGTCTGCTCATCAGTTTATCATTCATCAGACAGCGGGAGATTCACTACAGAGGGAAAAAAGGGGAGGAGGAAAAATCCCTAATTTTCTACAGCCATACCTTGCTTTGTACTGGAGGATTAACGACAGGGCTGAGAGGACCTGATGAGTTTAAAGCTTCGGAGGAGAGCGGGGTGAAAGAAAGCCAGATCAGAACAGAGATACCATTAGAGAATCTCATAAATCAAAAGTGCTTATGGCGGGGGGAACATGCTCTTAAAGACCATCTGGATTTCCAACCTTAACATTTATTTTCAGCTGTCTCCGTTGGGGATTTGCTTTTAAGGACAGAATTTCCTACAGAGCTAATACACTCAAGAAGGCTCACTTTATGTTGTCTTCACTTAACCCATTTTATGTCAGTGATATATAAAAATGTATATAAAATATAGTGTACATAAAATAGCTATGTCTAATTTCAGGATGCAAATGCTGTAATCTAGTCAGAAAATCCACACCACTGCAGATCGAAGTACAAGAACAAACTAATGGCAAGTAGAGATGAGGATTGTATATTTCTCCAGAAATTGTTAGGTGCTAAAGAACTTTCCTAAAAAAATAAAAAAAAAATCCTTTTCTTTACCACTGTGTATACTTGAATATTGTTGAAGAGCAGTGGTTTGAATAGTGATACAAATACCAACTCTGTTTCAAACTGAACCTCCTATGGGCAACAGAAATTGCTCAAATTTCTAACCAAAAGCACATTTCCTTTTAATTACAACCTTTACAAAGAATATTTAACACCTATTATTTAAATTAGGTTTGGTGAAATGGAAAGATTGAAAAGGTGTGGTACTTTATTATCAAACTAAATGTGCCTAAAAATCACCAATTTCCAAAAAAAATCACCATTTCCAACATTGTTAGCTGAGTCATCAGGAAAGAAAAACTGCTCTAACTCTCAATTTTAATAAATCCTTTAAGAAGCCCCTGGATCTGCAACTAGATTTGGATCACCACCAAAATCTTATCACCTTCCCCTTGTGCCATAAACTAGATTCCCTTTAAATGTCATCAAAATCCACAGAGAACTTTTGGGTTATTGTTGAAAATGTGGAAAACTGCCCAATCTTGAAAATTTTCTCCTTTTTTGTTTATTTATTGGGGGGGCATTTTTGGCTTTAATTGAGACTGAAGAGGCTGTGGACCGACCCAAAAAAGGAGAGAGAAGGCAGGGGAATGCATACAGCGGATGAGCCCCAGGTCTGAAACAAATCTGGACGGGACACACGAGGCAAAGCCTTCATATATAATATGCCACACCAAACCAGCACCCTTCATAAGTTAATAATTACAATAAATCCCTGAAAAAAAATCCTGGATCCACATCTAAATTTGGATCACCACCAAAACTGTACCACTTCTTCCTCATGTCAAGACCAACATTTTGAGTATGTCATTAAAATCCACTGAGAACATTTTGAGAGTCATTTCTATCATTCAAGGTGTGAGGAACTAGCCACGTCCTAGCCATTTCCATCCATTACCAGGTGACTTTGCTTAACCTTCTAGCCAGTGTTTCTGACAGCATCGTTATAGAGTGACTCATTGGTAAATTTTACTGATGGCACTGTGTACGGTAAATCCTCCAACCTCTGCAGTGCTTTGGCTACTTTATGTCTGCACTTCCCAAAATGAGGGTCAGGACCCCCTGGTGGGCTGTAGAGGTACTGCTGGATGACCACACGAGGCCATTTACAAAAAATAAAAACTCCAGACCTAACTGAAACCATGTTATCAATGACCAAAAAGTGCTGGATCATAATTTTAAGGCCCAGACTTCACATATGTGACTACATCCGTGATTTCACACTCCTGAGCAGCTGTAAGGTCCAGTAGAGTTAACAGCTGAACCCTCTATTGCCAAGGTGTGCCATTTCTTTGGGAGTTTTTTTTTCTGTTCTTGGGTGTAGTCTCAGCACAGTTAAGGACATACTTGTGACATCCTAGATAAGAGATTATTGCTTTGTTTTGTTATGACTTTTAAACTTAATATAACCTTGAAACCTTTTTTTCATTGTTAAACTTGCTCTGGTGGTTAACAGCAGAGTGCTCTGTCAAACATAAAATACAATTTCCCATCCTTACTGAGGCTTATGAGGTACACTAACCACACCATGTGCATGTTACCTTAAACTTGACTATTTTTGATGTATCAAAAGATGAGCAAACTCAATAATCGACATGGAAATTTTCCCAGATTTTAATATTAACTTGTCAATACTTAGCAACATGATTGTTAAAAGCTTGGATGAGTTGGTTGACTGGCCCACTGGAGCAGCAGCACAAGAGGCAAAAGAGCTCATTTTACACTGATGATTGAAGGCCTTAACAATGCTGATGTCCTTTAGGCTTATTGGCTCGTAATTTATTTACATTAGTTAGTTCCTGTTAGACCATGCCTTGGGCTGGTGACTTGATTTAAATGCTATGTTATGTTATGTGGTGTTTCAAGACTCACAAGACTTTTTATTCTACCGTGAGCTGTTTTTTAAATGACAACAAAGAAAATGCTAAATCTTGAATATGACTCAAGAGTAGCATCTATCAGCTAAATATTATTGCCTTTCTTTTTAATGCACAAACAGGTCCAAATGGGAACAGTTTTTGAACTTTATCCCAGGTGATGAGAATGTCACAGAAGAAAGATGTTCCGCTATAGCAAGTGAAGAGCTGATGGATAATAAAATGCCTGAGCACCATGCTCCCTGGACTCATGTTAGTCGGGGTGACACACAGGCCTCTCAAGATAAGTGTGATTCTCTGTGAGGCCTTCACAAACCTGCCAGCATCCTGCAGACACCTCTTCCTTTTGCGCTTCCTGATGTTATCATAATCCGGGACCCAGGGAGGACCTTTGTGGCTCATGGCCTCGTCTTCCGTTAGCACACGTGTGCGTCACATTATCTGCTGAGAGGCCAGACTTTGCATCCTGTCAGGTGGGGGAGGGGTTGTACAGAAATGTCGGGAACAGGAAAAGGAAGTGGACAAGACCAGGATTAGGTGAGAGAATGGAAGGAACAGAGTACAATATCTATCCCCCCTCTCCCTTCAATAATTTATAAACAACAGAGTTGGATTTTCAAAACTGTACGAAAAAAATAGCTTTTGTACGATGTCAGCATGGTTAAAAGCATCTGTCAGGAATCAAACTGAATGACCCCAAGTCAAATAGTTTCAGCATTAATTTGCATTCACAGCAGTGTCAGTGAGCTGCTACAGTCTGTCAGAGCCCATTCTTAAGAGCGAAAGACTGAGACATTCAAGAAATAAGAGAAAAGATTTGTTACTTTGTGTTGATGTGTATGTGCTTGCACATGTGCATATGTTGGCCCAACACTTGGCTGTAGTGTGAGTGGAAGTCAGGCCATGAGCTTGGTCTGGCTCTGCACACTTAACGGGGCTTGGAGCTCTCATTTCAATGGAAGCCTAAGTAGAGTTTGACTTTGAAGGCTTTGATCCGGAGGCAATGCTATGGCATTTGACTTCTAGCTAAAAAAAAAAGCAGTGTGTCAGACCTCTGGGGTCACTGGGATCATTTATCGCGGCCGAAAATAACCAGTGGCAAGCCACGATTTGGGGAATCTAAAAGAGGGCTGACATTAGCAGGTGCCCTGAGGTGGAATAGAGACAGCTACAGAGCAGGTCACTGACCTTGGACCACAGAGAACTTCTTTTTCTTTTTCTATCTTTTTTTTTTCTTAAACCCGAGGGCCTGGTTTCACTTAGCAGAAAGGTTCTTAAGCTGAAACTATGGTGAACAGTAGCATTACTTCACCTACTGTATAACCTCTGCAAAATAATTTAAAACCTAACCAGACAGTAAAAACTATGTAACCCAAAAATGTAAAAGAGAAAAAAACAGTGAAAGCACAGATAATGTTAATTAATGGAATAATTAATAATGTCACCATCTATAAGGACGTTAGTAATGATTTACTGTAAACACGTAAACTATGATTCGTTTCTAGACAAGCAACCTCTGAGATTATTATTCTTGGCTCTATTGTTAATTGAGACGTGAATAAATCAGACATTTCTTCCTTTGAGTTTGGCTGTTATCATTGTAGAAATTGTAATCGAAAACCAACTGCAGTCAGGAATCTTAAACAAATAGCCAGGGATATCAATATCATTAGTCTTTTTGCCCAACGATTCTCTTCTCAGTGCCTTCCAAATAGTTCTGAATGCCTAGCAAATCAAGGATATCATACTCTCATCAGAGGCAGTCAGCAAGAACGACATCCAACTAATCAAAAAAAATAATTAAGGCACACAGAATCAGTCAAAGCTGTGACTTACTATGAGACAACATCCAGTGTCCATGTTTGTTTGAATTCAGGTAAGAAAAGTAGCACCAGCAACTTGTTGAAGCAGAACAGCATTAATTATCAAGAGTGACATGTGTTTGACATTTTTGACACTGGAAGCCTTTACTGACCGGTTCTTTTTACATAGAAACTCCACAGGAATTGATAAGGAAATCAATTAAGAGTTGGCTCAATAATCCGAATTGATAATGCTAAGTGATAGTAAATTATTATCAATTCTCTTCCCCAGTCAATATACTCTAACATTTTTATTGACGGTAGTTCTGATGCTGTTGAGGAGGCTATGCCATGACACAAGCTCATCATACTCTGGCTTTCTTTGTGAAAGTGAGCTTTAGGGTCAATCTCAACTGTATCCCTTATCCCTTCTTTCACCCCTTAGCCATTTGGTTTGTGCATTCACGTTTAGTGAAGGAGTATCCCAATTCTCCGTAAGTTTAAAGGTGCGTTCACACCTAACACTACTTGTATACCTTGGTGATCACTCTCCATTTAAAGTCAATGTACAGCCGCGATGGGGCGGGGCTAACCCTCCCGCGATGCGACAGCCGCGTACAAGACAATCACTTCACTCGTCGCGCGATGTCAAAGTTAAAAAAAAGTTGATCTATTCAGACGATGTCGTGTGTAGCTGTGCTGTGTGCGGTGTGTCAGCAGTGTGTGTATGTGTGACAGTGCCTGTGACAGACAGTTTTTTATCCGGACTACAGAGGAACAATTTATGTCCATGTGGGAAACATTAGTCAGTGAGGACATTAGTTCCGCCTTGACGGTCCTCGGGAAACTCACAGATAATGCTGCTGCAGGGCATCAGCTGCAGTGTTTTGTGTTTGATAAGTGAATAAAAAGGATACAGCTGGAATAATGTCCGCTTATACATCCTATTATATGATATATGATATGATGGTGGTGAATCTCGAGCGGACGTGACGTCACCAAGCGACGGCCGACGGCAACAGTGACCAAAATGAGGTATTGATGGACACGCAACGCTACGTCAGTGGGCGACGTGATTTTGGTAGCTGGGTCGCTTGCGGTGTGAACGCAGCATAAGGGAAAGGGCTACAAAGCCTTTGAAACAAGACAAACCGGGACCTCACTTGAAAGGAAGAAGAATGAGAAATTTCCCACAATACACCACGCCCACTGACAAAATGGCAGAGCGGAGATCGAAGGAAGCACAAAAATGTAAGTAATTAAGCATAACTATTTGAAGAAAATCATAAGGACCCAAGCAAAGGGTAACATCATGAGAGACAGCATCTTGGAAGTGGATAAATAGTCGTCACATCTACCTACGTCACAGCCAACCAGCGGTTCTGGTTAATGACGCAACAGGAATCGAGTGGCATCTTGTTTCCTAGGGGCCCTCAAAACAGAGGGCAAAGGGAAAGGGGTACACAAAGGGGTAAGATGAAGGGGTAGGGCTAAGGGGTACAATTGGAATTGACCCTTAGGCTCTAACACAAGGTGTCATGGAACTGCAAAGCTGCCATGACTTTCCTGTGAACTGTGGGTTTTTGCTTGAAGCTGTGTGTGATTTCACATTAAGCATTTCAAGCGTTGTTTGATGCTTCCTCAGCACAGGAGGATTGATCAGAAATGTAATTCTGACAGATTTAAGTAACATGAAGATGTGATGAAAACACTGCAGATCTAAAAGAAGAATGTGAACACAGATGTTTGTTTTTTTCATTTGATAGACTGCAGTTCTCTCTTCTTCTAAAACCAAACACTTTAAACAGCATCACTCTTAAACTTAGACTTTCAGACACATGATTATAGTGGTGAAATCAGGAACTGTAAATTGGTTGGCATTTCCCTTCATGCAAATATGTAGAAATTACTGCTAAATCTGGGTTATGTTCATACTATTAACTTAATCAATTTAAAACTTGTTGATAATTTAATACTAATCAATGACATCTGCAGTTTTTTGTTGTGTACTCTGCCATATTAGACAATTATCCAGATATTAAGATTTAACATAAAGCACTTATTTCTTGATAGTGTGTCCTTGGCTTTTTTCTATTTTCTCTAGAGTTTATTTCCTGAAATTGTACAACGGAATTTTTCAGGAAACAAATATCCATAGAACTGATCAATAATTTATGTACAGTATATTACCGGGTAATAATTTGTTGAAATGCCACCACTTTACAGCCAATTTGTCCCATCTAGGATATGAGTTTAGTGTTAGTGGCCATGGTGGTCTAAAATAATTCCATCCCTGTTGAATCAGGAATGACTGTGGGAAGGGCATGACCCCTCTAGGAGGGTCCAGGGGCATGGTCCCCCATAAAGACATTTTGAATACTTCATATAAAAATGCATAAATCTGATGATTTTGAAAGAAAAATACAGCAGAATTACAGGACAGTAAGGATGTTTAATAAAGTATTTATCTTTGCACGGTCACATTATGCTGTATAAGAAATGAAACTGACAACTTCTCTCATGGAATGTGTTAGCAATTAATTTTCTGAAGGCTTGTTAAGATAGCTACATTACCTCTTCTGCTGTGTTAGCTGGCATTATGCATCAATGACATGATGCCTCTATCAGCAAGCTTTAGTTCTTTTAGTGATATATTACCTGTAGCCAGAGGTGGGACCAAGCCATTGTTATGTAAGTCACCAGAAAGTCTCCAGTCAGGCCAAATCAAGTCACGAGTCACTGGTGTACAAGTCATTTAAAATTTAAGATGAAGTTATGTCGAGTCAAAAGCCCTCAAAATTGTGACACCAGTCTGACTCGAGTCAAAGTCACAAGATTCAAGTTCACACCTCTGCCTGTGGCTAACATAAAGCCTATGTCAAAAGAGCTCCTGGGTAACTTTGATTATACCAGAAAGTATTTAAGTTATTGAATCATCACTCATCAAATTCAGTCAGGCAACGAGCATTAGTTATGTTCCACTTTTCAAATCGGGAAGGCATCTTCTTTTCAGCTTCTGACTGCTTTTGGCTGCATTAGGGAACTGCTTGACCACTTCACAAACTAATCAGGTATCAGGTACCGACCCAGAGGAAAAAAAACAGTGTTGTGAGGCCTTTTGCACTAATATTTCCATGCTCTTGCGCTTGTAGAATGTTTTTTATCGAACTCAAGGCTCCCTTCAGGCGTGCACACACGTTTGCAGTTCACTGATAATCTCTGGTACACCACTATGTCCCCTCGTAATATCATCCAATACACCCTCAATACAAGGCGAGCTCTAAATTAATGTGGTGGAAGCAGGGTTACAGTGTGTTCCATTACATGTGCACTCCTCATGTATTTTAGACCAAGGGTTTGATGCATCATATCTGGCCAGAATGCCACGACTCCATGGCTTGTGTGTGAACAGGGTGCTTGCACTGCAACATCTGCTGATTCAGAGATAGGAGTCCATATAAATGAAGTGCTTATTGATTTTTACTTTAGCGGTCATTCTGCCCACACTCACATGTAAGAGACAGACAACTTGTTTCTCAAAAAACCCAGGGGAAGGAGGAGAGAGACCAGCCACTGCCAGGAAAGGCTTTTTTAGCAGCAAAAACAAAACATTGACAGGAAATGATTGTTTCATCAGAAATTTTCATAAGCAAGGAAGAATTATACAGGTACCTTTACATTTAAGAGAACAAATCAAGCATCAGTTTCTCACCCGACACTAGTGTGAGACAATAAGATTCTATATGTATTAACATGTATTTTAGCTAAAGTGTTCGATTATTTTCAATTTTAATGTGCAGACATATTTTTCTTGAGGAACTGCCAAAGTATGCTGTCTCCTTGCTAATTCAACACTTGCTTCAAAAATGTGGTTTAAAAGTCAGATACTAAAGTTTCAACAAAAACAATTTCAGAATTCACTGCAAAGTGTTTGGAAGTAATGGGTAATATTTTCAGTGATCATCTCCAAAGATCATCTCAAAGGGGTCAGAGCCCTGTTGTAAAACATGTGTTTGAGGGTAACAGGGGGACTTAATAGAAAATAATAACATCAATTATTACGGTAAAATTTTAAACTACTCTTTTTGACATTTATCACTAACAGTTGGATGTTGTGCTCCTTGTCTTGACCATTTACCCCATTTAACCAAGCCAACATATGCCAAGACATATTCTGATTTATTTTTAAAAGTTACTGATGTTTCAAAATCAGTTTTCTGCTTACATGACAGTCATCCAGCTGGAAAGAAACAACTACACATGCCAAAAGACAAACTGAATGAATATACAGTTATACAAATATTTCTAGATCAAGAAACTTACTGGATTCTTCATGCAGAATATTAAACACATTCTTCAATTGTGGGGACCATGGCAAGGAGGCAATGCAAAAAGTGAGTTTTGGCAATGGTAAGGTACCATGGATATAGAACCAAACACTATACAACAATAAAAATATTAAAATGACTAGAAAAGCACTCAGAGAGCGCAGACCTCCACCAGCACCACAGTCCTCTCCCATATTGTGATTTTTACCATAAATATTAGTCCTACCTTTATTTCATGTAAACATTTAGATTCCTTGACCATGAAAACATACCATTAGCAATTGGATTCATAATGATATCTATTTTAGTTCAGTAGTTATTCACCAAAATCACATTTTTCGTCATGATGGATCCAGATGGTGATCCGGATCAACACCAAAATTGAATCAGTTCTTCCTTTTCTCATGCTGAACATTTCCTGAAAATTTCATCAAAATCCATCCATTACTTTTTGAGTTATTTTGTTCACAGGCAGACAGACTCTCCCGAAAACATAACGTCCTGGCGGAGGTAATAAAGAAATATTGAAGTTAGTTATGCTTTTGGTTAGACATTTTATAAAGGTTACTTGAGGATACCATGGCATGTAAAGTGCTATTTAGCCCTTGTGTACACTATTCTCTGTCCCCTGGTTTTGCTTGTAGAAAAGGAAATCAATTTGCAGCAGATGTACACAACCATGTTAACAAGGTAATCTGAGTACATGAGGCCACTCAGGACAAAGAACAACATTCTAACATGAACTTTAAGGGTAACATCCAATATCAAGTTTCCCCTAGATGAACCTCTTGGTCAGAGGAGGATCACTTATTTTCTTAAATCTTCTGCAGGTCTAAACAATTGTTTCAGTAGTTCAGGCTCAAACTGATAAATGTTTGTATTGTGAGCTTTGATAAAGGCCTGAAGTGTTGGCAGAGAGGGTGAGGCATCTTGGAGAGGGAAATCTGTCCTAAACTATCTAAGATTCTTAAAATAACATACAGTAAGTTCAGTCAGACAGCCTTTTAATTAAAGCTTTAAGTTCATTAATGAAACTGTTTCAGATATGTACATTTCTTTTTCAAAAGTCGACTGGTGTTGCCCACTGACATTGCTGGTAAATCAATCTATTTAGTTAGAAATAATTCACTTTAATAGGTTTTATTTGTATGTTATGCATGTAAAATGTGGGAGGTGGGAGTGTGGCAGGCTTAAATATTTATTTTTCTCGGTGTTATAAGTGCAGAGTAATGAACACTGGAGGCTGCTGAAAAGGTTTTATACATTTAGTCTTGTTAATCCCTAAACCACACACTACCACTGACTCAGCTGCTGCTCGCCTGAATAAGAATAGAGTCCTAATAATGGCAATAATGGTGCTTTTGGAGCCCGAGGAGCTCCATTACAAAGACTCCAGCTTCCATTATCTTGAAAGAAGAGAATGAACACATTTGCTTGGAACTTGACCAGTATCTGTTAGCACATGAATGATGTTTGTTTAGTCCACGGCTTTTCAAATGCACGATGTAATGAACACTGGAGGCTGCTGAAAAGGTTTTATACATTTAGTCTTGTTAATCCCTAAACCACACACTACCACTGACTCAGCTGCTGCTCGCCTGAATAAGAATAGAGTCCTAATAATGGCAATAATGGTGCTTTTGGAGCCCGAGGAGCTCCATTACAAAGACTCCAGCTTCCATTATCTGAAAGAAGAGAATGAACACATTTGCTTGGAACTTGACCAGTATCTGTTAGCACATAAAAAAAGAGTTATAGTTTTGTTGTTGTTTTCGTGGTTATTTGTGAATTGATTTAATGTTCAGTTGATGACATAACAAGAAAAAATGAATGACGATGAACACAATGAGCAAATTTTGTGAAATAAAGTTCACAATTTGAAGTTAGAGTTACTCCAATGACTCCCCTGGTTGGTTTTACGACAATAAATTTAGATTAGTCGTTTAATCTGCACATAACAGAAAAAGGAATAAACGAAGGAAAAAGAAAGAAAACAGAATCTACCTAAAATTGATTAAACTTTATTTAACGACTAAATTGTGAGTGTTTACATCCAGGTTGTAGAACAAACCAGTCTTTGGATATGTCTGAGCCTGATCACCCGTTCCGGCTGGAAGTGTACCCTACAACCCAAATAATAAAATATTAATGTTATTTAAGTCTCTGGTAATAATAAATAACCAAAGTTCACACATTAGGTGTGTAAGAATACTGATAACATTATATGTATATAATGAGATTTTCAGGCACAGTAATGTATTGAAATTTTAGTGCAATGCTGTGATAACTTATTCAAGATTTTATAGAAATTCGGGACATTCCTGTATTGTAGTTCAACTTTCAGCTGCTAGTTGACCTTCAGCCATTTTACTCTCCCTGCCTATGTTATATCTATTGCTTTAATTTCTCTAACTATGACACACAAAAAGGTTTATAAATGTTTTCAGGGACCATGTTTAACATAAGAAGCACTTATTAGAAGCAGTATTTTGTATTGTGTTGTACAATGTCATTAGTTCTTATTACAACAACAACAAAAAAAATTGAGTATTGTCTTGTTTATAGTTATGCGATAGTGTATCGTTAACTATGTATTGCAATGCATATCATTTCACCCCATTAGTGAACTATGCAACCCCATAGCTCAATATCATGTTCGTGTAAATGTTTACTTAATCGGAACACAGAAAATGGTTGTAAGAACCATTTTAACTTCACTATTTGACCAAAATTTAGAGTGAAAAAAGGACGCATCACACCCCCTTATCAAGCCATGGACGTTGTTCCATTCCTTTAAATATGATACTCAAGCTGAAGAGGCTACTTTGCATGGATATCAGTATGGTGTAATTTTTATTCATTTTTTATTAAACACCTGGTTACCATGATGATTAGCAAACAACATGACCATCTGTTTAGCGTGTCGGAGGTTAACGGTGGTTCATGATGCTGAGAACACCAAGGTGGTTCCTGAAATATATATTTTTCAAAGCTTTGTTTTGTTTACTCCACTAATTCGACACATCTAAAATAAGAACTTTCAAGCTTTGGACTGGCAATAATGTATGTTAACAAAAGGTAACAGGCATCTTCATGCCTGAATTGTAATTTGCTCATATGTATCATGTTTAAATTATATTTTTATCCATTTCTCAATGTTTAAGTGCTGACGCAACAGTGTTAACGATGTTAGTTTGGGGTGCTGGTTTGGCGGAGTGGTTAGCAACCAGGCACTCCATGTATTTGCTTCTGCTGGTCCAGGTTCAAATCCCATCTGTGACCAGTTTGCAGAGTGTCTTCCCCTACTCTCTCCCCCCCTTTCACAAGCCTATCCACTGTCTCTCTCCCATCAATAAAGGCACAAAATGCCCAAAAAATACATTAAAAAAACAATGTTAGTTCATCCTATCATCTGAGGACAAAACACACACCTAAGAGCTGGGCATAAAACCCAAATTTTGTTAATAGATGACTCGATGGTTTACTTATCCATAGCTGCCCAAGATGTTACGTTTCCACCCCTAATCTAGCCAACAGATATAAGTAGCCTTACACCTTTGAAATATAAGGGAGAAAGCAAGTTATCCACCTGAGAAAGATCACACAAAAAGTTGTATGATAGACATTTTATGTAGGAAATGCTGTTACAAGTCTCTGCAATAATAGTCTAAAAACACAGTGGTGTGACATAGACATGAAGGAGAGCATGGGATAGTATGTCAAAGAGCAGAGAGCAGAAAACAAACCAGAGAGGAGGGATGTATATATACATGCCAGGAAATAAGGTAGAAAGGGGTACTTCTCTGATGCTGATCTGTTGCTGTGGCAGCATAAGCTTGCCTCTTTCTCTTTTGCTAACCTTTCAGCTTTAGTTTTTTTCAAAAATGACAGAAGAGTCAGCTAACAGGTGTAAAGTGTTGATCGAAGGAGTTCTCACGACCACCGTCAATGACCAGTGCCCATGTAGTTAAAGCCATAAACAACAAAGACAATTAGGACAGGTTTGTATTTAGTGGTAATATCATGTTGTATGTCTTTAAAGCCAAAGATCATACCTGTCTGCTAGATCCATTAACAGGGGGGAAAAGTTTCTTTGCGTAACCGGATTGAATATTCCTTTTGTACACATGCCATTTAAATGCTTTTTAACTTCTCTGGATCCCTTATTTAGCTCTTAACCACAGAAAGTAGTTCAATCATTTGTCAGGAGAAAAGAATCACTTAAACTTCTATGGCATGCATTTTTTTATTTATAGTTCAATATCATGTTCGTGTAAATGATTACTTCATTGGGACACAGAAAATAGTTGTAAGAACAGTTTTAACTTCACTATTTGAACAAAATTTAGAAGGGGAAAATGACTTTAAGTTTCATGGCACACAATGTGCTATTTTACAAAGAAAAATCTGTTTTATTTCTGTCACCCAAAAAAAACCTTCATGAGTATTTAGTATTTTAACATAACTTTTACCATATCATTGAGTAAAAAATTGGTAAAAAGTAATCAAATATTAACATTTTTCACTGGTATTGAATCAAAGGTTAGAACTACTGTGACAACCTTAATGGAAAACAGAACAAGCTTTAATTAAAGCATGTATAGTCCAGCTGGGTTTTACTGCAAAATGAAGGCAAACAAGGGTCTTCATTCTGGCCAGAAAAGACTGCAGGTCATGGTAGGTGTCAAAGAAACCATCGATGGGACGATACTGCAATTAATCTCCCATCTCTGACGTAGATCATACAGTGGGATATTGTTTTTCTGGTCTCTATACAGCTTGCATACATTGTCTGAAGGCTTGGTGGGGGGAGGGGGGGGGTGGATGCTGGTTGCCTGGTAGTATTGTAAGAGGTATAAGAAATCAGCTGGGTGTGTTTTGCCCTCTTACCTTATTTAGGCAGTTTTAGTGCAAATGGCAGCAGAGATGCCAACAGACACACTTTAGTAAATTCAGGGTATATGTGCACCTGTAACCAGCAGAAACTCTGATGTTTCAGCAAACATACACATATTAAGCTGTTGCCATAAAACACATTCACTGCATGCAGAAGGGTCATTTGTACGCTTTTGCTGGACATCAGCAGTAGCTGGCCAGTGCCCAGAGCACACTTCTGGACATCAATCATGTCTGTTTTTTAGCCCATGAAGATGGCACAGACCTGATGCACTGAATGAGGAACTATTTGTTCATCCATATGCCAGTACTTGTAATCGCTTTCTCAGGATCCTGCCAATTTTTGCCCTTTGCCAACAAGGGCCACATGTTTCCACAAAGGGAAGTCTGGCAAACAGTGCGCTGATGATTTTGTAATTTGGGCCTCAGCAGGCAAAATCCTGGCCACATGCAAGTCAGTGTAAGCATATAGTTACTGTTATAGTACTTATAGTTTTACCTTTTAATGTGCTAGATGTTGTCTGACTGCATTTAATTGGCAAAATATACTTTAGAAGTAAGGTGAAGAGTTGCATCATGTGCCAACATACGTATGAAATATGTAGATGAACATTTTTCTTAAATAGACCTCCATACCAGCTTGCATAACCTGGTAAAGCATTTAATTCTCAAGACAGAAATATTTGTTCTGGCCAGACGAGAGGACTGAAGCTTAGCCAGTCTCCAAGAGTTGGCAGGGCTGCTAAATAAACATGCATTGGTTGTTCAGGTTCACAACCTTTCCACAAGGCACAACTAGGTGCTCTAATGGAATCATTCAATGTTGCGCTAAAGGCAGTTTTTTCCCCCCATGTCACACTCTTGAATTTCATTTAGAAAGACAAAGGGGGCTGCATACAGAAACCAAACACAGGTAAACATTTATGGTAAACTATGAATACTTGAGTAAATACATGCCTTACCTTGTAACAAGGGTCACGTGACCCCAAAAACAGAATAGTAAGAAATGTATACATATTTTAATGTCCCTACACAGGTGCATGTGGAGGCACTTCTCAGAAATCAGTCCATTGTGTATTCTGGTGACTCATTTTCAAAGGGGAAGTAAACCCATGGGGTGAGCTGACCCTAAAGAGGCAGGAAATTTGTTTTTTTTTTCACCTGAACTTGGTTATATCTCACTTTCTAGAGGTGCCTGTCCCTCTCACTCACTCTCAAGGACCAAGCCAATCTCCCTTTGTAAATAGAACTATGTTTTATAATTCCCCCTCGCTCTCAGATGACCATATCAATAATGCAGAGGAACCACATCTGTCCAAGGCCATGAGATTATTTCTCTGATTTGGGCTGACAGTTATGGTAATAGTTTGGCAAACAATCTACTTGAGCAACAATGACCACAGATTACAGCTGTTTTCAGATCAGAGAGACTGCAGAGAGGCCCATGATTGATTGCTCACCATGAGACAGAGTCAGCCGGTTCAGCCCCCAACATCTCACTTTTAACTCTCTGCTCTGATAATGGAAAAAAAATCCTACATATCTAATCTTCCTGAGAACGCTGATTTATTAATGACAGAAGAGGGGCATCTAGGCATGTAACAAGGTCGATATTTCAACAGGTGCAACTTTTGGGAAATGTATTTTGATCATGAGTCCAGTCAAGACAAACAGAATTTTAATGAGATTAAAAAATTCTAAAAATATTACAATTGAACTTGTAGTAAGATGTTTCATTTAAACAAAAGACGGAACACTTGGTATGAAACCTTTAATGGCAAGACAAACAAGAACCTCTGACAACACTGTTGAGCAAGTTATTGTCAAAATGTGAAAACTGACCCAATTTTGCAATGTGAACAAATACTTTAAAATAAATCCTGGACACATATCTAGATCAAATCACCACCAAAATCTCTTCACTTCTCCCTTTTGCCATGATCAACATCCCCTAAAAATGTAATGAAAATCTGTTTAAAACTTTTGGAGTTTATGGTGACGTTTTTGGTTATCCTGTTAGCAAATAGGGCTGGGTATTTCCAGCAATTCCACGATATGATATGTATCCCGATGCTGAGGCCACGATACCATACGTATCCCGATACACATCAATTGTGAACATTGACTTTTCTTTTAACAGAATTCCCAGCAACTTTTGTTTTTATTTCAAGAAGAAAAAGAACAAGCAACAGTTTTAAATAATTATTCAACTTAAGAACTTAAATTCAGGTCCCTAAAGATGGTAGACCTACGTTTAAAATTGGAACATGTGTTTAATCATGTAGCTTGGCTTCTACTTTGAACTGTGCCATTGTTAATATTATCCAAAGTGTATTTACATTTATTTAAGTGTCCAAATATTGAGGCTGTTTTGATTCTGTAGAATCCGTATCAATACACGTATCCCCAAGAAGTGCATGACGATATAGAGAAAGAGAAACTAACGAACATTAACAACCACAGGCAGAATCCTAAGCTCCTTATGTTGTAATAGTGGCTTTAACTACAAACTCTTAAAGGAACTAGAAAAGGAGGTTATTGATCCTTATCCTATTGATATCCTTATCAATACCAGTAAAGATACTTTTTATCTTCTTGATTATAAAATTAATAATAAGGGATGGTATCAAATTTCAATATTAATGTGGTACCAGTGGTACTAGTTTTTAGTGCCTCTTTTTGGGACCATTCACTAAATTTAAGAGCCAAAATGCTGGACCCTGTCTACCTTTCTGCTTAGTGAGCTGTCCAATATTGACATCTAACTAAACAAATTGATGACGCAGGCAAAAGAAGCATCATCACATTATAAATGGGGTTTTTTTTCATTCAAAAAGCCTCAGTTTGTGAACCACTGAAGTCACAGCACCATTTAAAACACGGATTTCACAAAATGATGTAACTGTCTATTACCTTGGATAGCCATCAACTTTTAGATTGCTAAAATTTCATTGGATTTCAAACTTGTTAACGGTTTCTAACTGATGGGACTTTTCGTAAAGTTTGTGTGACCTGTTTCAGCTGATTTGGGCCAAAGAGCATGAGTGTACAGAAGGAGCAAATGCCACTGTTACACAAAGATAAAAGAAACATACCACATTTAGTTTTAATTTGATTCACAAGCTGAAGTGCCTCAAGATATGTTCATTTTTTCCTACCTGACCTGAGATTCAATGTTATACCACATGACCCATAAGACTCCAGAGCTATGCGTATAAGATCAGACCTTATTGTTTTGACTTACCAACACTGTGGAATACTGTGCTGCTAAACCTGGATTTGTGAGACAGTAACAATCATCAACATGATTTAATGACATCTAGTGTCTAGAAAATGTATATTTGACAAAAAACATGAACAAAACTTTAGCCCATGTATATCACACCTTAAAGCGATATTCCGGGATGGAACAAGTTGGGTCCTATCACAAGGTTTAGGGCAGAAATTACCCCTACAGCAGTGTTTCTGTGTAGCAGAAGCCCAGGGCGTCCGCACCAAACCCCCCCTCCCTGCTCCGGGCCTGCTTGTTTGCCGATTTCCTCTGCACTCCGACGGGGCCATATTTTACTTGACCAAAAACACAAATAAACGGACTCCCACCGAAAAAATCTGATATCGGTCTGCATTCACGTTTTATTTACAGAATTTTCAGCGCGTTACTTTCACACAAAAACACAGCTAAATAAGGCTCTAGTTCTCATCGTGTCATAAAACGGCGCTACCTCCACTGCAGAGCCACAGCTGGCTACGAGGCGCTCGCCGCTTAGTGTATCAGTCTGCGCGCGGGCGCCCTGGGCTTCTGCTGCACAGAAACACTGCTGTAGGGGTAACTTCTGCCCTAAACCTTGTGATAGGACCCAACTTGTTCCATCCCGGAATATCACTTAAAATCTTCACCTCCCAACTGTGGCATAATTTGAAAAGTCTGTTGAAAATTAAAGATATAGCTGTTCCATTCATACAAAAAAAAAAAAAAAAAGCAAGACAGCAGTGAGCATAAATACTGCCGGAATATAGCAAAAAAAGAAAAACATACAAGAGGTAAGGTGCTGTAGCAAAAGTGGGAAAAGTATTGATATATAACTCAAACCTACCGTATAGTACTTTATACTTATAATTTATACTTTTAATGTGTACCAATCTCAAGAATGGGGCCGGAGTGACTACTGTAGGCTAAGCCACTATAACAGAACAAACACAGAAAAAAGGTGCTATGAATCAATCCAATGTCTCAAACTCAAGAGAAAATTTATTTTTTAATCGATTGTCTAAAAAATATTGTTCAGCAAAATATTACTTTGAGTAAATATATGGCCTTGTATTACAGGTGTTGTGTGTAGAAGTTTGCAGCATTTTGCCGAACAGAAACGGTAAATATGGGATATACTGTTTCTATTTGCACGTAAAGTCTGTTGAGATAGGTGTAAAATCTTCTTCATAAAACTTGGGTTTTCTTTTTATTAAGTTAAAAAAACTTTTTTAAATCTATGTACAGCGGGTCTTCCCTTTGTGGGGGCTGACATAACGATCCACCATTTTGTCTACTGTGGGGTTTTGGGGACAAAATGAGCGAAACGAGATTTCTGAATATGAGTCTACAAAAGTTTACAACACCTATAATCTATAAGTATAATCTGAGATAAAATCACGGTTAAAGCATGTGCTCATGTAGTCTTCCACCTGTGCTCCAGAAATAGCTGGAAATATAATCAACTCAGCATGATATTTAGCTGGAAGACAGGAGAGGCACACCGCGAAACATAAACTTAACAGAAGTATATGGACAGTATGTTTGTGCATGGACCTAAATTTTGCATAAGCAAAATTAAGAATGTTTTTTTCTGCTAATAATTAGGTAATTAGGTAGATAAATTGGCAGGAGTGTACAGAAGTTGCCTTTAGCAGTGTAAATATTAATATAAGTTTGTGGATATGGGCTATAGTAGTGTATAAATAGATAATCTAAAAAAGACCATGTGCATGGACTTAAATACTGCTTCTAGGAAGTGTACATGCAAGGAAAAAAATAGTTGATTAGTCAGTAAGTTAGAGTATGTGTGTTAAGGTGTCATTGGTTTCATAATTCAATGCAACAATAGAAATCTAGAAAAACCTTAAACGGTAAACACATGAAGTGCTTTGTTCAGGAGGGAAGGAAAAATCTGTACATCAGATTTTGCTGAAAAAAAAATCATAATTCTTTTTCATCCCAATTTTAACAGGATGTTTTTACTTTCATGTTTACATGGTCGATTAACTAAGAGATGTGATTCTATAAAAGCATATCATGCATATTGTGTATTTATCTTGACCAGCTGTACTTGCAGGAGAAGAATTAAATATTTTTTGAAGCCACTGTTTGTTGCAGATATTTAGCAAAACACAAAACATCTCTTTACACTGATTCACAACACCTTCTGTGGCTCTGCATCATTGTTTGCAAGTGTGAGGACTTTGTATCTAAATACCTTAGATATCCAACAAAGAGGCTCATTATTTATTAATGACACAGAAGCTGTAACACCATTTGGCTAATATAAATTTGCATATTTATTAAAAAGGAGACATTTGTGATTAATGGCATCCAGTCATGTCACATGTGGATGAGAGGAAAAATCATGTTGATCTTGTAGAGCTCAGATCAGCACGCTACACTTTTAAACACATTTGTAGATTGCCAGTATAATGCACAGCTTAGGCCATTTGTTGTAGTATTACACAATATTGTTGATGCACATTATTTATTGTACAAAAAGAGCCGAGTTCAATCAGTTAGGCCCATCTGCTGTGCTTAAAGCAACACACTACTTCAACAGACTAATAATAAGTTAGCAGACTGTACTGAACAATAAAATACTAGGTGGAAAAACCGCCTTGTCTACCCTTGATTCAAAGGGGAAAAATAAAAAAGAGAATAAAAAATTGCCTTGACGACAAGGACATTGTCAGATAAGTGGAGAAG
This sequence comes from Scarus forsteni, assembly GCA_036419115.1. Taxonomy (NCBI): domain Eukaryota; kingdom Metazoa; phylum Chordata; class Actinopteri; order Labriformes; family Labridae; genus Scarus; species Scarus forsteni. The sequence goes on along the minus strand of JAZDUH010000245.1, from coordinate 8,186,818 downwards.
GGCAGTCAGAGAGCTATTTAGAGTGACGGTAAATGGCCTTTTTACCATTCCAGCTACCCCTGCCCCCCTTCCCCCGTTTAGGGATGGCATTAGAGACTGCAGACTGACATACATTTTTTATAGCTTCATAAAGTCGTCCAATGACCAGGTCACCCTTCTCATAACTAGGGAGCAGAACGCTTGAAAAAAGCCATTCATCACCATGAAAGGGCCTGCTTGTCCAAACGCCTTCAAACATGCACACAGTCTGGCATGAGACGCTCGGCACAAATGCTAACGTACTTCTGCCGCTAATGCCAGATGACCTTTTCACATCTATTAGCGGGCTGGCTGACGCAGAGGGCAGACACGAGCCCCTCTTGTCTCCTGCAAAGATTTCAATGACAAGGAAAAGAAAATATCATGCATGATAATGGCTGTTGCCACCAACAAAGCAATCTTTGCCTTTTTTTAAAACAATACAGGGAATGTCAGGTGAATATTAAATAATGTGTGATTAATTGTGGGCACACAAAATCTCTGTCTCAACGTATATTGCCCTGTAAATTAGTTGTTATTGTAGAGGTGCAGTTAGAGGTAATATAACAGTATAACATGACATGCTTTTTTAAATGTGTCCCCTTTGATTTGGCGAGCCAGAAGGACCTCCGGTGTAGAATTGGAACGCCCCTCACAGACAAACCATCAGACCACCAAACCCCATTAGTGGGCAATTAGTGACAGCTGGTGGGTTGTCAGCTTGGTAATGGCCTCAAAAGGAGTACCCATGGAATACAAACACTCGCAGCTATGCGATGGTTCACACCTTGGCCATAAAACACACAACAGAGAGCTTGTGGAAAGGAAACTCGCGTTCATTGATGAACATTTGTAAATGAACTCTTTCAGGCAGGGCTGGACGATGCATGGAGATTTTCAGATACATCAATATATTTCAAAATGAGATAAAAAGGCATGACAACATTGTATCAGTAAAGTTTATTTTGTGTTGTATGCAATTCTTTATTAAACTACAAGAAATCTATTTGACATGTTAAGTGTAATGGAACAATTTGTTCTTTATTTAACTCAAAGTCTTTTCACCTTACTTTATTTAATGTAAGTATGGTGACTTATGGCCTCTTTAATGTTTAATTTATAGATTTACTTCTCTATTTCAGTACTTAACTTTACCAGTTTTGAATTTTTATGCCTCAGTGTGCCAATGTAGGAAAAAAGAATTACTGTCATGTCTACTGTATACAAAATGCTCAAAGAGGAGTGTTCATCGAGATAATCAACAAAACTGATTTTCGTGCCTTGATTTGTTTTGCACCCTGTCAGTTTGGTACAAATGGTAACTTGAGAATTCTTCATCTGTGTTGTAGATGTGTTAGTAGCTTTCTGAACAATATGGAGAACATAAGCAGGGTTTGTGTGCAATTTAAAAAAAATAACTACAAGTATTGGGTCTCTGGATATACAATATTTGTTGCCTGGATGTGAAAAAGTGCATCAAAATTGTTTTATTTTTTTTTCTAAAATAAGTAATATTTATATATTAGTTCTCAGGGATTGATTGTTGTCTTCTCGTACTATAGTCTTTATTTTGGCGATTAATACAGTAATCAGATAACGTGTACATTTTGCACACTGCGATTTTAACATTGCATCACTTCGGCTTGGTTGAAAAGCATCAGTAAAACACAAAATAGAAAATAAGTCAGGTCTCTCAAATGAACAATTAATTTACTTTTTTTTTTCAACATTTTGAGCATAAACGGGATCCCAAAATAAAAATACATTATTTGTATTGGTAAAAAATAGTTCCTACATTGAAACTGCTCACAATAGGGTGTCTCGGTCATTCTGAGCAACCAGGTCACGACTTTTGGACTGAGACACTGGTTTGGATTTTTTTCAAATGTATTTTTGGTGCTTTGAGCAGCTAAGGACTTTTTCCATTTAGTCCAGTTATACCAGAGAAAGGCAGACATCCCTGCAGCTGATATCTCAAAAATGTTCAACTCATACATTCAGTAGAAACCTAAATGGAAATCAGGCCCTTCAGTTATAATGCTAACTGTCTACAGTGAGCACTAACAAGCTATAACAAATCAAATGATGCTGATAGTTACCTATGGGTCATGGTGCCTAAATTTTGGAACTTTTAAATCTGTTTTACTTACATTGTTCTTGCAGTTTTATTTTTTTCTCTGGGTCATATCATGCTTTTTGAACATTTATTAGTTTGTTTATTTTCATATTATTATTTGTTTTTATTTATGCTTGTCTCTTTTTGCTATATTTTTGCCTTAACTGCTGTAACAACACTAATTTCTAAAGTGAGAATCTAATTTATTTATTTTATTTTATTACTTGGCCCAGGTAATTTCATACTTAGATTTGGGCTGGGCAATAGTACCTAATCTCAATATCACGATTAACTGAAGCTCTTACCTAGATTGGGATTAATGAACAATGATTTTATGCTATGCTGGAACAAATGAGTGGTAATACCGAGTGGTAATACCGTCATCGACATGGTCTTCCTGCAGTATTTACACGCAACTTCTTTCTGCTCAATGTCCTCTGCACAGAATCCAAAATGTGCTGAAACAATGGAGACGGTATTTTTCTTGGCTACTATGTCCTCTGATAGATTGGCGCTTTTCTAATCCATGTTCGTGGCGCCTTCTTCGCTCTTGGCAAAAGTGAACGTAGACTGTATGGAGGAGGCGCGGTCACATGACTTTCATCGGGAAATAATCTGTATGTACTGATGTCATCAGGTTGTCCTGCATTCTAGACTTTTTATCTTGCGGGGAATTAAGTGATTTAATAATCAATGGGCTGTGTCAATTTAAAGTTTATTATGATGTTTCTCTTGTCTTATGGACCTTTAATGTCCCTTAAACTGTGTATTTTGTGATTGATGTTTCATTTTTAGCCTTACTTATAGGCTTTAAATAGACTTTCATCATGTGGACTCTTATCATGTTGACTATCTCAGCCAGGAAGTTGATGTGTTTGTTTTCCTGTTTATTTATTTTTCTGGTGCAGATGTAACGTCATGATGATGATTGGCCACAGGTGTTGTTGCCACTTCCTATTTAAGATGTCCTGCCCTCTTTAACAAACTGTTTGCCTGATGAAGGTCTGAGACCAAAACTTTGCAAATAAATTATTTCTTGCAAGTTAGACAGTGTGCGGGAGTCCATCTTGGTGTTTAAATCGACTTTTTCCTCCAAAGCACCTGTCTCCTAAATTAGATGTGCGAAGTACTCTCCTGACAGGGAAAATAATCAAAATAATCGACATGCGTAAAATAACTTCAATTATAGGGTCTAAATGTAGATTTTGATTATTTTTCGATGAATTGCCCGGCCCTTATTTAGATACTAGGATAATTCAACAAGCTAAAGCACATTTATCTAATATATGAAAGGATGGCCTACACCTGCTTACTCTACTCACTGTCAGTATTTTCTGTTCTACTCACTACATTTATATTAAAAGGAAAGTTATTGGATGTGAAAAGTAAGTACAAATAGAAACCTTTCCAAGTAGCTAACTCATTGATTTAGGTTCTGAACCAGCCATTACACAGAGCCATAATCACAGTCCGTTATTTACTTAACATAATCTCAATTATCGATTGCATTGATTTCTGTTCACTGCTACAGCTTATGTATCTTGAGTGGTATCCTGCCGTGTCCTCCTCAGGCTTGATGCAAAGACAGAATGTTTACTGTTGAGGTGCTGCAGCACTGACGGCGTGCTATTATGCTAAGAAGAAACACACTGCACTGTGTTTCTTTCCATTTAAACTTGCAGTAACCCCACACTTTGGATACTTCCTGCCATTTCTTCTGCAGACTCTCTTCTTTCCATCCCTCCATTCATACATGATTTTACAATCCGTGCCACACACCTACATCACAGCAGCAGAAGCAGCTGGTGCGTTGCATGACCATCCATGTCGGACACAGTGCGCTGTGTAGTGGTCTGGATTTAAACAAATCTTTGAGGCACATAATTCGCCTCAAAGTTTTTTGTCACTGAATTATTAGAAACCCTCGATAAATCATTTCAGCCCTTTAATATATTATATTGTATATTTATAATTCTGGTATGTGATTTAGAGTGGCCTCTACGAACAAGTTTCAACTACTCTGGTGTTGATGTCATCAACTCACGTCAAGATTCCTTATAAATGTTGTCCACTACTAACAGGGACACCACTTTCATGTGGGAGGCAGCCAGCACAAACAACAACAAAGAAGTCAAGGAAGTAATCATGGCTGACAGGAGATGGAAACTAGTGTGGCTTAATACTTAATAAAATGAGGCTAATGCCAAAACATCAGCAATATGATTAACTTACCGAGCACCTCATCAATCAATCAACTTTTATTTATAGTCTACTTGAGAAATCATCCTCATTTACAATGATGTCGAGTCAATAACAAGAGAAATTGAGAAACTACAAAACAATAAAAAGCAATTAAAACAGGCAAGCTTTAATGCAAGGGCATTAAAATCATCAGTCCTGTGACGATGAATATGATAATAAAGGTCCCACTTAAATAAAACAACTATACACATAAGGTTAGAAATTTAAAATGAGATTTTTAAAGAGCCCAAAAGGTAGAAGCTCATAAATTCTGAGCTTCTACCTTTGGGCTGTAGCCTGCTCCAGGACTCAGGAACAGAAAGGCAAAATGGGAAAGGCTGTTTTTCCCAGTTCAGACCTGACTCATGGAACAATACCCTGTCGGAGGAGTGAGTACGATATTGATTATTGAAAGAGATGTGCAGAAGCTTGGTGAGGCAGGATGGCAGTTTTTCTAAAAAGGCTTAATAAATAAAAAGGTGTCAATGAAAATCATGTCTCGTCTGTAAAGATCAGCCAACTTTACCGTAAAAAACACACTGGTGTGTGTTAACAGGATCTACGGTGATAAATCTTAATGCAGAATGGTAAACAAATATGGTGAGTGTCATGTGTTTGATATTGTTGACAACGACAACCCATATAGAATCAGTAGGAAAGTAAATAAAAATGTCCTTGATAAGCAGAAATAATGATGGAATTGATATCAATAACCTAAAAAAAAATCCCACTTTAACTATCACTTTTAATTTCTTTACAGGTAAATTATCAAGATTTATTTTTTATCACTATTCATCTAAAAATACTGAGATGTCTTTGGTTTATCCGTATTGTCCAGCCCTACTATCAAATGTTTATGTTTTTGAGTGCAGGAGGATTTTACAAGCAGAGAAAAAAATGAATGCCAGCTTCAAACTCTGTGCCCCGCGGAAATGTAGATCTGTTCAGGTAATCTCATCTCAGCCAAAGGTGTGCTATTTTAGTGCTCTACCAGTTCCCCCTATTGCTGGCCTTTCATTTCAAAAGCAGGGGCTAAGCTGTGAGAGGCACAAGAGGTGGACGGGCAGAGAAGCAGGAGCAGAAGGAGGAGAGAGAGGAGGGGGTGAAGTAGTTTAATAATTTATTTAAGAGGGAAAGAAAGCAGCCAAGGGGAACAAATAGTGTTTCTCCCAGAACCAAGCCCTCCTGACCCCGGCCCTGCGTACCTGAAGCCCAAGCCCCATCGCATTAGTGAAATTCTTATTTGATGGCATTTTAATATTCTGCCTTGATGACTTTTTAGCAACATTTACTTTCGGAGGTCTCGAGCGCTTCCCCCAGAGGAAATGAAACATGTCAAAACCCATTACGAAAAAATCAAAATTTAAATACCTCAGCCGTGTTAGCGGTAATACACACAATCCCCACCGCTCAGAGGCAAGGCTCACAAACACTCATCTGCTTGCCGGCTCGTAATGAGTCTGTTTGATGGGTAAGCGATTTGTGGGTCACCGAGCATACGTTACAGATCCAATTTAACCCTTGATTGCTTGTACTCTGGAGGACCTGGGAAAACGTGTTATTGAAATTTAATACCAGATCATTTCTTCTTCCTCCCATGCAGGGACAAAGGTATGCTTACATGACTCCTTGCGTGGCTGTTACAGTCGGGGAGGCTGGGAGAGAAAGCGACCAAGGGGGGAAAGGGAGAGATGGGACAACAGAGAAAAAACAAAGACAATTTAATGCATGAGGGTAATCTTTGCCTCATCTGCAAGGTCTTGCTAAACACCAATCCAATTAGCCCCTGAAGGCACTAAACTGAGCACCGGCTCAATTGACTATGGGTTCTCTATCATGTGATATATCACTTTTCTAATAATGTTTACAGCAGTCTACTGTTTACTACCAGTGTTGACACTCAAAAAAGATGAAGACTGATGCATCTACAGAGTTTTTACTCCTCTACAAGGACATCACCTTGTTATCAGACAGAGGGGCTTGGGGTGATTAACATAGGTACTCTGTATTGTAAACAAACACTTATAATAACACTCTTCCAAACAAAAGCAATGTGTGTATCCCTGAAGCCAAACATGTCCAATATTTTCTGTACAGTTGTGTCAAGGCCAAAACTTGATATAGTTCTTTTGTCAAACCAAATAGTGACCAACAACGTACCATTTCCTTCCAAACATAGCAATGGAATGCATTTAATACTTCTCTTGAAACACAATTTCAGTCAAATATAACAATCAAAAACTGCATCAACGCTCATGGTCAACAAACAAACAAGTCCTTGTGAACAAAATGAATTTCAAATGCAGACGTGTATCTTTCTAGGCACTGAGTACTCACGTTGTTTAAACTTTGTCTTAATTAGTTTTATCTCAAAGTAGTACAAAGTGTCTTAAATACTAAAGATATTTAAATAAAATAAGGTGTAGGCTACAGGATGTCCTGTAGGATGTGTTCCTTCATCTCTATGGCGGTTTAGGAAGGCATGGGCTTGACTTTCCTTGGATAAAACTATAGTCAGGAATCACTGCTTTAATGGGATGTTTCTGATGGCTCTGCATTTTTTACACAGTCTCTGCTCAGCGATGGGCTTGCCACCCTGAGCCAGCGGTCTTGGCACACTGACACAGCAGTAGTTGAATGTCAAACTAGGAGATTTATTCAGTCAACCTGGGAGATCAGCTGTTTTAGGCTAGTCACAAGTGATGTTCACAGGAGAGGAGGAGCGTCCTTATTATGCAGACTTTGTCTTGTGCATAGAAGTCCTCTATGACACATAAAACAAACATGTCATAAAAAACTTACAAAGTACATAATGACTTCTTTAAAGAGGACATATCATGCTTGTTTCTCCTTTTCACTATGCCAGACTAGGATGCCTGTGAAGCATTTCTGCCCTCAGTACACGTCATTTAGTTCCTTCATTGCCCCACAATAGCGTTCTCAAAATCCTCATTTTAAGCCACTATGAAGCTCTCGTTGAAACACGAGGATCTCAGGATGACCTACAGTTACCTTGCAACGTCACAGCCCTTTGTGCTCTGATTGGTCAGTTCTATCGGGGGTAGAGCCAGCTTGTCCTTCTTCTTCTACTGTATTTTCCGGCAGGCTCAAAGCAGCAACCGCATATTGAGTCCCGCTACAGGCCAGAGCTGGTAATGAGTGAATGTGAGCTCGGGACCTATATACCCCTGCTGGTGGATGTGTTCCTCGGTGACGGTTTTGTGGCTGACTGACATCACAGAGGAGGAAGTGTTTTATCAGATTACTCCAATAAAAAGAAAGGTACCTCGTGTCGTCACGACGTTTGAAATCTTGCGGACATCTCGCAATGACCTATTTTCAGAGGCATCAAATCTCATTCTAGGATATCAGAAAAAATACAATATCTCATTTTTTGAAAATTAAGGGGATGTAAGGTCTTGTTTTCAAATGTATTCTATTATATGTAATATTAAATCATGCATCAGCATGATATGTCTCCTTTAAGTAAAGACAAGAGCCTTTTGTAATTCTGAAAAAAAAATAATTTGAACCAAGCATTAAGAAACTGCTTTTTTTGATACAGTGTCAAGAGACAACAGATAAACTTAGACCAGGGCAAAAAATCGGGAGATAACTCCAAGAAAAAAACACAGGCCCAGATTTGTTCTCTACATAACTGTTGCATAGCCCAGGATAACTGGTGGATGAGGGAAGAACAATCAGAAAAAAATGGGACATGAAGGACTGCACTAGCACTGGCTAACTGCTCACTTATCAGCACCCGACAGTATTGATTTATAACAAAGCCTGTGGTTCCACCGAGGCGGTTATGTTTGCTACGTTGGATTTGTTAGTTTTTTTGTTTGACAACAGGACGAGAGCTGAAATTATTCCTCGAATAATCTCCATTATTCGATTACAAAATATCTTCGAGGCAAATTGTGTGCCTCGAAGCCTCGTTTAATATATAATTATACACATAAAATAAATATCTGAACTACTACACAGTGCACGGTGTTTGACACTGACAGTCATTTCTGTGCATGCTGCGCGGCTTGTAAAATCATGAAGGAAGAGAAAAGAGAGGGACAGAAAGGAGAGAGTCCGCAGAAGAAATGGCAGAGAGTGTCCCAAGTGTGTGGTCACTTCAAGAAGGGACAAAAAGAAAACACAGTGCAGTGTGTCTGATGCAAAACAGAGTGAGCTTAGCATGTAGCTTAGCATGATAGCACGTCATCAATGCTGCAGCACGTCAACAGTAAACATCCGGTCTGTACGTCGTCAGAGCGTAACAACAGGATGACACTCATGATTCATCAGCAACAGCAGCTAATGTGATCAATAACTGAGATATGGGCTAGTAAATAACCTACTTTGATTATGGCTCCGTGTAAAGGCTGGTTCAGAACGTAAATCAATGCCCAGAATCATGTGTATTTTGTTCACATACTTTTCTCATCCAATAACTTTACATTTAATTTGATTGCAGAGAGTAGAACAGGAAACACTGACAGTGAGTAGAGGAAGAAGGTGTAGGGAATGCTTTCATATGTTATAGAAATGTACATTAGCTAGTTAAATTATCTTAGTATCTAAGTATGATATTATTTGGTCCTAGAGATAAAGTAAGCAAAATAAGATCATCAATATGGTACAGTAGTAAAGGCAATAATTTAGCAAAAAGAGACAAGCATGAATACAAACAAAATAAAAATAACCAAACTTGAGGAAAAAAATACTGAGCAAGATAAGATAAGAGCAGAGTAAAAATACAAGTATAGATTTTGATTTTGAGATCCCATTTATGCTCAGAATGTTCAAAATAAGAAACATAATTTGTTCATTTAAGTAACCCGGCTTTTCTGTTTTGTGTTTTACTAATAATAATGTGTAGTGATACAATGTGAAAAAAAAAATAGCAGTGAGCGCAATGTAACCGTTATCCAATTAATCGATAAAAATACGATAGAGTAATCGATTACAAAAAGAATCGATGGCTGCAGCTCTAAACAGGACAGCTCAAAAAGTAATGTATTCGATTTGATTAAGCTTTCAATGAATATTGAAGAACACAGTAGATTTCAGTGAAGATGTACATCTGAATGTGAATCCTGGAATATATTCAAGGATTTGTTAAGATTGCGAGATAGAGCAGCTCTCCACTCAGCAATTTTTAATGGATTTTGACAACTTTTTCAGGAAATCTTGGACATGGCACAAGAGAGAATTAATTCGATTTTTGGTGGTGATTCAAATCTGGATGTAAAAACAGGACTTTTTTTTAAGAATTGGCTAAAAGAGCAAGATAGGGCAGTTTTCCCACATACTTGGCCATAACTCGCTCAACGATGTTAGAAATGCCATGGTGGGGGTTTGTGCTCCTGAAACACCTCCTGCTTATTTATTCATTGACAACACCAGTTAAAATATAAGAGCCTAAATTCTTGAGAAGTCACAAACAGCCATGTTTAATAAAAAAAAAATCAAACTAACAGCAGTGAAGTAATGTTGAAACACTTATTGCATGTTGTGTTTAAGCTGTTCATCCTGGACAGACTAGAATTCAAACTGCAACAGTCCCAAGGTAAAAAAATAGTAAGTAAAAGGTCCTGTAAATTTTGCTCCATGACTAAAGCTTGTTCCCCCGAAGTTAAAAATGAGGTGTGGATATATCTGATGAAGCTTTTTTTCATTATTTTTTTTTTAAATCAAGTACTGCTTTAGCATTGTCAAAAAAGGGTTGTGTTCGATTTTCTTATTTAAACTGTGTTAAACCTCTAAAATTTTATATTTCAGAAGTTTACCAGTTTAATATATATGTTATCAACTTTCAAATCAAGATACAATCTGCATTAGCTACTTTTGTTTAATGCTTGCTGTTTCTTAGGCTTAAAATATTCCTGCTTGGAGACACTAACTTTTAATTTGAAAGAACTTCAGATTACAACATTTACTAAATTAATAGTTAGCCATGAAAAAAGTAACTCAAAATTGATCCTTTTTGTTCTGTTTTTTACCCAAAATAGATATCATTACATATTTTCTAAATGAAAGCCTAACTTGCAGTGTAGTCTAACAGTATAACAATATCGCACGTGATATGATGGAGCTGAGCCCATAAGCAGAAAAAAATAAATAAAACATTAAAAATACTCTCTATATTCTGATCCACATAATCCCATCAACTAATCTTGACCCGAACATAAAAAAGAAAACTAGATTTTTTGGAGGGTTGTACATTAGGATTGAGTTTACAGGCCATGACAGCCAACAAATTGCCACTTATGATATTTTTTAGAGCTGTGGTAGTGGGAGAGAGGAGTCGCGTGTGCCTCGCAGGTGTCCTTGAGCGAGACACTGAGCTTGTACATGATGAGTCATTATTAGTCACTCTGAATAACAGCGTCAGCCAACAGCTTAAAATGTAAATTGACAGCCATAAAAACACTTCAGGCACGACCCAAACACTCCTAATGTTTGCTGTTCTCTAGGTGTTTAGGGTCACTGTGTTGAGATTTCTATACCTTACTAATGTTGACACAATCTCTTTTGTTAGACTTCATTTTGGGAAATCTGAATAATACTAGAGCTCTGAATGGTTGGGGGACTTGTGGGTAAGGGGGCTAATTGAGAGCTCAAGTGAGCAGTGGCAGGCTGGCACGGCTCATTCACAGTGTTTGTCATTAGACCCGACTGCAGAGAGAGAATAGAGTGTGCTGCACCACTGGTGTGTAACCAAGATTTATGCTAATGTCTCCCTGCATATGCTTATTCTACATATCTATATTAAACTTAATAGACTGTTACATTGCTTCTTAACCCCGGCTTCCATACATGATTAACTTTTCTGATTTCTTTGCAAAATGGCATATAAACACGGGGCAGGGATTTTATCAGCGTGTCAGTGAGTTTGTTTCCAGTGGCAGCCCATGGCTCCCATAATCGTTTTGATACTTGAGGGACTCTATCAAGAATGCCTGCCTTCGAGGCCACAGTTAATATGTCACTCTGTAAATATAAAAGGCAGCTTAGAGGAGCCCTGGATTTCTCACTCTGTTTGCCCAGGAGGTGTCATCGATTACATCAAGTTTGACGAACTGGTCATTAATAATTCAGGGAAAACAGATTTCTATTACTGCATGTCATATATGTTTAGGAGTATTTTTTTAATAGCATTTTTCTGCAGTGTCCTTTATTTTGAAATATAACAAGATTGTCTCACAACCATCAGTGCTTCTAAACTGACGACATCTGATGCACACAAGCCCCCGTCACTGTCACAACTATAACGGTTGAAAAAGTAAGGCCTGAGATAAACCTGCTTGGTGTCATTTTCAGCATGTTGTGATTTATTTGTGAGCAGCCAATTTAGAAGACAAAGAGGAAATTGGTAATTGTTTTGGTCAGTTAGAAGTGGAAATAAAACAAAGAAAGGTGGATTGGTGGTTTAGCTGCATTAACAACCATTTGAGTTTATTACAGCTGGTTAGAAATGTTGGTCAGTTGCACATGCATTTGTTAATTTCTTGTTTTTTGAAGCTCAAAGATATGTTTTCTCAAATAGCAAAATATATAACACATCAAAGAGCCCCTACTGTCCTCAACTCTGGTTCATTTTTGATAACTGCCCAGGTGTGTTCCCAGTGACAAATGTTCCAGCACATTCTAGTTTTCATATACTGAGTACCCCTGATCCAGCTGTATCTGCAGTCCATTTGAGAGGCTCTGCCAGAGTTAAGGCCCCCTTCCTCTTGGTGACCAGTCTGCTCTGATTGGTTGATCAGCTTTGTAGTTGGTTATTTCAGCCCTGTTGTCAACAACTCTGTATTCAGTCAAAGTCTACGCTCTGCACATGACTTGCTCTCTTAAGTATATTTAGAGTGGGAAGAACGAGTCGTTTAAGACAGCCACTGGCATCATATAGAGGGGGAGTGGGAGTGGTCCTGATGCAGTGGATTTCTTTGTCTTGTGCATAAAAGTGCTTTCAGGTGGAGGTGAGACGTTAAGCACACTAAAAGGAATATTTTGCTCAAAAAGCAGAACATGAGCTGTTTAAATAAAGCTACTCACCAAATATGTCAGATTTGATATATGTACCATTTAATGATGCCCCAATTCAACCATTTACCAAAATCAAAACTGTTTGTCCACTCCTTTGTGCAGAAAATCTACAGGCTTGATATGGAAATTGATAAAGGATTAGAGCAATAAGTAGAATCAATAATGGCAACCATATCAATAAAATCTTATATTTTCTATCCCTTTTGTCGACTCATAGTTGAATTTTGGATAACAGGAAAGATCATTGTTTTTAGTTTTAAAAAAAATAAACCTTTAGGACTGTGTAAAGCATTCAACAGGCAGATTTTAGGCTGAAAATGGTCTAGACTAAAAAAACTAAAGTTAAATTAAACTAAAAACTTCAAATCGCACTCAACGTGGGTCTCTCTGCTTACCTATAGAGTTCAAATTGGCTCTGTTCTCTGAAACTAGACATATAATCTATGAACTGATGTTTCCTGCAAGGTGAGTGCAAGCTGTGAAAAGTTTAATGCCATCTTTCCCCCAAATACTGCAATGCATCCTTATGCTAGGGGTAAAAACAAAGTATATGAGAGATATTTATTAACAGTAAAACTGTCAGGCGAAAGGCTCAGACTCATTTTCATGTGGGTGTATTTTGGGAGCATCGTGCTGGTGAAGTGACATTTTATTCATCACCCGCGCCCATTTGGCATTTTGGTGCGTCGCCCTGTGCTGGAGTTGGAGGAGAACCGCAGTAGGAGTGTGCCATCGGTGAGCCAGCGCTGCAATTTTGGTGTCAAGGATGACAGTGTTAAGATCTGTTCTCCACCTGCCAATTAGACAAGCCCAGCCATTTGGGATTTTCGGCAGAAAATACATTTTAATCAGGGAACAGCTACACGCCAAGGGCAGGATATAGAAACTAAACCTTACACCATGTGAACAAAGAAAATGTGGAATACAACATGCCATCCCCTGCCATCTACAGCTTGCTTACATTAGTATTAAATCATATATTTTCAAATGTTTTCTATTGGTTTTAATTTGAACAACTTAACTTATCCCCCTAGGGGCAGTTGGTTTGAAAGAGCTTGTCAGATTATTGATCAACGATGTCGACATACCAACAAAAACAAATATATGCTGTAACTTGACCTGATTTGTCTATGTAAGCTAAAAATATAAAACTAGACCAAAAGCAAACACTGAAAACTTGTGCTCCAGATGCTTAGACACACTGCTTGCAGAAAAACACCATCATGAAGGCAAAGAATGAGATACAGATCCCAAATAAATACATTTTTGTTTCCCATGACCTGATGTTTTTAGTCATCAAACTAATGTGTGCAATTGTGTGGTCAATAACAATACACTCCACATATATGGTCTTTATTTAATTTTGGCAGTAAAAGTTTAGCAGCTCTGTCTGGTGGATTAGTATGCTCACGTCTTTGTTTCTTTTCTTATGATTAAACCAGTAAATCTCAAGCCAACAGACATTGCATACTTTTTCGGGCACAACCCCTTTCCATCTTACCGCCATGCTATCCGTGGCAAATTTTTATGTATCGGTATCTTTTAATGTTTAAAGAAAATGTAAGTTTTGTTGACTTGAACATGAGCATATTTTAGATGATTTGTCGCCAAGTTTTGTTGATTAAAAAACATTCCCAGAATGTCACTAAGACTTCTACCCTCAACTCCTTTTTACCCAGCCAGCAACTCCAATACCTCCTTAAACAGAAACTTGAAACAAAGGATGCAAACTGAAATGATTATATTTATATTGCAAAAGCTGACACAAGTAAAAGTTTAAGTAAAAAAATAGAGAGGATGCCAGCGTTAATTCTCAAGAACAAAAAAATTGACAAAAAGAAGTTCCAGCAGTTATTCACTCATGTGACTTCTTCAGTGATCTGTTTAAAATGGTCAGTTTAAATAAGTTATTTCCATTTATTTTATATTTTTAGGGGGGGTTTTTGCCATCAACAAGAGGCTTTCACTTTTCATGTTCTTGTTGGCAATGTGCAACTGGCCGTGTGTGTGTCATTTGGTATTTGGCTCAAGTGGATTTGACATGTTGTTGACATTTCTTTACGTAAAAAGAATCATGTACTGCCAATCAGCTTATAAAATAATAACTCTTCTCTCCATAATACAAAGCCTGAGTCAACAAAGCAACAAAAGTTTCTAACAGTAGCTGCTCAATCAAAGGCTGAAGCGCGGTGTAGGTGGTGTCTTCACAGTAAAACTGCAGGGAGCCACTTTAGTGGCATGCAAAGCTGGCCGGAGCTCCACTTGCCCTGAACAGACCCTCAGCTCTCACTTTACACATCATACACTTTCAACTCCCTTTTCCCTCTACACTACCCATTTTACTGGGCTCTTGACTTACAAATTGCTGCTTTAGACTTGGTTTCATTGTTGCAGCTTTCAAGGGAGAAGGAAAGAAACATTGGGGTAAAAAGCCCACTCAGGACACTCATGTCCTCATGCAACACAGCAAAGCTGGTCCTTGGCTAACAGTCAGCACATTGTTTCCGCTTGTCCCTCAAAGTACTAACCTCAGCGCTGTCAATAACCTCTCTATCCATTCTCTAACCTTCCCATCTTTTCAATCCACTTGGACGACTTCCAAGAAGCATGAAAAAAAGTTAAAATGCCCTGGACATAAGCCCTCAATGGCTCAGCGTAATTCCCTCTTTAAATGTAAGACAAAAATATCAGGGCTCTTTAGCATGCCAAAGAGACTGCACACAGAGCTGTGCTCCCTGTGGACGCTTGACAGGAAGGACAAGTCCGTCCTTGGCATAAAGAGGCACTGTGTAAGAAAAAGACATGGAAAAAAGGACTATTTAAGGTGGTACACATTCACACAATGGTCAACACACTGTTCTGATACAGACACCGAAACAGAAAAAATGACAGCAGCCTGGTGTGTTCATTCTGCTTCAAAACATCGGCTTCATACTAATATGCTTTATCATATAACATATCTCAGCACCAAGAGTCAAGGTCTCATCTTGTAAATGTTTTAATCACCTGCAGAACATTCCCCTTTGCAACAGATTTACTATCAGAGCAGCCAGCTTTTAAAAGTCCAATCTCATTGAAAGCAGCGCAAGCCTTTTTTTGTCCAAGCCCAAACCTAAAATAACCACTTCACTCAACAGCCTTGTACATTCCATCACACTCACCACGGCAAAGAATTAAGAGAGTAATCCAATGAAATATTAATTAAATTATTGTGGGGTTTTCACTTAAGCGCACCATTTTCATAATTGTTCCATAAATTATATTTTCCAGTACATTTGCTTTAGATGGATAATTAATTTCTGGCTTTACTCGTTTCAATTTGATTTTGTTTATGGAAACAGCAGAATGCAAATTTGTGTGTGTGTGTGAGAGAGAGTGTGTTTTCATACGTACATATGCAGCACTTTAAACTATGCCAAAATATGGATGTTATTCCCTCTAGTGTTTATATCAGGTTCATAAGATTGTGTATTTACATAGGAGTGCAAAGAATGGAGAGGCCCATGGTGATATCAAAGTGATACAGATGATATCAACACTGTGGAAGCAGATTTTACAACACAAACGTATATTTAGCACAATATAGTAAAACTGTGGCTGCATGTTTCAAGAGGAGCTGCAATGCTTTGTCTCCACACAGCTATAAACTCCCAGGGTATACTTCACCCCTTTTCCTTCATAACTGCAGGAATATCACCAGATTTAGGCCAGTTAAGCCAATAACTGAGCCATAGATAATTAAGGAGGTTATGTTTTCGGGAGAGTTTCTTTGTCTGTCTGTCTGTCTGTCTGTGAACAAAATAACTCACATAGTTATGGATGGATTTTGATGAAATTTTCAGAAAATGTTCAGCATGGTAAAAGAAAGAACTGATTGAATTATGGTGTTGATCCGGATCACCATCTGGATCCAGGAATTGTTCAAAGGATTCTTTATCATTGGGAGATAGGGAACTGTGCTGCTTGGAGGAGGTCTGTGCTCTCTGAGTGCTTTTCTCGTTTTGGTGATGTTGTCAAGTGGCAGACTAAGAACATTCTTACTCAATATTACTCAAGTATTGGCAAAAACAGTTCAAACTTTTCTGTAGTTACAGAATTTCTTTATAAAAAATATATGATGGCCTTAAAACTGCCTTTCTCAAAACACTGCTTTATTACCTCCGCCAAGGGGTTATGTTTTCGGGAGTGTGTCTGTCTGTTTGTCTGTCTGTCCGTCTGTCTGTCTGTGAACAAAATAACTCAAAAAGTTATGGATGGATTTTGATCAAATTTTTAGGAAATGTTCAGCATGGGAAAAGGAAGAAGTGATTCAGTTTTGGTGTTGATCCAGATCACTGTCTGGGAACTGTGCTGCTTGGCGGAGGTCTGCGCTCTCCGAGTGCTTTTCTAGTTTGTTCAAGTGGTGATGCCGTACCTGTACCCCGCACGTGTGCTACTCAGATCGAACAGGAAATGGTTTGGCTTGGAAGTAACGATGGCTACGGCAGATACAGATGACAAATTAAAAAAAAGAAAAAAGCAATGGTTGTCCTGTTGATTTAATTGTGTTTTAATTGGCTTTGTAGCAGGTTTTACAAGATTTTTATCCTACAGGTTCTATAAAGGTACTTCAGGGACTCCAGTACTTTAACAAGAAAAAAAACTGACTGAAGAACTTTCACTTGTATTAGAGTAATATCTGACACATGGTATCTATACTTGCATTCAAGTAGTAGAGGTAACTACTTTGTCCTCCACTGCAAGTAACTTAGAACAAATCATACTCTTTGCTTCACTCAGTCCTGGAGTTCCTCTGACAAAAATGTGAAAACTCAACATCTTGGAAGAGAAACACAGAGGAACAGCCGACATCAGACTCACATATAAAAATACATCCCATATACACATGTAGTCAGTTCCTCCATGTTTGCTCTATGATTTCTTTCCCTGCTCAAAAGGGAAGCTTGGGAGCTTCAGAGTCCGGTATAAGTGAGGCCACATTACCATTTCACAAGGCAAAGACAGAAGGCAACATATGCCCAGTGCTGTCCTTTGGTTGCTCAGATTCAAAGAATTCATCAAAAAGCTGTGCTCTCCCATGAGCTTGCTGCCATATGCTGCTGGAAAATGTCACCAGTAAAAGTCATAATAATTCACCGGCTTCAGATACGCTGATATTCCTGTCTTTTTTTGTTGTTGTTTTTTTAAATATTGGAAACCACATCTCACACTTAGGAGATCTATGTTGTCCTATGGTGAGCATAAGACAATCGTTATCATTGGCCTTTACATCTGGAAGATGTAATATCTGTGTGTCTCTGCTACTTTAACGTGTTTACCCTTCTAGAAAGACATGCATCATGTGACATGGTAGGTCTGAGCTTTGACAGTGAGTTTGTATCAGGAGATCACCACAAGTCAGTGTAAATAACTGCAGTTGAAACAGTAAAAGAAATGAAGTCATCGTCATCAAGCCTTGTCTACTTTGTTGTTATATCACCATCATTTTGCTAACAAAATATGTGACTGCAATTTAAGCAATGTCTCCTCTGCTAATTGTGGAAAATAAAGACATTGCTCTGTTGTCAGAACAACCCGATTCAGGTAGGTAGGTAGGTATTTGCAAGCATGTACATTTGAAAGTATCAGCCGTCTCTGCTGCTTGAGGCAGCTTCAGGTTAAACTATGATTGAAAACTTGCCCTCAAAATGCTCTGCACTTTTATGATGCCACGGATGGCAAATAAACAGATTAAGATAGTTTAGGTTTTTTATCAAATCTGTCAAAATGTATCTACATCCTTGAAAATCTGAAATGGTACTTCAAAGTGGCAAATAAGATATTACACAAAATAGAAATGCATCTTTAATTTTCTTCAGCTGAAACAATTTCACTGATTTATTTATTTTTAATAAATTTTGCGTATACATTAGTAGGCCTTTGAAACCTCTTTGGAGAGGTCCCTTGAAAGTTGTCACCAAATTTAGCATGCCTGCTGAACTAAATCTTGATTTCTGTGTCTGCAGCTCAATCAACACGCACCCAGTCAAATGCTCTATCAAATCTTTAACACAGTCCCCCGCAACAAACCGCTTCTGTTGCTCTGGTTCATGTTTTCTACCTTGCTGCTGAACAATATACCCTGGGGTAAACAAAGTGAATGAAGAGAATGATATGGAACTATAAGATAGCATCAAAAGTATCTCCTATAAGCAGAGTGGTTGGTTGTACCTAGACCTAGAAAATGCAAATCAAGTTGTAATCGGTAAGCACCACAGGCATGTGGGTATTAACCCAAGGCTATGAATGCTAGCACTGCTAATGCTGGCTACAATTCACTCTACAAATCCCACGAACACCAACACGGATTGTTTTCCAAAATGAATTAATAACTATCGACATAGTTGGCTCTAAGCATAGTTTCTTCCTTGATAAATAGCTAAAATTCATTGGTTGTAAGTTAGAAGTCGCTCCACTTCAGAAACTTTTGGGGAATCATCTGAAGACAAGAACAGACTGTAACACCTGCTTTTGGAGCCTCTACCCTCACCATGAGTCAAATCTACTGAGATTTTATCGAATACTTACACTGTGAAAGCAATTCAACCACTGTTGGCTGTATGTGATGAAAAAGTCAAAACTTAAATGGTTGTTCAAACACATTCATTCACGTCAACATAATCTGCTAAAATGTGACCCACCATGACATGGAAAGTCCTCTCAAAACAAAGACATACACCCTGTTAGAATGGTACAAGTATTACATTTTATCCTAAAAAGATGGGAGTTAATTATTTTACCAGCTCATCTTCAGCCTAAGTAAGTACAAGCAAACTAAGAAATGAAACTTTGATGAATATTTATACAGAGAAATATTAACAATATGGATACATTACAACCTACACTACAATCCACATAAGAGGACATCTCTGACAATCAGAATTCAGTAAAACAGATAGCCACCACATCCAACGGTGTCCTTGAAAAATCCCCTGACATATCACTGAATGCTTGAATAACCAGAGAATTTTAAATAGAAGTGACACGTAAAGATTATTATTTCATAATTGGTTTTGAATAGCAGAACATGAGTCCTTAGTGACCACTCATCTGAGATAGCACTAAAACCCGCTTTCATTTGAAAAGAGGGCTACAGTTGCCATGATGGCCCACTGTGGAGTATGAAATACAAGAGGGAGGGATAAAAGTCTGTTTTAATTGCAAAACTGGCAATACAGAACAGAGTAGAGCAAGAGATAGAGCCGTTTACATGTTTAATGAATAGTATTTAACAAGCTGTTTTTCTTTGTGACAATATTCTGTTGTGTTATCGTCCGTTTTAAGGAAAATAGCCCTGTTATACACATGCTTCAAAGGTTTACAGGAAACCGTGGGGTTTTCCAGAGAGAAAACTGTTTGGCAGACAGGGAGCTCTGAATAATGGAAAATTTGAAATGGTTAAAATTGGTGTTTTCCTTATTCATGCAAGGACAGAGAGGCCGAGAGAAGCAACACTATTCGGCGTGTTAGATGAGGGAGCTGAGCTGTTATCTGCTGATCCCAGAACTTCCCTTGGAGCACCGGAGTGGGTCTGTATCACGTAGTGCACCCTGCACTGGGACCGTGCAGCCTGCTGACAGGAAAGCTCGATTAGCGAGCCACAAAGAGGCCAATACGGAGGAGCACTTCCTCAGCCAAAGGGGGTTCGTCCGGACAACACGCTCCAAGCCTCTTTCCTGACAGGGGACAGTGACAAACACACACACCAGCTCTCCCACCTTGGGGAATGCATGATGGATTGGGATTTAGTATCTCCGACACACGTGTAGACTTAAATCACAACATACATCACCATAAACACTCACATACACTAAAGTCAATGAGTGTGACAACATATGACCTTTTAAAAGTGAGACAGCCCGTAATCTTTGCCCCATAGCTACAGCGCAACTGTTAAAAAGGTTTGGAAAGAAACAAAGTTAACGTTTTTCAAAGAATACTGGCAGTGATCCAGGGAGAGAGATGAGTATGTTTGGACTGGCCCCAGCCAAGCGCGTGCTGCCTTCAGCCAGACAATGGGATGTAGATGTGGAAGTGGGCCTGGGCCAGATGAGGAAAACGAGATAGCAAGGGTGGGATGAGGGGTGGAGGTGCGCTGAGCGCAGACTGGTAGGCTGTTAGGGGACCCTGTGGCGGAAGGGCATTGTTCAGCAGAGGAAAACACAACAACAATAAAAAACAACTCTTCCTGAATCTTTTTATATGATTATGTAGAGAACAATTGAGTGGGTGGGATCCGCTACTTTGAGGATATTGAAAGAAGCCTCTCCTTTGAGACTTGGAATGATCCTTTCACACCTTCCCCTGGAACACTGGCAGGAAAATAAAACAATGTGAGCTGCTGAGCAAGAAGCATATTGATCAAGAACAGTGTGTCCATTGAGAGAGATTACAATGGCCTTTGGCCTATGACACATTAAGCAATGAACCAAAGGTTAATGAGGGGAAAATTGAATGATAATAGATCTATCTTTTCAAGATACAGCAAAGTCTGCATTATAACTAGGAAAAATGCCAGACCATCAGCATTTAATGAACTTCATTAGTAAAAATTAAATATTAGTGTCCTCTATTTATAATGACCTTAAAAACAGGCTTTGTATGTTCATCCACTATTTTATCCATTTATCTTTTGATCCATCCACCCCGCTTTTCCTCCATCCATTGACTTAAGAGTGAATTTATCCTAGCATTCTTTATCGATGAAACACATCCACATTCTGCATTTTTAATTAGCAAACCACCAATCAATTCAAAAATTCATCCATTCAGTTTTCTACATAACCATTCATGTACCTTTTATTTATCTATTCATCCATCCATCACCTATTCTTTATTCTGTTTATCTATCCAACTGTAAATCTGTAAATGAATTCAAAATATTTACCTTGTGATTTATCTATTCATACAAAAAGCCAGCCATACATTTACATGTTGATCTGTGAATTAACTTACACATTTGTCTATTAATTTATCCTCAGTCTATCCATTAATTTAAATGTCCATATGATTATATATCTGTTAATCCATTCACTTGTCCTCATATCCATACAGGTACATTTTAATACAATTACCCATCAGTCCATACATCTGTCCATATACCAGTTCAGCAACTATTTAGCTATTAGCATACTTGTATTCATTAATGTTTCATTATTCAGCAGCAAGAACAGCAAGTTTGGGTTGAGCCTATAATTTCATGCTTGCCACATGATGTCTAGTTCTGTGTCAGACTTTATCCAGCTGATCCTGCCTGGCTGTAGATTCCACTAACCCTAAGGTCATGCACCTGATATACCTTTGAATCCTGCTGTTTGCTGGAGTGCAGAACCCTCTCAGGGGAGATACGCGTCCACAGATAAGAGTCTGGTGTGATGTTGTGCATCTCGGCCCTCAAGGCCTAGACATCGGTTTTCTCTTCATCTCTTTTTCACATTTTTGCAGCTTTCCATTGATTTAGTGCAAGATCAATTCCGTTCAAGCGAGAGTTGTATTAGCCAGTGTGCTATTGTCTGAATAGAGACAGTTGGGGATATAAACATTCAAGATAAGTCTGAATTTTATCAGCAGAGGTCAGTGCAGACACAGTCTGTTATCCTTTTCACATACTAGATTTATCAGGATTCTATTAAGATACTTGAACAATGTCCAAGCACTTCTAAGAAATAATCACAAGAGACATGATAAGATGCTGAAACACAATAACATATAAATTCAAAGTATATGAATCCATGAATTACCGGGAAGTATGTGTGTTTCTCCTCAGAAAATAAAGAGAATGGCCATTACTTTAGTCCTTCATATTTTTGATGAAGATATTTAGTTTAATTAAACTGAAGTTTAAAGGTCTTTTTAACATGTTGGGGGGTCAACACTGTACAAAATCAATAACAATTCTTGCCGTTCACTCCCATTTCATCAAATTAAAATGTTATTCTGCAGTGACCATCAACTACAAGGAAATGAACAAATCTGCTATTGAAAGGCTTTCAACAGGTTTTAAGCTGCTATGTTTTGCTATGAATTATGAACAGTAGAGGTGCTGAGACAGTACAAATGTCTGCTTCGAGGATTTACCCCGGATCTTGATCCACATCCACTCAAAGGTCTAGTGTGTAGAAGTTAGCAGCATTTCACCTAACAGAAACAGTAAATATAAGACAGAATGTTTCTATATAAATCTGTGGATATTCTCAGTCATCCAGGCCATGACTCATCTCAAACAAGCGTAAATCGTGTCAACTGGACCAACCTCAACCAACACGAGGTTGGTCCAGTTGACACGATTTACGCTTGTTTGAGAATGTTTCTATATGCATGAAAAGTCTGTTAGGACAGGTGTACAATCACTCCCGTGAAACTTTGGTTAGGAAAAACTTTGTATATTTATGTGCCATGAGTCCCCTTTGTGGAGGCTGACATAATGATTGGCCATGTTGTCTACATATGGGTTTTGGGGACAAAAAGAGTGAAACGCAATTTTTGAATACAACTCTGGCCTGAACTCAACCTGGATAGCATGTGACATCTTAACTTACTTATAAACTATTAAAAAAATAGTTATAAATATGAATTTAAAAACCCTCACCTGGTAACTGTTGTAAATGATGCCCTGTTCACGTTCCTTTTTGGTCTTCACCGGCTCTCGCCCCTTAGTGATGTAACGGACGGGCTCATTCCAAAATCTGAATGCTCGATGTTGCTAAAATGCACATTTCTACACACTGTACCTTAACTGTGGTTTTTCGTAGGCCCATGTGACATACAGCTGCATGTTTATTCAAAGCATTACTGACATTATTAACTGAGTTATCAGTGAATATGTTTAAAGCTGCCTGATCTTGCAATGTAACAGACCCTTTATAACCATTCTGGATCTGGATCTGTGCATAGATCACAACCAAAATCAAAATCAAATGACTTCTTCCTCGTGCCATGAACAACATTCAGAGAAAATGTAAACAACATTTGTTGCTAACTTTTTGAATTTTTTTGCCCATAGAAAGACATACAGTGGCAAAAAGCCAACTTTCTTGGTGGAGGTATTAACACAGACATTACAAAGAGCCAACTGTTCCCCTCTCTGTGCATGCTCAGAAGAGCTGGAGCACTTTTAGCTCATTTCACATTTTAAATATATCAGATGTTAAGGTATTATTTTAATTTCTACAATCAGTTCTGAGGTAAGGGAACCAGTTGAAAGAACCCTGGGTACAGAGGAACATTCCCACTCATAAGGAAAAAAAACCCTGAGCCCACCGACCCCTCTCTTAAAGGTAAACATTTATTACTCTTGGGAAGCCCGGTGGGCAGGGAGGCCCACACTTCTCAGAGCTGTAAATGTCATCTTCTCTTTGACACATTAGTGACAAATGAGTCAAAGCTCCAGTGGCTGACAGAGCTGTCTGCCCTTCCTTTATCTGGTCCAGGAAGAATAGCTGGGTGAAACTATGAGAGCTCCTGCTTTAATCCACATCCATCTGACATCTGCAGATGGACATCTAATTTCAAATACTAGAAGATGCAAAAGAAAACGCCTGATATTAGTACAAATATCTGGCACAAATAAAATGGGTGTCTAGGACGTCTTGAAATGAGATGTTGAATGTCTTAGTACAGCTTAAGACAGACACATTGTTTACACCGGGTGAGATTAGGTGCATGCACAGTGAGTTTATTTTTATTTTTTTTAGATGTTGATGAAACTTGAAAGCTGACTGTGGTACCTTATGCTACATGCTGTTTGAGACTTCTTGTCTCTTGTTTGATGCAACTGTAAAAATAGAAGCAGAAAAGTCAGCTGTTAAGCACATATTTGACGGGTGGGATGACATATTTACCGTTTTATTGTAACAGAGACCTTACCAGACAGAGTTGACCCTTTGTTAGCCTTCTAATTGATCTGTTGACCCACCAGCCAGAGAGTCTCTTCTCTCAGCCATCACTGACAACATGCTTGGATCAGACAAACTCCAGTCTCTTTCAGGTCTTGTCACTTAGTTGTTGTTAACTTAAAACCTTAATTTTGTTACTTTATATGGTTAAAAGGTTTGCTTGAGGTGTTTGAAAGAGCAACTGGAGATGTCCACACCACAATCCAGGAGATTTTGCTTGTTTCCTAATCTGATGTTTAATTCTGGAAAACATGCAAAACTGATATTTCCAAAAAACCTGACCATCTGTGAGCCATACAAAAGCTTTAAGATAAGAGGAAGTTTCTTTAGTTCTGAAAATATGTGATGATGTTGATGTCATGTTATGATAATGTTCTGTAATGGCAGACTTATATTACTGATATTAATATGATGTAATGTTAATACTTTTCTTTGGCGTTAGCGAAGCATCAACATTAACTTAGAACTTGTTATTGGCCAACTTTTGGTGATTTTATTTATGCCTTTTTGTTAATCAAAGAATTTGTTGATGAGCCACAAAAGGACCGATTATATTAGCATCAGATATTGGCAACATTTCAAGCAACTCTTTCAGAGAAACTGCATGATTGTAACACATCCTGTCACACACAGCTACTCTTTCAATGAAAGTCAATTCACATGAACAAAAGTTTGTCAAATCAAGGGGCATTTTTGGTTGTTTTTCAGTGGCTAAAATCTCATGGCAGAGAAGTTTGTCTGACGGAGCAACAGTAACCAGTGAGGCCATGGCCTTTTATGTATCACTACCTGGAAAGGGTGGGGCATGACAAAGGGTCAACTATACAATGTAATACCAGGTGGTGCATTAAATTCATTAATGCTCTCAAATATTTGGGCTAGGGTGAACTTGTAAAGCCAATTTAACTCAAATGAAGACAAAAAAATCCTGCATTGTTAACTTCTTTGACGTGCCTTTGTGCTGAAAGGTGCTATGCAAACTTTGCCTAGCTCATTGTTCGTGCTTTTCTCAGAGAAAAATGTAAACTTTTTTCTCTGTTGACTATAATTATATATTGACTGTTTTAATCATTCATTTCCAGCTGAACTGTTTGTTAGAGGTAAATAATCCTTTGTGTATTTAAAGTGTTGAAAATAAACACATCCTGTTGCTGTAAGTGTCCCATGGGGACATAAAATGGACCCATCATTTTTCAAAGCTTTGTTATTGTGAGATATAAGGTTTTAAAAAATCTTAAACCCTGTTACCTCTTTAAGGCCATCATGTCTCTGTATCACAGGATGACTTTGTACTGAATGCTGTCAGACATTTAACTTAAGAGGTTGTTGCTCATTTTGAAAAGCTATAATCTCTGAGGCTTTCTTTTTCTTCCTCCCTTGGACTAACATTAGGTTGCCTTCTGGTAGTTCTGACCCGGCCAGGCAGCGAGTCTTCGGAATTGGCAACTGTCTCTCCATGCCATTAATCAGGCACACAGAGGACTGTCTTCTTTCCAGATGGGGAGGCTCTACAACCGCAGAAAAATAAGCAGGCTAATTAATTCTTATTGTTACAGACAGAGGCAGATTAGATGGAGAGAAACTGAGAGGGGGACAAGGAGAGGGAGTGAAGACTAAGTCACCTTTAACAACGCCCTGGATTCACAATCCATCCTCCCTGTGTGGTTATTGTTTAAGCAGAAAAATGATATCTATGACTTGAAATGCTGTATGAGTGAATGAAGGGAGAAAAGCCACACTGCAGCTCCAGGTTAATGAATGATAAGGAGCCTGGAGCACCCTGGGACACAATGCGGCAGTGATTAGACAGGACCAATAGGACATAATCAAACTTTGAGTCCACTTGGCAGGATAAGTGAGATAACAGGGAATAATTCCCAGTGGTAAACAGAGTTTGATACTATAACTGGCCTTCAGGTCTGGACACATGGCTGAAAGGCTCCAGCAACTGATTTCTTTTTCCAGTGAAAATTGTGCCTTAAAAGAAAACAATAACGCATAATTTACAATTTCCCATTGTTTTCTTTTGAAGCAGTATTTTATTTGTGATTCTAATAAAATCTTCTTGGTAAAAACTGCTACAATGTCCTTGTTACATCACTGTGCACACGTCACAGGTAACTGCGAAAGCTTCACTGTGGGCCTGCATTGAGTTGTACATCCACTTTGAATTCCCACAATCACGTCCATGCCCCAGCTCTGCTTTGATTGATAGCGCATAACCCCGCCAACAGGAAGTGCTGGAAGGTGTACCATAAGATATTTGTGAGCTTAACAAACAACAGAAAGAGCAAGATGTTATCAACAGGTTATATTTCCTGCCTGACAATAGTTTTTTGTAGTTATTGACATAATTTTGGCTACTGCTGCTGTATTTCAAAATTATCAAAACTTTAAGCACTTGTTCTCTCAGTTGAGTCAATCTAAGAGACGATCTACTTTAAATCTGCCATGTATTTTCAGCTATCCTGTGCAGAGGTGCACTGCTGGGAAACTGAAACGCAGAAGCACAGGCTGTGTGAAAGTGACTGATTGACAACATCAGGGGCAATCGGCTGAGCTCTTCTTAAAATGCTGTGAGCAGACTACAAATAAGGAACAAATCCCAAAACACGCCAGCCCAGTGCAAAATAAATTAATTAGCAACAATTTTCAGTCTTTGACACATAACTTGCTATATTGTTAGGGAACTGTTTATTACTTTTATGTGCAACAATTAAAATGTGATTTTTTTTTTCTCATTTTGTTCTGAAAAACCTACTGGTTCCTTCACTGCAAACAGTAGATGTCAGCCAGCAACTGTGAAACATGCAGGACAACATTCAGAGGGAGTGCCCCAACACATTTCTTTTCAATTTGACAAATAGACTCATGGCTTGCAAAGCTACCACTAGATGCTATTTTACGTCATATATATATGACGTAATATATATGACGCGATATATATATATATTTTTATATATATATATATATATTTATATATGTATATGTATATATTTATATATATATATATATATATATATATATATATATATATATATATATATATATATATATACACACACACATATATACTGACATGGTAGCAGTAAGTTATTCTAAGGATGAAAAGTGTCATATATATATATATATATATATATATATATATATATATATATATATATATATATTTTTCTATGCACGATTAAAATAAGGCCTAAGGAAAAAAAAAACATCTAAAAGACATATCAGTCATGTGACTGATTTGTATGTCCTGTGATGTGACTTTTGTGCTTGCACACATTGCAATTGCTATGTAAATACAATAATTTTTTTAGCTTGTCCATCCATCCATAATCTATACTGCTTACTTATTCAGGCTCACGGGGGACTGGAGCCTTTCCCAGGTGGCATTTGGAGAGAGGCGTGGTATACCCTTAACCGGTTGCCAGCAAACCACAGAGCGACCTACAGAGATGGACAACCATTCACGCTCACACTCACACCGAAGGGCAATTTACAGTCACCAATCAACCTAATGAGCATGTTTTAAGCCTGTGGGAGGAAGTCGGAGGTCCTGGAAAGAACCCACACATGCACAGGAAGAACATGCATACTCCACATAGAAAGGCCCTTTGACTCGAGCTGGGTGAGGCATGTGCGCCTGCAGCACCACTGTGCTACCCTTGAAAAATGAAGTGTGCATGATATTCAACATAACTTCTGTATATCACAGTTCTTCACATTGCAGAGTTAATTTGATAGTTCTTCTTTTCCTAATTAAAATATTGTTCATAAATTGCTGAATCATTTTCATGTATGCTTTTACACAAAGGTTACAAAACCTTCAAACTACATTAACAGTTAAATGCTAAACTTTTATTATTAGAAACCTCTTAGAATAATTGTCATTAGTTCTCACACCTTATGCAGCAGTTAATGAGTCTGTCACACTGAGCTAATCTGCCAGCCTTAACGCTAAGCAAGGTAATGTGTGTTTGAGACCTTTATTGTTTGCAAGCTTCCCCAAGAGTCATACTGGGATCAAAAACTGAAGGCAAAGTCAAGTTTTTCAAGCGTTTCCAGATGGCTCTGTTTACACGGTGCAACAGCATAACGGTTTTCTTATCAAATGTGAATTACAGAGAGAATATGAGTACCTGCTCACTAGAACTAAGCAGAAAGTTTGTCTGGTAAATCATGTATGTTTATTAAATGCAGATTTAAAGCAGGGACATATTCTTATTTACTCCATTCCTTGGAACAGAAAGGAAGAGTTCAAGTTGCAGCAGTTTACAGGCTGGCTCAGCATCAGAGATCGTCAAAGGGCACATTTGGATGCTGTAGACACTTTTTCAAACTCAGCTTCAGAAATATTTAAAACATTCAATTTTTAGTTATCAAGCTGTAATGCCTCATAATGCACCTAACCTGGGTGGCTTTGAGGAAAGCAGAGGCCAGATGAATCATGTTTTGACGTCAAACAAAAGGTTTAGGTGAATTTGCCATTCTGTCATCTGGGCCAAACATATCGCACTAACAAACAAGTCGAAAATGACGGAGGATGTCTCCGGAGAACTTGAGCAATTATCTCATTTACCCTGAAGACTCAACTGACATCTGTGGCTCTCCACCTTCAAATGTGACACAAAATGAAGAGAAAGGTTTTCACTAACAGCAATCTTTGTTTTGTTTTCTCTGACACATCACCTAACAGCTAGAACTTCACTTTCTGAAAAGCTTAAAACACAAAAAACACTGCTTTTAAGGTTTATATGCATACTGAATTAAAAATACTAAAGTAGAGTGGAGGAGCACAACATTTGGTTGGTTGATAGACAAACTCCTTCTCTGTGTTTGCTTTAAATTTCAGCAAAAACGTTAAACAGGGGCGGACATTAGCTCAGTTAGTAAAGCGTCTGCCCCATGTACAGGGGCTGCCAACCCCCAGCATCAGCTGCTGGTTCGAATCCTGGCCTCAGCCCTTTGCTGCATGTCATCCTCCCTCTCTTCACCCGCTTTCCTGTCAAAAACTCCAGCTGTCCTATCAAATAAAGGCCATAAAAGCCCCAAAAAATAACTTAAAAAAAAAAATGTTAAACAACTCCAAAGCTATTTGTGAACAAAGTCATACAGAGTTAGCTGGAATATCTGTTATGTCAACTGTCCCTTTTTTTTTTTTAAATCAATTCAATGTTTTTACATAACAGGCTACAACAACAAATAATCAACATCTACAAAGATTCTAGAAACACAGTTAATGAAAATTTACTTCATCATTTCCGGACAATTACTTTGAGTTCATTAATACAAATCTAACATAGAAAACTTAAAACAAAAATCATTATTTGATAACTTATCACCTGGCTGGGCATCATGACATTTAGCAACTTTTCCAGGAATGTCTTAAGTGAGACTGAACAACATATTGTCTTACTACCATAACTGTGATGTGCACATGGGAAATCATGGGAACTGAGTCACATGGCCTGAAGTATTTGAATCCGACACTTTAAAGTCATGAGTCAAAAGTTTCTGGTTTGGTTTTAATAACTAAATTTCATACAAGCCTGCTCAATATCAGCTTCAGTCAAAGAGAACTTTTCCCTGAAGTCTGTGTTTTTCTCCTGAGTGCATATTTAGGCTGCAGGTTAAACTGCTCTGGTCACAGAAACCCTGACACAATGCTTTCAACCAGGAATGGGCAATGTTGGTTGTCAATAGGTCCATATTAACATCATCCTTATTGCAAGAGGGCTGCAGTTTCACAATTTGAAGGAAACAAATAGCTGTCTTAAGAGGTTACTTTATCAAAGTTTGTCTTAAAACTCAAATAGATTTTCTAATGAGCTAAACACAGGATTCAAGCCAGTCTCAACTGTTTTTGTTTTAAGTAAAAAAAAGAAACAAGCCTTTATTGGAAGTATATTTAACTGACAATTGAATTTCTGTTTCAAGAAATGCATTCCAGAGAGTCTCACAGAAGAAAATCTAAGAAAATTCTAGCTCTAATTTGTAGGAAAACTCCTATCTCTAATGCTGTCATAGTAGATTTAGTCAGGTTTTCTTTATGTTAATATGCTGTAATACATATAAACATACTGAGAGGCCACATTAATGTCGGAGGGCGGGGTATGGCTGCCAGTTGACAAACTTTCTTTAAAGAAGACATTCAGATGCATGAAGCAGCTGTTCAAGAGTGTATTTCAGCCATCAGCAGCACCTCATGGACTGAACATATGATCTACTAATGGCATGAAATTGCTGCTGGAAACATAATGCTGGTGTTAAATGGCTTCGGATGGTGAACTTACTTCCTCTTCAAGTTAAAATTTAGGGGTGACCATGTTGACTCAACAAAAGTTTTTAAAACGGGTGATGATATTACACCAACAAGAATAAGGCGTCAAGAAAAGTATTGCTCTTTTTTCCTTCTGTTCACTTTCCATCCTCGACCTTCTTTTGTGTGCGCATGTTGGTGTGTGTGTGAGAATGTGTGATTATGAGAAAGCTACACTAAGTGTATCATAATAAAAGCAGGAGGGGTGCTTGGATTTAAAATCAGAAAATGACTATCAAATACCATTCTTTCATTGGAAGAAAAGAAAAATAGCAATATTTATCATCTAATCCTTTTTATACAAACAAACTGCAATATATGTCTCAAATGGTGAAATATTATTTTGTCATTTTTATCCAATATCACAGTCTCAATCCCAAGTCCTTTATTTAACTTTATCCAGTCAAAGTCTGTCTTAACCAGATGAGAATAGACAGAAATTATTTTTTTAATTATAATTACATTAAATTACTTAGTAGAATCTTTTTATGATTTCAGGGGACATTTCAAGGCCACTCTGAGCAGAAACACAACACAATCAAACAAAAATAGAACCAACGACATGTCCAGAAGAGGCAATGTAAAGACATGTTAGAAGTTTGTAGTAAGTAAAACAAAATATATTCACTGCATGGAGTTAGCTTCAAATATACTTGGCTGGTGATCTAAACAACAGCTTAAATGTGCTGAATAAGAGGTTATTTGACAATATACTTCAGTAATAATGTTGTTCATAATATTGTTTGTTTATATCCATAAATATCTGTCTGGGTTTAAGTACATTCATTAACTAAAGCCAACTGAACTAATGGCCCATTTTATTCATGCAGCGGCGGCGTCTGGGCCACAGACACTTGCTCTTTTTCTTGTGCAGACATTGTCCCTCATGAACCTGTGAGCACGCTCCTCAACCCCATGTGAGGCTGTGAAGGAATCTATTATTTTTCCAATCCTGAGGGAAGGAGAAAGGTCTCCAGCATCATTATTTTCCTTCAAAATGTAACTGACTTTACTGCACACCCTAATTTGCTTGCCATAATTATAGGTCATGCACCCCTTTTGTAATTTATAAAACCTTTTGTTCTTATCAATAATGAATGGGCTTTAGCAAATCATGGTGCTATAATATTTTGATATTATGAAAATGCTAATGCGTCAGGGACCTTACGCCTTATCGGCCAGGTCCGATGCTCTATTAAACAGCCAGCAGAAGAAGTTGGACGCAAATTGCTTATGTTAATGCCCCAGTTGTACCCAGACAGCATGAGGAGTCTGCAATTAATTTCATCCAGGCGGTGGATGGACAGGCAAATTTATTTCCCTTCCTCAGGATGGTGGCTCCCCCCCCCACCCCTCCTAGTTGAAAAAGGTCTCCATGCACAGAATGGGAAAGGCTGTGAGAATAAGAGATAGAGGCTAAAAGGGAAAGTGAGAGGGGAGCGGTAACTTAGGAGCAATCTGTGACCTAATTGAACAGCGGTAAAATGGGGAGGGCAGCGTCACTGAGACAAGAGGCAAATTCTTCATTCATTTCACTGACAAGTGTTTTCACAACTTAAACCGGTTTTATTAATTATGTTTGACATTTCCCTAATTACTTTCATTTACATCACATCAGCTCCTAGCACAAGATTAGACTGCATATCAGCTCGGAGAACAAGAGGAGGAGAGGAGTGACTGAGTTTTAAAGTGTTATTTTATTACAAGTAGGACAAGATGGCACAGACGTAAGGACAACATACACTGTTTTTCTGTCAAGCTGTGCATAAGGATGAGACTGTTTTGTGATCTTACATTACCCACTGTTAATTAACCCATTTTTTTCAGATGTTTAAAAAAAGTAAGTAATAATAATTATAATAATATATATATATTTTTTTTTTTAAGTTGGCGTCTCATGCACCTGCAAGGACTGAAATCAATGTAATAGTTGGTAAACCAGCTTTACGTGCCATCATTGGCCAAGCTACTCTTCCTTAGCCTTCCTAATCCCTGAGGGAGTTAGCAGTTCAATGTGTAACTCACAAGAAAACTGGGACAGTCAGCAATGACCTTTAAAGTAAAACAATAATGACTCTGCAGTTTTAAGTCTCACAAAATGGACAGACTAAAATAAGTCTAATGCACTGAGCACAGCAAATTTAACCCTCTGAGCCAGCCAGCAACATATGCCTTCATGAAACTAACACACCAATAGGTATGTTAGAAAAAAATAATACACCAATATATTGCAATATTTTGCAGAGAAATACTGCAATATATTAAGGGAAATATTGCAATATTTTAATTCAATAATTTATGGATATTTTGAACTTTTGTTTTGTATTGTAGTGCGGACTCGGGTTGCAAGTTAGCAGCAGATAGTTAGCCGTTTGACTCGCCATCTCTGTTACATTTATTGTTCTTATTTCTGGTGCTGGAACACACACTGAAGTTTGTCCATTTTGTCGGGACAATGCGTCTCATAAAAATGTTTTTGTGAAAAAAAAATCATGATGTATGCCATGTTTACAGCATCACAATAAACTGTGATGTATCATCATCCCTACATCACTACACATACACTTTCACCACACTTGCTAATGCACGTCCCTACACACCATGAGTAAGCAATATAACAGTGATGGTTACCTGATTTGACATTGAGCTGGTCCAAAATTAAATTTAAATAAGACTCAAATGGTGTGGCAGTAAGAGTTTGGCTTCAGAGTTCCATAAACAAACAGCAGTAATGTTGTATGACCTCTATAGAAGATTAAAAAAATCCTCCAAAGGGCTTCAGTCAATGACTGTTTAATGATGTTTCCTTCAGTCCGTGAGCCGTAATCATTCCAAGATGTAGGTTTTATAATAATGATGTATCCTTTGTTTGAAATAATTGAAAATACTAATTAAGCTGATACCATTGTAATACTAATGTTATTCTAATTACTTGTCTTGTTGTAATTCTCCCACAATGCAAATATTTTCTCTCATGTTTGATCATTAAAACAATTTAAAGTTTATTCAACTCATTTCTTCTGCTCAATAAAGAGCAGAAACTGAAGAGAAAGGTCTTCTCATCCCAGCAGTAAGCACTGCTTGATGGCTGCACGAAACTGACTGGACACAACAGAAAGTCCTCAGAAACTGAAATCTATTAGCACGCATTCATTTGCTGATGTCTGTGAGTAGAGAAGATAACAATGTTAAAATGATGCATCTATGCACCCCTGAAAATAATGATAAACTGAATAACTCACCTATCAACAAACAATGTCCTTCAGAAAATTCCTGGAACTCCATCCAGAATGGTATCACCATCAAAACTGAATCACTTCTTTCTGGTGCCATGACCAGCATTACCAGAAAATTTCATCAAAATCTGCAAAGACCTTTTTAAGCTATCTTGCAAATAGTTTAAGAAAAGCATCAAACAGAAGAATGCCAGTGAAAACAAACTGCCCTTGGCAGAGATAACAATGAAACATAAATAAATCAAGTTTTTGGCACTGAAAGGAGTAACGCCTGCACATATGTGTCGAGCCTGACCATGTTTCAAACAGCCATCTCTACAGAGAGCTGTAAACTTGAATGTCTTACAGAGCACAGCCTGTAAACACTTGATTAATTGACACCACTGCTTCCCTTTGTATGAGCCCTTGCCTTGCAAATGCCATAGCATGACAAAAACACCACAAAGCATGTTATTTTTACCTCGTCTTGAGATAAAGAAGCATCTTCTCACGGGGAAATTCAAAACACAGAGTTTAGGTATGGATGTTGTTGCCTGAGCACTCATCTTGTTAAAAAGCCTCATAGGCCCCTCAGCGCTCCCATCAGCAGAGGACCCCACACCTTCTCTTTTGCTTTCCTTTCACTTGTAAAGGCACAGAGCTCCCCTCTGCTCTGATGACAGCATTTCAAAAAGAAGGTCCCTTCAGCAGGTCATGGAACGTATGGACCAAAGATTAAATGTTAACGCTGTAAGCTGAGTGGTGATAGGATTTATTCCAATGTTTTCAAGAAATACCACATGGACTATGTTAAAAAGTACTGAAGTATCCTGGTTCTGATGAGGTTAGACAAGCATCTAATACTTGTGTATGATCATGTAAACATTAAACCCCTCATCCACAAATTGTGGTTCAGCTTTTCAGTTTCTACAGAGAACTGCCAGATGTAGGTCCAAGACCTAAAATCTCTTAGATGTGGTGATTTTTATAATTACATTGACCTTGGAGCAGATCAAAATAAACGTTGCCAATCTTCCATTCCATCACATCCCAAAGGAGCTCTCCTTGATTTAGATCTGGAGACTGTGGAGGCCACTAAAACACAGTTAACTCACTGTCAGTGCACTCACCAGTGGTTAAATACAGTCAAAGGAACATAAAAAGAAAATTCAACTATACTGATATTCATCAACATTTTCTTACCCTGTATACATATAATTCAGAATGAGAATCAGGTTCATTGTAAAGTAGGTTTTACACTAACTAGGAAGTTGCTCTGGTGCTGCTGGTGCAAAGAACAAACAGACAAATAAGTAAAAAGATAATAATAAAAGTTAAAGGTGCATGCATTGTAAATCGAATAATCCAATATGAAAATATAGAATAAAATAAAATAGACTATTGTATTGGTCATGGGTAGTGTTCATCAGTGAATTTGATTTGACCTTATAACTCAGTTCATTTCCCAGCTCTGATGAAGAGATTCACTCATAGGTGTTTGTTAGGCCTTCACAAAAATGTCCTTGTTCGAAACTTTTTGTGTATAAATAAATAAATAAACAAATAAGCACACGCTTCACATACGTTATACTGAAGTAATAATTAGTTGAGATCTGTGGATAGTGCATTGTCTGAATTATTCTGGCCCTATCCAAAGCAGACATAAAATCAGAGAAGTTTCATCAACCAATGTAACAGTACATGTTTGATCCCTCTATGTTATTTATATCCCTTTAAAATTAGAAAAACAAAAATTAATTTGGGTTTAAACAATTATTCAATAAAAACTCTACAAGTAATAAATTTGTCAAGTTTTGACAGTTATGACAAGAAAAAGAAACAAAATAGTTAGCTCAACAACTCTGCAGCAAATAATCCACTTTGATTTGTCACTCAATCACTTGATGTCCTAAAAAAAAAACAAAAAAACTTGAGCAAACAAATCTAAGATTCCTTCAGAGTAACAGCCTTTCGTTTCTTTTAAACTTTTTTTGAGGGTGTTGGGGAAAACCTGGGATTCCCAGAGGCTCAGAGGAAGGCGGAGCAGGATTGTCTGTTTAATCCAAATAACACAGATTCTTTCATTTTGAAATGTGTAATGGAAATAGATGAGGATGACTCATAAAAATTTATACCTCAATTCTCCATTTTAATTTATGGCCCACCTTCCAGGCACATATTATTCAAACATTAATATAAAAAAGAACTATACATCAAAAAGTGTCAGCTTTCACTTGTACTTCCATTCATAGTCATGCATATTAGATGCAGACGAGGCTTGACTGCTGCCCGTCTTATAACAATTACACTTAAAGTAACAAGCAGATTGATGGATTGATAGATAATGTCCATATTCTGCATTCAGTGTTTTAAATTTTAATGACCTCTCCAACACCCTTACTTTTCTCTTACATGTTTAGATAATACACTTTATGCAAATGGAGGAATTCTATAAATTTTAGATTTGTCTCTATTCGTCTTATTCCAAGATGTTCAGTGCCAAATGTGATTAAAGTCAATCATTTTCATGGTGTGAAAAACTGCATAGCCTCACACAAACACACATACACTGAAAGAAATAAAACTGAACTGAAGCTTACGTGGACCTGAAAACAAATGTCACCAATCTGTCAAAATAACTTTGAGTCAAGTAGAGAGTAAAGCTGCCTTTATCCGTGTAATCAGTATCAATACTACTGAGATCAACCTCTGCTCAGGGATAAACCAGGAAATAGATGCAGGCTAATCATCCTGTATAATGTATTGATGTGTAATGTTCTTCTTACATTAGCAATCATTAACAATCCACTCATGTAATGGGATGCTAACAAACTGTTTGCATTAGCGGCAGGGGGCTGGGTAAACACACAAATGGCATCTTTCCTTTTTTTCCCCCAGTTTTTGTCCTCAGTGTCGGCCCCCTATGTTTGGTAATCGGCATGGGTAAGTCAGAAGACATCAGCTTGACTCTATTAATTACCACCTGATCCTTTCTTCCTGGATAATTAGGTACCCATTAGTTCTAATCAAGTAGTTACTTAATTATTGCAGTAATTAGTCTAATGGTCTAGCAAATTGAAGCTTTATCACTTTCGGATACTTAATGTTCTTGGCAGAGTACATCACAAGTGTCAAAGCTAAGGTTTCAGCAATCAAGCAGTAGAAACTAAAGTTTATAACATGGCATAAATGATATTGGTCATTTCATATTTTCAATATGTGTGTTACACAGTTTCATGTTCAATGTCCTTTTAAAAAAGTTGAGTTCGCTCTGCTGTGAAAACATTTTATCTTAATCCAGAAAATAAATTTTTCTGGAAAATTCTGATACAATATTGTCATTTAAAGATCAACTTGCAGGTTAGATTTCTCACAATGACGGACTTGGCATTGAAGAAAACGATTAAGTCCACTGGATTTGGATCTGAATAAGTCCTGGACACCTGGGAGAGATCAGGATGAAATGATGGCCTGAGGACAAAAGATGTCTTCATGACTTTGGTAAACAACAATACAGAAAATCCACTGATCGATACATTCCTCAGGTTTTGGTCATATTCCTGTGTTTTGGTTTTAACAGGCAGTGCCAGTTGAATGCTGTGTGAGTGTGTAGAGGTGTGTGTGAATGTCTGTCAACGTTTGAGAAAAAAACAGAGGAAAACATTAATATGATGAGGAAGAGCTGATATATTTTAGTGTGCCAGCTGATCACAACTACACATACAGTATATTGTATCCTATCATGAAGACTAAAACTGGTCATTTCCACTCTTACCAAATAACCTAAAAAGAACGTGTTTGGTCTGTGGGAGGAAATAGGATCACCTGGAGAAAACCTATGAATGCACAATCCACATGTGGCTCTCGACCTACACTATCCATAAAGGCCAAAGCCAGAAAAATCCATTTAAAATGTTTTTTCAAAAGCATTTTGTGTCTATTTTAAAGATGCCATGAGGAGAATCCACTTCCGGCGACATAAAGACTCCGCTACCCATGAGCACGCGCAGCGACCGTCGTAAAGACCTGACCCAAGCCAAAGCATGCGTTTGTTGTGATGCTAATTAATGCAGCTCGGACCTTCCTCAGAACTCTGCATTGCTTTACACTTTCTTTTTTCAACAACTTACAGGATGCAAAGTGACGAGATAATGTATCTCTTTCTAGTTACGTAGCGGTATTTTTTGATGTGTGACAACAAGCAATTTTTGGAAAACTTAGTATCGTAGTTTTGTAGCTGGCTATATATCGCTACTTACAGCCCGGTGCTCTAAGACATGTCTGAATAATATAAATTTGCTCGAGTTTTAATTGTCTTGTTCCCAAAGTTGAGTATCCAGGCCAGTCCAGCCCTGTCCAACCCGACCGCGAAGCTAAGGAATAGCATTTATAGATAACCTATTTTAATGGTATAAAACTCATCTTAAAGTGTGTATTTCGATCAGGCATATATCTAAAAGTGAGACTTTTTTGTACTTACTTAGAAACTTCTCATAGCATCTTTAAGGTCCAAGTAAATAAAAAATCTTATTTTGAAAAACACATGATAATATAATGCTACACTCACTCTCTACGCTAGTTAAATAACATTTATCTTACTAGTATGAACATGTATGAAAATCTGATCTTATCGGGCGCTGGTTTGGTGTAGTGGTTAGCAACCATGCATGCCCCATATACTTGCTTCTGACGGTTCAGGTTCAAATCCCGCCTGTGACCAGTTTGCAGAGTGTCTTCCCCTACTCTCTCATCCCCTTTCACGGGCCTATCCACAATCTCTCTCCTATCAATAAAGGCACAAAATGCCCAAGAATACATTTAAAAAATACATGAATAAATAAATCTGTTCTTACAGGACTTGTGTCAAATTTTGTTTACATTTTCATGTCTGATTTAAGAATATGAGGGATGAGGAGGAGGAGGACGAGGATATATGCTTGTGATAACATTAGTCCAAAAACATTCCTGATTAGTTTATAAACAGAGACTGAAACTGTGAAAACTCCCAGAGCCACTGTACATGTGCCATATTTAAAAATAAAATAGAGGAGAGGTACAATAATAAAGCTGCTCCTGCCTCAGCATGTCACTGTAGAAATAAGGGGCTACCTGGCTGATGAGACGACAAATTCCCTCCACACCTGACAAAACGCTCATATTTTGGGGATACGCATGTTAAACACTTAAAATTTTGACTCTTCACCTGCAAACATCACATAAAGACATGGAACTAGCTCTGTTTGTTTATGTGTTCAGTAAAAATAAGACAGGTTTCTAGTGAGGCTAGAATTTATGCAACAAGAAGACTAGAATATCGACCTATCTTAACACTTTGCAGAATAAAGCCTAAGACTATTGAGCTCCATACACACTGGTAAACCGGCTCAAACTGTATTGCATATTAAAGGGTTTCTAGTAGATTTAAGCAGACATTGAATCTGAACTGACCACCATGTATGAATGCATCAGCAAAAAAATCAGGCTAATTACATGAAATCATACAGGAGTGTCCACACTGCCCGTGAGTGACACAGCACGATGCTGAGCAACACCACACAACGTTTTGCCTCGCCGTCTATTTCTCTTTCTTTTGCTCACATTGATGCAGACAAAGAGCAGGGAAAGCATGGTTTTAAATAGATGCTCAATTTTTTAGCCCTAGCGTAAAATACCAAATAATAGCCGGGGCATTTATTTGTCACTGAGCAGACCAGGCGACTATTTGAAACAGGCATTTAATTTCTTTCCCACAAAAATCTTGCTTAGTAAAAAAACAAACAATATGTTACATGTAATCAAATTGTTTACACCAGTATGAATATCACCCTTACAGCAAGATTACAGTACTGTAGTTATATTCTTGTCTTCTTCGTTCGACTCAGCACTCTCTAAACACTCTTAAAACTGGTAAGGAACTACCTCAAGTAGTAAGTAGTTAAGTTAAGGTCTTACTTCTGTTTTGTTGCTGCACCAGGGCCATGTAGATCAGCAGCAATGTACCGCTAACTGACGTGTCCAGCTTCCTGACGTTAAGGGCAAATAACCTGCAGCAGCAGCGGCAACATCTTCTCCTTTGGATTTGTGAAGCCCTAATGTGTACGATTCCGGCTTTTTGCGCTCTAGTGCCCTCTGTGGTCGTTGAGTGTAACTGCACTGTCGTGAAACAGAGCGGCGTACACCAACGTGCCTTTTGTTGACATACAGAGGGAGGAGAAGCGAGCTGACAGGATGTCCAGAGAGACAAATAAACCATGCGGACTGATAAGGTACAGTCTGGTCATGTTTCTTTTCAAGCGTGCACTATCAGCTGTGAGCTCAGCGTTCACATGTGTGTTCTGTAACTTCGACCGTAGCTCATAGGCTGCGCCGAATAAACTCCAACCGGCGTTTATTTGGAATGGGTGTCTATTTGTCAAAATGTACTGCTACACTTGGCGTTTATTTGGAAACCACCGATTAATTGGAACTCTGTGTTTATTTAGTATTTTACAGTATCTCAGTCAGCAGAGTTTGTTAATCTGTTAGTGGAGATGATGGGGTTTCCATCTACTTTGACTTTTAACACTAAGGGAGAAACTTTATTTGGCTCACAGAGAGCTGCATATTAACA
Source organism: Scarus forsteni (assembly GCA_036419115.1). NCBI lineage: Eukaryota > Metazoa > Chordata > Actinopteri > Labriformes > Labridae > Scarus > Scarus forsteni. The sequence continues at coordinate 8,146,323 of JAZDUH010000245.1, read as the reverse complement.
AGCCTCTGAGTTAACCACTCGTCTATACAAGCACTACATACTCTTTCTCCTCCTGTGCAGATAAAGCAATAGATGTAATGTTTACATGGAGAAACAAAGGGAAAGAATTGCAATGTCAATTGATGCAGTGTGTAACACTGTGATATGACGCAGCATTCAAAACCACTTTTTCCTTCAAATTTCTGCCTTTTTATTCTTCAAAAATATCTAAATAACAATTAAGCCATAAAAAGGTCACTATCACACAGCTTAGTTCATGTGTAACAAGAAAAAACAAAAACAAATGCAACTTGCAAACAAAATCTTCAGCCAACACATACAGGCACATGCTGTAATTTTGGGATAACCTTCATTATGTTGCACTAAGAAATGGAAATACTTCTAAAACCACAGATAGAAGATGAGGTTTGCAACAAGGCTTATCTACTCAGAGTTTTCTGAAGGAATGCATGGTATTCACTTCAGTCATTTTTCCTTGTCCAGACACATGGTGGAGACATCAGATGTCAAATGTATATTTGAGGGCGGCTGAAAGCAAAGCTCCCACCATGGTTCTCACCCAGGCCACAGAGGGGAAAGTGAATGGGTTGTCTTCAAACTGCAATAAATTGGGCCAGGCTTGTCTGTCATCACCTTCCAATTAGCTGCGGTTTATTGAGTCTGCCAGAGACGGAGGACGCTGGCAGGTGAAGAGAGGTGTCTGAAAGGTGCCTGAGCCAAAATTAGATGGAGCTCACATGTGACCCAGAAATCCGCCACCACCTTGACCAATAGACCTCACAAGCAAGACGGAATAAATACATGTGCACACAAACTGCTCAAGACATTCAGTGCAGAGGCATGAAGAAAAGAATGTGCTGGCACAGAGTAGGTTTTTGCTTTTTGAATCGTTTGGCTAACTTTCAACAGTAAATTCAACTTACAGAATGTCATTTTAAGATACACAAATACCTGCAATGTAATTCCACAGTTTTTGAGATATCATATCTTCATGAAGGTTATAGCACTGTTACAACCTTTAAAAGTTGTAGCAGCAAGCACAAGCACAAGGTTCATATAGTGTGCTGAGTAACTCCTCTGGCTTTATCACTATTCTCTAGAATCCAGTTTTGTTGAAAGTTGTTCTATTATCAGAGGGAGTTCAAGGCAATAAACTGGTTTCTAAAGTCACACTGGATTTTTTCCAACATTTAAATAGATTTCTAGCACAGATCCTCTGCTTTAACAAACACATGACGTTGTGCTGAATAGGGATGGGAGTTGACATGATTTTATAGATGCCTATGTCATTATCAATTCTGCTTAGAAATCCAATCCCTTAACAATCCCCCAGTTGATATCCGTGGATTTCCTGGCAAAAGTTGGCCTACCTGGAGTTTCACTATCAACAATGTCAAACGTGTAACTCCTGATTTTCAATGGATGAGTGGTTGGTGTTTCCAGCCGCAACACGAGTTACCAACAAGGATCTTCATGCCAGAACATTAAAAAGCTATCTTGACAACTGCGACATGTGCCATGACTACATTGTTGATTTTTTTGTTATTGTTTTTGCTGACTGCTCCTGATGAAGGTGTGGTGTCCTTGATTTTCAAGGCAAGCAAACTAACTTGAAAGGTATTGACAATTTTAAGGAAAAAGACAAACAATATTGATTCTATGAGGGAGTTAATGATACTAAAGTGAAACTGGTTATTTGATTCCCAAAGGGAGGAATCAATGCCACAGCAACTGCAGCCTCAAACTACTTAACAGGGTGACAGATACAAAAAAAAGAAATCAACAGAGACATAAGTGATATAAAAGTAGCACCAACAAAGAGATTTATGATACAGACAGCCAAGGTTGAATTTAAATAGCTTTGCCAGGGAGGTTGTGGATCTTGCCTATGTTTAACTTTTTGTGTGCAAGAACACTCAAACACAAAGAACAGATTCTGATGAATTTTTTTTGGGAATGTTGGTCATGGCACAAAAACAGACTGCTTAGATTTTTGGGGTGACCTCAGTCTGGATCTGGATCTAGGAATGGTTTAAAGGATTTGTTCACACTGCAAGATTCGAAAATCATGTCAGTCTGGATCTGGATCTAGGAATGGTTTCCTTCTGGTCTTCCGTGTGCTTCTTTTTAATACTTAATTAAGAGAGCAAGATAGGCACCATGCCTGTCCCATTTAGAGCACTGTTTGTGCTTTCAGTTAACTCTTATTACTGCACAGCTTTGTGATAAATGTCTGCTCTTGACTCTCCATGGGCATACTTGCACTGAAGAGCTTCTGTGTCTGTGGTTTCAGGCTCTGGGTGAGCTGGACTGATGTGGTTTAACATGGCTCACAGTGCAGCAGCAGTTTCTATTTCCATTCCAACTCCTAAATCAGCTGCTTTTGACATGTTTAAACCAGTGGGTTGCTTGTGTTCAGCCTAAAAGGAAATGGTCTGAGTCCTAATCTCAGTCAGAGAGTCTGCTTGAAACTACAGCTAATTACACTCAGCAGTAATTTGAGCATGCAAATTATTGTCAGTGATAAACGTGACAGCTTTGATAAGTTCTTTCACAAAAACAAACTCATTTCTAATTCAAATTAAGTATGTAGCAGGCATTCAGTCATCTGACTCCCTCATACATTAACAGGTATGTCTTCTAACACTGGGACAGACAGGATATTATTTTCCACGTAGTAGAGACCATGCCTTCTATAAATAACTGATTATAAACTGTATTTTTACTGCGAAATAGTTTGTTGTTCATATTATAACGTTTTCAAAAACCAGACGATTTAATGAAAGAAAGTGTTGATATTTTGCCCTGTTTGTAGTGTCACTTTTAATTATGGAATAATGTTTGATCAAGGACCAAAAATAGATAAAAGAATGAATGAATGAATTAATTAATTAATTAATTAATGGAAAAGTAAAATTGTGATTTAATACTGATGTCATATCCCTCATTCCCAGTAAGATGACTAACTTTTCTTTAAAAAAGAATAGAAAAACTAATATCTGAAAATCACTTTTGAAATTACCTTTACAACACAATATGACTTTTTTATCTTACTGGTTGGCTGAATTATTTAAGGTGGTTAACTCAACAGCAAAAGCTTCACTATTGTTGTAATAATCCTTTGTGCTGTTGATCATTACAAAGACTACAGATAGACTTCATCAATAGCAAATAATAATACTACATAATAAAAGAAATCAAAGTGGTATGTATGGATTCAAAAGCCTCATCACTAAAGATTGTCTTAATTATTTTTTAATTTATTTGATGTTTATTTCAAAGGGGCATTGCACATTAATGACCATTAGCATTTAATAAAATGTAGAAGTCCCAGAGTTAACACCCAAATTGTAACTGTAGTCTTTCAGCATGTTACAAACAATACATCAATTTAAAAAAATACAATGTAAGAATAGAAATGATTATACAAAACTAAAGAGACTGGGACATCTCAATCTCAATTAATCTTTTTTTCTTTGACAGTTCTTTAATCATTTTAAAAAACTGATTTTAGCTCATAAGAAAGCAAGCTTTGAGTGCCAACCATCAGGGCAAAAACTTAAGCATAACCCACTCATACACTTTAACATCTTTGAGTGTTTCATCAGAGAAGAAGAATGTGTTTGACTTCATTCAGGAAAAAAAAAATAAGCCACCATATATACCAATAAACCCTCCTCAAGACAAAAGTTGGCTGAATTTTATGAACTCACAAACTTGTCATCAGTCTTTGACCTATTTGTCACTAACTGCACAATGCCCCACAAGATGCCGTCACAGGAAAACGTAAAAGGCGAGCTCTACAGAGCTCCCTGCCGTATGACAGCAGTGTGTGAAAACTGACACGCCAGAGTTTTCAAATTGGGGCCCGGGGAGCCGGAGCATAAAATAACTTCAATCTCAGCAGCTCTCCAAGGAATAGAGCAGAAGTGCAACCAACAACAACACAACAACGGAGAGGCAGGAAGGGGTGAAGGTAAGAGTTATTAGAGAATAAAACATGCCTCTCCATCTCACTCCCTCTCTCTCTCAGGAAGCCCAGGGATGATCAATGGATTTAGTCAGGGAGATATTCAAGCAGAAAATTGTCCCTTTTGCTTTCTTTGAAGTATTTCCAGAATACATACCAAAGCCCCTGTCCACCAAGGTTGAAAATAACAGCACGAGTGCAGTCTCTACCCTTAATCCTGGAAAAGGGAGAAGAAGGTGGGGGAGGGCGGCAGAGCGGGCGCCAAATGTTAAAGGACGCAGGGAGGGCCCAGATTGAAACTTTGCAGGTATAAAATTGAAGGCAGCCAGCTGAACAGACATAGTCAAACTATGGCTATTTTTCACGAGAGAACCTCAATGACCAGCATGGAAACTTAAATAAAAAAGGAGCAGCCACAGGGCTGAGACCGGGCACAGCTATGCAGATATGGTTCCATGATTTATTACCCTCTGTTCACATCGATTTAGTCCAAAGATGTGCTCAACCAAGTTGTAAAAATGTTTCCTTAACTAGTAAACCAAACTTGTGTATCACAGTATGAAGAGAATGACTTAGATTAGGTTTTAGTAAAGTGCAAATAGTCAACTATGAAGGTTTTAGTCCCATTTCTGAATCTGTAGGTATCCTGTGGTGTGCCTCATGGTACAGTCTTGGGCTTGCTCTTATTCTCCCCCCGAACTAGCTTGTGCTGGGCCATGTTCATTTTGAGGAACGGCAAGTAAAACAGAAGTCCTCATTGTTAGTCGGGACGGGTAAGATTTGATTGATAAGATTTGATCAAAACCATTGCCATTGACGGTTCTACTTATAAATCAATGTCTCTGACGATTCCCTTATCAGTTCATGCAAAAGTTGGCCTTCCTAGAATTTCACTGGCAGCAGCGTCAGAAACATGAAACTCCTGACATTCAATGCTGTGCTGCATGGATAAAAGTCTTAGTTAGTTTCCACTAACTGAGCATTGTGCAGTAAGTGTCTTTTGTTGAAAATAAAGGCACGACTCCTTTCTTCTGCCTGCCAAAATTTTTGACTTCTTTGTTGTTATTTGTGATGAGATTGTGATATTCTTGATTTGCAAAGTATGTAAAGTGGAAAGAATTGTTGAGTGAACAAGGAGGCAAAGAACTAATGCTACTGATTCATAGAGGGAGTTATAAATTCTGGAATTTGATTCCTGACCCTGATCAGTCGCCTCACTCAAAGGGCCATTTCAAGCTGTAATATTTACAACCCTGAGATGTTGTGCAGAGATGAAATGAGAAAAAGAAGCTAACCTAATCTTTGTTCCCAACAATAGCGATAGTATCAGAGGCATAATAAAGGTAAGGGTGGAGCACATCAAGCCAGCAGGGGAGTGCAGCACTGTATGCATGTCTGACTGTAAGTTAGGGCTGAACGATTTCAGTTAAAAATCCATTTACATTTTTCTGGCAGAGATTGCACTTTCAATTCAGTTCATGATTTTCTCCAAACCAAGATTCAGTGGAATATTCACTATGTGTACAGTAACATTTACAAACATGACAGAAAATTACATCACACCATCAAACATAAAAAGATATTATTTTAAGGCAAGGGTAAAAACTAAAGGATGTATTTATTAACAAAAAACATGCATGTACACTCTTTGAAGTCTGAAGAACTAAAAGAGCCATCTTTTTCTTAACTTATAAAAATGCAGTGTAAAAAATTCCTTGATTGTGTTGGGTTAAAAGTTAAAAATAAAACATAATGTTAAATATGCAATACCTAGACAAAAATATATTTAACACTTCCAATGAAGGCAAAGAGCAAGCTGTGCCACACGAGCACTGACATGTGACAACATTGCCACTTGCAAATAATTGAAAAAACAAAGGTCAGCCAGGAGCACTGCAAAAATTGCAGCTTCGGCAATCACATGATCACGTTGCCTGAAATCGTGATTTCGATAAAAAACGATAAATCAATCAGCTCTACTGTGAGGTTTCGGCTGTATCTCAGTTTTGTTATTGCCTCCTCTGCATGCAGCTCTCATTTGGATCTTTGTCCCGCCCACCACAGATGCAAGTTAAGTTGGAGGAGAGGAAAGAGGAGACATGTCTTTAAGGAAAACGAGCGTTATGTAAGGCCACGTGTTTTTGTGTTGACGATGACAACTGATCTCAGTCACATTGAAACAGCTGATTGATCATATAAAAATAAACAGTGTATTAATTCTAACAAAATACATATCTAAAGTGTTTGTCTCTGTTTGATATTTGACCTTTTCTGTGAATTTACTTGATTGGTATATAAATTAACAATTTAAGAGAAAATGCCTTAACAATGAATGATTATGGCCTGATTCATTTATGACATTTATAACATTAATTGATTGTAAACTGTTATTTATAAATACAGATACTTTTGGAATGTACCTACAACCCTGAATATTATTTATTTGGTTTATAATTGTATTAAACCTTGTCATTTATTGATGATCAGCCTTATTATAAACTTTATCAAATAATAAATGTATAAAGAGTTTCCAAATGAAAACAGACTTAACCTCATGCAGACTGAAGTGTAATTCTTAATAATATAAACAAAAAACGAAAAGAAAAAAGGTTTAAATTGATCATAAGAAAAATGACAAATGCAAATTTAAGACTTTGTGACAATCCTCAACATGGTGGGTTAGGAAGAAACAGTTTAATCAAGGAGGGAGGAGAGACAAGACTGCAAATATTGAACATGAGATTCCCGGTAAGTGGGACTTAGGCCGCGTTGCTCTCCCTCACACAACTGCAAGTCATGTCACTGTGACTGTGACAAATATGTCAGTGTCGCACAATCAGCATGAACGTCATGAGGTGCATTGGCAGCCACTAAATAACAGTGTTTTGGCAGAAATGTTATGAAAGGGCTACTGCAACAGATGCTATTCTGGCTGATGTTGCTAAGGGTGTTCGATACCTTTCACATTCTAGCAGAAGAAATCTGAAAAGTCTTGGGACAAAATCTGACCGGATGATGCTTTTATTGAGGCATTAAATCACTGAGCGGCTCATGTTTCCTCTACTTAAAGGGAGTGTGAGGAGTTTCTAAGTAAAAATCTCACTCTTAGGTATATGCCTGATCCAAATACACACTTTAAGATGAGTTTTATACCATCAAAATAGGTTATCTATAAATGCTACTCCTTAGCCTTCCGGTCAGGTCGGACAGGGCTGGACTGGCCTGGATACTCAACTTTGGGAACAAGACAATTAAAACTAGAGCAAATTTTTATTATTTGGACACGTCTTAGAGCACCAGGCTGTAAGTAGTGATATATGGTCGGCTACAAAACTACAATACTAAGTTTTCCAAAAATTGCTTGTGGTCACACATCAAAAATTACCGCTACGTAACTAGAAAGAGATACATTACCTCGTCGCTTTGCATCCTGTAAGTTGTTGAAAAAAAAAAGCTGTAAAGCAATGCAGAGTTCTGAGGAAAGTTCAAGCTGCATTATTATTAGCATCACGTCTTTTGGTGCGTTCCAGTTGTAGTCAGAAGTAGGAATTTCCGGGTTCTGAGTAGGAAACTGCAACTGGATCGTTCCCCGATGTTGGAATTTCCTACTGGGAACTCAGTGAAACCTCGCCACCCCCAAGTTGACAATCGAAGATGGATGCCCCCAGTGTGAACAGTTATTTAGCTCTTGTAATAATCAATTTATTTGCACTTCTGACTGGGGTGTGTCGCTCTAGATCAGCTGTATACATAGTATTGTTAGACTTACATTTACAAAAATGCTGCCATAGTGATAATCACATTCTTCATGTGATATTTGTGAACAACAACGCAGGCATGCTAACAACAGCTAACAATAGCCTGGTAGATCAGCATGTTTTTTCCGACTTCAACTGGAAAGCAGATAAGTCAGAGATGACGTCACTCCCAGTTCCGAGGTTACTGGAACGCAGCATTACGACAGTCTCAACGCGTACTCATGGGTAGCAGAGTCTTTATGTCAAATAGATTCTCCTCATAGCACCTTTAAGAAATGGTGCTGAAAAACAAACATTATATCACAAGATGAGTTAGATATTTATATATTAAATTACTTTCTTACTACATCTTCTAAGCTTAATCATTGTAATAAACGTCCTTCCCAACCATTTTCTAATAATCAAAAACACTGCTGCTCGATTACTGACTGGGTTCAGCCAGTCTACTTGCATTACACTCACTTTGTTTCCTCTACACTGGTTCTTACTCAGTTTCAGAGAACACTTTAAGATCCTTATTTTAGTTTAGAAAGCTTTGGATGGGTTTACATACATAACATTACATACACATTGCTGTGCCCTCTCATATCTCCTGGTCCTCAGGTCTTCTAGACAAGGTCTTTGTATTTGTTGTCCCCCCAAAATTAAAGGTCGTTTTGCCTTTGAATTTGACATGAAAAAAGTACAAAAAAATCTCCACACCAAAAGGAGCTCCTTTCGAGAATATATTCTACAAACATGAATAAATTAGTCCATTTGCTGTTTAGACTTTTAGTATATTTTTATTTGAATGTTTTGGATCCAGAACCCTAGCAGGGATGTGCAAGTCTACTTTATCCGTGAATTTTAATCATCACCACTTTGGAATATTCTTATGTACTCAGCAGCATCACGTGATGTTTAGAAAAGGATCTTCAGATATGTTTTCATTTCGGCTTTTAAACCTTTAATATGATTTGTGCCAGGTATGCACAAGATTGGATTTTTGCCGATATCCGTTATGCGGATATTTGCGGTCAAGAGCACAAGCTCAGTACTTCACAAAAATGGTCTTGTTTGTTTCAATGTAACGGTATAAATTCTGCAAGGAACAGATGTAAAACAAGAACAGTGAACAGAAAACGAGCAAGACGACAGCATAAATCTCTTGCAAAATGAGTTGAATCATCCTTCTCATCACCCATACAGTGATGAGGAGCAGCAACATTGTACATTTGTGAAATTTGCCCATATTCCAACCGATATGTGTGGCTAATATATCGACTGTAAATATCTGCAAAAATTTTACAATCAGCAGATATGATACATAACTTTTTAGGCAGTTGATACCAATATCAAACGGATAATATTGTGCATCCCTAATTTGTGAACTAAACATGGTGTCTGTGTTTCGGTTCTTTTTTGTGGTGTTATTTCTGTTGTTGTTATAATTAACACTGTTGTATTGATTTTTGTGAAGTATTTGTGATTTTGTTCTTTCAAAGGTGCTGAACTACGTCAAATTTACTTACCCAAGAAGAAAGCTGGGGTTCAAGTCCAGCCCAGGGCTCCTTTCCTGCACATCACTTCTACCTTCTCTCTCTGTTGTCCAATGAAATAAAGACAAAAGCCTCAAAATTCACAATTTAAGGAAGTAGCAGATTTTTAGGGTGATAGCAAAGGTGAAGTTTTTCTAAATGTGTGACTAAACCAGGGTAAAGCTGATCTCATGCGTTTGATAGTGAGGGCCCCTGGCCCCTGGGGGCCCTGATGGCACAGTGCAGATGACAGCAGAGGCATGTGGCACACTCGTGACATTATGGATAGGACCGAGCGATGGGGGACCAGACTTCTCAGCGCCCTGCTGTGTGCTGTGATGGTCTCATCTGTTTTCTCATCGCTGCTCTAATACATCTGCAGCCCGTTCGCCGCTAATTAAGATTCCAGCGTCCTATTTGTCATAGGATGGAGAGGATATCGCAGAGGGTAGTTTAGCCACACTTTTTGGATTAATTGCCGGGCAAATCACGGCACGCAGGAATGCTAAGTGAGCCAGAGCAAGAACATCGGTAATAATAAGTCCACCTTTTTTTACCCTATTATTTTTACAGATAGGCCTCCAAGGAGAACTGGATCAAGAAACTATTTGTCACAGCCTGTTCCTCACATTTGTTTTTTCTAATAGGGTGCAGTCGTTACAGTCTTTGTCTGAGAGGTAAGGGTTTGGTAAACTGATAAATAAAAAGAACTTGGATGTTTTTTGTTAATATATCTTGCTATCTCGTGACGTATTTCTGTTGTGTAAAAAAACTGCAGTGGCCCTGATTGCCCTGTACTGTGACAACAGCTGTTAAATATCAGGGCAACACAAAATCACTTCATCTGTCTGGTCCTAGATTTCCAACACTTTGTGTCTGATTGGTAACCTTCTATGTCTGGTCATGTTTCTTCAGATTTATTCAAACTTCTTAAATTTACACTTCCTCAATTTGAATTCATATACTTTGAAAAAAATGTGTGATAATCTCAATAATTCTTAAGCACAATACTCATGGACTGTTAAATGCAAAATCTATACTGTCAAAACTTCACTCATTTATTTATTGTATGTATTTTGTGAAATATCTGTGCTTCGTACATAGACTCACTGCACTTATCTTATTCAACCAATTTCTACTTTCTTTATTATTCTCTACATACCTTAAAAGATTCTGCACTTAAGTGCAGGTTGATTAGTTATAACTCGACTTTGATGTATCAGCAGATATTTGTTTTACACAAAATTTGGAGTTTGGAGCATGTCCCCCCTGTATTAGAAAAAGCGTTTAATCTACATTATTGGCAACAATTACAGCTCATCAACACGTCAACAAAGTGCATCACGTGCAGTAAAACTATGATCACGATACACAGGTCTTCATCAAAGTCAAAAGTCAAAATCTATACGTTTATTAAAATATTATTTTGACTCATAACAAAACAGTAAGACTGAAGCAATACTTGCATTCTCCTACTGTCGTTTTAAATTTCAATTGCAGCCCAGGAAAGACACAGAGGGGCCATAATACACATCAAAATTGTGTTCACACAGTTCAGAGGCATCTTTTTTCATTGAACCATTTCCAGCTTTACACACCAAATACCAAAAAGCTCCCTGTTAAAGAAAAGTGATGATGAGAGCGGTTAAGATTACACTCATGCACATCTGAAAACAAGAAACCCTTTTTTGACCAGCATTTAAGTGTGAGGCAAAACAAAGCACAACAAGCTAACTGGAAGCACAGGAATCTAACCATGTTTAGATTTTACATTAAAACAGAAAAAAGGCATTAGAACTCCGTTCCATCTGTTAATATGGACTTCAGTAGTCCACCTTGAACCTGAAAGTTTTGTTTTCATGTTCATATTTGTTATGTTTATCCAGTCTTGGTCAAGGGGATTTTTTTGTTTTTTGTGTATTTAAGAGCCTGTGTTCTGTCTTTTACAGTCTTACATACCTTTGGTATGCTTAACATGTCTCTTCTGCATGATAGAGCACATCTGTAGCATTAAGACTTATTTTTTGTTCTTATGTGGCACGACAAAAGATTTTCATGAATTGTAAAAATAACAAATACGACTAAGATCCACAAAAACAAATTTGTTTATCTTTACATTCATTGAACAGGTAATAAGACAAGCTCACTCAATTCATCCCAAGACAGAATGTTGTGCGGTACAAGTTTCAAATAAGAGCATATTTAATTTTTGTTAAGATAAAGTAGTGGGAGGGATTATAAATTACAAAAACATGTCACTAAAATTTAAACTAGTACAAATAAGGTCATGGGCAAGAGTTACAAACTACATGTCATGGTGCTTCTTGGTGACCTCCATAATATAACGCTGACAAAAAAGCACAGCCTAACCTGCTGTACAAAATGATTCTATAGGAAACCATTTTTGCATATGAGTAGAACTTTTAGTGCCGGGCATCATGGACTGAAAATAACATCTTAGTTGTTTAGTTAAATAGTAAAACACAATCTTGAGTTCTTTTGTACAAATAAAAATCAAGTATTCACAATAACAACTGTACATTTTCTATATAGCACAAGTTAACTGAAACAACAACCTTACCTGCTCAAAGAGTTCCCCGCAGGGAAACTGCCACTTAAGGTGGAGACGGTAGTAGACTGGGAGTGGAGGTGGTGGGTGGTGTCACGCTCCATTTGCCCCAGTTAGAGTCAGCTCTCCTTTAGCACTGCGCTTGTCCCTATAAAACAACAAAACAGAGGAAAAATTCACACTGGAGACATTCACAGACAGTTTTCAGGATGTAAATGTTCATTTTATTTGTCAGCTGCATACACATGTACGGTGCCTGTATGGTAAACCCCTGATGACTTTACATGTATTAACAAAATAGTTTTTTCCTTTATTATTTTAATTTTCACTCTTCCTTTATTTATTAATTTATTTATTTGTAGTTCATTTGGTAAGTCTGGTTAAGGTGGAGGGAGCATCTTGTTAAGGCACTTTAACAATAAAGTGTTGTGGGAAACACTGCGTGGTGGTACCACAGCGACAAAATTGAAGGTTGTGAACACACAATGGCAGCAATTTCTGTAAAAAATTGCTGTGAAAAACTCCAAACTGCACACTTGTCAGTCTTAATTGTACATACTAAACATTGGCAACATTACCACATATGGAGCTTGTAAAGATTTTATACACTCTAGTGTCTTACATATTTAAATAAAGCTTTAAATCAACAACAGCAAATTTAAAAAGGTTGGCGTCTTTTATCTAATTTGACATGTTAATACATTTTAAATACACAGCACATTAATCAGTCCTGGTAAAACATGTACATTAATTGCTGATGTGAGACTTTTGCTGCTCCTTAGATTTCAGTCAAGTACACCATTTTAGCTGACCGTATAAGGACTCTTACTCAAATAATCCTATCATTTAAACATTACAATTTCTTATCCTATAAAATCCTTTCATTAATGATGTATTACATCTAAATAAACATCAACTGTGATGCTCTTTAGAGTCTCACGTGTGCTTATATCCATGCAGGCAGCAAAGCAAACACTGCATTGTACAAATATAAGCCTTTTTATAAAGTAAAATATCACAGGTAAATCCTGCAGAGAATAAGAAATCCTCCATTTTCAGCATGCCTCCTATCATGTCAAGAGGGAAGGATTTCTTTTTATGGTTTAATTCAACAATAGCATTTGCGATTGGGGTTTTGGGCATCTCAAGGGCATTCCTGGTGAAATTACTGAGACTCTGCACCATTTATCACAGCCTGACATGTGTCATGTTCCAGATTCTGGTGCAGAAAGGTTACAGCTGAAGACAGCTCTCTCTTTGTTGAGCAGCCATCAAAGACAACATCTCGTATTTATCACAAAAAAAGACCCCCACAAAAGGATAGGAGGGAGACAAAGGTGCTACGGTGTATTCTTCAGTGCTGTTACATTCAGATGTATTAATCTGATATCATGTATAAAAAACAGAGGACCAGTTAAAAATGTATACAACTATAACCCATGAAAAAAAAAAGATTAAAGAGTGTTTACAGTCGTGTAAGAGCCTGTCTGTTTACAGGTCAAACGATGATAATCAGAAATAGAAAATACTCTGATTGGAATAGATTATGAAAACATGCAAAAAGAAGATGAATAGCTCCCTCCCAGTCCCTCTTTTCTGTAACTCTGCTATGCAGTATTATCATCTTCACAGAGTTATTACGTTGGCAGTTTAATAAATCCTAATATTGTAAGTAAAAATTGACTTTGTGTGTGCAAAAAGGGCAATGAAAGCAAGTAAAAGATGTTTGTATGAAATGAAATGTGAATTTCGTAGATATCTTAAAATGGGATTATGCTTAAAATATAGAGGTAGATAGAGGTAATGTTCAATAGCTGATGCTGTTATCTCTTATCTCTTAAGTAAAACATATTTTTATGTTTATTAGTTAACAAATCTTAGAACCCAATTTTACAAATCCCTGCAGCTGAAGTGCCAATCTGAGGTTGGTTACAGAGGACATTTTTCAGATCTTTATGAACATCAAAATTGTGCAAAACCAGAGGACACAAAGGAATGAGGACACGGACATTAGACCAGATTTAGTGACTAGATCACAACACAGACACCTGCCTTCTGTCAGAGTAGTTTTCTCACAGCCGGTTGCTTTGTCAAAATCAGCTGAAAAAAATGGACAAATGTGCATATTTCCTTTGAATTGTTTCATGTTCACAATGCAGTATTTTGAAGAGGATAATATCACAGGATAGATACGACTGGCCTTATGTCATTAACGTCTCAGTCAGTGTTGCTATGACTACAGACCACACTGCATTATGGGAAGGAAGATAGCAGGCTAAGCTGTCGGCAAAAGGAGTCCTTGTTACCTCTGCCAAAAATGTTACGTTTTTGCCAGTTTTTGTTTGTTTGCTTGTTGAAATTTTTCGGGGATGATGGTAGTGGCCCAACATAAATATACATATATATATCTATATATATATATATATATATGTATATATATATATATATGCAGTGTTTCCCATTAATCAATGAGACTGTGGCGGCCCGCCACAGTCTCATTTGGCCCCGCCACAGTCTCATATGGAGAAAAAAATACGATCTGTCACTCTGTCAGACCATTACACAGCTGTACTTTCCTACTGCCCGTAAACAAGCGAGAACAAGAGTGCGCTCGCACTGGTCACACTCATAGACGTCGCTCTTTACTTGATACGTTTGGCGCGAACCAGATTCCAGCGACACTGGAGCGGGACGTCTGACTCTGAGGTAAGTGCAACTTGTTTTTTGGGCAATAGCGCCCATGCTAACTGCGGCCGTGGACACAGTATCTCACTGCACTGTCTGCCCCCATTCTCGGGAAGAGGAACGGCTGCACCGCGCAGTGCATAGCCGTCAAGTCTCACGTTTTGGCTGGGAAACTACCATATTTTACCCCTCTTTCCCGCCGTCCTCCCGTATTAATATTTTCCCGTAATTCTCCCGTATTTAAAAAAAACATTCCTCTGCCTCTGCTCCTAACTGAACACTGTCACTCATCTCGCGAGAAATGCCACCTGCAGAAGCCTGCATGTTTGTTTTCCTCCTCTTTTACTACCAAAGAGGCTGAATGACAAGATGGCTCACTACGTCTATCTTTCTTAACACCGGGGTGCATCGGTTCTATAGCGGATTTAGCGGATTTATAGCCGAGTGAGCATCTGTCAATCATGCGATCTTTGGGGTGAAGGCGGGGCCGCTCGCGCGTACACACACAGAGAGCTGAAGTGATCGTCCTGAGGAGTAACGAGGAAACAAACGCTAACATGAATGATGGCACAAAAGCTACGATTCTTAAGCCCGCCGCCCCAGTGTGAAAATGTGTTGGTTTTAAACAAAATGAACAAGGTGTGAGCTCATGAACACCGACAAGCTGATATGTCGCATTTGTTTGAAAGTAGTGACGATGAAGAAGGGGAGGTGCAGCGGAGCCTTCGTCCTGACAGTCAACACTTACTGAGGTGTTTGGTCGGCAAAGAAAATATAAATAAAAGCCCAAAATGAAGCGCTCACAGACAGTGTCGTTCGCTACACTGCAAAAGAAATGCAGCCCATCAATACGGTTGAAAAGCCAGCATTGGTACAGACGTTTGACAGATAGTACGAATTGACTGGGAGAAAGTATATGTCACAAACAATTCCAGAACTGTATAAACTCCATTTTATTTAGGCCATAGTTTTTATTGTTGTGTGAGTTTTGTTTTTTCTTTACAGAGACAGGGTCTATTTTATATTGTTTTTGACTAGTATAATTATTTTTATTTACATGCAATTTTCCTAAAAGATAGTCCATTGAATTTCATTGTTTTTTTCTTGTTTTTGCTAGTTAAATTTACAATATTTTTTAATTTATTTTATTTAAAATATCCTGACCTTCCAATTACAGTTAAATATTCTTAAGAATTTAAAGTTTCTTGCTTTTGATATTGTGCACTCACTTTATTAGGCCATATATTATATTTACATCAAAGAAAAATTTCAAAAACAGTCAAATTAATATTGACAATAATATCGTTTATCAGCAATAATTTTTTGGACAATTATCGTCCAGCAAAATTTGTTATAGGCCTACTTGTACTCCTGTCTTAAAATGTAAGGGATACTGGAGCTTGGTTGGGGTGGTGGGACAGCTCACAGCAAGCGCTGGAAAATTTCCCTTATTTTCAAATCCAAAACTTGACAGGTAAAATGATCTTGCATTGATTTAGGCTACATTTTGTGATGAATTGGGCCGCATGTTGTTGAAATGTTGTTCAGTAAATTGTTCAAAATATTGTTTCTGAATTAAATTTAAAATATTTCTGATATGCCTTTGTAAGTTCTTATTTATCAACGTATGTTCATGTCCATGGTCCCAAACTGCACTTACTGTAAGGGCGATACATCGCAGTTAAAAACGTACACACACATTAAAACCACCGAGGGTCAGAGACTCTCCCACCACAGTCTCCTAAAATCCTGTGGGAAACACTGATATATATACATATATATATATATATATATATATATATATATATATATATATATATATATATATATATATATATATATATATATATATATATATATATATATATATATATATATATACATACACACACACACACACACATACATATATATATAAATATATATAAATGATCCAGATGTGAAAAACTGCCAACTGTTGTTTACGGATGTGTCACAAACAAAAGAACTTATTGAACTTGTGTAAAAAAAAAAAATACACTGGAAAAAAATTAACACCCATTGGCGGTGCTGGCAGGTATTTTGTTTTGTAACAATGAAAAGATAAGGAGAAAAAGAAAAAGGAGAATGATTTAGTGTTTGTTTAAATCAGGCTGCACATACGTTTATTTCTGTTGTAAAAATAAGAGAAAGTCAGCAGAATCAACATGACGGAGTCGAAAATCATGGCTGACAGAGGCAAAGGTGCTCAAAATAGTGTCTTAATAAAAAAAATTAAACATAAAACTTATTGCACAACTATTACTAAGTGAAAACATCAGCAACTCTCAGGGGCATCTATCAATGAAGTAAGACATTTAATAAGAATTTGGTCACTAAGCAGGACAGTTAATGGCATTGATATCAATGGTCTTTTCAGGTAGAATTAGAATTTTTCTCAACATCCCTCAGCCATATGAGAAAAAAGAGGTGCTGAAAATAATTTCATAATCAATACATTGTGATGTACATGTAGATTGATGCCTCAATACAGAAAGTCAATAAAAGTTTAATCTTGCAGAAGATGCTGTAAGACTACAGAATCATTTTGTTTCTCAGGAAGAAAAAACAACAAGCATAGGATGGTGAGGCCTATGAAATTGAATTATTGTGGTTTACAATAGAGAAATACTTTTGCTGCAGATAATCTCAAAGGTTGTTTCTATATAATAAATTGAGTTCATACTTATCTGACTGCTCGTCTTTTTAAATAAAAAGTATTCTGGAGCAGAGATACGGTAAATGAGATTACTCACAGCACTGCACTGTGATGCATCGAATGATATTGATGCCAATTAATTTAATTAAATCATTAACTTAATCATAACTGAATAAAATCACGAGTCTAGTGAACACGCACAGTTCTATAAGAAAGTGAGGTGAGGGTAGAGATCAACAGCTAAAGTTTCCAAGTACAATGTCCAGTCCTATCTAAATGATATTATCAGTGTTTGTTAAATGTGGATTTCTAGCCATGTTTTTGGCCAGTATTAGAAAGATCCAAACAAAAAACACCATCTAAATGTTTTTTTTATTATTATTATTTTTAACATTTATTATTTATCAGTAATTGTGTAGGCCGAAGCTTTTGTTTTGAAGTTCTGCAGACGTGTTGTAGAAAAGACTTGAATATAACATTGAAAATCTGTTTCCACTGCAAAGAATTGAAGTTATCTCAGAGGATTTTTTTACCAACACTATCAGCATCTCACCAAACAGCTCCTTCTAAAAGGCATGTAAAATGTCATTGTTCCAAGAGTGCATCAATAACTGCTGACATAGTTTAATGTAAAGTACCACACAAGGGGGAGGGTTGTGTATAAAATTAATTAATTCTACTGCCGCATTATTTATGACTTAATGTGATATACTGGTGTGCTTTATAATAACACTGAATGTGCATATTTCTGGAGGAGACACTGGAGTAATTATGCAGAATGCCTTTTACCAAGAACGTACAATATTAATTACAGGCATGGTTGTTTATCAATCGAGAAACACTGTTTAAAAGCTGTTTGGAAGATTGCCATGATGACCCAGCCTTGTCTCCTATCTTTTACTTGCGACTGGTTATAATGTGACACAAGGCGTCCCTTTTCAGAACACTGATGGCCAAGATAATAGAGGAGGAAATGATGAAGGAGATCCTTTTGTGTTGGAAATTAATCAGAATTTAATCAAAGATTAAAACACATGATAAATCAAACGATGGCAAAGAATAAAAGATAAAAATATTGTTAAATAGATGCCAATTTTTAGTTTGATACATAGTGATGTACAGAGTAAATATCAGAAATGTCTACCAGAACATACAATATTGGATTTTTACAGATATGCCCATACTTCCAAACTCTTCATCACCTAAATCAATATCAAAACCAATATTTTTGTGGAGAGCACAGAGCATACCCTTTTTTCAAACTGACCTTTTCCTTTAATAATGTCCAGGAGAAAAAGATTGATATTCAGGATTGGAAAAATACCAAACTCAATAGTATTGTGATAGCTGGCATGGCGATACTGTATCAATTCATGGTCACCATGTATCCATATTTTGCATTGTAATAATTTTCCTAAATTTAACAAAGATTTTAAATATTAAAATCATTTACTTGTTTAGTCCACATGATAGTGCTGCTAAGCCAGATCAGATTGATGGCGTTCATTGTGCTAGAAAGTTAGATGTAAACGAACATGGCTGCACAGGAGAGATACAAGAAGAGTGCACTGTCAACTTTTAAATCCCTTGTGTGGACATTTTTTGGACAGTGAACGGGACATAAGAGATGGATATGACACAGCAATTTGTAAGGATTGACACATAGAGGTAAAACAGAGTGGACACCAGGCTTCACTCTGAGGGCGCAGACAGCAGCTAATGCGCTAACCCCACCAGGCAGCCAATGCTTGACATGCTTAGCTTGTCAAGGTTTCTCCCTGTTCTGAGTTATCTATATTGCCGCTCACCTGCCTTGACGCGCACAAATTTGACATCCCATTCCTAATCCATAGGGTTCAATATGGCGTCAGTCCAGCCTGTAAACAATCACAGCAATCACTATTTAATGTAACCGTCTGAACCAGCATATACAATTGTATCTATATTAATTGTCCCGTCACATCTGATGTCGGATTAAAGCCGTTTGTCATAATAGAAACTTCACCTGGCAGCTGGAAGTTTGATGCACATTTTACAAGTCAACAATAAACAGCCTTAACATCTGATACTGAGTATATATCTGGCTTCTCTCATTTCATTAAATTCAAAGAAAAGAGGGAGAAAAAAGATGAAGAAAAAGGAGAGAAAATAAATGTCTGTCACTCAGGATCTACCCGTGATTTCCCATATTCCTCTATTTTAGTCTTTATTTTTAACGTGATCTAAAAAGATAGAGTAGGCTACATCATTGCAAGGAGGATGAGGAGGAGACACCGGGAGAGTACTCAGTATATCAGTAAAGGCTCTGCTATTTGGCGATGACAAACCAGGAATGCAGGTGGATCACAAGTATTATGAATGGATAAGCCAGCGGGTGTGAAACTGTCTCTTATTTTTTTTACTCCTATTAATGACAAAGGAACAGATTACATCTGTCCCGGGAGCTGGCCCACACGGTGGCGCCCGCTGTCCATGCCTGCTGAATGACAGCAGCTCTGACCGTCTCCAGCAGCGGGGATCATTCAGACCAATCAGGCGCTGCGCCTCGGCATAGCGCATTTAAAGCGAGGAGAGGCGCTCATTTGATTGGTGAAGACGGCGATCGGCTGTGATAATCCCACTCACGTCTATTCTCCTCCTACTGTGACATTTTGGCGGAGAGGCAGAGGCGTGGGCGTGACGGGCAAGCTCTGCGCCCCTGTGCGCCATGAGTGCGCCTGTCTTGGCACTGCAGGAAACTTGCAAAGTGCGCTGGTCACACCCAGTGCGCACGGCGAAGGCCGGCGCAGGCAGGTGCGCCTGCGCTTGCGCCTGGTCTACGAAATTAGAGCCCATAGAGGTAAAACAGAGTGGACACCAGGCTCACCTCACTCTGCACCACCCATGGAAAGCATAAGCAGACAGCAATAAAGCTAATGCTAAGCTAACCCCACCAGGAAATCAGCCAATGCTTGACATGCTTAGCTTGTCAAGGTTTCTCCCTGTTCTGAGTTATCTATATTGCCAAAAGTATTTGCTCACCTGCCTTGACTCGCATACAAACTTCAGTGACATCCCATTCCTAATCCATAGGGTTCAATATGATGTCAGTCCAGCCTTTGCAGCTATAACAGCTTCAACTCTTCTGGGAAGGCTGTCCACAAGGTTTAGGAGTGTGTTTATGGGAATTTTTGACCATTCTTCCAGAAGTGCATTTGTGAGGTCACACACTGATGTTGGACGAGAAGGCCTGGCTCTCAGTCTCTACTCTAAGTCATCCTCAAGATGTTGTATGGGGTTGAGGTCAGGACTCTGTGCAGGTCAGTCAAGTTCATCCACACCAGACTCTGTCATCCATGTCTTTATGGACCTTATTTTGTGCACTAGTGCACAGTCATATTGGAAGCTCCAAACCGTTCCTACAAAGTTGGGAACATGGAATTGTCCAAAATGTCTTGGTGTGCTGAAGCATGCAGAGTTCATTTCACTGGAACTACGGAGCCAAGCCGAGCTCCTGAAAAGCACCCCCACACCATAATCCCTCCCCCACCAAACTTTACACTTGGCACTATGCAGTCCGACAAGTATCGTTCTCCTGGCAACCTCCAAACCCAGACTGGTCCATCAAATTGCCAGATGGAGAAGCGTTATTCGTCACTCCAGAAAACGCGTTTCCACTGCTCTAGAGTCCAGTGGCGGTGTGCTTTACACCACTGCATCGACTGCATTGCATGCACTAGGTGATCTATGACTTGGATGCAGCAGCTCGGCCATGGAAACCCATCCATGAAGCTCTCTGTGCACTGTTCCTGCTCTAATCTGAAGGCCACATAAAGTTTGGAGGTCTGGAGCGATTGACTCTGCAGAAAGTTGGCGACCTCTCCACACTATGTGCCTCAGTATCTGCTGACCCCACTCCGTCAGTTTACGTGGCCTACCACTTCGTGGCTGAGTTGATGTCGTTCCCAAACACTTCCACGTTCTTATAATACAGCTCACAGTTGACTGTGGAACATTTGGGAGCGAAGGAAATTTCAGGACTGGATTTGTCGCACAGGTGTCATCCTGTCACAGTTCCACACTGGAATTCACTGAGCTCCTGAGAGCAACCTGTTCTTTCACAAATGTTTGTAAAAGCAGTCTGCATGCCTAGATGCTTGATTTTATATACCTGTGGCCATGGAAGTGAACACCTGATTCTGATTATTTGGATGGGTGAGCGAATACTCCTGGCAATATAGTGTAGCTCTATCTATCACTACCTGTATGTGCAAAGACTTGTGGCCTCACCATTGTGTGGATATCAGGGGCTGTTCTTACATGCTGGTTGGAGCCCAGACATGTGCCATCTCTGAGTTTATCTTCAGTGACAGCAACACTGAAGCTCCTCAGAGCAATGAAGCCAAAAACTGAAGAGAGGCTGAACACAGCAGAGCGAGAGCATTAACTGGCTACATCAGTGTTTGAGACTCCTGTTTTATAAAACTGAAGTGACATGATGAAGATGCCCAGATATGTTTCTTATTCAATTTTATGAAACGTGGTCTCTTTTTGGATATAAATGTAAAGGAAAAAATGCCAAGAAATATTGCAATGTTAAATAAATAGCATATACCTCACATGATATTAAAATCACTATAAAAATAAATCTGGACCCAAGTATAATGGGGCCAGTGGCAGTTTCCACCACCACCACCATACACGTGGACAAAATTGTTGGTACCCTTCGTTTAATGAAAGAAAAACCCACATGGTCACTGAAATAACTTGAAAATAACAAAAGCAATAATAGATAAAAATTTACTGAAAATCAGCTAATGAAAATCAGACATTGATTTTAAATTTTGGTTCAGCAGAAATATTAAAAAAAAACAAAATAATGAAACTGGCTTGGACAAAAATGATGGTACCCTTAACTTAATATTTAGTTGCACAACCTTTTGAGGCAATCACTGCAATCAAACGATTCCTGTAACTGTTAATGAGACTTCTGCACCTGTCCACATGTATGTGGGCCCACTCCTCATGAGCAAACTGCTCCAGCTGTCTCAGGTTTGAAGGCTGTCTTCTTCAGACTGCATGTTTCAGCTCCTTCCACAAATGTCCAACAGGATTTAGATCAAGGATAGAAGGCCACTTCAGAATAGTCCAGTGTTTTGTTCTGAGCCATTCTTGGGTGTTTTTAGCTGTGTGTTTTGGCTCATTATCCTGTTGGAGGACCCATGACCTGTGACTGAGACCAAGCTTTCTGACACTGGGCAGCACATTTCACTCCAGAATGTCTTGATAGTCTTGAGATTTCACTGTACCTGCACAGATTCAAGACACCCTGTGTCAGATGCAGCAAAGCAGCCCCAGAACATAACTTAGCCTCCTACATGTTTCACAGTAGGTATAGTGCTTTTTTCTTTGTATGCTTCATTTTTGTGTCTGTGAACATAGAGCTGATGTGACTTACCAAAAAGCTCCAGTTTAGTCTCATCTGTCCAAAGCACATTCCCCCAGAAGCTTTGTGGCTTGTCAATATGCATTTTGGCAAATTCCAGTCTCACTTTTTTTATGATTTGCTTTCAACAGTGATGTCCTCCATTCAGTCCACTTTGGCTCAAACACCTTGGAGTTCTCCTCTAATCTCTTTGAAGTTGTTCTGGGCTCTTTGGTTTCCATTTGTATTATCCGTCTCTTCAGTTTGTCATCAGTTTTCCTTCTGCAGCCATGTCCAGGGAGGTTGGCTACAGTCCTGTGGATCTTAAACTTCTGAATAATCTGTGCAGCTGTAGTCACAGGAACATCAAGCTGCTTAGAGATAGTCTTATAGCCTTTACCTTTAACATGCTTGTCTATAATTTTCTTTCTAATCTCCTGAGACAGCTCTCTCCTTAGCTTTCTGTGGTCCATGTTCAGTGTGGTACACACCATGATACCAAACAGCACAGTGACCACTTTTCAGCTTTTAAATAGGAAGACTGACTGATTACAAGCTTGATAATTACAGGGCACACCTTAGTTTAACATGTCCCTATGGTCACACCGTTTTCAATCCTTTGTAGGGGTACCGTCATTTTTGTCCAAGCCAGTTTCATTATTTTGTTTTTTAAAATATTTTTGCTGAACGAAAATTTAAAATCAATGTCTGATTTTCATTAGCTGACTTTCAGTATTTTTTATTTATTATTACTTTTGTTATTTTCAAGTTATTTCAGTGACCATGTGGGTTTTTCTTTCATTCAATGAAGGGTACCAACAATTTTGTCCACGTGTGTATATGGGAAATTTGGGTCAATCTGTACAGCTAAAATATCAGCTGTAAACTTTGATAACATTTTTGTCCTATTTAATTCATGCACCCCAAATGCATGCCATTACCAGGCTCAAAGAAGTTCGATTTCTTGGTATCCAGTCACCAACTACCAGCAGCCCCTGTAACTCAAGTCAATCACTTCTTCATGGCTGTCATAATGCTCTACAACCCAGATGTAAACAAAGCACATTCAGCTGATAGCATGCATCCCCTGTGCATCAGGGACACAGCAACACCACTTTAAGACTGCAGAACATAAGGTTGGCAAATATACTTGGCCTACCTAAGTTTTACATACATACACTTACCACTAGTTACCACAAAAATACAATTGTTCTATCCACCAAGAATGCAACTTTGTCTATTTAGTTTTTTTTTTTTCAAACTCATCTGACACTCTTAAAAACAGTAATTCTGGACCACGAGCCACTGATGCACCACTCCAAGCATTACTTGACTAATCCTCTACATTATGTTGGATGTGATTCTGCACTTTTACAGTCTAAAGCACAAAGATGGATATGACTCTGGTACCTTCTGCCTATGAGTGCCTTGTAATAATCATCTGACGTAAGTGTCTGAGCATTGTGAAGTGATAAGTATTCTGGGAGATTTGTTTGCCTTTATATGAACAATGCCCACTGACCTGCTATTTTTAGATTTTACAGCATCCACACAAGTTCTAGGAATGAGGCAACGTTAGATGATGTGTTTAGTAGGTATCCAAGGTATCCAAACTGGCATTATGGAAAACATCACACAAAAAATGGTGAAACTGTACTGTACTGCACTGGTGAAAATCTGATCTCCAACATTCTAAATACAAATAATTTTGTTTTTTACCATCATAACTACTCTGCTTCAGCATAATTACAAGGCTGATTTTGAAATTCCTCCACATTAGCACAATGGCTTCATTTATGAGTTGTTTATCTGTATAGTTGTTCATAAGACATCTGACCTCTTCTAGCTTTCTTCACCACATGAAACTATCCAAAGTAAATACACAAATTTGTAACCAAGCTGCAATTGTGAAACCTACCTCTGTTTCCTAAGGCAGAGAACAAATTATTTTTATTGGCTTGTGAATTCACTATTAAGTGGTAATGAAAAGCTATGTGAAGTTTTTAAGTGTAAAATCAAGTAAAAATTAAAATTCACTTGCACCTAGAATAAAAAATCACATTGTAACTGCTTCTATAGTTGTTAAACTTAGCATAACTAAATATGTATAGACCTGATGAAAATTCCCCTTCAGTAAATTAAAATAAAATACAGTAACAAATACCCATTTATAGTATTTTATTTTAAATAAATTATCTTGTGGTCATTTAGTTAATTTGGTTCAGTGTTCTTACAGCAATCTTTTCCCTGAGCAGTTTTGATTTCTTAAATTTATTGTAAACTACACCATAAACTACATTAATGTGAACGGTATCATTTAAACCTGTATCTAGTTTTAAATATACCGTCTAATCTTAAACCATAATACCTTTCCCAGCCTGACTTGAAGGTGTTCTTTGAGGTCATCTGCACATCTTAATGGAAACAGGCACCAAAATTAAAACTTTATTGAAAACATAAAGATGTATATCAACAGTACAGAAGCAATTTCATTAGTACTAAAATACTGAAAATAATCCCTTTAATTGGGGTATATTCTCCAACCAGCAGGCAGGACGTCCACTGGCAGTTTAATGCTGCAGATCAGTGTCTCTTAACAGGTTCCATTTATTACATGTCACCTCAGCATGTATGTGTTGTGTTACTGTAAGAGCTGTCATGCTTGGAGAACATTACATGTACACTAATGCTCTGGGAGGACAGGACAGACGCCAGGCCAACACCGTGTCATGTATCTTCACTGCCCTCTACAGGACAAGAGCACCCTGTGATCTATGGTGGACCTTTTCACCCCTAAACCCACCCAATCTCACCACCAATCTTTCTATAACCCCTCTGTTTCTTACATCCATTTCACACGTTCAGAAGTTATCATTCCTTTAAATGTCTGAAAGGACCTGGTTGATTAAAGGTTCTTTGTTTTGTTGTTTGTCACCCTCTGTGATTCTGAAAGAGTGCAGGGCAAGATTATCTGTGTCTGGGGTCAATGACCTTTGTCACCAAGGGCTTAACCGGCAGAGCAATTAACTCAAACACAAATCCGTAAAAGGCAGTCGTCTAAATCTATACAAAACTGCTTATCCCTAAAGGGTAGGGTTTATCCATTCATGTCTCACAAGCATAACTATCTTGTCTGGAAAGTTCAATAAAATAGGGAGGGAAGAGGATGTAATTTTACCCCTGAGCAGTTCAGACCCCATGCCCTGTTGAGATATCACCCATTTACTCATTTAGATTGAACACTTATTAACTAACTTAACTAATGACAAAATCAACACATTACTATTTGAACTGGTCTGAAGTAGAACACTGCCTTTATACTAGTATCACAGTATCTGAAACTGCAGCTTATCAAATTTGAACATTTTAACACAAACACTCTGTTCATAATGAACGACAGGTGAAAAACTTCCCCTGACAGGAGCATTTTTTAACAAGTCTAAAACTTTACAAACTGGGGTGCTAGTTTGGCAGAGTTGCTTGTAAACTATCTTTTTTTTTAAGTTTCTCATCCCGGCTCAGGTTCGAATTCCACCTGAGGCCCATTTCAATCAGTCAATCAAAATTTATTTATATGGCACAGGTCACAAAAATTAAACTGCAGCTCAGTTCAAAATGCTTTACATTAAGACAAAAAAGATTGGCAAAAAAAAAATATATATATATATATATGTGTGTGTGTGTGTGTGTGTGTGTGCATACATACATATGTATACATATTTGCACACAAACACATACGCACATGCAAACGCACACTTACATAAATCATGTCAATCATTTTCTTTTAACCCAATATGTGCTGGGTGTTTCAATAAACACCCAGCAGAGATCCATCTACGATGTAGTATTCCACTGTAATGATAGTTGGTAGGATGTCAGTAGGATTTGACAAATATTCCTCGATTCCAATCTAAGTCTATCAATGGTCTATCTATTACCAATAAAGGACAAAAATGAGAAATTCTCTGAGGGCACAATTCTCCAGAAAGGCATTTTTTTCATTATTAGCCAAGTAATTATCCAAAATGATGAAAGCTGTCCTATTGTAACGCAGCACACCAGATGGATCGTTAAATAAATATTCACCAGTCTTTTTGGGAAAGAGCCCATAGAAAGTGTTTGGGGAGCTAAAACTTTCAGCAGCGTATCCATCAGGTGACTGACCATGCCCTCAATCAACATCTATTACTGGCCAATCAGATAATGTCGTAGGCAGGAGTTACTGTGTTACAGAATGCGAGTCACTGCGTTAAACAAACACTCTTCAAAAAATGTCGGAAGTGAAGCGAAAATATCCCTGCTACAGAGAGGTGTTTCCTTTAGTGTTTTTGTTTTTCATTTAATAAAGAAATGAGGTCCACATCTGATAAAACTGCTACTGAAGCTGTTACCATCTGTGCTAATCCCTGCCTGCTGTCATCTCACTTGTAGCTTCCTGCTCTATAGGATGTTGTTTGGGCCATGTCGCTTTGGGCTGCTAACAATTGCTGTCAATTGGATCTTGGCAAGATGGATCTGACTGATTTCAGACTTTGAATCAGGCAGGTTCAGCTGCTGTGCAAGCTTAGCTCTGTTGCATCGTGTTACAAAATACTTTAAAAAAATACCTGTATCCACACCTCTTTGAGTTCATCATCAAAATCCAATCATTTCCTCGAGTCCTGGTCAACACCCCTGAAAATTCAATCAAATCTGTTCAGAGTTTATTAAGTTATCAGAATAATTTATAAAAAAAAGTTTAATGGTTTGAAAATGACCCAATAGCAGCAGATCATTATGTCTGTTGTTTTTATGGTTTTATATGAGTAACTGTCCATGTTTTGATGGTCTTGTTCATCATGAAAAAGTAATAAAGCTGAAAATTCAAACCTCACTTTACAGTGTCACCTCATAAAATGTTCAAAATATTTGATGTGTGTACAAGATCGCTGTTGGATGGACTTCAATAACAATGCATTATGTCATGAGGCAAAATGGACCTTAAACTCTCTCGTTATCTTTGTCAGAAGAATTGCCATATCCAATAAGGAAATAACATAACATAGTTTATTTAATCTAATTGTTAAAACAAATTCCTCTTGGTGGTTTTACTATGAAAAATCTTTAAATGAACACTAGGCCCAACAAGTGAGCACAACAAATGTTTATACAAGCATAACTGATATTGTCCTATCTTGTTGCTTCTTTGGAAATACATCAATATACCTGCAAAATGTATTCATAATGCAAAGTTAAAATAGTTTGAAATGAGATCTGGCAGCTCTCTAAAAGTGTTTGTAGTGAAAAAAAGTCTGTCACCAACATAAATATAAAATCATTTATCAATGAAGATGCACTAATGTGGAGTTTAAGAGACGTGGATAAATATTTCTTTTACTGACCTGGATTGTAGAACTTTTGTGTAATTTTTGTTTGTCAAAAAACATCCTTAATAACAGATCTGGGTGGATTTTTGGCAAAATAAAAAATATCTAATAAAAAATCTTTGGATATCTAGTACCCCTCAAAACTTTTTGAAAAGATCACGATGTTTGATCTTTAAGTGATGTGTGCATGTATACAAACAATAGATGCACATGTTGGTCTTAAGGCTGCCGTGATATAATTGTAAATTTTGATACGAGTAAAAAAAGTGATATTCAGTATACCTGATTCAATACTGTGACAAAAATCCAATAAAGATAATGAACAGTCTTTAAAAATTACGTTTTATTTTATTTTCATTGACATCCTGCAGTTAAAAAAATGCAGGTTCAGAAGAACTAACTGAACCTTCCAAAACACATTTGCAGTCAATTCTTAACAGTTGCCTTGTTTTGTAAAAAAGTCTTTGCCATGTACCCTTGTCTAAATGAATTTTTATATTCCCTAAATGTCAATCAAACTGTAAACACAGGACACCTGTTACAACCATTTCTGTTATTCAGATAAAGTAAAAAACAACAACATTGGGCCGGGAGATGTATCAAGTTTTTTTTAATAATGCTGATTAGTTTGTCAATAAATTGCAATTTTAAACAATGTCATGTAAACTGGTATAGTTGTTAATGTGCTAAACAGCATTAGGTGCCAACAAAAGGAATGTCGGTGCTGAGAACAAAACAGGTTTGAGCATGATGGATGTTTTCCAGATTCCACAAAAGCACCACGAAGTGCAATATGATGATACCAATAGTACATGAGTATAGGGCTGGACGATATTACCTAATCTCAATATCATGATTAATTGAAGGTCTTACCTCGACTACGATTAATGAACGATTATTTTATGGTACACATTAGTGATGATACCAATGGTCATCGACACAGTCTTCCTGCAGTATTTACACTTAACTTCTTTCTGCTGGATGTCCTCTGCACAGAATCCAAAATGTGCCCAAAAAATGGAGACGGTATTTTTCTTGGCTACAAGATCCTATGACAGATTGGTGTTTGTCTGCTCCGTGTTGGTGGCGCGTCCTTCGCACTTGGCGAAAGTGAACGTAGACTGTATGGAGGGGGCACGGTCACGTGACTTACACAGGGAAAATAATCAAAGTAATCGTCATGAGTAAACTTACTTCAATAATAGGGTCTAAATGTCGATTTGGATTATTTTTCGATTAATTGTTCAGCCCTACATGGGTATCTATAAAAACTATCAGACTGAGGCTGATGTGAGTACTTTTAATTGACCCAGGCTCTGAATTGATACTGATCATCTCATCATGACTGTTTGTGTCAGTTTCTGTGGTTGAGCACTTTAATACAGACTTTGAATAAGCAGGTGATAGAGCAGTTAGCAGCCCTGTGGCTAACACGTCATCTGTGTGGAAATACCTTTCCATTCAAAGTAGATTTCTATTTTATAAGTTTAACAATAACTCCACAAAACTTTAGATGAAATGGATTAAACCAGGGAATCTTTTTTCAAATCAGACCAGTATCAGGGGCCAAACAAGCTGATCAAGACATCCCTAACGATAAAACAGTCCCAAAATCAAGCTTTTACCAAAACAGTCCTATTCTAAGCTTCATTAACCTTTGTTTTTTAAAATAATTTTAAATGGAAATTGTATAAAGATAAATCAAATATTGTCGCTTAGCTAAAATACATCTGAACAAATTTCGGCCAAAATTACCCAGCTCGTCAAAAGCACAACAATGAAAGAGAAATTATGTGGTGTTGTAAAATTCTTTAACCATAGCATAGAAAGCATACCAAGGAATCTGTTTTTTTTAAAATGCAATCTTAGTTGGTCTTACCCATTTCAAAAATTTAGGGTTCAAAAAAATATTTTAAAACTGCTGATTTTTTCAGAGGTCAACACTCACACTAATGACACTCTGGTCTAGTGACAGGTAAACTTTAGACACAATAATTATACAATAAACTTTTTCCATCATGCAAAAGTAATGGTCTCTCTATTGAATTATTGTCAATGCTTTGTCTCATTTCTGACATGTTAATACAGACTAACCTTGACTTCAGTGCTCTAACATATAATAGTACTGATTTCTCAAAGTTATTACTCTGTGACTAAAGAAGTGTGACCACAGCCATCATGTGTGATTTGTTCTGTCATGTTATTGATCCACACTTTGTTCCTCCACAATGGAGCCTCTTTTGTAAAGTGAGTTATTGCACAGACTGATCGGCTTCAGAGTTCAGTCAGAGGATAAAGGGACATGCCTGTGAATGGACATTTACTGAACAATGTTTTGAGCTTAAGCACAAAGCCTTAGATAGAAGGCAAGCTGATGCTTTATTTTGACCAAAATTGTCTGATTTATCCTTGAATTACCTCCGCCAACAGCATTTCCCTTACGGTAAGCATGTGCGTGCGCTCACACTTTAAGCTCCCTGTCTGTCTGTCTGTCTGTCTGTCTCTCTCCTCCTGTCTCAACCTCTCGTCTACACTGCACTCTCTCCCTTCTTCTGCCTGTGTGGGCCAACTGAGGTAAATGTGCCAAACTGCCCTATTTAGGTCACACCGACAACATCAGTTCACTTGGGATTCAACCCAGCAAACTTTTCCTGCATCACGGCAACAGGGCATTCTCAGGTCATGGCATCTGCTCCATGAATTCATCACCAGACATTTCGTGCGAAGTGCACGAAAGGCAAAAATGTACCAAGTGCAAAACAAAAACGACATGGAGGGATTTATTTGCAGCTACACATCCTTACAATTCAGATAAGCATTCACATAAATCAGGCGGTCATGTTGCCTCTGAGCAGACTTACAAAGGTAGAGCATAAGGGCACCAGGGTCAATAGAGTGAAAAGTGACCTGGCTCTTTAAGGGGTGGCAGAGGGAATTACTGATATCGTGCACAAGGACAGACAGAGCAGCTGCTGTCACTTCTAATGGCATCATAGATGGCTACAGAAGCACCATCACATGGCTTCAGGTTTGTCAGGAGTTGTAGGAGCAGAAAGAGGAGCCTGAGCTTCGCTGAATTATTGCAGCTTTGTCCCAAATGGGTGTAATTTTGGCCAGGGCTAAAGTGTTACTTCAAAAATCTTTGTGAAACATTAAACACACACATAGACAGGGATGAAAATGTATAAGGTTTTAGTGATACCAGGGCCATTACAAATTCTGCTTGTATTCTTATTCTTTGGTTTTGTGGATTTTTTTACATGCTAAAAACTGGCTTTCTGTTTCAAAAACATGGTGGTACTCATATTTACATTTGTGCAAATCATACAATTCTTTCCTGTGTTGTTGGTGTTTCCAGCACTGCTTGAAAT
The DNA here is from genome assembly GCA_036419115.1 of Scarus forsteni. Classification (NCBI taxonomy): domain Eukaryota; kingdom Metazoa; phylum Chordata; class Actinopteri; order Labriformes; family Labridae; genus Scarus; species Scarus forsteni. The sequence continues at coordinate 8,115,006 of JAZDUH010000245.1, read as the reverse complement.
CACACACTTTAAATACGGCTGTGGCATCACTTTGTGTAAAATTATGCCACACTTTATATTAGGGCTGAAAATTATAAAGAATTTTTGAAAAATACGGCACAGTCCAATCAGCGTCCTTTAGAGCAGGAAAAGGAACGGGCAGTGAGCAAGATAACAGAAAGTGACTGATCATACAGTGATTAGCAAAGATGCTAAACAGCTTCAGGAGCAGTTTTATTAGATCATTCTGGACCACAGTTCATTATTCAACTATAAACAAACAATTGCACTAAAAATGTTTGAATGGAAAGGATTTTTTCTCCCCACTTCCAACAAATTTTGACGAGAGTTTATTCTACAAAGTGTCTCACGTTCTGCAGCGCTGTAGCTCCCGCCTATGACATTATCTAGTCCACATATAACATAATTGCCTACATATTGCATTACTTGATGCATACACCATTAACCATGTTTGCCCAAAGCCCAATGAAAGGATCAGAAATACTTTTGTTGTAAATATTCAAGCAAACAAGAAATGAGTGTTCTTGTTTTTAATCGAACAATACTGAAATGGTAAAATGATGAGCATGGAGTCATGTGACTGTAAAGAAACTAATGTGCATGAGCAGATTTCAATTGTAATGTACAAAACTTAACTCTGGAGCTGTACTGCAAAGGACTACTAAAAGGTTCAGGGACCTTGAAGTTTTGTCAAGGGAACCAGACCAGCGCTGATGTCTGGGATAACCTCCAGAAATGTGTCAGCCATGCATCATTCTATAAATAGCAAGACAACACTGTTCAGATCATTTAGGTTTTACCAATTTGGAGTTTTTTTCCATTATTGTGTGTACATCTCTTATTTAAGGAGCACATATTCTTTCCCTAAAAAAGATACAACCAACAGGAAATGTATTTCTCTGTCTTATTTTATGCACAGGTGCACACTGTGCAGCTGGCTGTTCATAAAAGTGCCTTTGTGACATTTGGCTTGTTTGGTCCTAACTTAGAAGTAGCTTTTAATATCTACTGAAACGAAACAGAGATATGAATCACACTGCACTGTTCAACTATGAACATTTCCATATGTCCCAGCCCTGGTGTGAGTGTATGTAAAAAGACAGTGGGTGATAAAGCCTCACTTGTTTGCACACAAGAGCTCATTTCATTATCATGTGAAGTTAGAGGTTTAACAGCGTGATTGCAAAGGTTCATATTATGAAAGGACTAAGCTGCATTTTATTGTGTAGTCCTATTGCCAAACAGTTACATTTTCTGACAGCATAATTTTCTAATAAATATCCAGAAGATATTTGCTGAACACTTTCTAGTAAGACCAATCACATGTAGTATAGAGTGTTTATTTTTCAGTGTTGGTGAACACAGCAGCAGATTAAGCCCCAGTTAAACCACATCAGCTGTAATGTGATCCTAAAGCCTCTGAATATATCACTGCCTCTTAGACTGTGCCAGTTTGTCTGAAATGAAAAAGACGGCCTCCTAAAATTATTTATCTCCATGCTCCTGTTGTCACATCACACACTCATCACATCTCTACACAACATGACAAGAGCTGCGCTGCGCTCTCCTGCCACTCATTCTTCATCTGTCAAAATAAACTTGCTTCTACATTAAGAGGGCAGCAGTGACAAGCTGGCTGTGTGAGCGTGCTTCTGTGTGTGTGTGTGTGTGTGTGTAGCATGGGGGCTTCAACCGCCAAAGCAAAACAAGCTGCACTAATCTGGCATGATTTGTGACTTCCCCCCTCATCATCTCATTGGTGTGAGGTCTTGGGTGTGGTTATTAAGGACACTGATCTTAAACGGGCCTTCTGCTTGTTCTGATTATTACTCACTGGGCAGCTGTGACCGGGATCACTGAGCTGCTTCAGTCCTCCTCAACTTTAAATAATGCATGGACGGTGCCTGCTGCATGCAGGCATTTGATTTGTCCATGAGCTCTACATACTAAAACTAAAGCTTTCTAAGTTCAGTGGCTTGACATTTTTTTCTGTATAATTTGTTAATTGGGATTTTAAAAATAAATCTCTCCGAACATTTGATTAAGCCTACTGCGTTAACTAGGGAGTAGAGGTAACTTTGAAATATTCAATTGGTCCTGTCTTTTGAAGAATTTGAGAATTTAATTTGACTGATCTCTTTTTGAAATTGTGTTTGATGGCTGTAAGCATTGGAAAACTACCTGCAAACTGCCATCAAAAAAAGTCTTAAAGACTTTGCACACCAGAGGTGGTTTTCTAGAGCAAATATTTTGAACATAAATGTTTTTAACCCAAAGGCAATCAACACCAGATTACATATCATAAGATTAATGTCTGAAAGCAAATAAAGCAGTTTTAATTTTCAGACTGCACTCTGAAAGTGTTTTTCCAAAGTTCAAAAGCACCTGCATCTAATCAGTAAGAGCACTCGGTGGTAGGGCTGAACGATTTATTAGTTAGAAAATGTAATTTTAAGACGACGCAATCTTGTGATCACCAAGTCTGCATTTTTTTGCTGTGCTACTGACAACACAAAGCCTCTGTTTAGGAGTAGAAGTTGCAGTATCACTTAAAACAATGAAAACAGATTATTTATTATCAATATTAGATGATGAATAAGCTGCTTTTGATCACTGATTTCTTTACTGTTGTCTCTACTGTAAACATAGTGAATATTGCCCCGCAGCTTGATTTGAAGAAAATCATAAAATGAATTAAAATTGCAATACACACCAGAAGTATCGTAATTAGATCTTTTTCTAAATTGTTCATCCCTACTTGTAAGCATGTACATAACAGTCAATCAAAACATGCAACAAGGCTGCCTGCTTCCTTGTGTGTTCGCAACACTGCAGCCCATTGTTTTTTTTTTTTACTATCCTCATCAAAATAACAAGGATGATAAGTTCTTCTCTCCATTCAGAATATGAACCCATTTAGTGTCTGTCTAACTAAAATCAGCTTCAGGTCACTGTCACTTGATTTTCTGTTTTGACTCCAGATATGATACTTTTTCTTAGAATTGTACAAAGCATGCTTACACAAATATAAATCGCTTCTGATGTGAAGAGAAAGACACATTAGAACCTCAGTATTCACAGTTTAGTGCTGCTTATTCACGTCCCTTGGTGTGTAAAGACCTTAAGGGTCATTTAATATAACTGTCTACAAAACTGTAGAGCAACAATAATTCACTGGGCAACATCAGAGCCCTGAAGCTTAAATTCCAGCCCTCAAATTGCAATCAAATAAAAAAAAATGTGGCAAATTATGTGTTTGGGGGGTATTTTTATTTTGCTGAATTCCTATGCTATTAAAGCACCCCAAAAACAATGCTTAATGCATTTACATGGATCAACTTGTTGAACATTATTAGTGGATATCGATCCAGGGTAAGGTGAGTATATTAATGTCAATCCCAATAATGGACAACTTAAACTAATATTCACTTGGTTTTTCATGTTGGTCTCCATTATAATTGAAATTGTCAATATGTTGTTAGTTGCCTTTATTTAACTTTTACTCATATGATTGTTTTTGTCCATCATGTCTCTAAGTCTTTGTCTCGTCTATTTGTAAAGTGTTCGTACAAGAGGACCCCAGAAAGAACAGTTGCAAGTGGGGTGAATGAATAAATGAATGAATACATTTATAAATTAACAGCCTCACTTGGCCCTCAAAGACCAGTGTGGACAGGGTGGGAACTGCAGCACTGTGCACACATACAGTACATGTGTATTAATCCTGACTAACTGGTGTAGTTCTACTCCACACATAGATATGAGTTAACAGGTTGCTTTTGTTTGTTTGTTTACTATTTTCCGGGCACAAGACTGCTGATATCACACATAGTGCAACTGTTAAAGTCACCATCGACACTGTTTGACCCTCAGTGACCTATAGACTCAGGCCATATTTGACAAGACAGCACATAAGGTCTTGACATCAATGTGTGGATTTGTCAGGATCATGGTGTCCTCGTATAAGGCAAAAATGTGTGATTCAATCTGCCAATGAGTGCAATGTGGTTGCCCATTAATGTCCATTTCCGATGTCCAATCCTAGTTTACCTTGAAGGAGATGTAAGAATGACTGGATTATGATGGTGATCTGAAGAGGGATGTGTGTTCAGGATGTTTTTATTTTGATTTTTTTAGTATTTGCAAAGGTTGTAAGTGAGCAGGGCTGTTTTCCACAATTTTGCCAATGACTCAAAAAGTTCAGAGCAGATTTGGCAAGGAACGTTGATCATGGCAAAAGAGAAGAACCGGTATTTATTAGGGCTGGGATGATACGCTTTTCTCCTGATTTGATTTTTTATGATTTTTTTTAGGTGCCGTTTTGATTTAAACTGCGATTCTACTACTGCCGATTTTTGCAATCTTTAGTTAGCTATTTTAACACCAGCAAAAAAAGATGAACAATGATGACGCCTACAGACTTCATCAGGAAAAATACACATCACATGTGAGTCCGTTTTTAGGGGTTATTCAGAAATATAAAATAATCAGCTGTTTATACTCTCTCTCATCCTAATCGATATTTTAACCCTATACTTTAAGTAGTTTTACTCATGACAGTTATTTTGGTTATTTTCCCTGTGTAAGTCAGGTGACCGCACCTCTTCCATACAGTTTACGCTCATTATGGCCAAGAGCAAAGGACGCACTGCCAACATTGAGAAGACAAGAGCCAATCATGGTAGCCAAGAAAAATACCATCTCTGTTGTTTGGGCACATGTTGGATTCTGTGCAGAGGACATCAAGCAGAAAAAAGTTAAGTGTAAATACTAAAGGAAGATCGTGTCAACAACCATCAGTATCACCACTAATTTGTTTCAGCATAGCATAAAATATCATCACTAATGTTTAGCATAAAATAATCGATCATTAATCTTAATCAAGGTAAGACCTTCAATTAATCATGATATTGAAATAAGGTAATAACCCTACTAATATAGCCCTACTCTCTCTTCAAAAGCCTGGATTGCATTTAAAAGTGGCTTATTAACACAGACTGAACTGAAGCACTTAAATTTGGGGGAAAAAAAGGTTTTTTAACAAAAAAATTGATTTAAAAATCGTCAAACAAAAAATCCCAATACTTATGTGAATCGATTTTTTCTCCCACTCCTAGTATTCATTATTATTTAAAAATATTTACTTACATATTGCAATGTAGGTAGATTTTCACACTTGTGCTGACAGCCTTGCTAAAACTGTAATAAATGCCTTGGCAGAGATGCGTGACCTCAGAGCACTTCAACTTTATAGCTAAGACACCAATGTATGATGTCATACATCTATTTTAACCTTAAGGGCTGGTTAATCCACTTATTTTTTTAGTTTTATTACTGTTAAAAGTACTATGGCAGCATTTTTCCAACTGCCTTTGCTGCATTATGTTCTGTTATCGCCACATAGTGCTAAACAGCAGTGTTTAAATGCAGTTAGGATGTGTTAAGAATGAGTGTGTTTGTGGGTTTTGGAGGGAAGAAGTTTGGTGGAATTTTTCAGTAAAGAATTTTCTGCACAACTTTGGAATCATAACGTTGGCATGATCATCCCTAGTTTAGGCAGCAATCTGTTCTCTCTCTTTTCTTTTTTACAATAATACTATTTGGCTGTTTGATTAAAAAGAGTTTAGCAGAGAATGTAATTTCTTATCAAATAATATCTGGTGTTGGGTTAGTGTAGAGCCACGGCTGCAGTGGGGAGGAGTCAGCTCACAGGCTTTGAAGACTATGCTGGAGGGAAGCAGACTCAGTTTTCAGGATCTTGGAATAAGCAGGAGCTGAGTGTCAGGACCTGTTAGAGGTGAGGAGGTGTCTTCCACAGTTTACACCCATGTCCAGGGGTGCCTGAAGTCCTACCCCCAACATACCCTTCCAAAAACCTTTGCCCTATCCAGTTTAGCTGTCTCTGGGGTTAATTCCATGCCCTGGAGCTGAAACAACAGGATCACAGCCACAGCACTAATACTCAATAGACACTGACCTACTTTGTTGGATTATACAGAGAAAAAAACTGATCCTCTGCCCTAATGCCAGCAATGAAAACGATCTAATGGTCCTAACTGCTCTGTTAAATCTGAAAGCATGCTCATGTTATTAATTTCTCATTACGGGAATGCAGTTCTGCTGATGGGATTAAATGCCCTGCTCTGGCTCCCTTTCATTCGGTGACCTCCCTGCTGAAAAACAAAGGCTAAAAACCATCTGGCTGGAAGCTCCCTCGTGTGGCTTGTTTATTTGTTTGTGTGTTTGTATGTGAGTGTGTGAGGCGGCGGGTCACTCGTCCATATTAAACTTTGCAACACTTTGCATCTCTGGCAGAGAAGGGGGTGAATCTCTCCTATTTTTCTGCAGATTTAAGACAGAAAATGCACAGATATGACCGCATAACAGATCTGCATTGTGTTTCAAGAAATCCTATATTACTCTGCATATAAGAAAATTCATCTTTTCTCAATCTGGCAGTCTCAGACAACATTACCATAACATTCTATATTGTTTGAGGCTCATATAATGGCTTTCTAAGTCATTTCTCTCTCTACAAATTAATGCTCAAATGGACTTAGAGTGCCCTTGGCTGGTTGTACATCCAATTTGAACAATCAAAATCTATTTTTCTGGTCCATTACATCACCACCAGGGGGCACTTGTTTCCTCAAGCATGAAGTGTTGTGTTTGACAAATTGCTATGAAGGTAACACATGTATGCAGAGCGGGAATTAGGGAATAGGACAGGGTACGTTACCAGCCTCCCACCCACACACACACCCCTAGTTCTCAGTGTGTATAATCTGTTATTTTATGACAGTGAGCAGCTGCAGAAGTTCAAATAACATTAGCGCTGGTCCAGAACTCAGTCATAACAAGTTTGTGGTCAGAGAAGTTAGGGAGTGTGTATATATATATATATATATATATACATATATATATGTGTGTGTGTGTGTGTGTGTGTGTATACATAAATATATATATATGTATTTATGTATATATGTATTTATGTATACATACATACATATATATATACATACATACATGCATACATATAATATGCTAAAGTCAAAGGAACAATTTGGACATAAGGAAACAAGCAAACATGTTTGTAGTCTATAAGGATCATAGTGTATAATGTAAAGGGTTGGATATTGTTTATTTTTTGGTTTGGCTTGGTTTTTATTTAAAGACAAATAAAAACAATGTGTTAAGTAGGAATGCCCAATATTATAGTTTATTATATTGATATTGTTGGATAACAGCTTAAGAAAATGACCTATTAGCATCTACAGACATGAAAACCACAGACGATAGTCAGGATGATATCATAAGTCCTTATGTTGGCTGAAAGTTCAGCAGAATGTATTAATGCACCAAAAACCTTCACCTAATTGAATCACTGAATATCTACAAAAAAAAAATCAACAATATACATTTTTAGATTGTAATGTCTTATCGTGTTTCACATCTTTTTGTGACACAAATAAATTATTAGAGTGTAAAGAACTGGTCCATTAAACTTAAGTAGAGATTATGTACTTTCAACCCAAAAGTATAGGTTAAGTTATGGGTAAAGCATTTGATATAATGAGCTCAGGAATATCAGCATGCTGGCAAAAATCAAATAATATGCATCCCTACTTCCCAACTGGACCTGTGTGAAGGACAGAATGTGAGCCACTTGGTAAAACAAACTTTCCAAAACGTGCTGCGTGGAGCGAAAATAACCTCTTTTGATAAGTTAGTAGAGCTTTAACGTTTTGTTTTTATTTAATATAGAAATGCGGTCCAGATCTGCTAAAACTACTTCTGAAGTTACTAGTATCAATGTGAATCTCTGGCCAAGCAGTCTCTTTCTGCTGTCCTCCCACCTCTTCCTGCCCTAAAGGGTAAATGGGCCATTTTGGGCCGCTCACAATCACTGTAGATTGGAACTTGGCAAGATGCGTCTGCCTGATTACAGACTTTGAATCAGGCTATTCCATTTTTCCTGCAAGGTAACTGTTAAGCAGCCTGCACCACTTTTACAATAAAAGAAGAGTTTTAGCAGTGATTGCCAATAAAACTCTGGTGTTTACTTAGAATGCCTCTATTACCTGTAACGCCTGTTTCTGTAGCTCAAAGGTTGTATTTAGAGCTGAAACGATTCCTCGAATAATCTCGATTATTCGATTACAAAATATCTTCGAGGCAAATTGTGTGCCTCGAAGCCTCGTTTAATATATAATTGTACATATAAAATATATATCTGGACTACTATACAGTGCACGGTGTTTGACAAGGAAGGTCATTTCTGTGGCACAACGCGCCTGCTACCTCCGCTGCTGCGCGACTTGTAAAATCATGAAGGAAGAGAAAAGAGAGGCAGAAAGGAGAGAGTCCGCAGAAGAAATGGCAGAGAGTGTCCCAAGTGTGTGGTCACTACAAGAAGGGACGAAAAGAAAACACAGTGCACTGTGTCTGATGTCAAACCGAGTTAGCTTAGCACGTAGCTTAGCATGATAGCACGTCGTCAATGCTGCAGCTCATCAACAGTAAACATCCGGTCTGTGCGTCAGGTCAGAGCGGACTCAACAGGATGACACTCATGATACATCAACAGAAGCAGCTAATGTGATCAATAACTGAGATATGGGCTAGTAAATAACCTACTTTGATTATGGCTCCGTGTAAAGGCTGGTTCAGAACGTAAATCAATGCGGGGCTACTTGTGTATTTTGTTCACATACTTTTCACATCCAATAACTTTGCATTTAATTTGATTGCAGAGAGTAGAACAGAAACACTGACAGTGAGTAGAGGAAGCAGGTGTAGGGAATGTTTTCATATGTTAAAGAAATGTACATTAGCTAGTTAAATTATCTTAGTATCTAAGTATGATATTATTTGGTCCTAGAAATAAAGTAAGCAAAATAAGATCATCAATATGGTACAGTAGTAAAGGCAATAATTTAGCAAAAAGAGACAAGCATGAATACAAAAAAAAAAAAAAAAAAAAAAAAAAAAAAAAAAAAAAAAAATAAAAAGTATAGATTTTGATTTTGAGATCCCATTTATGCTCAGAATATTTAAAATAACAAAAATAAGTTGTTAATTTAAGTGACCTGGCTTTTCTGTTTTGTGTGTTACTAATAATAACAATGTGTAGTGGTTAAAAGTTTAAAAAAATAATAATAATAGCCGTGAGCGCAATGTTACCGTTTTCTGATTACTCCACAAAAATTTGATAGAGTACTCGATTACAAAAAGAATCGATAGCTGCAGCTCTAGTTGTATTAAAAGGATCACTGTCTGAAGTCTACAGACAAGATTCAAAATCTTTAGCTCTGACATTTGGTGAATATTCCCTAAGAGAAGCACTGAATTCTGCATTTAGAATGTTTGGTGTCGGATGTGTTAGGTTTTTGGTCCCATCTCTAAAGTAAATCAATAAATTTAATATTTGAAACAATTATGGGAAATGTCCAAGAAAAGGAAGGACGCTAAAATAACAAGTTTTGAAAATATATATTGTGAATATTATTACTTTTCCATCCTTATATCTGAATTACCAAACTAAATAAATATAAAGATATAAATAAATCCTGATAAACATATGCAGAGAACCCTCTAGTCTTTGCATTCCCAACAATCCATCACCGCAAGTTTGGATAGAGAGGTAACAATTCAAACGGCTGAACAAGCATAAAATAGGCCCAAACCTGGGGCTTTCACTGTACATAATAATGCATACGTGACATGCAATACATCACATCAGCCATTACCAGTTAGGCATATAAAACAAGATGAAAACACGCAGGCTGTTGACGGATCAGGAAGGAATCTGCATTACCCAGCGGTATTTCCTTTGCAGCACAGTACGAGCTGTTTTTGTAACACTGCATGTAAGCTGACATCAGAGACACGGTTGTAAGGCTGTATTAAAGGCATCATTTAAGCTACAATTTATTACAACACTGAATACAGTTGTTATCTGTAAATGACATTATAAGAATTGACCTTTATATGGTGGAGCTTTAAGTTCTGTTGTACATCTAGCTTGTATCTCTAGATTTTTCTTTTTTTAAAAGCTAAGCATATCTGTAGAAAAATAGATAGACAACAAAGATTATCCATGTTAAAGTGACCATGTTTCATCTGTAAATGACATTATGGAATTGTTAATAGCTTGTATCTCTCCATTTTTCTTTTTTTACAAAGCTAAGCATATCTGTAATAGGTATTCATTCATTCATTCATTTTCTATACCTCTTAAGCATTTTAGACGCACAGCTATAACGACTATGTTTCAAGCTTGTACCTTTAAGTTCAAAGAGTAAACCCTGGGGGTGGAGGGCTATAAATTATTTGCAAGGGAAAAGGCATGATGCATCTTTTAACATGTGCAGTCATTTTAGAGTGCAAAACCTACAAATGTCATGTCCTCTTAAGATCAAAAGTAATTGGTCAGGCTGCACAACAAGGCACAGGGGTAACGAGGCAGTTTGCCACTGTAACAGACTCAAATGACGTCCTGTGTAGCATGTCGGTGAGCTAATAGACCCCAACGCACAGGGAGAGAGTACAGTTTTACTCTGTCTTTTTAAATTACGCAAAGGACGTGCACTGCTTTCTCTATCCATGAGCTAAATACTATACTGACACTGGAATACTGCCACTGTATTAGAGCTTGACACTAATACACCAAATGCTATAGGTATGACTGAGAGAGTATGGCGCTGCTCTTCATCTCATAAAAATGCAATTAGACTAATACAACACTATTGCATTATGATGGAAAAAAAAAAACGAGGACATGGGGCGAGTCATTGACCTAAAGAGACAAGTCAAGGCAGTGCAGCGTTGTAGGTGAGCCGATGAGTGACACTGAAGTGTAAAGGCCATCGGGAGGGCAAAGTGGGGGAGGGGAAGCATTAGGGTTGGCTCACAGAGCAGAGCAAAGTGATGACCCGGCCCTGTGGTGCCTCAGCGCTGCGAGGAAGAGGGTGACGACAAGGGAAGCAGGTGATGTGCTCCGAGTGGCCCTTCGCCTCTTTGCGGTCTGCAGTGTGCTCCTTCATACCCCTGAGATATCAGATGTCAGATGGGATGAATATGGCTCAGATAGCACAGCAAATGCTTAAAATTAGCTTACACAAACTTTCTCACTGGGGATTCAAGGAAAGAGAGGAACATTAGCACCCAAAACCTTAATGAACTTCTGCATCCACTTTTAGCTTGGATTATATTTAATATCAAATTGTTGTTTTTCACATAATTAAAAATAAATTATGACAGTTTATGATAAAGATTATGGTCTGAATGCCTTTCAAAGATGAGGGAAAACATTTATAACTAATTACTGTATTGTTCAAAGTGGGATCTATTGAAGCAAAATATTCACCAATGACATTTTATATTCAGGGCAAGCAGACCTAAATAAATGAATAAATAATAATATAGCCTGACTTAAAGAAGTTATTTTATGCTGTTTTGACTTTTATGTCCTTCAGTGTATTTGACAGGCCTCCTCTGCATTATACAGCACCTAAAAAACAAAGCTGCATAAAATGTCTTATTCCCTGGAACCTCCCAAAATAGACCTACCACTGTGATGTCATACCATTGCTTTGTCATCAGTTCAGTCATTCATCTTATTGGCTTGGATCAGAAAGCCCACTGCAGTGTAGATGTTGGAAAGAATTCAGAGTTGTTGGCAAGGAGCACTGAAGCCCCTTGTCAAGAAGGACCTCGAACACAGAGTCTCTGTATATAGGGGTGAACAGGGGTACTCTGTTTATGCTAACTAGAACGAAACAAACAAATCCAAGCAATCAACAAAATTAATATATGAAGCTTTTTGAAGGTAACACTGCCCATTCATTTATAACTGAATTTATTTACAGTGTTTATGTTGGATGGAATAACGGAGCTGGTTACCTTTTGTTCTACAGTATTTATTACTGGACTGGGCCACTTTTAAAAATTGAATAATACATAAAAGTTACTTTCATATTTTTAATGGGCATTTTAGAGATTATAAATTTGTGACTTTATATGAAACTAATTAAAAATGTGTTACAAAAAATGTGAAATACAAGAGGAGTGTTACTTCATAATGTGTTCAAATAAAATAACTTTATTAACTTATTTGGAAAAAAACTGGTCACATTTATTTTATAGCTGATGATGATTTGTCAGTTTTGAAATACTTTCCACCTTTAGCACATCAGCAAAGATCAAGTCAGACATTTAATTAGGATAGAGGAGAGAGTCATATTAACTACATGAGAGCCTTAAAACATGCCCGAGCTGCCTACTACTCCTCACTTATTGAAGAAAATAGAAACAACCCCAGATATCTCTTCAGCACTGTAGCCAGGCTGACACAGAGTCAGAGCTCTATTGAGCCTGTGATTCCTCTAGCCCTGGGCTGTGAGGACTTTATGAACTTTTTCAATGATAAAATTCTGAAAATTAGAGATAAAATTAGCAACTCTTTATCTCCAGCCGAACCTGCCCTACCTTTAAATGTAGTAGAAGTCAGACCTGAGTTAGACAGTTTCTCTACGATCAGCCTTCAGGAGCTAAATTCTCTCGTCTCCTCCTCTAAATCATCAACCTGCCTTTTTAGACCCGATCCCAACTAAGTTGTTTAAGGAGGTCTTTCCTCTAGTTTGTCCATTGTTGCTGGAGACAGTAAATATATCTCTATCAACAGGCTCACGTGCCACAGTCTTTTAAAACAGCAGTAATCAAACCCATCCTTAAAAAAACCTAACCTTGATTCAGGAACATTAGCTAACTATAGGCCTATTTCTAACCTTCCATTTGCCTCAAAGATCCTGGAGAAAGTGGTAGCTGATCAGCTAGGTGACTTCCTTCAAGACAATAGCCTGCTTGAGGACTTTCAGTCAGGATTTAGAGCTCATCACAGCACAGAGACTGCTCTAGTTAAAGTAACCAATGATCTACTTTCAGCTTCAGATGAAGGACTGCTCTCTGTTCTTGTTTTGTTAGATCTTAGTGCAGCTTTTCGACACCATTGATCATGATGTTCTTATACAGAGATTGGAGATGTTACTTGGGATTACAGGGACTGCCTTAAACTGGTTTAAGTCCTACTTATCCAATAGATATCAGTTTGTACACGTGAACAACAAATCCTCTGTGTACACTAAAAGTAAATTCTGAGGGTTCCTCAAGGTTCAGTGCTAGGTCCAATTCTCTTCTCTATATATATGCTTCCCCTTGGTAATATCATGAGGAAATACTCTGTTAATTTTCACTGTTACGCTGATGACACACAGCTCTATGTATCATTAAAGCCAGGTGAGACAAACCACTTAGATAAACTAGATGCCTGTTTAAAGGACATCAGAACCTGGATGGCCAGAAATTTTCTTCTTCTTAACTCAGACAAGACAGAGGTTATTGTGCTGGGCCCTCGACACCTTAGAGAATCCTTTTCTAGTGATTTAACTGCCATAGATGGCATTAGCCTGGCACCAAGCACAACTGTTAGAAATCTAGGAGTGCTATTTGATCAGGATTTATCCTTTAACTCTCACATAAAGCAAATTTAATACAACACTATTGCATTATGATGGGGAAAAAAACGAGGCCTATCCTGTCCCAGAGCGATGCTGAAAAGCTAGTCCATGCTTTTGTTACCTCCAGACTGGACTATTGTAACTCTCTGCTTTCAGGCTGTCCCAGCAAGTCACTTAAGACGCTTCAGCTGGTCCAAAATGCTGCAGCACGTGTACTGACTAGAACTAGGAGAAGAGACCACATTACTCCGTTTTAGCTTCTCTGCATTGGCTTCCCATTAAATATAGAATAGAATTCAAGATTCTTCTCCTCACCTATAAAGCTCTCAGTGGACAGGCACCAGTCTATCTTGAAGAGCTTGTAGTGCCATTCTAACCCCTCTAGAACATTACGCTCCCAAGATGCTGGCCTACTTGTGGTGCCATCAATCTCAAAGTAGTATGGGAGGTAGAGCCTTCAGTTATCAGGCTCCTCTTCTCTGGAACAATTTACCAACCACAGTTCGGGAGTCTGACACTCTCTCTACCTTTAAGGTTAGACTTAAAACATTCCTCTTTGATAAAGCTTTCAGTTAGGGACCAGCTTATAGGTTATAAATAAATAAATAAATAAATTAGTTCATAAACTAGACTCATAGTTTAGATGTAATAGGCCTAGACTGCCGGGGGAGGGTCTGGCACAATGGGCTCTATCACTCTCTCTCTCTCTCTCCACATCTGTTTTTGCCCCTTTTGTTTGCTCCTGTACTCGTCTCTGGCTCTTGTCTTGTAGGTGGCCTGGGATCCTGGTGGAGACTGCCTGCTGCTGTGAGTCATGAAGCCTCAAAACTACAGCTATAAACATGACACACATAGTTGGCCATTTTATTAGGAACACTCCATTCTCATTATCATTATAGCTGATCATGTAGTTATTAGCATGATCACTACCATAAGTTCTTATTTTCAGTTTGAATATCTAAGATTATACTTCTAGAAAATGATCACCACAACCATTCAGACATGAGGACCCTCCAGAAATGAGATGTAGCATCTCAAGAGGCTACCCTCTAATAAATCAGGCGACAGGCCGATGATACATGGACCTGTCCCTAACTTTAGTTCTTACCCACTTGTCTCCTCTTACTTCCCTTCCTTTGCCCTCACACCCATCACAGCATCGTGTGGATTTGCTGTTCATCATGAGACTGGGATCCACATTCAAGATTTCCTGCTGCTTAACAGAAGGTTTTTTCTTGCCGCCATGATGGAGGGATCCATGATTGGCTATATGGATTCATGTTGGGTGTTGGATGTATATATTTGTATATATATGTATATGTGTATTCTATATGTATATATGTATCTATGCATATATGTGTATCCATACAATGAAGAGCTTTATGCTCTATTGTAAAGTGTCTTGAGATAACACTTGTTATGAATTGGCGCTATACAAATAAAGATTGATTGATTGATTGATAGGATCATGGCTGAGAAAGAATCTGATCCTCCCGTGAGTGAACACTGCCCACTGTGAAAGTGCTGTTTGAAGGTGAAGCTGACGCTGCTTCACAGGAACGTGACTGTCACCCTCCCATCAGTTTGTAAGTGGGTCACAGGACTGTACATGACCCAGACATGGGTCTCGCCCCTCAGGGTCATGGGCCAGTCAGGCATGAGGTGCCAACTGAGCGCCTCTGATTTGACTCCCAGTTAGGTGGCCTGAGCAGAGGCCCTGAGTTGAGCCCCTGGCTCACTCTACTGTCACAAGGCTCAGTCTGCCAGGGACCCCGGGGTCCACACAGTCACAGTCACATGTCTGCAGCATGCTTGGACTGACACCACTTACCCTCAGCTCCCCCTTTATCTTCTCTGTCTTATCTTGACAAGTGCCCAAAGTAGAGCTGCAAGATAATCTACCAGTTTCAGAGATGTTTCTTTTATAAATATTGTCTTTTGTGAAATCTAATAACATATCTCCTCTCACTAACCTTACACCTCGGGCTGCATATAACAAAAAAAAATCTTGGCAATTTTAAAAGACAAAAATGAACTTCTGACTGTATAAAATGACTTGGGGGCAAAACAGGCGTTGCATTAAGTTATGTTGCACTATTTAGGATATATAATAGTCTTAATATTACATTTGAGAGTTATGAAAATGAGATGGCACAAAGCCCCAAATGTTTGATAAATGGCCTGTTCCTTTTCTTATAACCCTTTATTATCTTCTGACTGTCTAACCTTCATGTAGTCAAACAAAGTCTTCTTTAAAGTGAGAATATAAAGCACGGATCTTCAGCATGCCGTCTTGAAGTCAGAATGATGAAGACGGTAATAAATATAAGATCTGAAAAATATGGTTGGTCATAAAAATGTTTTTGTTAGAAAATGCATTTTTTGTTTACATTTTAAATCTTTGTTTGAGAAAGGGCAGAAATAATGCAGGAAAGTTCCTTAATGTACTTAGATTAATTGGGGAGCATTTATCAGGACTTTCGGGTTTGGGTTGTGGTCCCCTCTGCCCCTCTGCTCTGCCTGGTGGAAGCGACGACAACAGGAAACAAAACGAAGTTTAATGAAGCCATGTACACCAGCACGCACCTACAGTGCTATTTATGGACGCAGCACTTGGTCAGAGTACTGACTGGCTGTGGGCCAATAACCTGCAACAACCAGAAAACTTATTGAAACACACTTTGCTTGACAGACGGCTATTTTGTGTGTCATGTCCAGGCGTCAGTGTTTGAAGCTGTATCATCATCAAACATGCGAACAGGACATACAGAGATCATGCATGCACTGTTTTCAGTTCTCTGATATCAGGCTGATATTAGACTGACTTGTATTGATTAACTGTCATAAAAAAAGAGAAAAACAAGCACTTCAGATCTTCATTCATCGACTCTAGAAGGGCTGCATGATTAAAAAAGACACGATCAACAGGTGCATGTCTTGATCTGACTATTGCACAAGTGCAAAGTGCAGCAGAAAAAAGGTGCATTGTTCCTCACTACTTTAAATATACAACGACATTAAGTTTGCAAAGGATTTGAAGACGTCCTGTTTAATACAGATTTTGCTTAAAATACAAGCACATCGACAAAAGGCCAATTGCCTGTCAACAGGTTGTTACAAAGGTTTTAATTCTTTAACTAAAATTCAAAAAGATTAAATTAAAACTAACTTTAAAAAAGCATATTTGTTGACTTAAATTAAAATGAAGCCTTTTTTCTCAAAATTAACCAAAAAAAACGTTAGTAAAAATGTAAAAAAATATATTGATATTTAAAATCTCATAAAATAAATGAAAAAAATAGCAAAGTTCTTTTGTTTTCCGACAGTATTTCAGCCTTTATCGGTTGTGTCATCCTCATATATGCAAAAGTTACCACTGTTTTCCTCCCTGGCTGAGTGTGTAATCTAATCATTACAGCTCTTCAATGAAATTTTGATCTTTTTCTGAAACTTAGATCAACTACAACAGTTTTTTTCCCGACTGCTGAATTTAACAGCCTGTTTGATTGAAGTGCGTGTAATGCATGCTGTGCTTCATACAAAAATAATTCTCCTTTTAATTTCTGTGGTGGATAGGGAAGACAAATACATACAACAGACAAAACAGTTTCATTTTAATTTGTAGGAGAAATAGTTCTTTTATTTTATGATTTTTATTGATCACTACCAAATGATAGATAGTGCAGAGAGAGAGAAAGCGAGCAGATCGAGCCACAGAGAAGTGCGCTCTGACTGACACCGGTAAAAAAGAGACGTTCAAACATCATAAATAAGATGTCTGACTTGGAAGCGTTCATGGCTAAAACTCTGTCCATTTCTTCAGCCCTTTCTGGCTCATCATCTGTCTCTTGGTCAGTCTGCGGCTGCATCAATAGTATGACTTGATTATCACTGCAAACCTGCTAGCTTAAAAACCAGGGGTGGGCCTGCAACTTTCTGAAGCAGCCTGAGATCAAGTCTGACTGATGACCTTTGAAAGGAGGGGACAAATTTTGTGTGTGCACATCAATGACAAGCATCTTTAACTCTTTCTTTTACATTTCTCTGAGTTTTTTTAATGTCTTTCATGAAAAAGCAAAAAGTGTTAGGATACTCAAAACCCGTCTCTAGCCACCCAAACCCAGCTTGTGTAAAATGGTTGGATTTATTTGGTCAAAACTTCTAACAAGATTTTAGGTCTTGTGGTAAACTCAAATATCAAACACATAACTCGTCCATAAAATCTATGCTTTCTCCTTAAGTAATGGCATGCACTGGGGGCTACTGAACTCTTTGTGTTGACCATAGCCTTTCTGCATGGAGTTTGCATGTGCTCCCTGTGTTTGTGTGGGAATACTCTGAGCACTCCAGTTTCCTAGCACAGACCAAAAACATGCTTGTTAAATGCATGCAGTCCTAAATGCCCTTAGGTGTGAGTGTGAATGGTTGTTTGTAGGGCTGTAATCAACCAAAGAAATTGTTGGTCGACTAAAACACAGCAATTGTCGACCAAAAATCAACCAAAATCTCATCCTTTCTCTCTTGTGCCATGACATTTCCATTGAGAACTTTCTGAGTTACTAGCAAAAACGTGGAAAACCGCCTTATACCGCAGTGTCAGCAAATCCTTTAAAATAGTCCAGGATCTGCATTCATAATCACAGCTCCACCAATATCAAATCACTTCTTCCTTGTACCATGACCAACATCTTCTGAAAACTAAAAAAAAAGAAAAATGTTGCAAATTTTTTAAAATTATTTTGCTCCTTGGTGAGTGCAAGTAAACCAGCATTAAAACATCAACAAAGCTAAACTGACATTGGTAACAAAAAGTCAATATTTATCAAAAATAAACTCCTGAAGCACCAGTAACTTTGGTTGTTACACAGTTGTTTGTCGCTCTAATACAGGCAGACGAGGCTTAGTTTAGCTGTTATGTCTAAAAGTATATTTCAATCCCAAATGAAAATTAAATACCTTAAAGACTTACTCTCAGTCACATTCACACCATCAATGGTATCACCAACAAAAAATGTCTTTACTTAAAAAACTTTATACATAGAAAGCTACTGATATTTATCTTTCAAAAGAAAAGGACGCAGCATACAGCACAGAATGTGATACGGCTCCTCTTCCACCCTGCTTGGAGCCTGCTGCCTGCACCATCATACATTTTCTACAGTATTAAGCTCTTTTGTGTGGCTCCAAAAAGGTTCCTTCAACCAGGAAAAGTCAAAAAAGCAATTTTGTTTTACCTGTCTAGGACCTGCTGATTGAAATCAATCTATTACAAATAGGACAGCCATCAGTTTGTGGGTGGGCCCCCCTGCAGAGACAGAAAAGGTTTTTCCACTGCTGGTTGATGGACATGATTTAGAAAGCTGCAGCAAGAAAAATAACCAGGCCAAGCTGGACAAGGGGAAGGGAACAACTACCAGAAAACATCTCAGTGTAAAATTACATTTTTGGTCCAAGTAAAATTTAATTTACTTGAATCTGTGGAGACAAAATGACAAAATCAACTCTCAAAATGAATTTGTCGAGCAGAAAAAACAGAAGGCTGGACATCAAAGCAGGTAAATAAATGCTGCTAGGTTAGGAAGTTTTAACTGGGATATTAAAGCACACTTGGAAATAACTGAAGGTAGCCAGTGCAGCCCTAAAACAGTTCATACGTCAGACTGAAACATCCCTATTGATCGTGGGAATGCTTCAATAGACTCCCTGCGCTTATCTCACCATTAAAAGCATCTCTTGTGACAAACCCTGGTTTAATTAGATGACAATCACTGTTAACAATGCACGGCTAACATCTCTGAATTTGCACATTCGTGCTGGCAGTGATAAATTTCAGTTTCCCAGCAGGGACTGCTCACACTCCTCATTCAACCCACTCTCTTTTGTGGTACCTTAACAACACAAGATTATGAAAATGAGTAAGGGAATATCAACAATCATGACAACAGATTTTTTCTCACATATGTTAACAAGAGGGTGAAGGTGGCTTTAAAGTAGAATCATCCCTCTGGTCATACGCAGTGTGAGTAATACAGGACAACAACCACCAGAGGGCAGAATACAATCTAATCATCATGAACTATTAAAATACAATCGGGCTATAAACAAACAGAAAGTGATCTGAGGAACAGTTTGGTGTGTTTTCAAAGTGTGCAGAGTCAAAAATGACTCCATGAATCAAGTTAAAGTCTTCTGTTGGATCAAGGAGGGGCAGCTTTTGGCCCTATTTATTTCCAGAGGTGGAGAGAGCACAAAACTAATGCGCTCCAGTAAAAGTAAGGTTACTCTATGAATCTAGTTGAGACAAAGAAAAACATGCTTCATTAGGAGATATGTCAAGTTTTCAAAAAATATCAATATACTTTTAAACAAGATGTCTGTGCAGTATTATTATTTCAATAAAGTGAGGCTGGATGGTAGGGATGGGAATCGAAAACCAATTCCAGATGAGAATCGTTAACAGCTCCGTCAAAGTATCACTATCATGAGTCTTTTCCCTAATCAATTCCCTTATCCATTCCTTCCATTGACAGGGTTCAGAAGTGATCAGAATTGTGGCTTTTCTTTCTTTTTTTTTTTTTTTTTTACAAAAGGCGCCTACTGCACAACCTTGAGTAAGTGGAAACACCAGTAACTTGCAGAAGCAGTTATCTATGCTGTGATGTGTTTGACATTGTTGCCACTGAAAATCTACAGGAATCAATAAGAGAATTGGTAACGAATTGGAACGATTAGCAGGATCATTAATAGCATTGGTATAGATAAAATCTTATACATTTCCATTCCTAATAAATAATAAACATGGGAAAGATAAATATTAATACCTACTAAGTAGGAGTGTAACGGTATTGATATTCATCCCGTACCGTCACGGTACAGAGGTCATGGGTCGGTACACATAATCACACGACGAATACATGAGTAAGTAAAAAAATAAAAAATAAAAAAAAGGCGAGTTCTGACTCCAGTCTTAGGTGGCGGTAATGAGCCTAAAAGCTGCCAGCGACTGCCATTACAACAGAAGAAGATGAAGAAGAAGAAGCAGGTACAAACAAAAACAAACGAAGAAGAAAGTACAAGCATAAACAAATGAGAGATGCAGCGTGTGGAGTTGGAAGACCCGCCAGCCTCGTATAAACCTGCCGTGTGGGAAAACTTTGGATTCCCGGTATAGTACAGCAACGATGGCAACAGAGTGGTGGACCAGACAAAGACTGTCTGTTGGTGGTGTACGGCAGAGGTGGGGTACGTCGCCGGTAAAGCATCCAACATGCTGACACACATAAGGCGACATCATCCCGATGTGGCCATCACTGGTGCAAGGAAAAAAATGTCTACAGTGCAACAGCTTATCCCCGTTGCATTCAACCAGACTCTGAGTAATAACACCAACAGGGCAAAAAAAATGACTAAGGCGATTGGGATATAGGCTACATATCTAACTGTGCAATACAACACTGAAAGTGCTTGGTAACTATTAAAAAAGGAAACTCAGTGACCAGTTTATACTTGACTACCTTAGTAAAGCACTATTGTATGTTTTTTTCCTTTTCCTCTGTATGAACAGAATGAATGTTGAGAGAACCCTCCTAATACGTTTATATTATGTTTTATTTTTATTTATTTTTTTTACTTTAACAACAGGAGATGGTAAGAAGTTTTGCAGTAAGTTGTGGTCTGCTCAAAATAAATGAAAAAAAGATACTCTAGTACATTTGTGAGCTTTTGTTACCGAGGTATGTACCAAACCGTGACTTTTGGGTACCGTTACACCCCTACTACTAAGCAGAGCTAAACAAGTCAACGACTATTCAGTTACAATTACAAATACTGTTTCCCACAACTATGAAAACTAAATAACCGTGATTAAAAGACGACTGTGTCACATGACAAGCTGAACTATGTTTTATCTTCTTTCAGTTTGTTAAGAGTTTGAGGCACATGCATTTTACACACACAGACAAGTGCAAAATTGTTGGTTCCCTTCCGTTAAAGAAAGAAAACCCACAATTGTCACTGAAATAACTTGAAACTGACAGAAGTATGAATAAACAAAGATTTACTGAAAATTAAGTAATGAAAATTAGACACTGGTTTTGAATTGAGGTTCAACAGAATTTAAGAAAAAATGAAACTGGCACAAATCATGTTTCATAATGGTGACCTCAATATCTATCAAAACAATGGTAATTATGAATTCTGCTAAAATCAAGCAGTCGTAGTAATACACGTTGATACAATACAGTATTATAAGGAAAAAAGCCTTTACATGACCTTAACAATGATTTGTTCAAAAAAATTGTAGAAAACCAACATTGCAAAGTTTTACTAACAACATATAATCTACTACTATTTTCTTTTATGGAACAAAACACCAACCAGAGTTCAAAAGTTAGATCAAATTTGTACTTAGGTTCTGATGCAAGTTGACATTTTCTTTGACATTTTCTTGTGATTTATTTTCCAATTTGTTAATTATAAAGTTGACAAGAGGGCCACGTGAGAGTGAGAAGGGGCATATGAAGCCACCAGGCTGCAGTTGGAGCAAGGGAAGTGGTATTAATCAGAGGTTTTAAAAACTAAATCTGAATTTTGAGAATTTAAAAAAATAATAAAAATACGAATACATATATATGCTTAGGAGGAAAACAATAATCATTAAGCATAACACTGACCATTGCTTTGTGTCAGATTAATTTTCTCATTTCCTAATTAATCAAAAGGAGGTTTTGACCTGAGAGGATAAAGCCAAACAGAAGGGTCATCAAGACAACAATGGGAACAGGCAATATTTTTGGCAAGGGGGCATGGGTGGAGGCCAGGGGCTAATAGCAATGAGGGATTTGTCAGTCATCCCCTTATTTAATAATCCCTAGCTCTCCATTTTCTGCTGTTTGTTTATATTAACCTCTGGTTGAACCCTCTTTAGTGGCAGCCTCTTTTGCCAGAAAGTTCAGTGAACATTCAGCTTCGGAAGCGGAGAGCATGTCATCTCGAATCTATTAGCCCACAGGGGAGATTGCAACATACAGCAGTCTCTCTCCAGCTCTCTCTCACTCCCCCCTCTCCCTCTTTAGCTCTCAAACATGCACATGCGCACACACACACTAGGTGAGCTCCAACCCCACACACTTCCTATGCTGACGGTGAATGTAACTGAGATTATTGCATACAGTGATCTGGTTCTGACCTCTCCTCTTCACTCATGCCTAATAATCTCATCATACCATGCACTACATCACTGCAGCGCCGAGCTCTGACAACATCCTCAACTACAGCTTAAGAAAGACAACAGTGCGGGAAACTTATAATTATTGATTTGTTTTCTTAAGTTAGGTATAGATAGAGTGAGTATGAAGGGAGAAAGCAACGTGACAGGAAGGCTGTGCATGCATGATGAGCGTAAGCCAAGTTTAGACTCCACATGTGCACAAACTGCAGGCATGTTTAATTTAGTGTACTGTGCAAAAATATAAAGTGCCATTAAGAACTTGTGTTTTTATTGCTAGACTGTATTTGTGTCGGGATTTGTGTCATATGTTGGGACGTCCATATGTGAGAATCATTAAGGTTTTGCTCAGTAGGGGTACAGATCAAGTTTTAATTATATATTAAAGTAATTTCAAATGAGATACAGGGCATAAAACATCCTTTATATCCCCACAGTTAATACTGATGCTGATCTCAAAAGTGCTTATGTACTTACAGGCAGGGTCTGAAATTAACTTTTTGAGTCACCAGCTAATTTGAGAGATTGAGAGAAAAATTTCATAAAAGCATAAAACAGCATAAAACACAGAAAAACCACACAAACCACTGGGATATGCAGAAGAACAAAAAGGGATGAACAGTACATTCAACACAACTTCTGAGGCTGGAAATGGAAAATAAAAGTGAATCACCACAGTGTCTTGTGTTGACATGGGTTAGAATTGTGTTGGGATCAGAGAGAAAGTTGTCTGTCTGTTCTTGAATTGATTAATGATGTCTTTCATTAGATTAGTATTCTGCAGCTGATGCTGTAGATATTACTCTGTACACACTGCTTTTTGGATTACTACTTTGCACACAAACAACCATCATCATTCAAACAGATATCGAGTGACATGTCTAAAAGTGCAAGTAGCCATATTTGTTTGAAATTGAAGTTATTAAATTGAGGAATATTAACATTTCATAGAGCACCGTTTAACAGAAGTGACTGGAGGCAGGGGAGGGAGACATGATCGGAGTAAAAAGAGATGGAAATAGATTAAGTAAAATAATATAATTTGAACACTGAAAGTACTTGAAAATAAAAAGTTCCAAAAGTGTTTTGAAATATATCAATTTTTTGCCTTTTGACCTTACAGACTTTGTAGACATGGTTGTTTCTCATAGGGTTAAAACCACAGGTGTCCTCCGCAATTCTATCAAATTTTCAATAGCATTTTTATCAGGTGTAAAAACAAAATTACACTACCGGTCAAAAGTTTTAGGACACCCCAATTTTTCCAGTGTTTTTACTGAAAATTATGCCATTTAATGTCTCATTGCACTCAGACGTCAAAGCATAGTACAAATAAGCAATTGGAGTCACAAAAGAAGTTATGGAATCAATTTATAGACCAAAATGTATTCTAAACTGTTGACTCATCAAAGTAGCCACCTTTGGCAGATATAACAGCTGAACACACACGTGGCATTCTTTCTACAATAGAAATCAAATATTCTTCAGAAAGTTCTTCCCATGTCTGTTGCAGGAGTTCCCATAAATGTGTGGCACTTGTGGGTTGCTTTGCTTTCACTCTTCTGTCCATTTCATCCCAAACCAGCTCAATGGGGTTTAAGTCTGGAGACTGTGCTGTAGGGCTGAAACGATTCCTCGAATATTCACGAGTACTTGATTACAAAATATCCTCGAATTAAATTTTGTGCCTCGAAGCCTCGTTTAATATATAATTATACGTATAAAATATATATCTGGACTACCATACAGTGGACGGTGTTTGACACGGACGGTCATTTCTGTTGCACAACGCGCCTGCTACCTCCGCTGCTGCGCGGCTTGTAAAATCATGAAGGAAGAGAAAAGAGAGGGACATAAAGGAGAGAGTCCACAGAAGAAACGGCAGAGAGTGTCCCAAGTGTGTGGTCACTACAAGAAGGGACGAAAAGAAAACACAGCGCAGTGTGTCTGATGTCAAACAGAGTTAGCCTAGCATGTAGCTTAGCATGATAGCACGTCGTTAGTGCTGCAACTATTACTATTACAGCATTTTAAATATGCTCATCACAGACATGCATCCTCTTTCCATGGTGGAGGACACAGGATTTAAGAACATGATCAAGGATTTCAATCCAAACTACACAATGCCCTCCAGAACACACTTCACAAATATAATTGCAGAATTATGTAACTGCTTTGTAAATCAGTATTGTATTGGTTTTGTTTTAAGTCAGTACTGGTTTAAACTTTGAAAGTTGTTAAAATAAAAACCCTTTTCTGAGGAATAAATGGCATTTGGTTGCTCAATTTGAAAGCCCTAACATGTTGCATTGTATACAATTGATTTATTTGTTTAAAAACAAAAAAGTATATTTTGTTAGAGTACTCAAGTACTCGAAGAAATAATTGACAGAGTACTCGATTCCAAAAATACTCGATAGTTGCAGCTCTACTGTGCTGGCCACTCCATGTTTTCAAGTTTACCAGCTTGTTCTTTTTTCGCAAGATAGTTCTGGCATAGCTTGGACTTATGTTTTGGGTCATTATCTTGCTGTAAGATGAACCCCTGACCAACTAGACGCATACCAGAGAGTATTGCATGGCGCTGCTGGATGCTGTGGTAGCCGTTTTGGTTCAGGGTGCCTCTCACTCTGAACAAGTCACCAACCCTGGATCCAGCAAAACAACCCCAGACCATCACACTTCCTCCTCCATGTTTGACAGTTGAAGCCACACACTGTGGAAGCACCCTTTCACCCACTCTACGCCGTACAAAGATCCTGCGTGATGAACCAAAGATTTCAAATTTTGATTCATCAGTCCATAATACCTTTTTCCAGTCTTCAGTAGTCCAATGGCAGTGTATCTTGGCCCAGGCAAGCCTCTTTGTCTTATTCTGACGTCTTAGCAATGGTTTTCTTGCTGCACTCGTCCAGTCAAACCCGCAGCTCGAAGTCTTCTCTTCACAGTTGAAACAGAGACTTGCCTACTACGACCACTATTAAGCTGTGCTTGAAGCTGTTGTTCTGTGAGCCGCCTATCACGCAAACTGTTGACTCTCAGAAACTTGTCCTCTGATTCAGTTGTGGCTTTGGGTCTGCCAGACCTCTTCCTGTCAGAGTTTGCCCCAGTTTCTGACTTCCTTTTGATGGTGAAGGAAACTGTACTCACTGACACCTTGACTTTCTTTGCAATTTCTCTGTAAGAAAGACCTACATTTTTCAGTATTATGATGGTCTGTCTCTCTTCCACTGTTAATTGCCTTTTTCTTGCCATTTCTGTAGCAACACACTACTTTCTGCAGTACAATACTGTTCAACTGATGCTCACGAGGGTAGGGTACCACATTGTGTTCAAACACTGCTTTTATGCTGACAGAGGGGCTTGTTAGTAATCAAGCAAACTTGGAACACCTGTAGGAATTAGTAGCACCAGCTTTTTAAGGCTTGGTCACCATCCGTTGCTGCAGGACAGCTACCAATTGTTAACCCATTTTGTGTTATTGTTCTGAAATGTACTTTGGTTTTCAGTTTTGGGTAACCTTACTTTTTATTTTACCCTCTGGTGGTTCACCACTTACCGTTGTATCATTTCAAGCTACTGATTGGACTTGAGTGACTTGAATTGCAATAAATAACTGGAAAAATTGGGGTGTTCTAAAACTTTTGACCGGTAGTGTATGTTGATACATTTTGATAACACAAGAACAAATTTTAAATGTATCAAATCAAACACTTCTGTTTTTTATGATCAAAAAGTGTAGGTGAATGCCAGCACACTGTATAAATTGCATAAAAGTCTGGTCAGTCTTGCAAACTTTGGCAGTACTGCACCCTATGCGCTGTCAAAAATTTGCCAAATATCCCTGCATTACAGTCTCTTTTTTAGACAGAAGGTAAGAAAGGCCTTATTTGTCTGCACTCAAGCCAAAATTGTAGCTATCTTTGAGGGAACACTGCTAATCCCATCATAGTTACCAACAGGAAGTAGCAAACAGACACAAGAGCCCAGCTTTAACACTGTGAAGACTGGGTGTTCATTACCACTAACAAGTCCTGATCTAACGTTCAGCCTGTTAATTCTTGCACCGTAAGATTGATTTTTGTTTTTTTTTTCCACAGGAGTTGAGGGGACTATGCTGGATTTTGCAATCAAAGAATTCCTGACTACACAATTTATATTCACTGAAAATAACAAAATGTGTGATGATGCTGGCAACAAGATGGGAGACACTGAGGACAACAAACAAACACACTGTACCCCAAGTCTCTGACATGGGCGACCAGGTTGTTGGAGACAGGACGACTGAAAAATGCTAGATTTCTGTGGTGGAGTCATGGGTGTCCCAGACTGGCCTTATATTGTCAGTTACTATGGCAGACCACACAAGATGAAACAATTGGCTTTTGGGTCCTGAATCCCTACAGCTGTCGGGTCTGCTGTAATCATGCACAGTCCTGTTTCACAAATTGGCAAGAATTTCATTCACCAGTTCTTAAAGAGTTTAATGTACCACAAAACCAAGCTCAAGACCATTGAAAAAACCTGGAAAAAAATTTGACTGGAAGCTGAAGACAATCTCTCTTAAATATATTCTTTAACCAATTACTTGACCCTTTTCTAATATGAGCCAACTCAGACCTACATTTGCCAAACAGTTTTATTTTAAAGTGTCTGAATCTGGATTTGTTTGAGGACGATGTGAAAATTGGAATTTATGGGGTTATTCTATTTAAAAATAGCTCAGAACATTAAATGGTTGTTGATAATATTTAATTAAAAAAAGGCTCAGTCAGAAACACAAAGAACAGAAAATGACTGTTGCCTAAGGCTGGGTATGGTTAAGAACCTCACAACTTGATTCAATTTCCATTCTTCAGGTGGTGATTTGATTCAGTATCAATTCCGTAAGAAGTAGAAAAACATAAATAACTAGAAAGCACTCGGAGAGCGCAGACCTCCGCCAGTGCCACAGTCCTCAGCCATATTGTCATTTTGACCAAAAATATTAGTCCTACCTTTATTTCATCTAAATATTTAGATTCCTTGACCATGAAAACATACCATTAGCAATTGGATTCATAATGATATCTATTTTAGTTCAGTAGTTATTCACAGAAATCACATTTTTCGCCATGGCGGCCAGACGCTGATCCGGATCAACACCAAAATCGAATCAGTTCTTCCTTTTCCCATGCTGAACATTTCCTGAAATATTCATCCAAATCCATCCATTACTTTTTGAGTTATTTTGTTCACGGACGTACGGACGGACAAACTCTCCCGAAAACATAACCTCCTTGGCGGAGGTAATCGAAGCACCTGTTGATTTTTTTTTTTTTTTTTCATTTTAAAGCCAGTGTGAACATATGGGGTATGTCACCTCACATCTTTGAGCAATCAAACATCTGAAAATACAAATCTGCATAATAATTACTTATTTATGCATATGGAGTACAAAAGTAAAAAAAAACATGAGTCATTACCATAATTATAAATGCCTACCTGGGCACTTTTGTCTTTTTTGCCAATAAAAATGTACAAAATTTCCTCGCTTTGAAAACTACTGATACTTTGTGACTTAATGTCAGATATAAACTAAATATATTTACAAGATAGGGTTTTTTCAGTTGTTTTCACACTGCCATTGCAAGGCATAATATTTCTGATGTTTCATCATCACAGTAAATATCACAGCTTCAAAATGGGGGCTGAGTGTACAACCACTTGTCACATCTCCAGAGGCAGTGTCTAAGCTGTACTGAAAGTGAGAGGGGAGCATGCAGAGCCAACAGGAGAGCACTGTTCATATGCCCATTCTCCTGAAAGCTGTATCCCACTGTGAACTGACATTAATATGCCAATCCTGTGAATGCCTAAAGCAATAATGATGTCAGAGCTTAGTTGCAGCACTTTTGTGTAAATACACCAAAATTGCTGTTGATGTGATGGACCATGCAATTCACGCAAAACTCTGAACTTTTGAAGTCTAAAATACTGAAAACCAGTCTTGCATCATGTCAGCAGAGTTTCATGTCTGTGTTTAAAAGCCTGACACTCCTGTCACATTTTAGTCACATCACATCACATTGTATCAGCCATGTTTCTGAGGAAGCACCCATCTGATTAAGTCACCTCTTATTTACCTCCACAGCTGACATTCTTATTTTCCCAGCACAACGTAATTAGCATGAAGTGTTAGGACATTAGAATAAGCACACATTGTTATAAATGCAGGCAAAGTAACATGTAGAGATGTCAGACTAAATTCTCTGTCGATATTTGGAGAAAGTAAGCAAACAGGACCACTGCATTCTGCTCTCCGTGCTTGAGGTTTGCAAATGAAGGTTGCAGTAGCTGCTACTACAGCCTCAGTGGAATCTGACAAAACCATTGCTGGTGAACTCTGTTTTAGGTTGAGTACAAACTAAATGCAAATTGTAAAAGACATGCACATGCCCCTCTCCATCAGTTTGTATTGCCAACATTTTCAAACTTCTGGCAAGGGCAAAGACACATGGAGACATCTCCAAATGAATCACATTGAATATCATAATATTGCAACTGATCTGTACCTGAGGCTTTTCAGATTTAAACACACAACAGTGATTAAAACCATCCAAATTCCTGGGGTGCTGGTTTGCCAGGGTTGCTAGCAACCAGGCATGTGCGTGCTTCTGCCAGTCTGGGTTTGAATCCGGCCTGTGGCCAGTCTGCAGAGTGACCCCCTGCTCTCTTTTGGCTCCCATCACAAGCCAATCTACCGTCTCTTTCCTGTCCATAAAGGCACAAAATGCCTCAAAAATACTCTTTATAAAGCATTCAAATGTTCAAGATAAGCTGAAATCAGATAATCTTTGTTTTACTGATGATGAATTAGAAAGGCCCGAAAGTGCAGCAACTTGCAGCTAAAAATGGGAGTTAGTTATTTAGCCTGATTTAAGATTTTGGTCTGGCAGATGTCTTATCTAATTTAACACCAAAGGGAAATGATTACTAAAGTAAGTACTGTATATATATCATGGTTTAACAGGTTGTTCATTAAATGCAAATGTTATTCATGATTATCAGATATTTCCCCCCGAATGTAAAGAAAAAATAAAAAGCTTGCCCAGCCCAACCTGACCCAAGTGAAATAATATAAGAAATAAAGAATATATATATTTATCTGCTTTTCTGAATATCAAAATCTGAAATGTTTACAACAAAGCTTAACCAAAGTGGCCACTGGACTGGGTAAGACTGTCCATTAATCTTCGTTATTCCAGCTGCCACTTGGATATAGACAGAGGGCCCTGATATCTGCAAATGAGACCCTTCCCAGAACTCAGTTACAACAGTTTCAAACACTTCAACATTTGCCCTTGTATCACTCAAACAATCCATGCATTTAACACTTTAATATCTGACACAACTTATTCCTGCAGATGTTCAAGTAGGCTACAATAGTGTTGAAAATTTTCTTAGGTTGGGGGTGTAAAACTCATTAAGCATGAGTACATCCTTGTGGGAGAAGGCGATTTCATCCTCATTAAATACATTTCAGTGTCCCATTTATCTTACTGGCCCATTTTCCTCAAAAACATGCTGCTTAACCTGGGCCGGCTCCTGCACATGAGATAACCTCCAGCAAATACCCACGGCATCTCCGCGCTTGATCATATTTAAACAGCCAATTCCCTCTCTTAATTTCCAGAGGCATGTTCAGATTAGTATCCCACCAACTGCTCAGACAGTCACACTCTGGGACACTAGAAATTTAATACAGCACCTTTTATAAGAACAGCATTAAGATTCATGAGGGTAGAGGGGCTACAGTAGTTTAACATACACTCGGTTAACATATTCTCCAAGGCTAAAGAAGGTAATTAGAAGAACTTTCTTTGCATCTTCAGGTAGAACATTTCTAAGGGAGCAGATCTAAGTAAAAACTATAGGAGCAAAGTAGCATAAAGAGTATATTTCCCTTTATCCAAACTATCATGACACACAGAAACTTTAAATCCTTGATGTTAGTGGCTCTTGGAGCTTGTTGGTGGATTTGAGCAGTGGTATGTAAAGCCAGACTTATGCTGATCATCAAAGTGTCACAATAGGTCCAGACTGCAAAGAACTGACACACAGGCCTACATACACAGCCTAACGTGCACCTCCTCAGAATGATAACAGCATGTTCAAACAGTCCAGACCGCAACTCCGGTTGGCTTGCTGCGTGGCACTGGGTTACTGCCCATCTCTGAATAATTAGTTAAAGAAATTCTGGACCTAGGCCCTTGGCCACATGCCATCCCCAATCTGTTCTCCCTTCTTCAACACCAGACCCTGTCTCTCATCCCATCAGATATTGACTGGGCTTTTCGGCACCCTTCACAAATAAAGAGGTGGTAGATATCAGGTTGGTTGTGCTAAACGAAAAAAGAGACTGTAAACCTCTGACCTAGCCTTTAAAGTCTGACAAAAACATCAGTTAAATTGCCTTTAAGTCTTTCTTAAAGGTTGTGCCCTTCCCAATCCCTTTCTAAGGGATGTTGCCCAGATGGTCAAGGGAAATACATCCCATTGAAACAGAATTTTAAAAAGCCCTTTTGGTGAGTCAAGTTGGTTTCAAAAGGCATCATAAAAAATAAAAATAGCTAAAAAACTTTGGCTGCAACACTACGACGCAAGAATTACTATAAACACCAGTGTCTGGACTAAGGGTGGGCAATATGGCAAAAATATCATATCAAGAATTTTAAAAATAAAATCACGATCTAGATTTTATCACAATTCTTTTTTACGTTGATTTTTCTGGACTAATTTGCATGTTTGACCATTTTTTCCTTATGTTTAACACATAAAACATGTAAAACTCTAAAAGAAAAAAAATGACAAAGCCAAAGAAACTTTCTGAACAGGTTTTAATTTAAATAGTGCAGTTTTTATAAAAATGTGCAATAAATGTAAACATAAAAGGTAATGAACAACAATATCAACATTATCTCTTAAAGTGCAACAATTTAAAACAAATGTTATCGAACTGCAATGTCTATAATCTGAGTGAATAATACAGCTGCTTTAGAACAGATTTTTGTTCAGACATCTTCAAGCTTTTATCTCCTTTTCTCTTTCCGCCATGGCTTCACGCTTCATAACCAAACAGGAGATACTACCATGCACTGCACGTAATGTGCTACAATTGGTTAGTCGAGTGCGCGTCAAAGTCTCTGCGCCCACACAGACAATCTGACGATCTTTCTGCTTTATGAGATCATCTCCATGTTATAATCCTTAACGATTTAATATTGTCATATCGCACACCCCTAGTCTGGACACACCAGAGTAATTGATTAAATTGTGCTGACTGTGCTCGGTTTGTTATCACCCCTCCAACAAAATGCGGATTTGCTGTGACAATACTCTGACCTGTGGAGACGCACATGTTATGTTCACCAAGAATACTACAAACTTATATCGTCAGCTGCTGGCCTGGCATGCACACTGCTGTGATTTCATTTGTTTTTGACCCGTGTGAACGTGCATGTTTATCACATTATCTCTGTGTGAATGCAGAACACTTTTAAAAACACAAAGGAAAAACTTCTGTTTCTGGTTACAACATTGTCGTGTAAATGGGTCCTTGGTGTTCATGTTGAAGAAAGACAATTTCTCTAATAGCCTTTTCCCATGTACATTTTTGAAAGTATTTTTGAGAATGACTGGATTTTAGATAGCAGCAGTTATGCACCTTTCTGAGGTCAGATTCAAGCAGTTCGTAAGCACAAGTCAGAAGTTTTCAGTGCAAATACTGAATAACACTTTCTTCACTTCTTTGTCATAAGTCAGCCGTTATGAGGCTATGAACAACCAAAAGTGTGTTTTGGAAATGTAGTCTGAAAGATTACGAAATAAGGAAAAGGCAGTACAAGTCTGAACAGCTAATATAATTTTTAATAACTTATTCATAAAAGCATGAATATAATTTCCCAAAAAAGATTGATTACTTGAATTAAACTTATCACTACCCAATTAACTTCTCAAGATAAACTAACAATAATTCGGAAAATACTGTGATCATTTTATGTAAAGAACGTTCCACCATGTCTTACTCCTTTATCTTTTGGCAAATCATTCAGTGGGATAACTATTTTTGTCTTGATAGGCATAAAAGTACATTTCTAGGCATTTTCAAGCTGCTCGTCCAAAACGAGGCACTTTTCAAACCTTAGAAGAACATTTCAAATATAAAGTATTTTCAAGTATTTAAAGCACCAATATGAAGAATGATACAAAAGAACACTTGTGCAAAAGTCTGCCCTTCCAAAGTGTGACGATCAAGTTATTCAGGTGAAACTCAGAGGTTCTATATCATCACTGCACAAACTGTATATCAAATATTATGAGACACCATCCCACAACACAGCATTAGCAGTAAAATATCATCTAGTTTTATTTATTGCTTAGCTGGACAACAAATAAAAATCATTAAGTACCTCACAGACCCTTGTGCTTGCAGTGGTCAAATCCTTCCGCCTCTATGAATTAGATCCAAAATATTTTGGATTGAAGATCCTGTGCAAAGCCCGGGGGGCTGTTCTGTGTTTTGATGCAGCCTTGCTCTTATGAGGGGTTAAGTGAAGACAGTAAAGGTTTGTTTGCTTCCATATTGCTCCCTGTCGACGACAGTAAGCAGCTGCAATGTGTCTTGAAAGTCAACTTATAAAAGTTTTATGGAACTCGGAGAGCTTAAGTGATCTTCCCAAGCTCTGCAGTAGCCTGCAGCGTGCACGATGTCTGCTTATATTAATTTCATGGAGTTTAAGAGGTCACCAAACTCATTTGGAGATTCTTACTCATTTATGAACTCTGCAACCCTTCTGTTCTGCAGCGCTCTAAGCTACTGGTCTTGAGATGCTTAAATTTACATGGAATATTATATGGCTAGGTGGCAAAATGTAGTGCATTTGGAGTTTAAAGAACATAAAGCTGAATAGGAATGCACTTGAAATGACATTTACCTGTGTTTTAATGAAAAGCAAGGTGAGCAAGCCGGTGTTTTATCTGCTTTGTGCATTGGGAATCGGGTGACAAGAGCAGAGGAGTGAGTAAAGGAGAAGGGCTTGGGGAAATTGGTTTATCCAATATTCAGAAGATTTGCAATAAGACAATGGACTCCTATGAAAGCAGCTTAGCTGGAGAGCAAAGAAACCCTGAGATTTAAACTGAGTAATGAGCTCGCTCGATGGTCTTAACTCTCAAGAAGGCATGCTGACAATGAATCAAAAATAAGTCTGAGAATTCCTTTCAATTAAAAATGAAGTAACAGTACTAAAGGAGGACTATAAGAGGAAGCAGTTAGGGCTGAGTTTAAAGGTTAATCTGATGGTGCTCTCTCACACTGACCTTCCCTTAGAGACCTGTCTCTCATATTGGCCATAGCGTCACTGTCCACTGCAGCCCTTTGACAAAGCCAGTTTGTGGCAGTCTTTCTTCAGCAGCGGATCTCCTAGTGAGAGTGTTTAAAACCAATGAGGCCTCACATCTGTGCGGGGACTGAGCTTGGTCAGGGGGGTAGTGGGTGATTAATTGATGGTCACATCCCGCTGACTGCTGCCCACACCGCTTTGATGAAGAGGGATTAGGTTGTGCACCACAGGCTCAGCTGATAATAGGAGAACAGAAAGGAAATGCTCATGTCACGCTCCATGGCAAGGATTTCAATCAAAGAACCGCTTCATTCAGAGAGCCAAGACTTTTTTAAACAAGTAAAACCCATAGCTTCCTGTAGCCTTTATACAACAAGTAACTGTGTTCTTGCTAAATCCTGCTAATGAGCTGCAAGACCAAATGATTATCATTGTTTTAATATTTGAAAGAAAAGTAAGAAATAGATATTTCATTGAAATCTAGAAAAAGTGTGATGTTTTCTGCTCCTGTTGGCCTCAAGTATTCCTGACAACATAATGATCTGATTGTCCTCTGAAAATAAAATTTACATTATTTAAAGTGATGCACCATTTTATCAGAACAATATCCATATGAGCAGACAATTGTTTCAAAAGATGACAAAAAATATGGGAAGATATAAATATTTTTGCTAATATCTACAGACGATACTTTAGCTTTACAAGTTGGTCACATCCCATATATTGTTAGAATGTACACCATACCTCATCACCACTGAATGTCCACTGCTATAAATTATACACATAAGTTTTTGACATAAAAGACTGTCACTGTGAATAGAATTGGTCAATTTCAGTAAAGTGAAGGCTTTGTGCTCTTGACAAAATATTCTGGTACTGTCAATAATGAGTTTGGAAATATCGGCTAAACAAATGATGTGCATCACAAATTGTTTGTTTCCTCTTATACCATTACACACTAAAAATAGCAGGTCAACGCAAGTTTTTCGAACACGGGTTGACCCGCTGACACTGGCAAGTGACTCCTTTCACACTGACAGCAGACCCGGGTCTAATAAGAAGGTTTTTTTTCCTCTGGTGTGTCAAATGTTGATGACATCATCCACTCGCCAAAACACATCCATGTAAACAATGGAAAGAAGCATGGAAGCCATGGACACAGTGGTCAGCTGTTCACTGTCCTTCATTTGTCCTTCTTTAAAAATGTACAAACTCGGCACAGACTGAGCCACATTCAAGTGCTGATGATACAAAGGTGGACAGAATTTGTTGCCGAGGTGTCAAAGAGTCACGCAAGTTACAGACGGAGGGGACAAGCATGAAGCTATGCTGTTGGCATGTTACTCCGATGTCATGACGGAAATTAGAAGGTTGACCTGGGTGTGATGTTTCCACTGAAGCAGATCGGAGGTGAGTCAATAAAAACCTGTGTCGCTTGCAGGGTAAGTCGACCTGGGTTGAAATGCTGATTAAACCCTTTCAAACTGCCAACAGGAGACGATTTTTACTTTAAACAGGATTTTGGGCCAGTCTGAAAGGGTATTAGTTTTATCACTTTCAGTTAAGAGAGAGCCTCAGCAGACATAGTAATGGGAGAAAGAAGAAGTAGTAAGATAATTGATGTAATCAATCGTAAAAAGTATTTACCTTAAGTGGGCTAAGGGCAGCTGGAGAAGTCCATGGTCTGAAATCAACACCTCCTGTAAACCACCAGTTAGTCATAAGGTTATTCCATCTTTAAAGCCTGTCTGCAACATGGCAGAAAATTAACTGTGCCAATAAGTCCTGTTACTTAAAAACTCTGAGTCTTTACTCAGTTTGGAGTAGCAACATTTTGTTTCTCCTGCTAGTCTGCTGTCTGCATGTCAGAGCTTTATGGGAACAGGTTGACATGTAAACCAGTACTGCTCTGATGTGCATATTTTTAGAAACTGGGTAAACACCCATTTTAACTTACAAGTCAAAAGCTCAGAAAAACTCAGAAAACTGTCAAAACTGTGCACGCTTAATCTAACAGCATTGTGGCATCAGCAGTAGAGGATGATAAGTTGTTTTGTCAAGTTTGGCTCAGAAAGGGTTCTGCTGATGGTACGGTGGGCTGTTGATGTTCAGAGAGGGAAAAAAAAAGATTATAAGTGGAGTCAATGTTCAACTAGTAACTTTTTTTTGTCATAGCTCTCAGGTGATAGGCACCTCTTCTAAATGAACCCTCCTCCTGAAACATTTAGAAACCACGGTAAAACTGTTAGCTACTGCTGAGATTTGATAATGTTCAATACATAAAACACACGCACATTTTTTACTAAACGCATGTGTGTATGTATCTGCGCACTTACAGCAAGTAAAGATGAGCCATCAAAGGGAGAGCATGTTTTGAGACTTTCTCCTTTATTCTTCAACAAACGCCACGGTCGGGGTGCTGGTTTGGCGGAGTGGTTAGCAACCAGGCACCCCATGTACTTGCTTCTGCTGGTCCAGGTTCAAACCTTGCCTGTGACCTGTTTGCAGTGTCTTCCCCTACTCTCTCATCCCCTTTCACAAGCCTATCCACTGTCTCTCTCCTATCAATAAAGGCACAAAATGCCCAAAAAATACATTAAAAAAAAAAATGCCATAATCTTTGACAGGTTAGTTTGGAAAATTTACAGACGCAGACTGCAACAGGCTATAACATTTCTGTTTGATGTTACAAATACAAATCAATAGAGTCATGCCATCACTCCACAGAAAATCTTGTTTGGAATATCTTCTGAATATGCAACTCTGTCAGTTTTTGCTGCTGATCTCTGTGATGAGTTTGAGCAGAAAGCAGTGCAACAGTCCATGTATCCAACCCAGCGCAAGTCCACCAAGTGACAGCTCCTGCTGCTTCTAAACCGTGATAAACATGCCTATAGCAGTAATCATTGACATGACTGAATAAAAATGATGTTCTATTGCATATTTTTATGGTGGTACTAGAGGAACATCAGCTGCCCAGAGCCTGACATCTTCTGCTGTGGAGCCCCAAAGAATCTACTGACTAAATTGGTAGTTCTGGTTGCAAGTGAGGGGTCCAGCTTTATTTTTTTGCTAGTTTATTGTGCACAAACTACTGCTTGCATATAATAAAATAGACAAATGCACAGAAACAAAAGCTAGCATATATCATTGCTTACTCAACAGGACATGAGCTACTTTGCTTCAATCAGACCGCTGCTACCTAGCTAAGGTCGAATTACAAAGCTAATCTGTGACAACGTTTAAATACTGGGCTTGCCTTACAAAAAAATCAAATACTAATTTCATCTGCTTGAAACATATTTAGCTGTTTGACATCCACTGCATACCCAGGCCAGCTGGACAATGAGACGGGTCTTGGATGACCATGGTTGACTCAGACCAAGTATGAATTGGACTTTTGGATATTGAGGATTCAAATAGTTTTGAATACAGTATTTGTAATCAATTTTAAAATGATTATAAAGCTGCAAATCCATATCTCTTTGACCTAGTGGAACACTTGTCATATCTATGGATCCAAAAAAATAAGCACTGACAATTTAAACAAACTCCATACATCACAGAACATAGTTGGTCAAAACCATAATTCTAACATAAAGAAGAAAAATGTTGTCACTCATATGTTACCGTCTGCTGTACTGGAGGAAGATCATACAAATCAGCTGGCTTAGTCTATTATTTAATATTTTTCTGACAATTTAATGACCATGAGCCATAAGTTAAAATCTTAAGTGTAGGACTGTCCAAGTGTATAGCTGTAGCGCAGTGAGTCAACTGTCTACCAAAAAAATAAGGTGTAGGATGTACAGTAATTATGTTATAAAATCAACTTGTGAAAATAATGTTTGTGTCTTGAATTTTTGTTACCATGATAACATCCATTGCAAATAGGCAATGAAAAATCAATTAACCGAACAATAAATAAGTAGTTAGTAAGTAAGTTTGCTGGCCTCGCTAAATTGAAGGGGAGGCAGGTCTGCTCGCAAGTACACACGAACACAGAGCTGAAGTGAGCATCGTGAGGAGTTACGAGGAAACAAACACTAATATGAATGATAGCAAAAAGCAATGGTTCCTAAGCCGAATGCCGCACCCCCAGTGTGGGAATATATTTTGTTTTTAAACAGAATGAACAAGGTGTGAGCCCATGAACACCGATGAGCCAATATGTCGAATTTGTTTGAAAAGAGTGACGACGAAGAAGGGGCGGTGCAGCTGAGCCTTCGTCCCAATAGTCAGTGTTTACTGTGGCGTTTGGTCGGCAAAGTAAATACTAGAAAAGAACTCGGAGAGCGCAGACCTCCGCCAGCGCCACAGTCCTCACCCATATTGTGATTTTGACCGTAAATATTAGTCCTACCTTTATTTCATGTCAATATTTAGATTCCTTGACCAGGAAAACACACCATTAGCAGTTGGTTTCATAATGATATCTATTTTAATTCAGTAGTTATTCACGAAAATCGCATTTTTCATCATGGCGGATCCAGACAGTGATCCAGATCAACACCAAAATCAAATCACTTCTTCCTTTTCCCTTGTTGAACATTTCCTGAATATTTCATAAAAATCCATCCATAACTTTTTGAGTTATTTTGTTCACAGACAGATAGACAAACAAACTCTCCCGAAAACATAACGTCCTTGGCGGAGGTAATAAATAAAACAGCGCAAAATGGTGCGCGCTCACAGACAGTGTCATTCACTACATTGCAAGAGAAATGCAGCCCTTCAATACAGTTGAAAAGCCAGAAATGTTACAAACATTTTACAGACAGTACAGTACAGGACTGGGAGGACTTGCATGTCACAAACAATTCAGGAACTGAAAAAACTATATTTTATACATTGTTTTTATTGTTGTGTGTGTTTTTACTGGAGTTTTGTTTTGTTTTTCTTTACAGAGACAGGGTCTATTTCTTTTTGTTGTTTTTGATCATTATGATTTTTTTTTCATGCAGTTTTTTCCCAAACGAGAGTCCATTTCATTTTCATTGGGTTTTTTTTTCTTTTGTTGTTTGTTTAATTTGTTATACTGTTTTTTTTTTTTTTTATTTAAAAACTCTTGACCTTCCAATTCCATTTAAATACTCTTCAGAAATTAAAGTTCATTGCTTTTCATATGGTATACTAATTTAATTACGACATATAATTACATTAATGTAAAAAATGATGTTTCAAAATAACATTGACAATAATATCGTTTATCGTGATTATTTTTGGGACAATTATCGTCCAACAAAATGTGTTATCGTGACAGGCTTAATTGCAAACATCCATGGATTCAGTACTGGTACTAACATGTTTTTAAAAAAAGACAACAAACCACAATCAAGTCCACATAACTGACTATAGTAAATAAACTTGTCTCTATAAAGGAAGATCTTTAAACAACTGTTTAGTACATATGGTGAACATGGACCTCATAGAAGGTGGTGGGAAATGATTGTCTTGGGGTTGTAAGGTTTTGGTACAGGTTCATCTATCTGAGCCTTTATTTAGCCCCCTATTCTGTCTGGGTGCTTCCTGAGCTGAGATCAGTCAGCAGTTTTTCCCCAGAGACAACACTAATGTCACATACTGACTTGGTACACTAATATTTCACATCCAAACCGAACCTATTAAAGATGACTACTTACCATAGACGAGATATGTCCTTCACAGCAGCAACCTTCACATTCAGTGTTTTCTCAATCCACACACCCACTCAGTCACATGTGCACATGTGCACATACAGTAGATACACACAGAGATTGCTGTGCATATGGTTTTTGTGTTATATTTCATGTACTGCCACATATGATGGTGTTGTCCTCCCTCCCCTTATCATAACCTTGAAATCTTTAACATCACATCCTGTATTGTTCACGGGCCAGTACATTCTGGTGTGACAATAAGAATATGGCGCAGGACAAAAGCTAAGTCCGTATCTAGATGAAGGGCACATTTTATTGCCTCTTTTCATCATAAAAATGGAACTCAAACCCCAATATCAGAGGAAATATGCAACATAAAAACTTTAATTTCCACAAAGGTATTGTGAATCATTAAAGCCAAGAATATCTGGTCTCAGCACCTGATGCGTGCAATTAGCCAGCAAAATGATTTTATTGATG
This sequence comes from Scarus forsteni, assembly GCA_036419115.1. Classification (NCBI taxonomy): domain Eukaryota; kingdom Metazoa; phylum Chordata; class Actinopteri; order Labriformes; family Labridae; genus Scarus; species Scarus forsteni. The sequence continues at coordinate 8,074,760 of JAZDUH010000245.1, read as the reverse complement.
ACTAACTCATTGGCAACAGGTTTACAAGTCGTTTTCATCTTATTTTCAACAGTAGTTCAAAAGAAATATACTCTATCAGGGTGTTGGGGATGTGCTAAATGGGGTCAGAGTGAGGGTCATCCTTTCAAACTTGACCCTATTCATCAGAATAATGATCACTGAAGTATTCATAAAAACATAGCATGCATTTAGGGAAACTTTCCGATTGAAATTTTGTAATCATAGTTAGTTTGCTGCAATTTTGAGGCTAATTGTTTATTAAGTAACATATTGTTGCTGTTGCTTCTCTAGTTTTCACACACGCACAAAAAAAAAATAAAAAAGGAATTCAAAGGTTCAAAAAGCCAACTGTAGATTATGCAATGCCATAAAGACACAGTAACAATTGGGGCAAAAACAATAACAAAAGGCAGAAATGTTTATAAACAAAATAGCAATCAAAAACTACTTTACTAAGATGATATTGCGTTCGACAAACAACAAAAAAGACTGTTTTTTGATGAATAACAGAGCTCTGCTATTTAGATTTATATATGTATAAGGGCTGTTTGATTTTTGCAAATCATTATTAGAATTATTATCATCATTATAATTTTAAGTACATAAAATGTAAGTACACTAAACCATTTACCAAAATAATGATTTGTACACACACACAAACATATAGATATCATTCATAAAAAAACGTTATTTTTATAATTTGTCAAACTCAGTATCATTTATTTAAAGTTATTCTTGATTGCTGTTTTGTTTACGAACATTTTTGCATTTTCATTTGATTTTATCTCAGATGCTTGTGCATTTTTATGTCATCATGTAATCAACTGTTAGCTTTTAAAACCTTTACATCCCACAGCAAGAAACCATTTGTTTTTTATTTTGTTTGCAGTTTTCTTTGTTCTCTGTATAACTAATGGAATCAATCAATGATTTGATTTGCTGTTTTTACAAAATATTAAATATATTTGAATTTATTGATGACCTCTCACAAACAGTTGTATTGGTAGTTAATGGTGGCCTGCTACCCCAACATAACAAAGAGAAAAGGAGGGAACAGATCATTAATGGTGGATCAAGCTTGACTTTTTCTGTGACACAGAAGCATAGCACACTGAAGGATCCATTAATGTGCACATTTTTACAGACAAAACAATGCATGATCACTGGCCCCTGCCATAACTGCTTCTAGAAACTGGAGGTCTAAATTTTGAGGGTGTGTATTAGCAAAAGTTTGAGAGATAACTATACAGTATATCACAATATATCCAGATAGAAGCTGGAGAATGCATCTTATTTTTTACTATGTATTCCTTTTCTCAGCTTTCACAGTACCCACAATATTATACAACAATAGTTTCATTTCAGTGTTATTTATAGAAAACATGGTTCCTGCAACCTGATTAAACCTTACTGTCTGTATCTAAGACAAGTATAATGACAAAGAATGCAACCCCGTGAATGAGTCTGTAGTCTTTTCTCACAGTGCCTTTACACAAAAGCTCTGCAACAAAGTGCCAGCATCATATACGTAGAGACATACACATTAATTTCATGAGACCATAACATCGTGTCAGGTCATGCTGTACTATGACTTGGATGCGCAAAACATGGCACATGTCCTCACATTAACACTCATCTCTCGCAGAGTCTGCTCCATCTCTCCAACATTACCCCTCTGATACTATCTCTGTAGTGTAGAGCAAACAGGGGGTCAACTCATGCTCCCATTCAGTTTCCACAACGCAATAGAGGAGGCAAAGTATCACAGGGCTGTAAATATTACAGCTTGAAACAGCCGTGTAAAATGGGCCTGCTATCAAACAACAATACAAAACAAATGTCCAAATTTTGTATTCATTTACAAGAAATACCGACATTGTGCTGAAAATTCCAATACGGTACTGAGCAGCAAAATATCACAATATTCTGGTGCAATGATATTTTGTTACAACCCTACAAAAAAGGCAACTATGGAGCCAGAGAGTGATTCTCCTGGCAGAAGCAGCATAAGTAACTTTGAATCTAATCAACCAAGAGATAAAGTTCTAAGACTTTTGCCTGGGTTAATGTTGAGTCCCTGTCCTCCACTTTCTGTTTTCTCTGTAAAAAAAGAGCCCACTGTACCATCACCCGAGCCCACCTTGTTTTGCTGTGACTGATACATATTTGTTTAACAAGTTGAACCCAAATTTTCTGCAGAGGTGGCATAATGTTTAATGATACATTTTAGCTGCATAACTTACTGAGAAAAATAAACTTAAATCCCCCAAGCCCAAAGCCACTACCTTTTTATCTTTTACACTGACCATTGTGACAATTTATGATTGAAACAACTGTGCATGCTTTTTTATAGCAATAGTGGGGTTTGATTAATGTTCTTCCCTATTCTATTGAACTATACAAAAGAACTCTCCACCTTGACCGCTCTATTAAAGTAAGGAGCCAAAGTTATCAATCGACGGGCTGAGAGGAAGGGAAGTCTTCTCAACAAGCCATGTTTTCTAAGCCTAATGGATCATGCTACACTGCAGAGAGCAAAAGAGAGAGACAGAGACCGAGTGAGTGAGACGGAGAGAGCAAGATGTTGCTTCTACTGTATGGTTTTGACTGATTATGCATTTTTTTCTTAAGCTATTCATAGAAGATAGATTCATCATTCCAATTTGTCAAGCTAGCAAAGATTTCAATTAATTATGTGCAGCGAAAGACTGGGTGTATTAGGCCTCTCTGTCAGCACTAGTCTGAGTCCCCATTTACCGGACTCAAAATAAAGAGGTATCAGAGAGGTGCTTGGATCCACCAGTAATTAATTTGATGAATGCCTTGGCAGCACAAATAGTGGCAGCCGTGCATCTTTTCATCAGACACCAGCAGCAGTCTCTGTGCTCGGTGCTAATTTGAAGGGGGCAGCTCATCTGTATAGTGGATGTGTTTGTGGAAGGGACTATTCTTCAACACATGTGCTCACAGCTTCCTGCTGTCCAGGCAGTGTGTGGGGGCCTTATGTTTTCTGTCAACTTTGTCCTTGTGCCAAGCAACTCGCTCCACTTAGTGCCCAGTTTTTTGACTTTGTGGCCTGAACTTGATAATGGGAGGCCTGCTGGATTAATGGAAGGTGCAGTCACGAAGATGCTCTTGGGACTTTAAGGCAGAGTATTGTGATAATGAACGACATATCTCAGTATGTGCAAGATCAGCCGGTTAAGCAGTTGGCTGGTTGGTCTGCACTTGATTTACTGTAATGCTCTTTGACCCAGATGTAAACAAAGGACACTGAAACTAATGTATGGATTACACCTTAAAGGAGCAGTGCTGAATTGTAGTATTCTAAGATGTCAAATTTCGGATGCATTATACTTAGCTAGACATTGCAAGGCCAACCAAAGGCTGGCCATGTTGGCACTTGAAATGTTCCAACATGGCCAGCCTACCGCATAATAGTTTACCTGCTGAAGCTGGGATCCTGTTTTGAATTAGACAATTTTTAATATAAACCTTTCCTGAGCATTTCCTTAACTTCAGGCTGAGGATATGTGTGATTAGATGACTAAACCGTTCAAATCATTTAACTACATTATGTTTATTGTAATCTGGGCATCCATGGGTTTGTCTCTTTCATAAGTTCTTATTTTAAGTCCTTTGTCTCTGCCTGGATGGATACAACCTTAGATGTATATGTGAAAATACAAATATCTATATTTCTATGGCTTCAGTGTGCTCTATAGGAACATGCATTTAGGTAACACTTATGAACCAGCACTATTCAAAAATTGATTTACTTAACAAAATAACTCACCTAGACTTACATGTGTTTTTTCTGACTATTATCAATAAGTACTGCTTTCAGAGTAATGTTAACCCAATCAGTACTCCCATGTTTTGTTTTTTTTTCATTTTTTCACCACTAAATGCGCACACAAACAGTGACCCTCGGCCCTGTCCATACTTCAGTAAGTCAGTAAGGGACACAGCAGTCATGTCAAGAATGGCACAAAGAAAACGTTAAAAAAGGTGTCTTTTTTATGACAGCATCAGCTTCAAAGCTCTGCCCGATGACCTCCTCCACAAGAGCAAAAGTTTTTGTTTTTACTCTCTGTGTGAAGTTTGTGGAGTGTCACAAACTGACTGAGAGCTCACTTCCCCTCACCCAAAGGAGGATCTATTCACAAGTATGAGGCCCTCATGCCACTGACTGACCATAGTGCTATGCTAACATTAGCTTAGCAACACAAATCATTAACCTGTAAATACTGTTAACCTGTACTAGGGGTGGGCGATATGGCAAAAATATCATATCATGATTTTTTAAAAATAAAATCACGATCACGATTTTATCACGATTCTTTTTTACGTTGATTTTTCTAGACTAATTTGCATGTTTGACCATTTTTTCCCTATGTTTAACATATAAAACATGTAAAACCCTAAAAGAAAAAAGGACAATTTAAGCCAAAGAAACTTTATGAACAGGTTTTAATTTAAATAGTGCAGTTTTTATAAAAATGTGCAATAAATTTAAACATAAAAAGTAATGAACAGTAATAAAGTGCACGTTTGTAACACACCAAATAGCTTATTGAAAAGGGTCAAATATAAATGCAAACTTAAGTTACTGGTTATGACTTAAAGTGCAACAATTTAAAACAAATTTTATATAACTGCAATGTCTATAATCTGAGTGAATAATACAGCTGCTTTCAAACAGATTTTTGTCCAGACATCTTCAAGCTTTTATCTCCTTTTCTCTTTCTGCCATGGCTTCACTTTTACAATCGGGTGCGCGTCAAAGTCTCTGCGCCCACACAGACGATCTGACGATCTTTCTGCTTTATGAGATCATCCCCACGTTATAATCCTTAACGATTTTTTATCGTCATATCGCACACCACTAACCTGTACTGAATAAACAGCACTCAAATTTGATTATTTCCAAGTGCTTGACTGACTTTAGTCTAAAAGTTTTACTTTAATTTATTGGAGTAGAATCAAAATAAGGTACACACAGAGCAAATTATCTGGAATCAAATTCCCTGTATGTTTACAATGCCATGACAATAAAGCTGATTCTGATCTGCATGACACAAGGTTTGAAATTATCTACCTTGAAACGTTACAACTTTAGACAAGTCTGCTGAGCAGAATTTGAAATTATTTATGAGGAAAAATCTCTTATCATTTACGGTGTTTGGCATGTATGAAACTGATAAATATTGCGATAAATACTCCAATCTGATGAACTACCAATAATCTATAAAAGAAAAAATGTCTGATTACCATCTTTAAGGACAAGGGTGACTCTACACAATGATAGATGAAGTAGGTTACATGGTCTGAGGTGTGGTTGGGCCAATCTAAAATGATGGATCATATTATTGTTATTAGGTGAAAGCCTCAATGGCAGCTATTTGTGATGCACACCGTCAATGTCGACAGGAGGCCCAGCCGAACAAAGAAATAATTGGACTGGTGCCACATAATTCAGGTTCACATTTTCACAAGTGGGGAAACCTCATTATAAATCAGGTCAGCCACTGATACAAGATCATAAATCAAAGAGAGACATAGCTCCAACAATTAGATAATTACTAGACCACCGTGTCACCTCTGCTCAGATGTTTGCTGTGCCACTGAGAGGGAATACAGACGGTACAGACCAGCACTTAGGATGCACACTACACTTTGACATTTAATGAGGAAGCGGAGAAAAATGTCCAAGAAAAAGCATATTTTTGAATAATGTAATGGTAGATGTGTAATAAAATATGCTCTGATCATTCACACATGTAGGAACTGCTCCGCACTCAATGAAAATGTTTTCTAAAAATAAATCAGCTGTAACCTCTTTTAAACTCTAAAATCAGCTGCTCTCTGATCACACCGAAAAGTGATGATAAACAAGATGGAAAGGGTCTCTTCACTGCATGATTTCATGGACTGCCACTGACCTCTAGTGTTGCTAAAATGTTAAGTTGAACCACTTGAACTGCAGAATGAAAGCCTGTTACTCTAATTATATCTACGACCGCCTCTTGATTACCCCTAGGCAAAGAGGCTGCCTGAAATCTAGAGGCAGGGGTCCAATTGACCCCAATTGAAAGTGTCATTTCACAGGAATGCCATGTTGGAGATGCACTTGCAGCCCAGGATAAGCAGACGTTAATACAATGTTCGTCCTCACTTTCGTTGTCTGATATCCGAGCGGCTGGTCTACTCTGCCGACCTATGCTCTGCTGGGCGGGTGTAAAGCTGCCTGTACTGTTCTTGTGTCAAAACAGAGTGAAAGGAAGCTCCGACAGCAGTCAAAAATTGAGGTCACAGCACAAGAGTGAACCAAGTGGAACAGATTGTAGTGGAACCTCCAGGCTTCTGCAGACACGTGTTGATCCCATCACAGCTTGTTCTAGCTTTTACCTTCCCAACTCTAGTCACAACTCCCTTGACAGCAGCTTATGGGTAGTGGGAATACCCTTGGTCTTTCAACGTTACCACAACAGCACATGTACTGGACATTTCATCAATGTATTAGGTATATGTCAGGATCTACTTCATGTTATTGGCAGATAGTTGAATAGCGGACATTTTAAATAGCCTACAGATATGAAAATGTGTAATCTTCTTTTGTAGTTTGTGTGTGAATAAAATGGTGAAATATTTGACATGAAAATCATAACTGCAAAAATATAAGCTGCAGCACTATTATTTTTTACTACCAACATGGTGACCTGTATGGAAAGACTTGGATTGTTAACTAAAGAGTCACCTGTTCAAGTCGATGTGAAATCATGTCTGAAATTGAGTTTGATAGCTTGAGAGGGGCCAGCTTATATGTCCTGTTTCTTAAGTACTGCCACAGTGAGCTTGTGCAAGGCACCAAATATCAAAATGTTAGATGTAGGTATGGAAGCCAAAAACCAATTCCAGGTCACCAGTTGTCCAATCTGACAAAAGTCCAACAAAGACAGTGTTTAAATCTGCACTATGTAAGATTCTGGCTTTCAGCTCTGTAGGGGCCTCTATGGTCATTGAGTCTAACTGCACTGTCATAAAACAGAGCGCCTCACACCAACATGCATTTGTTTACATCCATAGGGAGGAGAAGTGAGCCGACAGGACATCCTGAGACAAATAAACCATGAGGACTGATAAGGTACGGTCTGATCATGTTTCTTTTCAGATAAATCATCATGTTCTTACAAGTTCAACAATAACAGGGCAAAACCAGCATCGACAGACCTCCCTCCTCGTCTTTCAGCTCATGCCAGAGAGTGAACGCCGGGGCCAATGTTCATCCCTGTCCGGACATTTAGCTCGTTACTCTCCAGCTTTCTTTTTTTTGTCTCCTCCAATAAAACTTTTCTGCTCTTTTTGTTTTTTCACTGCTTCTGCCATGATAACAACTCTACATTCAGCTTTCTTTTTCTTGTTTAATGGCGGGTGATCTCCAACGTCAGAAGAGTATTTCCGCCACCTACTATTAGGGCTGGACAATTAATTGGATTTTGATCGTGATTTCAATTTTGCCATCTGACAATCATAAAAACATTATAATCGAAGAAAAACGATTAATATGCCACACAGTGTGGAGTGCCGTGTATGCAAGTTCCTGCGCTTCATAGTGCTTCTGTGTACCACATGCAGCCACAGCGAGTGTGTGTGACTTATGTGGATCAATAATACCGCATGTGCCACTCACTGGTTCTTTAAAGTTGTGTTTGAATCAATACTGAAGTTTTTAAATAAATGAATAATCGTGTATATTAATTGTGATTTCAATGTCACGTAAAATAATCGGGATTCTTATTTTTACCACAATCGTCCAGCCCTACCTACTATGCAGGAGTGTGAGCCAGAGGTCCCTTCTTCCATTAGGAAAATAAGTGCATATTTACTTGAAACTAAATTCTGTTCATTAAATCTGTTAAAAAAAAATCAAAAACTGATTTATATTCTCCTCTTCACAATGTTTAGCTTTTGCCTTAAGGGGGAAGTGATGTATGCTGTAAAGCAGTCAAAGCAGTCAAAATTTGTAGTTTTTTACAGTGAATGTTTTCCTTCCATCCACACTGAAGTTACATTGTGCCAGTGAGGGTGATACAGACTAGAGTGGATTTCCACCCCTGTCCCGTCCCACTCCCAGAGAAAAAATCCCGTCCCGTCCCAATCCTGGGCCGGAAAAAAAACAATCCTGTCCTGTCTAGGGATGGGAATTTCGACTAATTTCCCAGCCGACTAGTCTCAAATTTTATTTGCGACTAGTCAACTAGTCTATAAGCAAGAAAACTCGCAATTTAATACATATATTAAGTTAAAAGTTTAACATGCAAATGTGTATTTAGGAACTATTTAGCCCAAACATTCAGGACAAACTGTTAATCTAAATTCTATTGATGTAACAACAACTGACTGAATAGTTGAACAATTTAAAGAGAAATACATTTCTGATACGTTTGCCAATGCAATGCATGGCATTTATTATGAGTACTGCTTTGGTATGAAACTTAGATGCAGCAGCATGACAATTCCAAATGTACAACATAGTAGCCTAGAATAGAATTTCCCTGAAATCTCTGGCACTTAAGACTAGTGCACGATTCAAGAAACTTTCATTTCTTAAGAATATTTAACTGTAATTGGAAGGTCAGGATATTTTAAATAAAATAAATTGAACAAAAAATATTGTAAATTTAACAAACAAAAAAGAAAAAAAAGCAATGAAAATGAAATGGCCTATCTTTTAGCAAAATTGCATGTAAATAAAAATAATTATACTAGTCAAAAACAAAAAAAAAATAGACCCTGTCTCTGTAAAGAAAAAACAAAACTCACAACAATAAAAACTCTGGCCCAAATGAAATGGAGTTTATACAGTTCAGGAATTGTGACATGTAGGCCTACTTTCTCCCAGTCAATTCGTACTATCTGTCAAACGTTTGTAACTGCTGGCTTTTCAACCATATAGATGGGCTGCACTTCTCGCAATGTAGCGAACGACACTGTCTGTGAGCGCATCATTTTGGGGTATTATCTATATGTTCTTTGCCGACCAAATGCCTCATTAAGTGTTGACTGTCAGGACAAAGGCTCCGCTGCACCTGCACATCTTCGTCGCCACTACTTTCAAACAAATGCGACATATCAGCTCGTAGGTGTTCATGAGCTCACGACTTGTTCTTCCTGTTTAAAACCAACACATTCTCACACTGGGGCAGCCGGCTTAAGAACCGTATCTTTTGTGCCACCATTCATATTAGCGTTTGTTTCCTCGTTACTCCTCAGGGCCATCACTTTAGCTCTCTCCGTGTGTCCGCGCGAGCGGCCCCGTCTTCACCCCGAAGATCGCATGTTTGACAGATGCTCACTCGGCTATAAATCCGCTAAATCCGCTATAGAACCAATGCACCCCGGTGTTAAGAAAGATAGACGTAGTGAGCCATCTTCACATTCAGCCTCTTTGGTAGTAAAAGAGGAGGAAAACAAACATGCAGGCTACTGCAGGTGGCATTAAGAGGCAGAGGAATGTTTTTTTTGTAATACGGGAAAGTATTAATACGGGAGGACGGCGGGAAAGAGGGATAAAATACGGTAGTTTCCCGGCCAAAACGGGAGACTTTACAGCTCTGCGCAGAGGCGTGAAGAACAAGATGCATGATGCTTAATGTAGCGTTTAACCGACTAGTAAAATACTAAACGATTAATAAATAAGTAGGCGGTTAACCGATTAAACGACTAGTCGCGCACATCCCTAGTCCTGTCCCACTCCCATAGAATGACTCCCACTGCCATCCCACTCCCACTCAAAATTACTCCCACTCCTGTCCCGTTTGAATAGAACCAAACATGTTGAAAAAATGTTGCATTTTTTATTTTAGGTAAAAGTGCAGTGCATATAAAAGGCCTTGCCTTTTGTGTGATGTGTGTCTCCGGCAGCCGCTTGGAGTCGCTTTTCACTTCCGGTGGTGACAGGAAGTCAAACCACTTTTGTAGTTCTTTTGTGTTGCTAGCACGGTCAACAGTGTTGGCTCTCACTGAGAGATGACTACAAAAATGGACACATCTGGTTGAAATCAAGACTGAAAATGATCAACTATTAATGTTGCTCCCGCTCCGTTCGCTCCCATGGGTCACATGATTCCAGGGGATTCCCCCGGGAATCACGTGACCCATGGGAATTCCCCAAAAATGTCCTCCTCTGATACAGACCCTCTCAGACCATGACAGAGTTTTAGTTCAACCTTTTGTAAGGTGATGTACCATCACAATGACTCTAGAAATATTATATAAGGGTGGGAAAACTGTGTAGTGTTGGTTAACCAACTTGTTTTGAATTAGCACAGCATACAGAAAACAGCCAAACTTTTGATACTTCTTTTTGAAAGGATCATAATAAATGCTACATAATAAATGACAAAAACTAAGTTTGCAGAGTGGAGTATGGCTAATGCTAATATTCTTTCAGTTTAATGTTCATATTACCTAACATAGCCACAATACAACCCCATTTTTGGACCAAAACACTGCCTGAATATGCTGATTCTGAAATACTCAACCAAAGCTTTCTATATGTTTGAAAGATTATATTAAGTGTTCTTTGTTTTAAACACGTTGAAGGGCTTGTTTGGAGCATGGCAGTAAACGATGAGTGGGGCTGCAGTGGCTACTGGTGGCATGTGGCTGCATTACAGTTTAAACCAAGCATTTGACCAGGATAATGGGCCTGCATTAGTGAAAATATAAAGAAGCAATTTAACCATTTCATAAATTAAGTGCTTCTTATTTAGTCAAAAAAATTAAACTGTTTATCCAGTAACTCCAGTGCATACCTTCTCCGTACGTATGTTCATGCATGCACCTCTAAGTTTCAACATATGTGTGAGGAGTTGGCTTAAGAACAGAAAATAAATACCTAAACTTCCCTTTGATGAATTACAGAATAATGCTCATTTTCCTCTTTTGTTTATCTTTATAATATAAAACAAATTGCCTTAATTGTTTAGTCACAAACAACATCTGATCTTGGCTGTGTTAGGACATAACATTTAAAATCTGTTCAGCTTTGGCGACAACTGTTAAATACTGAAAAACTGACCTGTGGTTGAACTCTTGCTTATACTGTGAATGTGTGTATGCTCATAATATCAGATGACAGCCTCTTTGGTCAAAGCTTTCTCAACCCAGCTGAACAAAATGTAAATGTCTCATTAGATCATTGTCTCAAAGCTCTTTAAATAGATATTAAAGCCGCTCTGCATAAGTCCCATCTGTTCTACTACATATCCCCATGGAGAGGAGGCAGTGTTTTAAGGCACAATTGATCCTTTTATAATGTCATGACCATTGTATGACCCTTAGCGGGGGGTGTGTTTGTTGGAGGGGGAGGTTGCTTCAGTCCGCATACACACCCACATGAAGGTCTGTTGATGGGCGATGGGAGGGAGACAGGTACTACGTGTCTGTTAAGGAAGAGTGGGATTCAAAGTGTCGTCTTGTGTTAACTGGACACATTTGGTAACGTTTCTGACATTCTGTCATTATTGTCACTTTACATGAGGGCTGGGACAGCAAAGAGGGAGCACTGACAGCAGATTGACCCCAGATGCTGTTCATTTGATTGATATCGCTACAGACAATGATCCCTTTTTTGCACTGCAGTGGTGGTTACACAGGGAGGCGTTGGGAGGGGGCAAATACAGGAGAAATGTCACACCAGGGAAGTCAGCGAGGCGTAAAGCCCTGCCTGATGAGCGCAGGGTCAGTGGCTCCTCTCTGCCCCCTTTGTGCCCCGGGTAAAATGATCTAAGTGACTCTGGACCTCTGCCACCGATCTGCTGGAGTGCAGGAGTCAACCGCGTAGGCATGGCAGAGTGAAGGCTGGCAAAGGATTTGCTGGTGAAACTGCATGGAGCATGCTATTGCCTAGAGGACAGACTCATTTCATTTTTCATGCTTTCATTGTTTTCCAATATCCATGACATACACTAAATATATACTTGTGGCAACTAACAACACCTAAAATATGCACATTACTCAGAGATGCTAAAGGATACCCTTAAATTCTACACATTTCTTCAGATTGTGCATTTAAAGCTTTGAAGGAAGTGCTCCATTTTAGACCTTATATAGAAATCATCCTGATGCTCCGGGTGTTTCTATATTTATAGCTGGGTGCTTGAGCCTCCCAGATGATGAATAAAGGGGAGAGGTTAAGATTACATTGTTCTGGTAAATTACTTGCACAAAATGGCTTCAAGGTAAAAGTCATATCAGAGGATATGTCCTTAAAGTCTGCAGTAATGTTTGCGATTGTTGTGAGTTGCCTGTGTTAAATGAGTGGTATCAACCTAAATTAAAAGGAGGCACGACTGTCACTGTTTCTGTTTATTTGCGGTTATGCAGCATATACACAAAAAAAGAGCTTCTCCTTTGTCTTTTTTGGTACTTACATATTACACAATGTCATTCATAAACCAAACTGAGCCGATAAATTCCATTAGAAAAACCTAGTACAAGGTGATAGAGCATTAAAGGATGCATACATTACACATAATGAATGCTTCTTTCAAATGAAAATGCCCCCTGTGTTTCATAAATGTTAAAAAGCTTTTTATAGTTGTTAGAAAATACAAGTATCTGCATCTCGATGTGTTTGTGTGTTAAAGAGTCAGAGGGAGCAAGTTATGTGGCAAGCTCGTCACTGCGCAGGGTAATAAGGTCAATGCAAAAAATAACCCAGGGGCACATTTCCCAGCAAACGTGCAGAAACACACACATACACAAGAACACACACACAACACTGTCCCGGCCTTATGTTGCAGAATCCAAACCAATCGAGTCAATTGCCAGAAAACATGACATGACCTTTCAGATTCACTGAGCATCAACCGTGAGTGGGACTGGCGTGCTTTCCGTTTCAGCGCACCCTGCGCCCCTCCCGCCCACTCTGTCACCCCCAGGGCCCTAAACCCTCCACAAATAATTACTCTCGGTGGAGTCTGTACTCCACAAGACAGAGCCAAAAAAACTTGACTCTGATCTTGACCCATACTTAGGGTACACTCACTATTAAATCATCCCTCACAGGGCTTTTACTATTTGAACAATTCAGTCACCATAAATTGAAAATGAGAAAGGTCAAGTTCATGTTTAGACACATACTGCTACAGATACATAGTATGCTATGACCTCTTCAGCATTAACAGGAAAAAAATGCATCTTGTTCGAAAAGGTAAAATATGGGTAAGTCCTATTAAGACTTATTTAAAAACGTACATTTACTGCCTGCACACTATTGCTAGAGGCACTGCAGAGAAGCTCACAATTCTTTCTCATTGTTAATATCATTTTTGTCATTATTCTTACTATTATTATCATTACCCCATCCCCAAAAATGCTTTTGAACTTGAGCTAGAAAACAGCAAAATGTCAACAATTATAACCACAATTACTTTATGAGGAAATATTAAATAATAAAGTACTTTCACAAAAACTGGATTTTTAAAATCCATGACAAAATCTTATGAATTTCAAAAACTATGATTGCTCCGATATAAATTCTTATGTCGTTTTTTGCAGAGAAATTCACCTTAATAATGCGATAAGAGATCAAATTTCTTGTTCATATTTACATCTCATTTAGAACTTCACTGGACATTTGGCCAGACTTTGACAAAGAGATTGAACAGAAAAAAATCCTAGACATATTGTATAAATATGGATATCAATAAATACTAAAGCAAAAGTGTGTGTTGCCTTTGCAATAACAGCCCAGTGCTGCCCATGTATTAAATGAACCAAGTTGTTAAACTGATTATGTATAACTTTTCAAGACTGTTGAAATAAAAAATAATTTTAAATCTAGGCATATATTTTCACTTAAAATAATGACTAGGATTTAATTATCTGATTACACTGCCTGCACTTAATAAAGATATTGAAACATTGGTATGTTGGCCTGCAATTGGAGCCCTGAGTAAACTTGTTAAAAATAAATATGAACCTGTTGTGAAAATTTGGGCTGATGCAGATACCAATGTTTGAAATAAATTCAGCCCATACCAATGTCAATGTTTTTCTTCTCCAGTCTTTTGTTGTTATTCTTTCACAATGCTAATATTTTCTGTCATGTTTGATCATGAAAAAAAGTCAGAGTTTGTCCAACAACTGGACTTTATTCCAGCATTATATCAATACAGCACAAAAGATGACCATCTGATAAAATACATCTGTTTATCCCAAATACATCTGATGATTGACAATGTCTGTAAAAGGCTGTCATCAGCTGATCCCAAAGTCAAACCAATTCAGCTTTAAATTTCTTGTTGAAAAGAAGTATAATATTGGAATTTGAGTTATTCCTACAACTTGACTTTACTGTTTTGAGTTTTCACTAACTCAAAAATAAGTCTGTGCCGACTAGATATTTGTTCAATTTGCCTGCTTTCTTTGCGTTACACAAATCTAGTCTCATACTCCACTGTGTCATTATCATTCTTCCTGAAGCTAAGTCAAACATTTGATCATTTCCTGTGATCAGTTACAGTCTAACGCTTACAATTTGACAAACTTTATGATAAAATGTTTAAGTTGAAAGTGTAAGACCATGACAATGTTATGTCAGCACAGCAGGTCCTCGTTGACAGGTACAACAATAGGTGAACTGCAAAAACCAAACTAAACTTAATCCTGTTTGAACCGAGGAATCAGAATCTCATTCATGTCTCTCTCTTGAGTTTGTATTATTTGACATGATATCTGATATAGCAGGCTTTACTTTGAAAATTCATATGAAAAATTCCCTTTTTTTTCAGCATCAGACATCTGAACAGATATTTCAGTCATTTTTGGCATTTGAATTGAAGCAAACAATGTCAAAATGTCATGGGTCAAACAACCCGGTTGAGGCAGTAAGGGAACTAATTCCTGGTTTGTAACAGCGTTCTGCATGGCAGCACCTGATAAAGTCATGGATCAGTGGGTATTGTAGCCACTGACACTCAACAGTGAACTTAAACAATGTCATCAGTAACCTTAATGGTTAGCCACTCAAATGTGACCTCGAGACTCACACAGGCTGAAGATATTGGTCTTTTGAAGAATAAGACTGGTTCTCCTTGTGTTTTTAATATTTTGAATACAGGCTGATATTACTGATTTGTGACAAATAAAAAAATTCTATCTACTATATAGAATTTTGAAACAGTTGTCTGTGTAGAAAGGCCAAATGTAAGGTCAGGAATGTTGCTATAGCCCTCCCATTCCTTTAAACACTTACAAAAGCATACAAATCAACCCGAGAAGATGTTGAAGGTCCCTGAAAACAGCCCGGTTTTCCATCCATATGATATGCAAAATTAAAGCTGATACTTCAAAGTTTTGCAAAAGAAAATTCAAATTCACTGTTTTCATCAAAAGTTAGTATGCAAGTGTTAAGAGTCAACAAGGTAAGAAGTTGGCATTACACATGAAAAAACAAATAAAAATATTGCAGAAAAGGATTCAGATTTTAATGCCAGTTACATTATGATGAACCTAGAGAATAAACAACAGCGGGTCTTTGATTGCAAAAATGGAGATTTATGATCCACATACTCTTATCTTTCATGCTCTTGGAAAAGGTTGTGTTGCAGCTCTGTGTGATTTATTCAGTGTGTTAATCCATAGACAATGGCGAGCGTTTTGTGGAATTTCCAGTACGTCATTGTTCATTCGCCTCTTTCCACTAGAAAAAGCTGCATTTTCCTTCTACCATCAAAATGACTTTTCTAACTTCTCTAGGAGTGAGAGTTGTTAACAATCCGGAGTTTTGCAAATTTGCACTTTTTAATTTCTAACTTGGGCGGCATGGTGGCGCAGCTGGTAGAGCATGCGCCTCACGGCAAGAAGGTTCCCGTTTTTTTTCTGTGTGAAGTTTGCATAATCTTCCCATGCATGCGTGGGTTCCTCCGGGCACTCCGGCTTCCTCCCACAGACCAAAAACATGCTCATTAGGTCTCTCTATGTTGCCCTGCAATCGACTGGCGACTGGTTCAGGGTGTACCCTGACTCTCGCCCGATGACAGCTGGGATAGGCCCCAGCCCCCACAACCCCGAAAGGGATAGCTTGGTATAGAAAATGAATGAATTTGTAACTTTTTAACCAACACTATGTAGCTTTTCAAACATAATATAATCCTTTGATATTAATTGTGATGGTCCACCACTTAACAATGAGTTGAATGACACCTCTGTCCTGGTCTGGAGTGGTCTGTATCCCTTTCACTGGCGCTATGTAACTTCAAGGTGGATGGTGGGAACCCTGCCAAACTAAAAAACTACAAGTTTGGACTGCTTTATGGCATACGTCACTTCCCCCGATTCCCGATTCGTTTAAAACAAGGAAGTCTCGGCGAAAGCCAATCGCGGAGCTTTAACCATGGCGGAGGCAACAACATCAGGAAGAGAAAAGTTTTGTCGGAGGATACAAAACAAAGAAAGCGAAAGAAAAACAAGCTGAATGCTCGGACCAGAATAAACATCAGTTCGGCGTTCACTCGCTGGCGTGAAATAAAAGACGAGGAGGGATGTCCGACTACTATCAGGTATGTTGGGCGACTAATTTATGACGAAGTTCCTCAAAAATCTTGACAGGAAAAAAGTACAGCACAACAAATCCTGAATATACCAGTATGTAGTTTTGTTTAGACCTATTTCAAGTGTGTGATATCACCAGCTCATCATTGTCTTTACATTTTTTTACTTTATCGCTTCAACAGGACGGGGGCGACTTCGTAATAAAACCAAGTTGAACTTAGCGATTTTTAACATCGTCATTCAGTCAAAAATAAATACACTACCTCGTCGCTACCCATCCTGCAAACAGCCCCTGAAGACAGAAGAATACTTTGTAGCGAAGTCCTGGCTTCTGTGATTCGCCTACAAAACAAATGCACGCGACCGGCAGATCTGTATCCTTACGACAGTATGCGCGCGCTAGAGCTCATGGGTAGTTGAGTTCTCTCTCCGGTCAAGCGAGGATCTTCCGTAGTTCTGCTTTAAGTGTTTAAATAAACTGGTGGATGGAAACTCACCATAATCAAGAGAAACATCACTTTATAAATCTCTAAAAAAATGTGTTTTAAGTAACGTGTTTACGGAGATGCAGTACTGGTTCCTCTCGATGCCTATGCCAGAGCTTTAAGAAAGTAAACAAGTAAGTTCTATCAAAGCAATCTTTCATGCGTCATGCTTTCTTTTGCTTTATCTGCTCCTTATCATGGTCACATTTACAAAGTCTATTCTGCTGCCTAGCTAAGACACTCAGGACAAATCTGACCTTCTTTTGCAGTTTGATCGAATTTATGGAGATGTGCAGAGAGCATTGCTCCTGACCAGTGATAGCAAAAGCTTTGCAGGGTTTCTTGAAATCTGATTGGATATCCAAAAGTCCTTCACTTTGACACACTGCAAGTGAAGGGTGTTCGTCATAGAAAAAAATATAATCAAAATCAGAAGCACTCAGAGAGCATACACCTCTGCCGAGGTAGCTCGCATATTGCTGTTACATTTATAAGCAACAGTCCCATGATAAAGTTACCATTATAATATGATTTCTTGACCCTGAAAACCCAGACCTTGCACTCAGAATCATGTTGATATCATTATTAACTAGACAGTAATTGAACAAAAAAGGATTGTTTGCTAATGGCGGTTATCTGAATCACCACCAAAATCTAATAATGTTTAATTTGGACCACTACCAACATCAGCAAAATCTGTCCAGCAGTTATTGAGCAATCTTGCTAACAAATAAACATATGCAAGCAAAAACATGACATCCTTGGCAGTTACTGAGATCATCGCTATTAAGCCTGAGTATTCATTGATTGAAAAACATACTGTATGTATATTTTATTTATTAATCAAATAATCATTGGACATTGAGATGTAGTCACAGGAGTGTAAAATAAATAAAAAATTGCAAGTTGTATTGCATTGTAGTACAAATTGGTTTGGAATTTCTTGTTCTATCACAGTAGGACTGATTTTACAAGGAAAAAGTTGAAATGTGGGAAAGTAACCCAAATTAAAAAATTAAATAAACACATTTGATCACTCTTTATTCTACAAGCTGTAAAATAAATGACACAGAGCGTTTCTCCTTCACACTACAGGGAGCAATGCAGCACTGTGAGCGTCTTATAATGATTCCTGTTTTAGTGATTGTGGGAGGCCCTAATCGCAATCCCAACTCAGTTTATCACCCAGCAAAGTAGCCCAGCCATCTTTGTGTTTTTCTATAGAGTTTCTACAGAGTTTTCAGAAAACAACCTTGGGATGTCAACACTGAAAATATATTTTTTTAACCATTGTGTAGTTTCGTCCAACTCCAAAAATTGAACTGACATCATAGTCATTACTTTACAGACACATTTTCCAACAGAGTTTACAGAGCTAACCTGCTCAGTTTTGACATTGACCGAAAAGCCTGCCTGTTACGGGAGTTTGTAACACAGCTGAAGGGGTTGGTGTTGCTCGTCTCCATAGCCTCAGGCATAGAAACCCTGCACCCTTAAACTTAATTTTGCACAACAACTACAAATAAAGCAGGGTTAACATTGCTGGTGTTTCAGATGTGTCATTGGGAATGATGACACAGAAAGCAGCAATCCCAGCATGTGTTTTCATTCCTGACCTGACCCGACCCGCTAACCAATGACAGGACTGTCAGGCACTGGTTTGCAAAAAATATGAAAAAGTACCCTTGAACTGTGTCGTCCTGCTCGTTACTTGTTTATCCACTGATGGTTACTCCCATTTAATCTGTGTAATCTTTGAAATAACAGCTGATAAATTAATTTTACGCTTGAGTGCAGCATAAATAAATAAACATTCAAGTGCTTGTTTTTCAAAGCTGGTTTCTCATTCTAAATTTGCTTTAATTGGTTACAAGGATTTTGGTCATACAGAGGATTGCTTTTGACTTGCATGACAGAAATTTAGCGGGTAATAGTAAAAAAAGTCTGAAAACAGGAAGTAGATGTTTTCCAGTTGACCTCTGATTGTGACTGGCTTCCTTAATTTGGCCTTTCTAGCTAAATAGCTTTAAACCTTGTGACAATGCAAGGTCAAGAACATTTAACCCCAAACATCAAGCTTATTCCACAGTCACATCTGCATTGTCAAATTAATGACAAACTACAACATGCTTCTTTTCCTGTGAGAGGGTAAACCTTAGTGACTCACAGCAGGGAGGACCCAACAAGACTCTTTTTCATTTACCACAAAATGAGGGAGACAGAATGATGTGGGGCAAAAAGTCCTAATACAACAATCTTATTTCACGGAGGAGACTGCCCTTTCCCCCTTCTTGTGCCTGTGAAGTCGATTTGAAGTCATGGCTAGTCCTTTTGATATGAGG
Source organism: Scarus forsteni (assembly GCA_036419115.1). Lineage (NCBI taxonomy): Eukaryota > Metazoa > Chordata > Actinopteri > Labriformes > Labridae > Scarus > Scarus forsteni. Next base: position 8,055,367 of record JAZDUH010000245.1, on the reverse strand, counting down.
CTGGGTCAGACCAATTTGCCACCTGGTGAGGAGGGGGAAGTAGGGAGGCACATTTTTAATTGTCAGGTCACTTGGTGCAGGGACAGAGGATCCTTTGGGCACATTGTCTGTCTTTGTGTGAAGGGCCAGCCATCTGAAATTCCCCACCTCATTATGGGAGAGAGAAGATTAATTGACCAGTTCACTAACTGGCAGCCTCAAGACTAGATCAACTTAGCAAGGGAGCTCACCAATTAAGACTGGACTACTGCACCTTTCCTCATACCAAGAGTAATCCTTTTTATTATCATTAGTCTCTGTAGTCCTGCGAGGGAGATCAAGGCTAAGTTGCCCTTTGTCAAAGACACAAAAAGACTATAAGATGTGACAGCATGATCTAATGCGGGAGATGGCATGGGTCACTCAAAGAAGTAGAGAGCACTACTCTATAAAACTGAAATAAATGTGCATGTGTATAATGATCTATCAAGTTACCAAAGCTTGCATGGGATTTTTAATTGACTTGTAAATAGGGTGATCTGCACTGTATTATATGAAAGCATATTAGTAGCAGGAATGCCCCAATCAGGCTTTTCAACAACTGGGTGAGTGTTTGCTGAGCAAAAAAAAGTACAAAAGGAGCAATGACATGTACTATCCTCCATTAAAAATAAAATGATGGACTGAAAAAAACCTGCATGTCATCAAACAGGCAAGTGCAAATATACTAATAAGTTAACTGGAATATTTACTTAGTTACATAGTTTAACTGATTTACTCATTCCTATTGCCAAAAACAAAAATCTGCTCCAGCTCAACATCATCGTTCAACCACAGATAATCAGTATTGATGACAACAGGTGTAACTCTGATCAATCCATTTTCTTCACAATTATTCACTGATATCAACTGGTGTTCAAAATTGGGCACCTCAAATTGGTACATAATGGCTTATAAATGTAACTTTTAAGGGATATGATTTTTTCAGTATATATTCTAGCCATACATTCTAATAGCTTACTGTCATGGGGGAGCTTAAAGGGGGAAAAGGAAAACATCTTGAATATTAGGTGGTGTGGAACGGGCCTTTCAATTTTATGTCTTTTATCTGATGCATATTTTCATACTCTGACAACAACAGATTATCAAAAATAGGAATTTTAACTGATAGTTTCAGGAACAAAGTACCTAAAACTATCAATCCCACTTAACCTGCTGAATGAGGAGTCCTCACTGTAACTTCACTTCAGTAAAGGTTGCATGCAGTACATTAAGTGAGAAATACATGATGGTTGAAATACTGCCAGTAAAATCTTTCAAACTACAGACAGTTTTATGCTACTTGATGTGTTTGACTCTATAATTCCGAACTAGGAGTAGGGCTGGGTGATATGAGCTATAAATAAAAACCACAATCTTTTCCCGCAAAACTCAATGATCAATTTTCATCAGTACTGTTCTCTCTAAAAAAAAACTTGGAAGTGACACAAAATTTTACATAAATCGAGTTTTTCTTTTATATTATCAAAATACGATCCAAAACTAAACAGACTTCCTCTTAAAGTTATAATGCAGGCTATAATTTTGCCATAAAATGTTTATTATGTAGTTCAAACATAGGAAGGCTTGCCTACACAAACACTGAAGGCTAAGATATTTTACACTACAGTATCATGGAACAATCTGATTAATATTTAATCTCAAATGAATAAAAGCCTAAACATGTGCTTCTGCTCAACCTGTCAAGGTCTGTCATCATGAAAACTGTTTCCAGTAAATATATTTTCAAATATTAAGACAACTTCTGACTGCAATATGTTGAGAAAAAAATCTAGATTTTCAGTTTTAAATCTTCTGCAGACAACAATTTGAATTAATCGATTTAATTGATTTACTGTCCAGCCCTAACTAGGAGGAGTTTGACACAGCCAAAAAATGTGGGTGGCCACTAAAACCACCAACTTGTCTGCAGTGTACAGCAGAGGGAAGTGCTTGGAGAGGAGCCCATGAGTGTGTCACGTCACTAAATATATCCTGTTGTAGATGTGGAAATAAACATAAGCTGTTTTCAAGCAAATTCCTTTAAAAGTATCGTTGGCTCTGATGTTTACTGTGGCTGCACAGACATACCTCGACATGTTACTTACTGACAGACCCTGCTGCTGACCGAACAAACACCAGGTGGCAAATCTCATTCTGACATGATTTAGGTATTTTAGCACATATTCTCTGAGAGGTGAAGCAAGCATTGGGTGTCCTTACATTCAGGTGGACACCCAGGTTTTTGGCCTGATTAAAGATACAGAAAGGTGCTTCTTTACAATACCTGACCTTCAGCAGAACTGAAAGACCTGTCTCTGCAGAGTCTTTTTTCTATTCTATTTCTGATACCTTGAAGTGGTTTCTTAGGATTTCCCCCTTTAGAGCTGAACTCCAGCTTGTTTAATTGCATTTACTCTAGAAGAATATCTGTCTTGTGCTATTTCAACATTTTATGACCCTCTCAGAGAAACACCCAACAACCTGTTGTTTGATTAGGAGAATTCATTCTAATATGAAAGTTTAAGCTTGCGTGTTCCAGTTCACAATGAATTTGGATGTGGGAACTAGGAGTTGTGTCACATCTCAGAAAACTGCAAACTACAAGCTGGTCAGGCTGGGGTAGCTAAAGATTTCCACGTAGAAACTTTGACCAAAGGGAGCATTTCCAGTGAAGTATAAAACTTTGAACTCAGACCACCAGAACTCTGAGACCAGATGCAATGCACCAATAAATAAGACACATATCTGTTTTGTTCTGTTGTTTGTTCTGTTTACAAAAAAACTCACTGGCTTTTAGCTCCATAATAAGCATATGACGTTTTGATGTCCATGTGAAAATACACTTTATATTTTTTCTGAACTTCTCTAAAAAGAAAAATGAAAGAATGGAGGCTCGTGACTGCCATGAAACAGAAGGTAAGACAGAAGAATATCAGCAAAATCAGAAAAGGCCATAATTGTGAATTGTTCTGCCAAAATTGTTCATTTCAAAAAAGGCACACACCCAAAACTGTTGTGTACCTGAGGGTGTGTGTTTGCGTGTGTGCAAGTGTATATAAAAACTAACCATCTTTTTTTTTTCTAAACCAAGTCAAGGCCAATTTCCTGTCTTTTTCAATCTGGCTTCCCTTAAAATAGTGCATTCTTGTCCTTTATAGCTTTAAAATTCCTTATCACTCTTTTTCAAAAGAATTCAATTTTAGTGAAGGATGCTGCAGTAATCATTCACAAATACTGGCAAAGGCAGCTAAATTCAAACCTGAGGTTTTCAAAAGCCTCCATAATGAGAGCTGAATGAAGCAGCTTTAATCTTGGGAAGCACAATAAAGTGCACTTTATTTTCACTACTGTTTTGTCATATTCATAATACGAGGCATACTAGGCCCAAAATGCCATTTATTTTCTGGAGCAGAGAGGTTGTTCTTGTTGTTGTTGTCAAAGCACCTCTTGCTGTGGTAAAACTAACTGGAGGGGATGGATATGTCATGACCACAGAGGTGTCAGAGAACCGGTGCCAACACCTGTCGTCCCAGCGAGGTTGCATCTCCAATAGCAATACTGATTTTGGCATGAAGCATATAACACATACATAGATATGCACACACTCAAGCACACACACACTCTCACTTTGTCTTCTGAGCACACGCAAATGCTTGGAGGGCAAACAGAGTGCTGAAAAGATGTCATCATCACTCTCTTCAGGAGGCCATTATGGAAAGGAAGCTAATATACTCCACAGATTCACCAGCCTCTTTTTCACCAAGGGCTGCTTTTCCCTTGTGGGTGATCGGTAAAATTGGTTGACATTTTCCTGGCTCCAATTAACCTTCGATTTGACTCTCAGTTTTGCCTGTCTTCTTTTATTGTCTTCTTAGAACAGTGGCAAAAGGGCAGCACAGTTGGAAACAGAAGCATTGTTTCCTTATGTTGACCATATCCTTTTTTGGCCTAATTGTTCTCTTTCCCTGTGGATGACCACCAAATGAAGAGTTGATGCACTTCATCGGGAGGCCATGGCATTCTCTACAGAAGGTTAATGCAGTACTTGTCTTTATTGAATTGTAAAAAAAAAAAAAAAAAAAAAAAACATCATTTGAAATTAAAGAGGAGTGCCACTTTTTGTTCATGATGCATCAGGCAAGTAAGCATTACAGTGTAGCTAAATACAAGAACATTTTTATAGAATAAATTCTATGTAAATGGAAAATTATAGTAATATTTGATCCTCATACTTATGTGAAATTATTTTTTTCTCTCACCCCTAATCCCTACACAGGAATGAAGCTATGATTAGATGCTAACGCTGGCAAGAAACAGTCGCACAAACAGAAATGAATATCAAACTTCCCTGCCCAGTCACAACCTGGTGACGTATGAAGTTAACAGACATACAGTCTGCCTGAATCCTGAGGTTTACAACCATACCAATGTAGGGCAGTCACCCTATAACAGATATTTGAATATATGTTAGAGCATGGGGTAAAATATGTACTCAAAGTGTAGATAAATATTCAAGTTTAAAATAAACAGCTGAACAATACATTAGGTCGCCTGGAGCAGTGAGCCAATTGATCCAGCAGAGGGCACTCCCAGTGCTACCAAGTCAGCCAGTGATTTTTGACCAAACAACAGTTGCACTTTGTCTCCCGAAAACCAACAGAAGAAAAAGATGCTTCAAGGAAATTGAGATCAGGCAAAGCCACTATAGTGGGCAATGATAACACCAAAACATTTGAGGAGCGCCGTGTGGAAGCCATTTGGGCTCCACTGAGCGTCAAGGAAGTGCAAAGCAGCTGGCCCACTATGACAAATCCACAAACCATAGAAACTGATAGGTTCTGACATTTGGGAAAAGATAACATAAGATAATACTTGATTGTCTGATTTCTCAGAAATTTGTTCCGCATCACCAGCTCATCCATCATCACAGTGCCACATCGCTTAAAAATAAAAGCATACAAATAAATACACCATAAAAGGTTGAAAAAGTCAAACTATTTAACAACAGTCCAAACATCAATTGAGCATAAAATGCATTAAAAAAGTCCCAAGTCAGTGTCACGGTATGTGTGTGTGGAGCTGTCCCACCTTCTCACCCCTATTTAATAGGGAAATAGATTGAGGAACAAACAAGAGCTTGTACTTATTTTTCTTACAGTTTGGTATCCTAAAACGTCTCCCTGATGGCAGAAGCTGACAATCCTCAAGGAGAACATGAGAAGGGTCCTTTGTGATCTTCACAGCCAGTCTGAGGGTTTACTTGGAGCAGCTGCTAAGAAAGCCGTTCTCAACACTCAGGCCTACCATTTTCGAACAGATACTCAACAGCCTTAGAATCCTTGCTTTAAGCTGGACAGTAAAGCCACAGAACCACGCTGGGCCTCCATACTGTAGGACACCTTGAATGATGGAGCAGTAGAACAGATGTAGAATCTCCCTACTGGCACCAAAGGACCAGAGCCTTCTCAGAAAATATATCCGCTGTTGGACCTTATTACAGATAAAATCCACATGAGGTGACCAAGAAAGAGCACATACACCTCCAGATATTTAAAGGAGGATGACTGTTTGATGGATTTATTGTGAATAATGACTGGAGCAAATGCACAGTTGTTATTCCCAAAAATGACCTCCTCTGTCTTCACAGGGTTTAATATGAGGGCATTTTGGTCACACCTCTGGACCACTCCTTCGACACTGTGTGAGTACAGGTCTGGCTGCTCCCCCTCTGTCATCAGTGAAACTAATGCAGTGTCATCAGAAAATTTGATGATTTGGTGATTCAGCACTCTAGAGACACAGTCATTGGTGTAGATGGTGAATAATAGGGGTGAGCTTACACATCCTTGTGGAGCACCGTTATTTGATGTAACCAGGGGAGAAAGCGTGTTGTTAACTTTTACCAGCTGCTGCCCATCAGTGACAAACCTAGACCTGTCACAATAACAAATTTTGCTGAACGATAACTGTCCAAAAAATTATTGCCAATAAATGATATTATCGTCAATATTGTTTAGAAACATAATTTTTTCATTAATGTAATTAAATGTCATAATAAAGTGAGTACACCAGATCAAAAGCAATAAACTTAAATTTCTTAAGAGTATTTAACTGTAATTGAAGGGTCAAGAGCTTTTTATTAAAATAAATAAACCAAACAATATAATAAATTTAACAAAAAAGAGAAAAAACAAATGACAATGAAATGGACTCTCTTTTGGGGTAAACTGCATGCAAATAAATATCATTATACTAATCAAAAACAAAAAAATAGACCCTGTCTCTGTAAAAAAGAAAGAAATCCAATAAAAACACATACAATAACAAACAAATAAAATGGAGTTTATACAGTTCATGAATTGTTTGGGGCATTTACGTTCTCCCTGTCAATTTGTACTGTCTGTCAATCATTCATAACATTGCTGGCTTTTCAACCGTATTGAAGAGCTGCATTTCTTTTTCATTGTAGTGAACGACACTGTTTGTGAGCGCACAGCATTTTGCTGTTTTATTTATATTTACTTTGCCAACCAAACACATCAGTAAGCACTGACTGTCAGGACGAAGGCTCTACTGCAACTCCTCTTCTTCATTGCCACTACTTTCAAACAAATGCGACATATCGGCTCGTTGGTGTTCATGGGCTCACACCTTGTTCATTCTGTTTCAAACCAAAATATTCCCACACTGGGGCTGTGACAGCCCGCTCAGGAACCATAGCTTTCGTGCAATCATTCATATGAGTTTTTGTTTCCTCGTTACTCCTCTGGATGCTCACTTCAGCTCTGTGTGTTCGCTCAAGCGGCCCCCCCTCCCCCACAAAGATTGAATTAATGACAAATGCTCACTCCACTATAAATCCGCTAAATCTGCTATAAGACCAACGCACCCAGGTGTTGAGAAAATTGCACAGAGTCTTCTCATCCAGTCTGTTTGGTAGAACCAGGGGAGGAAAACAAATATGCATGCACGTGTCAACTTATCGAGGCCGGCAAACTTACCAAGGACATTTTTATTTATTGTGCGGTCAATTGTTTTATTGATTATCGTGACAGGCCTAGACAAACCCTATTCAAAGGTGTTGAGGGAACTGTATCTTGTGACAAATGCAATACACAACATTAAAACAATAGTATTTTATATTACCAGTACAAGGTTCAAGGAAAACAAAAACTGTGATGCCTCTGTTAAGTTCTTTTCCTAATCTTAATGTATTATTTACCCATTTCCTAAGGATCTTAAAGATGTTGTGGGATCAAAACATTACCTTACATTAAACCAAACAGAACTGAATCATTAAGTGAGTTGTCAATGAATCTTTAACTTGTAAACTGAGAATTCAACTGAATGATCTTGTAAAGGAGAGATTCACACCCATTATTGGTTCAATGTTATTCCTTTGGATAAAAAAAAAATCAATTTTTTCAAAGCTATGTCAAATGTGTTCAAACAGGTCGCTCGTTAGCATATGCCCACGGGTAAATACAATAACGTTAGCTCTATGTCACCCCTCCCCCATATTGCTTTTCTATGTTTACTATGGTTCATTCAGAGGTCATAAAGAGATTGTGTCTAGTGGATTTTCTCATGTAAAGCTCTCTGGCCATCAACCCACAACATAACCTCATACAAAAGAAGAGAAGAGAAAAGGTCAAGTTCTTTACAGTGCTTCAATAATGACGAAGAAATAAGAGGACACACATTGGCATAGAGGACTTTATCCAAACAGATTACTTGCTTTTAAAATGAGAAAGACTCTGGCCTCTAATCTTATATGAACAGTTTTCTTCAAAGGACGGACATCACCAACATTTATCATCAACAGATTTGCTAAATACAAACCTCCATGTGATTTAGTGTGTATCGACAGTGGATAGATTAGGTGGCATTGCTACAACATTTAGCATTTCAACAATACTAACAGAAAAGTGGAAATGACAGCTATCATCACTAATAATGTTTAAACAGTACTGGTGTCTAGATGTAACCTGGCATTCCAGATGGACTGTTTCACATATCCTATAGGTACATTCCAGGTTCAGGTGTGTGTTTTTTATGTGTCACATTCAGCTAAGTTTAATCAAGGGGGTGGAAGTCACTTTTCACCTTCAGTGCAATGAACTCCTACTTGCTGCACCACTGTTCTGAAAAGGACATGAAAAACATGCTCATTTTCTGACCAGGAACAATCACTTCAGCCTGAAGCTTTGCAAGATAGATCTGAGTAATGGAATCAGGCAATTCCAGCTGCTGCACAATGCTAGTCTACGTGGCTTTTTAACAGACTCTTTTCAGAAAAACAAAAAACTATGGTTGATGTCATGTTCATTGCCTCACTCTCCTTCATTTTCTTGCCTTCTGCTACTACCCTGTCTTATTGCAGTTAGGGATGCATGATATTATTGGTTTAATATCGGTATCCACTGATATCGGCCTAAAAGTTAAGTATTGCATCGGTCGATTTGGAAATTTTTGCACATATTAACAGGCAATATATCGGCCACACAAATCAACCAACTGGAACATCGGCAAACGACACAAATGTACAGTATGTATGCACCTTCTCATCACTACATGGGTACATGTAAGATCAAGGGTTTCATTTTTTCAAGAGTTAAATGCTGCTTTTCCTGTTTTACATCTGTTCCTCGCAAAAATATACTGCTTGCACTGAAACTAATACGTCAATTTTTGTTAAGTACAGAGCTTGAGCTCTTGACCAGAAATATTGGCACCTGTATCGGTATCAGCAATAATGAAACTAAAAATAAATGCATATCTGAAAAATTCAATATTGTGCATCCCTATCGTTTACCCCTACAAAGTTTAAAACTTCAACTCCAGAGTGTCTCGTACATTTCTGGACATTTTGTTTAGGCACTCTGTAAACCTATAATCTTAAAAGTGGTATACAAATAATAAATGCTTTTGTTATTTTTACACAACAATGTAATATCCATAAAATCAGAGACATTAAATCTCATAACAAACAAATATTTAATCTAACTAAAGACACATTTAATAAAAAAGTTTTTATATCAAATTAAACAGACATTTGGGCCAACAGTCCAAAATGTATCACGTGCATATGCTTTTTTGAAGTTGTTCACATGGTGCTCTATTTTAACAGAAACAGTACCCATGTGTTTTCAACACCATTTGTTTTTTTTTAATCTCCAATAACTTTAATGAAAATCAAACTTGCGCTTGTAAAATTAAACTGACACTATTTTTCTAGCTATTATAGGCACATTATATACATGGCAAGGGTCATGAATTATTAATGTACATTTCAATAAGAGAATCATCAGTTTATAATGAATGAGCTTTTCTCATCTGCTGTTCTTGTTTATCTGTTAGCTCAGTCTCAGGACTCTGTTTCATGAAAGTATTTTACAGAATTGACTTATTCTCTACAGTAGTACCGCTGCTGCATAAAAAGCAAAGTCTATACAATAATCAATATTTCAATACATCTCATTTCCCCATCGTCTGTGATGATTTAATGGCAGCAACGTTGAGGTCATGTAGTGGTTCAACTAAAGCTTAAAACCACAGAGCAGTGCCTGAACACAACTAGCATACATAATTGAAATCCCATGGTCACGGGGAAGCTGACATTCTATCAAACAAGCAAAGGTAGTGGAGCCTGTGACTGCAGTTTGAACTCGCACTGAGGATACCAAGCATTACAAGTCACTCGCCTCTCAAAGGCTGAGTGTTTTTCCAACATAGTCCATTACATGGAGCCTTTCAACTCAGTGTTTCCTTTGGGGTATTTGCATGCAAGTGTAGTAAAAAGGGACTTTGACAGACATGAGTTAAGCCCTTTCCAATCAAAGGTCTACCTATTTATGGTGGTGCATAATATTGCAAGTGTTTCCTCTATCATTCTTTTGAGGTGGTGGCCTACTGTCCCAAGTCAACCTCCCAACACCCAAAAAAAAAAAAAAAGATCTCCCACTGACTGGTATTAAGGTTTGCAAACGACGGGCAGCTTTGGCTGGACTTACGGCTGCAAAAAAGTTGGTGGCTACCCACTGGAAACCCTCTCATTGTCTGTCTGTTCGGGCTTGGTTTCTTTTGTATTTGGACATTGCTTATCTAGAGATATCCATCGCCCGTGTCCACGGAGCAAAAGACTCTGTCATTGAGATGTGGTCTACTGTAATAAGCAGCCTTCATAAATGCTTGAATAATTAGGATTTCTAGGAATTTTTTTCATGTACAGGTACATTTAAAAAAATTAAAATATCATGAAAAAGTTCAATATTTTTCATCACTCATATCAGAATGTGAAACCCATATATTATATAGATTCATTACAGATAGAGTGAAACATTTCAAACATTTATTGCTTGAAATTTTGGTAATTATGAAGTGAGTGATAAAAAATATTGAACTTTTTCATGATATTCTAATTTTTTGAGATTGTACCTGTAGATAGGAGCCTGGATGTTGTTTGGGTGTTTTGTTTTTTTTCTTTTTCTTTTGTTGCTCTCTGATTATTTGTACAATTTTATATTTCTATTGTCGGGCATGGTGCTACGGACACTTTATACTTGCCTGTTAACTCTTGTACTATCATCCAAGGAGAATCTACTGTGGACTTTTGTATATGTATTTTGGTACAAGGATATCTTTGCCCCTCAATGCTCAAAATTTTTTCTCTGTCTTTTTGTTTTTCTTTTATAATTGTTAAACTTAAAATAAAAAGTTGATCACAAAAAAAAAATACAAAACAAAACTATAGATCAAACTTTTACATGTTTTGTCCCTGTTAACCCCTTGGCCGGGGGAGACTAGGCCTGATTTCTCTCTTTTTTTAAATTTTATGTTTTTAGATTGATACATACATATAATTGCTCAAGTAAGAGTGTCAAGTGCGTAAAGTAACAACACAAAGTTACGCCCAACAATGGCGTGCATTCTTTCTGGACAACAAATCAGTTCAGACAACAAATCTGTCTGGATAGTTCTGTCTGGATAACAAGCCAAGCACTGTAAGAGGCTCACACGTTACTCGGCAGACGGCCAAAGCTGTTGTTGTTCCTGGTATGCGTGCGCAGCCTTCATCTGAAAAAGTACTGCGCATGCGGTGACATCAGCGTTTCACCCTGAAACGCTCTGATACGGGTTTACATCGCTGCAAGAAGAGCATTTTGGAAACTTTCCACTCTTGAGCCTGTTTTCAAAAGTTTGGTTTTAAGACAAAACGCAACGTGTTTCCATTAGGGATGCACCGATCCAGGTTTTTTCACTTCCGATCCGATACCGATACCTGAATTTGGGTATCGGCCGATACCGATACTTTTCCGATACCACGGCTATTATTGCTGGAATATTAATATTATCAATATTGTTGAAATTATGTGTAAAATTTGATTATGAGGCTGTAATTAACCACAGAACAGTTATTTACATAGAAGATAAACAAAAAACATACACCTGTAAGGGCTTTAAATTGAATAGCAACATTTATTGAATGAAGTGCAGAACACTGTAAGGATACAGTCAATCTCCATAGAGACGAGGGCTGCTTGATATGAACAGCAGAGTATGGGTCTTGTAGTAGGTCTGTTTCCAATTGCCTCACTTTTGATATAAAATGTGTATCAAGAAGACAGTGTCTGTTGTTCTAAACTATTTACACTACCAAAAAAATAATAACACCATACGGGCTAGTGCTTCTGAACAGCACACAAATCAAGTATAGTGCAGCAGCTTTCATAAGTGACATATGAAATAATTGTAAACATCTCTACCCCCCCAAATAAAATATAATAAATTAAAAATAATCCTGGTGTTCGCTCACGTGGTGCCTTTTCAGATGTTTGATTAATCTTTAACTGTGATACCCGAATAGCTGATCGAATATGGGGATAAATATTTGTAACCAAATAGTAAATAAATATTTGAATGCAAAATATTGAGTGTAGCAGCACAGGGCTCCTGGAGCAGTGGACCGTTTCATCAGAGAGCATGGCTGGCTGCAAACTGTGGAATGGATTTCTTGAAATGAGGAGTGGTGTCACATGTCTCCTGTGTGTTGTGTGTTGGATAGGGCGCCCCGTGGCATGCGGATTGGACCGATCCGATCCGTGAATTATGCCTGGATCGGACGCCGATACCGATACTGGATCGGATCGGTCCCATCCCTAGTTTCCATCTAAACGCAAGGCCAAAACGCAACGAAAACTTATCGGATTTGACCTACGCAAATTTGCGTAGAAAGTTCAATATTTTCAACTGGAGTGTAGAGGTGTTTGACGCCCCAAATGCGCCGGACGCTCCATATTAGAGATAGACCGATATGGTTTTTTTGGGGCCGATACCGATACCGATTATCGGTAGTCAAGGAGGCCGATAACCGATATTTGAAGCCGATATTCATTTGCAGTAAAAGTGAAAATACTGGCGTCAAATTTTGGATAATACGAATTCCAACACTTAACTTTGTTTCAATGCCTTTAAGCATATGTTTATTTCAGGCTCAGCAGCATGCCTTATAACATTTAAATAAACTCTCAAATAAATTAGCTGCCTAAAGTTTTATCCAGTAAACATAAATATCCAAAATTTCAAAATAAATGAAATGTTTTTTTTATCTTTAACTCTTCTTTGTTTTAAGGTCAAACAAGAAAACAATGTGCAGGGAGTTCCCAGGGTTAGCAGCATCTCTTTTAAACTTAACTGAAAATTTAGATTAAAAATATCCTGAAGCTTTTTAAAAGAAATAAAACAAATTTAAAAAAAATGCTCAGAAATGTGTTTTATCTTTAAAGCTAGGGTCTACGATTTGAAACCGCAGCCTGCCCCCCCTTCCCTCACCTCTCCCCTCCGTGTTCCAAGATCCCGCCCCCAGCTCGTGTCGCCTCATAAAGCCCCCTCGGACAGAGCTACGAGCGACTAGCACAATATATCAGCAGCAAACTCAATCAAAAACAGCTCAGCTCAACTGAAAGTATCAAACACGACAGACATCTCACTTATAACACACAGCAGTAGCCATTTCAATTGGACCGGCAGCAATGCGGGTCTGGCGCCACCAGAGCGGAGCCGAGTGTGGGGGAGGATTTATCTTTCTCAGCCTGTCCTCCCCAGCTCAGCTTACAGTGCAAACGATTAGTGGCTAACAGGCTAACCCGCTCCCCTACAAGTTATTAGCCCGTGCAGGCACAAACTAACCAGAGTTATTCAGCAGACATCTCCCACTGTAGTAAACAAAGCCATTACCTGATCAACCAGGGGCGAAACGGTCGATGCTGAAGGTCTGACGGCCGGCTGAGGCTATTCGTTAGCCGTTAGCCGTTAGCCCGCTAACAGGCCTCAACCCGCGGGCAGAGCTCCATTGGGCCCCGCGGGAGAGGGAGGCGGCTTCGGTCTCGGCGCTAGGCTTTTCCGGCTCCATGATAGTTCAGTAGCTAACGCTGCTAGCTGCTCACCGGAGGTAGAGGGGAAGAGGCGGGACCATGGGCATGACGCTGCATAGCGAGGGAGACGAGGATTGGATGGACTCACAGACCAACTCACGGACCAATCGATCCTCGCAGGTTCTTAGGTTTGATTGGTCAGCTAGTATGCAGCTTTTCAGCGGATATACTGAATGGATTTTTTTCATTCTTTTTGGTCTTTATACTGTGTAGATAGGACCATAGGACCATAACAGCCTTATAAACGGTGTTATTAATATGTACAAAGCTTCCAAATTGTAGACCATAGCTTTAACTCTTCTTTGTTGTAAGTTCAAATAACAAAAGAAAATGTAGGGAGTTCCCAGGGTTAGCAGCATCTCTTTTAAACTTAACTGAAAATTTAAATAAATAAATATTATCCTGAAGTTTTTTTATAGGAAATAAAACAAAATAAAATACAATTTGCTTCAAAATGTGAGCCTCAAATCAACTAGTAGTCCCAACTGAGAAGTACCAGATTGTGATTGAACCTCTGAAAATACTAAATGGCCTAAAGCATCCTCGCTTTAATAACCAGTGTTTATCATGGAAACAGACAGCTGCCGCTAACGTATTGGACCTCGCAATAACGTTAGTGGTCGTGAGATGTAAAGCTTCTCATGTGGCTCTCTCACAAACACACACTACTCTCTACCACAACAGATATTCTCCTTGACATTAAGATAGTCACGATGCTAACTGCACTAGCCCGTCAATAGGATTTTCAATTGACGTTAGCATTAAGCTAGCGGACTTTCGGTTTAGGACTTAAGGTTTTTACTCCCTCCCTCTCTCTTTCTTTCTCTCTGTCTCTCACACACACAGACACAAACACAAACACACTTCTCCTACCATGGACAATTTCCATTTCTATGTAATCAGCACCTTTTTACCAAGTGATTAACAGATACGTATGGAAGGGCTGCAGGCGAGCAGAGCTGCCGCTTATAACGTTGTTGGGCTTACAGTAACGTTACTGGTAGTTGTGAGCTGTAGAGGACTGGGATGTTTATTACATTTCTGGAGAGTTTGCAGCCTTTACTTACCTTGGAAACATATGCTCTCCAGTGATTCTCTACTCTGAAAAACTTTCTCCTCTTCTTCATGCACGAAGGAGAAGAGCTGTGTACCTGCAGGCACACAGCTGTGAAAGCTGATTGGCTGACACCCAAGCCATGGCTCTGCATGTAACCAATCAGATCGTGCTGTGGGTTGGACAATGCTGGAGACAGAGTAGTGACTGCAGACAGAGAGAAGCGGCTGCAGGAGAGCCAAAATAACCCCGTTTTAAATTAATCTATTATAGGCCGTTGGATTAAAAAAAAGGCCGATGCCGATATGCCTAAAAATGACGAATATCGGCGCCGATAATCGGCCCGGCCGATAATCGGTCTATCCCTACTCCATATGCACCGCGCCAAACACGTCCAAGGAACCACCCGGGGCGAATCTGCGTCCAAACGCGTCTTTGCATTGACTTTGTATGTAATCTCAACGCGTGCCTTTGCAAATTTGCTTCCGGTGTGGCCGTAGCATTAGACATTCCTTGAGAGCACAATCTTCTGCCAAGGCATTTCTGGCATTGCAAGCTGAATTATCAAAGATTTGCAAAACTGCCCTGCCTCACAGTGTTGACTAACCCTACAAAAATATTCCTGGAACAGCATCTTGATTTAGATCACCAAAATATTACAACTTCTCTCTTGTGCCATGACAAACAATCCCTGAAATTTCTTCACATCTGTTCATCGATTTTTGTGTTATCCTGCTCAAAATGTGGCAGATTGACAATCAAAAACACAAACAGACAAACAGCTATGAAAGCCAAAAAAATTATGTTATAAAGTGTGCAACAAACTACAAACAGATGCAGATTTATTTTATGTAGCCACTCTATATAAACAAAAAGTGCAAGAAACTGGACAGATGACAGTCTGGTGATTCTATTTGGTTACTGAGGTGCTCTCTTGACAACAGAACAAAATTGAGATTTAAGGTCTGGTGAATATATACTTCAACTGCATCATCTAACAATATTATCTGTTATAATTATGATAAATCTTGAAGTAATCGAAGAGCTGCTCAACTTCCACAGCTGCAGTATCAATATCTGTCCTCTCCATGTCAGTCTAACTAAAGCTTCAAGTGTCAGTATGTTAAGGATTAGTGTAACATGGCTGTTCCTGCAAATATCACATAAGCTGTAACATGACTGAAGTAAAGAAGGAGACAAGATTAGTATAAACATACAGCCCGGTCAGCCGTAAATTTCTATAATCTGTGCTCCATTAGTGCCTGTTTTCACACTTGCCTCTAACCCTTCACAACCCCAACAGCGTCTGTTCAAGGCTTTAGACTGTTGAACAGAATGTCTTGTTCCTTGCAACTCCTACTTCACCAAAAGTTGCTGGGGAGCCTAATATCAGGCCTTTGCATCACACAACAAAGATCACTGTCTTGACATTTATAAATTGTCAATGAACAAATAAAAGCTGTCTGACTGATTGACTGACAACATGTGTTAGTACTGTGTTAACTTTTAGAAGTTTTCTTTGTTCATAGAGCTGTGATGGTGTGATGCTCAAAAAACAGTCTGGTTTTGGCTGTGATAACACAATGGAAAAGCTCCCACTTAAACAAGGTCACAAAGGCTGATGCCCTTGTTTAAGTGAGGTACAGGCTACAAACATCATGATCCAGTACCATGCCCCAAATGTCCTAGCCCTGGTGCACAGTTAGGGCGAGGTTATACAGAGCCTCAGATCTCATAGGGATGGAGTGCTGGCTCAACGTCAATCACAGTAATGCTAGCTGACACACTGGTGAGGGTGGTGACAGGGCAAGGTTATGTGTCACTGTACGCTCATGGCCTGCATGAAGACCAGGACTGCCAGACCTCTGTCTCATGTGAGGGGTCACCCTTAGGGTTTGGGATCCAGATTAATATACCACATTACAGCTGCACACAGCACTTATCAGCAAATTCCCCTTCTCTGCCTCTTCAATTCTCCTGGCTTAAGGCCTTACTTACCTAAAATGTAGCAGCACCAAAGAACATAATCACTGGCACACCATAATGTAAAAGGATGTTCTTGTTTGAACTAAAAAGCTTGCTCTCAAATGTTTTTCCCACCAAGTTATCCTTTGAGGTTGGTTGCTGTCTATTATCTCTAAAAACCTGAACACCAAAAAAACAAAAATTCTTGCATTTTATCGTAGGATCTTATAACGTGACTCTGATTAGAGATTTTTTTTGTTATTTTGATGCAATTTTGTTTCATTTATTCTATTGATCATTTGGTAACATATTTGGGTTGGGCAAGAAGTCCTCCTGATAATGAGATACCTTTCTTGTATCACAAAACTCAATTTATGATTGATTTATTTCCTCACAAGAAAAAAACCTTCAAATGATAGAGAAATTGTGCAAAACAAGCGATTTTGCTTTAATTTCTATCAAAATACATTACAAAGCAAAATACACTTCCTCTTAGAATTCAAGTGCATGATGAAATTTTGTTATCAAAAGGTAAAAAACTGGACACGTAGCAATTTGTCTACATTTATACTAAAAGGCGCTTTCACAAAACATTAAAAAGTCTTTTCATTATTTGATTTTATTGTAAAAAGCCAAGAAGTGTGACTGTGCACACAATGTCAGGCCCCTTCATTATAGACAATAATGGAAATTGTTGGTACATCCATGTCAACAACGCTGTAACTAAAAGGTTTTAGCTGTTGTGTCATTGCTGCAAGGAAACATGGAGGAAAGTGTTAACTATGGTGAAACGAGTGATGGAAAAAGCAGAGGAAAAATCTTAATGATTCATTTTAATTCTCCTGCAAAACAAAAAATCAAATAATAGATTTAATTGATATCTCGGCCTGTCACGATAATCAATAAATCAATTAACCACACAATAAATAAAAACGTCCCCGGTAAGTTTGCCTGCCTCGATAAGTTGACACGTGCATGCACATTTTAGTTCCTCCTCTCTTACTACCAAACAGGCTAGATGAGAAGATGGGTCACTCTATGCAACTTATCAACACCTGGGTGCATTGGTTCTATAGCGGATTTAGTGGATTTAGAGCGGAGTGAGCATCTGTCATTCATTCAATCTTTGAGGGGGAGGCAGGGCCGCTCGCACATTCACACACACAGAGCTGAAGTAAGCATCGTGAGGAGTAACAAGGAAATAAAAACTAATATGAATGATGGCACGAAAGCGGTGGTTCCTAAGCTGAATGCCACAATCCCAGTGTGGAAATATTTTGTTTTAAACAGAATGAACAAGGTGCGAGCCCATGAACACCGACGAGCCGATATGTCATATTTGTTTGAAAGTAGTGGTGATGAAGAAGGGGAGGTGCAGCGGAGCCTTCATCCTGACAGTCAACGCTTACTGAGACGTATGGTTGGCAAAGTAAATATAAATAAAACAGTGCAAAATGGTGCATGCTCAGACAGTGTCGTTCGCTACATTGCAAAAGAAATGCAGCCCTTCAATGCGGTTGAAAAGCCAGCATTTCGGGAAATGTTACAAACATTTGACAGACAAAATGACTGGGAGAAAGTATATGTCACAAGCAATTCAGAAACTGCATAAACTCCATGTTATTTACTGTTTTTATTGTTGTGTGTGTTTTTATTTGAGCTTTTTTAAGAGACAGGGTCTTTTTATTGTTTTTTTATTGGTATGATTATTTTTTATTTTCATGCAATTTTTCACAACAGAGAGTTCATTTCATTTTCATTGTTTTTTTTCTCCTTTTCTTTGTTAAATTTATTCCAATTACTAACCTTCCAATTACTAGGAGTGGGAGAAAAAATCGATTCACCTAAGTATCGCGATTTTTTCGTCTGCCGATTTTTAAATTGATTTTTTTGTTCAAAAATCGATAGCCCCCCCCCAACTCTTTAGCGCTAAAGTCGCAAAATTGCGGCAAGCGACATTGCTGAATAAAACAGGCCATAGCTGATAAAATAGTGCTGAAGAGTGTTACTACTTTTCACCAGCAGATAGTGGACAGGTGAGAGATTTCTTTTCAAAGTTTTGGCGTATATTTAATTTGAAACACACACACCAGACCGAGGGACGCGAGTGTGGCTGCAGAGCGGAGCAGAGAGAGAGAGGAAAAAAGAGAGAGAGACCCACACAGAGTGAGAGAGAGCCAGTAAGAGTACTCACGATGCCGAGAGTACTTCGTCAAGTACTGGCTGACTCTGAGGAGTATTTACTCTCTGAGGATGTCGGTCAGTTGTCCAGTGAGGACGAAACTGGCGGCGCGTGTGCGCGCAGCGGGAGCGGGTCCGTGCGCCATTACAGTCCCTAAGCAGCACATACGAGGCCGAGGCTTTGCCTCTTCACAGCCGGCGACTGCCAAAAAGGGGACTGGTCTGGGATGCAGGGAAGCTCAAAACATCGTGAAAAGTGACGGTGTTGGCGGGAATGAGAAAGACCGCGAAGCTCTGGGCAGACGAGGGAAAAGCCGGGGAGTAAAAAGCACAGTGCAGGCAGCAGAGGCGTTCATGGTCGGCCCGTAAATTACAGTGATGATGATGGGTGGGAAAACTAACCACTTTGAAACTATAGTCTTTTTAAATTTTGATAGCAAAATGTAATATTTTCTTGAAAAAACTCTGGTGCCTAAAGGGTTAATAAGCCACTTTTATATGCAATCCAGGCTTTTGAAGAGAGAGTATAAACAGCTGGTTAAAATATATTGCTGAATAAATCCTAAAAACTGACTTACATGTGATGTGTATTTTTCCTGATATAGTCTGGAGGCATCATCATTGTTCATCTTTTTCACTGGTGTTAAAAAAGCTAACTAAAGATAGAAAAACCGGCAATATCGTAGAATCGCAATTTAAATCGAATTGGCACCTAAAAAATCGCAATAAATCGTATCGGGAGAAAAGTGAATCATCCCAGCCCTACCAATTACAGTTAAAGATTCTTAAGAAATTAAAGTTTATTGCTTTCGATATGGTATACTCACTTTATTATGACATATATTATAATTGCATTAATGGAAAAATGATGTTTCAAAACAATAATGACAATATTGTTTATCAACAATAACTGTTCGGACGATTATCGTTCAGCAAAATTTGTTATTACAACTAACATCAACAACTACAAACTAACAGAATTAAAAAGTAAAAACATTTGCAAGTTCCCAGATTTCATTAGATGTCATGAACTCCATCTTTTGTTCAACTGAGACTACGTTAACAACAGTTCTAGACCGAAATCCAGGTAATGGGAGAGTAATCAGTGCATCTCTACTCAAAATAATTAATGAAATTAGAACCCTGAGATCATAAAAACAACTTAATAGGAAAGACATCCAGTGCTAGTCATCAGAGCAGCCCAAACTATTTTCATACATCATCACCCAACTGCAGTGTAAGTAAAACAGTTGTGACACTCTGATGCATGTGCTGTAGACGGACGGTGCTTAGAGAATAGTAAACTACTAAAGCACACAGAGACATAGAATCCTCTTTGATTACATTTGATACAAACACTCAAAAAGCAGCATTTCTTTTTTGTATTTGTTTTAGTTTACTTGTCATGTTTGAGTTATACATAAGATCCAAACAAGCAGTTTGTTGTGTTGGTTTGAATGTTCCTCTATGGGTGATGGATTGTTGAATTAGGCTCCTCCGAGTTGTGAATCACATTCACCTGGGCAGCTGACATTTAATCAATAAACATCTGAACTGTTGCCTTGACCCTGAGCCATGAGGATTTAATTTTGCTTTCCCACACCGACTGCAGCGGGAACCCTGCGGATTTCCCAGACAAACTGGCCGTCACCTGTGGTTCGTTTCGACGTCTGCCCAGCGGATGAAAACTGAATTCTTATGCTCTAGTTTTTGCAGAGCACATAATCAAATGTTTCTCACAGTGTATGGCAATAGGGTGTAATCGGGCATGTGTCAACAACTCAATAACAATAAAAAAACAATAACAATATGCATTTAAAAAACAAAACAAGACAAAACAAAGACAGAACACAAGTTGTTAATCCCCCTGGACAGTGCTGAACTGACCAATAACCACAGAGCAGATGGGTCAACCAATCTGACAGACAGGCCCATATAGGAGAGGGTGCCTTAAAGAGACAGGACCTCTGACAGGGTGACTCACACAGACTTAGAATACAGGTGGATCAGGGGTCCTAGGTATGTGAAAACCAAACTTGAAATGTTTGTAGACTTGATTTGTTTGTATCTGTTGCTAGTTCTGATTCTAATATGAATATGTTTCGTATATTTTTATTTTTGTTTGTTACATGTAACTACATAAAATTATGTTTACAAAGTACATGAAAACTTTACTTTTTAAACTCTAGTGCTTTGAACATACTTTAGCAGTCATCAAAAAATGAATAAAATATGAACCTGAGTAGAGGAAAACCTCCATCAATCCACCATCTACACCACTTATCCTTTCCAGGTTCACAGGGACTGGAGCCTATCCCAGCAGACATTGAGCAAGAGGCAGGGTACACCCTGAACCAGCTGACAGCCAACCACAGGGCCACATAGAGAGATAGACAACTATATACACTCACATCTACATGCAATTCAGAGTAACTAATTAAGTTAATGTGGAGATTATGGAAAACAAAGTGCCCACACAAGCACAAGGAGAATATGCACACTCCATAGAAAGGCCCTGGCCAACATAGGGAGTCAAACCAGCAACTCTCTTGCTCTGAGACACACTAGCCTGCTGTGCCATACTAAGGCAAAATAACACCATCTTCTGTCCCCTACTGTGATACCTGCTCTGTTCTGTTTTATCAAAACAATGTAAATATTTCTCCTTCAGCAGCATCTCTCCTCTGGCTTCACTGACACTTATAGCAGGTTCATCTCTAAAATCAGTCAACTACTGAAAGCATGAAAATAAATCATCTCTCCTTCATTGACAAGACCAGGGCTCGACAGTGCGAGGAGGTGCTCGCATTTGCTACTAAAAATATTACAGTGCAAGTTGTGATTTGCATTTGGTAGCATCCGTGCGACTCCGAAAATGACCGTTCAAAACATGTTTTATCTTGTGTTGAGTAAGTTGGAAGTTGTGGCCGGTGGTATTCCTGAACGCATCCTCAGCTGGAAACATGTTCAGCTTTGAAACGTTTGTTTTATTGACCTAACTGCGCCGCTCACTAACCTTTGGTACACCCAACATGCCTGCACTGCCCTGTGCGAGGTACAGACAAACATAAGCAGGCGCTCCCAAAGCCTCATCTCAACCAATCACAGTGCATCAGTGGGACTGGTTGCCGGGCAACATACACTGACAGAACAGCAAGCGACATTTTAAACTATTTTAGAAGAAAGACCAAACGAGCAATAACCAAATAACTATGAAGCCTATGAGTTATTATTTCAAAGACCAACAAAACCAGAACATGTGGACTCTGAATTGAGGCAAGAGGACGAAATGGAGCAAGGAGGCGAAATTGACGGCGATGAAGAGTTAGTGTTAGCTTCAGACGCTGTGTCTCAAGACACCAGAGAGACAGTAAATGACACCGCTGCCGTTCCCAGTCATAAGAGGTACAAGTTTAATGCTGATGGCAGAAAGCATTCCCATGGCTCCTTTACGAGAGCACATTGATGTATTGTAAGTACTGCGTGGTGCATAAGAAAACAGCTGGAAAGTCTGTTTTTGTTGTAAATATTTAGTTCATTTCCTTTGTCATTAAAGGACATACATTGATACGGACCCTCCCCTCTGAGTTCAAGCACCTTCTGTAAAAACTTTATGAATGTTGTATATTATAACACAGTTCAAATAAGCTTAAGTCTGTTGGAGGAAAGTATTGAGTTAGGATTACTGGTTAATAACAGACAATTTTTATATTATTATATTCTGTATCAACTTGTTTTTTATACCACTCCTTGGTTACACTTTGCACATGAATTCACTTTAAGTGTATATTTATGTCACTTTCTAGTGTATGTTTTTTATTCAAATAAATTGAATAATTCTGCTTACAAATGCCTCCTCGTTGACCACATATCTTTGTATTAAAGTAAAACACACTACTTGGTAACTTTTCATTGTGCTACAAAAAATATTTGTGTGCTACTAGATTTTTCAACTTGGTAGCACCTGTGCTACTTGGGAACATGCTAAGCGTCAAGCCCTGGATAAGACCATTATCTTGATTAAAAAAATATGAATATTAAACATGGCTCAACTTAAAGGGGCTCCCTTCAAGCACCACGTCTGTTTGTAATGGAAAAGAAAAATCAAACAGAATAATTACTCCAGAGCTCACTGTAATGTATTAATATGTAAAATTTGTGGAGAACAAATTGTCCTAGTCATTTTCCAACAGTCTGATTCACAGTCTGTGTCTCCAACCTGTAAACTGTTGTTGAAGTTTGTGGTGGGATATTGGAAAGACAAGTCAAAATTCCCCTTAAGGGAGCATGTCTAAGCATATTTGTAGCTGGTTTCAGCACTGATTCGTGTTTTTACAAAGCAGCTTTTGTGCATACATAATGTAACAACAACACGTGTCATTTTGTAATTAAAAAAATCTCTGGCAATTTCATATAAACAACACAAGATACTTGAAGGTGATATAATATGGCCACACAGCAATGAGTTCATAGATGAGGCATACATGAATCTTTCACCTCAATAAATATTTAATCTTTGCCCTGAATCATTTAAAGCAAAGCCCTTTCTGTTGTTCTTCAGGCAACATGTGCATGCAGTGTGCAGGGTTTTAGCTCCACTTCTGTTCCTGCCTCCCTCTCCTTTCCACTCCTCCCTGCTCTCTCTCTGTCTCTCTCTCTCTCTCTCTGTCTCTCTCTCTCTCTCTCTCTCTCTCTCTGTCAGTTGGACAAGCTGCTCAGTGGCCCTGAAATATGGCGCATTATGCCGCTCTGTTGATCATCGTTCAGTGTTACACCCTGAATCTGAATGCAATGTAAATGATATGATGAAACCCTCTAAGGCAACATTAACTTAACTATCGTTCAGCTTTTTCAAGTGCAAAGGTTGACTTTATGAGACAATGAAGTAAATAGGAAATACACTTTGGCTTAATGCACTGGCCATGCTGACACACGGTCATACAAAAGCTATTCCTACACAACCCTGTTGAGAAAGAAACAATTGCTTAAGTTCATGAGATCAACGACTGTCAAATAATTTTTAAATTGTAATTCTGTTTTAATTTATTTGTCACAAAGTACGATGTTCTAGTGGGTCGACCCTGCTGTCTAGTTAAAGGAGTCAACTGGAGGTCATATGTGGTTTCCGGCTGACTGGGTATGCATATGTGGAAAGAAACACTAGAATATGCATGACTGCTATTAACTGCATGTTTAACCAGTCTTGCTTGTAGCTCAGTCCTGTATAAAATGTGAATTAAAATAATGTACACATCATGTAGTGCATTAAATGCAAGTACTGAGTGTAACAACTGCATACTTTCAAAGCCTAAGCCCCAGATAACTTTTCACAGAAGCTCAAATTCTTTCTAATTCAGTCTGACACATGTAAACAAGAACCATTATTTCTAAAATAAATAAAAAATACTACATGGTTATTGACTCAATCGCCGTAAAGCCCTACCTGTTGCTTTCTTAGATCATTTATTTTAAAATATGGGATGCATTTTCATTGTGTACTCCTCAGAATGTTTTTACAGTGCTGTTTGGGGGTTCAAAAAAGCAGATTAAGCCTGTTTTTTATGTTAAATTTTGTTTTTATACAAAATGTGATTGTAATCATATTTTCAGGGATTTGTTAAATTTGCAGAAAGGTGACCATCTTAAGCTGTAAAAGTTCTAATAAAACCAAAAACTGAGATTGGACCTTTTCAGCACCTTAGGCAGAGCCTGGTCTTGTTAAATTTAGCGAGACAAAGACAGCTTTAAAGGTCAGTTTTCTTAGACTCTTAAGAATAGAGATGGAAATTGATCAAATGTATTAACTATAAAGCCATAATCGACTCTTGACCTTAAAAATGTACAACTGTTTAAAAATGGTCCTGATTGTATTGCACATTGATCACCTTATTCAGCATAAACTGATTTCCACGAGTTGTGTTTACATGTTTATTCCCTGTCAGTAGATTTGTCTTCCGATCTTTCATCGTGTCGTGATCCTTTTACTCACTTAGTGTGATTATAGACCTCCATTCAGTGCTGCTTACTCACTTGTCATAATATTTTTGTCCATCACTGCTCTAAGATATCAATACTCACTTAGTGTAAATAAACCTCAATTAATTTCTGTTTACATATTCATTAGCCTTTAACATTTCTGTACTTCATTGCATCATAAACACTTTACTATTCTTTGCTTCCATGAAGTCACTCATCACTGTCTACAGTTTTAAGTCAGGATGCACAACAATTACTTTGTAATTCAGCACAAATTACCTTTGTCAATTTTCTTGAAAAATGCCTAAAAATCTGAGGCACTTCAATGTGCTTAAAAATCCTTTATTTCAGCAGGGATAAATCATGTCAGCGTGTTTTGGCCCAGACGTTAAAACACATTGGGAATGTCATGTGATTGTGCCATGTGTGACACCATCACAACATCAAAACTCTTCTCAACACAAAAACGTGGAAGTTGATCTGAGTAAACAAACAAAAATTAAGACGTACAGACAAATGTTGGGAATGTGAGCAAAGCAAATCTACCAGAAGACGTCATGGAGAGACAAAGATTAGGCAGGAATATAAGTGAGATTTTTGTCCAAAGAGTCTTTAAATCTCTATAAAGATCAACTTCAATATTTTTGTGCTCAGAGGAGTTTTGATGGCATGTGACAGAGTCAACCTGTACGTTGTTGTTACTCATGTCCTGATGAAGACTCTGATGAGTCGAAAACACATACACATGAACCATCCCTTCTAAAATAAGGATACTTAACCACATTGGACTGCCTAACTCCACCTTTGGATCCTTGAAGAGCACCCAAATTTACCTTTTTGTCATCACACACATTGACCCAGTGTCACACTACAGGCAACCTCTGTCTCCGTCTGCCATGACTATTCACTTAAATTCTTCACTGTTGTTTGTGGTGACTATTTCCTTATAAAGCACAATGTCATGATCTGCACGACACAAAGTACTGAATGAAAGAAACCGGAGGAAAAATTCTGATGCCTCAAAACTAATTAGAACCAGTTCCTTATTCCCATCTCTTCATGAGGAACAATAAGTTAAAGTTCTGATAGGCTGGAGCTTTATGAATCACTGATCTGAGCACCTCTATTTTTGACATGACCTACTCTTTAGAGGGCTCTTTGCTGATCAAGTGTTAATGTTATTGAACCCCTTATCACCCTGTTATACGAACTGTTGAAAACTTTACCATGGGTTATCATTTTATCGATAACCGTTACATTCTTATTATATTTGTGAAATGCTGTTTTGTTGCCTTGAATTTAAATCTACTAGGATTTTCTTTATGTTATCAAGTCTACTGACAGCCTATTCCAGAAAAAATTTTGCTTTTCTTCACTCAACAACTATATTTCTAGACACAAAGTGCAAAGTACCAATAAGACTGAAATGAAACGAACAAATTCAACTGAACTATTTGTCAATAATACCCTGTCAGTCTGAGCGGAAGACACTTTTTCTCATAACTTTGATATCAAAGTTTCCTCAGCTGAGAAATTTAACAAGGGTGAGATCATTCTTTAAATATGGACAACTACAATAACACCAGAACATCTGGTCCCTCTTTTTAATATTGAATTCATCATCCAGTCTTGCTCCCAGAAGCATCAGTGTCACTTTCAATGTCCCCATTTCATGTACCAACAACTACGTGCTCTTGAAAAGTTTTCATACAAAAAGTGGCATCCTGAATGTTTGTGGAGTGGATATGTCACAATTCAATTAGCTATGTGCAAACTGCTTTAAAAGAACACATCCCCAGCCGAATAACATGCACTGTGAGCTCACAATACAGCTTACCTTTTCACTTCTCATCCTCTGCTTTATGTGCTCTGTCTCCTTCCCATTCAAAGATTGGGACGCCTGTTTTGAGATCATGAGAGTAATTCTTTAACATCAAATATGTAACTTTTTTCATGTACTTTAACAAACTACTAAAACACTGCTGCATCTTATCATACTGCATATGTAAAAACCTAACCTCACTTTATCACTAACTTGATTTTTATTGTCATCTCATTAACATGTTCGATATCCATAACACTACTAGCTACTGTAAAAGATCTAGCAATAAAATAATTTCTCAAAAGTATCTTCTTAAGGCACATCATTGAAAAAAAATACCCAATGCTATAAAGCTAGCCTTTACTTGCAAGCTGTCGAGCAATTTACCAGATTACTGATTTCATTTATTCAATCAATTTTTACCTCCGCCAAGGAGGTTATGTTTTCGGGAGAGTTTGTTTGTCTGTCTGTCCGTCAGTCCTTCTGTCTGTCTGTCCGTCTGTGAACAAAATAACTCAAAAAGTAATGGATGGATTTGGATGAATATTTCAGGAAATGTTCAGCATGGGAAAAGGAAGAACTGATTCTATTTTGGTGTTGATCCGGATCAGCATCTGGCCACCATGGCGAAAAATGTGATTTCTGTGAATAACTACTGAAGTAAAATAGATATCATTACGGATCCAGTTGCTAATGGTATGTTTTCATGGTCAAGGAATCTAAATATTTAAATGAAATAAAGGTAGGACTAATATTTATCGTCAAAATCACAATATGGCTAAGGACTGTGGCGCTGGCGGAGGTCTGGACCGAGTGTTTTTCTAGTAAATATATATATATATGTATATATATATATATATATATATATATATATGTATATATATATATATATATATATATATATATACACTTTTCATACAAGAAAATGTAGCACACAGATCCGCTAATAGTCATTTTTGGTCTAAAGCAGAAAAGGCTACTTGGTCAGGAGATTTTCTTAATGTTGTTGCCTTCACATGTTTGCTAGCTCATCATCTTATACTGGTTCACTGCTCCTTTCAAAGCCCCCTTTCCACCTAAAGCTAGAAAAGATTAAACATACCATAAGGAAGAACAAGGAACTGCTTTGAAAAATTTGGTTTCTATTCATATTCAATTTTTCAACTGTTACTGGGATAAAGAACTGGGATGACTCAGGTAACTGATTTTGGGACTCAATATGAGTAGCAGCTTAATATTGATTGCTCATTTATTTTTTTATTTTATTTAAAAGGGGAAAGAAAGAAGGAAAGAAAGAAAGAAAAAGAAAGAAAGAAAGAAAGAAAGAAAGAAAGAAAGAAAGAACATGTTTGTGAACACTTGTAGCCTTTTGGGTAGGGATAGAGGGATGGGATTTGGTTGTGAGACAGTTTAGAAGGAAATATGGGGAAACAGTTGGACTTAAAGATAGGGGTTGCCTTTTGTTGTTTGCTTCGTGATTTGTGTCTTATTCTTCTGCATTATGCTGTGATATTTTATGTTTCTTTGTGTTGTGTTTAAATTTAAAACTCAATAAAGAATGTTTTAATTAAGAATCATTAAAAAAGAAAATGTAGCACACAGTGCTTTACAAACAGTTGAATTAAAAAAAGACAAAATGAAGTATGACCCAAACCCATGCTGTCCAACCCCCTAACCACCCACCTACAATCTATACACAGTATTTTAAGATGCACAGTAAATTAATAAATGAAGTACCAGTACAAACACCAAGGTGTTGTCACCTAGAAGTTACTTTAAAGAGGAAGATTAAAAATGTCATCAAACAAAATAAAAATAAATTAAAATGAAGCAAAATAATAAATAAATAAAGGGGTGCTGGAATAAGAATTTAAACACTTAAAGGCAATGCAATATGTTTACACAAGGGAATAAAACACTAAAGGGGGAACTTGGGGAAAAATGCTGAAACAAGGATAAATTGCTAAAAGATTAAAACATAATGAGATAAAACCCAAAATACTAAAATAGATTAAGTTGGGTACATTAAATTCAGGTAAAACCCAGACCAAGACTTTGAGCACGTAGAACACTAAATTAACATCTTCCACAACTAAAACATTGTTTTCTTATCTTAACAAGTGATACCGAACTGCAAAGTATTCATGTCCTTTAAAAGCTGAGAGTCGGACCACCAGAGTCACAGCTAGCCTAGCTTACACTGTACAAGCTAGCACTTACTACATTTGTAAGAGCTCAATGTGCTAACGTCTGTGAGCAGTTTTAGCTAGCAAGAAAGTCCCTTCCAATTTTTATGACCTTAATTGTCGACAGACAGGTGAACAAATTCCTCCAGATAGTTCGTGTAAATACGTAACTTCCCTTCGGAAACGAACAGTCACATTAGCATGGACATTAGCATAAGTAACTGACTTACCATTTAAAGCTGCGCACTAACTGGACGAAGACCCGCAGCGGGAGGAGCTAATGGTGCAGGTGATACCGAGCACCGGTCCGTGCTGAACTTTAGGGGGGATAAATGTGGGTATATGGGTTTAGTATTAATCCACAACCCTTCATTCAAACATATTAATATGCTAGCAGGTCAGAAACGTCTCCTTTTAACTTGATAAGAGTGGAGCATTCAGAGGACGTCAGTCTAAAGCATTCTATGTACGTATGTTTATGTATGGGCCTGAACTACCTGAGGTTGAACAGAGCGCTACGTCACGCCCCGAGGAGGTGCGCGGGATCTCTGCTGACCAATCAGATTCGTCGCAAACAGGAAGTCCAGTGAGATCGAACTGTAACGTGGGCGGTCCTCTTTCAAGTAAGAAAGGTGTACCAGTATGCAACCTCAAGTTAAAAAAATAGTCAGTCCATAAACTAGACAATAAAATAAAATAGATACACTTTTTGCGAGAAAAGTGCAAGAAACAAACTACTGAGCTTTTTTTTTTAGGAAAAACTGGTTCATGTTAGAGAGAAAAAAAATCCTCCAGATTTCCTAAAGAAGAAATAAACACTAAATGCTGCATGAGACCTACTTATGTCATGTGCTTCTACATTATCAGTCGATAAATAATACGTAGTAGATTTTAGTTTCATACAAGCAAAATAGTCCCTTCACAAAATGGGATGGCTGGACTGATCATCCCTCTGCACATGTTTACATTAGACCTCACACATCGGAAACTAACAAAAAAAAAAAAATAGTTTTTTGAAGTTTAAATTCCATCCTATCAATTTGCAGATCCCTCTTGTCTTGGGTGTTGTGTAATTTTCATTCAGTTGTTGGTTTCTTAATATAGTAGTGCTAAAATTGCTACTTTTTAGGAAATTAAAAATATAAAGCTCTAATACTGCATGATGGAAAATGTTTGATGACAAATTACATTTCTACTTTGGTAAGAATTTCTTAAAAAGCTACTCACCACCATAAAAGCTGCCTAGTAGCACTGTTTAATTAAAAAAAGTGATCATCAATAAATGAGCTTTGCACCTGATGAATAATTACATAGTTGTTGTACTTCTTTCTAAAGTGAACCTTGACTGAGTTTCGACTGTTTTCCTATATGTTGTCTATTGTGTTTGGCACTTAATTATAATAGCAGTATTCACTGATAACCAAGGCAGTTTAACTGAGCATTTTCCACTTGCAAGTTTTTTTTTTTTTTTTTTAACAGCAAATAGTTTTACTGTGCTTTTAAGCAGTTATGCTTTCTAACATGTGGAATGACCTTCAGCTTGACATGGTTATGTGGTGTTTTCTGCACCACAAACATCTATTAAAACTTCATAATGAGAATTATGTTTGTAAGCACTTTAAAATTTTAGACCTCACACGTCAGAATGTGACAAAAATTGTTTAACTTTTCAAAGTTGTCAAATTCAGCCTCTGGGTTTGTGAAGCCCTCCTGTTTATTTTTCATTTTCTCATCTATCACTTGGATGGGGCAAATCCATAATATTTTTATCATTTCTTTATATGTCTATTTCATGTTTGTCTTTCTACATAAAGAAAAATATGCTAAGACAACAGTCGGAACAGTCATCATCTATACATTTTGTGTTCAATTGTGATAGCAGTTTTCAGCGACAATCTGCTTCACTTTACATTTTCTCTTGTAAAGACTTTAATGACTTAACTTTAACAGCTTAACTTTTTTAGTATAACTGTTCTTCATCAGTTATGTTTTTAATATGTGTTATGACGCTCAGTGAAATAGGCTTATGTGCTCACTTTAAGCAAGCTCACTTCCAAAACATCAGGGTAACCCTTGTTGCATACAGCCTAAATCTCCAAAAATATATACATCTCAATAAATGATTTAGCAGAATGTTGTTTTGTTTTTGTAAAGTATTGTTTGTAATATCAAGATCAGTTATCAGGAGTTTTTTTTTACCCTGTTGTCATTCTAGATGGTGTTGAGCCTCTAGGGTATGTCATTGTTCTGTGTTGCTCTCAAGATTCAAAAACTCTATACAAATTTGGTCATTAAAACAAATAAATACTTTGGATAAAATGCAAAAAACTAATTAAAAGACACTTATCCTGGATAAAAGGTTTGGACTGCACATGGAGGAGATTCTCTTCAGTCAAAAGTCACTCATACTCACTGATATTTTTCATAACCTTGGCAGAGGACCTTTACCTCCAGAGAGAGAGAAAGATCTGTTTTACATCAGATTAACTCTAGGCTGTTGCAGGGAGACATGTATGGGTCAAAGTTCTGCATGAGGTAAAATTAGTAGCATACACAGAGAGGTAAAACATGTCAAAACATTGCATTCTTGTAAACTGACTGTCTTTGTGAAGTGCTGTAATTGAGCTTTCTAAAAAATATATAGCAGTCATGTCTCCCTGGCGAAAGCTATCGTGCATGCTATAATTTAACATTGTTTTATAAAAGATATATATATCAAAGGTGATTGTATTTGTGGCATGAATCTCCAGAAGATATAACTCTTATACTGTGTAACTAATCAAATGTATATTGCAGCCCTCTTAACAATAGAATCAGTTGCAGTGGTATTACTATAATAGTTTGCACCTTGTCAAAACCTCTCTGTATGAGCTTAATCTGATGAATGGCTTCAAAATGTAGAGATATGAAAGATCCATAGCTCCATCTACTGGTCAGTGAATGCAGTAACACTACTCTGATACTTCTCTATTAAATGTGCTTCATTTGGATTAGTTTTACAAAAAAAAATAGAGCAAAAGCATCAAATGATACTTGTAAATATCCAAAAGCTAGTAGTGCAATGGCTCACTTAAGTCATGGCTCAAAAAGATCACGATTTCAAGTAAATGATTTCATTTTTTTTTTTTAATTGTCCTTAAAAAAATTAACATGCATCTTTTATATGTATGTTGTACAGAGAAACACCCTAGTTGCTTAAAGTTCAATGAAATTTCAGATAGATTCACATAAAAGCTGCAATTATAATTAATGCACTTAGGGTAATGATGTCAAACGGCTGCATTCACTTGTTTCCTAATATCTTTCAAATTGTACCCAAATTGATCAGCACCACAGTAACTTCTTCCTTAACTGAAGCTGAACTTGGGTAAATTAAAAAAATAATAAAGGATGACACTCCATAGGAAAAAATGTGGTAAGAAGAACAACTCTTCAAAGAGGCACAATTGATGTGAAAATCATTGTCAAAAAGAAACAATGTAAGTAATGTAAGTAAAGAAGTTAAAATGCGAAAAGTGATGACTATCTTTACTTTGCTTTCAGGGATTGCAAATATGATACAATTTCTCTATTATATTCTAAACTTTCAAACCCACACAACATGCATCTTTGACAGATCTGCTATAAATCTGAAAGTTTGTAGGTTTTGTGCAGCAGTTTTGTTCCTTAAAGTTTCAAGAAGACAGAAAGACCCACTTGTTTCTTTGTTACTTCAACTACTCCTACTACCATCACTACCACTGGATTTTTAAATCAGTATTTTCTGGGGATTAAGGGATGCTGGAATCCTATCTTTGCATGCCATGAGCATGGAGGCTGTTAAAAAGGGAGCTGGTGGCTTGGGTTCAATTCAACCTATAGCTTCATCTTTGAATATCATTCCTCTGCTTTTGCCTCTTCACCACTTTATACACTGTTCCATCTCTTAAACAATTACATAAAAGCCCCCAACCCCCAAAACAACAACAACAACAAAAAACCTCTGTTGTTGCTGGTGCAATGACTTACATCTTCATTGTAGCAGCTTCCTCTTTTTCTAAAATATGTTTTTGTACCACATGATGAAAGTTTAACTATTATACACAGTATCTACAGGTAATGATTTGTCACATTGAGAGGCATGTTGTGTTTGTATACCAATTCTAAAGAGCATATTCAAATCTTGTCTGCAACAGAAATACATGTAAGGATTTTAATTTCAACTAAAGCTACTTCATTGGCAATAGTTTTCCAACAAATGATAGCAAAAGCATCCAAAAGCTAGTAGTGCAACAGACCTCTATAGCCATGGCTCGAAAAAGATCACAGTTTTAAGTAAATTATCTTAAAATTTTATGAATCAATAACCAAATTAAAGGTGTGGAAACTAAATTAATCTTCTCAAAAACCTTTAGTTTTACAAACACAAAAAACTTTTACCAGCTGTCAAAAAAGGGCGATCCATGCAGGTCATGGATTTTTTGTTTCCCATTTCATCACTAGCAATTTTCATAATCAACAATAAAAACATAACAACAACCATAGCAATAGTAAAAACAACAACAATTATAATCTTACATTTATTTTAGGATCAGTTAAGTACCAAATAATAGCCACATAAATGTACATTAATGAAAGCTCTAACAATTAGTTGAAAGAATGTATTATGTTATAAAGAATATGTAATTTTCAAATTAAACAACGAATAACCACAGCTTATTGCAATTTATCAGATCAACCTGGGTCAAGAAATTGATTTTTTTGTTAACTTGTCCTCTGAGCTTTACTTTTACACAAAACAAAACAATATAAAGTCACAACTGATATTATGTTGTTGTTGTTTTTTTTTACTTCACGTCAGTAGGTGGCGGTGTTGCATCCTCGTGCTGCCTTTAAGGAATAGCACGAAGAAGAAGGAGGCTAAGTAGCTGCTAGTTTGAGCTACAAGTTGTTACCATGTAAGTCAAGATTAGGCAAGGCGGTACTGGTCAGACGGTGACTGGGAATACTTTTGGCAAAGCATTTTAATAAGGTAACTACGTAGACAGCGTCTGTGTGAGCCTAAAACTCATCTGTGTTTTTGACTTTGTTGTTGAAGTCTGGCTAACTGTCTGTGTTTGGAAAGCTGAAGTTAGACAGCTAGCTCCCTGGGCTTATGCAAAGGTACTGATAGCTTAGTGACCACATGCTGGAGAGTAAAAGCCAAAGCTAAACTCCGGACTGCTGCTCAGCTTCACTTACATGTCCGTGTGCACAGCTGAAGCCCTCTGCCTGTCAGCTAGCTTCTGCTGATGCTGCCTTCAGGTACCTCTGGTGAGCTTCCCCTTTACAGATGTAACTGTTTCACCTGCAAAGTGTGGGTGATATCTTTTCACAAGTATTATTAGCATAAACTCGGTCAATTGAGAGATTTTTGTTATGACAGAGATAAAACACAGGTTCAGATCATTGGTGTGTTTACATTTGTTCTTTGGTGCGTCCAAGGAGGCGCGACAGTCAACAGGTTGAATTAGAGATGCACGATATTCGATATTTAGATATCTCATATCCTGATACAAACTGATCATTGCCAAAATCTGTATATATTTCAAGAGCGGACAGATTACCTGTTTCTTTCACTGTGACAGTCTGTGTCAGAAACTTGTATTTACAAACTATATCATTTGTAATGAACAAAGAACATTTTTGTCAGTTCACATCTGTTTCCAATACAAACAGACTGTAGCCATTAAAGAAACAGGTCAGCTTGAGCAAACCAGAAGCTTTGTGTACTTCACAAAAATGATCGTTGTTGGTGGCAATAATGAGTTCAGTAACACTGACACATATCTGATATAGGCATACATCATAAAATGTAATAAAATCATCTATAGGCCACAAAATTTACACTTTGTTGAATCTATTTAAGATAAAACCTTCCATATCTGAACACCTCCATTAAACTAAGCTATACTTATTGTTTTGTCATCTTTGGGGGTTGGTCAGTCTTCTTTTTAACCGAGGTACCTTTTTCACTCTTAAACTGCCAGTGTCTTGAGACAAGTTTCAACTTTCAGATCAAGCTTTTGACTCAGTCTTCTGTAATCCATTATTAGCTCTTCTCTAACACACTTAACTTTAACAGTAGATCTGGGACATGTTTTTTTTACAGGCTTCCACTATGCGACGAGGAGAGCACACTGCAAGGGCTTTTCAGGCCCCTGTGGATGTCCATGCTAGTGCAGATGGCCAGGTTTACATGTTCAGGAGGCTGCAGAATGAGTCTGCTGCTGCATCCTCAGATGAAGACGACGACGAGGAGGAACTCACAGTCATGGAAATGAGGCCTCGAGTTTTCAGAGAGCAAGAGCAGGACGGACTGAGGAATATCCAGCTGCTGGAACGAGAGGTGTCAGATGGTGACAATCTCAACAAGCTTGCACTACAATACGGCTGCAAGGTAAAGAGCTTTGCCTCTGACATCTTATTAATTATGCATAGTGTTTTTGGACTAAGTGCCATATTAAGGACAAATTCATGGAAGTGTGGGAAGGAGGCAGGCATCAACACTGAGTTGTTGTTTTTTTTAAGCAACAAAGTAGATTTTACATTTTGTATCACAATTTTTACATCTTAGCACAACTTGTGTGAAGTGCACTTGCTCAAAACTGCATGCTTTGCTCTGATACTTAAATAGCAGAGACATTCAAAGACACACACACTAGCTAGACAGCATCACCTGTTCCTGTTAGCTGTGACAGTTAACTACTGCACAGCAATCAGGTAAACGTGAGTTCTTTGTTTTCTGAGTCGAATGGCTACAGCCATTTAAGTAACAGCTTACAACAAATTATGAATAAAACAAGATGTAAAACAGGGCTTTTGACACAAATATGGAGTACTCAGTCAATGTAAGAAAGTAGCCAGAATGTTTGATGAACCGCGTTATTTGTTAGATATGAAAAATGAGGCTTCTCACTGTCCTCGTTGAAAAATATAAATATAGTTTATTCAGTCTGTTAAATTGTTTCCTTGTGTTTTAAGCACATTTAATAAATTACTTTAAAGTGATTTCACACTTTAAACATTTCTTACAAAACCTGAATAAAATACGTCAATGAAATATGCTTACAATGTTTCTGTAGTTGGGACATTAATATTTCATTATGTGTGAAAATGAAGAAATATATATTCAATCAGGTAAAATATCCTGGAAGATACAGACTTTCATTTAAAGACTCATTTCCAAGTCTCATTTCCTAAAAATGTGTTTTCTAGACCTAGATACATTGCTATAAAGCACATGATTCCATTTCTAAAATTTGTATATGCATGCCTGGTTTAGGGTTGAATCAACAAAAGAAGAGAGTAGCTGGCTGTTTGGCTTGCCAGTGGGCCTTGTGGAGAACGCTGTTAAAACCACAAATGGAATCAAAAAATATGATAAAGTGGACATGTTGAAACTTAGTAAACGAGTTCTTTTTATCTCCTGGACAAACAAAGGTTGACCATGCCAACATCAGTTGTCCAATAGAAAGAAGCAGGGTCTTGGCACTTGGAAATGCTTGATTACTACTGATTTTGTAATTATGTGAATAAATGTTGACACAGTGCAAAAATTGTACGGCAAAAAGATTTTTTGCCTGGGTTTTGCTGTAATTCAACAGCTCTCTTGTTTTTGTCAACAGGTAGCAGATATAAAGCGACTGAACAACCTTATGCAGGAACAAGATTTATTTGGACTTAAATCTATCAAAATACCTGTTCAGAAGCACAGCTTTTTAACAGAGGCCAACACAGACCTTTGTGAAGCTCGTGCTGAAATGCCACATTCATCCAACACACCAGAGAGGCCTCAGGACAGAGCCCGAGGTCGAGCCCAGCCACACCTACAGGAGGTCACGGACTTTCTAATGGAGGTGGACCAGGACATTGAGAAACTGATTCAGACAACAAATGATCAAGACGAGGATTCATTGGAAAACTCAGAGGAGCGGTTTGGCTTAAAGGGACGAAGCTTGACTAGTCATGGTGCAGACTGGGGGATCCAGTGGTGGAATGCTGTAGTGGCCATGCTCCTTATAGGCATAGTCCTGCCATTATTTTACGTGATTTATTTTAAAACGAGGGATAATGTAGCAGATGGTACTGCAGCCACACAAGCTGCTGTCAACTCAACCAATACCTCAGGACTAGGACCTGCTACAAGCAGTGGTGGATAGTACAGATTTTGATCTAAGAAAATTAGGGTATATT
This sequence comes from Scarus forsteni, assembly GCA_036419115.1. Classification (NCBI taxonomy): domain Eukaryota; kingdom Metazoa; phylum Chordata; class Actinopteri; order Labriformes; family Labridae; genus Scarus; species Scarus forsteni. The sequence continues at coordinate 8,018,515 of JAZDUH010000245.1, read as the reverse complement.
TTAAAACTGTTGGGCAAGATGGTGCTCGATTCAAGAAAAAGCCAAATCTCACTCATTTCAGTGCAATACCAGCATGTTCTATCCATCTACCAGCAAATTAACGTGAACACAAAAACTGTGATACAAAGTAAAATACCTCTATGACTTTCTAGAAGCAAAATATTTTACACTTTACTCAGAGATCTAAATCCATTAAACTGCATTTAATGCAACTTCTGCTTGATGCCCTTTGAGTCCACTCACACCTGGCAACCTGGACCATATCTCAGCAGTTTCACTCTTACAGTCCTTTTCTGTGTATATGATTTTATTGAGGAAAGATAGTGAATGGAATGATTAACAGAGTAAGAGATATGGAAAGGACATTCAGGGAAGGAAGTTTGAACCTGCTCAGCCTATGTGTAGGTATACATGCAGACTGGACCACTAGGCTGTCGGCACCAATAGGGAGTAGGACTTAAGGCTTTGCTTATGCCAATGACAGTGCAGTTCTTGCGGTATGATTCTGTAATGGTTCCCTTATTGATTCCTACATACAGCAGGTTTTCAGTGGCAACAATGTAAAAATATGTGTGTCCTGATATTAACTGCCATGCTGCATAGCTGAATGTTTCTGCAGGTACTTCTGTTTCCAACCACTAAATGATGTGCAGTTTGCATCTTATGGAAAAGTACTCTACAGTTTTAACCACCTCCTGCCCTTGTCTGCCATGATTACAGTTTTTACTTCTTTGTTGTCATTTTGTCGACTGTCTCTGAAGAGAATCGAGCAACTTAGATTTACAAAACAAGCAGAACAAAGTGGATTTAATGAGGGAATTGTAAAGCAGAAAGATAAAGGATTATTTCTTTAGGGAGTTGATCATGATTCTCAACTGGACTCGTTTTTTAATACTCATCCCTGGTATTCAACTGATAACTGGTGTTAAGACGACACCATCTGCACTCTGTTCCACAGCATTTCCCCGATGCACCATCATCACAGTTTTGTTTTAGTTGTTGCTTTTAGCTGACAGAAATTCATTTGTCATCTGTGAGAGTGACAGACTCTTTTGTCTGTGTGCAGTCATTATTACGTTTTGTTTAGATCTGGAGGACTGAACATGGTTGACCAGTTGGTCTCCAAAACTACACTGCATCTTGTGTGCAAGGAAATACACAGCCAGTGTGCTAGATGGACACGGGGACTGTGTGGTGGCCATCATGCATCAATGTCAGCTTTGTTTACCGGCAGGTAGGAGAGCCGGAACTGACGAAATGGCCAATGAGCCATAGAGTTTCAGTCAGCTTTCTCTGTTGATCTCTATCATGCTGACTGTGCTTCTTGTGAACTACTTGCATCATGTTGAGATGTGATGATGTAACTGTTGACAGACCCATGTCTGTAGAGGGTAATGTAAACGCAGACCAGTTTAGGGGGGCATTTGGGCTTTTGCAGCACATGGGGCAATTTACCCTGGTGTGAGTGTGCCTGTAACCTTTTCTTTGAAGAACTTGCGCAACATCTGATTACTCAGTCTGAGGTACCAAAATGATCCACACCAACATGCAGGCTTTTCTTCTCAGATAAAAATGGAAGAGGGTAAATATTAATTCTCAACCTTTTGGAGTTGCCAGTATGTTTTTTTTACGCTGAGCACCAGTTTTACACGTATTGTGAGGTCTATGTCAGCACACTTAAAAGGGTGTTTCTTTAACATATTAAAGTATTATAAACAATTAATGATGCACAGATGACACTTTTGTAGGCCAAATACAGATGAAAGTTAATTTGGGTAATCATTTATACTGGTTACATCTGTGAGTACTGAATATAGTTAGTTTTTGAAAATACAGTTAATATATTTTTCTATCAGACATCCCTTAACACCCCCCCAATTATGCAGCTGTGCTGTCTGCTTTTGTCATCCTGATTTATGTAGAAACAGCATTTAGCTCTAGACTTTAAAACAGCCTCCTCAGTGTTGAAGGTGTACGAGTACTTGGTTTTAAGACCTGTTATTGGCACCCAGTGCTGGTTTTTGTTATAGTACACCCCGATTTACAATGACATATGAAGCATTTGATGTGCTATGGGTGACAGCCTTATTAAATATTTTGATACAGATATATCCTCTATTGACTAATATGGTATGACTTTGTTTCTTGTTTTAATGGAGGCTCAGTCTTTACCTGCCTTTTGTGCCAATTGTCAGAAAAATAAATATCAATATCACAGGTACATCCTCTTAACCTCTTTTGATAAAGTAACATATTTTCAAAACAAACTTTAAAGATTATAAGAGGCGTATGAGTCTGTAAGAGTTTAAACTGTGTGTGACATGGGTTTGAGCATAATTTGTGTGCCTTGTTAAGTTATTATTTTTTATGTGTGTGTTTGTTGGGTTATTGGCATACGCCACGTGCCTTTTTACAGCTCTACAAACAAAACAAACTTTAAAAAAGTGTTACTGTATGACATTGGTGCAATAGTGGTGTTTTATCATGTGTTCATCACTTGAAAATCTGCAAACATAAAAGGCACAGATTTCCATATGCATGTCATATTATGTAAATGTATTCAATGAACTGTAAGATACAGGACAGTGCCTTTTGCTTTTAACTGAACTACACACTCTTTCTATGGCCAGCTTGTGAGGCTTTTTCAAAGCACTTTATTTTAACTGGACTGGATATTTTATGAGAATATTTGGCAAAGATTAAGTCAATTTATAACCCTCCTTTCAAGTGAAATAGATGACACAATGAATGTGCAGGATTTTTTTTTAGCATGACTTTATTTAAATACAAACTTAAATATCTGAAAGTGTCCTTTATTTCCTGTTTGTGTCTTTCTGTGACCAATCTTCAGTCAATTATTACCCCACTTGTTAAGTGCACAGGAGTCGTAAAATCTCTGCTGACTGTTTATATCCACAGTTAGGCTGCAAAAGAAATGAAACTAATGCAGTTTAACAAGTGTGATGGATATAAAAATAGTCCCCCAACATACTTTTCAGCAGAAACCCATGGCTGCAATTGGGTTTTCTACCCTGAAAGCACTGCAGTGAGTCTTATCAGGCAGTTGTCTCAGACCTCTGTGGTTCTTTCCTCACCTTTTGACACAGACTTCATACATGTTGAGCACAGATTTGATCTTATGAAAACGTCATGTGATACTAGATCAGGTGAACATGGAGGGTGATGAAGCTGTCATTATCTTTTTTGCCAGAAACTGCTTTACTGAAAGCACAATGTGAACTTGCGTGTTGTCTTGAAGAATAAAACATTTTTCCACAGTTGTGGTCTCTACGTCCAGACTTCTCTCCATTTTTCTTAAACCTGTTTGTAATCGTGTTGGTGCACCGCTGAACCTTTTGAAACCCACTTCTCCAAAATTACACCGTCAAATAAATCAATCAACAGGCCTTGAATTTGTACTTGCTTTGTTGTGCTTTCTTAATCTTGTTACAAAGGTGCCTTTCAATACACTGACAGCAGTTTTTTTTTAAGGATCTACTTGGAAGATACTTAATGCATTACTCAACTTTCCAGCTAATCATTTTCTGGCCTTTTACAAAACACGTGCACTTGGTGAATGTTTATATCGAACATAAATGGAAAATGTACATACGTATACATCTATACAAATCCAACGAAATTAAATATATAGATAAGCAAAGGCAGCATATTACAGCATTTTTCTACTATCATTAATCTTTGCAAAAAATAGGACAGATTCAGTTTGAAAAAGGTGTAGGAAGAAGTAACAAACTAACCTTGTTCCACCCCTTATTCCTTTTCAAAATGTCACTTAAGTTTACCCTGAAGCACTCTTCAGGTCATAGCCAATAATATATTAACAACAACAAGCTCAGACAAATAATAAAAACTACAAACTTCAAAACAAAGACAATAGTGACACGTCACTGGATACACAACACCCATGATGATACTGATTTTCTCTTTTTTTTCCCATTCTGTATCTGTTTAATATTTCAGTCTTAAAGTTTTTTTAAACCTACCTATTGTTTTACATGATTTCAGTTCATCACTGCAGCTGTTCCATAAAGTAATTTCTTTAACTGAGACACTGAAGTTTCATATTTGTCCTCACTGGCTGTTGTGAAGATGTTTGTCTTCTCTCATTTGAAAAAACCTTTGGATTCTGTTTGGGAGCTTATGATTTTTAACTTTATGCATGATTTGGATAGTTTTATAATCAACCAGATCCTTAGATTTTAATGTATTAAGTTCAATGAAGAGTTGGTTTGTTGGTTCTCTGTATGTGGTTTTGTTTATGATTCGTATTGCTCTTTTCTGTAGGATGAAGATTGGCTCTGTTTTTGTTTTGTATCTGTTTCCCCACACCTCAACACAGTAATTCATGTATGGGAGTATGAAGGAGCAGTACCAAATGTATAACAAGGATTTATTTAGGAGATATTGGACTTTATATAAAATTGCAACTGACTTTGATATTTTTCCTTTGATGTAATAAATATATGATTTCCAGCCCAGTTTCTCATCTATTATCACACCAAGAAATTTGATTTCAGACACTCTTTCGATCTCTATATCATTTGTTACGAGCTTTTTGGTTGAGCATGTTGGACAGTTCCCAAATGTTATACATTTAGTTATATTTAAATTCACCTCATCCAAAGTGTTTTTCCCCACAACAAAACAAATTAGTATCATCAGCATATAGTGTAAACTTTAATGTATCAGAGGCTTCACGGATATTATTTATATACAAATTTTTAATACAAATTTATATACAAAATATTTATATTTATACTTTATCCCAGCCTCTCTTTTTACACTTACATTTATTTCATTTTATTGTGCCTTGTTTGTGTCTACCTCCTTGTACTGGAAATAACAACTGCCGGAGTCAAATTCCTCGTATGTGTTGCAAACTTGGCAATAAAACCTGATTCTGATTCTGATTCTGATTCTGAAATAAAGAACAATAGTCCCAATACTGAACCCTGAGGAACCCCACACTTTTACCCCCAAAAGTTGCGATTTGACCTGACCCATTTGCACATATTGGTTCCTGTTGTTCAAATAATTGATAATCCATGCAAGTGCTACTCCTTGTATCCCATATTTTTGTACTTTTATGATTAATATATTGTGGTCAACTGTGTCTAAGCTACTTCCTAGTTTACTTCTAGTTACTTCTGTCAGTAACTAGAAGTAAACTAAGGATCTAATTTATTGGAAACTCACAGCAGCTGTGTGTGAATGCTGTACTTTAAATACCAATGAATACTTACCTGGGCTTTTTGGGGCTCGTAGATAGCTTTAATCAGTTTAGTTTTTATTTTTCTTTCTTAATACTAGGTCGCTATTATGTGGTAAAGCACAATCCTCCCATAAATTACTCAAAAGTAAAGGTGCTTAAATCAACACTACTCGTAAATGCAAGTGAATAAAAAGCTGGTCACTTGAAGTAAACAGGATTTGTGTTAGCAGTTGCTTTCAAACCTTAATATTAATAAACTCATTTTTCAGCAGCAGTTGTAATAGCTGTACATTAAGAAGCCACCAGATGGCAGCATGCACAACGTCTTTCCTGTGAAAGGCCCTGGGCACCCACATATTGTAGGTGCTAGAAGAAGAGCTATTGATCAGACCTCCAGGGTTGTGTAGGTATGTTTTTGTGGCTCACAACCCCGGGAAATTTCTAGAACCAGCATTGGTAGGAGGCCTTGTTGACGTTTTATCATTCCAATTGGTCCTCAAATTTGTGACATTAAAAACTCCTCACCAGCTCTCGTTCCATCTTCAGCTGCTCCTGGCCCGACTAATCAGAGAGATTAAAATTGCCGAAGTGTGTGCTCAGGGCCTTTTACAGTGTTCATCCCTGTATTCAGATAACATAAGGCATGCAATAGTATGTCTATGGCTATCAAAGATTACGAAGAAGAGCTGTTAACATTTATTCAATAAAGCAACTGATCACTAACAAAGAACTAAAAGCCTTTTGTAACAATCATTCAACCTTTATTTTGTCTCAAAGAATCATCGAAGACATGTTCAAACTTTCACAGAGTTTAGAGCACAACAAACAAAAAACATACCCAGAGAAATTCAAAGTAACATACAACTTTTTTTAAAACAGTTGCATTCATAGACAGACCTTTTTAAAGAGGAAGTTTTTCTGTCATGTACAGATAGAGGGAACTAAAGCTTTCAAATATTTAGAAAGCTTGACAACATGAATGGAAGGATAATGATTTGGGGGTGAAAGAATAATGGGAACAGGAGGCTGACATTTTTATAACAGAAAAAAAAAAATAGTTGGAGGGATCATATAAACAGGGACTTAATCTAACAAGCAGTCCACTGTGGAGGGAGTTCCAACTAGAAGGTTAAGATGTGTTACAACACCTCAGTTGTTTCAACAAAATATGCTGTGCTGTGCTGGAGAGGGTGTGGTTCAAATGGAGACTTACCACAAATGTTTTGGGATTGTCCCAAACTGTCAGGTTTTTGGGAAAATATCCCAAATATGATAAGCAAATTTCTGGGCATTAACTTAACACTATTGGGTCAATTATTTATTAGTCCTGGAATAGTTTCCATTGATGCCATTGAATGAAATAAAATGTACAAGGAGCCTTAACTGATGTGTCAATAAAACTATGTCAACATGTTGATTTAATGCCATTGTAAGGCCATACTGATGTTCATCATAGTAGATGGATGAATGTAGGTAGGTCATATGTTGCTTGGAAGGTGTCTACAAACTTCAATTTAAATGAGGTTGGGACATTGCGTAGAATACAATAAAACAGAATACGACAATTTGCTAAACTTTTGACCGGTATTCAGTTGAATACTAGCTGCTGAAGCTTTGTAGGTGAACCTCTTCCCCACTGTTGCTTGAGGACTTTAGTTGCTTAAGAGTCTGGGGTCTCCTTTGACATATTATGCCCTTCAAAATGGGAAACAGGTCTGGACAAAGCCACACAGTTGCAATGTGCAGAATGGGGGTATGTATGTCTTGCTGTAATAAACATGGACCTCCAAAAAAAAAAAAGCTCACTTGGATGGCAGCATATGTAGCTCCACAACCTAAATGTACCTTTCAGCATTTGATGCCTTCACAGATGTGCAAGTTACCTATGCCATTAACCGCAATGATTTTCTGAAGGGTTCCTGACTCCACATGTTAACATCCTTTCCCAAATGATTTTTGTGTGAAGGTCACTGGCATTCATGGTTGTTTTTTTGGCCTTGCTGCTCACGTGCAGTGATTCTCAGAATCGCTTGATGATATTATGGACTGCAGATTATAATTTCCTTAACTTCTTGCAATTGTACATAAAAAATATTCTTAAGCTGTGGAGCTATTTGCTCACACACATGCTAACAATGTGGTGAACCTCACTCCATTCATTGTTGTGAACAACTGAGCCATTCAGGGATACCCCTTTTATACCAAATCATGACCCTTACCTGTTACTAATTGACCTGTTCACCTGTGGAATTTTCCAAACAGGTGTTTTTTAAGCATTCCTCATCTTTCCAGCCTTTTGTGCTTTGTCCTAGCTGTTTTGCAACATTTTGTTGGCATCAAATTCAAAATGTTTGAGTATTTGCAAAATAAAGAAAGAAGTATCAACATCAATTATCTAGTTTTTGTAGTATATTCCTGAATATATGTCGAGCAGAATTCAAATCATACAACATCTCAACTTCATGAGAACTGTGGTTTGTAGCTTAATATTAGCCTACCACAATATATACTGTATCCAAGGCACTTAATGGTGGTAGCACATTATAGGAAACACATACCAGCTGTTAGAATAAGCCCTCATTAATCCTCAAGTAGTTTTGACTGCGTTTGCTGGCCAATATTTATGCAATCCCTTTGTTATAACAATGAAATTCAATGTGAGTAACAGAGTTTTCAAACTTTTGTCAGAGTTTCATAACCAAATACAAACAAAAATCCAAGATTAATTCCAGTTAGTCAAAGTTTTCTTGATGGTGGAGGGTGAAAATAGCTCTTTAAATAAACTGGGTGAAAGTTGAGCCTAAATAGCATTTGGTTTAGTCACTGAATCAAAAACTATATGAAGACACAGAGTCAAGGTTTTAGACTTGCACAGTTTCCTTTCTAAAACAACACTGAGCCACAAATGCAAACAACAAGTGAATGAATAATGCTTGCACTGAGTAACAAAACCAGCAGGATTTTAAAAGCCTGAGGCTAAAATTAATTGCTTTTCTTTCCCCCCTCAGTGCAGAAGTCAAACTCAAGGTTAGCGTCAGAGAAGTGCTGCTAAAGCTAAAGTGGAGTTGAGTGTCTGGCCAGTGGAGGGTGGTTGTTGCAGGTCATACTGTAACATTGTCCAAAGTGTTTGTACCCCACATTTAGAGCCAAAAGACAGATGCTGAAGTCTACAAGTGAGAGGGTAACAATCTGTATTGGTATTTTCTAAGTCTGAAAAACACAACTTTAAGTCTGGCCATGCTGCAGCAGTGAGCTCTGTGCCTTACTCCATGACCCTCGTCTCATAACTGCAGCTCACAAACCCGGCTCTGATGTAGCTCCAGGCCGCAGTGCTCTGGAAGCACGCCAGCTCCCAGGCTGAGTCTTATCCTACTGTTGATCCAAGGACCACCCTCTTTTTTTTTTCTCCTTTTACCTCCGACCTGGACTCTGCCTTTCTTTATTTGAAGAAATCCAAATCAAGTCTGCTCCTGTAGCCGACAGGATCAGGTTCTCATCCAAATACAACTTTTCTGATTGTAGTCCAACCAGGAGAGACTTCATTTGAATTGACAATGATTCATCTTATAAGTGCAGATAAACGAGAAATGTGCAGAAAATGTTTTGTCTTGACTTTCAAATCCCAATTCCAATGAAGTTTTGATGTTTTGTATAATGTAAAGGAGAACAGATACAACGATTTGCAAATCATTTTCGACCCTTACTTTGCAGCATGCATTCTAAAGACAAAGTATTTCAAATTCAAACTGATAAACTTCATTGTTTTTAGCAAATATTCAGACATTTTGAATTTGAAGCCTGCAAAGCATTCCAAAGAAGCTGGGACAGGGGCAACAAAAGACTGGAAAAGATGAGGAATGCTCAAAAAACACCTTTCAGGACATTCAACAGTTGAACAGGTTAATAAGAAACAGGTGAGTGTCACGATTGGGTTTAAAAGGAGCATCTCTGAACAACTCAGCTGTTCACAAGCAAGGATGAGGTGAGGTTCACCACTTTGTGAACAACTACTTGAGGAAATGGTCAAACAACTTAAGAACAAGATTTCTCTATTTACAATGGCAAGGAGTTTGGGGAATGGATCACACAATCCATAATGTCATCAAAAGATTCAGAGAAACAAGAGAAATCTCTGCATGAAAGCCCCTGCGTAAGGGGCTTTTGAAGAGAAAAAATAAGTGTTGTAAATGTGTCAAGAACAGCATAAAATCACCCCGATGTTGTTGTGTTTTAAACTATATTACCCAGTACATCTGCCCTCTATGGCAGTCATGCACTGTCCCCCTTTTCATGTGGTTGTAAAGGTTGTTTTATGATAGTATAATCAATAACAACTATCAATAGATAGATTGTTCTAACATTAACAGCTATAATTATTATAAAGTGGAAAGGAATGACTAATATGATCTGCAACAACATTGGGTTTAATTGATGACACAATAGTTATGCTACATCAGCAGGGTCCCTATTGGGAGGATGTTTCAAGACAACATGGGAGTGCAAGATGTGCTGTTCAAGCTCTGTTGAAGCTGTGTTATTTATTTATTTATTTTTATGAAAAATACATCCCTCAGCTGTGAAGAGTTTGTTATCCAGCTTGTATTTTGAGGTTAGACACATTTCCCAGTGTTCACCATAAACATACACAGTGTATGTCCCAAGCCTTCATTTGGCACTTGATGGGACATCTGTAGCACAAAGTTTGTTGTAATATCAATCACTCTAAACCGGGCAAGTCTGTCAACCAATGGGAAAAAATACTTTTCTATGTAATTCAGGGATCATACCCAGTGTGTCTGAAATGATCAGATATAGTCCCTCTGGTGCTCAAGAGGCATTTTTCACTTCCTGGATCATTTCCTGATTTACTTAAAATATGAAACCCTGTTTGATAAAGTTTGGTCATGGTGTGAGACATGTATTAAACAGCACATCAAAACAACAAGAAACAAGAATCCCTGTGCACAGCCATACTCCGGTCCTATTCGGTGGCTGCAGGAACATGTCCAAGAACAGAGAAGATTAGGCCAAACAATGAAAAATGACTTAGACTTTATGGTGAACAAACAACACGTTTAACCGAGAGCTTGCTCAGGTTAGCATAATCATTGAACAAAACATGTCACCAATCACAATGTGTCATTTAATGTCATAACTTCAAGACAAAAAGATCATGTGTATCACATACAGTTTTTCAGATGATGAGAACAGAAAAAATACAACAAAGAACTGCACCAGTACTCTTGTATTGAAATTAAAACACCACATGACACTTGGGATTGGTCACATGACTGCATGTACTGTATTTACTTCACCTGTGTGATGATTGTGCTGAGTGAGCCTGAGGAAGCTTCAGGCCAGATGTGTTGTTTGCTTCCAGTCAAGTCAAAGTTCATTCATTTTTCAGTGTGCATTGGAGTCTTTTCTTTTTTTAAGCACACACTACACTTCCAGTACTTAAACCGTTAGCGTTACAATAGGCACATATTGCAAGTAACTCATAATACATGTATGTTCCCAATTAATAAAGTGAATCAGTTTAAAAACCAAATGTCTTTTTATTTAGCTGTCTTAAATTGGATTAAGGTTGAAAAATATTTTCAAATTTTGACTTCCTCTAAAGTTTGTCCGTTTGTGTGCAAAATAACTAAAAATAATGTTAGTGGATTCTAACGAAATTACTTGGAAATGTTGGTCATGGCACAAGGGTGGAGCGATTTGATTTTGGTGGTGATCATAATCTGGATACGGGAAACTTTTAAACGATTTCTTAACATTGGCTAGAGCAGTTTTCAACATTTTCACCAGTTACATATAATGATAATGACTTTATTTATACAGCACCTTTAAAAACAGATGTTTACAATAAGCTTTAACAGACAAAACTTTGCTAACAATACCAGGGAGACTTTGAAAAAATCCATGCAGATGTATGTAATGTTGGTTCACAACTGAACCACAGTTTAATTTGGATCTGGATCAAGATCTAGATCCAATTTGGTATTCTGGACCTCGGTCTGGATCAGACATCCCAAGTTTTTTGGACTAAGACTTTGCACTTTGCTTTTGCTTGTATTCTGTAGCTACAATGAAACCACCCTCTTTAACTAACACACTGTGTGGTGGAATTTTGGTGTTGAAGAAAAAGTTTGGTTGAGAGTCTAAAACTGTCTTGGGGCAGAGCGTGCTCGTATGAAGGTGGGGGCTAAAGTTGAAGGGGCTTTCCCCTTTTTGAACAAAGCACAACCATCCATACAGCCTGGGTGGAGGGTAAATAGAGTGAAAAGATTCAGGAGCAACCCAAAGCTCTGCAGCTTTAAGAAGTTTGCACACTTGAGCAGCTGGCAGCGCGCCACTTGGCCAACATAAACAGTCCTAATCCTTTTTCCAAGGAACTTTCAACACTCATCTCTCTGGCACATCGGCCACTGACTCACTCCCTCTCTCTCTCTCGTTTTCTCTGCCATTCCTGTCTGCATGCAGGTCAGCTGAGCCGCCACAGAGAGGCGCTGTGGCCCTTATAATATGGAGATGCTGGCTTCATGGTGTTGATCATTATTCACTGCTAAGGTATGTGGCTTCCTTTGATTTTCCCCTGAAGCGAAACAGGTCTCAGTTTTCACTCTTTCTTAGTGTGAAGGAGGCTCAGTTTCACCGTGTCATGTTGACCCGCAGCCCACAGAAGTGTGGAGAGAGGAGGTTTGTGTAATAGAAAGCATAGAGGGAACTTCTTCATGGATTTTTTTTCCCACCAGAATGATCTTTTATTCATGTTTGTGTGAGCTCATCAATCTTAAAGAAAATCAGAATACATCACAAACTGAAAGACATAAAAACACATGAGAAAGCTTGATGACTGATCAGAAACGCAGCAGTAGGCTATACAAAAACAGAACAAGTAAAGAAACACACCTGCAACAATTAAAAAAACACAACATCAAATAATAAACACTACTAATGAAAAACAAAACAAGTTCAGAGAAACAAAATCAGAAAGCACATTATTTAACAAAACAACAACCAATAGAAAACATCACACAAATCAAAAGTCTCAACAAAGAACATAAAACATAACAAAAAGCAACGTAAAAACAAACAAATCAGAAAACCCAATGACAAATTCAAGATCATGATTATTAAAATCAAACACACAAACAATAAAGAAACACAACAAAACAACAGAAATAATAGACCTGCAAAAACAAGCTTGTTGTACTTTTTGTTCTTATGTTTACAGATATTAAGTGGTTGTTTCTTTTTGTTTTTGAATAACTATTGTGGCTTTTGAATTGTTTTATTTCTGTCTCTATGTTGATACAACAATGCTTTTCTAAAGCTTTTTGTTCATTTAAAATTTTGTTTGATTTCTCTCATGGGTCTCTGATAAGCCCATAAAAATCTCCTTCCAGAAACATTAAGAAAAACATGATGTTTAAATATTTTTCAATGCTCGTCAGGGTTTAATCTTTTAACCAACTCTCCTCATTTGAATAAATAAAATGTTTAAACAAAATACCTGTGACAGTGTGTGTGTTTTTTAAATATCCAAATCACTTACCATTTATTATCTGGAAATCATCTACTTTTTTGGTAATAAATAACAATAAAGACACGATGCAACAGAACTGGCATTAAGGGTTAAATGCCTCCCCAATTTATTTTTGATATTTAGTGAGTTTGATTAGGATAACCACTGATCAAACGCTTAGGCCTGAATAGTAACAAGGGAATTTTACAATAATTTCAATGTTGATTTGTAAGTTAATAATTTTGTACTCAATGGCTCAAAAGAAAATAAAATTATTCTTAAAGTATTATATGAAAAATAATAATTTGATAATAATTTACCATCATAGGCTGTGATGAAATAAGCCCCCTTGTTATTTGAATAAAACAATTTTTTTCATGTCTTCATAGAATTTATTTTTTAAGTGTAAAAAATAGTGCCACCAGAACTTCTAAACAGCATCTAAAGGCTATAATCTTAAAGATTTATTAGATTTTCATAGATCTCATAAGGATGAATGTCTGTTTATAAATTAGCCCACAGTAAGGGGAAAAATGTAATTTAATAAACTGTAGTACTTCTTTCAAACAACATTTTTGTCCTACATTAACTGGAAGAACAGCCAATAACTAATCTGAGAGTGAAACCTAAAAAAATACTCTTCAGTGTTTATATTTTATTTATTTTGTAAGACTGTGATAAAAAAAGTCGCTCAATCCCCCATCCCATTGTCATTGAAAAAAAGCAATTCTGATTTTTCAACTGTTAAAAAACAAACAACAACAAAAAAACAAAACACTAATAATAACTACAGTAACATCATGTGTGGCAATCAAAATGGTTAAAATCTCTTAAATTTCTCAACATATGTAAATTTTGATTTGGATGTAAGTTGATAAAAAAAATCACAAAAATAAACCATTCTGAAATAATGTTGTAGTGGTGTTTGCCAGCTGAGGTTATTGTTTCTGTTAGTGATCGTAAAGTTTTAATGAAAAATCACAAATGCAAGTGAATTGAAATCAAAATTTTTGCAAATAATTGTTACATCTAAGACTGTGATTTAAAAAAGATCCTCGAGCTCCACAACATTGATCTTTTTAAACAATAATTTATTTTGTATGGGTGGATTTTCAATAAAACAAATGTGATAATAATAATCAAAGAAGAAATTAAAGGCATCAAAATCATTTAACATTTCAACATTTGGAATTCTGACCAGTTCAGTTGTAACTTGATTAAACATTGGATAACATTTAGTATTTTTTACAGGCTTGACAATAAAAAAACAACCAAAAATATTTAATAGAGTATCAGTCTGCAAAAAAATTGTTTTGAAAATGGACATTTTTGACCTTCAAAGGCTGTACATGTTTTTCAGAGAGCACATGAAAACTCGCCTGAAAAAACACTGTGTTAAGAATATAATTAATCCAAACATAATTTATTACAGAGAACATTAAACACATGTTGGGACTTTTCTTGTAACAAAAATAATATTTTAAGGATCAAAGTCACCAAATCCCAAACATGGTTACATTTTTAACAAAGACAAAAGTTAATTAAAAAAATGAGGGTAATGTTCACATTTTTTTTTACTTCTGGCACTATCTTTTGACTGGACATTAATGTCCTCCAGTGGTGCTAAAAGTGAACTGTGCCTAAAGGGTTAACACATTTTTAAAGGTAAAAGACCTAATTGCAATCATAAGCAAACCTGAGCTCAGTGTGTGTGTGTGAAGCTCAGCTCTGTGTCGGTGGGGGCAGGGAGATCCAGGGTTTTGATTTCCTGCGCTCCCGGGGGGATTTGGCAGACACAGGGTAATTTGTAGTGAAATTTCCAGCGCAGTTTGTTTTGCAGGTGGCTGAGAACGAAGGCAGGGCGTGGTGGGGAATGAGAGAAGCAATTTGCTGTCTGTGGGCTGTGAATGTGTGTATTGTTGCACAGCAGTAGGTTCAGCACTGAGCTGGTATGCTCGACGGTCAGAACTGGAGTGCTGGAAGGGAGGCAGCTCAGAGGCAACCGAGAGCCAAAACCACAACTAGAGTGAGTGTGGTGTCAGTATGTTGGTCATTTATTTGATGATACTTTTAACCTAAATGTATGACCTAAACTTTCTGTAACTTTTTAATGAAAAGAGATTAACTAACTTTAGCTGCTGGAGACAATGCAAATTTTGGCATCTATTTTTGAACTCAGGCTTTGCTTTTGGGCAATATTTCTGACTTTCCATTTTTGCCCTCAAAAGTTTCAGTTTTACTCAAAGAAAACTAGAAAGTCACTGACTTCTGATTAGTAATCAGTAAATTTCACTCCAAATGCCTTTTGTTTAAAAATATTACATAATAAGAATCACCCAAAAATATAAAGTTAACATGATTGTTTATCATTAACATTAGACCACTTTATATGGTTTAAATGGTTTAAAAATGGTTTTAAATACTGACAAACAGTATCTCACAAAACTGACTCCAAGATGACAACTGCCTTGCTAAAGAAGCTGAGGGTAAAGGTGATGGACTGACCAAGCATGTCTCTTGACCTCAACTCTACTGAGCATCTGTGGAGCGTCCTCCAATCAAAGGTGGAGGAATGCAAGGTCTCTAACATCCACCAGCTCCATGATATTTTCATGAGGGAGTGGAAAAGTATTCCAGTGGCAACCTGTGAAGCTCTGGTGAACTCCATGACCAAGAGGGTTAAGGCAGTGCTGAAAAATAATGGTGGATACACCAAATATTGACACTCTGGGCTGAATTTGGATACTTTCACTTAGGGGTGTACTCACTTTTGTTGCCAGCAGTTTAGACAGTAATGGCTGTGTGTCCAGTTATTTTGAGGGGCCGGTGAATTTGCACTGTTATAAAAGCTGTGCACACTAATTTAAACTGTATCAAAGCGTCATTTCTTCAGTGATGTCCCATGAAAAGATATGGTAAAATATTTGCTTAAATGTGAGGGAGGGGTGTACTCACTTTTGTGAGTATGTAAAATGATAGTTTAGCTTGGTTAAGTGTTAAATGCAGGGTGCAATATTCACTAATATGTCTTATCAAAAAGATTATAACAACAAAAACACCAGAAATACTACACAGGACCTTAGAATTTTTTTCAGATACTCATTATTATTTTACCCGACAGTCATCGGAACGTCGGTTGGTGTTGCCCCGATGTAGAACCAACTTTAAACATAGAGCAATGTGTTACAGAGCAATGGTGGTATGGAATGCCTTACCCTTTTTTCTGGTCTCAGAGAGTAATGTGATGTGCTTTAAGGAAAAGTTGAAATTGTTTCTGTTTACCCAACATGTATAACTGTGAAAATGCATTGTCAAGTGAGCATTATTTATTTATTATTATTATTTTTTTTTTAGGTGTTGAGCTGCAATCTGAGTCGTGTGTATTTGTTAGTATGAATGTAATATAATGTAAAAGTGTTTGATGTTTACTGCTTCATTGGTTGATGAGATTGGTGAGACCCCAGGAAGTGTAGCTGCTGCTAATTTCAGCAGCTAATGGGGATCTAATAAATAAATAAATAAAACCCTTTTCATTGATCCAATTAGTGTCCCAGTTAAAATGTTAGAAATCAAAAAGCCTGTGCATAGCTCCACACAGTAGTCACATAACAGTAAGTGAATCATTGTAACTTTAAACACAGTTGAGCCTCTGACAGGATTTATCTGCTTTCTGCCCTTGTATTTCTCAGATACACAGAAAACTGAAAAGAGTTAAAAGTTTGGTGTTGGCAAAAACTTTCAGCAAGTCCAGAGTTAATCATACTCCGGGAGGAGGCAGATCACTGAAAATACACTACAAGTTATAAAAGAATTGCAGCTTAAAACATGCGTAAAACTGATGTTTCAGTTAATCAAATCAATAGGTGCAACTGTTGAATCTTTAACTCTGAGCTTTGCACTCTGACCTCTGAAGCTGTAAGGGACATTTGTAGAGTCAACCATCATGCACGTCCCCCATCATCTGACCAGTGCTATCAGATGCCACAAGTCCACATAATGATAGCGCAGTGGAAATGTTCTTTTTTTTTCATTTTTAGAATAAATGTGCTTTAACTAAAAACAATACCTCTATTTCAGCTATTTTAATCATTATTATACATTTGAGGATAAAGCCATTTTTAGAACTCTGTAGCGTTATTGTAGAGTTGAGATTAAAATAGTGAAAAAAATGGACTGGCAGAGAGTTTGGACAGAGACATCATTTACACTTTGAGAGTTTAAGAATCAACTCTCAAAAACAATTGAAAACAAGACTTTGCTGTGCAAACCAATGTAGACACTTCAGGGGTATTGGTATTAACTCTGCTAATGTTGATTTGAACATGTAGATTGAAAAAATGAAAATTAAACAGATTTTGGTTTTGCTTGCCAAGAAGTCATCCTTGAGTATAACATCAAAGAGCCTTCAGTCGATATTCCTTTTCAAGCATATATATTAATGTATTAATGTAACTATAACTGCTTTTATTTAACTTGGTCTAAAGCAGGGGTGGGCAAATTTTGGCCCGGGGGCCACGTATGGCCCTCCACATCACTAAATGCGGCCAGCCAGTCATTTTCAAATCAGCAGTTGTAAATATAAAGAAAACTCAAATATCTAATCAAAATAATTCTATATAATCTTGACTGATATTTGTGATATTTATTGGATTTTGTAAGTTATTTACAGCCTACTTTGCTATCATAGGGTCTCTCTTTCGTGAAGCATTGGCACATTATATAAAGTATCATTCAATACTATATTCAAACTAGAAAGCACTCGGAGAGCGCAGACCTCCATCAGTCCTCAGCCATATTGTCATTTTGACCATAAATATTACTCCTACCTTTATTTCATCTAAATATTTAGATTCCTTGACCATGAAAACATACCATTAGCAACTGGATTCGTAGTGATATCTATTTTAGTTCAGTAGTTATTCACAGAAATCACATTTTTCACCATGGCGGCCAGACGCTGATCTGGATTAACACCAAAATCAAATCAGTTCTTCCTTTTCCCATGCTGAACATTTCCTGAAAATTTCATCCAAATCCGTCCATGACTTTTTGAGTTATTTTGTTCACAGACGGACAGACGGATGGACGGACAGACGGACAGACGGACAAACTCTCCCAAAAACATAACCTCCTTGGTGGAGGTAAATATGGCAGCAGTAAAATCTTTTAGCTTTAAAAGTTTGGCAACACTTATCATTTCATTGATTTGAAAATAGCTTTGTCAGCTTTAATTCCATATATTTTGGCTAAATTTGCTTGAATTTTTTGTCAAGTTCATTGAATTATGTATAATACATTTTATTTGTCATGTAACATATGAATATTTGTATGCTAATTTTAGGATTAATTAATATTCTCTAATGGTATTTATCCAACATTTTTCCCCTGGAGAATTTCCGATAAATTTGTAACAATGCGGCCCTCAGGCTGGGAAAAATGGTTTTATGTGGCCCTCTTGGTAATGAAAGTTGCCCACCCCTGGTCCAAAGTAAAATGATATGTTTTTAATGAGCATGTGTATTTCTTTTTTGTACTGCCTGGTAAAGGATCAGATGTCTCCTCCAAACAATTGGAAAAAGATGGATTTTGAATGTTTTTGTCCCAGGTTAAAAAGTGAGCAAACATTTTGAGTTTCAGCAGTGAATATTTATTTTCAGCTAGTTTTCTCCTGTCTGATTACAGACATGTAAACAGGCTGATCCACAGGCACTTCAAGGTTAGACTTTTCCCTCTAGTGTCAAATCACTGAACTTAACTTTCTTCAGCTAAAAACAGATTTAAATATTTCTGGTAAGACTGAGTCATATTACAAGGCAGATACTTTTTTTGAGCACCGATAGAGGTCACATGATAAAGCAACATGAGTATGTATCCAAACATTGTTGCCAGAAGACTTGGGTCTCACAGGCCTTGGAGTGGATTCAATTAAAAACTCCTCTCTTTGAATCCTCTGCCAGACTTTCAGTGCATAAATCCATGCCAGATGTTCCAACGGCACTTGAAGAACACACAAGGTGTCAAAGAAAGAGTTCAGTTTGTTCCATATTGTTTCTATCAGCATATTTTCCCCTTTATGAGAAGCATATATGCGCTGCATTAAAATGACTCCTACAAAACAAACAGAGAGTATGCTGTCAATGAGTATCTAATCACCAGAGAGGGATTTTTTTAAATGCAAGTGGCCGAGCAGGAATATAGCATGCATGCTGTACATTATCCTTTAAGTCAGTCTGTGTAAATAGAGGATCATCTGGAGGCACAGTTGGCTTCAGAATGTGATTCTGTCAGTCAGGGGCGGCTGTTTTTCTTTCACCCCTGCTGTGGAGGAACCAATTGTGCAGCACCTGTTTTACATTCCACTGGAGGTCTAAGGGGTCTGCACCCACGGGATGGTCCAAGTCAAACTACACTGATGGATTTTTATGAGGGGAACACAGTAATCTGGTGTCTAATTGATGATGTCTCTCACAATCCTTCGACAAGCTGTGCTGTACAAACCAAATAAACCAATTCTTGTAAATGATGAATGATAAATGGCCTTGAGCTTTCCTTGTCTCTTCGACTACTCAAAGCAGATTTACACCACAGGTCAAATCTACCCACACACCCAGTCGCCCTCACATTCGCTCACTAATGTCTATATGTAAATTGTTAATCAGTAACAACGAACACATTCATACACTTTCATACCCATTAACATGCCACTGATGCAGCAGTGGGAGCAACTTGAGGTTAAGTGTCTTGCCCAAGGACACATCAACATGTGACAGCCAGAACTGGGCTGAAACCTGCAACCTTCTGGTTACCGACCAAGCACACTATCAGACTGCACCACTGATGCACAAATCCCAGTTCCATCCCAAGTAGGGACATTGAGCACAAAAATTTGACAAGATATTTAATGTTCAAACTGATAAACTGTTTATTTAACTTGCTGCCTGCAACACGCTCTAAACAAATCTGTACAGGGGCATACCACTGTGTTACAGCACCTTTCATTTTAACAACAATCAATAAGCTTTCTCATTCTTGATTAACGTATGACATCAACCAACTGTCCAGGGTCTCTTTCCTGGACCACACAAAGGTCAGTCTAGTACCAGAACTCTTCTACCATGAAGCCATGCTGTTGTAACACATGCAGGATGTGGCTTGGCATTGTCTAGCTGAATAAGCAGGGATTTCCTTAGAAAAAAAAGTGCTTGGATGGCAGCATCTGTTGCTCCATAATTATTTTTAATGTTGTTTAAATTGTGTGCCATAAGCAACCAATAGTGTTCAAAATAGCTCTAATAAGACACACTGACGTCTCTCACACTTAAGACTTTATAATATGCCATCTGTCTTCTTCTGTTTAGATGCTAATGAGTATTTGCCACCTGTTTTGGATTTAAGAAAAATGTATTTTCCTGCAATTGGACTTTTCTGAAAATGAAGGTAGAGTAAAAAAAAACAATACATCACTACTACCTTTTATTTTATGCTTCCAGAAAGTGCACAAGAGCTGGGTCAGAAGATTGCTGCAGTGGGTCAAGATGAAGGGCTGAGCTGTCCTTTTAGCTATTTTAAGAAGTCCCACCTGCAAAAAATGAAGCCAGAATGACCTTGATATCTGAATTTAAAAAAATGATAATTTCATCCTTGAGTCAAATTGGACGCTTGTTCAACACTTGAGATCAAAAAATCTCTTTTACAACATATTGCTATACTTTTGGCTCATGTTGTGCCGTCTAAAATAGAATAACAAAAGAATATGTGCAGGATAACTGAGGATAGACCACCACAAATGGTCTGTTGGAGTATGAGCTGGCTAGGCGTGAAATGATTAACAAGTAGGGGTGGGCGATATGGCAAAAATATAATTTCACGTTTTCAAAAAAAATAAAATCACTATCACGATTTTATCACGGGTCTTTTTTGCGTTGATTTTTCTAGACTAATTTGCATGTTTGACCATTTTTCCCGATGTTTAACATATAAAACATGTAAAACCCTAAAAGAAAAAAAAATGACAAAGCCAAAGAAACTTTCTGAACAGGTTTTAATCTAAATAGTGCAGTTTTTATAAAAATGTGCAATAAATGTAAACATAAAAGGTAATGAACAACAATATCAACATTATCTCTTAAAGTGCAACAATTTAAAACAAATGTTATCTAACTGCAATGTCTATAACCTGAGTGAATAATACAGCTGCTTTAGAACAGATTTTTGTTCAGACATCTTCAAGCATATATCTCCTTTTCTCTTTCCGCCATGGCTTCGCGCTACATAACCAAACAGGAGATCCCACCATGCACTGTGGGTAATGTGCTATGATTGGTTAGTCGAGTGCGCGTCAAAGTCTCTGTGCCCACACAGACGATCTGACGATCTTTCTGCTTATGAGATCATCCCCACGTTATAATGTTTAACGATTTAATATCATCATATCGCACACCCCTATTAACAAGTAAGTCTTAAAAACACACACACACACACAGACATACAAAGCTATAAGAGATTTGCACCCAATTAGGGAAGCTTAGGAAAAAAAAGTTCACTATGTATGCATCAAGAAGTAGTTTTAGATTACAAAGTCACTATCCCTGAAGTTCAATAATTTTTAGCTGGGGCAAGTGTAGTGTAGTAATAGTAGTTGTTTTAAAGTCATGCACTTTTTCAAGCCCTGTTCCTTTAAAAAAATCTAGCTATTGTCTTTATTTCACCTTTATTGTGTCACATTTTCACCTGCATGATCACAAAACAGTACTGAGAGGACATGAAGTCTGAATGACTCTCTCCTTTATCAGTGGTTTGGTTTTCCATCTTTTTTTATGTAAGGATCTGATCTAACTCCCCTTGAAAGCTGAGAGCAACATCAATACATCTGACTCAGTTTTTGATTTTGTATTCTGACAGAAATCCAGCAATGCCTCTAAGTTTGCAGAAACAGTTTTGGAATTTACTTTTTATCTCTTTTTGGACAACTTGATGAGGGAAATGTAAGTGAATCTGAAGCGCTGTTACAGGGATCACATATTCTCTCACAAGTACCAGCACTTCATCGTGTCCTTGCTAGAGCTGTGTAGGACAATGTAAAAGTCTGGCAGGAGGACAGAATCCACAGAGACAGGCATGGATGAGGAGAGGATAATGGGTTGGACATGCTCCTAAAACACACTGGATGCAACTCAACTGAGCACCTGCTTGGCTCAACAAGAGCACAACAAGGCATAAACATGAGGCTCAATGTGGTCCCACGGTGCTCTGACTGGAGATAATAGACCTGCAGTGCTGATGAAATTAACCCTTCATCTGCAGAACCAGATCTAATTTTTAAGTGCAGAATAAGAGGAATACTAAAGGCTTTGTTTTGAACCATAAAACTCGTCAGCCACTGTAGACTGCAGCTATCAAACTTACTAACTATAGGCTTTGCTGTTAAGGAAACCATAGGCAGAATTATCTTGAAACTGATCATTTTTTCCCTAAATGGATTACATAAGTATCTTATGCCTGAGTACTAATAATATTTCAAATCTGAATTGTGTGTATTGCTGTTGCAATGTTAAATCTATCATGACAAACATCATCATTGCTGCAGGAGAAACACCGGATGAGAAGCAACTAATGACTTCATCTAGCATCGACTAGTCATCAACTATTAAAACAACTGGTCTACAAGTTTGTGGATATCTTTTTTTTAACCCAAATTCTGTCTTCAAGCTTTCACAGTTCAAAGCAGAAGATCGACTTTTAACAGCTTTCCTCCCTTATTATTAGGGATGGGATGGGATGAAATATCATTTGGCAACATATCGCGATACAGTACGTGACGAAATGCATCGAGTTGGAAAAAAATGGATCACGAAATAAAGACGTTATGTCCGGTAATAGCGCATGTGACCAGAAGTGACGACAACAAACATTAGGACCAATTACGTTGCCTCCAAAAAGCCGAATGATGGAGTCGAATGGGGTCGAAACTGAGGACGCTCCGCCTGGATACAAGTCATCTGTCTGACAGTATTTTGGCTTTCTCATTAAAAAAGACAAAGACGGCAGAAAAGGGGCCTACCGCTCGTTAGCATACACTCTCTCTAACCTCTCTAGGGTTAGAGAGAGTGTTATTGTTTGTGTTTGGCCTGTTAGGCCTTGTGTTTTCCTGTGTGCAACTCAAACAAAAATAAATAAGTTGTAATTACACAGCAATATTTTTTCTTTTTTACTTTTTTGATATTGTATCCTGACGTATCGTATCGTGACCCGGGCATATCGAGGTGCAGCGTATCGTGAGTTTAAGTGTATCGTCCCATCCCTACTTATTATACAAAGTTTATCCTCATAACAAAAATGTTGCTCCACTGTTCTGCAAGCACACACAGGAGAGCAGTTTCTATTGAACAGAGTTTCATTTTCAACACAAAAACAAGAAAAAGAGGCAGCAAAAGCAGAGCTACAAGTTTCTACTCACCATCTGTTGTTGTTTTTAAGGTTTAGAGTTCTCTCATTAAATGTTAGCCAGATTAACATATTTTTATAATGATAATAACTTAATTTATATAGCACTTTCAAAACAAATGTTAATAAAGTGCTTGAACAGACATAACAAAGGTAAAAAAAGAGACAGAACAAAGGCAGAAAATGCATGTATTGTATTGATATGTATTGATCACATGAGACAGGTACTTATCTGTTTTCCTCGACACTGAATTGTAATCTGTTCTTAATCTTCAAAAGTTAAACTCTAAACCATTTTGCTCATTTTGCTTCAGTTGAGTGAGCTATGGGCTTTTACTTCTTCAAGGGATGTTTTGTTATTGCCAGCCTTTTTTTGAAACATTTAGGTCATGGCAGGAGGCAGAGCTGATTCGATATTAGTGGAGTTAAAATATGGATGTAGACCCAGGAATTTCTTACAGGATTTGTTACCATAGCAAGAAAGGGCATTTTTTTCTCACAGTTTTCTGCATTTTCCATAATAACTTGCCTAACAATGTCAGAATTGCCTTTTAAGAGGTCTGGGCTCTCTATTGAAATCTACAGCACAGCAATGAGTTGTATTTAATTTATACAATTCACAATTTGTTCTTTGTAAGTAATATGACAAACACTCTTCAGAGGAAAACACATAAACATGATTTTTATTCATAAGATATTAACAAATGATAATCAGGACAAAATTTTTGAAAACATTGTGCAAATTTGAATCAGAAGAAGAAATTGCCTTTTGAATTTACCATCTGCTGGCTTGTGAAGGATGAGTTAAACACCTTAAAGTCATTGCTTTTTAAATCACTGTCCTAGCAACTGTCTTCCATTCTATTTTCTGCTTTTGACACATTTCGAAGGCCTTAAAACCAAATCCGGCCTCCTAATCTAAGAAGCAGAGCTACGTGTAAAACAGCTGCATCAGGCCAGGTGCAGTCTGCTCAGTCCTTCACTCTCAGGCAGTTTATACCGTAATTCCTGGCTGATAATTCACAGCTTTCCACTGCCAGATGAACACTATTAAAACTGGATGGTTTTAAACTGGGGCTGAGGTATTCCTGCTATTAAGTGGCATTTTTTTCCTCTGTGGTTTTTGTAACAAACAAGGACATCAGGGATTTGGTTAAAAACATCAGGGATTTGGTTAAAATGGAAGTTTGTGGACTGTAGTGAGCACTAATGACATGAAAATCATCCTCTGTCCCCATTTTTCAGGTCACGTCAAACCAAGTGTATTATTAACAACAACTGGAACAATATTGTGGACAGTGTAAAAACACAATATAACAGTAATTACGAGAGGAGACAAACATCAACCCCAAAGTCCCAGCTGTGACTTCAATGCAGCAATTTGTCTGGAAGATGACATGTGTAACGAGAACCACTTGCTGCTGGACTCCATAAATTCTGTCAGGGTTTGGAGGTTGCGGGGCTGAATACCCTGCTCATCCCTCTGAAGTGCTAGAAAAACATTCATCGCACGTCACGCTGAGAGATGTCGAGTTTCCTGCCATTCCCAGATGTTCTCGTGCAGATGTTCTCAGAGGAACCTTTCAAAGGGGAGAGTTATTTGCTTGCAAAAGCTGCACTCATTTGCCGTTTGCTCACACATCTAAGCAAAGATGGCAGTTGAAAAATCCTGTCTTGTACAAATCAGATCTCCCATATGGCTGATATATCTTATGGGAAAAGCAGAGCAGCCACTATACCTGTGCATACTGATAGAAAACAATTTAAAATCTGTTTAGAACAAATATGGTGTTGAAAATGTCAAATTGTACTATTTATCTATATTTTGAAATATATTCATTGTTTCCAATTTCTAAATGGAAAAAAAAATGAAAGGGACTGTGAGGAGTTTCTAAGCAATTACAAAAAAGTCTCACTTTTAGATATATGTCTGATCGAAATACACACTTAAAGATGAGTTTTATAACATCAAAATAGGTTATCTATAAATGCTATTCCTTAGCCTTCCGGTCGGGTCGGACAGGGCTGGACTGGCCTGGATACTCAGCTCCGGGAACAAGACAATTAAAACTAGAGCAAATTTATATTATTCAGACACATCTTAGAGCACCGGGCTGTAAGTAGTGTTATATAGCCGGCTACAAAACTACAATAATAAGTTTTCCAAAAATTGCTTGTTGTCACACATCAAAAACTACCACTACGTAACTAGAAAGAGATACATTACCTCGTCACTTTGGATCCTGTAAGTTGTTGAAAAAAGAAGTTGTAAAGCAATGCAGAGTTCTGAGGAAGGTCCGAGCTGCATTTATTAGCATCACAACACACACGCTTTGGCTTGGGTCACGTCTTTTGGTGCATTCCAGTTTTAGTCAGAAGTAGGAATTTCCGAGTTCCGAGTAGGAAACTGCAACTGGAACTTCCCCCAAAGTTGGAATTTCCAACTGGGAACTTGGTGAAACCTCTCCACCCCGAGTTGACAATCAAAGATGAATGCCCCCAGTGTGAACAGTTATTTAGCTCCTGTAATAATCAATGTACTTGCACTTCTGACTGGGGTGTGTCGCTCTAGATCAGCTGTAGACATAGTATTGTTAGACTTATATCTAAAAAAATGCTGCCATAGTGATAATCACATTCTTCATGTGATATTTGTGAACAACAACGCAGGGTGTGCTAACAACAGCTAACAATAGCCTGGTAGATCGGCATGTTTTTTCCGACTTCAACTGGAACGCCGATGAGTCGGAGATGATGTCACTCCCAGTTCTGAGGTTACCGGAATGCAGTATTACGACAGTCGTCAGTAATAGATTCTCGTCATAGCACCTTTAAGGATGGCACTCTCCTATATCTAATCTCTTCCCTCATACAAATATAGAGGAAAATGAAATTATTTGGAACACAATCAGGAGTTAGACACAAGAATATATGAGTGCAGTAGGCGCATTTTTTTGAAGTAAACTAAGCAGACAAAAAGGGGCTGAAGCTTATCACATCCACTTTGTAATGTTTAAAGGTCCCATGTCCTGCCATGTCTTACATCATGTCTTGCGTGTCTATTAAACAAGGATTTGATTCAAGTTGAATAAAGAAAATATCTCAGTAGAGGCTCAGGTGCAGCTCTTTTTCTGTCCCCTTTGCAAACGCTCTGATCTGCAGGGGCAGGGAGGCTATGATAATGAGTTTTACAGTGAATATCTATCCAAATAAATTCAGGTGGGATGAGGGGGGAGTGTTAGGACTGTAAAAGCAGACTTCCAAAATAGTCATGGCGTCTGCCTGGACGAGTAGAAAACCCACATGTAGGTGGAGGCTTTATAGCTATTACGGTAAATAATAAACCCCACCGAATTTTTCTGAAGGGAATTTTTTTGAAGAGGCAAAGCACATTTCTCAGAAAGTTTGATAGATGGTGAAATGCCCTTATGCCTCCCAACCCCCGTCTAACAACAATTAAAGCAAAGAAATTTGATTTTGCAGGATGTGGGACCTTTAATGTCTTTTTAATCAGGAAGTGTCCCAGTTGTAATGTTTTTAATGCATGCAAAAGATGCCCTCTTCTTATAAAAATGAATTTTACTGTAAGTGTTAATGTATTTATTTCTCGAGATATACAATATGTTAGGCTATATTTTTAAATCAGGCCCCAATAGGCTATTACATGATGATACAACACTGCATGGAACCCTCACTGGGATGGCAGGAAGTAAATTCAGTGCAGAGAAACACCATTAGTTTGCAAGTTTGCAAGAGATTAAAAAAAATCAAAGTGAACCTGCAGCAGAACAGTATTACAAAGCCCATGTCTAAAGTGCCCTGGGGCCAAGTCAGACAGTTTTGGTGCCTACTTTGGAAAATGTGATGTGACCCTCATTCTAGCCAAAATGTAAGGCAATATTGATCAGAGGTAATGTGTCCAGACACATACAAATCACTGAGTAGATTTTACTGCTTATAATGTAATCCATCTCTGTATTCACAGTCAGTATGTTTCTCACTCTGCTTCCAACTGACTCTTTAGCATCACCACTTTCACGGGACTGAAGCAACCTGTTGGCCCATGGAAACATTGTGATGTTTTTCGGTTGGTGAGGCTTAACTTGAGGCAAAGCAGTCCTCCAGGTACATTAGTCAGAGCTGGCTTAAAAGGGGTTTGGCAATGTCAGATACAATATTGGTCTCTGAATAAGGGAGGTCACTGACTTCCTGAGACTGCAGATGTTATTTGAAATGTTAACAGTGATTCATGTGATTCATCAGTATAACCATGAAATGATGCGCACAGCTTAAAAAAATACAGTTAATAATACAGCTTTTACATTTTTTTCAGCAGAAACAAATTTGATGACGACAAGTCCTTGATTGGCCTAGGATCTGTCAGTAGCTTTAGTTCTTACTTTAGTCCACTTGTCTCCGCTTACCTCCCTTCCTTTGCCCACACACCCAACACAGCATCGTGTGGATTTGCTTCCATCATGAGACTGGGGTTCACATAAAAGATTTCCAGCTGCTTAACAGAGGGTTTTTTTTTCTTGCCGCCATGATGGAGGGATTCATGATTGGCTTTATGGATTCATGTTGGGTGTTGGATGTATATACAGTATGTATTTTATATATGTGTATTTATGTATCCGTGCATATATGTGTATTCATAAAATGAAGAATTTTATGCCGGATTATAAAGTGTCTTGAGATAAAACTTGTTATGAATTGGCGCTATACAAAGAAAGATCGATTGATTCATTTATGTTGTTGAATTATAACAATTCTCACAGTTACACATATACAGTAGGCCTGCTCTCTCCCCACAACCACTCATTTACACACACAAAAACACAAACACAACTACTCAAAGCTAGCTTGATGGGTTAATATAAAGAAATGTATTTTTTTAAGAAATGAAGGAATGTTTAATAAGTTCTCATCTATTTGATGTTTTAAATATATTTTAAAAAATCATGCCAAGAGTAACCCTAAATGGGCAAGTCTGGTTGACATGTATGTCTACTTCCTGATTGGGTGATCTGAAAAATGAAACCTGCAATGTTGCGAAAGAAGAGACAAGAACACAACTTTACCAACAGAGTTGCATTTGCATATATTTCTTACTGTGGAAGTCAAAGTGCTGGGGTAAACAATAGATAACAGTTTTTTTTTAAATGATTTTCCTTAATATCTGAAATAAATGAATCCCTGCTGCTTTTAACTTGACCTAATATTCAGCAGAATTTCTCTCATCAATACCAGGCAGTAGACAGTCAGCCTCAAACAAAACACCTCTGAATATGGAGGTCAGACAGGAGTGATGAAAACATGATAGAGGACTCAGTCAACAATGAGACTGGACACAAGGAACAAGTGTCTATCTCTCGTCACAGGCCTTACAAAGCTGTCTAACAGCAGGGAGGGTTTGTCAGCTATGTTCCCTTTGGCGAGTGGCTCCTGATCCAAGGCCAGATAAAGACACAGCCACAGAGTCTTTTTACCTCCACACAGAGCTGGGGCCTTGAAGATTATTTGGCATCAATGAGACACAAACACTGAGTGAGGAGGGACTGATGGGAGCACTGACCCTAAATCACTGCTTGTATTCTAAAATGCTGCATTGATGTCAGAATATTTAGACTTGTAAACTGATCTGTGTGTACACAGGGAGGCTGATTGGTCTTTAACTGTGCCTGTAGGCTGCAGACATGAGCAGATGTTTTGGCAGATTACAGCAGTTTCAGTCAGGGAGGCCAGTGGGTTCACTTTAGTTGTTTTATATGTAATAAAAAAAGTGTACAACAAGAGAGAAAACTGTGAGCTAAACTAGATCCAACCACAGTTACACAGTCCAGTTTACCAAAGCTGTTCTAATCCAACACAGCTTGTTTTGAGGATATCGTTGTAGATTAGATCAAAGAACAGCTTCTCTGTCTTATGTTGCTCTGTATTGATTACTCCAACTTCAGTTGATGAAAAGCTCAGCAAAAATATGTTTACTTTTACCCTGTTGTGTTGATTCAGATTCATCAAGCTCAACATCTTTGAATTGTCTCCAGTGTGGTCTGTATACATGTATGCTCCACATACAATGGCTGTTGTCCTCAAAGCAGGCTACAAAACTGGCCTGTGACTCCAATTCCACGTCTTCCCCTCTATCCAGTTTCAGACCTGTAGCTTGTTTGCTTTGTTCCAATTAGTATCAAAGCTACAAATTGCCCCTTTTTGTTTTGGATTGTTTTATATTCACATGGCAGTAGTTTGATGCAGGTCGTGTCCAGGACAATTACACAACAGGCAAGAGCTATGCTTAAGTCATTATATCACAGCCAGCTTTGCTAGGGCAAGTTTGGGAATGAGCAGAACCTTTCAAAGCATCATTGGCTGGTGATTGGAGGATAGTTTGGCCAATCACATTCATTACGAGCAACCAGATAATGTGATAGCTGGAAGCTACTGTCGAGTGTGAAGGACAGAACATGAGCAACTTCGTAAAACAAGCTCAAGGCAAAACATGTTAGAAGTGAGACAAAAATTTCCTTTTTCTTGAATAGTTTGTAGCACATTGTTTGTTTTTTAAAAAAGAAATGCAGTCAAGATTTGATTAAAGTGCTACTGAAGCTGTTAGCATCTATGCTAATCCCTGTTCGATTAGTCACTTCCAACTGTCACTCTTATGGTGTAGCCACACCGGATGCGAATTCGCCAAGATGCGCGTCGAGATTACATACAAAGTCAATGCAAAGACGCGTTTGGGGCGTCAAACGCCTCGGGCGGCACGTTGGACGCGTTTGGCACGGCACGTCTGGAGCGTTGGACGCGTTTGGCGCAGCGCGTCTGGAGCGTCCGGCGCGTTTGGTGCGTCAAACGCCTCTACGCTCGAGTTGAAAATATTGAATATTGCGAAAATATATCGCAAATTCACGTGACACTGTGGCGAGGCAGCCAATCAGCGATGACATTCCCCCTGACGACATTGGTTTGATGATGTGTGACGCTCCGGCCACCGGCTCCTGCTCAGACCCCTCTGCAAGATGGAGGAGAGGTTGATCTGCGCTGTTTGCTATTATCCGGAGCTATACGATTCGATGTGTGTACTCTACAGAGACCGGAACAAAAAGGAGCAGGCTTGGGTGAAAGTCTCTGAGGAGACAGGTTTTGAAGGTAAGTTCAGTAAATATTCGTTTCCAGCTGGATTTGCCTGCACGGGTCATCGCTGAGTCCGACAAGCTCCAGCTCTCTACTGCACATGCGCATTGACACGCGTCGCCCCTCAGCTTGTCAAATGGTCCAGCGTCCAGCCTCGGGCGTTACGTGGGTTTAAATTCACCAATTCGCGTCCGGTGTGGCCGTAGCATTACTTGTAGCTCCCACCTCTTCCTGCTCCAAAGGACTTTGATTGGGTTGTCCAACTTTGGGTAGCTCACAATTGTTGCAGATTGGAGCTTTGCAGGATGGTCTGTCATCCTACTAAAGGGCCCTGTGTGCTCTGGTTGCCGAGCTTGGCGCAGTTGTTTGAAAAAGGGATTGAATGCTGTGTCCATGTGTTCTCAAACAAACCTTACAGAACAGGGAACGCTAACCTGTAACAGAAAAAATCTCCCAAACATCTAAGAAGAGACCACAACTGTTTTCACTGTCCTATCTGTAAAATGCAAACACAATAAGCCATTAAAAATCTTTTATAAAAGATCTCGCTGTGAAAGGCAGAGCGTCAACTGGACCAACTGATTTAATATCACAAAGTAAAAGTAAAATGAGCAATAGCAAATAGCTGAGTATTTTTATGCCTTTACTCCTTTCTTTCTCCTCTCTCTTGCCCAATACAGCTTTCTCTGGGTCCATTAATAAAGCAATGAATGAATAAAAAGATAACAGACAAAATGAAAAACAGAATGCCTCATGAATCTGTGGCTTTAGCTACTTAACTTGGCACAGCTCTTTTATAGTCAATGTCACGGTGCTTGCAAAACTACATCTGCAGAGTGGGGAGAATATGAGTAATTCATCTGCCAGTACAAAAAAGAGTGAGTCATTAATTTGTGACAGTGCTAAAAATGTGGATCTCTTACACTTTGACTCAACCCTTATGTAGTAATAAGTCTAAGACCACAAGTCAGTGAAGTACTCTTCTTAGTGTTTTAAATAAATGCATCAAGTATGAAGGAGGCTGTCCCATAGATACTTCTTGGACTGGGTAACAGAGCTAATCAACACTTTTCAGTGGTGGTGTATATGCTTACCACTTCAATGGTACAAAGTTAGTCATCAGGATTAGTGGAACACGCCCCATGAGAAATGTAAGCACAGTCTTCAGTCTGTGCCTTTCAGCTCTGACTGTGATAAACATACAAACAACTCTAGACTCACAGAAACATCATAGAGGACTGAGCTGCAGGCTTTGCTGTGGTCTGTCTGGATACTGATAAATATTAATGTGGAGGCTAGCATGTT
The DNA here is from genome assembly GCA_036419115.1 of Scarus forsteni. Classification (NCBI taxonomy): domain Eukaryota; kingdom Metazoa; phylum Chordata; class Actinopteri; order Labriformes; family Labridae; genus Scarus; species Scarus forsteni. The sequence goes on along the minus strand of JAZDUH010000245.1, from coordinate 7,986,869 downwards.
CTGTTTTTTATGCAAATGAAATAGAAACTTGTGGGGATGCTTCTTGAGAGATTGGGTGTTTATTTTCACCATTTTTCAAAAAAACAAGTCAGGCTGATGGTTGTACAGTCTTTGTTGAATGACAACAATTGTCTACTCATGTATGTGACACGTGTAAATAAAATCACTTTACTGTGACCAGTGTATCTGATGTTTGATATGGTGAAATATGCAAGGTTTGAAGAAACATCAAAGAGATAAAAGAATGTGCCTGAACTTTGTTAGCCTGCACCGGGGGTGGCAAACTGCCCACCAGGCAAATTTCCAAAAATTGAAACCATAAAAAGAAAAAATCTGCCATGATACAGTTAAGGTGGTTTTAATATATACAGTGTGGTTACTCTGTTTTGATTCAGTTGAAAAAGAAACCTGAGCAATTTGCATATTTCTCTTGGATTCACGTCAGTATTTCAAGGAGAGCCAAATTCAGGCACACCAGTACTGAGGTGTATGAAAGGCTAGAGCTGGCCTTCGCCACTGTGTCACTGCCAGCTTTGCTTTGCTTGACCACAAGTCACACTGTGCATGATGGAAAGAAAATCCCAGGTTACCCTCAAAATGTTACTTTAATAACAATAATAGCAGAGATTAAATATCCTATATATCCAGATGAGTATACTTATCAAAGCCTTGCAACATATGTGTAAAGAAGAGGGATTTTAACGCTCGCCTGTCGCAGACCATATTGGACACCACATAAGCATGGCAACTTATAACAACATAACACCAGTAGCAATGTCCGCAGAGAAACAGTCAGCAATACAGAAATAAGAGAGCAATTATAAAAAGGATAAAGTCTCCTAATTGAACGAGCTGGACGAAATCTTGGTCATTAAAAAATATTTGCGTCAGTCTGTGCTTTCAGTTGTTTGTGCCAAAACGAGGGATTGATTTTTGTGTTCTTATACGTTGAAATGCTTAAATTTGTTATGATGGTTTCTATGAAGATCCTATATGAAATATTATCAATGAATTCTACGTTCCAGGCAACTCGTAGCTTGTGCTTTTCTGAAAGTGCTCTAGACCAGCAGTCGAACTCGTTACTTCCCACCCGTGAACTTGTACCAGATTGATGTATCCAAGTGACGATGGCAACCTCTAAATAATGAAAAGTTCTGTAAAGTATAAGATTCTGTTACCTTATGCGTCGTTTCCCCTCCTCTGTTTCACTCAAATGAGCAAGTTGATAAAGCATACATCTTATAATGCCTGCCATGTTGGTTTGTTTACATACCAGAATTCCTTCCGCTCAAATCGAAGTCGTAATTTGACGCTTTCAGGTCGGAAATCAGAGATATCATCTGGGAAATTTCCGAGTTACATGTTGCCTGGAACACAGCAGAATTTGGTACAAATTAAGTCACATGAACATTAAATAATCTTCAGTAACCAATATTCATATGACTGCTGCTTTAGCTTAAAAGGGAATTATATTATCAATAGAGCATGATGGTAAAAGTAAAACAAGTAAGCTAAATAAAAAAAGTGCAAAATAGTTTAGTACACAGAAAAAAGTACCTCTACTTTGCTGTACTTTCAGGTTTAGCTCATAACCTAAGCTTTACTGCTTGTTACAGTGATTAAAAGTATAAAATGAAATTATGATGAAGCTAGAAAGCTAGAAATTTAGAAAGCTAGAAATTTTTGTTAGTTTATTACAGGTATTACCAATTAATTTGCAACAATTTGGCCCCTTGGAACTTTGAATACTATTTTTTAAATATAAATAACAATCACTATTACTCTATCACCATATATTTATATACTTATGGGGCCCGACATGCTCTCTTTTTTCGGTGGTTATTCAGATGACTTGTTCTGCTACATGAAGGTGGTGTAAAAATCACATGAACTAATTTCTTCACACTCTTGTATCGATCTGACTCTGCTCGTGTTGATGTGTTTTCTGACCTGATTTGCGCTCCCATGGATACGGTGGCAGCAGGAAAGAAGAGAGAATGAAAAACATGATTCCTTTCTGTGCTTGATGGTGCGTCGTACACACACTGGATGTGTGTCAGATCGATGACAATGAATCCTCCCGTCACACTGTAACCTGATGCAGAAGGTCAGACTTTGTTCTGCGCTCAAAACCCAGCGAGCAGTCAGATCAGACAGTTGTTATGCTTTAAGCTCTTGCCTCCTTGTTCTGTAACTTCTACCTTGTGGTACTTTTTATATCTGTGAGCCAGAGAGGCCTCATTGAGACTGTCAGTAAGTGAGAGTCTAGCTGGCAAGAAGTAAACTGGGGAGTTTGTGGCTGTCTTCTCTGACACAAAAGACAAGTGTACAGCTGAAAGGTAAAAGTCTGAGGAAAAGATAGTGTGGAAGAAAGGCTGGCTGTTAAGAGTAGTTCAAGTATAAGATGTCAGGCAGTACGTTCACATGCACAGTAAGGTGAAGCTGCGGTTATAGCTCTATTAGGCAACTCAACCATAATGCTCTTTCTTTGCTCAGGCACCATTTTGCCTCTGCTACGCTAAGTGGCAGTGAGCTCTCTTTTCAGGAATTATGAATCTTATCAGATCTGTATTATCTCTTTCTATTATCATGGCCCAAAAACATCACTAACATGACATTTTCACGATATTCATAAAAACTGAGGAAGATATTTCTATGTGTCAAATTGCTCAACAGCTTTATTTTGTGTATCTGCTTTAATACTCTTAAAATTTTGCATGGGGAGGTGGCTGACTCAAAATAGTTTCAAACTCACATAATCATGGGCTGGAGTAAGCCCTTAGGGTATCCTAAAAGTCTTGACACACATTAAGATCACGACCTCATTGTAGATCTTCTAAACTAATCTAAAGTTACCTTTAATATTCAGGGTTGCATTTTCTGTATTTAAAGAATGTGTTGCACAGATTTTCACTACCTGCAGCTTGCCCGGCCTCCACATACAGCTGAAAATTAGCAACAGTTAATGAAAGTTTTTCCAAAATCTTGATTTTAAACTGAAATTTTCACTTTTTTTGTTTTAAGAGAAAGGTTTCAGCCTGCCCTTTTATTAAGTGTCTTAAGATAATGCCTGTTATGAATATACATATGTACAAATAAATATTGACTGGTTGATTAATTGATCATTGAATCTTGTGTACATTTTTTAGGTAAGCAGATTTATCCAGCTTTGATCGGCCTTTAACTTTTCATTATTTTTAAAAGTGCTTAAAGAGACTGTGAGGAGTTTCTAAGTAATTACAAAAAAGTCTCACTTTTAGATATATGCCTGATGGAAGTACACACTTTAAGATGAGTTTTATAGCATCACAATAGGTTATCTATAAATGCTATTCCTTAGCCTTCCGGTCGGGTCGGACAGGGTTGGACTGGCCTGGATACTCAACTTCGGGAACAAGACAATTAAAACTGGAGCAAATGTATATTATTCGGACACGTCTTAGAGCACCGGGCTGTAAGTAGCGATATATAGTCGGCTACAAAAAACTATGATAATAAGTTTTCCAAAAATTGCTTGTTGTCACACATCAACAACTACCGCTACGTAACTAGAAAGAGATACATTACCTCGTCGCTTTGCATCCTGTAAGTTGTTGAAAAAAGAAGTTGTAAAGCAATGCAGAGTTCTGAGGAAGGTCCGAGCTGCATTTTTATTAGCATCACAACAAACACACGCTTTGGCTTGTGGTGCGTTCCAGTTGTAGTCAGAAGTAGGAATTTCCGGGTTTCCGAGTAGGAAACTACAACTGGAACGTCCCCCGACGATGGAATTTCCTGCTTGGAACTCGGTGAAACCTTGCCACCCCCGAGTTGACAATAGAAGATGGATGCCCCCAGTGTGAACAGTTATTTAGCTCCTGTAATAATCAATTTATTTGCACTTCTGACTGGGGTGTGTCGCTCTAGATCAGCTGTTTACATAGTATTGTTAGACTTATATTTACCAAAATGTTGCCATAGTGATAATCACATTCTTCATACAACAACACAGGGCGTGCTAACAACAGCTAACAATAGCCTGATAGATCGGCATGTTTTTTCCAACTTCAACTGGAACACCGATAAGTCGGAGATGATGTCGCTCCTAGTTCCGAGGTTACTGGAACGCAGCATTACGACAGTCGCCGCACGTGCTCATGGGTAGCAGAGTCTTAATGTCGCCGGAAACAGATTCCTCTCATAGTCCCTATAAGTGGCGTAATTTATCCTTTTGCATGCATTTATCATATTTTTGTCGCCCCTTTTAGATTTAATAAGCACATCACTGATTGGTTGAAATAATACACATTTTCTTAAAACCCTACAAAGATGTGACACACTGAAACCTCAGGGCTGTCAAATTCTAGCACTTCACCAAAAATCAAGTCCAGCCAAACACCTGAAACACTTTGCATTCAAATAAAATCTCTCCATCCTCCCAAGCTTTGTGTCCTCATTGTGTTTGAGAGGTGGACAGGGGAGGTGATGAGCGGCTCCTGCTCCCACGTCCTCCTCTTTGTCACCATCTGGTTCTCCTCGACAGCTCAGAGATTTCAGAGGTGTTCTGTGAGCCTCATCAGGTCAGGGAGCTGAAGCCCCTCTCAGCACAGCAATGAGTGAGCGACAACAGCCTCCCACTGATAGGACCAGTATGTGTGTGTGTGTGCGTGTGTGTATGTGTATGTGTGTATGCACATGCCCCTGCATCTGTCTGTCGAGCTGATGAGTGAGAATCAGACCCGAGGGGGATCACGTCACCGCAGAGATAGCCACCATTGCCATAGCAACCACAGCCCTCAGGCCCTCAGGAGGAAGAGCAAAGTGGAAGCTGATCCTCTGAAAAATGTGCAAATACTGGATCTTTCAAACTAACTGAAAAATAATCCAATAGTAAAAGGCGTTTTCTTCTTGTTTGATGTGTACATAGAATATATCCAGCTGAATATTGTTCAGTTCATTTTTTTTAATGCCAACAAATATTTTAAAAAGAGCTACCTGATTTATAACAGTTAATATCTGATCTATTGTAATAAGAACAACAGTTACTCTTCAAAATCTTAATATTTTAGTTTAAATATTTTGTTGTACAAACAGCAAATTAATGAATACAATAAATACATGTTTGGATGCTGAGAAGAAGTAATCACTCAAAATATTGTTTGGTGGGCAGAAGGCATACTTTCTTAATCCCTCATGGAGAAAAGAAAAGTTTATCCTCTGTTGCTAAAACATGTTACACCAGTGTTTCTCACATAGTGGGGCTCGACCCCAAAACTGTGCCCAAAGTTAGTTTTAATATCGTCTCTCCTCACTGTAAATTATTTTTGTAGATGAAACAGTATTTTAAAAAGATCTACAACTACCTAATGTAAAACAAATTAATGCAGTGTCTTACCATGAATGGAATAGGATTGTGGGAAAACTTACTAATTTTTGTAAAATTAACAGAATTTTCCTTAAAATCTTTAGTTACTGACTGAAAATTTTCAATAAAGTAAGTCACAGAAAAAGGGCAATGGACTAAGAGAATGGTCAAAGATTTAGTATCTAAATTAAAACAAAGTAAGTTCACTGTAAATTAAAATGCATTAAAAAGCTGTTGAATATGGTTATGATACTGTAAATACATTGGTGAGGATGCTGTTTTGATAATGCAGTAATTAGGATGTAATTTGAAAGATAATAATTATACCTTCAATAAAAAAATCAGTCATCAAACTATTGAAGAAAAAACAGACTAATGCTGAAAATTAAGATAAAGTGATGCTACTGTAACGATGTTTGCAGTAAATCACTGTAAAATGTACAACAACCTATTTAACAGTGTGCCGTGTGTCTGTTCCACCCTGGAGTGTTTCTGTGTACGGATAATTTACACAGGGACATGGAGGACAGATGATCAGACAAAGACAAGAGGGACACAGAGGCTCAATCCCCCCCCTTTACCTAGCCTTCCTTTTACGTGCTCTCTCGGAGGGTCCACCATATGAAGAGCCGTCCCAAATCACGTAGTGTGGAGGGAAAGTGGACCGCTCAGCCCTCAGATAGTGAGCCTGCATCGATGACCACTTTTGATGACTTTTGCAGTAAGTGCAGCACCTAAATGGAGCAGGAAACAACATATACAGTAAATGTGAGTGCTGCATGTGTCCAAGATGTTCCCCACACCTTTGTCACACTGACAGAAAATCACACAAAGGGTGGTTTAAATAGAATCAGCGAAACAAGCAAATATTACTATATGCTGAAGTTTGGTTTTATTGTGCAGCCCTGACTCCACAAAATTTGGGCACAATTGGCAGCATTAATTCATTAATTTGATTGGAAATGTCAGATGGTAATACGATTCAAAGACATGTGGAGTCACTTAAAATTAATTGAAGTATAATGTAGCTCCCGTCATTGTAACGGCTTCTGATTTTGTAATTTTACAGGGACAGGAGAGAACACGCTTGTGTCCTCTGCAAGCGGCAGCGATCCTAGAGAGTCCCAATCTGTGCCACAGCGTAACAGCCATACACAGGGGGCGTCTTTCTATTGCTACGACGGTGAAGTGAAGAGGGCCCCCCATTCCTGCCCATCATGTTAAAGTGCCCTCCACAGCTATGAGTGTGACTTCTTTTGGAGCGACACTCAGTAGTGAAGGGGTAGTGTGCAGGGGCGGTTTGGGATAAAGCCAGAGACTTTCTACACTGGGGATAACAAGACAAACCAGGAACAGGTGTGATGAATTACACAGGTGAACCAATCAGAGATTAAACAGGAAGTAAAACAAGAAATGACACACAGAGAACATGCTACAAAATAAAAAGGAAATACCAGAGAATAAACTAAATACAGAAACTGGGCCTGGGTAACACTGGAATTATCATCAGCCAAGCCAGGTGCCAATTCAAAATCCTGCTCTGTGATTGAGCCTTTGAAACATTCAAAAATATTACAAAGGACCAACGATCATACTCACACTTTTTCAATTTCCTGTGGAAACTGACAAAGAAGTGCATTGTGTCTCGTTGACCTCGGACTGCTCCTGACTGGACACTATCAGTAAAATACAAGAGAAGAAGACATTTGTCCCACTTTGTTGTTCAACAGAGAGATAAGAATGGAGGTCTTAAGATATTACTGCTACATTTCTAATGGAAAAATGGATAAATAATCACTAATTATGGATTATCACTGTGTATTCACAAATACAACTTGTCATGAACAGCATGGCTGCACAAACAAAAATCTATGAGCGATACATTCGACCTTAAGCCCTCCATAAATTGACAAGAGAGTGAGCTTCTAAACATAGTTGTCTCCTTAGAGATTTATTGTACAGAACTGGGTTTCCTATGCAAACAAATTAAAAATGTAGATCTCTGAAAATAGGACATTCTGTCCTGCAAAACAACACTTAACATTCAGTGGTCATTTTAGAAATCGATTTTGGTATATATCATAATACACAATAATGTTACACAGTATGTTGTGCAGAACATGTGCTTTGAGGTCCACATTTTGCAAAATAGGCTTTTAAATGGTTTTAAAATAAATGTGTATATCCATGGCGTGTCATAAAACCCCCAACATGGGCAACAGTGCATCACTCCTATTATTACATACTTCACCTTTAAAAAGGTGTTCGCTCACACAGTCTGTCTCAAAATGTCTCAAAATAGCTCAAGGATGCCTCTATTGAAAGGAAAATGTCTTGGCATGTCTGTGCAGCAACAGTTAATACAGGAGTGTGGCAATAGCTAAAGCTATGTCCACTTAGTGAGAGGGGCATGTCAGACATAGCTTACAAAACAGTAAATTTGGAGCAGGGCTGAAACAGGGTGGTTTATAGATGTGCCAAAATCCATGAGTAAGTGGATATTTAGGTAAAAAAAAACTCAAATATATCTTCCTAAGAAATTAGAGACAGCATAAGCTTTTTGTTAAGGAGCAAAAATGACACTTTTGAAATGAAAAATAAGTTAAAACAGACATTAAATGCTTTCTTTTGCTGTTATAATTCTGTATCAACAAACCATACAAACTGCTTACCTTCATCAATAAGCACTTAAAGATGCTATGAGGAGTTTACAAGTAATTACAAAAAAGTCTCACGCCTGATTGTAATACACACTTTAAGATGAGTTTTATAGCATCAAAATAGGTTATCTATAAATGCTATTCCTTTGCTTCGCGGTTGGGTCGGACAGGGCTGGACTGGCCTGGATACTCAGCTCCGGGAACAAGACAATTAAAACTAGAGCAAATTTATATTATTCAGACACATCTTAGAGCACCGGGCTGTAAGAAGCGATATATAGCCGGCTACAAAACAACGACATTAAGTTTTCCAAAAATTGCTTGTCACACATCAAAAACTACATTACTACATTACCTCGTCTCTGCATCCTGTAAGTTGTTGAAAAAAGAAGTTGTAAAGCAATGCAGAGTTCTGAGGAAGGTCCGAGCTGCATTTATTAGCATCACAAGAAACGCACGCTTTGGCTTGGGTCACGACTTTACGACAGTCGCCGCACGTGCTCATGGGTAGCAGAGTCTTTATGTCGTCAGGAATAGATTCTCCCCATAGCACCTTTAAATAAACAGCAGCAATGTAAGATTCTAAAAATGTGATGAAAACATGACTTTTGAGTTAACCATGATGAAATTTTTGATTTACTGCCAAACACACTTTACTTCTATTGCTGTTGAGATAAAAACACATAAAGAAAAAGGGTTTTTTTTTTGGCTGTTAACATGAATAATTCAGTGGTATGACTAAACAGTCAAAAGGAACTTTAAGTCAAAACTAGGAGCTGAGCACCGATGAGGTCTGATCCTAAAACTGCCTGCAGCTCTGCTTTCATAAATAAAAACCAAACTTACAGCCTGAAAATCAGCCCTTCAAATACTTCTTTATTAATATTAAAACAAGAAGCTACACTGACTTTATTCTTAAAGATGATAGTGAGGATTTCTCTTTGAAAAATGTTACTGCTTTGCATTTTAAATAGGTTGAAAGGCTTCTTGTTTTGGGGCCGGAGGATGGATACACAACAGTTGAACAAATTTGGCTACTTGAGCTCCACAGTTTTTTGTATGATGAAGAAAAAAGTGTTTTTTTTTCGTGTAACAAAATGCTCTCAGTACTGCGATACTGCCTATTCTAAAGGAAAAAGTTCTGTTTGGTTTTTGCTGAAGCTCTGAATGACCTCTTAATGTGAGACGCCCTCTCTTAAGTGATCCAGTCAGTGGCTGTCGCTCTGCCCCCCAGCTAACAGCGTCCAGACTCTGAGCTCATTTCAATGTGTTACTAGACAAATTATTGTCTTCCTGTTAGACAGCCCTGACGAGGCGTGTCAGTAGTGCAGGTGCAGTTGGGCCTGAAATTGCTTTGTTTAAACTTGTCAGGTTGGAATGAAGTTTTTTTCTTTTCAGGAGGATCCGTCCTCATTTGCACGGCTGACACGCTGCACAAACTCCACTGAGATCTTTTGCCCCTCCAACTCTTTTTAAAGGAGAAAGTGTCTGAAATTTGATATGCTGATAACCTTGTCTTTAACCGTGCTGTCAATAATTAAAACTGTCCTCAAGATAACCTTCTAGTATTGATGTTTACTTCTGTTTTCTCCCCTGAGTTACAGTGATTGAGAGGAGCTGTTTGCAGAGGAATGTGAAGGGGAATGCAAAATGGAGACTGGAGCACATCACATTAATGTTTGAGGATGGTGTTTTCAGCATCTGAAAAGATACTGCCAGTTGGTATCAAGTTAATTTTTAGCTGCATATTTTTCTTTGTAAAATAACTGCAGCCTTATACATGTTAAGTACATGGGTCTAATGATACCTTGATTTTTTTTGGATTTCATTTTCATTTGGTCAGAGTTATCTGTGCTTTGCATAACTTAATCCTGCCTTAGCATAATTTATCTAAGGGGTCCTCTGCCAGTCTGAACCTACAGGATGCACCTCCACTTAACGATAAATCACATACCAAATTGCTAAAGATTTTTAACAACACAAATGTGCGAAGTTAAAAGTGTCGGAGTTGTAACAAAACATGTTCCTCAAATCTCAAATATAATGCCAAAATCCCCACTTCCTCTAAAAGGTAGCATGTGTGATGATCTTTTACAGTGTTCACAACTCACTGGATGCCCATAACACAGCCTGTCTTTGACTCCACCAGACTCACAGAACCTGGTCCTATTGAAAATCTAACCAGGACTGATACCAACAAATGCTCCCACTCTGGAGCACCAGCTTCCAGTTGCAGGGAATTTGGCACTTTTTTGGGCCCCACCCACACCTTCAGCAGTGTTGCTCATTCCAGGACTACACAATCCTTACAAGTTGTACCTCGTTATAAAGGTGACTAATCAAGCTTCCCAATTTAGTATCAACTGGTTTTGTTCAATGGAAAAATAATCCACAACGTTTGAAGCATTGAAACATTATGATCTGGCTACTAACTAGACACAAAGTGCATTCCAGAAGTATTGAGGCTTCATAAGGAGATACATTTATGTATTTCAAAAACAAACTGAGCTCTGATCTTGTTGAAAGTAGGATCTTCTGTCTTCAGTGCCCTTTTTTTTTTAGCACTGTATTTCTTCAAGGCTACATGAAAGTTTTCTAGAGTGAAGGTATCCGGGACTCCGGGCAAAGGCTCCGTCAGTGTCTTCAGAACAACTGCCCCTGAGGTGCTTCTTCAGTTTGAGGGACAGCCAAAAATTACAGGGAGCAAGGTCTGGACTGTCGGGAGGGTGAGGAGCAGTTGTGGTGCCTATATTTATTAAGCAGTTTGATATCTGGATGGAATTGCAATTGTCAATGAAATGATGTAATTGCCTGACTGCATTCTTCAAACTTGTTAGCTGTGAAAAAGTGTATTCAGCTTTTTCCTTTAACCCAGAATAACAAAAATTGGCATGTCATCATGTTAGTTGTAAAATAATGATACACAAAAATTATAATAATGTACCACAGCTTTAAGTACCTATCATAAAAAATCTTAAAACTTGTGGAATTAACCATATTTGTGAGGAAAGATATAAAAGATAGTATGGGTGGATTCAGAGTAATCAAAACACAGGAAGTTAAAAAGTAATGCACATTTGCCTGTTACATACGCATATATTTGTTAGATCTTAAGGATTAAATCTTATTTAAAATTCATAACCCGCAGGTGTCCTTACCCACCAGCTAAGAACCTCCGACTAACACAATAGGCATGGAAGTCGTGGGATATTGCACATTAACCATGAATTCAACAACACAGACACTTTTTCCTCCGCTCATGTTGACTCTCTCTATATATATTTTTTTGGTTTTGTTAATGATGAACATTTTGACACCTTTAAGCTCTTAAATTTGTGAACCCTACCCAATCTCTTTCAGGTCCCAGGTCTTGGTATTCGTACAACAAAAATCTTTTCTCCTTCTCTTACTCGATACTTCAGCTCTTTGTTCTAGTTCAGCTGACATTTCTCCTCTCCACCTATGACTCATCGTCATTTTAGCTCAGCACTTTTGATCCAGCTGATATTTCAACTTTACTCTGTGCTTTCACAGTATCTCCTCACTTTGTCTCAGTGCTCCAGTTTTAAACAGGGGTTAGATTTCCCCGATACATACAAATCATAGTCATGATAAACATTTTTGTTTGTAAGCTAAGCCTTTCCAAACTTTTTAAACCTTTATCTCAGCACCCCTAACTTATTATCTATCTTAATTCCATCTCTTATAGATATTTTTTAGTTTTTGTAATTATTATAGCAAAGAAACACTAAAAGATGGGTCTGTGCAAAAATATTTTAACATCACAATTGCAATGTTTGCATGAGCAATAGTCCCATCACAGACATATCAGCCATGTGACTGCAGTCATGCATTCATTTGTGTTGACAGAAAAAAACTGACATTTTCATGTTTTTGGCTGGTCCATCTGATATCTGATTCCTTCAGTGACCTTACTCAGGTTGGATCACTGCCCATGAAGAGTTTCTGTGCTGCCTGCATGTAAAATGTAAATATTGTTCACAATAGTCTACAGATGAGGTGGTTTTACAGTTTAAAGAGTTACCATGAAATATGGGGACTGTCATGTTATTTTTTTTTTCTTCTGCCTTCTTTAAAATTTGTAAATACTTGCAATATGTGTCTAATTCGAACATCCAACTAAAGAGACACTATTTTAGACACTGTCAGTTGACCAAAACTTTGCTGACCTAGAGGGAAATGTCAAGCTGCACAGGTCGAAGATCATTACCTCCGCCAAGGAGGTTATGTTTTCGGGAGAGTTTGTTTGTCTGTCTGTGAACAAAATAACTCAAAAGGTAATGGATGGATTTTGATGAAATTTTCAGGAAATGTTCAGCACGGGAAAAGGAAGAACTGATTCGATGTTGGTGTTGATCCAGATCAGCGTCTGGATCCGCCATGACGAAAAATGTGATTTTCGTGAATATCTACTGAACTAAAATAGATATCATTATGAATCCAATTGCTCATGGTATGTTTTCATGGTCAATGAATCTAAATATTTACATGAAATAAAGGTAGGACTAATATTTATGGTAAAAATCACAATATGGGAGAGGACTGTAGTGCTGGCGGAGGTCTGCGCTCTCCGAGTGCTTTTCTAGTTCAGTTAAGCAGCACTGGTGGTCATCAGGTACATTGAAATCTTATGCTGCCTTAAAAATTTCAGACATTTATCCAACATGCTGATAAATACCAGCAAGAGTCAACCTCCACTTGCCTTTGCTACCCTCCAGCTGCTTCCTCCGCAGGACTCCACTCCTGTTGTCTGACCTGTGGCGCTCTTTTGGAAACAGCCCCTCGGCATGGTGTAAGAATACTGAGACCAGCTCCACATGAGGCTTTATATGGTGTTCATTCAGTGAAGTCTTGTTGTACATTTGTACATCGTTCAGCAGTGCCCGGCTATGCCAGGCCAAAGTTCACTAAGGTTCAGTGTGATACCAACACATTACATCTACATCAAGGAGCGCTAAAAGTCCATCTAAAACTAGCCGGGGGCTGTCAGATGGCAGCAATCCTCCACCAGCACAGTGTTTCTCTCTTTCCTCAGATACATGGACCTGCACTGAACACAGCAAAACTAACTCTGAACTTGCTTTCACAGACCTTTGGCTTATTTCTCAACAGTCAGTTTCTGTTCGTTGATGTGTGAATGTGGCCTCAACAAAACAAAGAGGTAATCCTTCAGAGGATACAAAAGGTGGCTGCTAATGGAGAGCTAACTTTAAATAGTCAGAAATGCACATTGTAAGATCCTGCATGTCTATGTTCAGTTCTCTTAAAAAAAGCAATTTAAATGTTATTCTTCTCAGAAATTGTTTGGCCCTAATAATAACAGATAACAATATGAGGATAAATTCATCCCTCCCTGATAAATGGTAGACAATCCCAATTGTTACAAATGTCATTCACATTAGATATTTATATCTACTTCTGGCTTGAACGGAAATCAACTTAAGTGTTATGGAATGGACTTTTGAAATTTACTTCAGAATAAATAGCTTTAGTGCTGAGTAAAGATAGGTTTATGCTTAAGGAGGCCCTTACATGTATTGGTGTTAGCATTATAATGTGGCTCAACAATATGGCATTGAGGTAGTAGAACAGTGCTTCTTGTAGTTTATGAAATGCGTACTTCAGACTAAGGTTTTAACATCTGAAAACCAAAAAAAAAAGGGTTCTCCAATGTTAACGTGGCTGTGCTTCTGTGAAGGTCTGATCATCAAAACATTTAAATTCAAAGATTCTGGATTTCCATGTCTCAGCAGTTTCACAGGTGTCAAGATGAATGAGTGGAAAACAAAACAATTCCCTTCAAGCCCAGATTACATCGGCTTGAATAGCCCCCATCCCCAATTTGTCCAGAGGACAAAGGGCAATGATGCACATTCCTGAGAGCCGCCGTGGAGAAGCATTCCTCTGTTTGTAATCGTTCCCAGCTGGAAGCAGAGTCTGTTTCTTATTTGTCACATTCACGGGTCAAGAGTTACCATATTTTTCATAATCACTTGAAAAATAGGAGTAAAGCTCCTGGAGGAAAAGAGTGTTTGTGTAAACTTTAGTGCAGTAGGTGAGGCATTGCAGCTGTTTGCCTCCATGCAACATGTCCATCCTCTACACTGTTGGGAGGATTCATTCATCTTAACGGGGCAGATTCAGAGCGATGAGGTGATGGAGGTTTTAATAGCATCAGACACTATAACACTGTTATTTGTGTTATTTGTTATTTTCACTGCCAGAATGCCAAATGGATACCAGCTGTTGGACACTACACTAATAATAAGTTATTTATCCACATAAAATTTGTTTTAACTAATTTTGCACAGATAATCAACTTAACTGTGACTTTATAATCTCTTTATTTGCTGGAAGGTTTTTTTAAAATGTGTTTTTCTACACTATCTGAATCTTGAATCTGCGGAAACATTGGAACCGTTCTAAATTGTTATGATTATTATTATTATTATTATTATTATTATTATTATTATTATTATTATTATTATTATTATTGATTATTACTGTGATTGTCTGGCAGCTGGTTCAAAGTGCACCCTGCCTCTCGTAAGCAAAAATGTGAAAACGAGGCTCCTTGTACACTCTTTCAAATTATATATATTTTTTCACATCATGATGCATTAATTAAAAGATTGATATATCTATATCTATATATCTATCTATCTGTCTGTATCTATATATCTATATCTATATCTATATATCTATATATATATCTATATATATGTATATATCTATATATATCTATATATATGTATGTATATATATATGTGTATATATATATGTGTATATATATATATATATGTGTATATATATATGTGTATATATATATATATATATATATATATATATATATATATATATATATATATATATATATATCTATATATATATATATATATATATATATATATATATATATATATATATATATATATATATATATATATATGCAAAGTGCTGAACAGGTGTATTAGACTGCTCAATACAAGACAAGCATTGAAAACATTTTTCAGAAAACTTGAAAAGTAAAAAAACTGTATTGTAATTAAATATCCATTTTGTACAGAAATAAGGAATTTTAGACTGAATTCACCTTTTTATACTCTTATTTGAGCCAGCTCACTGAGCTTCTTTGTAAAGTGAGAAGTCAGCATTAGTCAAGCACATTTAACTTCTAAAACTGATCTTTACGTTCAGCAGTTCAAGTTAATGACTGTTATTAGATACAATAATCAAACAAAACAAGGGCCTTTGATATCTTTGTATTTTTAACAGTATACTTGAAAATCCATGGGTAACAATAATACCTATATTTAAGCATTATAAAATAATTCCTGTTAATTATGTGGCCTATATCTATGGTGGTGAGTCAATGAATCAGAAGAGCTTAAAATGGATCTGTATCTCAAACTGTTTATTCCAGTAACACTCTTGTCTCTTTCTGAGCTGCCCCAGCAGCAGCAGGCTTTTAAAACACAAGTGTTATGATTGTGTGTGCAAGAGTGTGCATGTGTGTTTGCACAGGTGCCAAAGAAATTCAGCCCTGTGCTCGACATGTGCTTGTGCTGAGAGTGAATGTGGGTGCCTCTTCACTTGAGAACAGCACGGTAGTCTCAGTCTGCTGTGGTGTTCATAACAAAGCCAGGATCACACAGACAGCAGGAGAGATCCATGGGTTGTTGTTTTAAAATCATTAAAGGCTACTTTTGATCCCAATGCTAGCCATATATATGCTTTGTTGAATAAAAAGGGGGCTTAATAATAGGTTTTTCTAATGTCTATTGTTAAAACACCACAACAAGAAACACGGCAGATGCATGTTAAGGATCTGACATCAGCTGAGGCAGAAAACCTCAGTCATCAAGTCCAAGCAAATCACTCTGCCCAAGCCACCAAATTACAGTCTCTGGGCTTGTGGGTGAGGGAATGTGAGTGACGGTTTTTCTTGTGGACTCTGGGTATGTTTGTAAGAACCACAGAGCTAAAAGTCATCTGCTGCCAGTAGAGGATGCTGTGGCTCCTATCAAGCCTGAGCTAAATTTGAGCTCTTGTGCCCTGTGTTGTCATTCTGCATGACATTATTTGAGCTGAAATAAATGCATGGGTCCAGAGGTAAAAAGAGTACAAAACATTGTGGTCATGTAAAAGAATAAATATACTCTGAAAAAAATTAACTCAAGTACAAGTAAAAGCAGCACTCAAGGTAATTTATTCTACTTAGAGTAGTGAGAATTTTGAGAACACTTGACGGTGATGCACTCAAAGGTGAAAGGATGAAGAGTGATGGGTGAACAGTTTTTTGTTTCAGAACATAAGAGGGCACTTTAAAAGAACTTGTGGCCCAAATAATACAAAATACTTTAGGAGGAGCAGTTTGCCCTGATACATCTGTACTTAGATGTCAAAGTTAACAGTGATTTTGGATCATGGCTTTGTATTATAAATATGAACATCTATTTTAAAAAAATCCACAGTAGATGTTAAATGACTACATATAATCATATTTTTTCCATTCTAAAACTGGACCAACCATGTACTCTAAATAAAAAAAAATATCTATGAGGCATTGATCATCACACCACATCATATCAGTACTAAGTACTGCATACAGCACTTAGTATCTAAAATATTTAAGCCTTTAATGCCCGAAAATTCAAATCTTTTGGAGCTGAATTTTTTATTTCACTTTCTACTGAAATAAAAAAACATCAAGATTTCCATTAAATTTAGCATTTTGTATCTCATTTGCTACATTAGGTATTATTGCCAACTGATAATCCACTTGAGGACATTTTTATAATTTATCTGATTTTATTCAGAAGTTTCATTTTAGTAATTTGTTGATCATATTGATAGATTGAGGTGTCATAAAAGCATGTATCAAATATGATACAACAGGCTTTAAGGAGTTAAAATCAACAATTTTTTTTGCAGGTAAAAATTAATTATTAAATCTCATTGTCTATTTCCACCAATCATTTTGACCTCCTCATCCTTCAAGTTATTCAAGCTTTATAACAATGCACTATGGCAACTGTGCTTTTCAGACGACTTTACACAAACAAGGAGGTAGATGGAAAATTTAAGTTGGATCTCATGCCCATTGAAGCTATCAAGGCGGTGCAACATCTCAAATGTTAGTAGAGTGTAAACTATGTTGTAACTAAAATGTATGTTTAAACGTGCAACATTTGAACTGACGCAGAGCCACTGCAGCCCACAGCTCTGGTTCATTTTCTTTTAAATGTGGAATAAATGTCAAATTGCTGGTACCATGACAACACTAGTTGATGGAAAACTTTAATTTGTTTACCCTTTTGTTTTATTTTTTTCCCTCAGTGATCAAAATGCTATTTGAAAGTAGTAAGTACAATACTTTCCCTACAACATTCTCAAGAAATAATAAAATCATTGTTCCAAACCAAAACAAAACTGTTGGTACATGAAAAGCTACTCAAATACAGATCTGTCAGGGTAACCAATGACTTTACTCTTTTGCACTGTGCCAAGGCATTTGGGTTGAACATTAAGCACCCCTCCTCTGTCATTTAAAGAGTGATGATTGTTTCCACAGAAAATGACCCAAACTCTAAACAATGTGGTGGTCCTGCTTCAACATTTTTATGGAGTTTTCTTGTTGTGAATGCGTGATAAACAAAGTCGTCTGTTGAAGCTCATCTTCTCCACATGAGGCTTCAAATTAAACACAGATCTACATTTTGGACTGTCTGCACTTTTTTTTCATTTAAAGCTGTATGTTATTAGTTGACTACCTCACGTCAGTGTGTCTGTGCGTGTGTGATGAGCTCTATGCAAATGCAGTGTTCTGCAGTGTTCCCCCTACCCTCTCTCTTTTTTCTGCTGGTCTGAACTGAACCAGCTGCCTCGGCTGCTTCGCCTCCAGCTGCTTCCAAATTGTCCTGCCATTAAACTATTATACGTTTACGACCACAGCACTGAGCGGGCCCACGAGTTGCTGGAAGTCCTGATGATCCTCCTGCATTGTAACGGATCATTATGCTGGTTTCTTATTACACAGCTTTTTGCCAGGCTGTAATTAGCTGTGATACAATTAGGCACACCATCTTAACCGAGCTGTGAAGGTATCCGGCAGTTCTTTGTGCCACTATGATGGCCTGGATATGTCACTCCAGAGAGATTAAAGGGAGAAATCCTCAAAATGAAAATGAAACTCAATGAGGTGAAGTTTAACTACCATACAATAAAAAAGCTTAGGCTTGAAAGTATGAAAAAAATGAAGCATCTCCTTCAAATGCCATATCTCAAGAATGCTTTAAGGAGTTTTGCTTTGGCTTGGTGCAAATTTTCAATCTCACTCATTATCGTTTCCCTTTTAGCACTTTCTAATTATCTGCTTTTAAAGGTGCTCTGCAAATAAGGTTATGATAATAATAGATGTTCAGAGTACAAAACCTGAGTAGAGGTATTTCTGTGGGTCTTAGCTGACTTATTCCAGAAAATATGAAAAAACACCCTACCATGCGGGTAAGAAAATCACCAAAATGTTGTCACTTTACTCCTGTACTGTGACCAACAGCCCCTGAACTTGCAAAAAATAATTAAGAGAGAAGTCAGGCTGGAAAAATGTGGAACAGGGACAAAATAGCTCACAATAAACAATCTGGACTCAGCTTGAGAGGGCATGAAAACAATCACAGGGCTAGAGGGAGACAAGAAAGAGGTGTTGATGCCGTTCAATTACAGTTCTGATTATCAGCTGGCTCAGAGCCTCAATGACTTTTATGTGAGAATCGATACTCTTGATTTTACTAATAAATACTTAGAAATCGGAAACTGACTTCTGCCTGCCCCTCCCCTAAATCACTTTATCGAGGAACTGAATGTCTCCAAGTGTTTTAAAAACTGTAAACAGCGGAAAAGCTCTGGACTCGACATCAGTGGACTGGTTGCCTTTTAAGAACCTGTGCGGAGCAACCCGACCCAATTTTTTTTTTTTGATCATATATTTAACTTATATATTTAACTTATCTGTTAACCAGAGGAGGATGCCTTACTCTCTGGAAACAGTCCATTGTTGTGCCTTTCACCAAAGCAGCAAACCAAAGTCGTTCAATGACTTTAGACCTGTTGCTCTTACTTCTTTGATTATGAAACAGTTTGAAAAAGTAGTTAAGACAGAGTTTGTTGACAAAACTGAGGGCCTCTGCAATTTGCGTATAGGGCTGGAAGGGGAGTTTAAGACACGACTGTCATTCTACTCAACCTTCTACACAATGTTGAGGTGATAATAAACAACACACCAGGCTGCTGTTCATTGATTTTTCATCAGTGTTTAATACCATTCAGCCGTATGTCCTAGTGAAAAACCAGTGGGTGCTTTTGACTTGGGTCCTTGTTTTGGTGGGCTGCATTCTTGATTTACAACCAAACAGATCTCAATGAGTTAGAGTCAACGGGACATTGTCTAGCAGTCTGTCCTTTTCTAATGGTTCCCCTCAAGGATGTGTCTTCCAGTACATTCTCTACACCAGTGACTGTCCCAGCCACAATAACAACAGATTTATCATAAAGTATGAGACGACTCGGTTATTGTCAGTCTGCTTGGCGATGATGAGGATTTTTGCAATTTCAACAACAATTTTGAGGACTGCCCTGTACTTCAGTGTTAACATATCCTTAAAAGGTTCAAAGCACTCAAAATCCCAAATCCTTAAAAATCCTTTGTGAGTTCTCTTTCTCCAAGTCATACAAACAAATGGACGAATGATGGCAAAACATGTACAGTACTTCCTGAGGAGAAGTAAATACTACTACTTCAACTACTACTTCTACTCTTACTACTCTGACTACTACTAATAGAATATTTCTTCTACTACTGTATATAATTACTAATATCATTACCAGTATTATTTGTCATTAGTGTGACCATTATTGTCCATCCATCCATTATGTATATCCACTTGGGTTCAGGGTTGTGGGCTAGAGCCTATCCCAGCTGTCAAGGGGTGGAGTACACCCTGAACCGGTCACCAGCCAATCTCAGGGCTGACACGTATAGACAGATAACCATTCGCACATATGCCAACACCTAAGGGTAGTTTGGAGTTTTGGAGTAGCTCAATGAGTGTGGAACAAAAAAACCCACAAAGAACATGCAAGCTATAGACGGAAAGGTCAAAATCATACATGGGAGTTGATGCATGGGAAGTATCTGCTGCCATTTATCATTTTTTATGACCCTGCAAAGAAGGTTGTGTTTGAGCACGATAACGCAAGAAATCAACTGATTTTGATTAATTTTTCAAAGAGTAAGGGATCAGACTTTGATGGTGATCCAAATCTGGATGCCGATCCGGGATTTTTTTTTAAAGAAATCCTCAACAATATGCAGAAGGGCAGTTTTACTATTTTTGAGATCACCTTGGCACAAATGCTATGGCAGAGGGTTGTGCTTTCTGAGCACTTCAGCCTGTCAATATGTTTACTATAATTGTTATGATCATAATTGCTATCTCATTATCAATGGAGTTATTGTCTTCATGAAAAAACACAGAGATTTTGTACAACGTGTTTTCAGAACCAAAGATGGACTGATTAGATTTTGGAAATAATTGTTTGGGCCTTTAGGTCTCATTGTTCCTCCCTTGCTTGTAAATGCAGTATCTTTAACAAGATAACTGAATGTCTCTAAAATATGATTTTTAAGGTTTAAATATCATTGAATATCATGTTTATCCCTGGCATAAGAACACCTCGCATGCACTTGGAGAGATTTTCTCCATCTTTTGCACAAAGGTCGCACAAACCTAACCTTGCAGAGCAATTAAATCAACCTGATTCACTGTCTTGCCCAGCTTTTTGTCATGGACACTGACAGTCTAATGTTTGAAAACTAATCTTTTTTAGTTTTTTCAAACAAATCTCTTCCTTCATTTGCTTTACGTGTCTGTAAGAAAAAGATTCAGTGCTTCATCTGCTCTCTAAACTGTAAAATCAGTACCATCATTTCACTATTTTCTGCTTCCAACATCAGCTCCATACATGCCAGCTCTCTGTTTCTCTCCTCTCTCTGAGTTCAGGGTTGTGGAGCTGAGGGAGAGTACCCACTCAGAGGAGGGGAGCACAAACACATTGATCTTATTTGGACAGGATTTTGTCTGGGACACATCCAAACCCAAACAGCCAGGGTAGCACCACAACAGGGTGTAAGTCTCTCTCCTGCAGCTCAGACACACACACCCACACACACACATAAACACACACATAGGTTACAGACAGAGCAAAGCCGCCTCTTGCGTGTTGTTTCTTGATTCAGCTTGTGATTATTTACTTAACTGATGATCCCTCACTTGTTTTCCAGTTTTAAAAGTGGCTGTGTCGTCATTTAATGAACTCAGCCTTTGCCTCACACTGAAATGAAATTTAAGTGTCTTGGAGGTGTTTGACTGTCAGCCTGAGCACACATCTGCTTCATGTTATGACAACACTGCTCTAAGATGCAGTTTGTGTAAAACTGAGCCAGCTTGCAGATTTTAAGAATTGGAAGCATTCGCTGTATGAATGTTTCTGATTAACTACCAATACAGAAAAACACCACACTGTAGTTCATTGCTCATATTGAAGACATACCTATTTCACAATAACTGCAGTCTGTTTACTGAATCTTTGTAACAACAGAGCACTGGCTCTTCTCTGTGCTTCTCAGTTTGTTTTAGTAATTGTGATTGCTTTCATACATTAAAATGTCTTTGTTTTGTGTTTTACTTAAATCTGTTAGAGTATAAGCTCATTCACATTTAGTCTTGAGAGTAGGAATCATGCAGGTACATTAAAGATTGTGTAAATATATTTTCACAATTCTATACATTTTTTAAGTGATGTAATAACTGACAGTAACAGATGACCTGAATGATGCAGATTAGGGTTGTAGATGGAGACAAGACAATGAACTAACAGCATCTAACTCACTGTAAACTATCCATAGGCCAACTTTCTGTGAGTATTAACTCTCACTGCTACTTCAACTGAGAACTCCCCTCCAATCACACAAATGAGGATTACAAACATGAAGCAGCATCTTTAAAACACCTGTTACTCCTACACTGCTCTGATGTGAAATCAGCTTTGGCACACACTTCTTAACTGTCTTGATCAATGGAAACCATTTCTGTTATCATTTTTATCCTGATTTGTTGATGATTCCTTCAAGATTGATCCATTTGTTGAATGTTTTCAGAAGTTTTGTATATACAGGTTTGGTTCAATTTCACCAAAAGTTTATGCATTGCTCAACTTTCAAGCCAGTTGGTTGTGATGAAATGACCTAAAGCTGGTCCTGCTTTTAGGTATCATGTACTTTGCTTGAAAATACAGCCAATTTGTGGCATTATTTAAACCTGAATCTGATTACTGTACACAAACTGCAGGTGCAAAAATAACCTGAGAGTTAAAAAAAAAAAGTTTTCAGGAATAAAGATTAAGTAAGAAATGATAAAAGCATTCTGGACAGACTTAGTGTCAACAGTTGTTAGGTGTAACTGTCAATGTTTCAAATTAATGCACCTAAATGGATGACAGCTTTAGGTTGTTGATTGAACTAGACAGCACAAAATGGAAGTGAGTAACAAATCTTTGTAGTTTTCTGGTTTAAAAAAGTAAAAAAAAATTAACACAAGTGGTGCCCTTAAAAGAAAGGGAGAAGTGTTCTGTAAAACCAGAAAGCCTTTCCCCTAAGAACAAAAAACAACAAAAAACAAAACCCAAATAAATAAATTAATTAAACAAAACAGTAGTAATCAAGCAACTTGTATTCAAAAAGATAAAGCCTGTTCACAACTCATAGGTTGGAGTGAAGCTCAAAGAGAAAAGAACTCAAGTTAAGTGGTTCTTCCTCTAGGACCCAGAATATCAAACATTCACTTCCTTGAATATGAATAACTTTGAAAATTTTATCATGACTTTGGCTCCAGATTAAAGGTAAAGTGGCTCCAAAGTATTATCAGTATTCATCATCTGGGGACAATGAATATTTAGCAAGTTCCACATTTCAAGATCAGGAGCAGCCAAGAAATGATTATTTTGTGGTTTTTAATCGATTAAACCAAAGTGATCCATGAGAGTTTTGACTCTCTTGCTGTTACAGTGCTGCTTGTGGGTATCTTCAGCTTTAGTATGTGTACAGTGGATTTGATCAGCAGATGCATTTGTGTGCCAAAATCAAACATCTTAGAAAATCAGACCACTAGAATAGTCAAAGATTTAGACTCAACAGTAAATAAGTGAAAAGTCTCATGAAAAGACTGCAGATCAACAGGTTCCTGCTTTATCTGCCATCTGTTTAGAATAACGCTGCAGAAAATACTAATTCAAATCACAGAGCCAAGTTTACGCTCGGCTGGCTTCACAGAGAAAACATCAGATAGGCAGCACAGGCTTATCGCCTGATTTGGTTTTGAATGGATTACTATCGCCGGCTGTATCAAATAAGCTTTGACTCAGATTAAAGAAAGTGTGTAACGCTTTAAGAACATTAATTGATGCTTTGAAAATCTTCAAAGTTACATTTTATTGCAGCTTAATGTTTCATTAGCTGTTTATTGATGGTATAAAATTACTAAATGTTCTTCCTGGAGTCTGTTTATCTTCTTTTAGCAGCTGGAAAAAGCCCCTAACGTAAATAGGAGCAAATGGGTTTTTTCTAATAAATAGTACCAGTGTTGATATCAGAGTGTTTTAACCTGTTTAAATTCTATTTTCATAAATGAAGAAAGCTTGTTTTTGATGATGTACAAATCACTGAGGAGATAAAACTCGGTAATTGTTCTATCGTCAGCTTCAACTCTGATAGAAAACCCAGAGAAGGGTAAATAACAGATTAATGCTGTCAGATCCTCTCTTAGAATCATTTGCAACTGTGGCACGTTACAGTGAACAGTAGAACTGAAATAAATCTTCCAATCTTCCCGAACACATCAAAATACACTGTGACTGCTGCAACTATTAAGATAGTGTTAACTTATCAGCACTTTTCAGTGTTTTAAATGAGAAGGATTTCTGCCTTTCACTCTCCAAATACAAGAGAACACATAAAATTAATACAACAATTTGACTTGTAGGCTTTTCATCTTGGCAGCATTATAAAAGAATATATCCTTCACTACAAAGATAGATGTGTTGTGGGAAAGTCTACCATTTTTAGCAGCTCATATAATATCCATGATGTTTAACAATCCAATATTACAACTGTCCTACATAAAAATGGTTTTCTGGGAATTAAACTGAGTGGAATCATGAATTTAAAAGGCTGTCCTTCTAGCTGGATCAACTTGTTTTCAGCTCTGCATATTTGCTAAGATCCTCTTTAGAATTAATTGTCCCACTAGATAAAACGTTAGAGGATAGCTCCTGAGTTTAGTTCTGAAATTTGTGCACTTAAACAAGCATCCCAGAGGATGTGGCACTTCAATAAAAGGGTGTAGTCGCATATACTTTGTCAGGAAAGTCATAAAAGACATGACCGTCTCAAGGCTGTCTATTGCTCCTCACTAAACAAGGAAAATAAAACAATCCAAAGCACCTTTTCTGGTACCACAGAGAGTCAGAGCTCTATTAAGCTTGTGATTTTATCAGCCCTCAACTGTGAGGACTTTGTGAGCTCCCTGGTTATGCCACGTTCTGTTTCTATTTAACTAAAATTATACTGCTTTTTTCCAATTCACCTTCAGGAACTAACCTCTTTTGTCTCTTCCTCCAAACAATCAACCTGCCTTTTAGACCCGATTACAACTGATCTGTTTGAGGAAGTCTTTTCCTTAGTTTGTTCATCCTGGCTCGAGATGATCAATATGCAGCGTCTTTATTGACAGGGTAAGTGCTTTAGTCCCTTACAGCAACTATAATCAAACTTATCAAGAACTACCTTGATTCAGGCACATTAGCTAACTACAGACCTAAATGAAACCTTTGTTTACTTCAAAGAGGCTAGTCCATAATTTTGATCCTCTGATCTTAAATGTGAGTAAACTAAGTTTTGCACCCATACTGCACTAAAAAAGGTAAACAAAGTACATAGAAAAGACTTGCAATGACAGATCCAGAGGGCCAAACCCTGAGTTTATGAAAGGAAATCTGCAACTTTATAGATGGTGAAATGTAACGACTTGCATTAAAAATGTTAAATGTATTTTTTTTTCTTGCTGCATCGATCTGACTTTAATATGAGGATAATAAAATATACACTGACTGTTGATACATACAAAAAAGGGTTAAAACAAAAGAAACAGCCACAATAAGACACATAACTGTATCTTGCCTTTGGATATGAATATGACTTGCGATTCATCGTATTCTTTCTGTATTCATTTTACACAAGTCTGCATTCAAATTGGGGTTTGTAAGACAGAAGACAAACTCCCCTTTAAAGTCTGTGTTGGAATACTCACTCAGCTGTGTTACAAGCAGAGCAACATAACTGAAAACTGACCATGTGCAATGTATTACTTGAGTATTCCCAAGGCACATGAGTGAGCTCAGGCTGTATACAAATATATGTGATGTAAAATACAATCATGAACACAATTCACTCCTTACTCCATGCTCAATCTTTCCTAACTTTCTGTGAATGTCTTATTAAAGGTGCTATGAGGCGAAACTATTTCCGAAGAGACAAAGACTCTGCTACCCATGAGCACTCGTGGCGACTGTCGTAATGCTGCGTTCCAGTAACCTCGGAACTGGGAGTGACATCATCTCTGACTTAACGGCGTTCCAGTTAAAGTCGGAAAAAAACATGGCGATCTACCAGGCTATTGTTAGCTGTTGTAAGCACACCCTATGTTGTTGTTTACAAATATCACATGAAGAATGTGATTATCACTATGGCAGCATTTTTGTAAATATAAGTCTAACAATACTATGTATACAGCTGATCTAGAGCGACACACCCCAGTCAGAAGTGAAAATAAATTGATTATTACAGGAGCTAAATAATTGTTCACACTGGGGGCATCCATCTTCAATTGTCAACTTGGGGGTAGCGAGGTTTCACCGAGTTCCCAGTAGGAAATTCGGGGGACGTTCCAGTTGCAGTATCCTACTTTGAACTTGGAAATTCCTACTTCTGACTACAACTGGACTGCACCAAAAGATGTGACCCAAGCCAAACTGTGTGTTAGTTGTGATGCTAATAAAAATGCAGTTCGGACCTTCCTCAGAACTCTGCATTGCTTTACAACTTACAACTTACAACTCAACAACTTACAGGATGCAAAGCGACGAGGCAATGTATCTCTTTCTAGTTGCGTAGTGGTAGTTTTTGATGTGTGACAACCAGGAATTTTTGGAAAACTTATCGTAGTTTTGTAGCTGGCTGTCTGACCGGACCATTTAGCTAAGGAATAGCATTTATGGATAACCTATTTTGATGCTATAAAACTCATTAATAAGTGTGTATTTCGATCAGGCAAGTGAGACTTTTTTGCAATTACTTAGAAACTCCTCATAGCCTCTTTAAAATGAATATCATCCTATAAACTTCAAGCAGAAAATCAATATAAGAATAAATCATGGATAAGTGAGTAAAACAGAAAAGATGTGTATAACTGGTTAGAGTGAATCATTTCAGTTAACAAAAAAAAAAAAAACAAACAGATTTGCTCTACAAAACAGAACAAATGACAAGTCCTTCAGACCATATCTCTACCCCTAAACTCAAGAACAGTTCTCAAGTCAGTGTCTTTATGTTGGTTGGTTTTGCACTTGCCTAATCAAAATTGCCATTTTTTTTCAATTGACAAGTACAGAAATCTTTCATTATTTCTGACATCCAGCAAATACCCAGTATGTTTTGACATAACTGCTTTAATCCACTGCTTCCTTTGTTAAATGAAAAATTGCTGGGGGCTTTTTGGAGCTTCTTCCTATCCATCCACAGATCCACCATCCAGCCCCTGAACACCTGTTACAGGCAGCCTCTCTTCTGCATCTAATAAACAGCTCTGACTCTTGATCCTCTGGCATGGCGTGGAGGCCGCTCCTCATCCCTCACATCTGTGATTCCCCGAGCATTTTTTCTCCAAAAAATTCCCCTCGGCTGCTCAGTGATCACTCTCAGCTGTTGGCGTGCCCTCGGGCCGGGGCAGCCTCACTGTGCACTCCAGCTGCAGGCTTTGCTGTGGTCATGGGGCCCCGCTGAAGGGCACTATTGTCCATTCATGGGGTTCACTGTGTGAGAGGTCAGCTGAGGGAGAGCCTGCTCTTGGGGCCGGGCAGGAAATGAAGGTGGAGTGGCAGTTTGGGTGATCGTGTGGGGCTTAAGCCTGAATAAATAAAAACGTTTTTAAAAAGGACGGAGTCAGTTGAGTCACTGTTTTTTTGATGCTATAGTGTAGAATTACAATTAGAATAAATGGATTTAAATTTAAGGAGAAGTCAAATGAGTAGAAATAAATATTTTACTAAAGTATAAATACAGTTTGGGGTGCTGGTTTGGCGGGGTGGTTAGCAACCATGCATGTCACATGTACTTGCTTCTGCCGGTGTGGATTTGAATCTAGCCTGTTAGCAGTTTGTAGAGTGTCTTCCCTTACTCTCTCCCCCTCTCATAAGCCTATCCACTGTCATTCTCTCCCATCAATAAAGGCGCAAAATACCCAAAAACATATATTAAAAAAGTATAAATACAGTTGTTTTTATTTATTTTAAATCAAGTGCAGGTTAAAATGGTACTCTGTGGATTGAGTCAATTCAAAGTCCAGATGACATTAGTCAGAGCATGGCAGTTCAACCAGTTGTTTAAGTATATAACAGTACTATATTTAATGGTATTTTACTCAAATAAAGCAGTTTAAGCATGGATTGGCAATTTTTTCATATAAACTATATTTGTAAAAATACTTTGTAAACTCTATAAGTCATAGGTTTCCAAAACTTACTGTAGCTGACCATGTATAGCGGTACTACAAGCTCACAAATCTCAACGAAGGCACTTCTGACGTTGTTATCCAAGTTAGTACTGAAAAAGGTAAATGTGATTGTCATTAAAGCAACTGCAGCCTGCTTCTTAAAACCTGAACTATCTACTACTATAACTTAATCGCAGGGCCACATAGAGAAACAGACAACCATTCACACTCACACTCACACCTAAGGGCAATTTAGAGTCACCAATTAATCTAATGAGCATAATTTTGGTCTGTGGGAGGAAGCCGGAGTGCCTGAAGGGAATCCACGCATGCACAGGATAAGCATGCAAACATCACACAGAGAGGCCCCTGTCAGACTCAGTAATTGAAACTTCTTGTTGTGAGGCATGTGCACTACCTGCTGCCCCACCATACTTGTTTTTACTGTTGACTCCACCAAGTAAGAAACTCTCATGATATCAAACATGGCAGTGAGTCAGATGGCTGTGATGGTTAATGACTAGCTGCTAGAATAGTTCATAGCAATGAAAGAGAAACCAATTTCACCACAAGGCCTTATGTTTGAATCTTATTAAGTAATGATCATTTTAGGGTCTTTGTTTTCACCAGCGTATGTTTGCCTGTTTGCTTGATTGTTCATTTGTTTGTTAGCAAGATTATGCAAAAGGTACTAGACAGGTTTTGTTGAAACTTTCAAGAAATGTTGGAATGGCCCAATTTAAAAATGATCTGATTTTGGTGGTGATCACAGTAACTGATAACCTGATCCTTCAAAACCAAACTTAAGAATTGGTTAATCGATAACCAAAGATGTGAACATTGAAACCTGCAGCCGCAAGAGCTTGAGTCCGTCTTCCTTTTCTCCAATCCTGAGCATTGTGTATGACAGTAACTGAATGTATATGATATATGTGAGGTAGAAACTTAGCGTACCAAAGGTGTAAATTATTTCTATATGTTATGAGAGAGTTTGAGTATGAGACTGGGTCACATAGTATGAAACTATGCATCAAGCTTTTTACTTAATGTGTATCTCCTTGTATTTTATTGTAGATCAGCATGGTATTTTGCACTTTGCATTTGTATATAATGTATATCTTTTATATTTCTTCCCTACCAGGTACTGGCCTATTCTGTTCTGGCAGGGGGGACAGTCGATGTAAACTAGCCTTTTGGCTAACTCGGGTGCATTTACATTTTTTATAAAATGTTTATCAATGTGCAATGTCCCTCCGAAACAGATAAAGGAAATGAAATGAAATTAAATATTAGTATCAATTGTATTTGCTCAATAACTGTCTAGCTAATAATGATATCAACATGATTCTGAGTGCGATGCTTGTAGATGTAATGGCAATATGTGAGCTACCTTGGTGGAGATTTGAGCTCTTCAAGTGCTTTTTAGTTACCTCCGCCAAGGAGGTAATGTTTTCGGGAGAGTTTGTCTGTCTGTCTGTCTGTGAACAAAATAACTCAAAAAGTTATGGATGGATTTTGATGAAATTTTCAGGAAATGTTCAGCATGGGAAAAGGAAGAAGTGATTCAATTTTGGTGTTGATTCGGATCACCGTCTGGATCCGCCATGACGAAAAATGCGATTTTTTTTAATAACTACTGGACTAAAATAGATATCATTATGAAACCAATTGCTAATGGTATGTTTTCATGGTCAAGGAATCTAAATATTTATATGAAATAAAGATAGGACTAATATTTATGGTAAAAATCACAATATGGGAGAGGACTGTGGTGCTGGCAGAGGTCTGCGCTCTCCGAGTGCTTTTCTAGTTTGATCATGAGTTATGAACATGAGCATCAGAAGTGTGACAACCACACCAGTCTCTCCTACACAGAGGCTCTCTAGACTTCCCACAGAAATTACTCAATTTAAGGCAAAATACCTTATTTTTAGAACCACTCCAAATAACTTTGATGGAAATAAAATTACTCACGCAGAGCAGTATGAGTAAATGTAGTTGGATATTTTCCACCCCAGACAACTGCTTTTTCTTACAGGGAGCTAAAAATCTCTGTTCAGTGCCCTCTCTGTGCAGTGAGAAGTTCAGACACACTGTGGGACTGAAAACAGCCAGCACTTCACAGACGTGCAGATAAATCTTCATTTCTCACCCAGTTAAGCATTTCAGTCCCTGCACAGGGGGCTCTAGCTCAAACCAAAGGCACCTTTCAGGATGGAGAGAGACTGCAAAACAAATCGGAGAATAAACAGTCACACCAGGTCATTCTCATCATCCTTTATCTGAGGAGTCAAGGACTCCTGGAGAAAAGCAGACTGCACCCGGCAACGAACAGTAACACACAGTCATACTCTGCAAACACTTTTTTAAATTATGTTTGTCACATAAATCTTTTATGAGTCCGGCTCACAGTCCTCCATCCAGAGGCAGTCGAACAGTTTTACAGGGAAGAAGAATTTATCAAGTCAAAAGGCGTTGTGTTGAGACTACAAATGTTAACCTCGCCTTATGAAGAGTGAAGGACACATCCTGATGTCTATGGCTGCACTGAAAAAAACATCAAAGTAAAAGGAGGAAGAAAAAGTTAGGTCAGTCTGGTTGTTCTCAGTCTTTGTTCCCCAACACAGAGTTTTCTTGGAATCAGATTCACTCTTTCATTGAAGTGAAATCTTTGAGATAGTTGCCCCAATCCCAATTTGCATTTCAGTCTTATCGACAGTCTTTTCAGTGAACTCTGCAGAAGAGCTGCCGGCTGTGATTAAGACAGATTACCACTGCAGGAGTCCTCAGAGTATAATTAGTCTGCTATAACTCAGCCTTTTAAAAAGGTTTAGAGGTAAAAGGGCTTCAAGGTGACATTAAGAATAAAAATTGTGGAATAATCATTTCATGTAATAAGCCAAGTATGAAATGATGCAAAACTTTAAAGAGGACATATCATGCTTGTTTCTCCTTTTCACTATGCCAGACTAGGATGCCTGTAAAGCATTTCTGCCCTCAGTACAAGTCATTTAGTTCCTTCATTGCCCCACAATAGTGTTCTCAAAATCCTCATTTTAGGCCATTATGAAGCCCACGTTGAAACAATTGGTCTCAAGGCTGACCTAAAGTTACCTCGCAACGTCTCAGCCCTTTGTGCTCTGATTGGTCAGTTCTATCGGGGGTAGAGCCAGCCTATCCTTCTTCTTCTACTGTATTTTCCGGCAGGCTCAATGCAGCGACCACGTATTGAGTCCCCCCACAGGCCAGAGCTGGTAATGAGTGAGTGTGAGCTAGGGACCTATATACCCCTGCTGGTGGATGTGTTCCTCGGTGACGGTTTTGTGGCTAACGGACATCACAGAGGAGGAAGCGTTTTATCAGATTACTCCAATAAAAAGAAAGGTACCTCGTCTCGTCACGACGTTTGAAATCTCGCAGACATCTCGCAATGACCTATTTTCAGAGGCATCAAATCTCGTTCTAGGATATTAGAAAAAATACAATATCTCATTTTTTGAAAATCAAGGGGGTGTAAGGTCTTGTTTTCAAATTTATTATATTATATGTAAGTATTAAATCATGCATCAGCATGATATGTCTCCTTTAAATTCATCACATTACTTTCTCACAGTTGACCTTCAGCTCAAAACACAACCAAGACAACACAATAACAACTAAATATAACAACAAATAACAAAAACAAATTTAACAAAAGACACAGCAACTAGCAAAACAGACAACATTTTCCCCATTTTTTTCAGTTCAGTTTTGTTTTAATAGGGCTCAACATGAGTGCAACAAGTGCTGGTGCCTCATAATTGACTCTTGCCATGGACAGGGTCATCCTGTGTGGAGTTAGCATGTTCTGAAATCATTCCCTCCAAACTGGGGGTCAACTCTTTTTGGTACAAAAGGTTGGGAACCACTGCCCTAAATCGTCCTTGAGTGTAAGTGTGTGAGTAAATAAAAGTTTGTCTCTAAATGTCAGCCCTGTAATCAGATGGTGACCAGATCAGGATAAACCTCCCCTCTTTCCAAGTTACAGCTGGGAAACAGGTTATGGATGATGGACGAGGTAATGGCTCTTTCTTCATTTGTTTTTTTTCAATTGGTGTTGCATTTTCTACTTGATGATACACGTTGTGATTTGTTGTTTTATTTTATAATTGTGCTGTGTGATTCCATGTCATGTTCTGTTTGTAATTTGTTGTTGTTTTATCTATTATTTTGTGTAACCATTTTCTGTTTTTTTTTTGTTTTACCATTTCTGCGTTGCCTTTTGATTCTGTTTATTTATCTTGATTGTTGTGTTTTCCCCTTTCTAATCTTGTTTTTTTCATATTTGTTGTTGTGTAAATGAAATTCTGTTTTTTGTTTGTTTTTTCAATTGCTGTTGTTTTTTGTTGAATCATTGTTATTATCTTCACTTGTTATTTTTTATCAGTTTCTGTAACTTTTGTGTTGTCTGTTGATTTGAATTGGTGCTATGTTTATTTTTTTATTGTGTCTTTGAAATCACTAAGATGTTCGCAGAGAAAAACCAAAAAGGACATATTTTGATACAGGATTTGTTAGGATTTCTGAGCAACGCGACTTAGGGAAGTTTTCTCCGTTAAAACTCGAAAATGTTGGAAATGCTGGGGTTGGGGTTTGTGCGCGATGAGCACTTATGGTTATACTATGGTTTTTTTCTTGTGTTCTAACAAATGTTGTGTTTTTATATCATATTAAATGTATGTTGTATTGTTTTGTTATTTTGTTGTGTTTTTTATATAATTTTTGTATTTTTTGACCTGATTTTGATGTATGGAAGCGGTTGCATTTTCTATTCTGTTGTTTTGTTTTCTTATTACTGCTGAGTTTTGCACCCTTTTTTCATTTTTCTTTTATAAACATATTGATTGAAGGTTAAATCTAGAATAATATCCAATCTTCACAGCCTACCTCACAGGCTGATTCACACATGTGGTAAAACCTTGGATGCTGACTAGCTAAAGTCAAAAGATCAAAGTCCTCCAAATAGTACATACAGAAGGCTTTAACTCAGAGGGGAGACGCCTGTATCTCCACATACAGTATAATACAGCTAATTATTTTTGTACAAGCCGCTCCTTTTCAGGCAAACAAAAGCTAGAATTAAGCAATCCCTCCATCAGGGGAGAAACACTGAAGATGCTTGAGGGAATTTTTCAAAGCTCTCACGAAGCTTAACGAGAGGCGAAAATAAGAAAGAAGCAATTTCATCCAGACAATGAACCGGTGCTGTGTCGATTTTCTTTTGGTACCAAACAAGGTCACATATTTTCAGCCATAGATAATGAGAAAGCCAAAGAAAGGAGAAAAACAGACCACATACATGGAGGTGAAGCTTTGACCTCGACTGCAGTGTTTCTTTGTTTTCTGTTTTCTACTCACTGAACAGCAACAGGGCAGGAGAAACAATTAGGATTCAGACTATAAGAGACAAAAGTGATGATCCACATCAGAGTGCTGGCTAAGAGGTGTGGGAGGGGAAGCAGGGGCAGACACAGACACGGGGGCGTTGAGGGATTATGGGCCCAAAGGGTGTCTGAACAGCAGACCAGCTGACCTTTCTCTACACCGCACTGGTCACTGGTAATCAGGGGCAATTATCCCAGCCTCATGGCCACAAATCACCTAATCCTGTTGTGGAAGTGGGAGCCAAATGTAATTAAGGCATGCTGGTACACTGACCCCATGTCTAGCGGAACTAAGCCTGGTGGCCAACCAGAGTGGCCAAGAAGGCTAGCTTTAGCTCTGTCCAGGGCAGAAAACCAGAGCGGGAGAACCACCTGTTTCTGCAGTCGAGGCTTCCTAATTTGCCATGACACCAAGATTGTTTAATGTTCACCTAATGTGAGTTTGTGAGTGTGACCTGGATCAAGATTGAGTCAGTTATTTTGTGTATCTTATGGGGCAGGGTAAGAAAAGTGGGATGTTATGATAAAGCTGGAGGAATTTATTTAGGTTAATGCAAGGTCCCCAAACTGTGGCTTTGGAGCCAACTGCAGCCCATGCTCCACTTTTAAGTTTCAAAAAATGAAGGAAATATGGCCCACATCTAAACTTGAATCATGTGTTCAATTGATTCAGGAAGACAAACTGATTACAGCTTCTAATAGCAGCACATGTTGCTCCATCTGCTTAGCTATCCTCTTCATCTTAAGGTCTGATTTACAAAGATCATGCTAATCAGCTTCAAGCACCAACTCTGATGAGACGCACTTGAGAAAAACACCAGACATTGTCCGCATTTTGATGGGTAGTTTTGAAAACAGAGGTGTTCCTTCTCAATAGATAATCCCACATTCATCCACATTATTATGTTGTTAATATGACAATTGCAATCAATGAAAACACTTAAATGCATTACTTAATACTGACAATTCCATCCAATGATCATGGCACATACAAAATCCCATTTCTCTGCAAAGACAGTGTCATTTTACAAAGTCATTCTTCCAACCTGAAGTCTGGCTGGTGTTGCAGTTTAACAGTGGTCATGTTAACTTACATTAGCAGGCATTCTTTTAAATGTGACCTCAGTTTTTTTTTTTTTAAATCTGAGACACATCTGATGAGCTTAGTCAAATACTATAGCCCAATTTACACTGCCATTTCAAGGCATATTTAGGCCCCTGTGTTTTGCCTCCACTGCGAACACTGTGGAGACAGATTGGGGATACCAAGTGATCCCCCATTTGCTCCAGAGGTAGTAACAGAGGCACAATATTAGAGAGAGAGTCACACAGACGCAGCGAGTCAGTGTCTCTACCTTTGTGTGTATGTGGGAGCACATCATGTTGTATCGTCAAATGCTTGTAAAGGGAATATGTTTTCTATTTGGATAAATGATTCACCCTTGTGCTAACTGTTGATGTGCTGGCTTATTTAATTTACAATACAGCCCATGAAAAGTATTAAACAAATATGAGATTACTTACTGGATACTCAACCTCTCCAGTGACTTTTTCGGTGCAACTCTTCTCTGGGGTTCAGTCTCAGAACACTAAAATAACTGGAGCTATAGAAGAGCACATGCAGCATGATTTACATCCTCCCCTGTCTGTGATGTCATCCTCATTACTGACAGCGATGCATTTTCAGGGTGGTTCGCAAAGGTGCAAAAGAGGTGAGATCCACACATCACTCATGAGACTATTTTGCCACGATTTGGTGCACAATGCATCCGTCTGCCGAACAACATGAGTCCTTTGTCATTCTGCTTATGTTAAATGTATTTTCATGTGATGACAACCTGAAATTCGCAGTTGGTGAGAACATAGCTTAAAGTTTGTTAAACATCAGCCCACAATGCTTGTTCTGCCCACATGTCACAGCATGGCAAAATAAGATTCAGCACCGTTTGCACAATTTGCAGTCCTAAGGTGCTCACAGACTTGAGCGAACTGTGAGCAGAGCGGACTCTGCACAGAATCCGAAGACGTCAGAGCTCTCATAGTCAAGCGCACTGCCTTGTAGTAGTTTCTTGTGAAAGAACTGTGAAACCCGACATTTCCCACAATCCTTGCGCATCATTTAACATTTCTCTGTCATGGCGTCCTAGAGCTTTGTGCACACAGGTCTTGCAGACGTCCAGCTGGAGTCTGCGTGGACCTCAGCGAAATCCGCTCCGTGTATGTTCCACCCAAGTATGTTTGGGCCTTTTGAGGGTAAGTAACCATGTGGAGGAAACAAAAGTGTAGTGGATACACAGCTAAAGAACTCAGACAGCTGAAGGCTGCTAGAAACAGGAATGATATAAAAAAGGAAACTAAACAAACAAAATGTCCCACAAAATGTTGTTGACCATCGCATAAAACAAGTCACACTTTTTGCTAGTAAGCCAGTTGCTTCTTTTTAGCAGTTGGATCTTTTCTTATTCATTTGTAGTTTTCTTGATCAAGATAGCGGGGGAAATTTAATCAATCTCTTGAGTCAAGAGTTTCATTTGTTATTTTAATTGAAATTTAAGATTACGTGCTTCCTCCCTCAATGAAATTGTGGCAACTGCTGAAATTTACTGGTATTACTCACAACAAGCTCCAACGAAATTCATTATACAGTAATACATTTTAAGTTTACTTAGACTGTTTCTACATAAAGTTCCACTTTGGTGAACTATAAAGCACATAATTGTTCTTCTGTACAAACTGCAGAGTGTCTTGACAGCTCTGACCATCAAAATAATGGAGACTTTAAATGTTTAAAACAGAGGACACATGCTGTGGCATTGTACAGGTTTCTGTCCACAATAACAGGGTGTGCAGTCTGTTGTGGGACAAAGAGAGAGAGATACATATTATTTAGTTGTTAATTAATGATATTAACAATTTCTAAGTAAACAGGTAAGAAAAGGATTGTTGTACCTTCTGATCTTACAAAGAGAAACTAATGAGAAAAGTTCCTATAACCTGGAATTTCCCTCGAAGTTTTGGGATGACTAACTTTGAACTCTGAGCAGTATTTTCTCATCAATATGTGAGTCAGGCTGCAGAGAGTCGCTCTTTAAGTCAGCCTGCTGACTCCATTACCAACCTCCCACCAATCCAGCCCCAACAGCAGATTGATCACTCATCACAATCACCACTGACAATTAATAATGACTGCAGACTTTATTTCTTCACTGACTCCCTCCCACTCACTGCAAGTCTCAGGAAAGTGCCAAAAGACTGCTACTTCACAGCAGATACTCACAACTGGCTTTAGATTTAATGCACTAACCTTTCCTACACAATATGATCAATAACAGTGTTTGTCTGTGCACACATTAAAGCTGACATTTTATATTTAACTGCATGGACAAGCCTCATTATTGATTGAATGTTAGGGAGAAAAATGGGCATTTCCTGTGTTAATGTGCAATAAAATGGCTCAGCCTGGATCAGGATCAGTTAAAGGCTCACCAGCATCAGTAGAGGCAGCGCGTCAGATTAGATTACAACTTCTTAACACTGTTTATCAAATGAACCTTTGGCTTTACAACATTATTGATTTACCATGCCATTGGTTTTTCGCTCACAATATATAATCATTTGATAGATTTCTTTGGCATTAAACCTGGAAGATCTGAAGTATTATGAAATCAATGCTCAAAGCAACAGTGGTAGAATAATTATATATTTTCCAATATGGATAACGTGAAGGCTTCTCCTGCCTGCTGTTCAAAAGTAAGGCAAAACTCCTGCAGCAGTGGGTGCTGAAATATTTGGCAGGTGGTACATTTTGGGTCAAGATATTTTTAGAGAGGAGCAGGCTGTGTGGCTCACAGACTGACCCTTTCTTTCTAGCATATAGCAGCAAAATAGTGACTTTTATTTTGCCACTTCCACAGTCAAAGTCTGTGCTTAAGGTATCTGCAAAAAGTAAAGGTAGATTTTTCTTCTTTTCCAGTTTTCTGAATTGACTGTTAAGGCTCAGCTACAACATTTTAAGTTCTGGTGTTATGTCATTTGTTAGCTATGGCCTATTTTGGATCTTTTGGGCCACTTTCACACATAATAACTTTGGCCACATATGGGAAGATAATTTGGTTTTGCATTTTCCTGCCCGCATCACCCTGGGCCCTGTATTGCTACGGCCTACTGATAGCCATCATCCAGGCCTGTCCTGGGCCCATTCCTCATCTTTTCAATAATCCTTTTGTGTGGAGGCATGATGCACACCAAGGCTTGGTCCAACCCACTAGGTCTCAGGCACCCAGAAACTAGTGAGCTGGATCAGGTTCAGGAAAGCACACCAGGTTCTTGTAGAAGTGCAGCTGTTGCTCACATAGCCAGAACCTGACCCTTCCCATTCCCACTCTCATGAGCACGTCCTCATTGAGCACATGTACCAATGATACCAAAAATTATTTTAAAAGAGCAGTTGCAAAGCCCAGCTGGTGTCTCTTGGCACCACTCAGCATCCACAAGAGCAAAGGACCAGTTGTAAAAAGACCTAAAGACTCTAACTTTGATCTGCATGCTTAGATACTGTGA
The DNA here is from genome assembly GCA_036419115.1 of Scarus forsteni. Lineage (NCBI taxonomy): Eukaryota > Metazoa > Chordata > Actinopteri > Labriformes > Labridae > Scarus > Scarus forsteni. The sequence continues at coordinate 7,948,978 of JAZDUH010000245.1, read as the reverse complement.
GCGCCATACCACCTTAACCAGTGAACTCATCGCAACAAAAGTAATGAGCTATGTTGCACAACAAGTATAACAAGCATCAATCCTGTATGGTTATCTTTGATGGTGGTGCTTAAGTGTCTTCAACAAACAGAGTGTGTGGCTAATATATTAGTATTTGCCAGCACCAGTGTACAAAAAAAATTAACTTCTTCTATTCTGAGCTAAACTGTTGCACATCACTCCTGTGTGTATTCAGGCATCTGACGCAGTTTAAATGTAGCTCCTTGTCTATTTTATAGCTCAGTATACTTCTGGAACACTTTGAGCTAGTAGATGCTATTACTGGAAGCCTGTTTGTGTTTTTTTCCAGCTTGTAGTGCAATAATAGACCTGATGATGGAAACAGACTGTAGCTATAGCTGTAACAAGTGGTCTGCTTGACAAAGAGCAGTGTGAAAGAAAACTTAAACAAGAAAAAATGCAACAATGTTGTTAGCTTGATACTGAAATGAACCGGGTTTGCCTAAGTTTATGTGTAAGACTGACCCAGCTACAGTGTTTTTAGTCTAACCCCAATCAGTGAAGGCAGTTTTGGACACAGCTCACTTTTGGCTCATTACAAGTTTTTAATATAAACTTTTTAATGCCATTTCGTAATTGCTCTGACACAGCATTTTGAATTTTGTCTTATGTTGGCTGAATCTCAGCCATTTAAATTATGGCTCTGTTAAGACTTGGTTTTGCTGCCCACACATATGGATGCAAACTGCGGCAGCACCATGACACAGAAACATTTCAAGTATTTATCCTCTGTGCACTTCTTAAGTTACTGCAAACAGATATTCGTCCCAAACTCTAGGGGGCAGAGTCCCCAAAAAGTTGCATCTACATCATGATTTGCAGGAAGTCATCAGGGGGTACAGTTTTGTGTTAATGGTTAAACCAATAGAGAAGAAGAAAAGTTTGTTCCCAAAATGGAGTTGCTGTGTTAATCATATTTTCGTGGTCTTTCATTGAAGAGTCATGCATCTGTTGATAATTTTCCTAGTTTTTTTAACAGTAGCTTAAAGTTGTATCTAAGGCCCTATCCACACGAAGACAAACCGAGGTCTAAACGCATATGTTGTTTGCCGAATCTGCGTATCATCCATAAGAAGATGGCGTTTTGAGGGTCTGTAAACGATCATTTTTGAAACAAGGTTCCAGAGTGGAAAGATTTTGAAATGCCGTATACGCAGCTCCGTGATTACTGGCTCTCCACAAGTTTTCAGATACGCTTCCGTCATAATGTCATATCTTCATTGACACGCATGCGCCACACGCAACGACAACAACAAAGCGGCGTACGTGAAGCATATGTGCTGATGAAGCTAGTGACCCTACTATCCCTGTTCCAGCAAAATCTTCTTCTTCTCAATCCTCACCGAGTTGAACAAACAATTATCGAGGACACATTACGGCACTTTATGATCACTTTATCACAATCTCTGTTTACAACTTTTGCTGCGAGTGCGCATGCCCACAGTTTTTTTTCTTTGTCTGTTTCCGCTTGTTTCCGTCATATCATTACAGCACCCCTAGAGGTCTGGCATGTGTTTTACAGTGTCTTCATATAGACGCACACATTTTCTGAGACGCCTTCGTCTTTATGAAGATCGTTTTGGAAACTGTTCAGCGTTTTGTCTTCGTGTGGATGGGGCCTAAGTCTGTTAACATTCTGGGGATAGGCACAACCAGATGGAAATCAGCTGAGTGGAGCTCTATGACAGCAATTTAGAGAAACTTAGTTATAGACGAGTCAAATCACTTTTAGTCATGGGTCAGTTTCAGCTCAGTTTGTAAACTGTAAATTTTGTAAATATGGCTCAGAAACAGCATTGTTAGTCCTGGCTCAGTCACACCATAGATACAGTGTTTTATTGAGGGCTCATTTGTGGCTAAGATACAGTGTTCTTGGTTATGACTCAATTGCAGCTAAGCTAAAGTACTTTGAGTCTTGGCTTGGCTATGACTTTGTGGTTTTAGCTCAGTTTTGGCCTTTCAGCTCTGCTTCAGTCAAAGGGTTTTCATGACATTATTTTCATTACACTCACATTATTATTATTATTATTATTATTGCTTAGTTGCAAAACTTTTAGTCTCAGCTCAGATTAACATTTCAATAGTGGCTTAGAAACAGTATTATAAGTCATGTCTCAGTCTTGGCTTTGCAGAAATTATAGTTCAGCAGGTATTTGTTAGCAGGGGTATCTTTAAACCACGTGTCTGCAACTTCAGGCGGCTATCAATCTCTCTGAATATTTGATATGACAGATAAGCTGTCAAAGCCATTTTGTATTTGACATTTTTGTGCAGCACAGTGGAGACACAAAAGCCACACAGTAAAAACACACTCAAAAAACAAAATTGGAAATGACAATTTGTATTCCACACCAATTGAGATATCCATTTTAATTTCTTCAATATAGTTTTCAATGAGATGTCAAATCTAACTGATTAATCTAAGCTAACCTTTTTTACAGTGACACACAAATGCTTGTTGGCTGTCATTTAAAATAACACCAGAGTATTAAATGTCAGTCCAACTGTGGATAAACATAATTTATACCCCCTATTCAGCAGCCTTCACATAAAGCACATGAACCCACCCACAATTCATTTACCTGCTCTCCAGCCTGCCTCCAGAATGAAATAGAAATGGCGATCAATCATAATGTAACAGAGAGAGAAAGAGCCTCTGGGGACAGAGGGGCCGAGTGTTTGAAGAGAGGAACGCATCAAGCTGAAAAGTACAGAGAAAGCATCAGCCTGGTTTACTGAGTTTTAGCTCTTAGTGGGGCAATTACACAGACTTATTTAATCAGGTTTAAACAAGGCAGATTGTTCTGTGTCTGCTATTGATTTTTGAGCTGTAAGGAGGATGGTGAATGACTATGTTTTATTAGATGAAGCAGGGTTAGGGAGAGAGTGTGCTTTTTTTTTTTTAGAAAAGGGCAAATATTGCCTAACATCGTATCCTGACTAAATGCATTGTCAGCAAACAGGCAACATGCATTGGCTCATATGTCTGTCCTAACTGTCCTTGAATGATGCAGCACAAAGCCCGTTACATGGCACAGCGTTTTTGCTTTAATCTTCCAACATAAGGTGTCGGGGATTTTCTTAGTTCTTTTGTTTTCTCACTCAACAGAGCTATTTAATCACCATGAGTAATCTGTTTTACTTTGACTTTTAACACAGGAAGAAAATTAATTTGTCTTATAGCAATCCATGTATTGACGAGCCCTTGAGTTCAAACTTTATCATTACAAAGCACAACACATTCAATACTCAAACTGCTCATTAAAAAGCACTTGGTGTACTGCTAAAAGGTGAAAGGATATGATACAGAGGCAAATGCAATCCTCCAAAAAGTCTTAAAAAGGTAGACTTGTGAGTTGCACCTAAAAAAAGTTGTGATAAAACCTCAAACTAGAAGCTGGTGTTCTGGTGCGCAAGGTGGCAGCATTAATTTGTGACATTGGTATAATTTCCAAACTTAGAAAGTCAGAGTCTCAGGAAGACAGAAGCCTATGAAGAGCTGTTCCTAGACCTTCCTTAACTATGGAACTGCATGCTTTCTTCCAAAGGAAGTGGAAATTTTGCCACATTTTTTTGGGTGCTATCCAAACTTTCAGCTGTGTCGCTCACTTCATAAACGCACAGCACTTACAAGTTGTATCTTGCTGTAAAGGTGACTAATTAGACTTCCCAATAATAGGAAATACAACACCAAATGGTATGATTAAAAAGGAAACATAGTCAACACAAAATTATGTTTCCAAACTTTTTTAGGAGAACATTTAAATGATGTAGTCTGAAGATAAGGCATGTGATTCTGAACATCTTACACTTACGTTGTATAAGAAATTTCTGTAAGAGTTTTTAATAAGGATCATTAAATGTCTTGGTTTTCATTCTCTTGCAAGGAGAGGGAGCAACAGTACATAGTGCAATGACAGTCTGCAGAGAAGCTCAAGGTTACACTTCACACATGGGCTTCAATAAAAAAGCATCAAGGGGGAGGGCTATGTCCAGTGCCAGGCAAATCTAAGCTCGGTCAAGGCAGGCCCAATTAAGAACACTTCTAAAACATCTTCAAAAGCTGGGGAGAAATAGGAGGATGTGACAGTATGCACCAATTATGTAAGGGAGGCAATCATAAAGCAGCTTATAACCTGTGGTAACTCTGACCTGGAGATACATAAAAATATGGCCAAAGTGGTGTTTAGGTTTAATTCTTTGGGCTAGTTATCCTGTAAACTAAAGCCTCTCCCGCTGTGATGTGATAAACCTTTGAGTGTTGTAGGGCTGACAAGATTAGTCGACAAGTCATGACAACATTGATGATGTGGTTAACAGGGTCAGCTGTGATGCCACAGAAAGAGTTATGCCCAAACAGTATCATGGCTAGCCAGCAACGGAGCTCAAAAAGATGCATTTGGAAGCATTTTACCAAAACAAAACAGAAGAATGTGCACTGCAAAATCTGCAAGGCGGAACTTGCCTTCCATGGTAGTACGACGGTGATACATAAGCATCTGAAAAGGAAGCATGTCGTGGCTGATTCAGTATTTGACAAAAAGGAACAGTTGTCTAAGCTAATTGGCTATTTAGCTGCTAGAATTAGCATCAACAGTGAATGTTAACATTAGCGATGACGATTTCATTTGCCTTTGAATAAATATGTTATGTGTTTGCTATTAACGTTATAAACAGCTGCAAAGTTCATTAAAAGTTGAAGAACTACTATCTTAGTTGTCCTTATTTTTAGTTAGTACATACCTCAAACACGTCAAGCTGGAAGATAATGATGGTTAGACAAGATCAGCGGCATGCTGGTGCGATGTGCTGCAACTCATGCATGATGTGATAAGTTGACTAATTGCAAAAATAGTCGTTGACTAGTCAATTATCAAATTAGTCATTTGCGGCAGCCCTAGAGTGTTGCCAATACTCTCCTTCATGACAGCAAAGCTGCCATATCTGTGAGGGAAGAGTTTGTCTGACAACCTCATGCTTTCTGGAGGACTAACATTGATGGTTGTTCCAGCTAGCTCCAACTTTGTGGTTCATGTTAAAAAGGTGCAACCTAATAATGGTTAAACAAAAAACAACATGGTGCTAATCATGTTACCCCAAAACACACCCGTGATTATCAAGAAACATTACCCATCGTCCTTGTGTCCTGTGTCTAGCTTTACTCCTGAATTATGCACCATCTGCATTCATCCTCTTGGGTAAAGCCTACAGTTACTCAGTAAAAAAAAAGGGTGAGGGACCAGTGATCTTTGGGCGTTGTCTGCCCACTTTGCAGTCTGTCTTTGACTTCACCAGTCCCATGGAACTTGATCCTTAGTTTGGAAATGTCACCAGAGCTGACACCAGATAATACTGACACTCTGCATACAGATGCCTCTGGTTGCAGGGGATTTTATGTGTATGTGCGTATGAGTGGGGCTACTCACATGTTTAGCTGTGTTGCTCATTTCACAAAAACCCAATCCTTACAAGTTGTGCCTGATTGTAAAAGTGACTGATCAGATTATCTAACGATTTAAAATATAATACCAGTAGTCTTAATGGGAGGTGAGAAATAATTTACTGGAATAGTGTTTGTAGATTTTATTTAGGAGTATTTCGACCCACACCTATCAGACAACGTGCTTCACATAATCAAAACAGGACCAACACTCTCTTTTATTTCACCAAGAGACTTCTGTGTTTGTGTTCTCCCCTCATATGACATTGCACACCACAGCTGTACTCCCACCTGAATGTCAACAGGTAAATCTAACACACATGAATGAGTCAAACACCACCATGGCCCAAAGTGTTATGACGGATCCTTTCCCTCTTGTTCCCTTCTGCCACGAGACACACTAACCCAAGTAAACTCCAAAGTAACCAATTATGACTATTGGCAACAATGAGTGAACAGGTCCTACCCATAGTGAATCCTCTGATCAGATGGTTTCTAGATCATGCGCAATTTTAATGCACAACAAACTTCTAAGCTCTTTATTCCCTCTGTTGAAACAGGGTTGCTTGGACATCAGTGAGGTTTATCAGAGTAAATTGAGAGAAAATGAGACAGCACAGCTCAGCGTGTGACACAACAAAGAGTTAAACCTTTCTTTCAGATTGCAGCATCTCCTGTTTCCAGCAAAGGTCTTTGAGGGGCGAAATAATGAGGGATGAAGATGCAGCGGATGCAGCTAGCGTTACAGAGAAGTGCTCCCCTGAGCGAGGGGGGCGAGAGGAGAGGGAGCAGGACAGGGCAGGCAGAGGGCAAAGTGGCTACGGGCTCATTCTGATGACTGTAGGAAAAATGATAAAGCATTGAAGAGTGCTGTTACAAACATCGAATGTTTGATTTATCTTCACACTGTCATGATTTTATACATACAAATCCTAATTGATTGTATTGCAGATCATTTTTCTTAGTGTGCCTACAGAATCTCACCTCGAAGCTCAACCAAACAGCCCTCTCATCAAGTAGTTCGCAGAGTGCATTCATACGTGACTTCCTACAATATAATCGGGGTACTAATATCATTACACCTCAGGGAAATCACAGCCTTTTTGTTCTTGTTGTCTCTGTAAGAAGATTTGGAGTAAACGCTGCTGAAAGGGAACGCAGAGGTTATCAGATGACTGCAGAGATTCTCCAATGAGAATTTCCAGTCAGCCGACTCCTAATGAGTTTTCTACTGAAACAATTAGATATTAGCCATGCAGGACACAAGACACCGGGCGTCGTGCCACAATGACACAATGGGACGACTCTCATTCATTACAAATCTGATAAGATTCATTCTTTTGTTTCACTGACAAATAATAGGACAGTTTATTGAATTTCTGCATTTTTGTGTTTGTCACAATAATATGTTAAGGTGGTAGCACCGGGTATTTGAGTATTTTTGAAATCAGGTTCTTGAAAATAGGAGTGTAGTAGCTGAAAGGGCTCCAAGCAGAGCTGTACCAAATAAAAAGTAGTTTAGAGCCTTTAGGAATTAAGAAAAAAGACTTGTCAGCATTTTGGGATAGAGCTGTTTTCCATATTTTCAATACAATCTCAGTTAACAATGTCAAAGATGACCGGCGGAAGTTTGATCAATTGCATCCCTCGTTTCCACTCAGTGGTCTGGTTTGGTTCAATACAGTTTAGCATAGTCTTAGGCAGTAAAACAGAGCAGCTCACACCAATGTGCATTTGTTGACATACAGAGGGAAAAGAAGCAAGGGCGTCCCAAGAGACAAATAAGTCATGTAGACTGATATGGTACAGTCTGATCATGTTTCCTTTCGAATAAATCCCTTTTCAAACGTCAGTTGTTTGCATCATGTACTTAAGTCCAACAACACAAGGGCCAAATCAGCATTGGTTGGACATCCCTCCTCGTCTTTCAGCTCACGCCAGCAAGTGAATGCTGGGCCAGTGTTTATCCTTGTCTGGGCATTTAGGCCCTCCTCACACGAGGACGGCCCCGTATTGTCTTGGTGTCGGCATCAAAACATGTATCGCTGTTTACACATCCTATTGTACATAGGCTTGTGCATTTTCATGACAACGCAAAATCCTGTCTGGTTGCCCGTCTGGTTCTGCTCCGAGGTGTATTCCACGTCAACAGGTGCTCATGCACACGTAACATGCTGCGTCTCTGCATGAGCACTTGTTGCTGTTGTTGCCGTAGCTGGTGTTGTTGGTGTTCTGTGAGCAAATGTTGGTATAAAAGTCGTAGCAATATTTGTAGCTGCTGGAACAAGATCAGAATCAGCCCACTGCCGCCATCGTTGTTGTTGTTGTTGTTGGTGTGTGTGAGAGCGTGGGTTGGGGGGCGGGGAGGAGGAGGGGTGCTATGAGGTCGACATCTTTTCCGGACTTATCTGTTTATACCAACTACGGCATGAAGACGAATACGCAGATATCCACTAGCAGACCCGTTTTCAAAAAAGATGCGTAGTCATGGACAAATACGCGTCTCCGTGTGTCAATATCACCAGATTGATAGTTTATTTTACCGGAGTCTTACAAATTCATACTTGTGTAAAGCCCACCTTAGTGTGTTACTCTCCCATTTTTCCTTTCTTTGGGTTTCTCACTGCTTTTGCCATGATAGCAACTCTACATTTTGCTTTCTTTCTCCTTCTTCATCTTTTAATTTCTGGCAGACTAGACACAGCTAAGGTGTATTGCCACCCTCCACATGACTTTAGCGCTGATTAGTCTGCTTATACGTTTAGCTTTCGCCTTGACTTCTTTTAAACAAATCAGGAAGGAGGGGGGAAGAAACATATCCCGTGAAGCAGTCCAAGCAGTGAAAATTTGAAGTTTTTAGTGTTGACGTGTTCCTACCATCCACCTCGAAGTTACATTCGTTGTAAGGTGATGCACAATCACAGTGACTATAGAAATACTGTACTGTGGCGGAAAAACTACTTAGTGCTGCTGTAAGTACCATATTATATCATTTTGTATCATGTCGTATCATTTTGTATAAAAGGTTTATGAAGTGCTTTGACAAACAGGAACAAAGTCCAAGAGCTTAAACAAAAAATAAAATTACCAATCAAAAAGCACAGTTTAAATCAAAGTGCTTGCATGCACACAAATGACAGGATAAACCCATGCACAACACCCAAGCACAACAAGTAAAAAAAGTACCTAAGAAGAAAAAGCAGGGAGCTTCTGGTCTCCCTCAGACAGTTAAGCTTATGGGAGGAAAACACTTTTAAAAAATGTGAGGAAAGACTAAGACCCCCAAAGTGGGCAGTACAATCCTGTCTGAGGCACCCAGCACTGTCCAAAAAGCAACATACAGAGAGCTGCAGTGACTCAGGGTGTGACTACACCCCGTAGACGGCACAAGCAGACATGCCCTGGCAAAGTCTCCAATGGCAATGAGAGGCCCCCAATATTCCTTGGACCAAACTAACTGACCTGACTTGGACCACCTATGACCACTCCCGGGGTCTCCAGCTCCCTCCTCCCTCCCTACAAGAACCTGTTCTTGTGTCACAAGAGCCCAGATAATACAAGAAGCCAGCAATGAAAACTGAGACCATGGGCACCAAAATAAAAGATAAAAACAGAAAAACAAAAGTATGGAAGAGTATTGGGGCCACCCGTGAGGAAAAAAAATGAGAGGGGGTAGAATTTTTTTACATCATGCACTTCGAGAAAAAAGTCGAAATGTCGAGAATAAAGTCAAAATATAATGACATACTAGGGTATGTCTGTGGGCTAAAAGAGAAAGTATTTCTTTGTTATTAAAGCCAAGTCCGAAGTATAATTTCACTAATTCATCTAACTGACTGGACGCCATTTTGTAGAAGCAGTGAGCTGGTTGTTAGTCTCAAAAGGCCGACTTTATTCTCAATATTTCAACTTTTTTCTCGACATCCTATTTCAACTTTATTCTCAACATTTCGACTTTATTCTTGACATTTTGACTTTTTTTTCGAAGTGCATGATGAAAAAAAATTCTACCCCTCTCATTTTTTTTTTTCTCACGGGTGGCCCTAATACTCTTCCGTACAAAAGGAAAGAGGAAAGGATATAAAAAAGGTAGAAGCAGAGTGATGTTAAATTGTATGACATTGTTCCTCTTGTAATGGTATCAAAAAATGTGTCGTATTCTAACATCATAATAGGTGCTGTTTATGACCCCAGGCCCCTATTCATCACCTTCTTCATTTTGTTTGTCTCTGATGCTTACTCAGGAGGCTGATTAGTGAGAAATTTAGATGAAATCCTCTGCTTGGCACCTTGTTTCTATCAGCCACTCTAAAAAGCTGGTTCGATATTTTCATGTCTTCAGAAGCTTGTTTCCTAAAAAGGAGGACGTGATCATCAAAGGAGCAGCATTTATGAGACTTGCTCACAATCTGGCAGCGTGTCAAAAAATTACTGTACTGTACCGCTGAGGCGCTTCTGCTGGCGGTGAGATACGCCGCCTGGTACCATTAAGAGATGGCAAACAGAGAATTTAGCTGGAAATTTGCTCTTTAAGATAAAATATTGATAATGTCTGGTCGTATGAAGGTCACGTCTTTTTCTTTAAAGCTTTGACACAAAGGTGGATATCTCATTGAAGATTTTGTGATCCATTGCCAAATCAATATTCTTTGACATTTGCAGTAAGGTGCAGTGCAGCAGGGGTGAGAGCGCGTACAAAGGAGAGAGCTGACAGGCCCCGGTGTGACCATTAGCTTTGTGAGAGACCCCGTTGTGTCAGAAGAGTAGGAGGCTGGTTTGCTGCTGTGGGCTCTTTATTTAGGAGGCTCGACAGGAGATCCAGATGGATAACTCAGGCGGGGAACAGAGAATAATGCTAGATTTTATTCTTTGATGCCGAACCAAAGGGGTTTTTAACAAAACACAGCTTAGTGATGCATTTGAATTGAGGGAAAATAACCAAATTTTCTGCTTCCCTTGACTCTGATCCACCTAACAAGGCTCAGTGCAGACTGTCTGATGTACAGTACATGCTGCCTTTGCTGTGATATATACGCACACAGGGTAATGAATTCATGCTTCATTTTGCATTTAAATATATCAGTCATGCAAACAAAGTCTCAGAGTGACATGTTCAATGAGGCCTGTACAGGAAATGCCACCCTGATAGCTAAACAAAAGCACATTAGATGAATAGAGATTAGCAAAAATGCTAATATGTGTGTACATTGTCCATTAAGTTTATTGTCTTACTTTTCTGCTAAATAATGGCTTCTCTCTTTGTTTGTGACACAATAGAGTCAGAGCATTTGGGCTTATCTTTTCTCCCAGAAGATCCAACTAGTATTGACAGGATCACATTTAAAATTCATGAAAAACAAAGAAGACAGGATTGCTGTTTGCTGCAATAAAATCTGCATAATTAGAGAGCTTAAGGTAACCACATAATTAGTGGTATTCTTTTAAAGAGAATGACTACAGTCTAAAACTGTGAGGTATTATTATGTGAAATTTGTATGGAGGCAGGTCAGTTTCCTCAGAGTGCCAGAGATGATGCAATGAGGAGATATCTGGAAAAGTCTTTGTTCCCGGAGAGACTGGTTTTGTCTCGGAGAGGAGAAGGACATTTTCTCTCTGTAGCGACTGTGTCTAATTCAAGCAAGAGAACAGAAGAAGTGAATCATGGATCAGAATATTGATTTCAGCCGAACAGGGTTTCATTACGATTATCATGCAAGGTGCATTTCAGTGAGCAGCAGACTCGTCCACTGGGAAGACTCTGCTGTCACGTCCTCAGGGACCCAACTCTTACAGGTACCATGAGAATAATGAAGGATTTGATCCAGAAGATCAATAAATGAACAGTGTTTTTCTCCTGTGCTATCATCATCTGACTGTAAAATGTTACCACTATGGCTTTGTCCAGTATCATACCCTGCTTCTCTATTTTGAGACATTTGTAATCCTGTCTACATTCTGACATAGCATTGTAGCACAATATAGAAGTTGGATTTTCTTCATCCATCCATGTGTCTTATGCCCTGCATACTCACGTCTGTCTGTCTGTATCACTTATTTTGTATGGCCATCAACACTGTACAATCTGATGGTCAGAAATAATCAAAGTGCCCACACTGTATCAGCGAGATAGGGACAGAATTTTGACAAATATCTGTAAAGTTTCATCTGCCATTGCTGTGATTTTGGTTGGCTCAAACGCATAGACAATGGCAGCTGAAACATAAGAAAATATTCCCTTTCAGCTAAAGCTTTGTGTATTTTCCTGCTCATTCATATGTTTCCAGATACGAGGGGAAGACCCATTACTAGACATGCTGTTACTATGGTGATGCAGGATACTTTCTGATAGCACAAAAAGGAAAATAGCAGAGGTTAAGACTATGGATACTCCCACTGTGTGAGTACACAGGCTTATTACCAAGGTATCAAAAATGACAGAAATCCATCTGACCAATCTAGAGCTGGTGATCGGGTGTTGATTTACTGGTGTGTCTCCTGGAAACATTACAAAGGATGCACGGTCATGCTACTGCAGACTGAAATCCTGTCCAGCTGTAAAGCCAGGTGTTAACTCAAAACTTGGGTCACAATTACCTTGAAATTTTACCTAGACTTGTCAGTCTTAAGGTGTAAAATGCTTAATACATATATTACCTTCCTTTCTAGATGTAAGGCCTAATATTAACTTGCTATTGAACTTAATTTTCACATATTTGTCCTCGTAACTGGGACATGAATCGTAGATATGCCTGACAAGGCATTACATGTAACTTAAGGAAATCCAAGGCACATGGGAGAGCTCAGATTGTAAACTGATGTGTGGAGACAATTCAGAGATCAGAACTACCACAATAACCGTCAATACCCTATGGATCAGATCAGGCTTATGACTCTGTGACAAAGAACATACAACCATTCACTATGCACATGTCATTTCATGCACACCACTTTCCTCCCTGTCAATGAAGATAACAGATTTTGCAGCAAAGTGTAATGTGGCCATGTTATCTGGTGACTTTCAGTTAACTGTGTTCAGTGATGCTATTGCACTGCAAGAGTCCTTGTAAATGTGTCTGTGTGTTTTCAATTTTATGTCAAATATACTGATCAGATTTGTTGTTAACAAAAACCTAAATAATAAAGTACTCAGCAGCATTTTACATGTGTCCATTAAGTTACATTTTACTCACTATATAACAAAATGGGCTGCAGAATGTGTGATTTCAAACACAGCCTATATTAACATGTTACAGGTATGCTGCTGTCAGGGGTGCCTGACCACAGGGCAGCCTCAGGGCAGTAAGTCACAGCCAGATAATGATTATATTTAACCCAGGATAAACACACAGCATGCAGTGAGTTGCTGCCTCACATTTTTCCATTATTCACAAACACAGATACAAAGATTAAGTTCAAACACATATTTTGTATCACCGTCCTCTAGTTATTCATTTTCAAATGGATCTGATTCTTTTTTGTGTGTAAGACTGTAGAGGCGACAATATTTCACTCTGTGCAGTGAAACCTGGTAGATAATCAATACGACATGCCAAACAATAGAACACAATGATTTGAGTTTAATACCCTTGGCTCGAGAATCACTAATGTTCCTGTTGCAGAAAATCGATCTGCTGTACACCGGAGCGCCTCTAACTGAAATGCACAGAAGGATGAGGAGTGGAAGTACATTGAACATGCAAGAATAAAAGGAAGCCACAATTACAGACGTCAGCTTGAAGAGACCAAAACAAGACATAATTTGCTTATTTAGAGCTTTTCTTGTTATGCTGTTAACACTGTCAACAACATGCTAAACAGAGAATATCTGGTATAACAGGATGTCCCAGCGTGAATAGTACAGTCAACCAGAACAGCACTTTTTGGATTTTCACCTTAAATTCAGGTCCGTTAGAGAGGAAAACAGGGGGTGTAGCACCATGCAAATGGGGCGTAGCTTGTAGAGTTAATTGCTTTAAATGGGAAAATGGCCCACAACATCAGATTTTAGTCTAACAGAAAAAGACACAAAAGGTGGATCGAGCTTGCACGCAAGCTTATGCTGATGCAACTTTCATTTTACTCACATTTATTTACTTTTGACTTTATTTCTTCACTCCTCTTTAAAAAAATGAAAAGAGACAAATACATTTGTACACCAAACAACTGTTCACATGAATGTCACACAACAAACCAGTTTGAGAATGGACATAATTACACAAAAAAGTGTATCTAGTCCTGCACCTTACTTTCAAATCAGATCACTATACAGACACGAAACTTTTGACCACCTATCATTATTCACTGAAAACAATACAAAACACGGTAGTAACCCCATTTTACACTCTTGAGTCAACAGCCATATAAGAATAAATTTCTTCAAGCTTGGATGCAAAACCTCATCCTTCATATAAGCCGCCCAGCGAAACCAAATGAAAATGCATTAATAAAAAACAGATTAAGCTGAAAAATGATTCACAAAAACATGTCTCTCACAGCACCTGCTGTAAGAACATTTTAAACATTGTAACCTCAAATGCTGTTAGTGTTCCTGATGTTATACACCTATGTTACATTTTAGCTATATTAGTCATACCTGTCTATAAAGTAATGCACATTTATCAGTTGAAATCAAAGCTGCTCCAACTATTGCACCATAGAAAAGCATAAATATCCACATGAATGAGCATACATGTATGAATGTACTTGTCTTCATACACATTCATCTCACAGCCAAGTGCATGTATACAATAGGCTTCTCCAAAATATCATTAAACTACATTTTACATCGTACAGCTTATAACAGCATGTCAGCTTATGACAACATGATTGACTGTTATTGTGGGCCTGCTCTGATTTAAAAAACAAAACAAAACTCATTAGTAATTCTGGTGTCCCAACATAAATCTTTTGCCACTGCATGAATTTAACTGAAGTTCTTACTTCAAGATTTGGTCCCTACAATAGCAATGTTTGGCCTAGCTTTAATGAGCTTTCTTTGGCTTATAGACTTACTACTGACAGGTATCTCTTACGATTTCACTCTGTAAATTTCAAAATATAATTTGAATATACCCCGTTACATTCAGAAGATGAAAACAAAGACTACCTGCTACTTTGTGTGTGTAAGCATGCTGATGTTAGCACAGTAGCATGGCTTTCAAATGTCACATATTAAGTGTGGAACAAATGCATTTGAACCTTTTCATACTCTCATGGTGTGTTCACACCGGACGCAAATTCGCCTCGACGAGACGAGATTACATACAAAGTCAATGCAAAGGCGTGTCTTGACGCAGATCGCCCGGCGGCGTTGACGAGTTTGAGCGTCCGCGCGTTTGAGGCGTCGAGTGTCGAGGCGTTTGACGCCTTCGACGCCCCAACGCCTCGAGTTGAAAATATTGAACTTTCGACGCCAGTTCGCTTGACGCTGTGGCGCGGCAGCCAATCAGCGATGACATCCCCCCGGACGTCATTGATTTGATGACGTATGATGCTACGTCCCCCTGCTCCCGCTCAAAGCCCTCTGTAAGATGGAGGAGAGGTTTATCTGCACTGTTTGCTATCATCCAGAGCTATACTATTCGGCGTGTGTACTCTACAGAGACCAGAACAAAAGGGAGCAGGCTTGGATGAAAGTCGCCGAGGAGACAGACAGGTTTGATTTGATGACGTGTGACGCCCCGGTCACCTGCTCCTGCTCAAACCCCCTCTCAAAGATGGAGGAGACGTTTATCTGCGGTGTTTCCTGTCATCCGGAGCTCTACTACTCGACGTGTGCACTCTACAGAGACTGGAACAAAAAGGAGCAGGCTTGGGTGAAAGTCGCTGAGGAGACAGGTTTTGAAGGTAAGTTCTGTAAATATTCGTTTCCAGCTGGATTTGCCTGCACGGGTCATCACTGAGTCCGACAAGCTCCAGCTCTCTACTGCGCCTGGGCCAGGACGCGCGTCGTCCCTCAGCTTGTCAAAATGTCCAGCGTCCAGCCTCGGGCGTTAAGCGCGGCGCATCACAGACGTTACATGCGTCTATTGACGCCAATTCGCGTCCGGTGTGAACGCAGCATTACACCTTGTATTTCTTGCAAATAATCATGCATTATGTAACGCCCACAGAGATAAACTGCTATATATACATTCGAACATGTACCAAGGCGCTCCGAGTATCATAGAGCGCAATTGGAGCTTGACACGACCCAGTCATAAAGACTAACTTCCCATCAGCCAATCAAAAAGAACGTAAAGCTACATATCAGCTAGTCAGAAAATAGCACTGCTATATCAAGGTAAGCTACGGCTGACCACAGAGAATGCATACTGCACACTCACGATGGGAGAGCCCTATCACATGAGTACAGTCAGTTATCTCATCATCTGATTTTGTAGCTTATTGAATCATGAAATTATTTATTGTACAAATGGAAAATAACAAGAGCTTCTTCTTCTTCTTCTTCCTCCACACCTGCCATTACATAGTGAAGTAAAGTCTGATCATGTTGACATGCAAACTGATTACCAGACATCATGTCAAAACAAAATCCTCAATGTTAAGTTAGTTAAGTTAATAGTTCTACTGAGAACGTAAGAAATGTTTTGCTGTAATGTAAATCAAAATTGTACATTTTTCGTATGAAAGAGAATGGTCAAATGTTCGAGGTAAATAATAAAAAGAACAATAATAATTTTTATAAATATTTTGTTGCATCATTACTTGATATAATACACCAACATCACAAAGCAACAATAGACCCATTGGAGAATTACGTGGGCCAAAAAAGCACCTGACTACTAACTAATTGATGGAGATTACTTTTTTAAATTTTAATCCTTTATAATCCTTTATAAACTATTATACCCAAAAGCCTGCACATCATTGCCAGCAAAAATCTCACTCTGACCTGAGCTCAAACTTGGAGAGCCCTGCGTCAGCTCTTAACCACGCCTCACAGGGATGCTAGCATGGCATCCCTTGATTTTGTTCTTCTTAATCTCAATTGTCTTTTTGTTTCAACTGGATAAGGAGCCTTTTTTGATTCTTCATACATACATAATTCTTCAGAGAGATATTTGTTGAGTTGGCTAACAGTCATAGGAAACATTCAGTCTGCTGTGAGTTGTTTCATATTCCCATAGATTAATACAAACAGCATTACTGTACCACTCTGGCAGAGTTGGGATAAACTTGTGAAATAATGTTGAGAAGTCTGTCAGAGAGTTAAGTGCAGCGGCTAACGTGTAATTAATTAACCATGTCCCCGAGGCAGAAAATGACAGCCACATTTTCAGGCTTCTATTACAGGGTGTTGAGTTGCAGGCCTCAGGGGGGTTTGAGGGTGGAAAGGGGGGCTGCCACATCTCAGGAATCTCTCCCCCCTCAAATCAGATACATGATAAATATTCAATGACACGTGGGCTCATGGGTAACAACCAGCTCTGTTTCCCTGAACTTGATGGAAGAGGGGCTCGGCGGAGCAACGTAATACAGATCCTCAAAACCAAAGTCTGCATCAACACCCCCTCAGGATTCACCCTCTGATCTCCAAAACCGGAGACGCCAGTGTCAGTAAATGATCCCTTTAGCACACTGCTCTTCATACAGGTTAAAGCACGCTGCAGGTCCAGCCCAAATTAACTTCCATTAACAGGAAAGGAGTGATTTTCTGAGATGAAAGCATAAAACATTTTCCTAGCTTTAATGGTTGCGGTGTCATAAGTGTATCTGTGTCGTTTTGTTTGTCTGCCTTTGTGCCCGGGAGCAAAGGGTTAATGTTGTTTGCTTTCGCAGTCACTGTAGTCACTCTCTGACAGCATGATCAATAGAGCAGATTACTTCACGCTGTCAGCTATCACCTTTCTCTCAGAGCTGTGCAAATGAGCTCAACACACAGCAGCGAAGGATACGAGCTGTGTGAAATGTTTTGGATGATGTTAAGGCTAATATTGGACAGACAGGGGGGATGGTATGGACGGAGGGCATAGGACAATTCAAAGAGCTTATGACTAGCAGGAGCCATTATAGGAAAAACATTTATGTTCATATAAAATGGAGTGTTGGGACTAAATCAAAATAACTGAGCTTACGCGGATGTGGATTCATGAGAGCCATATTTTGAATTTAAGTTAAAAAAGTGTAAATATACAGAACAAAATATAAAATTTGTTGATATATGAAAATATTACATTTAGAATTGATCATCTCAATAATGATTTCCTCATAATCTATAGGTTTTGCTGGAAAAAACAGTATCACCTCTTTTTTTTTTTATCTTCCAGTTATCCCTTTTGGGTTGCGGGGGCTGGAGCCTATCCCAGCTGACACTGGGGGAGATGCAGGATACATCCTGAGCTGGCGGCCAGCTGAAAGTAGGGCCACACATTTAGAGACTAACAAACGTTCTTGCTCACACCCACCTAAGGGTAATACAGAACCACCAGTGCACCTAATGAGCACGTTCTTGTCTGCTGGAGGAGCCCAGAGGGCCTGTACAGAATCCACGCATGCCCAGGGAGAACACAGGCCAACTCCAAACAGAAAGGCCCTGATCAACTCCTGCTGCACTGCTGTGTCCACCTCGTTTAATTCAGTGCTATTTTTTTTTTTTTTTTACTTCAGTGCAACAAATAAATCTGCTGAATTGACAATTATGAGCTGGAACCGCAGGTACATTCTTATTATTTAGAGGTAAAATGTGTAACTTTATCAGGTTTTCAACTGCAGGACACTAGACAACAGTTACATCAGGAATGACATTTCCTTTTTAAGTTTCAATTTTTAAAAGTTTGGTCTCATATAAATGTCCTTTTTGCCAAAAAATAGAATAACTTTAGGTACAGTTACAGATCATTTTTTGGAGCTGACTAATATCAACATCAACCTTAAAATCAGTGTAAATGCTTTACCTTTTTTACTCCAAAAAGAATCTTTTTGATCCCATGTTGGCTGACAGAGCCAGCTTAAGACACTGGTAATAATTTGCACATTATTAACCACCTTACTGTTTCTGTATTTATGTTCTTTAACTGATTCCATGTTTATAAAATAAATAAAATGTAAATTGAAAACCAGTTTAACTGCTTTTTTTTTTGCAGTTGTTTCAAATTGGAAATGGGCCAGCACCAAGACGTTTGGCTGGTCCTGACACCAACATGGAAGAGAAAACAGTCAAAATAGTGTTTGGACCAAAATACCACTTTTGACTTTTTTTTTTCTTGTTTTATTGAAAAAAAAAAGGCCGTGAAAGAAAACCAGAGCACCATACTTGACTCTTACAAAAGTAAAATCTTGATTGTTGGTTATTTGAGAGTTGATTCGGTTGGTAGGCAGAAAAAGCAGAAACAGCAGTGATGTCACCATGTTGGAGTTGTGGGTAGCCCTGATTTATCACTTTGATTAGTGTCATCTGAATTCTGGCAGATTGTAGAGTGGCATAAAGGTCTCAAGTGCTGGACTCCTGAAGGTAAGACTCTGGAGACTGACTTTTGTGATTGGTTAATGAACTATGCTTTGCTAGTCTTTGGTTTCCAACTGGGGGCTTATGTCAGTTTTAGGGTTGCTAAAATGTAGTTAGCATGTTATTATTATCTGAAAAAATAATAACACACTCAGAGCATACTTGCTTTATAGGTGTTGGTGGTGGTTGGGTGGGGGTGGAGATGGGGCTGCGCGGGGGGGTTGAGTCCTGGATTGACTGGATTGTGTTATAAAGTAGTAGTCAGTGTTGCAGCATTACTATGACAAATAGCTGCTTTGTGTTGTTGGTGTAAGGGAGCAATAATGTGACATCTTTTAATGGGCCCCACAGTTTAATGAAGTGTCTTGATGGATATATCCCGTTATGTACAAGTAACAAAATATCCACATAAAGCCAAATCCAATTGAGATTAATTTAAAACCTCTTAATCAAGGCATCACTGTAGTGCACAGAAACTGATGAACTGTAAATCATTACCTCCATCACCATATTGAACAGAGAGATATGTTAATGAATGTGCAGATGGGCTCACTGTAGCTTGGCCTGTGACCCTCATTAAGTCATCAGACCAGGCTGTTTGACCAGTGGTCACGATGTTCAGTCACACTGTCCCGCAGCTGTGACAGGATACAGGCATGGAGGGGAATCACATAGAGCTGTGTCTTTACAACAGAGTATTTAAGTACACAGCTGGTTTCAAAGGCTCTGTGTCCTAGAAATTGAGTTATTTTTGCTTGTTCCAGTGGAAATGAGCTTCAGCATGATTAGGCCGCTCTGATACAGTAAAAAGCCTGGAGGTGAGGGGGTATTGTTCCAAAAATATACTCAGCATTTCTAGGTGTATTGGAACAAATCTCTGTACATATTCAATGAATAAAACCGAATGTTATCTTGTCAAGGAAGCACATTCTTAATTGTCTCTCTGACCTTAAATCAACAAAGACCTCAAACCATTATCTACCCCAAGAAATTCATAGCAATCCTCACTTATTCATCTGTGTAGCGAGCAATTATGTGAGCTGACATGTACAAAAGCCAAATCCAATGAAGCTGGGGTGTTATGTAAAACATAAAGGCAGAATAAAATGATTTTCAAATTCTTTTAACAACACTCAATAATTGTTTTGTAACTGAGGACAGTAATTGTTGAAATTTAAAGGTGGAATCTTTACACTCTTGATTGCTATACGTTTTCAGTTGCTCAACAGTCCGGGGTCTCCATTGTCGTATTTTGTGCTTCATAAGGCACCACATATTTTCAATGAGAGACAGGTCTAGACTGTAGGCCAGTCAAGTACCCACACTCTTTTATTTTGAAGCCACACTGATGTAACAGAATGTGGCTTGGCACTGTCATGCTCATGCCCACCTGTATGGTAGCAAATGTTGCTCTAAAACCTGTATGTACCTTTCAGCATTATTGTTGCCTTCACTTATGTGCATGTTACCCATATCTGGTTCACTAATACACCCACCTCCCTGATATCAATCCTAATAGCCCTTTTCCTCTTTAGCTCAGAAGACACAAATCAATATGTTCTTAAACAATCTGAAATGTGGGCTCATCAGACCACAGCACACTTTTCCACTTTGCAATTTCCATCTCAAATGAACTCCAGCTCAGAGAAGTTGCTGCCATATCTGGGTGTTATTGATATATTTTATGTATATGGCTTTTGTTTTGCAAGTAGAATATTAATTTGTAGAAATAATATCAAACTTTGTTGAGTGACAAAGGTCTTCAAAAGTGCTCCTGAGCCACCAAAGGGATCGAAGGTCTGGGGCATTCAATGTTGGTTTACACCTTGCAGCCTATGTTCAAAGATTTTTTATGACTCTCTGAATCTTTTGATGGTAATATGAGCTGTATATTATGAAATCCGTAGTGCCATTGTAATGTTCAGATTAGCTCAGTTTGGACAGCCCTTTATTTATATTAAGTATAAAAACTGAAATGAATCAGAAATCATCTGATGTGAATACTCGGGCAGCCTTGGCACCATGAATGTAATAATAACACCCCTGCTGCAGCGTGGCTTCATTCACAGGTCCTGTTCTCTAATCAGTGTTTTTCTCTCCTCTGCGGAATGAAAATTGGCCCACAGCTAAGCTGCATCACACACAAACTTAATTTAGTTTTCAATCATCCAGAGACTGATTGCTGAAACACAGCAGATGAAATATGATGAAGCAAAACAGCACACTGAATAAAATGACTCGGTGTGGTGATGAAAGTAAATTAGCAGTGTGTGATTGGATTGGCTGCAAGGCCAACACATCTCAGGTGATCATGAGTGGGCAGAAAAGGCATTAAAGGTTTCAGCAGGCACAAAGCTGATCTCACATTTAGAGCCCTGCTACACATGCACACTCACAACATGCTTAAATCCTATTAAAATAGATCGCTTACATAGTGTATCACAGCCAGTCAATATAGATACATGTAATCTCATTGCCTATGAAGAAGAGTGATTGTACTAAAGATACTTAAGGTGGTGTTCATTTCAGCATATTGATGGAGTCTGGAGAGGGTGATGATGCTGATACTGGGTCTCTGGTGAAACATTTGACAGAGGGAAACTGTTACATGAATACTTCATGGCTTTGGGTGTATATTACATTTACAACCTGTTTATTCTGCTGGAAGCTGTTTGATTTATTTCACATAAGAAAACTGAGGTAAAAACTGGCTCATGGGGTAGCTATAAAAGACTTGTGCCAGGTAAGAGATTTTACAGATTTTTGCCTTTTACCATGACACCGTGTCAGATAAAATGTTGTCCTATTTTAAACCACTGACAGGCAATTTCAATGAAGCTTACCCGTTTGTGGTAACGTTGTTTAAATACAACCCCCGTCATTTCCCATGACAGTATACG
Organism: Scarus forsteni; assembly: GCA_036419115.1. NCBI lineage: Eukaryota > Metazoa > Chordata > Actinopteri > Labriformes > Labridae > Scarus > Scarus forsteni. Next base: position 7,927,131 of record JAZDUH010000245.1, on the reverse strand, counting down.
CTTTGACAGTTCCTCTTTGAAGCAGGCAGGGTCTTGGTATTATGGCTGCACAAAACTACCATAAAATCCTTACAACAACAACAAGGGAGGAAATGGTGGCAATAAAGCTGTGGGCCTCTTTGTGGCTTTTGGCAACAGTTATGAGATGAAACTGAATCAAAAAATGGCTGCAAACAGCAAAACAACATGATTTCAAAAGACAATGAATGTTTAGGAAGTCATACTGCACCACACAGCCAACAACTTCGGTCATTTCAGCCCTGTACTCATGGTAATATTGTGACCATTCAGTGGTCAGCAGCGTATCCATGTCTCATTAATCCTTGGCTCAGCTCACTTATACCCCTGATGGAGGATACACGAAAATTTGTGCCAGAAATAAGGTACAATCCCTGATGCAAAATCAAAACAAGGGAGTAAAATCAAATCCAGTCGAGCTAATATCACGCTGTGGAAAAGCTCCAAAGTGTGATTTTGACTCATCACTCTTTACTGCGATTACAATATTATCAATATTATGCATAGTTCACAGAATAATAATGTCTTAATGGTTGCTTAATGGTTGGCCAGGTCCACCACTGCCAATTTTCTGGCCCACGTAGATCATATTTAAAGCTCTGCACAGCCAAGTATGGAGGCATCATTTTTTCAGGTTGTACATCCATCCATATATGTAAAGGATTTGTCAGTACAGTATCTCCAAAAGTCTTCAGAGGATTTTCATCAAAGCTTTCATCATTAGTTTCCCTGGATATTAAGAGGGACTGATTAAATTTTGAGGGTCACAGCGGTAATGGAGTCTTATGGTCATATTTTGCTTGTGGACACAACATCTGAAGAATGCTTGAGGGATTTCCATCAAACTTGGTACAAATGTCTATTATGACTCAGGATAAGGATGAGGTGGGTAAATTTGGGGGGTCCTACCTCAAAGGCCAAGAGCCTCATGTTTTCAAAATGATTGTGAAAGCAATTTTACAAAATGAAGAAACTACCCCAAACAACAACAATGGTTTGGGGGAGTTTCTTCAAACTGCACTAATGTCTACGGAGACACAGTGATGAACAGATAAGATATTGAAGGCCACGTGTCAAAAGTCGCGGTCACAGAGCCTTTTGGGTAATCCTTTGCTTGTGACTGCAGTATCTCACAACTGCTCTCAGGGATTATCATCAAGCACCGCAGAGATCTTCATTTTTCCACTGAGTCCACTGATCAGGTTTGGGGGTTACAAGTTAAAGGTTAAGTTGATAACTCAAATTATCATTCTTGCTTTTCTAAAATCAATTTGTTTACGCAAAATTCAAAATACATTATAACATCTTCAACAGATGATTCACCCTTTAGTTTGATGTAGAGCTGGGCAAAAAAACGATGAAATAGATTAATTCAATTATTTTCTGCAGAAGATTTAAAAAATTAAAAATCAAGATTTTTTTCTTACCTACGTCCAATTGTAAGTAGTTGCAATTTTTGAAAAAAAATTACAATTTTCATGATGGTCGGCCTTGTAGGGTTTGCACAAGCACTTTTATAGGTTTGTATTTGTTATTTAAGTAGATTAAAAATTGATTAGAGAGTTTCATGCTAATACTGTAAAAATGCCTCAGCCTTTTAGTGTTTATGTAGACAAACCTGCCTACGTTTATACTACATAATCAACCTTTTATGACCCAGACTTTGACTTTAAGGGAAACATTTATACAACAAAGGCAAAACTTGATTTGTCTCATTTTTATGTCACTGGGAGGTTTGTTTCTTTTAGGGTGGGAAAAATTGATTAAAATCGTAAATCGAGTGCTTTATTTTTAGGCCATATCGCCCAGCTCTAGTTTGATGTTTTCCATACATTTGGCTTGTAGGACAAATTAATGGGGTAAATCATAGACTACCGGGAAGGTGGGCCTAGAATAGACAATTATGGCTATGAGTGTGATTACGTGTGTGAACAGGTGAAACTATTGTTGATGAGTCCCTGTGCCAGGAGAGAAGGATAATATGAATTGGCTATTTGTTGAACAGAGCCTGAAATATACTGATGTGATAATGTGTCAAGAAAATGAAACCAGTAAGCCTTGGTGAATGATATTATATATTGGCTATGCTAGCTTGACTGTAATATAACAGAAGTTTCTAAATACTGGAAAGTGGACATACCACTGGTCATTATCAAGATTCAGGCTGTTGATGGTCAGGGAGTCTAACTAAATGCAAGAAAAAATCTAACATGCCACACATATTAAATCTGAATCATCAGGCGCTGGAGAGGGTTTATCATTCCTGACATTCACACTGAGACACTGGGATTTGACTTGAACAAAACCCGAACAAAATCTGGCCAAGTTTGTCTATTATCGATTCCGCTTAATCCCTTTTGGGGTGGCGTGGAGCTGGAGCCTATCCCAGTTGGATACAGTTTTGCCAGGGTCAAGTTACTCCCTGAACCAGTCGCCAGCTGATGGCAGGGTCACTTATACCCAGGGCAATTTGGAGTCGCTTGTTTACCTGATGAGCAAGATTTTGGTCTGCAGGAGGAAGCTGAATGCCCACACAGAAGGGCCCTGACCAATACAGGATTCAAACCAGCCATCTTCTTACTGTGAGGCACATGCACTACCTGCTGTACCACTTTTATGTGTGACACAAACATTTAAGAGTCTTACTTCTCCAATCTGAATCAAAACTGACACTGACGAACCCGCAGCCAGCCCCATGGTAACCTGCTGAAAGGTGATGAGGTGGAAGTCTGAATGAACATCAGCGACTGAACTGCAGAAATGAACAAACAAGAAGATCGGATTTGAATTCATTACATGCTGATAGTCCTCTCCACATTCACTGTGCAGCCAATCAAGGAGTAGAGGATTAAAGAGAGTCTGAACTGTCACTCGTCTCGTCTCACATCATTACAGAGAGAAATATACTCACTGTGTTTGTCAGCTTAGCTGGGACCTCATTAATGTCATAGAACTGAGCCTTGGAGAGGAGAGACGCTCTTATTTACAGTGTTAATGAGTCCTCTGCTTAACATGGCGGCAACCTATATTTAATTCAATTTATGATTTGAATCTAATTTAATGAAGTCAGAATCTGCATCACAGTCTGTGGCAGTGTTGACACTTTAACCAGGTGTTAATACACTTTGATAACTAAGAATCTGCAGCTGTAATAGAAAGTTTCATTGTGGGCCAGCGATGACATGACTTCATACTCCGCCTGCTGAGTTAGACCCCCACCATGATGTCAACCTGCAGCCGACAGCAAGCTGATCAAACAGATTTATTTAAAGACAGACACTGACAAAAGCCTTTTCACAATCATTCCAGTTTTAGGTCAAGGCATTATTTTACATTATAACTGTGTGCAGAAAAAATTGAGCTCAATAATAATATTAAATATATAATACACAAATGACTTCAAGGAAATCGGCTGTTTTATAGGACTATGGTGAATCTAGGAAAGGTTATATGAACCGGAAACCATTTAAAGAAAAACTCTGAAATGCAGCAACAAAAACTGTTGAAATTCAGATGACCTGTACATTTTATGTCTGATAATTACAAATATTAGAGTGGTACAAAAAGGCATCATGAGTGTAGACACCAGTTATGTGAACCTGACAGCTTCTTGGTTCCTCTTAGGTCCATTAATATTTCAGTTTTCAGTTAATGAATTACATGCCCTTTGTTTAGTTTAAGATGTGTAATGTATGCAGATGTATGATGTTGTTTACTTTATTTAGGTTTAATAACAACACAATATGGAAAACAGATATGACAAAAGAGGCTTTTTCAGAGAGGACCCTCACATTGGAATCTAAATACAGCAATGGTTTGTTTCATAGTCCTTATAAAGATCAGCATGCTAAGGCAAAGCAGAATAAGTTTTCAAAGATAAAACAAAATTACTTCTGACAAAAACAAATTGTGTGGAATAATGAGTAAACCACAATGTATATCAGTCAGTTTTCACCATAATCACAAGCCTCATTAAACGGCATGTTCTACTTTGAGTACAATTCAGAATTTCAGGTTAGAACACATCTGTGCTCTTTTATGCTTTTCACAAGGCTTTTGTACTTTAAATGGCTGCATGAATAAAACAAATGTTATCATATTGATTTAATACATTTTGAGTTGTGTCTGATGGAAAACAAAAAACATGTGCTCATTTTTTTCTGTCTACGAGCAGCTCCAGTGGGAGGAATAATGAGGCATATCTGTGTAGACACAAGTGCATTAAAGGTGCAATGCTGGAAAGCCATAGTCATATCAACTTAGTACAGAAAAAAAGAATATAAAAAATGGATACAAAAACATTTTGATTCATGCGGTACGCCAGTCTTCTTGAGAGAGGCATGGTCAGAGTGTTCTTAACCTGACATGTCAGATAGACAAGGCAGAACCTGTTAAATACAGATCTGGAATATGATTGGACTATTGTCCCGTCAGTCACTTCATTACAGGCCAATCAGATGACGTACAAAACATAAGCCAAATCTTATGGAAAACGGTTCCCAAACTTGTTGGAAAAGAACTAAATATATTTTCCATTGAGAAATGCGTTAAGGATGATTTTTGCTCGTCATTTGATGAAGAAATGTTGCCCAGTTCTGACAAAATTGCTTTCAAAGCAGCAGTATGAATGCTGGCTGGGTACAGACAGTCATTGTTACAGATTTGCTGACTCTTCTCACTGGTGTTGTGCTCATAACTCCTGCCTCTTTCCTCTCAAGGATGCTGATTGGGCAGTAAATTTATAGACTGAGCTCAACTGTTCCAGCTTGAAGCGTTGTGAGATGGATCTTCCTGATTACAGATACTGAATTAGGCAAGGTTATTCTGTTCTGCAGGGCTGAAACAAATGATTTATGGGCATGCCAATATGTAACATTATTGTAAATTTTTAGGTCATCTGACTAATGCTAACTTGTTAAAGGATCTTGTTAAACTGATCAGGCACCAGAACCAGGCCTTGTGAGATCTGAACATGAGATTTACAACATTTTTTTCTACAACAAGTCCTGTTGCTCAGCATTTAATTTCAAATGGTTTGGACTTTATCCAAGATGGAGCCCTTAAAATGGCATTTTTGTGTGCTAAAATTCAAAATGGCAGCCCTCCTTGTTCGTTTCTTTTTCTGTTTGTGTTGTATTGTGTATATCCTCTCAGACATTCTCTCTAAATTGTAAAATCTAGGTTCATAATGCAGTGGGAGCTACATTTTTTGAAAATTACAGGGGCACCATTAAGACATTTTGCATAACTTAATTGAACCATTTTATTTTTTTTTTCCTGTATGCTTTTTGCCAAATACATGGCATTATAGGCATTTTGAAAATAACAGTGGCCATAAAAATTTTCTAGTTGTAAATGGGAATTTGAGGTGCAGCAAGCTGCTTGCATTAGATGAAATTCAGGCCGAGCCTGAGTGAGATAAAGTTATCATGTCTCAGGGAGCTCACACTGTGTGATGAAGTGCAGATGTGCTGCATGTTGCTCAGGTGCCCTCTGAGACTTGAGAGGCTGCCTTCCCTATTACACCCAGTGAAGCATCAAATGGATCAGAGCCAGTGATAAAACCATCCTTCAGATGCTGTGAATGTAGATGAACTTAAACATGTGCAGTGTTTTTCATCGACACCGTTTCCCCTGCCTGCATAAACAACAAGCAGCTCTTTTAATCTATCTGAAGAGCCCTCCAATCTGTGCCCGCCTTTAAAGAGTCTGTCCGCGGCCAGGGGCACAGAGCCGACCATTATGTTCAGCTCTGCATCAGCAGGCAGCCCTCCAGCCACTTGAGAGGAAGAAAGGACAGAATATATACGTCTGAATCTACACGGCTGCTGCAGTTTGATTTCTACAGCATATATGAGACAAAGGGTTGCACAAAATGACTTGTTTTCCTGTTACTTTGAAGCACAGGATGAAGGCAGAGTCATGAGCTTTCATCTGCAGGAGAACAGAGACATCCAAAAATAACTGCTAATCAACCCCATAGCATTTCTATGACAGCCAGGGGAAGCTGCTACATCAGAAATAAAAGTGTACTGGGACACTTTTTCCTTATTTTTGAAATGAAGGGAAATTAAGATCTTAGAGACATTTTGTCACTGATCGCCAAGATCTTCCTATGAATTAATAAAATAATTTATATTAGAAAAGCACTCAGACAACGCAAACCTTCGGCAAGCAGCTCAGTTCAGCAGTGGCTTTTCCACAACCCCTGTCAAAGAGGACAGCGTCAGGATCTGGACCAAACTCAGCACATACATGGAGGTTCTTGTTCTGTATGAACACAACAGGTTTTGGGAACATCAGTAAATATTTTGATTTCATGGGAATTATTAAACGTTGTCAATGAGATTTTATTATAAAGTTTAATGTTGTTTGTGATGTCAACATGGGTTGGACCCAGATTAAATTTACATTGATGACAGAAACATGCACTTTGTATGATCCTGCAAAATTTTGAAGCAAATCTGTTACAAAATGGCAAATGTATGATTTTTTAAAATTACACCCATTGTAACCTTATGGCAGGGGTGTCCAAACTATGGCCCGGGGGCCAAATGCGGCCCACAGCCCATTTTTAATTGGCCCCTGAAACAGTAGGAATGGATAAAGACATTTCGATTACAGCAGCACATACCATCAATCGTGAATATTTCTGCCACATTTACTTTGTCACAAGGTCTCATTTACAAAGTATATTGCAATATTTATCTTATTTTATGTATTTTTGGGGCATTTTTGTGCCTTTATTGATAGGAGAGAGACAGTGGATAGGCTTGTGAAAAGGGGGTGAGAGAGCAAGGGAAGACATTCTGCAAACTGGTCACAGGCGGGATTCGAACCTGGACCGGCAGAAGCAAGTACATGAGGTGCCTGGTTGCTAACCACTCCGCCAAACCAGCACCCCGCAATATTTATCTTTAAGCACCAACATTTTTGCAGTTTACTCTTGTTTCGTGTCTGACAGTAAAGATCAGTGTCTCCCATCTCTGCTGCTCAGGAGGTCATTCTCACCCTAACTAGGTGCTAATCCAATGATAACTGAGGGTTAAATGGGCCTCTTGACAGGTGATAGCCCACCCCGAAATCTTAAAACTTTAACTTAAATACGCTAAAAGTGAGGTGCAACAAGTTGCTCAGTCAACCATGTGTTCCACTTCATGTGGCCCTCGATGCAAAAAGTTTACACCCCTGCCTTATGGGATTTTTTTTTAATGTGGGGAATTTTTTTTGCAACCAGACAAGTAAACGTATCACCGCTGAAATCTTAACATTTCTAAGTTGGGCCATTAAAAACATCTCCTGAAAATGTCAGCATATCCTTCCATTAGTTTTTACGTAATCTTGCTCAGTTTTCTCCGTGTTTCATTCAGAACAGTTGACCCTGTATCTAGAAAAGTGGCCAAAAATAGCATAAAGTGCCCATTTATTCAGTTTGGTAGTTTTTGTTTCCTCCTCTGAAGCGGGCTGGCTGTGTATCGCAGTAGTGCCTGAACAAGCTTCATAGAGAAAAATGAAGTCATTGTAAGTGTTCTGAATATAGCCTGCAGGGGCATAGAATTGGGTAGGGACGCTAGGGACACGTCCCTATCAATATTATGCCACTACCGCATGGTCCCTAACATAAAACACAAGCATAGTATATGTCGTTATAACTAAAAAATGTTTATATTTAATGCCAAAGAGATACTTAAAGAGGTAATTTTATTTATTATCGATGTATTATTTGTGTATTGAAAGGCAGCAACCCTTTAAGTACAATAACACCTTGGATTAATAACATGACTTTATACAGTCATATTGTTAGGGATTACACTTATCGGTAGTCCTTTTTGGTTTTGGTTCTATATTTACCAGACTATAACCATACCATCAAAATTTCTGATTGATCCCAAAGTGTCCCACTGTTCATGTGTCATGCATCAATATATTTTTTGTCAAGGAACAGACAGTAGAGGTTTAGAGTAGTTTTTTTTTCTGAATAAGATAGTTTGCTTGTTTGTTTGATTAGCTCTCCATGACATTGACGAACAGTCATAGATGCAAAACACATCAACTTTCAGGAGTGCAATCTTGGTGTGCTTTTAAGTCCCCACCATTGTCAAAATCAAACCTACGCCCTTGATAGCCTGTAATCAATATTTGTGGTTTTTAAGATTTTTGTCAACCAAAATTCTTTATACTACACAGAGTCTGCAGCACTACATCAATGTATTTCCCTAGCTTCCATTCTGACTTTTTCCACACAGATGCAGAGCTGATGCCTGACACTGTGGTTAGTGCTCAGGCCAAGGCTGAACACTAACCACAGACGGGATAAAGGAGAAAGCTTTTCTGGGCCCCAGATTCATAGGGGGACCCATGAGGGCTGAAAAGTGCAATTCAAGCTAGTTTCTTTTAAAATGTAACTAGTCTTTTTTTCCATATTATAATTGTGAAAGGTCTATTGGACTTTACCAATGGACCCTAAATGCAGGACTTTGTATTGCCATTTGATAAGAGACACAAAAGTTTGGATGGAAGGAAATATTGAAGAATTAAGAGAAGATAGTTCAATGATAGAACTCCAAAAACACTGTATTTGAAGTCAGGCCAAGGAAGTTTATATTATGTGGACCCTGATGCTTCTGATCCAGCATGCAAGTTTTCATAAAATCACACATGGGAAGGGCCCCCATCAGGTTTTTCAGGGGCCCAGGCATTTCTTTTTGCAGCCCTGGTTCAGGCTAATGCAGTGTACCTCATATGACCCTCCAAATCCTGAACTTTAATAATATAAAGGTGAGGTAGATGGAAGAAGCTTGGACATCCTTGGATTTTTCTGTACAGTATGAGCCTTTAAATAAAAGAAATGGACACCACTTTAGCTAAATTAGCAAAAAGATGATTAATTGCAGATAAAAATAAAAAACACAGGAAAGCATTTTTTTTTATATCTGTACTGTACATGGAACTTAAAAAATGTGCTTGACAGAGCTCTGCGTCAGAGGACAATGTTTATGGGAGTCTTTGGTGTGGCAAAGTCTGAAGAAGCCTTGCTATAAGACAAATCTTATCACTGTTATATAATGTATAGCATTGTAGGATTTCTGAACAAGTGTAGTGATGATGAAAGTATAACCTTTTGTAACAGCAAATTGTCTGTCATTTTAAATCCTCTAATCATCTCCATCACAGGGGATTACAAATAATAGGCAATTCAATCAAACCTGTTCTGTGACTTTTGCTCCTTAGAGTGCACACTCGGGTAATTGCAATCAGTTGTACAAAATTGCTCAGGTAATTGCTGGCTTTGAGGGTTATTTAGTGTCTCTGTAAACTGTTGAGTTCACAAAAGACGACTTAAAGGAGTCAATTTGTTTTCATTTTGTTCATAGAAGAAAAAGCTACAAACAGCAGATCATTTTTATTACACAACTGAAAAATAGATAGCTTCAACCAAAAACCACAAGGTCACAACAATTATAACTATGAAAAAGACTAATAATAATGGTTATTTACATGAAATGAATTGTTCAAACTTACTCTCCTCCTATACTTGTGACTTTCCCCAGAAGGAGGGTTTATTATTCTGCTAACTCTCACAGCTCTGAGTACTCTTCACATGACACTTTAAAATGTAAATGAAGACTAAACACACTTCCTCCTGCTGTGAGAGTTTAATGGTTAGAAGCAAACACATCCTTATTTCCATATATCAGCAGTAAAGAGGTCTCTGCTGCTTTTTCCACATTAAACAGGGCTGACAGACAAATGCCAGGAAAAGCTTTCTGCATAGTTTTTCTAGAGCTGAGTCACGACAACAATCAGAATTCAAGTCTTGGAATGACACTGAAAAGCATCAAATATAAAACAGAACCTAACGCTATCACAGGAAGCCATTTTGATCTCAACAGCTAAACACCACAAAAAGATAAGAGCATTTGCAGGCTTTGTACATTGTTGTTTGGGCTTAAAAATATCTTCTTTGATTTGCTACCTGAATGTGTATATTGGCAAGCCTGACAATATCTAAGACGTGATCAGGGTTTGCAAAAATCTTTGTTGCTTGTAAAAGCTGAAACCTCAGGATCATACATCAGCTCTTTTGTGCTGAGGCTGGAAACACACTGGAGGATTTTATACTCTAAAGTGACTTGGTAAACGTGGGAGATCCACAAACACGAGGACATAATAAATATTTTTTTAACATTAATATCCTTTGAATGTGTGCACAAGACAATCCAGCCAGACTGTGTATTTAATTCAAGCTGAAGACTTCACAAATAGGAAATCTTACAGAATTTTATGTGGGTTTTTTTTTCATCAAATATGCTCCAGTCGTAGGTAATACTGTAGTACCCTGACCACCTTTGTCTTTTACTGGCTGTCATGGCATAAGCTCTGTTTTACAACAACAACAATAAAAAGCAAAAGACAACAACAACAATTAAAGCCGCAAGCGGCGATGATCGGGCCCTCGCCCCCCACGCGCCCGTTGGACCTTGCCGCCACCGCCGCATATTGCTGTCGCCAAATACTGCAGTTGCAAAACGTTGGTTCTGTAAAATGTTGCTGGCGCCACATGTTGCAACCGCTGCAGGTTGCTGCCGCCAGATGTATGTAATTTATGACATATCCAAAGATAGATGTGATTGGAGTAGCAGAGAATTACAGTTATAGATGTATTAGGAGGTGGACCTTGATCATGGTTGTGAATTTTGAAGCAGATTGGACCTTAAATGAAGGAGTTGGAGTGATTTCCAGGTTCATGGAAATCCTCAAACTTCATGGCGATCAATGAAGTTTGAGGCTTCGCCATGGCCACACCCTTTCACCTCAGGACACGACCTGAACATTGCTGCTTCATGAAGGTGTGAAGACCCTTTCTGAGAATATTTGAAAAATATATGTTGAAAAACGGAGGAGATTTTAATAATAGAGTAAAACATCAGACTTCCTGTTACCAGCAGGGGGCGCTATATTTGAGTGTGAAACAAAGTATATAGATGAAGTCAGGCAGAGACAGTGAACACGTGTACTTGTTTTGGTCCAGATCTAACATGTTACTAGAGAGTTATTAAGGTTTATGTGTTTTCCAAAAATGGTCAACTTTGGGCGTCCTTCCTGGCCACGCCCATTGAGTTACGAAATATCTTTTAACAACTTTTCATCAGCAATGTGTCTAGTATACACAATCCAAATCTAGAGTTGATTCGATAAAAAACCTAGGAGGAGTTCGTTAAAATGGGAGCCTTAAAATCGCAAAAATCGTAATTTCAACGTTAATTTACGAACTTCCTGTGTGGAATTCCCTATGACAAATTATATATCTGTGATCGGCTTGGGTTGGGGGTTATGCCCAAAAAATTTCGTGCAAATCGGAGTTAGTGAAAAATTCGCCATATTTGGGCGTGGTTAGGCCCATTGACCTACGAAAATTCATTTAATAACTTTTCATCGTCAAGGTGCCTAGTATATACGATCCAAATATGGAGTTGATCCGATCAAAACTGTAGGAGGAGTTCGTTCAAATACGTACCCAGGAAATCGCCAAAACGCGACATTCAACGCTAATTTGCGGACTTCCTGTTCGGAATTGACCATGGTCGTAAGAGACTTTTTTGTAGGTCCGGGTATGGTAGTTATGCCCTAAAAATTTCAGGTCGATACGTGAAAGTTGCCGGAGGGGCTGCAGTTTAAGGCCACTAGGGGGCGCTGTGGCGCACTTTTTTTTGTGCAAACACTGGATTCATAAATTTTTCGGCGTGACTAATTTTTGGGCCTAGGTGCGTTCGCGTTTATCTCAAGTTGAAGTCACGCAATTTGGGGTTAAAGTGGAGGGAGAAGAAGGAGAAGGAGAAGAAAAATAATAATCCTTAGGATTACAATAGGGCCTTCGCCGAATTTTCGGCTCGGGCCCTAATAAAACCGTATTCATGTTGCCTGACATGTTTTAACCTGTGCACAGGCTGTAGGAAGGCTGCTTGTAAAATAACTGATGTTTGACCTAAACTGTGATTGTACGTTCTTTTTTTATGAATATATGATAATCACTCGCTGTAAGTCTTAAACATTTTAATATTCTGTAGGCTTATTGACATGGGCTCTGAATCAAAGTCCATATCAGTTAAAGGACCAGCAGGTACACTGCACACCTTATGTAAAGAAGCTGTCAGATTTAACTGTGACGCTCAGCCCTACCTTCTCAACCATGTCTGCTTCTTCATCCACTGTCCCATCCTCCAAAATAACAACATATAAAGACAAAATCTAACCATAATCCTGGTGTTTTCCCACTGTCAAAAGGGTCCACTATGTCTTAAACATCTTTAGGATATAATAAATTCTTTGTTATGTTAAGTTATTCCTGTCTAATAATATTACTGGTAGAAATGTCAAATAATGGGAGATGGCTAGTGTTTGTTGTTGCATCCTTCATAGTCAGGAAATTAAGAAAATGTGTTATTGTTTTTACAAAGAAAAACTTGCATGATCTTTCAATTAAAATTCAGATTCAAGAAATGTCATTGTTCACAGAAAGCAACTTCATCTGCAGCTCACTTATGTTTACATGACATTGCTAAACATTCCACTTCTCCATGAGGTCCGTAAAGGACATTAAATGTGTCTAATCATCAGTATGACAATTTTGTTCACCTTTTGTCTCTTTATCTCTTGCAAAATGAATTAAAATTGAATAATAAACATCCAATAAAGAAAAAGGGCCCTGCAATCGACTGGCCACTGGTTCAGGGTATACCCCACCTCTCGCCCAGTGACAGCTGGGATAGGCTCCAGCCCCCAACTCCAAAAGGGATAAAGGGGTATAGAAAATGAATGAATAAAGAAAAAGGAATAACTGAGAGTTTTGATGTATTTGATGTTACTGATCCGCCTTTCTACTCTGTTGAGAAGGGGAAAATTATATATATATATGATAGAATAGATAAGATACTGTAGATAGAATAGATTAGATAGACTAGATAGATTAGATAGATTAGATAGATTAGGATAGATAGATAGATAGATAGATAGAAAGATAGATAGATAGAGAGATAGAGAGATAGAGAGATAGATAGATAGATACATACATACATATACATATATATAGTGTATACATTGTCATAATTGCAAACAGTTACATTGGTAAGACAAACTTTCTGTTCAGCAGCAGGTTTTTTGCTACTTCCTACTGTCATATCACTTCCTAATCTTCTGTGTAGATTCTCATTCATCCAGGTCACGGCTATCTTGAAGATTCAAAAACAAGGCTACTGCACTGTGTTGAGTCAAGTCAACTAAACTTTCCTTGCAGCCATCCCCTAATACTGATAAAGGCAAAGACTGATAACTAGGTGCACCATTGGCTCAGTGTCCTTTAAAATTGTTGCACTGGCCTTCATGGAAGTTTCACATATTGAGACTACGAAGACCCGCCAATATTTAGGAGCTTCTGTCATAGTATTTATTTTAAAAGGAAAACAAAGTGCTGTGTGCTAAACCAAGTACTCCAGTCAAGCTGAGTCAGCAACATATAGAAAAGCAACAGTTTCCCCAATCAAACACCCACTAAACCAGGATTATCTCAAGTCTGGACAAAGTCCATCAATCTGCCTGCCACTTGCATGACGAAGTGCCTTTATTTATTGATAAGCATGAAGAATATTAAAGCAGTGATCTGCAAACACACAGTCTGAAACACATGGCAGTATCATCATCCTGAGTTCTCATCTCTCAGGAAGAAAAAAAAAAGATGGAGGTATTTATCTCTGAGAGGATGCCGCCTTTGATACCTCTTTGTAATAAATCTGTCTGCAGCCTTCAAAGACACACTACAGTCTCAGTGGAGCACACTCTGTCAGCGTGACGCCTCAAATACCTTCACACATGCTTTGTCTGATTCTGGCTTAGGGACTTTAATTGATTTTATAACCTTTGTTCCATGAAGTCATTGAGATTGCTCTTCCTGAATATTGTGTTTTTTGTACTATCAAGTCACCAAGCATTGTAATGGTCAGGTATTTTACTTATGTCAGAACACAAAGGAAGCAGATATCTACATCAATCGCCCCTATGTGTCTAAACAGAGTCACTTTTCAGAGAACAAAGTGAAAGCAGAGACAATCACGGGTTCAGCGTGCACTGTGATAAAGGACTGATATTCAAGGGACGTGCAGTGGCTTTACGTTAGCTAATTACCTTTCAAATTGCCCCATTTATCTTCATCTGAAAGGTTTCCAGATAAGAAGACTTTATTACTGAGCAGTGTTGGAGATCCTTTGTTGTGGATGGACAAAGCATGGACCCACCTACGCTTTATAAAAGCAGAATAAATCTATAAGATTAAGATGAAGGAGACAACGCGTTGCTTTCAACAATTAGTGCAAAATGACCTGTACAACTGTCTTATTTTAAATTTCTGCACAATGTGCTCTCCAGCAAATAAACACGGCCAGAAAATATTTTGATTCCCTCAGTTTACTTGTGAAAACATGTCATTTCTCATTGCTTTCTCTGGATCTCTACTCATTCATTTGATCTACCCTGAGTTGCAGAAGAACATTGAGGCATTGAAATAGTTGAAAAAGAGAGATTTATGAGCATGCAAAAATACAAAACCTGTGTGGATTTTTAGGCAAGAAAAATGTGTTTAGTGGAAAGCTAGGGTAAGTGTAAAATTGTTCAAAAGAAGTAAAACAATCAATCAGTTAATGAATCATTATTTTTATAGTGCCAATTCACAACTGTTATCTAAAGATATTTTACAATAGAGCTGGATGAAACCATACTCTTCATTTTATGGATGAACATATGTGAATAGTTACATATGTAGTTAAAATACACATATAAACATACACAAACACATCCAAACCCAACATGAATCCACCATGAGTACAGCACTGGGTCAACCTACACCTACAGTACACCTGTGTGTGAAAAAAGTCTCTGTTTTGCAGTTCAAATCTTAAACTGCACCAGTCTCATGTTGAACAGTTGTTCACCGAAGCTGTAACAGGGGTGTGACATTTACACTGAGCATACAGTTAGGCTTTATAGAGCCATTCAATTTAACAACAGCCCTACAGGGCCCAGTGAACGATGTATAATCCTTGCAGCTCTGTGCATTTCTGTACAAACCCAATACTTTACACTTTATTGTTTTGGACAAATAAAACCCATGTAGCTCACATAGTTAGAAAGAACAGGTAAGTGAATCTATAATCTATCACAAGGTTCCAACAACAACAAGATTGTCTTTTCTTATTTTTTGGGAACCTGTAATTTATTGAAAGGCTCTTGCAAAAATATCAACATTAAGCCCCTAATCACCATCTGTAGATGGTAGAGCTGATAAAGACCACATTGTAGTTTCTTTCATCCATTTCCATGAAGCAAATTTGGCACTTTGACATCTTGAACCAGTAAACTGACTTGAAAGTGGTGTAGTGTTCACAGTCGTAGTGTGGGAACTCTGATTAAACACCAAGTTAAACCGTGGCCAATGATGACAGAGTCATAGCAAGTTTCAACATTTACTGTGGCTTCTGCTCCATTGACAATCACACCAGTGTGTGAGCACGGTGAAAACAGAAATCATAACAGTAGAAAATGATCACTTCATTCATGTTGTTCAGTACCATGCAACAATAAAACACAAATAATTAAGTCTTGATGCATAAAGGGCAGCACAAGTTGAAACATGTATCTTATTACCATATTTTAATCCATTGAAAACCAGTGTGGAAGCAGCTTGTAAATCCATTTAACTTCTGTTTGGGTGTGTCCATCACAGAGCACAATCTGGTGCAAAGACTAGTCTCTCTCTCTTTGCAGTGCCCCCCAGGGGTGTGGCACAGTGGCACAGCAGGTAGTGTATGTGCCTCACAACAAGAAATGTGCTGGTTTAACGCCCTGGGCTGACCAGGGTCTTTCTGTGTGGTTTGCATGGTCTCCCCTTGGCCACGCGAGTTTCCTCTGAGCACTCCAGTTTCCCTTACAGGTCAGACTCATGATCATAAGGCTAATTAGTGACTCTAATTGCCCATAGGTGTGAGTGTGTGCCTGTCTCTCTGTGTGGCCTTGCAATCAGCTAACAACCAGTTCAGGGTGAACCATATGTCTTGCTCAGTGTTAACTGGAATAGGCTCCAGCCTCCACAACCCTAAAATATATAAGTGATATAGACAATAGATGATTGGATGGAATTGAATCCATTGCTGTAGGCCCTGTCTCAGTGGTTCTCAAATGGTGTGCCGAGGAGCATTTTGTGCCATGAGGCCATGAAGTCCAGGTGTAGTTTGGAAACTTGTACAACAACGTGTTATTACCACAACAAGCAGCGGATGGTTTCATTTTTTAAATTACACATTTTGTAGATTAAATGCTTTAATGTCTGTATAAAAATGCTAATTTTGTTAATTTAAAAGAAAATCTGGAAGAGTTTTGCTCATTAGCATTAAGCATAAAATTAGTTCAAAATGATGAAACTTCTAACTCTGGCTGTTAAAAAAAATATACATATTTTTTTTAATCTGGTGACTCCTAATCAGTTCTTTAAATAAATAAATAAATGGTGCTCAAATTAACAATGTAAAGGCTTATTTGTCCCATTTAAAATGTTGCATTCATTTTAAGTGGTGAAAGTAGACGTGTACAATATTATCAGGTACTGTAGCTCTATTATAATGGCTATTTTACATGCATACAAGTACAGCAAAGTAAAGCAAACAGCAAAAGTGCTGTTCTAATAATGAATTAAAGCAAAGTGGAGTCATCCCATTATAAACCTTTCACATGTTATAAAAATTCTGACAGCAGTGTTTATTTTCTGAAGAGTAACTTGATGAACTTTAAATGAAAATGTCTGGTTTTTTTTATTGTCAAGAGACGTATTCAGCAATATTCTAAAAGAAAAGAAAAATATAATATGGTATTTTTATTTTTAAAACCAGTGCTATGTTGAGTTCTGGGGAGTCCCACATTGTGTTAAAACTCTGCAGCATTATACCGACCCACCTGTTTATTTACATGCTTTTTTAAAGTGAACTTTTTTAGCTTCTTCATTCAGCCTTTGGGTAAAGAATCTTTTTACATCCAGTATTTCCTGCTGGTGCTCGTGTGTTATTGTGACACATCCACAGTATTAAGCAAAGAAAGGAGCTGGGGTTTGAGAAGTACTGATCCTTCATTTGAGCCACAGAGCAAGACACAGAGCGTGCTGTTCTCAAAGACAGGCTCATTAAAGGCTGCTTCCTCCTGTGTGACAGCAGCCATTTGTTTAAGAGCTATCTCCTCTCCAGCATGGCTGCGTGCAATGAGTCTAAGTAGAAGAGGGCTCGCAGAGACACCTGACGAACCACGGCGGATACCTGCTGCCTCTGATCAGAGCAGTGTCCGAGAGGAATCAATTTCCTGCTTTGAATCTCAGCTGAGACAAAAATCTGCAAAATGTTTATGAAAATAAAGCCGAAGCTCAGATGGAGGGGGAATGTAATATGTGCAACAACAGATGTGAGTCAGATTATGTCATTCAATAAAATATATCTGCAGTTACATCAGTGGAAGATTCAAATAGCAGCACCACAGTCACTTTTACTCTTAAGATTCAGCTGCCTGAAAGGATAAAAAAGATTTGTTGACTCGGTACACCAAAACCTTCTCAGTCAATGCCACCCGAAGGATCCTGAAAAAATCTACTCACTATGAAATAAAAACACAACAAACCCTTGGGATCAAAGACTTTTGGAGAGAGAGGGCCTGTTTTTGAGCATCAAAGCTAAACCAGCTATGAATTGTATGAGAAGATATTACACCTATTAACTCTGAACAAGCTAGAATTAATGCGATTTAAATGGTTTTGCTCGATGTGCTTCAACCAATATTATGTGATACAATCAAAAGATCAGACAATGGGACATTACAAACTAAGTTTTGAGACGCAGTAATCAGCATTTTTTGTAAGTAAAGGCTGCTAAAGGGTGCTAAAGCCACTGCCTGATTTTAGGTCTCAGACAGTGAAAGCATAATTTGATCGGTCAGAAGAAAGGCTGAGGTGGTTTTGTTGGTAGATTCTTTTAAAAAGTGAAGGTGTATATTTTGTGACAAGATTTGAGCTCACAGTGGCATTGAGGTTGTACCCAAAATTCTAATTAACTGGAGTTCAGTGGACATATGTCCAAAATTTTATGAATGGGATATATATGCATCATATGGTCTTGACTCTTAACCTATGGCTTCTAGAATCGCAAGTGGAGCAAAAATATCCTTTGTATTGAGAAGGTTGTTGTGTTATTTTTTATTTGTTGTTTAACTTAGAAATGCAGTCAAAATGTGATCAAACTGTTAGTGAAGCTGTTAGCATCTTTGTTAATCTCTGTTTGAGCAGGCGCTTCCTGCTGCCCTCGTACTTATAACTCCCAAATCACCCTGCTCCTAAAGATTTAGATTTGGGCCATCCCGTTTTGGGTCCCTCACAGTCGTTGTAGAGTGGAGCTTGGCAAGACGAATCTGCCTGATTACAATGAATTAGGCTGATCCAGCTGCACTGCAGGGTTAAATACACTGTGCTGAATCTATTCGAGATACAGGAAAGTTCGTCATTGTGAAACAGAGTTCACAATGGCATTAGATTATGGCTCCAAGACAAAACAAAAATAAAACCTTCAAACATGGAGGAGTGCAGATGGTGCATTCAGTAATCTCATAGCCTGAGGAAGAAGCTGCACTGCAGTCTGGTGGTACAGCAGTGGATACTTCTGTATCTTTTGCCTGATGGCAGTAGGCTGAACAGGCTACGGCAGGGGCAGGTGTCCCAGTATCCTATGAGTTCTCCTGAGGAACCTCACCTCCTCGATATTAGCAATGCTTGGTAGATGGGTAGCAACAGACTATTGGGCAGGCTCTATCATTATTTGCAGAGTCTTCCTGTCCTTGGCCATGCACATCCCATACCAGTTTGTGATGTTCCAAGTCAGGATGCTTTCAATTGCTCCTTTGTAAAAGTTGACAAGAACTTGGTGCAGGAATTTTACTTTCTGAAGTTTCTTTCTGAAAGTAATATTAAAAAAAGTTTTTGAACTTTTTTTAACCACAGCAGAGACATGTGAAGTCCATGACATATTCTCTGTTATGTTGGCACCCAGGAAATTAAAACTGTGTACTTGCTCCGCCTCAGTTCCTGCTCCACTTCAGCTCCATTGATGGACAAGGATGGGTGTTTTTGCCTCCTTTTTTCTAATATCTACTATCAGCTCTTTGGTTTTACTGATGTTCAGAAGTAAGTTGTTTTCTGTGCACCATTCTAAAGATGATTGATCTCTTCCCAATTTGAAGTGTCATCATTGTTTCAATTCCAGCCAATGATGGTGGTGTCTTCTGCAAATTTCACACTAGAGTTCTCTCCACGTCTTTGGCTGCAGTTCTTGGTTTACAGCGTGAACAGGAGGGGGCTGAGCACACAGCCGTGGGGGACTCCAGAGTTGAGCACTAGAACGGAGGAGAGACTGACTGATTCAGACTGACTGGGATCTGCTTGTGATGAAATCTAGTATCCAGTTGCAGAAAGTGGTACTGATGCACAGAGTTCACCTTTATAATCAGCTTCATGGGAAAGACTGTTGAATGCTGGGCTGAAATCAACAAACAGCATTTTGATGCAGGAGCTGCTTTTCTCAAGCTGAGTGAAGACAGAGTTAAGGGCAAATGAGATGACCTTCTGTGGAGCTATTGGTTCTGAATGCAAACTGGTGAGGGTCCAAGCTGACAGGGATGCTGTTCTCTATGAGCCAGAGAACCAGTTTATGAAGCACTTCATCATATACAGATGCTTCAGATCTTTTAGCCAAAAAAATGAAACATAACTTGCACAAACTCACTGAAAGGGGCTAGACTACTGTGTCTGCATATTCCTTTTACTGAGGTTGTGTATTCAGTGCAGGCACCTTGGACTTTGAGGGTGAGTGTGAGTCCTAAAAAAGAACACATCTAAAAGAAACTTAAAAAAAAAAAAACCAAAACAATAGGACAATATTAAGACAGGACACCTGAAAATCCAGACTTTAAAGCTCATACTGGAATGTGTAATTTATGGATAACATACTTAACAGGGCACTGCATAAAATAATTGTAAAATGTAATATTAATGAAAAAAAACCTTGCGATAAGTTTTACTCACATATTTTTATTCTAAGGATTATCTCCACTCAGTATTTGAGAGGTTTTAATGAGTCATGAAACAAGTAAAAGTATCAGAGCAGAGTTAAACTGCTGCATCTGTGTGCTGTCTGTATTTCACCTCCATTACAGCCACCCGTCTCCCTCTGGCTGTATCGAGTGTCTGCTGCTCAGGATGTGGTGCAACAATTAATCCTCAGATTGATTCACTTCCTATTGAATTGCCTCCAAACTGAGGCTGTAATTCAACCTGTCCTTGTTAATCCTAGACCCTACCTCGCTCACACTACTTTAAGAAAGGAGCGATGAGACATGCAGCAACTGTTAATCCATCAATTTCAGCTCTGTTGAAATCACAGTTGTGTTGGGGCTTAATGTCAGTGGGAGGGTAGAAGCTCTTACTGTAAGTACTGTGAGTTAGAGAGGGAGTTTTATCAGACATTTATCAGACTGACTGAGGGGTGTAATTGTTAAAGAAGTTCCTGGATTACCATGGAATTGGGTTATGATGTCTGTAAATATGACTAAAGTATGAAAAAATGATTAATCTTCTCCCTGAACATTGTCCAGAGTGCATGGACATATATGTTCAAGAACCTTTCATAACTGCTATATCATTGGCTGCTTCCATTGTAGTTCTGTCTTTGAGCCTTTACCTTTTCCAACAAGGAACATATACACCATCAAAAAACAGTTTTGGGACATTTCCTTTTATTTAACACTAAGCAAGAACAGGAAAAGGCAGACTAAGTACTAAAATAT
This sequence comes from Scarus forsteni, assembly GCA_036419115.1. NCBI lineage: Eukaryota > Metazoa > Chordata > Actinopteri > Labriformes > Labridae > Scarus > Scarus forsteni. Next base: position 7,906,200 of record JAZDUH010000245.1, on the reverse strand, counting down.
AAAGACTTGAAACATGAGAAAAGAGCTAGTTTTACTCTTTTAAAAAGGTAACAGAATCTCACTAGTGAAGGCCAAAAACTTTTGTGTCACCCTCTATGATGCAAATGCACCAGGATGTCAGGTTATACAAGGAGAATAGGAGGATTTAGGTGTAGTGGATGCTTTCTTTGATACAACCCAAAATCATCTTTTCAAGAAAATTAATAAAAAAAAACCTCTTCACTATTTTATTTCTGTTCTAAATGAATGAATGGCCTTAGAACTCTTGAAAGAGGTTTTTGACTCTTTATAAAACTGCCTCACATTGATAATACTTTATGAACTTTACGGCACCACACTCAACTGAATGACAGTTTTTTTAGATTTAAAAATGAATGCTGCTTCTGACTCTTACAGATTCCTGGCATATCATGCAAACTGAAAAAAAGAGTTTCCTGACTTTCCCATGGTATAGTTTCACTTGAAGTTATTGTTTGTTTAAAAAAAAAAGCAGCTAAAGTTTAGTCTTTGCAGATAATATTTTTCTTTGTTAAAAGATATCAGTTTAGCAAAATGGACTCAACTTTTGAAAGTTACCAAAATGATCACAAACTGAATTTTTCTTTATTGAATTGGGAAGAAAATTTGAATCGATCAGTAACACATGCAAAGAAGAGCTGTCAAACAATTACATTTTAAACACCAATAAATGTGTGTATTTGATCATTAAGCAAAATTGATTGCATATTAAAAATGTCAAAGAAAGGGCCATTACAAAGAAACTACTTCAGGTGCAACAGACTAACCTTTGGATACACCCTGCATCTTCATCAGGGTCAAACCTAAAGATGCAGGGTGGGCCTGAATATTAGTACGACGCACCTGAAAAATGTTTTCCAAGTGACTCTGTTGTTCCAGTTGTTTCTTTAGAACGGTCTTTGTATGGAAATCTATTAAAGTGTCTCTTCATATTTTTTTGGTCCTGCTCTACTGTGAGTGGCTGAAGCACAAGAGACTCCTATCTTACCTGCATAGTTAATTGCAGTTTTATTTCATGAATAAAAAAATACTAAAGTACACTTCAAAACATTTTAAAAGTTAATATGGATGATCAGCAGGTATGCATAGGAAACTGAATATCTGTGTTTGTCAGTTGTGGTAGATTTTTTAAGTGCATGTTTATATGTAAAGGTGAGAGTAATCATTCCAAAAATATAAAGACAAAAATAATTTTAGGTCAAACTCATTCCCATGGCTAATGCTGTTGAGAAGGTTGCACTTTCCATGCATGCCTACCCCTCAATCAGATTAATACGAATTAGACTTTTGCATAAACTTTCTTGGAAAATAAACAACATTCACCAGAATATCAAACTAATGTCAGAACACACTAGCATAAATGCAAAGCACAGATGCATTAAAGTACATGTTAACTATTAGCAGAAGTAGATTTTTTTGACAGTTTTATCCACAACAGTAGGGAAAAGGTGTGGTGTCCATCTAACTTTTGCTAAAAGTAAGGTATGGTGTTTTTAACAAAATATACAAAAGTGTATTTTCATCCATATTCACAACATAGCCTATAATAGCTCACATGGCCCTGGCACTGAGACAAGGATAGGGCTTCATTTAAGTGAAGCTTTAAGCAGAATTTCAGGAGTGGACCACACCTCAACCACGCCTCTTCCTGTGTTCCTATAAATTCTAACCGACCATTTCCCTCTTGTTTCGCACACTCGACGCACACCTCCCTCCCTCCCCTTATTTAAAACTTCTTTCTGCCTTCCTTCCTCAGGGCCTTAAAGAGGGGGTTCGTCGTGCCCGGGAGCTACGGCGAATTCCCCATGAAGTTTCCCCAAACTGTTATCCGCTTCACCTACCTACTGTGTTGTCTGTTATCCACTGTACACAATAAATAATTGTGAAATTCATCCTGTTGATGGTGTGGTCCTTACTCATGAAACTGTCTTCTGTAGCTTTAGTCTCAGCTTGACTACGTTGTTTATGTAGATCTGACAGCTTTACTCTTTTTTGTATCTTTGTGTTACTTACGCTTAAAGTACTCAGTGAAGGTTAAATAAAATCTTTTATAGATCTCCTTAACAAAATAGTTAAGATTTTTAATTATCATAGTCATAGGGTAAAAATTATTTAATTCAAGCTTGGATCAAAGCCTGATCTTAATTTTGAAGAAAGCAAGGACCTTTTGGTAATAACGCGAAGCGACATTATGATGAGTTGCATTTATGTGTTGTCCTTCTGCAGCTTAACTACTAATCCCAAACAGCCTGTAATTATTTCAGCTGAACAATATAATTCATCAATTCCAGACCTAAATCTCTTCACTGTTATTGTGTTTACACTAACAACCATAATTATGAGCAGTGTATGTAGTATAATGCTATTATTACTAGATGGCAAAATTACACATGCTTCATGAACATGTCTTTTAATGCATTTTACGTATTAAAGCAAAGAGTGTTTTACAATGCCATCTGACCAGTAAGTTTTTCCTATCAAACGTGTGCTGATAAGGAATATATACTGCTTTTCATTTGTCATATAGACAGAAGAATGTGTCCTTTTTTTTTTGTTTTTGTTGAAAGATTAAGTTATGCCAGCACTTGTAAGATATTTTGTCTGTTAGTTTGTGAACAGGGATGTCTAAAAAAAACTAATGGATAGATTTGACATTTTTTAGGCAAGTAATGACAATTTGGTGGTGATTTGAATTTGGATACGTTTACATCCTTTTTTTTGAAGGATACTGTGAGGTAGGACAGTTTTCCACATTTTGCTTGTTAACACAATAACCTCTCAGTGGACTATGATGACATTTTTAGGGAATCTTGATGATGGCATGAGGGGAGAGTGATTTTTTTGTTGGTTATGATCCTGATGTAGATCCAAGAATTTTTCAAGTGTTTGTTAAAGGTGTGAGATAGGGCAGTTTTCCACAGTTTGACTCACTTGGCAGTGTTGGAAATGCCTTGGCGCAGGTTTGTGCTCTCTGTACACTTCTAGTCTATTTCTGTTGTTGAAATATAATTCCTAAAATGTCAAGTAAAACAAGTGAAAGCAATCAAAACACACTTAGTGTATTTAGTCGAAATATATCTACATAGAAAGATGTGCCACAACAGTGACTATATAGGCCTTGCCAGTTTGGACATTCATAATCCTTCTTTATTCTTCTGAGTCTGTTGACTAATCTGACAGCAGCAAAATGTACAAAAACACAGCTGCTGAGGCTGTGAGTAGTTTCCCATCTTAACATATCTTACAGTGGATGCTGAACCTTCTTTCAGTGCTTTTTTTGTTTGTTACTGAAAGCAGTAAAGCGAGCAGAGAAAGATAATGTGCCTACAACATTCTGGGTGAAAAATACACAATAACATTTTGCTGAAAAAGCCCTCTAAGCTGTTTTGTAGCTGCTGGATTCAAAATGTGCTGCAGTCTTGGATTGCCTCCGATCACATTTCCATTGATAAAGTGTTGGAGCAGCATTTTCCAGAGTGAGATTTCATATCACTGTGGGGAGATAACATATTTATATTAAAAGCCTCTCAGTGCAATCAATCTGTCCTTAGGGATGTGAAAACCAAGCTTAATAAGTTTTATCAGCAGCAGCTTTTTGGGGCCCATAAAGGTCTTGTTCATTATGATTATAGAGCTGCATTAGAAAGAGTCGAGGAAAACATTGTCATCGTATGGCATGCTAATTAATGTAAAATGCTGGAGGCCCAAAGTAAACCACACGGATTAAAAGTCTTTGTTTTCCTGTTTGTTTTTCATCCGCTGGGGTGAAGATTTAATCCTTTGAAAACAAAACTAAATCTTAACTTCACAGCACTCTGTGTTTCACAAAAGCAATCAGACTATAAAAAGGAAAGGGACTTTGGCAAAATGTTAAAGCCTCAGATCAGTGGTTGGGGGTGGGTTGGGGTGCTGATTCAGCAAGTTGCAGACGTGTGCCTGCAAAGGAATTTTATCAAAAATCTGTTGTGAGGAAAGATGAAGCAAACATACATCCATATTATTCACTTTCTTCTGCTGTGAAAACAGGAAGATGTCAACTCAATCATGAGGCTGTCTTCTAAAGATAAATTATGAAATTAGAAGATTTCTTCAGTATATATCAAACTTTCCTTTTATCACAGTGTAGAACGATAATGGACTGCCTGGTGATTGTATGCCTCTTGAAGGTACTGGACAGTGAAAGTGACACACTTTCTTCTTGACAAATATAGAAGAAAGTTTGAGCTGTTAAGTCCAAAATGCAACAGCCTTGAGTCTGCCTGTTAACTTGGGCTGACTTTGAAGACGTTTCTGAAGGGCATTTTTGAGATATCATGTTCAAAGTTAGGGATTGGAATCGAAAACCGATCAAATTGTGAATCGATAAGAACTCCCTCAAACAGTTGATAGCATTAGACTTTATGCTTCTCAATCTCTTATCAGTTCAGTTCCAGATTTGTTCTGTATGCTTAATAAATTGAGGACATCACGCTCTATTCAGAAACAACATCACAATTTTCAATCAGCAGAAGCAGCAGCAGTTTACATGTGCATCTTTCAATGCAGTACAACATTAAATATATAGAATTTTGTGTGTTTGACATTGTTGAAACTGTAAACCTGTGCAGGCCAACTTTTGCCCACACAGAAAACCAACAGGGATCTATAATGGAATTATTAAAGAATATTATCAATAAGTAGAATTGCTTATGACGTGTATCAATATAATCTTATCAATTCCCATTCCTATTCATGAGTTCATCCCTCTTTCTTTATTTTTGGGGCATTTTGTAATTTTATTGATAGGCGAGAGAGTGACAGTGGACAGGCCTGTGAAAGGGGGCAAGAGAGAGTAGGGGAGGACACTCTGCAAACTGGACACAGGCTGGAACCCGGGCCAGCAAAAGCATGTATAAAGGTCATGCCTGGCTGCTTGCCACTCTGCTAAACCAGCACCCCGAATGAGTCCATCCTTATGTGAGAGTGGAAAGTTAATTGAAATTGCTTCAAAGGAGTCTTGCAATATGACATCCCTGGTACCTTGACCTTTGCTCTCTAAAATCCAAGCAGACTGTATCACATTAAAAGTGGACACAACTGCAAAGTTTAAAAGCAGGCCCTCAAAGCATTATTCAGATATGATGTTCACAAGCTAAGGGTATACATTAGGTTTTATGAAATCAACTTCTGATCCATGACTTTTCGAGGTTGCTCTCACACATGAAACTCCATGGTCTCAGCTCGGTTCAGTTCCATGGTACAGTTGCAACATTTTTTCATTTTTCACTTGGTTGGATTTCTTGATACTGTGTGTTGTCAACTGGACAAAAGCCTGTCAAATGTTGTGTATATAGCCTAACTGGGTGTGGCCTTTTCTCTTGCCATCCATCTTATTGTTGCACTGAAACCCAAAAATACACAACCAGCTGTAAATAATAACAAAGTAAAGATAAAAGTGGCATATGTGAGACCAGAGGCTGGCGGTTTAGACAATGCTAACGTTAGCCACCCCCTGCTTGATGCTGTCAGTGAGTGATACATTAACTTGCTAACTGTTGTTGTATTCAGCAAACTCAGGACACATTGCCCTGCTTTTGGGTTCTTGCTTGGTCCCTGTTTGGTTTGGATAAATTTCACAGCCACTGCAAACCAGATACTAATTTTTGGAAGACCAGAGTTTGGTCTGTTTGGTTTTTTGGTCTGCTTCAGTGTTTGTGTGAACTATCACATCAGCCAAAATCAAGCAAAGCAAACCAAAAAGTGGGTCAGAGTTTGTTTGGTCTGATCCAAACATGTTAGGTGTGAAACTGGTCAAAGTGTACTTGCTTGGTCCTTGAATCAGAGTGGACATCCGTCTGAAATTTGAAGAAATCCCTAATAGCTTTTTTTTGAAAGAGTCAAAATCATTGCAAACACACAGAAAAAAGTAAAAGTGAAAAATAATTTCTCTATAGGCCAAACTTCATAAAAAACATGTGCTGCATGTTATTGCACTACTTTCATTTCATAAACCATTTCTAAAAACATTAAAACCCACTGTAAGAGATATGACAGTTACATGAAATTAGAGGTGTGAAAAAATATCGGTATTGCAATATATCGTGATATTTTGACTCGCGATACAATATCGATATTTCAAATCTTAGTATCAATATTTTTGTAAAAATAAAACCTCATATTTTATCAGAGTTGGAAATAAAATACAACGTATAAATATGTATACACAGGTTTTGTTTCATGCAGTCTATTCAGTTCAGACAGCGACAAGACAAATATGTGACTTTCTTTTTACCTTTTTGTTCCACAAAGCACTTTGTTCCTCATGTGTTCAATTACAGTTTGAGCTGCACTGCAGGTTAGGATGCTTTCGATACATTGTTAAAAGGATAACAGGGATAATTTCTTTGCAACATTAATTTAAGTGTCGATGCACTCTCTGTTTTCAAGTTTTCAAGTTATTTCAGTTACACTAAAACGGAAAAGTTACATATTCACTGTCTCTAGGTTTTCCCCAATTTGCTGTATATCGCAATATATCACAATATTGTGATATCGTGACATATTGTGATATTATCGTATCGTGACCAAAGTATCGTGAGGCTCTTGCCAATACTCACCCCTACATGAAAAAAAACAAAATCTCCCTTACAGGTGAAAAAAAAAACACAGCTGCATATCTGAAAAATGATAATGGCAACAACTGGTCAGATCATCCATCAGCTGTAGTAGAAAGAACTGCTGGTAACAGGAAAACACTAACTGGAGGCCCACCACCATAAACCAAGCATCTGCCTCGACCCTATTCCAAAACCTAGACATGCAAACAGGGGACACTCAGACTGTGCATTAATATTGTGCATGCACACATCACTATTGTGGCCCTGATCCAGACTTTTGACAAAATGGGCAGCAGTGTATCTTTGAGGAGGGGATGGTTCCTGTAGCAGGCCAGTTGATAAACACTGCCTTGGATGGATGTATAGTGTCTGCATTACTGAGATTATGACTCATGAATTAGAAGCCAGACATACTGTATGTGATTTCACCCCCGCTTCATCTCTTAAAATGCATTTCTGAATGATTCTGCTTTTGTTTGCCCTCCGTGGAAAGCCTCACACAAGATTGCAATTTGTGGGGATTAATGTATTATGTGAACAAATTGCAATTCTCTCTAGCCTTTGTTCAGTCCATCAATGGGACTGCTGAATCATTACCTTCTTAAAATACTTCAGCACAAAAGTTTGAAACTGAGAGCTGTTTATTTCATTTATCACTGCATTCACTCACGTCAGGTAAATATGTGAGACTGGATAAGCAGATTATCCGCTGCAGGAGAGGAGTTTGTTCTCTCACAATAGCACCTGTGCTGCGCTCTCCCTCCTAGTTAAGAGAGCAGAGGTTGTATTGATTCCCGTCTGAGCACAGATGAGAAAACATTACAGAGAGCTCTTTGATGTGTGAAACCAGTCGTGGCTTTTCTTCAGCTCCAAACCTCTTTAGCTTCTTGGCTGCTTGTTTCTCCTGACAGTAAGGAGACTGATGGTGTCTCACGTTCAAACTGTAGCCTTAAAGTACAAACAGAGTAAGAGCAGTGTGTGCTCAAACAGCCTGTGAGGGGATAAAGGAGAGATACAGTTTATGTGTACTGCAGAACGGTGTTTGCAACCAGGGGCTGGAACAACAACAAATATTTAGTCCACTATTGAATGAAATATGATCCCAAAGTAAATCATAGTTTCTAATCACTGATCTCACAGATGTGTATAGCTAACCTACAAAATAATTTAGATCAGAAATATGAAAATTGTGTCCAGTGTACTCTGATTCCCTCTAAAGGTTTGAATGTAACTCTACTGTCCCAAATTAACAGTGCTTTACCTTTCTCTCATAGATAATCTGATGTTATTTAATTGTCAGGGGTGGACAGCAACGAAGTAGATTTACTTGAGTACTGTACTTAAATAGTACTCAAGTAAATCAAGTAAGTCATTAAATAACAAAGAACAAGAAGAAGACGTGCATGCGCTACTGCGATCAGGCAGGTAAATGTTGAGCTAACGTTGGTGGTTACGGTTCGTCTTGGCAGTAATGAAGGCTACTATGGCAGATAAAGACAACAATTCCACACCAGAGCACCCATGGCCATATCTGAAGGGGGGGTGTTAAGAAAAAAAAAGAAAATGTCAATGGTTGTCCTTTTGTTGATTCATTAGTGTTTCAGTATGCATTTTCATGGGCTTTGTAGCGTATTTTCAAACTCTTTATTCTACATGATCTATAAGCAGGTCAGTGCATTCTGTAGATTGTTTCAGTCATTATGTTATAAGGTCAATGGGAAAATATACTTTTAATACTTGAGTATTTTCAAAAGCAGGTACTCCAGTAACTTAAGTAAAAATTTGACTGAGCAACTTTCACTTATATTGGAGTAGTATTTGAACATGAGTATCTATACTTTGACTTGAGTACTGTCATTGAGTACTTTGTCCACCACTGTTAATTGTACATGGAGTTGCAGCACTGTTCTCTTCACAGTCCTCACTTACACATTTCACCACACTCACATAGTGATGATTAAGGTTTGTCACTTTCAGGGTCCATCACTATCAGCCAATCAAATTCATTCACTTCCTACATGTTTACTCACTGATGCAGCACTGGGGATAATGTGGGGTTCAGGTCATCATGTGACCACATACAGATTAAACCCCCAAGCATTGGACTGGAGGAAACTCAGCTCCCACACTGATGTACCATTGCCCTTCGACTAGTTGTTTGTGGACAACCAAAGGATGTACGGCCAGAGAGGAGACTTTACACCAGATTACCATATAGACTGAAAAATAAATATTACCAGATTTTAAGCAAATATTTCTCTGCCTATTGTAGCCTATTGTTTGTGGACTGCGTTTTGAGTAGTAGTGAGAGGTTCCAAACTCATAAGGCTAACTTGCAGTCATACGCACAGACTAAAGCAAACCTTACGCATGACATTACTGACTTGTTTTCAAACCTCAGGCATAACTTTTATTAATGATGACTTTAGTTATCTGATAAAGCTGAAAATCATGAGACAGAATGGTACCACTAATACGACAAAACATATTACAGTGTACTGTTTTGAATAATGTCTGCGAGGACAGTCTTACATACTCACAAGAGGGCCGCAGGTCAGGAAGGGAGCATGTGCTGGGTTGGCACATTCATCACTGATCTGCACCACCGGCAACGTTAACCCTACATCATAGGCATGTGTTTATGTTTGATGAACTTTAGAGATGCAAACCCTGCGCTACGAGGCAAAAGAGTCATGGAACGCTAATCCCCTACAGCTGTGTGACCGACTGCTGTGACTGACGGCAGTGCCCTAGGATGTCAGTTTGCATTTCCCCAGCTACCAAACCAACTTTCAAGGTCATTTGATCAGGACTTGACCCAGCCACCCTCTGGTCCCTAGCCCACACCCACACGGACTGAACTACACTGCCAAAGCCTGCCACCAAAGTTACACAGTGCTAAAATCTGAAAACTGCGACACATTTTGACAAGAGATAGTTACTTTTCTTGGTATTGAAACCAATTTGTTTGCAAAAGGTGTAGAAACTTGTGTTTTCAGGTAGAAGAGTTTCTTATTGCTGAATTAAGGGATTTTTTAAGTGGGGATGACAAATATAGCATGTCATATAAATTGCTCTAGCTGCCACAGTCAGATAAGAAATCTGACATAAAAATTAATTTTCCTGCCACAATATAACCCGGAAACAACTAGGAGAAGCAGAGGGAGTATTTACAGTTTGTTCTCTGTGTGATAATGAGAGCCTGCTGAGCCAATCAGCAGTAAACTAACACGCCGCTGGGCGTCTCCTGTGGAGGCACCCTGCGTACACTGAACCCCCATACTTAACACTCTGCAGTTGTTGACTTATTTAAATGAGATGGATGTTCCTTTCTTGCTACACAGCCATCCTCAGACATTTGTGAGATGATTTGAGGCACTCGTATGGGGAATTTAGCTCACATACTCACAATTTGAAGCAATTTCCTGCTTCTGTTTGCACAGTGAAGAGCTCCAGGCTGCATTTAGAGGTTTGTTGAAAAGTGTACAGAACATCCGTCTTGCTAAGCAGGGGCTCGGTACCATTACAGCCACCACCTTTATTCTAAATACTAGACTTGGAAGTAATTTTAAAGATGCAATGAGGAATTTCTTCCTCTCCTTTGGTCTTCTTTTTGGTCTTTTCTAGATTGTTTTTCACAGATTTGTGTTTTTTTTGTCATTTGTTGATTCTTGACAGTTTGCTCCTTTAATAGTCATTAGGTTCAATCAAAGATTTTGTATGTTGTTTGAAATAAATGTCCAACTATATATGTTTGGTTTGCTTCTTGTTGCATCTTCTGAAGATTTATTCAAACTGTTTTCCTCCTGATTGTGATAACGTCTTGTTTTTGAATGACAATTTGAATTTTTGATGCCTGAGATTTTGGTTATTTTGCATTTTCTGAAGACAACCAAACTTTCTGGTAAACCAAATATGTCTTCAATGCAGTTTTTTTTCTTAAAGTCCTAAATAGCTGTTTGTAGATAGTTTGTTTCATTTGTACTCTCCTAAATGTCGCTCTGGAGTAATTTTTACCTGTGACATTGGTCCTTGTTTTGGTCATTTGATGTCTTCTTTTGTTTCTGTTGAAGAGAACAGTGGTCTTTAATGTATCCAGCATCTCCAAATCCTTGAATTAGATACTGAATTAACCAGAATATCACTGTCTTTTAAATGTATTTTGCCCAAGAACACCAACAGTGATTTGAAACTGCTTTAAAAATGTAAACAAGCTAAAGTTCTACCTACTTATAATGTACCGACTTCAGTACGAGCCTCAGATGGAAGTCCATGCCACCCCTCTGACCCAGTTCTCCATCTGAATGAAATATAAACTATCACTAAATCAAACGTATCTGTGCCACATTACCCTGACATCAGATATTCCAACCAAATTGTTCCCACAATATGGTGGCACTGATGTTGTAATTGTTACAGGAAATCATTCTGGAAGATCCTGTTTTATTTTACAGTTGTGATGCCTCATGGATCACTGTGAAGAGCTCACATAAGACTGATGAGGGCACAGCAGTAGACAACTAACTGTGAACATGAGACGCATCAGTCTCTGATCAATAATGACTCCATGACAGTGATGGACGGCAGGAATTGCAGAGAAATTGGAGAGAGAAAGAGTCCGGAGCTCAGGAAACGTAGCTCCTCCATGTTTCAAGGTCACTGCTCTGTAGATAAAAATCATGTGTTTGTTGTCAGAAATAATTGAACATAACGCTCAAAGTGCTCTTATCTATATCAAAAGGTCAAAGTACTTGAATGATTTATAATAAATAACGTGCTTAGACAACCACATATCTGTTATTGTTTATCAAAAATGTTATGAATCATTTATTTTTTATAATGATTTATGCCAACTCTTCAGAAAAGCAGCAGAAAACATTTACAGCAGATCTGGATCATACTGAAATGATCTCCATGTACAGTATAACTTTAATGTTCTCAAGATGTATCATGAGGCACATCTGTACATGCATTCAAAACAGACTGACAACTAAGTCTAAGTATGTTAGCTCTTTGGGGTTGTAGCCTGACCTCAAAGTATTCAGAGCAATCGGAAACAAACAAAATTCATTTTATGAATAACATTTTATTGGTATGGATGTATTTGATATTTGTTAGCTGTGTTAATCAAAAACAGAAACTTGCTTCATGAGAAGAGATCTGACTGTTGTACTGTATTCAAAGACAGTTTTCTGTAAATCAAATAAGTAATTTAGGTTTTCCCACAGTTTGTGTGCTTAACCACTTTGACTAATGCTTCATCTATATACCAGTTGCCATATCATATACACGTTTTTGTTTTTATCTTTTACTTTAGCTCTCTACCTCCTCTACGAGCCGAGCTAAATATTTTATGAGATGCCTAGAAACTTGGGAAGAGTGAAAAAATCTACAATTAAAGCATTTTAAAATAACAATATATCCAAGTAAATAAAGCTATCATTGACTAGAATTATTTGTGTAAAACTCACTTTTGTACATTATGCATTTGTTTAAATATTTACAAAATAAATAAGATAAAATACACAAAAATAACAGTGTTAGCAAAATGTGATTTAAAGTCATAAGCCAATAAAGTTGAGATTGTGTTGTTCATAAAAAAAAATCTCTAATGAGAACAAAACTAATACATCCTTCTTTGTTACCAGAGCTACCCATCCCTGGTCCAAATGAAACATGTGCAGGTCAAAATACAGTATGGATAAGCATTAGCAGTTTATGACCTAGTCTGAAGCTGCAGATGAGTTTTAACTGACCCTTTACCACTCTTTACTGAGTACAGTTTGAGTTCAATTGTTTGGTTGTGAGTGAAAATCAATGGGTTGATGGGTTGAGATATCCGGCAGGTCATAATTACAGCAAATGATTCACTGTGATGTCAAAGTCAGCTCAGATTCAGAGCAGCTGATCAGATGTAATGTTTTAAACCCAGAAAACAAACTGGTGGGGATTTAACAAAATGATCCACGGGCAATACCACCAGTCGGCTCAATTCAATTCTTGTCACTTGTCAGCTTCTTTATGGAAGCGAAGAAGGATCAGAATCGAAATTTAAATGAATAAACAGAAATGTGTTTTCATTTTCAGAATAGTTACCAAATTCAATCTGAAATGTCAAATTTGAAAATTAATAAGCACTGGTGGTAATGCTTTTCACTTCAAGGTAATGGCCGAAATTTCCGACTCATAAATAAAATTAACTATAAGTAATCCAAACTGCATTTTCATTTTCTTGTTCACGACTGCTCATTCTGTGACTTAATTCAAATGAAAAAGAAAAAGATGTTTGAGAATAACTTTCAAAAGATGCCCCAGCATTGTCCAGAGGACATTGCTTTTTTGCTTTTATGCCCACCCTGCAAAAAGTGGTCCATAATTCAATCTGAATTGGCAATTCAAAGTAGCGCAGGAGAGTGACATCAGCAGCCGCTCACTAAGCTTAACTTAGTTCTTAAATGATCTCATTCAGGGCTAGCTCTGGGCAATGGGAGGCCATGAGCTTTTTTTTTAGTACTTTTTGACGTCTTTTATGACAAAAAGAACACGTTTATATGCAAGAGCAAGGTAGGTGTTGTGTCAGTGTGTGTCACTGAGGTTGTTGGTTAACTTGTGCAGCAGTTGGACCCGCTTGGTTCAATATCTGAACTAGTCAAGCCAAGCTCTAATCTATGGTGATTGTAAGCGGCCCAAATTGGCATGGCCCAATCAGTGTCCTTCACAGCAGGGTATGCTGGGAGCTACGAGAAAGTGACTGCTCATACAAAGGTTAGAGTAGATTTGAACAGCTTCAGTAGCAGTTTTATTAAATCTGGATCACATTTCTTTATCAAATGAAGCACATGGAACAACACTGGATGCATTCTCATTAAAAATGATATTTTTACCCCACACCCAACACGATTTGGTGATAGTTTGTTCTACGTAGCAGCTCAAGTTTTATATTTCACACCACTGCAGTAGCACCTGCCAACTACACTATCTGATTTGCCCGTAATGAATGTGATTGATGTCAGAGATGCTTTGAAAGGCTCTGCCCATTCCCAACACTTCCTTTGGGCTGTTGCCTGGATGGCCTTGTGAAATATACTTAAAGATCCATCTGAGGTGCCAAGTGCTCTAAGAGGTGTATATGTGGACACCACTGGATATGTATCCCTCCATCCATTATCTATATGGCTTATCCCTTTTAGGGTTGAAGGGTGGGGGGGATCAAACCAGTTGACATTGGGGTACACCTTGAACTGGTCCCCAGCCTGGTCCCACATTCATGGGGAGGCGGACAACCATTCAAGCTCACACTCATACGGACAATTTAGAGTCCCAAGTTATGCTAAAAAGCATGTTTTTGGTCTGTGGGAGAAAGCTGGAGTGCCCAGAGTGAACCCACGCATGCATTGGGAGAACATGCAGACTTCACACAGAAAGACCCTGACCGACACAAAGATTGAACCAGCATCCTTTTGCTGTGAGGCACACACACTACCCGCTGTGCCACCTTTCTGCCCACAATCAATTTGTTGATAATATTTATCAAACCAACCACAGCTTGATGAGTAAAGAAACAGGTAAAGTGAAGCCTCGACAGCTGGTGAGACCCACTGCGAGTATTCTACATAAAGGGAGGGGCAGGCCTGGTCTTGCTGCTTGTTGCCAAACTACGAGATGTTTTGTTTTTTCCTTCTCTGGTTTAATTCCTGATTAAATTAATGTAATAAATGAACATGATGACTTGAACCTTCTCTCTGTACTTGTACAGTGTGTGTTGTAGACCCTGTCATCAGTTGCAGGGTTTCTGTCTGCCGCTCAGATGTGGCAGACGCTGTGAAGGTTTGACATGTGTGTTGTATTTATGACTCCTTTCTGGCTAGACGGTCTTCGCTGACTTGCCCTTTGCATCATTTAAACTCGAACAGAATTTTTTCAAGTTTTTCCAACTTTTTTTCCCCCTCTGGCTTCTTGCTTGTGTTAAAATTGATGCCAAAAATGTGGCTCTGTGTGTGCAGCACTGGAATATATCACTGTCTGTCTGCCTGAGTGTGTCTGTGTGTGGCACAGGCCTACACTTGGATTAATTTGTAAGATGTGAATTAATGGCTCACTGGAGTACGGTTGACGCCCTTTAGTATCACCCACAAACTAGCGCTGGATGAGATCCCCGGTGTATTAGATCACCCAGAGAGCTGCATAGAGAATGAAATGATTTTCACCTGAATCTGTTTTTTGTCTGTGCAATGAAATCCCCCACAGTAGAGCAGTCTGATTTCAACCTCTGCTCCTCCTGATTGGACTGGAAACGGTCTCATCTCTCATGATTAACTGCAGTTCAAATCACAAAGAAAAAGACCCAGAAGAGTAAAACCCATCATCAGTACTCTCTAGTGGACAGTATGCTATTTTAGGAGCCAGCTATTTCTCTTTGTCACATACTGTACGCTAACTGCTTTGTCCTCCAGAGAAAAAAGGAATCATGTCTTTTATGAGAAGCATGTCATCGAGCAGGAGGATGAAAGACTGTGTGTGTGTGTGTGTCTTAAACAGCAGGTGTGCTTTTCCTCCTGACTGTGATAAATATATTTATCTGTTTTGGGCGTGTAGTGAAATTGCAGCCACACTTTGCCTCAAACACAAATATCAGCTCCCATTCAGAAAGCCATTTGATCAAGAAGCAAATGTTCTATTTTAAAACCGTTTGTAAGCAGAGAATCAATTGTGCTTTCATTCCTGTAATTTCAGGTTTTAGTCCACTTCAGGATCTACTCTGTATGAGCACCAGATTGCTTTTGGCAGTGTGACGGTGCCATGGTTTGGTATTGATTTTCAGCTTTGTATTGTTGGCTGTGGTTATTTCCAGCTCTCCTCAGTCCGAAGCCAAATTATTGTTTTCTCTGCGTCTGCCTCTGCAAGGGACGGCAGTGCTGTGTCAGTAATGGGCAGACTGAATCCTAAGAGGGACTGGAGAGAGTAATGAGAGTGGGACACCAAGTGTAAAACCAGCTGAGCTACGGGGGCAGCCAATTAAACTTTATCTGGTCTGCAGGGTTACAGAGTTTTTTTACAGTAAAACTACTTTCTCTGCTTGTGTTTTATCACAATTATCAAAAAGTATTTTTGCATCAGTGCATGAATATGTGTCTTTGAGTATTTTAGCTGAACTAGAAAGCACTCTGAGCACAAACCTCTGACAAGATCACTCACATATTGCTGATACATCTATAAGAAACAGTACTAGCACTCTGGATCATATTTATATCATTATCAGTTAGATAGTTATTGATCGAAAACAATCACTAATGGCAGTTACATGGATCACCACCAAAGTGTAATTATTTTTTAAGTAGAACCATAACCAACATCTACTGAGAATTTCAGCAAAATGCATCACATCTTCCCTGCAAGTCCCTTGAGCAGCTTATCGAGTCATGATCTAACCTCTGTACACTTAGCAGCGAAAGTGCTTGATACAGCTGCCTTTCAACCAAACTTAAAGGGACTGTGAGGAGAATCTATTACCGGCAACGTAAAAGACTCTGCTACCCATGAGCCCGCGCGGTGACTATCGTAATGCTGCGTTCCAGTAACCGCGGAACTGGGAGTGACATCATCTCTGAGTTATCAGCATTCCAGTTACAAAGTCGGAAAACATGCCGATCTACCAGGCTATTGTTAGCTGTTGTAAGCATGCCTGCGTTGTTGTTCACAAATATCACATGAAGAATGTGATTATAACTATGGCAGCATTTTTGTAAATATAAGTCTAACAATACGATGTATACAGCTGATCTAGAGTGACACACCCCAGTCAGAAGTGCAAATAAATTGATTATTACAGGAGCTAAATAACTGTTCACACTGGGGATATCCATCTTTGATTGTCAACTCGGGGGTGGCGAGGTTTCACCGCGTTCCCTGGAGGAAATTCTGACTTGTAGTTTTGTAGCCGGCTATATATCGCTACTTACAGCCCTGTGCTCTAAGACGTGTAATATAAATAATACAACAATAAAAAATTTGCTCTAGTTTTAATTTTCTTGTTCCGGAAGTTGGCCAGTTCAGCCCTGTCCAACTCGAATGGAAGGCTAAGGAATAGCATTTATAGATAACCTATTTTGATGCTATAAAACTCATCAATAAGTGCGTATTTCGATCAGGCATATATCAAAGAGTGAGACTTTTTTGTAATAACTTAGGAACCCCTCACAGTCTCTTTAAGAAATTGGCTTTAATACTTGAACACTGCTTGGTATATCTTAATAACACCATTTATAAGGTCGTTATGGTCCTTTGGTCCAATCTACCCAATATAAAGACCAAAAAGAACGAAAAAAATCCATTCAGTATATCCACTGCAAAGCGGCATAATAGTTGACAAATCCGAACCGCTGTTCCCGGCGGTTCAGATTTGTCCTTGAGTCCATCCAATCCCATGTCTCCCCTCCTCTGCACCGTCCCGCCTCCTCCCCACTACCTCCCTCATGTACAGCGAGCTGCTCAGCTACTGAAGCGTCATGGAGCCGGAGAAGACCAGCACCGAAACCGGGAGGCAGCTTCTGGAACGGGTAGGCTCTGTCAATAGATTTTAGCATAAGTTAGCCACTCATCGTAAGCATTGTAAACTGAGCTGGGGAAGACACGCCAAGAAACCTAAATCCTAGCCTACAATCGGCTCTGCTCTGATCGGACAGTGGCGACGCCAGACCCGCTTCGCCACCGGTCCAATTGTAATGGCTACCGCTGTGTGTTACAAGGGGGATGACTGTCGTGTTTGTTACTTTCAGCTATGAGAAATCTCATTTATCTTCAACACCAATGAATATTTTCTGCCGGCTGGCTTCTTGCTCTATCGGAGAGGGCGTGTTGTTAGGAGGCGACACAAGCTGGGGGCCGGGATCTTGGACACAGAGGGGAGGGGTGAGGGAAGAGGTGAGTGAAGGGGGGGCAGGCTGCGTTTTTCCAAATCTGTCTCAACAGCCAAACTGGTTTTCAGATCATAGACCCTAGCTTTAACTGTCAAGCTTTATGTTAAGAGTAAAGATGTGAGTGGCAGTGTGTGATGTACAAAGCATATATCTGAGACTTTAGTTTTCAAACATGTTTCATGCAGCTGTGCTCGACATCAATAATATTGTACCAGGTATGGCTATTAAATAACACAACTGCACTTAAGAGGATAAAATCAAGTGGTTCTCAATCGCAATGAGTTTCATACTGTATATTAAAGGATAGATGACCAGAAATTTTGGTGACTTTTCTGTGCATGCGCTGAGGTATATGAGGACTGCTGCATGCCACGTGCACGTGTGTTTGAAAGGCACAAAACATTTTGTGAAGGCAGGACGGATGTCCAAGACAATGCGCGTCCTGGACAACAATGCACATGAAACCTTCTAAAAACATTCACCAAATTGAACAAATTAATCAAAATGAATGATGACTCAGTGTAGGAATGATAGCTGATAAGGTCTCCATTGATGAAGACACAGTTTGGCAAATTAATGAATGAAAATGTGAACATAACAGGAGTGTTTGCCAAAGTTCTCCCAAAATGAAGTGAAACAAACAGCGGTGATAGTAGTGATTACATGCAATGAAACATGGATGCCAATGATCCAAATTCGAGGCTGTGTCTTTGGCTTTAAGGGTATCATTTTGGAGGAGTGGGTTCCAGAGGGGTCAGCTGTGAGTCAACATTATTTCAAACAGGTCCTGTTAAAACTGTTAAAGTAGGCAGGGACCTCAACTGGTGGAAAAACAATTCATTTTTTCATCAATACAACAACAGCTCAAACTTTCCCACAGCTCACTGCTGCACTGCTCTGATCAGTGCAAACCCTGTATGCAGCGGTCAGTTGATGCTGAGGAAGGAGCATCGGAGGAGGAAGACACGGAAAATGTTTAGGTTTAATACAGTTGGATTCGATCATTCATCTTGTTCTTAATAATGTTTCTCGTATGTTTTATGTCTTCACTTCATCTCCAGTGTTCACTGCAGTTCATGTCTCTGTGTCTGATCTTTGCAAAGCTCTGTAACCAAGTGGACGTGGTTATATTAACATTGTCACTGTCATTAAGCGCTTATCATCAGCACAGCATGTTTTCTTTTCTTGCTCTCTTTCACCTTCTTTAATCTCCTCAGGTGCTTCTCCTGAGTAAAGCTACAGATCCCTGTGCTACAACTGATGTGTTTTCCTTCTTATTTTACTCTGTTGCCTTCTTCTTCACATCCTTCAATTTACAGCCTTTTCCAAGAAAGTGAACCTCCATGGAACACTTTCTTCTCTAACAGCTCAAAATTCTCCTCGTGTAGGCGTAATGCCCACAGAAATGAGAGTAAAATGTCCCACCGTCCTTCAAGAAGAGCTAAAACTACCAAAGCACCTTAATGTAAGACTATAAATCACATTTATTACACTGTGAAATGGGGGCTTAATCATAAGTAGTAGAACTAAAGAGGATAATATTTAACTTCTATTTCTTTGAATAATGGAGATTTCCTGTTGCACTGCAGGTAAGGACAAATGCACAGGGCTTTTTGGCTATATCATCTACTCTTTTTTATGCCTACTCAGTTTGAGCCAATAAATAACATTTACATGTTTTTACTTCTCATACACCAGTAATAGTTTTTGGTAAATCCTTCAATGGGCAGGAAACAACAGAATATGCTGTTTCAGACATGTCTGAGGGTGAAATCAAGAGGGGCTCAGGTGGCTGACGGGCACATGAAGAGGTCTGATGAAAAGCGGTGTGAATTCACTGCAATCATCAATTGTTTTGCTTTGATCCTCAACCATCTGCCCACTGAGTTCAGATGCTGCAATTTTTCTGTTTACACATTTATCATTTATGTGATGAGAAACTAAAACTAACAAAAACTGCAATAATCTTCCCATAACAGTGCAAAAATGATTCTCTTTGGCTGCTTAATAAGTCAGTTTTCTTTTTTAATGCCCAAAGTAGCTGTAACCTGCTGGTGTACATGAAAATAACAGCAGGGGATAAGGAAGTTTTTTTTGTGGTGAATGGTTTCTAGAAATCCTATAAACAATGAGGCCTAACGAATTTGACCTGTTAAGTCCCAAATCTGATCAGTCCATAGTTCAATCAGAGTAGACATCATTTCAAAGCTCACAGAAAATTACTTTTGGGGCCCTAAGCAGTTATTTCATGCCCAGACCATAAATCTGTCCTCATATTTGTCTCTGCTGAACATAAATTTATTCAAGGTTAGCTCCGGGAGATGTGGCTTCTCAAGGGCACCCATATGTGTATGGTTGTAAAGGCATTTATTATGGAGGTATAATCGATAACAACCACAGATCATAATAATATTAAATTAAAAACTTTAATGATTATAAACTGGAGAGGAATCATGTTGCCTAGTATAGCAGCATCTAGTTGAACTACTATTAAAATTGTTTTAATTGTTTAAAAGTATGAATTTTTGTTGACGTTATTTCTTTTAATTGCTCATTTAGGATGAAGCACTTGAAGTGGAGCAAGTCCACAGCAGCACGACATTCATGGTTGTTTGTCAAGGTCCCATATCTATATTTCTCTCTATCTATCTCTCTATCTTTTTATCTCTCTACCTCTTTATCTATCTATAAATGTATATATAAATATCTTTGTCTATCTTTATCTATATATCTCTTTACATATAAATACATACATACATATATACACATACACACTTATACTATATATATATACATATATACATATATACATACATATATATACATATACATATATACACATATATATGCACATATATACACATATATATGCACATATATACACATATATACACATATATATTCACACATATACGTACATATATATATACACATATATAAACATATATATATACACATATACACACACACACATATATATATATATACACACACACATATATATACATATATTCATATATACATATATACATACATATACATATGCATATATATGTATACATATACATATACATATATACATATATATACATATACATATATATATATACATATACATATACATATATATACACACATATAGATAGATAGATAGATAGATAGATAGATAGATAGATAGATAGATAGATAGATAGATAGATAGATAGATAGATAGATAGATAGATAGATAGATAGATAGATAGATAGATAGATAGATAGATCCTGTTTGCATTAACTGCCATGTGTTTACTTTTCTTGATCACTATGAAGTTCATATTGGCAACTAATAAAATGGGGTAAAGAAAAGGTTTTGTCTTGGATTCCTTGTCTGGGTCCACATATTCTGTACACAAATTTAGTACTCTGGTATGGTTTAGAAACCTAAATTTGTTAAATATTTATAGAATTGTACGTCACGTATAAAGCTGGGAGGCAAAGGTTTGGGCCAGTTATAACAGGTGTGTCCTTTGGAGGGGAATTGTTAAGTTGGATTTGCCAAATAATCAGCTTGAGAGTGTGTGATTTCACCCTCAGGCTGTGGTTTCAGGGCACCCCTGAGAAGGACTTACAAAACTCTAGCTCTGATGCACCCCTAGAGCAATTCAGGCAATAAATGGCTCTTCTTAGACTATTATTCCACCACTCTGTAGCTTACTTTGCAGTGCCTTAAGGAAAGGCCAGTGTTGTTTTATAGTTGTTTTAAGCAAAATTTCTTTATGTGTCTGACTTGATTTCTTTGCCTGGACACTAATAATAGACAAGGTCAAATTTCAAGGTCAATGATCAACACTGTTGTGTCTCATGGTCATATCTTGCTTGTGAAAACAACTCAGTAATGCTTAGATTTTTCTTTTACCTTTCAAAAATTCCAACTTGGTGTTTTTTTAATGCTGCACAAAGATACTGTGACATGACTCAAAGATCGCCATATAAAGGGGATGTATATGTCAATTCATCACATGCTGCCGCAGCTGATCTTAGGATTTTCACACATGAAGGCTGTCCCCAAAAGAGCGCCTCAAATTGTACAACAGGAGTCCGGTCCTGAGGAGGAAGTGTCTGGATCAAACAGAGAACTCAAGGTAGTGAAGGCGAGTGGAAGCCAACACTAACTGGCATTCACACGCATGTTGGTAAAAGTTTTTGATGTACCAGATGAACATTATCATTGCCAAACTGATGTTAGTTTAGTTATGTATGGCTTGACTTAGCTTGCACGGCTCAACATTTCTCTTTACGTCCTCACATGTTGGCCAGAATGTCAGTCTGTGACTGTGGCTGAAACAGCCCTAAACCTCGAGGGTTCTGTCGCTTTCCAGTTTTTGTAAACTTTATTGAGGCATTAAACAACCAGGTGGTAG
Source organism: Scarus forsteni (assembly GCA_036419115.1). Classification (NCBI taxonomy): domain Eukaryota; kingdom Metazoa; phylum Chordata; class Actinopteri; order Labriformes; family Labridae; genus Scarus; species Scarus forsteni. Next base: position 7,884,270 of record JAZDUH010000245.1, on the reverse strand, counting down.
TTCTAGTTTGGATTTGTGTCTAATATTAACACTGGCTTATAAAAATATGTGTTTGTGATCTGTTTGTTTCAGGCACTCGGCCCGGCAATCCCCTCCCAGACCGACTTGCCAGACATATACTTTTATTCTCCAAAAGAAATTGATTTTTTTTTAGTCAATACAGCTCTGCTATGACAAAGGAGACTTTATTTTCATGGACTGGCTGTCTCTAAGCTGGTGGATAAGTTTCATGCTTGTATTGTCTCCAGAAAGTCCTTCACTGCACACCAAGCAAATCCTCAAAAAAAGAGTTTAATTGTTCAATTATGAAGTTTTCTTTCCAAGGATTCCTTTTCCTCCATGAGATAAAATCTCTGAAAACTACATGAAAGTTTTTCTCAAATAAACTGACAGACTTTTAAATCAAAATGAGCAAGAAGCCCTTTTTACGCAAGGTCACACTCTGTTTTGAGCACCAGAGAGAGACGCTGACAGCTCGGGATTATTTTTCTCGACAAACAGGCTGTCGACTCGGACAAAAATAAGAAGGCTAAGTCTGTTCTGACCTTACCATCACACACTTATACACACGCCAACACTGAAAGGCACACAGACTTACATTTATGCACAATGTTAATACACACCTACAAGCACACATTATTAGTCACACAAACAGATAAAGAGGGCATAGCAGACTGAAAAAAATGACTGTAATGTTTGCTGCTGCATAAACAGCAAAATGTTGGAAGTGTTTAAAATGACTGTAAGAAAAAAATGTTTTTATTTTCCTCCCGAGGCATTTTTTTCTCACCATCTCAACCAGCCATCTGTTCCTCAAATTAAATAAAGTTGAAATAAAGGACATGGTGCAGGAAGGGCACAGAAAATTGCTAAATTTCCTCTTAAAAGAGGAGTTGTGCACGAAAAGCCTTTTTCATTTGTGAGTCATGTGGGCGTCTGTCTCTCAGGTGGAATATATAAACAAACAAATATACATGGAAAAAGAGATCCTGTAAAAGCAGATGGCAGTCAGTTATGATCCCCAGGAGCTGCTGGTGTCATCTGTGGTGGCTGTGAGGTTATTAAAGGTGCTATGAGGAGAATCTATTCCCGGTGACATAAAGACTCTGCTACCCATGAGCACGCGCGGCGACTGTTGTAATGCTGCGTTCCAGTAACCTCGGAACTGGGAGTGACATCTGACTTATCGGCATTCCAGTTGAAGTCAGAAAAAAACATGCCGATCTACCAGGCTATTGTTAGCTGTTGTTAGCACGCCCTGCGTTGTTGTTCACAAATATCACATGAAGAATGTGATTATCACTATGGCAGCCTTTCTGTAAATATAAGTCTAACAATACTATGTATACAGCTGATCTAGAGCGACACACCCCAGTCAGAAGTGCAAATAAATTGATTATTACAGGAGCTAAATAACTGTTTACATTGGGGGCATCCATCTTCCATTGTCAACTTGAGGGTGGCGAGGTTTCACCAAGTTCCCAGTAGGAAATTCAGACTTCAGGGGACGTTCCAGTTGCAGTTTCTGACTCGGTATTCAGAAATTCCTACTTATGACTACAACTGCAATGCACCAAAAGATGTGAGCGTGTTTGTTGTGATGCTAATAATGCAGTTCGGACCTTCCTCAGAACTCTGCATTGCTTTACAACTTCATTTTTCAACAACTTGCAGGATGCAAAGCAACGAGGTAATGTATCTCTTTCTAGTTACGTAGCGGTAGTTTTTGATGTGACAACAAGCAATTTTGGAAAACTTAGTATTGTAGTTTTGTAGCCGGCTATATATCACTTCTTACAGCCCGGTGCTCTAAGACATGTCCGAATAATATAAATTTGCTCTAGTTTTAATTGTCTTGTTCCTGAAGTTGAGTATCCAGGTCAGTCCAGCCCTGTCCAACCCAACCGGAAGGCTAAGGAATAGCATTTATAGATAACCTATTTTGATGCTATAAAACTCATCTTAAAGTGTGTATTTCGATCAGGCATATATCTAAAAGTGAGACTTTTTTGTAATTACTTAGAAACTCCTCACAGTCCCTTTAAGGTGGTTTGACCTTGCTGGTCAGTTGGACTATTTGACAAAGGAGGGACAACACTATTTATTGGCTCTCTGCTTATTTTTGTCAAGTTTCAAGACACATGGTATTTTTTCTTTTACTGTGTGAAAATAAAGTCTTCAGTTCATTTTGTGCTTTCCTCAACTGCATCTGATTGTCTCCTCAGGTAAATTTCTTTTAAATCTTTCTTTTTTTACAAATCAAATCCATGGGACCGTTTAACATCAACTCATACTTTCTTCCTCATTCATACTCTGGTCAACTCCATTACCCATGTGTTATTTTTACTGTAAATGTTGCAGTTTATGGTGGCATGGTGGCATAGTTGGCAGTGCATGTGACTCACAGCAAGAAGGTCCATGGTTCAATCGGTGCCTCTCTGGATGTTTGCATATTCTCACAGTGCATGCGTTTGTTCTCTCTTGGCACTCCAGCTTCCTCCCACAGACCAAAAACATGCTCATTCGGTTGATTGGTGGCCCAGTGTCAGCTGGGATAGGCTCCAGCCCCCTGCAACCCCTAAAGGTATAAGAGAGATAGATAATGGATGCATGGATGTTGACATTTTAATTCAGGACCTATGGTGACAAACGTGCTTTTCAGTCTTTCCTCATGTTGCCACTTAAGGGTCTGCAGTTGTGGTCCCAAAGCACCACGGCCTTACTTCTTTGATTTGTTTAGCTGAATGTGTTCTTCAGAAATATATATCATTTATCAAAGTTAAAAACTGTCACAAAGACAACTACTCAAACACAAGCAAACAATTGAGACAGGCAGAGAGAGAGAGAGAGAGAGTAGAGGAAGACAGCTATTGATTGGACGACCAGTTAATTCAGGTCTTTTGTTACTTGATACAACCTGATCTATCAGCAATCACATCCCACAGCAGAGCACGAAATGCAATTTGCCTCCAGCATGTTGATCCTCTTTCAATAAGACACCTGGGAGAAGGAGAAGCAATAATAAAGAGAGGATTTCTGCAAACACTGAGTCATACCGATGAGCCAGCTGTGTAAGTCTGCAAACAGGAATGTTCAACAAACAAGTGGTGCTCCCAACTTTGAAAATATTCTCTTATGAACCTTAGTTATCATAATCGTTCATAGAGGCTCACTTATTTAACACATAAAACCACAGTTTTAGCTGAGGTATATGTGAAGAGGTTATGTATTTTCTGAACCATGCATTATCAAACTGCAAACAAAATGTCTACAATAATGTGCTCTATAATCCGATACAATACTTTATTAGAAAAGCTACAAAGAAAGTTAACATCTTTGTGTTGCCCAGTTGTTGAATAAGTATTAAAGGGACAGTGGAGGATATTTTAAGTGGGGCTGCATGAAGTCATCATGAGGGCAGAAAACTAAACCAAGAAAAAGCAAGCAGCAGGACCCGAAAGCAGATATCAACAAATAAAGATTTATCTAAAATTAAAAAAAGCTCGACACAAAAACTAATCCTTTACAGAAAAACAACTTGAATTAAAATACAAGGAAAGCTTACATAAGACACTGAGAGCACGAGGAGATGGCAAAGCAGAAAGCACAAGGAGTCATGGGGAACATGGAGGACAACACAGAACACCAGCAGAATACAAGCTGGATGGAAGCAGGATTTTCACAGAAGAACAGCAGGAACAAACTGACACAGAGACTGCCTACACACAGGGATGATCAGACACAGGTGAGACAATCACACAGGTGAAGGAAATCACAATCGGGGATTCACACAGAGAGGGGGGGGGCTGGAAACAGCGCTGACAGATAAGAGTTATTTTAAAGTAAAACAGGAATGACAAGAAACATGAAGAATACAAGAAACAAACACCAAACCCAATCAAATCATGACAGAAGTACAAAAGAGCTTTGGGTGAAAACAAGCCACAGACAAGAACTTAATTTTCCACAAAGTTTTTTTTGTTTTTGGCACAACTTTAGTGTACTGCTTTGTAGGGGTGTCAAAAAAATCTTTAAATAATGCGTCATGATGCAGATGTCATTAATCCTTCTGTCTTGCAGAGGCTGTAGCTCAACCGCAGTATTAGTTTTGTTTCCAAGGAAGAAAAACACAAGTAGAGGAGATCTATGATATTTTTGTATTTTTATTTAAAGTAGCCTGGTTCAGTAATATGACAGCTGTTTGGAAGACTTGTTTGTGTAGAGGTATGATATGAATGAAAAGCAGAGGAAAATGCTATGGGAACCAGATGACTGGAGAAACTCATGTAACCTGTTATTGATACAGGTGTGTAAATTGTAAGCTCATGCTGCAAACTGGATGAAATCAGATTGTGACTACAAAAGACCACTTCAGGACCTTATACTAATGGCTTTTTCACGAGTAAGGACCACACCATCAACAGGATGAATTTGACATAGTAGGTACGTGAAGCGGATAACGGTTTATGGGGAATTCGCCGTAGCTCCCGGGCAGGATGAACCCCCTCTTTAAGGCCCTGAGGAAAGAAGGAAGAAAGAAGTTTTAAATAAGGGGAGGGAGGGGTGCGTCAAGTGTGCAAAACAAAAGAGGGAAATGGTCGGTAAGAATTTATAGGAACACAGGAAGAGGCGTGGTTGAGGTGTGGTTCTGCTCCCGAAATTCTGCTTAAAGCTCCACTAAATCGGCCTGTGCAGTTTGTGTCTGTCATGGTACTATTCCATTTACAATTTACAATTATGAGCTGGTAAATTCAGGATAGATGAAGATTGCCAGACTTCACTAATATAAAATTCTGACCAAAGACAGCCTTCCCTGTGATGTATCTTCTTTGCAATTTGAAAAACCTGACTCCCAAGATCGGCATGAAATCGTCCCACGCTGTCCAGGGCGAGCTTTTACCCAAAACTGTTGAACAATTTGCTCATGCAATTCACTAAGTGGTGATCCTTGCCCTGTGTTTGTGAATGACTGAGTCTGTCAGGGATGCTCATGCTCCCTTTATGCTCCGTCACGACACTCACCTGTTTCTTATTAACCTGTTCACCTGTGGAATGTTCCAAACAGGTGTTGTTTTCCGAGCATTCCTCAACTTTCCCAGTCTTTTGTCGCTCCTGAACCAGCTTTTTTGGAAAGTGTAATATAACTATGATCTTTTTGATTCATTCACTGATTTTGATGCTTCATGTTCCTCTAAGTGCTGTAGCATGGTTTAAACATGTGACGGAGCTCGCTGATGGAGTATTGACCTCTGCATTACTCATGTAAAGTAAGATCTATGCCTCTCAGTGAACACTGGTCAGTAACATGCTCTCTATGACATCTCTGTAAAAAACACAACTGCTATCAAAGCCACGACTATCAGGTGATTAAGAGATTGTTTTTTTGTTCCCCCTGAAGGATTTTTAATTAGATGGAAAAATCAATTATGCCTAAAACATACCAAACATGTCTTATCTTCATTTTGCAGTTATTTGGTAGTTTGAGCCACAGGGCAGGTCCAAGCAAAAAAAATCTAAATGCTAATGAGAAGCAGGGTGGAAGGAAAGTCAACGTTGGAATAAATCTATCAGTGTGGTCTTTTGACATGACGAACATGATAAAAATTCTGTCATCATCATCATCCTCATCATCAGCACAACACTCGACTTGATGTGCTGTCCAAGAAGTCTCTCCCTCCAGCCAGCCCGGCTGCACGGTGAAGTTGTCCAAATACACGCCGGCGCCCTCGCTCTGCCTCTCCAAATGAGTTTTCATTAGCATAATGGTGTGTTCTGCTGCTCGGTGATTTCTTTTAATCAACCCCGGAGTCACAAGTAATTAGTAACAGACGACTAATGGATTCAGACGGACACTTTTGGCATCCTCTGACTTATCTTCAGCTGATTGATTCTGGAAGGAATCTCAATGGCAGCTGTGACCCACAAATGTATTCTCACTCTGGGATTGGGGGGAAATTAGGTTGACACTGATTTTAAAACAGCTGTTTCATTATGAATTCAGCACATTTTACATTCGACCCCATATTAGTGTCAGCTGTTTGTACCATTTTTTACTATACAGTATGCTGGCCCGGAAATGAAAAACTCAACAGCAACTGACAAACATACAAGGAGACACATCAAGAAGTGAAACAACAACAACAAATCAAAAACCTACAAAAATACCTACAAAAATCTAAAACCTACAAATTACAAATACAAACACAACCAACATCAAGCAGAAGGAAATATAAAAGATAACAATCCAACTGTCCTTTTCTGCTTTTAGGGTTGCAAAGGAACTGGAGTCTATCCCAGGGCAATAGAGGCAGGGTACACATCCTAGACTCATCATAAGTCAATCACAGGGCTGATACAAAGAGACAGACAACCACTGGCACCCACCAAAAGGCAATTAAGAATCAATGAGCCGAACCAGCAGCCATATTACTGTGACATGACAGCTGAATCTTGTGCACCACTGAAAAGTCCCAATAAAAACGAAACAACAAAAGATGTAATAATAGCAAAAAATTAAAATCAAAAGACAAATTTTAATATGTATGAATAATGCAAAACACAACCACAAATCATAGCACTACCACAAATATGACATCACATTAACAATTTCGAAAACGTGAATACAAAATAAAACTTGACAGCAGAAGCACTAAATAAAAGTTCATGAATAAAAACACAACAATTTAACAATAAAAGATAAAAGGGGATACAAAATAAAATTAAAAACTAAAAAGACAAGGAGGAGATCATCAATACTACAGATCATAAAATAAGTGCAAAAGGAAATCACTTGTTTGAGATTTTCTCATTTTTTACATTAGTTTCGATAGATATTTTTTAACCTACTGTTGAGTTTTCCAAATTATTGTTGTGCTCTCTTTAATGCCTTTTGATTTTTGGTTGTATTTTCTATTTGCCATTGATTTTTTTTCCAAATTTGAAATCCTGTTTCACATTCATTTTTTTAAATTTGTCATAGTGTTAAATGATTATTGGTACTTATGCTATTTTGACTGTTTTTTGTTTTCTTAGTTGTGATATCTTAATCGTCAATGTAGAATAGGTTTATCTCATAGATGTTTCTGATTTGTTGTCTTATGATCTTGTTTTTGTTTCCCATTGAAAATGTGACCTTAGATGCATGTTGTCTGTTTTGATTTCTTGTTGTTTTGTTTTCTGATTTTTTAGTTGTTTTTTATTTGATGTTGTGTTTTTACACATTTTCTTTATTCTGGCTGTGCATTTGGATTGGCTGCTGTGTTTTCTTATCAAAGTTGTGTTTTGATTTGTTGTTTTGTTATCCACCATTGTATTTTGCACTCCAGGGCCACCATACATTGCCCTCAGTTTTAAAATCACCCTAATCTTCCCCTGCAGGAAAAAAAAACCCTCCATTGAGCCGATTGGAGGAAATTGACATTCCCCTCCGCTGTTTCCATCTCGGCCTGTGTCTGGCAGCTTTGTTTCTCCACAGGACATGTGGTGATTGGAGTTCTGAGAGGTAATAGGAGGAATAATATCCTGCAGTGCCCAGACACTGAGCGTAAGGCTGAGAGTCAGAGAGGAAGGAAAAAAAAGTTGTTAAAATTCATAGGAAGAAAAAAAGGAATCAACTGCAGAATACATTACACAGCATCAACAGTTCCAAGGACGGCAAAGGTCATGTTGCCTGTCTGGTGCTCTGTCGCACACTCAATGGGACTGTGGGACTACATTGTACAAGAAAAATTAGGGATTACAGCTGCTGAAAAGAGAGCTCCAAATCCACACAGCCAATCTGTCGTGACTTCCCCGCATCACTGTCCACATATGTTTGTGCGACTCTCCTGACACGCGCATGTTTCTATATGTTGCAGCATGTGTGGGCCTGTTTTTGTGGAGCAGATGCAGCCACTGACCCATTTTCCCTCTCAAATTTAGCACCCACTCACACACCAGCTCCATGCTCCTCTTCACTCGGCTGCTCTGACCTTTGATGAAGCAGACTTGGAGATCACGTACCCCTGCAGACGCAGAGCCTAATCTGTCCTCAGGCTCAGTCTGATATCGTCCATGGCTCAGACAAGTCCAATACGGACGTTTTTTCTCTCAACACCAATTCACCAGGATGTGTTCCAGCAGGAGTGCAGATTACTGGAGATGTTTAATCATGGATTGATAAGAACAATAGTTTCCTCAGAGACAAGAATACCACGCATTTAGCTCCCAGACTTGCAAGCTCCCAAACGCTACACATTGTCATTCAGTTTGTTCACAGCCCTGATGATTCTTAAATATACACAAATCACTCACGCCTACATGGAACAGCACTCATTACATTTGCATGCAGTCAGAATAGTTGATTTATTGTGTTAGTTTGGCCAAACAATAATTTTAAAATCCACCTAAACTTATTCAACTGATGCTCTCATGCCTAAAGTTTGGTTTGGGGGTGAAGTTGTATAAGTGCTAACATTTTCTCTTGGTTTGGTTTTGTTTCCCTCTGCACTTTTTTGGATGTACCTAAGTTTCTAGTTTTCCGGTTTAGCTTAATTGACAGGGACCACGTATAACACAACTTTTGAGCCAGAGTTTCGATAAAGTTAATTTGCAACTGTGGTCTTGGCATGAAGTTGAAAACACACAATAGAAACAATTTAAATAGTGTTGGGACAAGGCAATCTGTAAACACTTAAAGCTTGTTAAATTATGTCTAATGTAGCCATTTGCCACAAGTTGGGGCTGTAGCTGAGGTCTTTGTTGCTGCCATCTGGCCTATTGTTTTACTGTGACCCCAAATAGACAATATAGAAACAGTAAACATAGAAGCAGACTATACTGACTGCTTTCTGTGGTGAGCACATTCATTATTTCCTGTTTTTCCACTGAGATGCTGTTTAAAGTGTAGCCTTGCTCTGCTCTGCTAACGCTAATTACAACTACTTGATATTTAAACCTTGAACATACTTGTTCTGTTTGATACATACAGCCAATGTACTGAAGTTAATTTAAAGCACTCTTGCTTTTCAGAGGCTGAGACATTTCGGTTGGATTCTTTACTGCATCTAGCTTGGCATATCATAACCTAGCACTTAGCCGCTAAGCATGGCTCTCTGCCTCCTCCTCTCCTATTCTCTCCATCCTGGTGTGCCAGTTGTCGAGTTACTCCGTGTCCCCCTTTAGTGATGATGGAAATTTTATGAAGTGTTGTATGATTTTAGCTTTGAGGGCGAGGGTCACCAATCTGTAGAAGTGGCACCGCAGCTTTGACACTAAACCTTCATTTGTAGCCATAGTTTGCCAGCCAGATGGAGCCAGTGGAGGCAGGTTTAGCTTAGCTTCCCCTGCAGTGGTTCCTGACTGCGGGGGAAGGTAATGGCTGGGTCAATGTCTGAGGCAAGCAAAGCCACAAGTCAAAGATCCACCAATCTATCCACATCTAACTGGTTTTCCTCACTCAGGACACACCTGTAGGGGATCAAACTCGGACTATTGGTGGCTCTATAGTGAGAGCATGAAGGTAACAAACTGGCGCTATGCAAAGACTGACTTATTACCTCTGATACGGAAGTTATGTTATTGCCGGTGTCGGTTTTTTTGTTAGTTTGTGTGTTTGTTAGTTTATTTGTTTCTCTGTCAGCAAGATAACACAAAAAGTTAAGGGACGGATTTCGATGACATTTTTAGGAAATGTCCAGATTGGGACAAGGAACAAATAATTAGATATTAAGAGTGATCCACATCACCATAAAACCGCCATGACACAAAAAATGCAATTTTCATGAATAACTACTGAACTAAAATAGATATCATTATGAATCCAATTACAGTTCATGGTCAAGGAATCTCAATATTTAGATGAAATAAAGGTAGGACTAATATTTATGGTGAAAATCACAATATGGGCGAGGACTGTGGCGCTGGCGGAGGTCTGCGCTCTCAGAGTGCTACTGTAGTTGACAAATGATTTGACATTTGCTGCATTTAAAATGGATGTTCGACTGGGAACCGGGAATTAATTCATATCACTTGGTTTGTCACAATCTTGTCTTGTTTGGTCCCCTTTTGGTTCAGAAGGCTTTCACACGCCTGCAAAGGAGACGATGTTTCTGCCAGTGTTTAGTTTTTCCATCTGTAAGCAAATTAAATCAAAATGTTCCAAGCCTATTGGGATGACCTTCTCAGGTAATGTTGGCACAAGAAAGAAGTATTTAGAATTTGGTGGTGATCCAAACATAGATGCATATCCATTTTTTTTTCAAAGTATTTGTTAATATTGCAGGCGGCATGGTGGTTCAGCAGGTTGTGCATGTGCCTCACCGCAAGAAGATTCCCAGTTTGATGAGGGTATTTCTGTTAGGAGTTTGCATGTTCTCCCTGTGCATGCATGGGTTCTCTTCGGGCACTCTGGCTTCCTCACACAGACCAAAAGCATGCTCATTAGATTTAATGGTAATTTCAAATTGTCCTTTGGTATGGGTGTGAATGGTTGTCTGTCTCTCTATGTGGCCCTATGATTGGCTGGCGACTGGTCCAGGGTGTACCCCATCTCTTGTTCAATATTAGCCAGGATAGGCTCTGGCGCCACATGGCTCCAAAAGGGATAAACGGTATAGCTAAGGGACAGATGTATGGATGTTAACACAAGCCAGGAGGGCAGTTTTTCCCATTTTCAGTACTAACTCTGCTGACAATGTCAGAAATGCCAAAATGGAGGTTCTTGAGAGCATGAACATGTGGGGACATTTCAAACCCCTGTCCTTATCCCTATTATCTCACATACAAATCCTCCTCCATTGCCCTCTCACCTCTTTCCTTCCTCATCTTTCCTCCCTCAAAGTCCTGACAGCTCAAGATTAAATTCACCCAGAAGCCCCACCCAGCCTGCCGCTCCCTCCTTCCCAGGGACTCAGTGTTTCAACACAGGCCGGGAGGCTGGGTGTATGTGCGAGTGTGAGCCCCACCCTGCAGCTGTGCACCTGGAACTGTTCCCATTCCAGCACGCCAGTGAACCCGCACACCTGTTCACACCTGAGGCCTGTGCCTTTGGATCGCCACCTCCCTTGCCTGCCTTTCTTTCATCCATCAACTGGTGAGACTGACACGAGCTGAGAGCTGAGGAGGACGTTCAAAAAGAGGACAAAAAGTGTGAAGGGTAACATCAGCTGTGTAAAAACCTGAGACCAGTGAGGCTAACGTTATATGAAAGTGTGAGATTTGATCAGACGTCCTGTACTGTTTTTCACATGTCTCTGTAATCCCACCCAGCCTGTTCAGCCAGCACACGCTCCACACATTAGCAGCAATGAATTCCAGACAAACAGCTGACCCTTTTTTTCGCACCAGAGATGAGCTCTGGATTGAAACAGCATAGCATTTTCGTCTACGGTGAAAGCAGCAGGTGTCCTGTGATCTTTTGCAGCTGCGTGTCCTTTATCACATCCCTGATCTGTGCTTATGTCGGTGTTTGTGGGTTTTTTCAGACTTTGAGAACTGGTTCACCGAGGAGGGACCTGATCACAGCCCACAGTGCCATTATGACTTCAGGGGAGAGACGTTCAAGTGTATTTGAGACATCACAGGATTAGTTTCCATCATTACAAAAGGAGTGTCTCCCATATTTAGAAAATACGAAGCAGATTGTTGTTGTCATATTAAGAAACTTCTGTAAATGTCCATGTGAAAACAAATGACACATTTCACTAACAGCGAAGACCACCTCTTAATTTGTAATTTATTATCTCCATCAAGAAGGTTATGTCTTAAACAGTGTTATTGTGTATTCTGTCTGTCTGTTGTCCATCTGTGAGCAAGACATTGATGAAATTTTCAGGGAATGTTGGTCGTGACACATGGAAGAAGGAATTTAGTTTTGGTGGTCATCCTCATCCAGTCATTGACACAGGACTTTTTTTAAAGGAGTTATTAAAAGTACTTTATAGGTCAGTTTTACACATTTTGATAACTTTGTAAACACCATCAGAAATACTTTTGGGAAGGTTTGTGCTCTCGGAGCACTTCTTGTTTTTAAAAAGCAGAAAAAAATAGCAACTCCTGCTAATGTTTAGCAGAGTGTGCTAATGCATAGCATTTATGCAAATGCTTTGCATGTATGCTAACAGGCATAAGAGTACCCTGCTTTATGACTCCTGGATGAAAAAATGCTAGATTTACACGTCAAAAACCAGAATAGGGCCTGAAGAACATGCACAAGAAACAGGTGTGCATGTGCGAGAATATCAAGCTCCCACTTTTTCATGCTAGACTGACTTCAAGATATATAGGGCAACACAGTTAGTCATGTCAAGTTTCATGCATTTTAGATACAGACAGATTCTATGGGCAAGCCAATAAAATGCCAATTATTTGTCCTTACTCATGATCAGACGTTGATACTTGATTTTTTATGTTGCTAATCAATAACTAATGCATGTTGTTCTCCCTCAATGCTTATTATGCTCATATTGCTGCAACAAATTTGCCTTGAACCTTGAAAATCAAAACAATTCAAATTAGTCTACATGGCAACTTGCCCTTTACATACACCATTATTCATACATAAATGGATCAAAGTGTGCTAGAAAGTTAAAAAACAAAATATTTTTGCATTTTACACACAAAAAGTCAGTTATCTTTTCAGATAAGATAATTATACAAAAAGACTGCCTAATGGTTTTAGGGTCACCATAACTATCTATTCATCAATATAATTTTAAGTTTACTTCCTCATACTATGTTAACTACAGTACTGTCTCTTAAAAACAGATTCAAATGAGTAAAATTGTACCCAGAAAGCCACCAGAGCCAGAGAGTGGCAGTGATATCCTGTATTTTATAAAACAGCAGACAACATTCTCATCTTACTCTTTTCCTGTAAATGTATCTTTAGTATTCAATTGACTGCAGTGAATCAAATTATATAACTTCAGATCAGTGCTCTGTAATGATTCATGGACAACACGGGTTGTTTGCAGTGGCATCAGAGTTTAAAATTCTGTGCTTGGCAGCATTGCAGCTGTGAGAAAAGGATTGTTGTTCCCCCTGCTGATGCTCTGCCCCCAACTATGATGCCTTGTCAGCTGTATCCATTATTTATGGACTGACAAAGGATTTGGCTTTTTAAAGTTCATGTAGATGTACTGACTTTTTTGATACTGCTTATTTCAAGAAAACTTTGCAGAGGCTTCAGGGACTCATATTTTAGGAGTCAGCTCTACTTGTCTTTATATAAAGCTCTCCAAGAGATCCAAAGTCCCATTGGAACTTGTATCTGAAGCTTGAACAGGACATGAATACAGTAAAATTCAGTTTAAAGAACAGTGAGTAACACTGAGCATCTCAAACAATGTCAAACTGTTTGAAATCTGTTTTTACATAGAAATGTACTTTATGTGGTCAGACAGTAGTTGGTAAAGGAGGGAAAAGAAACCTGAAACTCCTCAATCATAAATAAGAGACATTGTAAACTCAATCTGATTTATAGTTTGATTTGTTTGATTGACAGCAGTGTCTCCCAGCCAACATAAACAGACAACCCAACAGCTGTCAATATGATGTAAAGGCTTTTATTGTTCTATTTTGGCTGCATTAGCCCATCTTAAACAAACACACCTACACTAAACCACAGTGAATCACAAATACAAAGACATACCAGCCTCATGAGAGAAGTTCATAAATAAAAAGCAACATCACACTTAAAACAATCTGCATTAGCTTTCAACAAAACCTTTTAAGTAGTTTGTAAAAGTCCTAAATTGTCTTTTTTTCCACCTGTCAGTCCCATCCAGCAGACTGCGTCACTTTGCACAAACAGAACAAACGCTCTTTAATGACTTCACCACTCCAAACAAAATGTGGGAGGTCTGAGCGCGCTCAGTTGCTCCACAGCAGGGCTCCCGGCCCTCCCTCATGCCTGCTGACAGGTATCACATCGGACCATCTGTTGAGCTCAGTTTCTGGTGCTTAACCTCAACAAACCGAACATTTAACAGGATCTGAGTCTGCAGGGGAGGGCTGACCACCTACACTCACAAACATCAGAGAGAAAACAAGTAGATCCAAGGAAAAACACAAGTGTGGATATTCAAGATGCCATCGATCGGCAGTGTTTAACACGCTTTCAACCTGCCTGACCTGCTCCTCTTCTGCTGGTTCCCTATCTGTCCCTGGATGACTCTGAATAGACTCAAAGAGCAGCAGACTCCTGTTGACCTGTGGGCAAGAGGAGTGACTTTTAATTCTCTCTCTCTTCATGTTTACCATGAAAAACATCATCAGAACGCTCCCCTGTATTTCATCTTTAAGGTTTTTAAAAGTGGAAAATATCTAATGCCACTCCATCGTCTAGCTCTGTCATCGTCTTTGAACATCAGCGTCTCACAGGAATCCAACTTTAGGTGCCTTTCAACGTCATGAACGAACCAGGAACATTTTGAACAACTCTCTGTTTTGATAGCAGGAACTGGGGTCAAAGTTTGACTCAGAGGCAGTTGATCTATCTCTTGAAAAGTTTAAGTTAAGGGGCTTGTATATTCTAAAGATCCAGGAACTGTGGTGGGAGGGTCTGCAGAGCTAAAATCTTTAAGTTTGCAACCAACTTTCAATTTTTCAGAACCAGAAAAGACGTACTGTAGTTCTAATATAGACAGTAATTAAATTGTGATAGGGCCCTGTATAAGAATCAGGACCATGGTCTACCCAAGGAAATGAAGGCCAGCTTGCATATAATGGTCTGGCAGTCATGAAAGATTAACATATTTATTCCTTTGTCTTGCATTTAAAATAGTTATACTAGAAAATGTCCCCAAAAAAATGACCCACCATTTACTGGAAGTGATCCCTCATTAAGCCAAGCTCTCTTAGGTAACGTTACCAGGTCAGACATGGTCAGTTGTTGCTGGGCTCTGTCCTGTTTGAAACAATACAAAGATTGAAGTGCTGAGAGCAGAAGACATTGCTGACATGCTTAGGCCCCATCCACACGAAGCCAAACCGATGTCTAAACGCATACGTTTTTTGCCGAATCTGCGTATCATCCATACGAAGACGGCGTTTTGGGGGTCTGTAAACGATGACTTTTGAAACCAGGTTCCAGAGTGGAAAGATTTTGAAATGCCATATACGCAGCTCCGTGATTACTGGCTCTCCACAAGTTTTCAGATACGCTTACGTCATAGTGTCATATCTTCATTGACATGCATGCGCTACACGCGGCAGTGACAACAACAATGGCAGCGTACGTGAAGCATATGTGCTGATGAAGCTAGTGACCCTACTATCCCTTGTTGCAGTAAAATCTTCTTCTCAATCCCCACCGAGTTGAACAAACAGTTATCGAGGACACATTACAGCACTTTATGATCACTTTATCACAATCTCTGTTTACAACTTTTGCCGCAAGTGTGCATGCCCACTGTTTTTTCATCTGTTTCCGCTTATTTCCGTCATATCGTTACAGCGGCCCTAGAGGTCTGGCATGTGTTTTAAAGCGTTTTGATGCGTATCGAGTGCATTCATATTAGGGCTGAAAGATTTATCGTTTTCAGATCGAAATCGCAATTTTAGACAATGCAATTTTGTGATTGCAAAAGCAGCAATTTTTTTGCAGCGCTCCTGACTGACTCAGGATCTGTTGTGTCAAGTATTATTCACATATTGTTTTACAAATTTGTAGCAGTCTGTATGTTAAAAGTGCTGGTAAGCAGGTCAATAACACAAAGCCTCTGTTTAGGAGTAGAAGTTTATGAAAACAGATTATTTATCATCACTATTGAAGGTGAATAATGTGTTGAAATAATTTATTTCCTTACTGTTGTCTGTACTGTAAACAAAGTGAATTTTGCACTGAAGTTTGATTTGAAAAAAAATTGTGTCTGCCAGAAAAATCAAAATTAGATCTTTTCCTGAAATCGTTCAGCCCTACATGTGAATATCCCAGAGCTTGATTTGAAGAAAATCGTGAATCGAATTGAAATCGCAATATCTGCCAGAAAAATCGCAATTCAATCTTTTCCCGAAATCGTTCAGCCCTAATTCATATAGAGGCATACATTTTCTGAGACGCCCTCGTCTTTATGACGATCGTTTTGGAAACTGTTAAGCGTTTTGTCTTCGTGTGGATGGGGCCTCAGTCCAATGGAAACTACCCTATGGCGCAATGATAACAAGTCCTCTGTGGCTCCACATCTGTCTTTTGTACAACCACCAAAATCAAATGAATTTTTCCTTATGCCATGACCAACATTCCCTGAAAATATAATCAATGTCTGTTTGGAACTTTTGAGTTATCTTGCTTACAGACTTATAAATGCCAGAAAAACACAACCCCCTTGGAAGAAGTAATTCAATAGAGACGTACAGGTTTCTTTTGGCACATGCACAGCTGAGGTGGTGAACCTATAAGATCCACATCATTCTCATTAAATTTCTAATGAGCTCATTGGTAGTTTATGCAGTTGATTCAATCAGTAAAACTAATTGACTTAATTGCAGCAAAATTACAGCTAACAACAGCTGTGACATTTCTGGCTCTGTGAAGCACAAGGGTCAAAAGGTTAAAAATCTAATTTTCTAACCACTCAGTTTTACTGTTGCAGACTGCTCCGTATTTAAAATAAAACATAAACCAGACAAAACCAACTTGTCCAAGAAGCACATGATTACAGCAGTCCTGACAAGAAATGTATGCATACATTGTTTTTACTTATGTGATAACTGTTTATTTGGTTGTTTTCAAAAGATGTTAAAAAACTGACAAACTACCATGACAAAACAAACCTGGGGCAACACCTACAAGAGCTCACCCCAATCTCTATTCATTCTCTAAAAAAGAGCAGTTGGAGTCACAAACAGAGCAGCTTATAGAGATCACACACATTCATTGTTTTTGCAGTCAAAACTGTTTAAATTTACTGATCAAATAGAATATCAAACAGCACAAATTATCTTTAAAGCAAAAAATAATCAACTACCTGGAAATATAAAGGGCACGTTCAAGCAAAGAGAGGGGAATTATAACTTAAGGGGACTGTTTCATTTTAAGACTGTAAACGTGAAAACGACCAGGAAAAGCATTTGTTGCAGTTTTGTCGGTGTGTGGGGTAAAACTTTGGAATGGTAGCAGTGATGAATTAAAACAATGTCCAAACATCGAGCAGTTTAAGAAAAAGTATAAAACCATGATTTGGAAAAGGTACAGGGATGAGATTGTATAAAGATCACTGCAGGTGGATTTAGCTTCTGTTGTTTCTTTGTTTGTTTATTTATTTATTTATATTGATAATGATTTGTGTTATATTATTAATATTTTGTGTATTTGGTTATGTGTGATTATTTTGTCAGTACTGTCTTTGTCACTTGGAAGCGGGTAAATTACTGACTAGCTGTGTAAGGTGAAGGGGTGGGACAAGACAAGTTTCGACTTCTGTCACAATCTCAGTCTGCAGCCTCAGCCTCTCCCACAGCCTGTCACTCCCAGCTGCACCTTAATCAGTCCTCACTCACCTCACCTGTGCCGCCGCTCACACCTGCAGCTCATCTTCCGTAATCAAGCCAGCTACTTAAGCCCCAGCTCCACACTCAACCAGCGTCAGACTGTTGTCGCACTCATGCTGAAAGGTCCAGACTCGTTTCCCGGATTGATCACCCGTTGCCGACCAGTTTCGTCCCAGACTCTGCCTCATACGCCTGACCCTCGGCTCGACTCCAAGGTATCGACTAGCTTCTGTCCTGTATTCATCCGCCTGTCTGAATCGGCTTTCGATCCTGCTGAAGTCTCCTGTTGCGAATCCAGCCCGCTCTCGTTGTGACCCGTCTGGTATCTGACCCTGCTTCTCTCCTGTTGCGAATCCAGCCCGCTCTCGTTGTGACCCACGTCTGGTACCTGACCCTGCTTCCGTCTCCAGTTGCGAACCCAGTCTGCTCTCGTTGTGCCAATCGCCTGGTGTCTGACTTCCTGCCTGTCTTCGACAGCGAGTTCGCCTGAATCCCTCCTCCAAGTGTTCCTGGCGCCTCAGCTCGTCTGTGCGTGAGTCAAGCCTGCTTCACCTCTTTCTATAAAGACTGTGTGAGCTTCTGTCACTGCATCGCCTGGGTGGCTCAGTCGGTAAGGCGTCCGACTGTGGACCCGAGCTGTCGCGGGTTCGACCCCGCTCAAGCCACAGCCTGTTCTCTGTTTCAGCGGTGTGGGTGTCAGTTTTGGACTCCTCTGAGGTGCTGCAATCAGAGGAGTGTTCACCTCTTAAGTTCGCTGGTGCGGGTTGAAGCCCCGCTCAAGAATCAGCTACTCCCCTGTAAAGACTGTTTGAGCTCCTCTCCGTCCTCAGCCTCTTCCCTGAAAAGGCTGTGGGAACCGACAGCTGTTCAGCTCCAGGTTAGCTCAATCAGGAGAGCGCCTGTCCACAGATCTCCTGGTCGCGGGTTCGCAGCCCGCACTGAACTGTTTCTGAACTTGGTTAATAAAGACTGTTCTAATCAAACTGCTTGCTTCTGGGTCCTACCTGCAAACGTGTCAGTACAGTCTGACCAGAAGATGGACCCAGCGAGCAGTTCACCATCAGCAATGGACAGACTGGAAAGAGTTGAAGGGTTGCTGGCTCATCATGAGGGGCTAATTGCCACGTCAACTAGCCACCTTCAGAGTGCTGTGGATACTCTCACCCAGACTGTCACTGATCTCGCCTCCAGGCTTCGAGAGTCACCACCAACTCCAACCCCTGCACCTGTTCCTCAGCCTGCTGTATCGCCTGCTTCTCCAGAACCACGAGTGGGCTCTCCTGAACGATATGATGGTGAACCTGAGACCTGTTCTGCCTTCATCACCAACTGCACCCTGCTCTTCGCTCTACAGCCCCGCACCTTCTCCTCTGAAGCTGCAAAGGTTGCCTACACCATCAATCACCTGACTGGGCGTGCGAGACTCTGGGGAACCGCTGAGTGGGATCGTCAATCTCCTGCCTGTTCCAGTTTCCTCACATTCACCTCTGAACCTTAAAGTGTTTGGACTGAATCCTGATAGGGCAGGAGTTGCAGCGGGCCTTCTTAAGCTTCAACAAGGTCGGCCGGTCGGTGGCTGACTTCTCCATAGACTTCCGCACTCAAGCCAGCCGCAGTGGGTGGAACTCTTGACCCAAATTGATGCCTTTGTTCATGGACTGGCAGATTACATTAAAAGGCGCTCTGGTTTCCCATGAACTCCTTCGACCCTGGATGGCATCATCGACCTCGCCACCCGGATCGATCTCCGCATCAGGGCCAGAAGAGGAGCTAGGAGCTCCGTCCCGACTCATCTGTCCATCACCTGCCCACCACACAGGAGTGCACCCCAACAGGCTTCTGCTCCCTTGGTGAGGGACCCCGAACCCATGCAGCTGGGCCGTACCTCCCTCACCCCAGCCGAGAGGAAGCGACGGGTCTCCTCTCAACTCTGCCTTTACTGTGGAGGACAAGGACATTTTGTCAAAGACTGCCCGGTAAAAGAGAGAGCTCACTCGTAAGGGAGGAGGAAGGAGTGGGCTCATCCTCCCAGACTCCTCAAGTCCTTCGTCCTTCCCTTCCTGCTCGCCTGCTCCTGCCTGACGGACCTCAGACCCTGGCTACCCTCATTGACTCTGGGTCCGATTCCTGCTTAATCAGCAAAAGGGTTGCTGAACAACTCGGATTAAGTCTGGTTCCCCTCAATCACTCCATTCCTGCCAGAGCCTTGGATGGCCACGAGATGGGGGTAATCAGTCACCAAACTTCCCCTGTCACCATGCTCATCTCAGGAAATCACAAAGAGACCATCCAGTTCCACGTGCTTGATCATCCTGAGGTGCCGCTGGTCCTCGGCTATCCTGGCCGGCGGACACAACCCTGTCTTGGACTGGTCAACTGGCTCCATCCGTGGGTGGGGGTCCTCCTGTCATCTCACCTGCCTGAAGGATGCCTTGTCCCCACACCCATCTGTCTGTTCCAAGGTCCAGCCTGAACTCTCCAGTGTGCCCCCCGAGTATCACGACTTCAGCGCTGTGTTTAGCAAGGTCAATGCCACTTCTCTGCCTCCTCATCGTCCGTATGATTGTGCCATTGACCTCCTTCCGGGCACCTCACCTCCAAAGGGAAGGCTGTTTTCCCTTTCGGCTCCAGAAAGAAAGGCGATGGAGGAGTACATCGAGAACTCTCTGGCTGCTGGCATCATCCGCCCCTCCTCGTCCCCTGCTGGTGCAGGGTTCTTCTTCGTCGAGAAGAAAGACCACTCCCTGAGGCCCTGCATCGACTACAGAGGACTTAACGACATTACGGTTAAAAACCGTTATCCCCTGCCTCTCATCTCCTCTGCATTCGAGTTGCTTCAGGGAGCCACTGTATTCACCAAACTTGACCTCAGGAATGCCTACCATCTCGTCCGCATCAGGGAGGGGGACGAGTGGAAGACGGCCTTCAACACCCCCATCGGACATTATGAGTATTTGGTGATGCCCTTTGGATTAACCAATGCCCCTGCAGTGTTTCAGGCCTTGGTGAATGACGTACTCAGGGACATGCTGAACAAATACGTCTTCATCTACCTCGACGACATCCTCATCTTCTCGAAGAACCTCAGTGACCATGTGCATCAGGTCCAGTCCGTGCTGCAGAGACTTCTTGAAAACTCACTTTTTGTTAAAGCGGAGAAGTGTGAATTCCACGTCCCCACAGTCTCCTTCCTGGGCTTCATCATTTCACAAGGTCACATCCAAATGGACCCGGCTAAGGTCTCTGCCGTTACCTCCTGGCCTGTCCCTGAGTCCATAAGCAACTTCAAAGGTTCCTGGGCTTTGCCAACTTCTACCGCAGGTTCATCAGAAACTACAGCACTGTCGCTGCTCCCCTCACTGCACTCACCAGCAGCAAGAAAACTTACCTTTGGTCTCCTGATGCAGACACTGCCTTTCGCACCCTGAAGGAAAGATTCACCACTGCTCCCATCCTCCAAATGCCTGATCCTGATCTCCAGTTCCTGGTAGAGGTAGACGCCTCCGATGTGGGAGTCGGAGGTGTTCTGTCCCCGTCAGACCACAAGCTCCATCCCTGCGCCTTCTTCTCTCGTCGATTGACCCGGCAGAGAGAAACTACGACATCGGCAACCGTGAGCTCCTGGCTGTCAAGTTAGCCCTGGAGGAGTGGAGACACTGGCTGGAGGGGCCAAGGATCCGTTCTGGTTTGGACCGATCATAAGAATTTGGAGTACATCAAAAGCGGCCAAGAGACTGAATGCCCGTCAAGCCCGGTGGTCCCTGTTTTTCTCAGGTTTAACTTCACCTTGTCCTATAGACCTGGCTCCGCAACACCAAACCTGGCGCCTCTCTCGTCAGTACCTCAGAAACGAGGACAACCCAGAGAAACCTGCCCCCATTCTGGCTTCCCCCTGTGTCGTCGCTACCCTCACCTGGGACATCGAGGAAAGAGTCAAGGCTGCCTCCCAGGATCAGGCTGGTCCTAGTTCTTGTCCTCCTCACTGTCTCTTCGTTCCTGACGCCCTTCGGTCTGAAGTTCTGCAATGGGCCCACTCCTCGAATCTGACCTGTCACCCTGGATCCCTTCGCACTCAGGAGGTTCTTCGGCAGAGGTTCTGGTGGCCCAATCTGGAGGAAGACACTCGGGACTTCGTTAAAGCCTGCCAGGTTTGCTCCCAACACAAGCCCTCTCACCAGGCTCCTGCCGGTCTCCTCCAACCTCTGCCCATTCCACATCGTCCTTGGTCCCATGTATCCTTGGACTTCGTCACCGGACTACCTCCCTCCGATGGTCACACCACCATCCTCACCGTGGTTGACCGATTCTCGAAGATGGCACACTTCATTCCCCTGCAGAAGCTCCCGTCGGCCAAAGAAACCGCACAACTGGTCCTCCATCACGTCTTTCGCCTCCATGGCCTTCCAGTGGACGTGGTGTCGGATCGTGGGCCCCAGTTCTCGTCAGTTTTTTGGAAGGAGTTCTGCCACCTCCTGGGAGCCACCGCCAGCTTATCCTCTGGCTTCCATCCACAAACCAACGGACAATCGGACGGATGAACCAAGAGATGGAAGCGGCTCTTGATTGCACTGTGTGCCAGAACCCTCCTCCATGGTCTCAGCAGCTCCTATGAGTGGAGTCGCCCACAACTCCCTGGTCTCCTCCTCAACTGGCTTGTCCCCATTCCAGTGTGTCTCTGCTACCAGCCCCCGTTGTTCCCGGCCTTGGACAATGAGGTCTCCTGCCCGTCTGCCCTTGCCTTCGCCCGTCGATGCAGAAGGACATGGGCCCGAGCCAGGGCTGCACTCCAGAGGGCCGTCCATCGTTACTCCTCTTCTGCCAACCGCCGTCGGACTTCTGCTCCAACCTATCAGGTAGGTCAGAAAGTTTGGTTATCTACCAAAGACCTACCTGTTAGGGTTGAGAGCAGGAAGCTTCGCACCTAAGTTTGTTGGTCCTCTCTCCATACAGAGAATCGTTAACCCGACGGCAGTGAGGCTGGCCCTTCCGCGATCCATGAGGGTCCTTCCCACCTTCCATGTCTCCAAGATTAAACCGGTCCATGAGAGTCCCCTGTCTCCAGTCGTGGCTCCTCCTCCTCCTCCACGCATCATCGGGAGGTCCGGCATTCACCATCCGTCGTCTGCTCCGTTCCGTCGGCGAGAAGAGGCCTACAGTACCTCGTGGACTGGGAAGGATATGGTCCAGAGGAGAGATCATGGGTACCTTCCTGGGACGTCCTTGATAAAGCCTTGGTCCGGCAGTTTCACGTGGACCATCCGGAGCAGCCGTCCCTAAGAAGGCGGGCGTCAGCTCGGCAACCCTCACTCGCCAGTCCTGTAGGCTCTCCCACGCGGAGGACTCTGAAGAGGAGGAGGAGGTTCCCCATCCACCTGGCGTCCGTGAGGACTCCGCCTCGGAGTACTAGGTACTCTTCCCACCCCCCCCCACCCCTGTTGATGTTGTGGACGTCGGGAGCCGTCCCTTGAGGGGGGGGTTCTGTCACAATCTCAGTCTGCAGCCTCAGCCTCTCCCACAGCCTGTCACTCCCAGCTGCACCTTAATCAGTCCTCACTCACCTCACCTGTGCCGCCGCTCACACCTGCAGCTCATCTTCCGTAATCAAGCCAGCTACTTAAGCCCCAGCTCCACACTCAACCAGCGTCAGACTGTTGTCGCACTCATGCTGAAAGGTCCAGACTTGTTTCCCGGATTGATCACCCGTTGCCGACCAGTTTCGTCCCAGACTCTGCCTCATACGCCTGACCCTCGGCTCGACTCCAAGGTATCGACTAGCTTCTGTCCTGTATTCATCCGCCTGTCTGAATCCCGGCTTTCGATCCTGCTGAAGTCTCCTGTTGCGAATCCAGCCCGCTCTCGTTGTGACCCGTCTGGTATCTGACCCTGCTTCCGTCTCCTGTTGCGAATCCAGCCCGCTCTCGTTGTGACCCACGTCTGGTACCTGACCCTGCTTCCGTCTCCAGTTGCGAACCCAGTCTGCTCTCGTTGTGCCAATCGCCTGGTGTCTGACTTCCTGCCTGTCTTCGACAACGCGAGTTCGCCTGAATCCCTCCTCCAAGTGTTCCTGGCGCCTCAGCTCGTCTGTGCGTGAGTCAAGCCTGCTTCACCTCTTTCTATAAAGACTGTGTGAGCTTCTGTCACTGCATCGCCTGGGTGGCTCAGTCGGTAAGGCGTCCGACTGTGGACCGAGCTGTCGCGGGTTCGACCCCCGCTCAAGCCACAGCCTGTTCTCTGTTTCAACGGTGTGGGTGTCAGTTTTGGACTCCTCTGAGGTGCTGCAATCAGAGGAGTGTTCACCTCTTAAGTTCGCTGGTGCGGGTTGAAGCCCCGCTCAAGAATCAGCTACTCCCCTGTAAAGACTGTTTGAGCTCCTCTCCGTCCTCAGCCTCTTCCCTGAAAAGGCTGTGGGAACCGACAGCTGTTCAGCTCCAGGTTAGCTCAGTCAGGAGAGCGCCTGTCCACAGATCTCCTGGTCGCGGGTTCGCAGCCCGCACCGAACTGTTTCTGAACTTGGTTAATAAAGACTGTTCTAATCAAACTGCTTGCTTCTGGGTCCTACCTGCAAACGTGTCAGACTTCCTCCTACTTCCTTTTGAACATGCAAATGACAATTTGACATTTTGTTGTTTTGCACTTTGGTTGCTGTTTTTACTTTTTTATGTTAAAACATATTTTTGTTATGTTCAAATAAATAAATAAATGAATTTAAAAAACTTAAAATATTGTCTCGTAATTTCAAGAAAACAAAATTTAATATTGTATTCCATAAAACAAGGGTAAAATAAAATGCGATCATTTGTCACCACTTAGTTTTCTGTACCTCCGCAGGGGGGTTCTGTTGTTGCCGACAATTGTTTGTTTGTTTGCAAGATTATGAAAAAACTACTGGATGGATTTTGCTGAAATTTTCAGGGGAAATGTCCGTAATAGCCCAACTTTTGATTCTGGTGGTGATCCAGATAACCATCATAAGATAATGACTGTTTTTGCCCAATAAATGTTAAACTAATAATAACAGTATCATCATGATACCATCTGCTAAAGCTATGTTTCCAGGATACAAGGATCATATTATGAGAGTCACTTCATCATGGAACTTCTGTTTATGGGTGTAACAGCAATATTTGAGCTACCTTTGTTAAGGTTTGCGTTTTTCTGAGTGCTGTCTAGTTTTTCAGTTCCATTTGTGACAAACTGCAAACAGCTTCTTTGCCAACTCCCTGGTTGTCAAGGAGAATCATTAGCTATAAGAAGGTTTTACTTCTTCCTTGCAGAGAACCCTGTTATATCCATACACCATTGTAACAGCATGACTGACTGACTGAAAAAAATAAGACTTATATTTATTCACAATCCTTAAAATCAGGGATGGACAACTTTGGTTAGTGAGAGCCTGACATTGTTTTCTCACTGCTAAGGAGCAAAACTGTCAAAAATGTAAAAACAGGGAATAAAGAAGAAAGAATGTATGAAGCTTTCAGCACAATTGAAATACCAACATTCATATCTTTGAGCTGCCACATTCCTTTGACATCACGCTCAAGTTGATGCTAATGTTAGCATTAGCTTTAGCCTTCATCATTACCTTGTTTTTATTTTCAACTAATAGCATATTTCTGACAAAAATACAGAAATGTTAATAGGATGTACATAAAGATTAAAACTGACTTAAATTTATAGGCTAATGCTAACCAAGCTACATGAGATCTACAAATGGTTACATTTTACACACACATTAATAGTTTCTTTGTGAATTTGCAAGATTGGGCAGTTTTCCATATTTTTGACAATAACTCAAAGAGATCACAAAAGATTTTAATGATATTTCCAGGAAATGTTGATCATGGCACAGGAGAACACTGAATAGATTTTGGTGGTGATCCAAACTGGGAAGTGGATCTAGAATTTGGCCCAAAGTAGCACGACCAAATCAGAATGCTTTAGAGCAGGAAGAAGAGGGGAGCTGAGAGTGAGACGACAGCAGGAAGTGACTACTCAGAGATTTAATAGCGGTTTGAGCAGATCTTGACCATATTTCTTTATTAAATGAAAAGCAATTAACATTAGGGATGGGATGAAGTACCTTTTGGCAATATATCGCGATACAGTACGTGTCGAAACGCATCGAGTTTGAAAAAAATGGAATTGCCGAATAAAGACGTCATGTCCGGTAATAGCGCATGTGACCAAGTGACGACAACAAACATTAGCACCTCTCTAGGGTTAGAGTGAGTGTTATTGTTTGTGTTTGGCCTGTTAGGCCTTGTGTTTTCCTGTGTGCGACTCAAACAAAAACAATTAAGTTGTAATTACACAGTGATATTTTCCTTTTTTACTTTTTTGATATTGTATCGTGACGTATCGTATCGTGACACGGGCATATCGAGGTGCAACGTATCGTGAGTTTAAGTGTATCGTCCCATCCCTGATTAACACCAGCACAAACTTATCAATAGAAGGTATATGTTTGTTTCACTTACATCTTGTTTTGTAGAGAGTTTAATATTTTGGACCTTTAGACTGCAGCCTACTACATCATCAGATTTAACTTGGACTTATGAAATATATTGAAAGGTCCATCTGGTGAATCAGATTCAGACAGGACGGTTTTCCACAATTTTGACAATAACTCAATCAACATTGCTGACAATGTTTTGGTGAATGTTTGTGTCCCCTGAGCACTTTTAGTATCTTTTCAGGTTTTTGAGACTCAATTTTTTTAAGTTTTCTTCATGTTTCTACAATCTTTTGAACATTTGAAAATGACTAGTGCACTGTGGATGTGAAAGGGGGCTGCATAGGGGTCCCTGAGCTGTCAGTTGCCCTCCCCTGATTAAGATTCTTGTGTATTATCCTTTTCCACATTACTTTATACATTTGTATAGAGGTCTTTGTTCTAAACTCTGATGTGAGAAAGTCTCTTTACAAAATGTCACCCATGTTACTCATGAAAATAAAATGGAGAACAAAATCTATGAAGTGTAGCTACTCGGCCAATATAAGCTTTTTATTTTCTTAATTTTCCAAAATGAACATGTTGGTTCAATTATCCTCTTGATCAAAGACTATTGAAGTGTAAATCAGAGTGCATGAGAAAACAATAAAGCAAACGCTGGAATGTCTCAACAATGAGCCGTGCGTTTCAGCTGGGAACGGATGTAGTTCTGCAGTTTGGCCCGGATCCTGCATGTTGAGGTACCTCAAAAAGGAGACCTTTCATTCTCCTCAGTCCATAGAAAAATAAACTTTCCCTGTCCTTTCTTCTCGATTTGTATGTGACCAGGGCGGCTGTATTAGTCAGGGCTGTCACTGTTGTGAGCCCAATTAGAGGTCTGAGACGGCCCTGAGGGCTTATTTTCTGCTCTGTGTTTTGGGGACTTAGTTGCCAAGCACTGCCATGTGCACTGAAATCATTAGCAGCTCTCTGGCACATCACCGCAGGACTCTAAATACTTTAATTCTCTGTAGTTGTCTGTCAATTGATTAATTGGTGGTGGGCAAATAACATGAGCTTTTCTACGTGAACAAACGGTCTGTGTGCTATATCAAGGTCTTTTTTCAAGCTATTGATGTTTGTGTCACATGAAAATGGCCACTTACATCAGGCTAATTAACCCTTTTTTAATGTTCCTGTTGATTACTGTTAATACTTAACTGTACTTAATGTCTGCATTGAATAAGTCTTTAAATCTATCAACTATCAGCTTTAAGTTTGAGTCTGTTAAAGATGTCAATAAAAGCAGATTTGATACATTTCCACTCATACATGGTCACATTTTCTAATAATGTAGCACAGATAAAATAGCTTATTGTTCTTACTTATATATAAAATACCATGTTTAAAATAAAAAATCTGTGAGTGTATGAAAATGTGAAGTCAACAGGTGACATCAGTGACAGCTGGACTCTCTCAAAACAGACCAAACCCACTTGTTCACTCTTGCAACAAGTGTTTCTGCTAAGAGACCACCCAAATAGTTGACTCATTGTGACAAAATCACACCTCTTTTATTATCTCAGCAGAAAACATTGTTATTCACCCTGAGCCTGAAGCTGCTGTAAGTTATATGAACACTTAGAGATGCACTTAGATTATGCAAAATTTAGCAAAAAATGTATTTGTTTATGATTTGGAAATCTTCCCCTTTGATGTAAACAAATATATGATTAAATGTTACTATGATCTGGAAATAAGAGAAAGACAAAACTTTGTAATCATATGGGATTCTATAGAGCAATGACTGCTGTTGCAGAGAGCTTTGTATGATAAAATATATTTCAGGAAAATTAACAAAAGTGCCAGGTCTTCCTTGAAAAGGAGGTCTGTTGATCTCATTTGGAAAACCCGGTTCAGCAAATGTCAAATAAAATGAATAAAAGTGTGCACATTTACATGCTATTAACCATTTAATTCTGGAGATAAAACTCCAGATAATTGCCACTCTTGGAACAATTGTACAATATATTTGGGAAAACTTAAAGGTGATTATTCTGATTTGACTTTCCCACAAAGTTGCACCTTAGAAATCTAAAAAAAAATGTAGGTTGTTTTTTTTTCTGAAACAATAAAGTGGACTTTTTTTTTTAATTCGGTTTATCAGAGCAGCAGTAATACTCTGTTGAAAAGTTAGGGGCCAAAAAAAGGACAATAATGACGTGTTGCAGGGGGCTATAGCTAAAGAAAAACATTTTCAGTTTCAAAGTTAGTCACACGTCAAATCATTTTCACACTGCACAGACCTGCCAGCAGAAATGTCTATGAATCCTTGAAAGTACCCACACATTGTGATATTAATGTGCACACATTAGGTCAGTAGTGTTAGGGCTCATAGAGACTATTCAGATTGAAATACACAAAAATGAGCTTATATTCTGGATGAACCATGTTATCATCCCTCTCTTGGGATCCCATCATTATATCTGGCCCTAGAAAGTTTTCCCCCTTATGGGCAGCCTCGACAGAATGCAAATCACATTTTGTCAGTGTGAATTAATTTTCAAAATAATTCAGCTATTATCAAGCCAGCTAGTCAGTGGCAATATTTCTATTTTATTTATTCATATTAATATTTATTATGGAGTAGTGAGAGTGCCAAATTACAAAAATAAATCTATAAAAGAATAAATAAATTAATTAATGCATAAATAAATTATATAAGTATCCATAAAAGAAAAGGCTAATAAAAGTAAAAATATAAAGATAAATAAATAAATAATATAAGAATCCATAAAAGAAAAGGCAAATAAAAGTAGAAATATAAAGACAAATAAAAAACAAGTAGAAAAGTGCTTAACAAATAAATAAATAAATAAATAAATAGATAAATAAATAAATAAATAAATAAATAAATAAATAAATAAATAAATAAATAACTAAATAGATTAATAAAGTAGCTATATAAAGTGATATTAATCAAAAAATAAATCCTTAAAAGAAAAGGCTTATAAAAGTATAAATATAAAGACAAATAAATAAAAGTATTTATATTTCTACTTTTATTAGCCTTTTCTTTTATGGATTCTTATATAATTTATTTATTTATTCATTTATTTATTTATTCTTTTATAGATTTATTTTTGTAATTTGGCACTCTCACTACTCCATAATTTATTAACATTTCTGTTTATATCTATCTTTCATAAATATCATTTTATCTGCTATAAATGGTTCAACTGGAATCTTAATTTCTCTGAGGGAGTCTTCCAAATGGATAAATAAAGTTCTATCTAATAATAAATCTAAAAATAAAATTGTTAAATTCTCACTGTATTCATCATAAATTAATCAATAATATATGTATTTGTACATATTGTGACAGTTTTCAGAAAACCAATCCTATTCTTGTTCTAAATTTCATTTGGACTCTAGTGATTTCATTCTGAAATTTTCTGTGGCATCAACCTCTAACTCGAGCCTGTGAGGATGTCACTGCGAGTCTATAATGTTCAGCCCAAGAATGCCAAAGGCAACAGTATAAAGTTTTAAACTTTTCTGAAGAGACTGTTTAAATAGATTTAAAAAAACATGAGGAAAAAACATTGTTAAAACTATATTTAAAAAAGTGCATTTATGTTATAAAATGAATCGAAGAATAACTTGGAAAATCCAACCCAATTCATCATTCCTGTTTATAAACATCAAGAACTTTTGACTCTGCAACTTTCATTTCTTGCATATCCAGGCCTGACTGCACAGACTTTATGTTGAGTAATTGACTCCTGGTTTTGATGCAACACTTTGTAATGTTTGCAGCATTCACCTGTGAGGGGTATACTTTGAGAAAACAGGCTTTCCTTATTTTCTGCCTTCTTTAGAATTAATGAAGTCTGAATCTTTAAAATGAACAGTGAGTTTAAGCCAGAGCTGAGACTGTGCCAAGTCCACTTGATTATAAGAAAAACCTCTGTCTATAAATAATAAAAAAAAATTGACGATAAAAAATGGATGATGCATTAGTAAATTATTTATCTAATCTTTTATTCAAATAGAATATCTAAAAGAAAATAAAGCCTTTAAAACTTGTTTAAAAATGAGTTTAATGCACTGCATAATCTGGCAGTATTAAGGGGACATTTCTCTACATAACAAAATGTGCTGACAGGGCAGTAAGTGAAGTGGAACAGCTTCTTGTCATTGATAAGGATGATGGCACATGCCTGTTAAAGACAAATCAAAAGACAAAATAATCAATAAAACATGTAACGAACAGCATGTAACCCAGTGACTGAGGGGGTTTTCACACCAACCCTAATTAGTGCGCACCAAAGAAGTTTTGGGCCAGGGTTTGGTGCGTTAGTGTCAACGTGAATGCAACCACCGCACTTTGGTGCGCACCAAATCAGCCGGTCCGAGACCTCCATGAAGGGGTGGTCTTGATCCGCTCCATCTCCCTACATTTGGTGCGGTTTCACTGGTGTGAAGCAAAGTGGTCCGAACCGATCTACTTTTGATGCATTACTTCCTGTTAATCCTGTGAATCTTTTGCTTACTCAATTTGTCGAATTGTTTATTCTGGTTGAGAATTACGATGAATTACGAGGGTCCAGAAGGTCGCTGATGCCGTCTTAAACACGATAAAAAAAACACATTTGAAGGAAAATGTAGAAAAGAGCGAAACGTAAACATTGGTTGTATGGTGCAGGAAATGGTTACCATGGTAGCCTCTTCTTCGTTCTCCTCCGTAGCAGGTTTGGTAACCAGTTACGTGCATATCGCCCCCTGCTGTTTCAAACTGAGTAAATACACAAGTGGGTCCGGGCATGGTTCAATATTGCCGGTGTGAATGCAAGCCAGCAGGGGAGGGGGAGGGGGGCGAACCCATGGCAAACCGCGCCGCAGCACGGTTCGAAACAAGTGGACCTAATGTGAAAACGCCCTTAAAATCAGTATGAAGGGGTGCTGGTTTGGCGTAGCGGTTAGCACCCCATGTACATGCTTCTGCCGGTCCAGGTTCGAATCTTGCCTGTGACCAGTTTGCAGAGTGTCTTCCCCTACTCTCTCACCCCCTTTCACAAGCCTATCCACTGTCTCTCTCCTATCAATAAAGGCACAAAATGCCCAAAAATATACATTTAAAAATCAGTGTGAACTGCAATGGTAAATTTCTTACTGAGCCCTATCGTACACCTGGCACAAAATGTTTTCAGAATGCAGCAAAGGTGTCTTTACTTTTTTCCACCAGTTGTCATATTCCTGGCATCCACATTAAACCCTCACAACTCGAGCGCCCCCAAGTAGTACATCTCACTTTGTATCTCTGTAACTATACTATCAATACTGATAATGATTACTTAGTTTGAAAACATTTTAGCAATCTACAGAGGGCTCCAGGTAAGATGTATCCCCTCTAGAGGGTTTTTAATCCAGTCTTTTTCTAGAGATTTTAAGCCGTAAATTCACAGTGATAAATTCTAGCTTGAACTGATTGTACTTCAAAGGGTTGGGGCTTTACATACATTAAAAACAGCCAGGTGGGCAAAAAATAGCAAAAAAAAATGGCTTGGAGTTAAAATGGTTAAATAGTCTGAAGTCATGTTGTGTTTTTAAGTCTTGCAAGGCAGTACCTTTTCCTTAAAATCTCTCCCCCCACGCAATGTGTCTTTTTTTTGTGAACTGAGGGTTTAGTAAAAAAAAAGTGTTATGTTGTTTTGCTCCCCAAACCCCTTCTGACAACATCAAGAGCAAGAGTAATATTTGAGAGACCTTCAAACATTTGCATAACTGATGCTCTGAACTGACGTCGGGGATGTTTTGTAGCCATCATGTGTCCACGTAGTTAACAGCAAGTCCATCTTCAGCCTAAGACAACATGCTTCACTTTGTCATATAAGCCCTATATCTCATTTAGAAACAATTTGATGTACCATCAAAACTAAGTTTAGTCCCCAGTCCAACATTATGGTACAAGTTTATTTCTCAATCTTAGTCAGATTAGTTTCCCTTTTTTCTTCTTTTCTATACAAGAGCAACTGGAATTTGTACATGACCCCACAGGATTTAACAAAGAACACCTAATTTTGATTATAACCATTTAATAAATTGACAAAGTGGAGGTCTTGGTGCAAATGTACCATATGGTCCAGCAACAAAACTAAAGAGTGTTAGAAAAAGGAGGGCGGAGCAGCTCTGACCTTTGACTCTCTACAAAGCATTCCTTAGACTGTGGACCCACTGAACTGAGCTCTTTCTGAAGCTTTAATATAAAGAGCATCTCGAATGTGACCGCAATGCACAACGCTCCACAAACACCATCACCCAGGAAACTCATTCTCGCCCAATGAGCCGTCATTACTCTGCCACTAGACTGCAGGATGAGCCTGCTGCATTCACTGCCTCCTTGTTTAGGTGCTTTGTTCTTATGTAAAACACCGACTCTCTGTTTTGTCTCTTTGTCTCACACACACAAATGAAACCCAAGTGTCATGTGTCAGTCAGTGCAGTTTTTAAATCCAGTTGGCCTCACTCCGCTGAGGATATCTGTCTCCAATTCAGCATCTGTTTAACAGTCCTGTCAGCTGGAACAGTGGATAATCTTTAATTCTTCCAACTGTGGCACAAGTGGTGCATAATGTTGGCTCCGACTCAGAGAGTATAAGAAAATATTTTCACACCAAAGCAGCTCTGCCAGGATATAGATTAACTGCGACAGCTCTTATCTATGCACTCAGTTTGTCCTGTCTGAATTTAACAGCCTCACTGTGCCTCCAGAGGTTTAAAAATTAAACAGGGCCATCGTATTAACTTTAACCGGCTGGATATTATTTTTACAATTCTTCAGAAGCTAGGCTGTTAGTCTACTCTACATTAGGGATGTATTCTGCTGAAAGAGTCGCTGGAAAATGTAACAATACCTTGAGAATCTGTACTGGGATGTACATCTGACAATGCTAGCCTAATGCTAACATATAAAGAAGATTTACAATGACGGACTAACAGATTTAGTACAGCTATCTGTTCATTTTATCTTCAGCAATGTTTCATTTCTCTTGATAACACTGAGATGAATAAATAATTTAACTTATCGTTTACCTAAAAAATGGACAAAAAAAAATCTTGAGTAAGGGGCAAGAAATTTAGACTTTATTTAGACCACAAAGTACAAACTGCAATTGACAATAACTTGTACTATTACAGCCCTTTGGTTGTTTACCTATCTCAGTCTGGCTTATCTGTTGCCTATTCTTGTAAAATGAAGATAATAGAAAGTACTCTGCTGGTTCCAAATGCCAAAGGAGAAACATGGTTTATTTCCTGAGAATTATTTGACAACGCAAGTTTTCTTTTTTTCAAAAGCCTTGTTGTAACTTCAAAACAGAAATGTTTATTTCAAGAAAATGTACACTTTAGAAGTCACTGACAACTGTTCATGGCCAATTTTAGTTTCTGGATGGGGATGCATGTCTCACAAAAGAATTATTTTTAATCAGTTAGTTATTTAGTTTAGAGAATAAAGGATAAAACTGAACTGATAGTTGAACTGTGACAGCCAGTACGTTTTTATTTCACAATATGCCAAATGCAACCTGGTGGTGTACAGTACTGGAAAAGGGGGTAATTAAAAGACAATTTAACAGATGCTATTACAGAGTAGGATACTTTAATTGTCTAAAGAAAGAAAATGTTATCTACTAATTAGTTCAGAATCCTACAATCACTGTGATGGAAATTTATCAGATATATTGCCTATTTAACTCCCTATTTCATGTGTGTTAGTCTGTCTTACATCCATAAATCCACTGTATATTTTTTAGTTGTATTATATTCTTGATATCTTTTCTTGTATTCATAGTTGTACTGCATTCTTTCTGCTAGTCTTTTACTTACCTCTCTCTATGTCTTCTAAAAGCCTCCTACGGACAGGCAATGCAAGTTAGCATTCTGCTACAAACACTTCATAGAATGTATCTGGGACATGGACGTTATTAAATGCTATAGTACCAAAGTAATTTAATGTTCATGCTAAAATGAGTAAATAAATAAATAAATAAGTGTAACAACCATGTTAATAATTAAGAAAGTGGATTTAATGTGCAGCTGAACTGTCTCGCTGCACTGTCAATGTTCATGTTTAAGAGTTCATGCTAATGCAATGCGAACACTGTGAAGTCTTTTTTGCATACTGTAGATCCTGTAAAATAAATACTTCATAACACTGCACAGTTCATGTTTTGCCAACACGAAAGCAGAGTGGAGACCGAAGGAAGCGCATAAGTGTTAGTAATTATTAAATCAACACACAAATATTGATCATGTTTTGAATTGTTGGTCGTATTTTACAATTTCTCATTATAACAAGCTAGCTTTCAGAGCTGTAGCTATGGCTATTGCCGCATCTGCCTACGTCACTACTAGTAAGCGGTTCTGGGTGATGACATAGGGGGAATTGAGTGGCATCTAGTTTCTCAGCAGTGTGCTTTCACCCCTTGCCCTTGATCCTTAAAACTGAGGGCTATGGGGAAGAGGTAAGGCGAAGCAGTAAGATGAAGGGGAAGGGCTAAGGGGTACAACTGGGATACATTCTTTTTATACAAATTTTCCCCGTGTGGTCAGTGTCTAGTGCATGCTGTATGTTTGACCATATTATGGTAGTATTACTGAGTTGGAGCCAACAGAATTATTACTGTCAGCTGGATGTCATTTTGCAGTATGCTAGACCTGGCACGACTGGTATGTGGTATGAACATAGAAATTAAACTAGAAAAGCACTCGGAGAGCGCAGACCTCCGCCAAGCAGCACAGTTCCCCAACGGTGATCCAGATCAACACCAAAATTGAATCACTTCTTCCTTTTCCCATGCTGAACATTTCCTGAAAATTTCATCAAAATCCATCCATAACTTTTTGAGTTATTTTGTTCACAGACAGACAGACAGACAAACAAACTCTCCCGAAAACATAACCTCCTTGGTGGAGGTAACAATAGCCCAGCTAAGCACCATGCTGCTAAGCTGAATCATTCATTGAAAAAACAGAAAAGTTATTTATGATTTTCCACAGGGAGACAGGCAGTTTTATTACTTTAAAACCATGCATCAACAGACTCTTGATTAGTTTACCTGATCAGTAAATGTAACACACTTGTAATGTGACACACTGCTGGTTCTTGCCGTGGATACTTGGTGTAGCTCTCTGCCATTTTACTTCTGACATTTGCACTGTGAGTAACAACTCAAAGTAGACTGGGAGGAAGCAAACTGCAGATATTTTCCCTATCATTACAGTTACCAAGATGCATAATGCATATTGCATTTATTTGAATATAGAAAACTACACTTTGGCCAAACCAGTAGGTACTGCTGCATTTCTGCAGGGCTGTTTTGTATTCTGTTTTGTTTCACAGCACCTCATTTGTGTCGCTGGGCTTTACTGTTTTCTTCTTCTTTTGCTATTTGATGGTGGTGACCTATCAGCTTTCAGATGTGCTAGAGCTACCATCTGATTGTAGCACTTTCCTACCATGAACCAGTAAATATGATATATATAAACAGTTTAAAGTTGAGATTATAGATACATAAAATCCTCTTTTGTAAATGAGTGAGCATTAGTTGCCCACTTCTACTCAGCACGTTGTGAAGATGGCTGTTAGTACCACTCAACACTTTAAATCTCTTATCTGCTCCCTGTGTTTGCTCAGCCAGTATACTCCCTCTAACTTCTTGGATTTGTTCAGTGTTTTCCTGATGCTTATCAGGTGTTGCAGCTCTTTGTCGGCACAATCTTCATGCTTCATAATGTAATCTACCGCAGACACAAGAGGGAGAGGAGGATGAAAGAGAAAAAAATCTGCAAAATAAGAGGGAGCACAGAACGATATGTCATCCATGCCTCTCATGAATGCCTCGATTAGGATCTTGCAACAGCGCATTTCCGCACTTTCAGCTTGCAGGACTTATGTTGTTATTCCTCCGCTCCATTGGAAAAGCAGAGGAGGGCTCAGTGAAAACACCAGGAGAGGGGGGCTCTTGCTGTCTTTCTGTGCAGGTGAGAAGCAAAAGCATCACTTTCTCTGCAGGACGAGCCCCCCCGTGCTGCAGCTATCTTTTCACCGGGGGGTTCGGGGGTCACTATTTTCCCACCAGGGGGACTCTTTTTCAGCTCATATAGATGGATGCATTATGGCCCGTGAATGAGAATTGTAGCTTTCAATGTGCATTCCTCTGGGTTTGTGTTCTTACAGAGGGCCAGTGAATAAGAAAATCAGCATCTCTATAAAATGCTCTTTTGGGCTTCCCCTCCTCCCAACTCCATCTACCCTTGACTCCCCCTCCCCCCATCAGCCTTTCTGTGAAGTTAGGAATCCATAGGAGGTTTATTTGAGATGCAAGCACAAGTGTGAGAACACTGGGGCTTGAGAATAAGTCCTCCCCTTCGGCGTGAATGGGGGCATTTAAAAAACGGACGTTTTTTTTTTCAGGAACCCCTTCAGCGACCAGCCTCATCCACTGTCAGCTGAACAAAAACACGGCCGCCATTCACCACGCAGAGCGCCTCACTTCTTGCTATTTTGTCATCGTGATGAAAAGAAGAGCCTCATTTAAAGTCTTTTAGTTGTTTCAGTTTTGTGGTCATTGTAACAACCTTATCTAGTTAATAAGTTTGAGGCCTGACGATAGTTTGAGGGCACGGATCAGATGTTTTTGTCCGTAGCGGAGGCTCTGCTTAGCTACTGGTGTTCACACATGAAAAGAGAAGTCAGTCACACAGAGATACCCAGCCGCTTCATTCAATCTGCTCCCATTTACCCTTCTCTGAGAGCATCAAAGTCGCTCGCTGTCACAAAAAAGAACAGAGAGGGGAAAAAAATAAGTCCCTTTAAATTCAACGCCAAATTGTCTTTCAGCAGGGCCAGTTCAACTGTCACACACATGAATAATTCATGACATTCAT
Source organism: Scarus forsteni (assembly GCA_036419115.1). Lineage (NCBI taxonomy): Eukaryota > Metazoa > Chordata > Actinopteri > Labriformes > Labridae > Scarus > Scarus forsteni. Next base: position 7,847,411 of record JAZDUH010000245.1, on the reverse strand, counting down.
GCAGTGTTGATTTGAACAAAATTATGACTAAAAGTGTTTATAGACTATTGTTTTCCATGACAATAACAACAAGACGACGTCAGACTTGAATGATAGAACTGGTCAATCAGACGCTTAAAATCCAAGATATATCAGTTGTTGAGGCATATGCCTGTTTTCCTGTTGAAATAGGGAAATAGGGTCTTCTTATAAAGGAGAAGTAGTAATGTTCCTTGAATAACAATAAAAATTGCCGTCTTGCCCTCGTTTTAAGTCTTTCCAATTCAGTACGTGTCCCTACACTCTTCATAATGCAAGGTTAGCAGTCAGTATGCTACTTAATATCATTATGACAGTGGCCGTCAAACTTAGTGTTTTGGATATATGTATACAAATTCTGATGTGACTAATGGCCCTTTTCCACTGGCACGCCTTGGCCCTACTTGATTTGCAGCGTGTTTCCACTAGCCCGGTATCTCCTAAAACAAGCTAGTGTTAGTACCTACTCCGCTCTGGTTCCAAGCGAGCTGAGTCGATACTAAAAGATGATGTCACCGACTGCCGGCTATTGATTGGTCAGACAATGTCGTCATCGATGAGTCATGAGCGCGACGACCTAGCATGCTAGTGGTAGCTACCATTAGCTTACCCTCATACGTCTTTTCTTTGCAGCTCGATTGCTCTCGTCCTGGGCTTCATTCTGTTGTATAGCTTCCAAAACTCTCCTGTGCTTCTCAAGGGTTATTTCTTCTTACCATCTGCAGCCTTCTTCTGCTTTCCTTTTTTACTCGGTTTGTGACAAAAAGCCACAGAAGTTGTGTCGCACTCAAAATGACGTCAGCGCAGAGCCGCTCAGCAACACTGCACCCCTTTGGGCAGGCAACTGGGGCTAATGGAAAAGCAGCACAAGGTGAGTAGAGTAGAGCCGGGTAGAGTTGAGTAAAGTAGAGTAGGGCTAATGGAAAAGGGCCATAAGTGGTCCCACCCACCCTCACCCAGTTACAGAAAAATTCTTAAAATTGTATCGCTTTAGACCGATTTGTCCAGAAGTATTTATAACGGTATTGTAATGTCATCAATAAAAACCAACCCACTGAGAATTTCATTCCGCCATGTTCGATGCCTGTCATCCATTCTGTAAAGCTTAAAGTAGAAAATGGTTGTTTCCAAGCAGAAAATTATTGTATTGATCGGCACTCTTTGCGGCCCTGCGATCGACTGGCGACCGGTTCAGGGTGTATCCCGCCTCTCGCCCGATGATAGCTGGGATAGGCTCCAGCAACCCCAAAAGGGATAGCCAGATATAGAAAATGAATGAATGAATGACACACTTTGTGAAGAAAGAAGTGCCAAATGTGAGGTGTGGTTGTGCAGAGGGAAAGCGTAGGCAAAAGCAATGGCTACCTGTGAGTAGATTGGCATCAGTGTGGCAGCTACAGTTTTAATTAAACATGATTCATTTCTTAATTTATTGAAAGGGAAGCAAAGAACTTCTACAGCGTCATTCTTTTAATGGGAAACATTTTGCTCTGCTTTTGACCTGTTCAGTAAGATTCTGAAATAGTTTAAATAACTGTTTGTATCCTAAAGTTAACTCCTTAGTGGCAGAACTCACCTGCTGCATTATCTGACAGAACATTTTTCCATCCACCTTTTGTGTTTTTAAAAGATTCTGCCTTTGCAGAATACTGAGATGTACTGACAAGTGCTGTACATTTGTATTTACATCTATCCCACTGTTATGCAATACAGTCAATCTGATATGCTAAGATAACAAAATACCTCACTACCTATAAGTAATCTTTGTTTCCCTTAAGATTCTCTCGACTTCAATAAGACTTGAAATTTAAAGGGTAAAAATGGATAAAATGGCAAAAAGCAAATTGTATGTGTTTAAGAAAACAAATATCTTTTTTCCTCTTTTGGGATTATTTAATCATTTTTGCCATCTTTGTTTTTGTAAGCAGATTAACTCATGAAAATGTGAAAAACTGGCTAGTCTCGCAATGTTAAGAAATATTTTTTAAAACTCTTGTATCTGCATAGAGATTCAGATCACCACTAAAATGTAGACCTCTCCTTTGTTTCATGTCCAACATTCCTAAAAGTTTTCTGGACATATATGTTGAGAGATTTTTTGAGATATTACAAAAAAATGTAGAAAATTGTCCTTTCTCACAATGTTATCAAATTCTTAAAAGAAAAAAAATCCTGGATCCACATCTATTTCCTGATCACCACCAACATCTAATCAAGCCGGTCTTGGGTCATGATCAGAAAATAATTTTTCAAAATGTTTTAAAATTATTTTGTACAAACAAGCTAACATAACCAACAAATGGACCAATTGAGAAATGCTGCAAAACACGACCTGTATTTCCGAGTTTTCGGAATAAATCTGCTTGTTTTTTTTTCCTGAATTAACAAGATATTTATCTGACAATCCATGTTTTTTTTTAATTATTTACTTTTTACAGTTTACACTTACAATACTGTAGTGTCAAAACAGCCAGATGGATTTGATTACAGATGTGGAGGGTGAAAAACAACACAGTTTAATCATAACATAAAGAAAAAAGGAGATACAAGATTTTTTTGCCAAATAGCAATGTGGACTGTTATGAGGTTTGTTTCTGCAGGGAAAATGCAAAACAAACAAACAAACAAACAAACAATCAAGCAAAATGAAAAAAAATGCTGTTGTTCACTCATAATGGAGGGACCCTAATACCTAGCAGATGAGATAAGGCTTTGTGTCTGTATGGCTGCAGCCTTTAAGCAATTAAATAAATAAAAATCAACTTCAAGGTTTGTGACCTAAAGTTGTGAGTATGTGACTGAGCCTTAAACAAAAAATAAACAAAGTTGGATCATGTTTTTTCTTCCCTGGATGATCTGAGAGAGAGCTGCTACAAAAATGTTGAAGTGATTCCTTCCTCAAAAATAGCTATAGTGTTCATTTAGACTTAAAAAGCAATTTCCCAGCATAACATCTCATATACTTTGATTTATTCATTTTTATTGTTTTGGTGCAGGGTTATCAGGAAAAACACAGTAAAATTTTACTCTGAATGTGACCGTGAAATGTTCTTGTATAAATGTGGCTGGAAACAATATATATTTTTGTTGTAAAATGTTCAATCTACAATAGCTGACAAAGTCATAATGGCTTTTTGAGGTTATTACATTCATTTTGAGCACTAATTCTAAGCCACAATCAATCCTGTGGCACAGATCAGGTTTTATCTTTTAGTTCTCCTTTCTGCATTTGATTTGCACTCATTTACTAGAAGGATCTGCTCTAGAGTCTTTAGTTCTTATAGAGGCTGCACACACTCATAACAAAGACATTTTCTGCTGACACCAAGACTGTGTTTTTAGTGTGGAGTTATCACTAAGAGATGGATCAAAGGATGATATTTGCAGAGGCAACATCGATGCAGCATAATGAGGTGAATCCAATAACATTTTTGTATCACCATCCATAATGTGGACTAATGCAGAGATAGCAGGAGGCTGGCTCTGAATACAAACTGGGTCTTGGCTCTGTTGCAGACCATTTTCTTTGGTGTTTATTCTCCTGCTGGCTCCTGCTCAAGTTTGTTCTGCACTAGAATTTAAACACTTCTAATGAAAGTACTCAGTTTTATTCAGGACTGCTGGGAGGTTTCAGTCAGTCTGCTGCATATTCATGAAACAAGTCCTTATATTTATTGTGGTTAATGTTGGGAACAGTGAGGAGCTTTAGACGATTCACTCGACATGCTCACATTTAGAGTATATGTCCTGAAATTCAGTACAAACCCCAGTTTTGATGATCGGGACGTTGTTTGAAACGAAGATAAAAACAGAACACAATGAACAGCAAATCCTTTAAGGCCTAAGTTCAATTGAACTTACCAGAAAGACAAGATGGTTAATGTTCAAACTAATAAACTGCATTATTTTTTGCAATCATTCACTCATTTTGGTTATGATGCCCGTAACATGTTCCAAAAAAGACAGGGACAGGGGCAACACAAGACTGGAAAAATTGAGGAATGCTCCAAAGTTTATCAGTTTGATGCTGACATACAATATAACCCCCCCCCCCCCCCGAGACTGGATCGCTTGCACTTGTCTATGTAAGAGTAGGTAACACTTTTATGCTAAATTACAAAAGAAAATAGCATATAGTTATGAGGTTACTGGCCCAGTGAGGCAGGGTCACATTGTATTAGTGTATTACAGCTAAAGTGACAGAGCCAGCAAGACGAGACACAACAAATGTATTACTGTTGTAGAAATACTGGATGTAAGTTCAATGGCTGCCAAATAAAGCTGCACAGGCTGCTGTAAATAACAGTTCTTAGAGGGTGTCCCTCCGTTGCTGTATATTTTTCATGTTTTGTGCCATTTCTTGTTCAAAGCCCTTGATGCTCTTTATCCCTCACATCCACCCCTGACCCCAGTAATAGTGCTGCCTTGCTAGATATTGCCAAGACAGTGGCAAATCTAGGATTTTACTATGTTGGGGGCCATCAAGAGGTAACATTTCTCATAGAGGGGCCAAGCGTTTGTCTAACATTCATGCAGTCACAGTTATGATAAAGCACACCCAGTCGGTCCTTCTTCAAGTATTTGATTATTAAAAAAGTGTAGACAGTAAAATTCATTTTCACACATTGGAGGATGTGAGTAACTTCAAAAGACATAAACAAGTATTCAAAACATGTGTTTTCCAATTTCGTAATCAAAAGCAAGAACTTTTTATCTTAGGTTTTGTGTTCATTCAAATAATAGTCTTCTTCTGTCAGCTTTGTTTACCTGCCTAATTGGTGCACCACTGCCACCAACGGTTGGGCATGGAATTGCATTCAACTATAATCTGATTCAGTGGCGATTGCTCTAAGACTGCAAAGGAAGCTCAGCTTCCCCTAAAATGTCCTCAAAAAAGTGGTGATATGTACTGCTGTGTGGACATTTCATTGGCTAAATATGCGCTAGAATACCTTCATCTTTTGTTCAGAATCAGCCACTTATCACAGGTAACTGGCGCAACTTCCTTCTCATTCATCCCCGCAGCGTCTCAGCGCTTTAACACAGTCGGACACTGAACATCTTCTGACTTCGATGGGGAAGCGTAGAGTGGGTTGTTCCACTGTGGAAAGTGGACGGTCATTGGATAAACGCTGGGCTTTGTCCCGCCCATTGGACTCTCAGCGTCTCTGGGGGTCTATGAGGCAGTGGGCTGGACTGGACGCTCGGCTTCTGCATGATGATTGGATGATCTGTCTGAGGCCAAATCCCTTTTTGATTGACAGTGACAGTGAGCCAATCAGCGGTCTTCAAGTATAACCCTCCGCCCGAGCATCTTCTAAGTTTTACATTCAGTTGTTCTGTACTGATCCAGAGGCTTTATTGATCACCAGCAACTTTATCTTTCTAAAAAACGACTCGCGTTGTGTTTGAAGATTCTCTCCTGTCACTTTTTCTTTTCACCAACGAGCAGCTGCAGCTGCGGAGCTTCTCCCCCTCACACTCACGGATCATTTTCTTGAAAAGGAACGGAGGGTAGAATTTACATTTAAATAAATAAACAACTTTATGATGTAGGCCAGAAAAAAATGAGCTTCCCCTCCTTGACTGACCAGCAGCCGCCACTGATCTGATTGTCATTCGATAGCAGAACAGATGAGTGACAGGACAGGGGCACTTCAGGGGACCAATGCCTCTGTGGCCCCGCTCCTAGAACTGCCACTGCACTTAGATTAGGAAAGACATGCTGTCTGCTCCACCCATCTTGGCTGCTTACATGTATTTTTAACATGACATTCTTTTTAACTAAACTGTACTCCAGGTGGTGAATTTTTCAAACTCTAAATCACTGAATTTGATATGCAGGAATGTCATAATCTATCTTGAAAATGGGAGGAAAGCCGTTTGAAAGTGACCTTCCTGGTTTATGTTGTTCAATCCAAGAGTAGCAAGTAAATCTTTGAATAGCTTTGTTCCTTGTTGTGTGACGTACATCTCTAAATAACAGTGATGACCTGATCTTATTTTGCTCAAATATCTTGACTGGCAGGCCAAAAAATAGTGCCAGAAATAACATACTGTACATCCTAACATACTCTTCAAAAAATCTTAGAAACATCATTTCAGTTGTTACTATATTTTCAATGATTATTTCTCCCTTTTCATAATACCAATTGGTATGGTATATTATATCATTGGATATAAACCTGTATACAACATGTAAGGACTGTGCATTTGTGGAATAAGCAAGACTACTACAGGTGAAGTTAGCTCCCCAAAAAGGGCCAAAATCCCCTGTAACTGGAAGCTGGTATTCTGTTCTGTTGAGTGGCAGCATTATTTGATGTCCTGCTGCAAAGTGGCCATCTGAGAAAGAAAACAGCCCAAGAAGAGTGGTTCGTCACCCTAGCTTCACTGGGGAACCATCGGCTTTCTTCCAGTTGCAGGGGGTACTGGTATATTTTTTTTAGGAGCTACCCACACCTTTAGCTATGTTGATCATTCCACAGGTACACAATCTTTAAAGGTGTACCTCCTTGTAAAGGTGACTAATTAGGCTTTCTAATGATCTAACATAAAATACAAAAGGGTATTCTTAAAGGAAAGAAATAATAATTGGTATTAAATCATAATTGCTAGGAAATGGGAATCATAATGGTCTAAAATAAAGTTTCAAAAGTTTCTTTGAAGAGTGTAGTGAAACAATCAATTTTGTAAATGAATTTAAAGTATTTGTGCTTATATCCAAATTAGCCTCTGAGGCATCAGTGAATTGTATCATTGTTGCGTAAATGTCATTGTCTCTTTGTGTTGAACATTTACAGCTTTCTGGGAACAAACGTCCCTGGAGATGAAGCTGACACACATCCAGTTGTTCAAGGATGTTGCACATTTGTGTTTTATTCAGTCTGCTGTGGCCGTTTTTGTCTGTGACTGAAGCTTCAACATGTTGGAACAAGCCCAGGGGGGAAAGTGTGAGAAAAGCCTTCACTCAGACCGTAAAAACATGATTCTGTTTGTACTTGAAACTATCCAGTAACTGTTTTGCTTATTAACATACACAGAAATTACTTTGCATTATTATCCTGAAATTGAAGCCGAGCAACATTGTCTCCAAAACCCAATAAGACAAGTCAAAAGACTAAAATCTGTATCGCATTTGGGCATTCCATAACTTATTATATATGTACACACGATAGATAGATAGATAGATAGATAGATAGATAGATAGATAGATAGATAGATAGATAGATAGATAGATAGATAGATAGATAGATAGATAGATAGATAGATAGATAGATAGATAGATAGATAGATAGATAGATAGATAGATAGATAGATAGATAGATAGATAGATAGATAGATAGATAGATAGATAGATAGATAGATAGATAGATAGATAGATAGATAGATA